>CM076455.1:28083681-30483681 GCA_038419695.1 Scomberomorus guttatus | reverse complement strand
AAATGATATGATTCTTCCAAAAAACAAAAAAAGTTGAATATCAATAACTTTATAGGCTATTTTTACTCTAATTGCTTTGAACTTCACACAGTCTGTGCTGTATCTTTCTTTATCACTCCCTGCCACGTCTATAACACCAATATACTCATTTAGACTCAAATATAGACATCATCACCACCTTTCAGCAGCACATAAAATCTGTGTGAGAACACTATCTGAGAGGTCTGTCTGTATTTTTTTTATTATATAGAGATAATTAAATCATCTCATTCTCAGTCATTTTGTGTGTTGTGAGGATAAATAGTATACAGTAGTAAATATACATCTGACAATTTAAAATTGTATAGCATTAATTTGAAAACAGTCAGCAAAATGTAAAGTAAGCTAAAATGTGCCAACACACTGTCACTGACACAGTCCTTTGAAAGAAGTTATAGTATCACTCGATATTAGGAGCATTTGAAACTACTTACATTTAAATTGCAGTTTCAGCTGTAATATAGAAATACGCATAAACCAAACTTGAATGTGATTTGGTTCAATCATGGGTTAAAATATTTCTAATATAACAACAGTGAGCTGGGATAAGATATAATCAATTGGGGACTATTGGGAACAAAATCACCTTTAAATCTTGATTTCTGTTAATCCTTCCTGGTGTGACTCAGCTGAAGAGTTATGACTCATTCGGCAGATCCATCAGTCTACCCTGAGAAACAGCTAAGCTCAGTCTTTGTTCTGTGTAGCATTGTCATGTCCTTCATGTAGCATCACTGTTGAGAAAGGTGCTGGTGGAGAGTGTTGATAACAGCAACACAAAGACAGCTAATAAATACACAGACTGGTCCAAATCAAGTCAGTATGACTCAGTGATGATTCCTTCATTTACCCCAACTGACCTCTTCTGCCCTGGTGTCAGTGCAGAGAGCAGCTGAGCAGGTAAACAAAAACAGGACGCTCATTGTAACAACTCTGAAAGTCCACTCATCTCTACACACTGTACACAGCTCACAAAAGTGTAAATACATTCCTAACATTGTCAGCATGCCAGTGTGTTTGTTCATCATGAGTAGTGCCAACTAAAGATTAAAAAGACATCAGTGATAAAAACTCCACAACACAATTGAGGCACAAAAAAGTGGTATCTACACTCTGGACAGAAACTAATGAGACCATGATGCAGACAGCTGGGTCACACAGAGCTGTGGTGCTGGTAGTGCTGTGGTTGTCTTGAAATAATAATAAAAATCAATCAAAAATAAATCACATTATTGCTTCCCAACCCCCCTGTTCCTCCTTTACAGAGAGGTTAAAGGTGTTATATTCACACTGCAGGCTTTCAGTCGACTTAAGAAACATTTTTGCAGCTGAAGAGACACATATTTTTCTCTCAGTAGTTGTTGGAGCCCAAACCAAAGCTACAAGGAGAGTAACTGATGCTAATGCTGCTCTGTGTCTCTTTGTGATTTATATTTTTGTCATCATGTTAGCCATAAAAACTTGATGTTATCATGACTGTGTTTCTGTCAGTTTGCTGTAAGTCTTTTTGCCCTCTAGTGGTTACAACACTCTCTGACACTCATCTGAAAATAACCCAATGAAACTGTTTAACTCATTTCACACACATTGCACATGCATAATTTCGTCATGCATGTGCAATGAAGTTTAGAAAAAAAATGGTGAGGGTGAGGGCAAAAAAAGAGGCAAGATTTGAATATTGGCTTTTAGTGAGGTACCGCTTCACTGTCCCTCCAATGAACATCTCCATATGGTCACGCAGCGCAGGGTCATAATGATGGGAGATGTGTAAATTAAAAAGAAAACATCTGATCACTTTCTCCTGCAGTGTGAATGTTGCCTCAATTTCAATGTAACCCACAGTACAGACTGTCGGTAAGAGACTTTATGTTAATTATGCCGACGTCAGAAGATGAATGTGCTGACAATTTCTTCATGTTACAGTGATACATACAGCTCCTTATGATGGTCAATGTTTCACAGCTTCTGTTACCATGAATGGATGTCTGATGTGCTATTTCACCAGATACTCACCATTCTGATCCATTCAGTCAAGACAACAGTTCAACAGTGGAATATTTTCATTCAGTTTCCATGTCCAATCAAAATATGGTTTTGTTTCCAGCAGCTCATGTCACAAAAGAAAAATCAGTTCACCAAGAGTCCTTTGGTAACCATGAAGCCAAGTGAGTATATAAATAGATGAGGAGTGGAGCAGCAACCTGAACAACGTTGATTGCACCAAAGGATCCATCCACAAATGTTTCTGTGCTGTTCTGCCTCTGACATGACTTCAGCATGTCTTCAGCATGCTGAACTTACATGGTCATGAGTCTTTCTGCTCTACTGACCTGGGGGGACACAGTGTTCTGGCTCTGTGTGTGTGTGGGCAGGGGGTCAGGACACTGTGCTGGGCTCCAGGCTGGGGTTGTCAGCACACACTGGCAGCCTGTTGACTCTGGAGTGGCTCAGGTTCCAGCGCTGCATTCTCCTGCAGTATTTCTCTGAATCCACTTTGTCCACCTGAGATGCTTTCTTCATAGCAGAGGGGTGTAAGGAGCCGTGCAGAGCCCGAAACAAGAGCCTGCAGACAAATAACACACAGGACTGTATGAGTATCTGTCAGTCCTCCAGCACTGTGGTTACACATGTATCAGGGAGGGGCCACAGCAGCACAGGAGATTTTATATGTGACAGATGACTTCACCACTGTAAAGCTGCATGTATTTTCAGGACCTTCAGAGGACTTTCAATGTCCAAACAACTTACACACACAACTTAAAAATAAACTTCTTACATTATGTAGGGATATAATTTCTTGTGTTTGAGTGTTGCTAGCGTGAGTGAACTTGTCAACTTCTTATCAGCTTATCAGTATGTGTGTCTGTGTCTGTTTGTGTGAAAGATGTGACATGTGTGTTCACTCCAGTTTAAACAAGAAGTGTAATGTCACCATGATGAGTTAACACAGGAAGACAGTGAAATGAGAATGTGTGCTGATTCTGTTACTGTTGCAGCTGGATTGCTGCCTCTGTCTTACAGGAAAACACTTCAGGTTCTGCTTATGGGAAAACACTTCAGTGTCTCCCACTAAGTCAAGCAAAGATGCCCTCTTGTGTGTGTATAATATTAGTTTAAAAACAACTTAACACTTTGTTGTAGCTGGAACAAACTCCTTCACACGTTTGAAAAAAAATCTACTCATGGTGTATAGAGTATAAGCTATAAGTGGCAGGTAGGTCCGGGGTTACTTTTTTCAATATTGTAAAGACCCTGGATGAAGATTTTGACACATCTTGTCTGTGTTTTTGACTAGGTTGTATGTAAATAAACTTAGCACAAAAAGTAAGGAAATTTGTGTTTGGTAGACTATATCTTTGTTTTAACAATGCTTCTTGGCAATAAATCCTATACCGTTGGAAAGCCTGTTTATTTCCCTTAAATGGTGCCACATTTATCAGTTTGCCTGTGATTATACCTGTGTACCACTGGGGTCCTGTTGGTACACCTGCTCAGGAGTGATTCTAAATGTGTTCACTCTCTGAAGCCTAAAGAGGAAATTGATAAATCAGATTCTATGCTTAGATACCAGCATACACATGGTATAGTATGATACGTGAGGCTCCTAGTGTCCAGCACTGTTGACCTGCTGTGGAGTTTTCGTTCAACACCACAGTGCAAACACCAGCTACAACATGCTAACATGATAATTTTATGACTCAATCATTGATGAGGACTTACCACCAAATTCAGCTGAATAAGAGACTGGCAACAGATAGATTTTAGGATACACAGGGAGGATAGACTGTTTGTATCCTTCAAATGCAGGGAAAAGGGGGCCACGTCTCTCATCTGCATCTGAATGGAACAGCTGTGACATCCAGCTCTGATTTATTCAGTTGTGTGTGTATGGTTGTATGTTTTGTGTGTGTACCTGGGTAACAGAGCCGTCACAGTAGTTAGAGCACACACGATGTAGAAGAGAGGCTGGGACATCTGCAGTGCCTCCACGCCCACAGGGTTGGTGGGGGGACTGCAGGTCACACAGCACACACTGAAGAGCAGCACAAAGCCAAAGTAGAAACCCCCGCTGAGCACCAACACCAGCGCATGAATCCACGTCTGCAAGGCAACACAGAGGATTAAACACTCCACAACACACCTAGAGACACTGTTTGTGCTTATCTGCTCTTAATGTGAGTTATCATCTGGACCGTGATCAAGTTCTTTGTGCTGGATGTTATGTACAGTATGGTGTCCTAGAAGGTCAGTAATGTCCTTCCAATGGCAACAATGAGATAGTTAAGCTCCAGTTTGCTTTCAGTGTAGCAGTGTGTCTGACCAGAGTGTGACTTTCGATGACTTGGTGCAGCAGGATGATGAGGAGAGCTGAGGCGTTGATTGGAGAACCAAAGGACAGCTCCCCGACGTCTGACCCTGCATATGCCTGAAAGAAAAATCACAACATCTTACAGTGGGATGGAACCAGGACTGCATGAGCACGCTGCTTACTCTGTGATGTTAACTATGTGGAGATGAGCTGACATGGTGTGATAAGCTGTAAGGCTGTCCAGGCCACTGTGTTAGAAAGTGTTAGCAGTTTGTGTTTAAGAAACAGCACACAGCAACATTTGGGCACAGGCAACTTTCAATAGACAGATAACTTGTCTGGTCACCACCATTAAGTAGAGCTAGACTGTAGGATCCAGTGTTTTTGGAGTTTGACTCATACTAGGCACAAAAAGTCCAGATATCTCCACCTCTGCTCCTTTCTGTTTTTAATCTGTCTCTCACAAGGCCAAGAGACACTGAATCTCTGGAGGACTGATTTAAACAATGAGTTGATAAAAACTGTTGTTCAAAAATGTTTTCAGATTTCATATGTCTGACAAATGAAGCTGGGTACCATTAATTTCGATATGAGAGGCATCTTTTGGAGAGAACATGAATATTGAATGATCACCATATATCAGCCAATATCTGCTATATTGCTAATAATATATGGCTATAATATGGCTAATATTTGTATTAGCTTATTGCAGATATATCGGTATCTGTGTATATGTTGGCCAATAAGTAACAAGAAATTGCAGCAATAGAATCAACTCTGGTATAAAGGCGATGAACAATCTGACTTGGTGTACTTACAAAATAAGGCACGAAGAAGCAGACAAGGCTTTGATAGAAAGCATCCAGGACTGTGATCCAGAACATGTAGGGAACATAGACCTGCAGAGACAGAGATCATCTGTGAGCCAGTCTAAACACAGTATAAACAGCCATGACTCAGTAGTTCTTAATGACTTCAGTGCCTTTGTTTTTCTGCATATTTTCTCTTCCTGCTGAAATGCCGGACCTACGGTAACCACACACATGTAACCACAGCAGTACATGTCAATGCAAAACATATGGACCATAGAAAGTAATGCAGTCAGTAAGTCTTATCTTATATCTTAAAACATAAAAAAGGATAAAATAAAGAACATGTTTTTTTCCCTCATTAATATTAAAATAAATGCAACATGTCTGATCAGGTTAACTCCTGTTTCCTAATACTGGTCTTTTATCAAGTCATATGATCTGATGATGTCATTAGTATTAATATCATTTTCTGTGGTCCCATTTCAAAAGCAAACAATAATTACAAAAAATCTAAATACTGAATAGCAACAGCTGTGATAGCAGGTTTTGGAAGGGCATGTTTCTGTGTTGTGTCTGGTGTGTGTGTATGTATGTATGTATGTATGTATGTATGTGTGTGTGTGTGTGTGTATATGTGTGTGTGTGTGCGTGTGTGCATGTGTGTGTGTGTGCAGTCACCTTGGAGGTCTGTGCAGCCTGGTAGAGCTCAGGCAGCTGCATCAGGGTGTCTGCAGGTGTGTCTCTGTCCAGCACTCCATAGATGAGAGGAGGAACGGAGGTGAAGAGCAGGTTGAAGAAGATCAGAACCCAGGAGTTGGTCATAACGCTCCCAGAGAAACCACAGAAGAACTGATACCAGAACAGCAGGTTCACATACATCTGCAGACACAGACAGCAGTGAGGATTCTCACAACATCTGCATTGTATTTGTTTTCTTGATTGTATTTTGTAGTGTTTGTGTCAACCAGGGCCTGAGTAGCTGAATTGGGTACAAAGCATCTTGCGTCTTTGCTGAAGATGAAACTGATTGCAGTAAACAATGTATATACACACAAGTGAGGATGCACATGTTTATATGTGTTTGTTTTGTTATTTAGCTTTTTTTCAGATTTTCCACCTCCTAGGGACCTAAAGGGCCATAAACACTGTACAATGTATGCTACACTGTGTGAGATGGCTCTAATAAAATCTTAGTAACAATCTGTGTCCACCTGTATAATATCAGTTTTAAGCCATGTCAGATTTGTGTTAGAACCAACGTTTAATACAACAAGCAGACCAGGTATCATGAGACAGTGATCATGTGAGACAGTTGTCATGTGAGTAAGGAGGGTGGTGGCAGGAAAAATCATGTGAGCAAAATACTTGTGGCCAGATTTACTGAGAAAGTGGCATTGTGCAATTGCATTGAGTTTGTAGGCTCGATTTGTGTGTATTATATGTTTGATTTACTAAAACAGCAGCACTTTACAATGTCATATCCTGACTCTGGAACTGATGCACACAGTGAGTGAAGGAGAGCTCACAGGCACAGTTCAGATGTGGGATTTCTATGAGAACACTACGCTCAGAAAAGAAATGATTATACAGTGATATTTACTTTAGCCAGCTCTACCTGAGAAAAACTTATTACTCAAAATATTTCTCATGAATGGAAATTTATGAATAAGCTACATTAGAAGGTAATAAACATGTTCATGGGAAAAGGGGATTACGTGATACAAAAAGACAAATCAAAAACATGATATATATACTGGCTGGATACATACAGCATGCGTCACATGAAAAACCTGCTCAAAAGCCACAGTAAATCTGTTTCATGGTCTTGTCTATTGTCAGCATTGTTGAGCATTAAATCAAGTAATTCACAGATAACTCTGAGGATGTTTATGCAACTTTTGAGGTTTGTGAAGTAGAATTTTCTGTATTGGGGAGTGCTAAATCCACTGCCTTACCCAGATCCTCTTATCAAGCTAGTTCACAAACTTTTATAGGGACTATGTAGAGTTGGTAAAGAACTCTCACCACATTCTTGTAGATGAAGTAGAGGATCATGTTTGCAAGACGAGAGTAACACCAGTGACCATGGACCAGCAGCAGCTTACTGAGGTGTTTAAACCTGGAGATAGCAAAGTCACTGGACATCACAGCCTGAAAGAACAGTACAAAAACAAAACATACAAAAAGGGAAAATGTTTAGAACTAAAACATTGGGAACTATATTTCCATTATCAGTTCAGTTCTCAATTCTTGCTCTGACAACAAATAAGACATGTGCTGCCTTCATGTGATTTAGATGTATGCGCTTTTATCAGGTGCTGGCTCAAACAATGGGTTGTTACCTGCATGCCCTCCTGACCAGATATCCCGATACCCACATCAGCCACCTGGATCATACTCACATCATTGGCTCCATCACCTAAATGAACAAACACAACTTTGTATTGTCCTCCACGGTGAGAGGTATAGGATAATGGCAGTTTCACACACTTAGAAATCTTTCAACATGCTTTCAACAGAAATCTTAATTATTCATTAACAAGCAACATTTGGACCTGCTACATGTCCTTACCCACAGCCAGGGTCATGACATTTAGCTGGTCCCGGATCAGCTGGACCACTTGGCTCTTCTGCAGCGGGGTGGAGCGGCAGCAGATGACCGCCCTGCAGCGGCAGCTCAGCTCCAGAAAGTCTCTCTTCAGTTCCTCCTGCAGGGCCCAATCCAGTGTCCGGCCGTCTATAACCAGAATGAAGCCAGCTGTGCAGCCTGAGGACGATTCCCCATGATTCCCTGCTGCAGTCTGCTCAATCACACTGCCCTCACCACGCTGCACTTCCAGTTTGAGCTCCTGAAGTAAGGCTGCACACACATCCTGATGAAAAGAAATCCATAAATACTGTCATACAGAGTCACAGTCCACTTATCTCATTGAATTGAACACAATCAAATAAGCTGTTGGTAAGAGTCTGTGGGACTGATGTAGAAGGATTTATCTTTACAACTATTGGAAAGACTGAGATGAAGACAGATATTCATGGACCCTAAAGGATGAGTCCATATGATTTTCATGACCGCTTGACCTTTCTTCTTGCACCACAGTCAGATTCAAATTTCTCCTTGACTAACAATTTGGTCTATGACAAGGTATCTCATAAAAATTATGACCTGATTTCCATGAAATCAGCTGTGGACATTCATGCTCCCTAAAGGATGACTTTTTAGTGACCTTGATTATTCTCGAACATCAGGATTAAATATCAACGTGGCACACACAAGATATTTCATATTCTACTGGTCAGGTTTCTATGAAATGTATTGAGCATATTCATGCTCCTGAGGAGAAACACAGCCAGTTTCATTTACAGTCACAGTTTAACTGAGCAGAGAAAGTAAGTTCAACACTTTAGGTTATCTTTAAAGTCTCCCTCCACTCAAAAATAGGTTTTTCTTTTTGTTCCTACAGTTGGATGTTTGTTCACATTTCACAACTACTTTGGAGACAATTGTGATCCAATATTCATCTTAATGTGATGTGGAAACTTGAAGCCTCCAGTGCACAAACACTGAGAATGAACTTTACAGTGAAGTAGGAGACATCTTGTGTCCAGCAGGAAAACGTCTGAAATGAAAAACATTTACATATTCTTAGCTTCTGGATTTTTTAATGAGGGAGAAGGATGAGATGTGATTTTAATGAATTAAAGTGGTAATTATACTTATACTATACTGTACTTACACTTTTGTGCCCGGCAGTTAAACCTCTGAAATGAATATTTGCATATTCATAGATTCTTGAATTTTTAATGAGGAATAAAGAGGAGATGCTATTTTAAGGATTTTAAAATGGTACTTATACTTTTCTTGTGGAAAAACCAAATGACTTTATTGTTCCAAGCTTCCAAATTTTTTGTGTCTTAATACATGTCTGGGAGGATCTTTAAAGATCAAGTGTAAGTACAGTATAGTATAAGAGTAATTACCACTTTAATTCATTAAAATCACATCTCATCCTTCTCCCTAATTAAAAAATCCAGAAGCTAAGAATATGTAAATAGTTTTCCTGCTGGACACAAGATGTCTCCTCCTTCACTGTAAAGTTCATTCTCAGTGTTTGTGCACCGGAGGCTTCAAGTTTCCACATCACACTTCTGTAAGTTGAATACTGGACCACAAGTGGCTCACAGCTAGTTGTGATGTCATAAATCATGCTCATAGTGTCACCCCTTAAAATCTGATTTTCAGTGAGAACAGATAAACTTTCCATTTTCAGCAGATGAATGTGAAAACAAACTCTGCAATGAAGCTCACACATTCAACTGTAGGACCAAGAAGAAAGATTTGGGCCAAAGTGCTGAATGGACAGATGGACAGGATGACATTGTTATGTCCCACAACTGGCAGGAGAAAAGTTAGTTTGCACACAGTGTAAATGTACACTACTATGTAGCATGATTTTTTATGGCAAACATACAAGTAGGGTAAACACATTTACAGCAAGCAAGTTAAATGGTAAATGGTAAATGGACTGTACTTGTATAGCGCCTTTCTAGTCATCCGACTACTCAAAGCGCTTTTAACACTACGAGTCAATTCACCCATTCACACACATTCATACGCTGAATGGGTACAGGGGCTACCATACAAGGTCCCAACCTGCCCATCAGAGGAAAGCTAACCATTCACACACATTCATACACTGATGGCACAGCCATCAGGAGCAATTTGGGGTTCAGTATCTTGCCCAAGGATACTTCGACACGCGGACTGGAGGAGCCGGGAATCGAACTGCCAATCTTCCGATTAGTAGACGACACGCTCTACCTCCTGAGCCACAGCCGCCCTGCATGGTTAAAACGCTGTAAGCTAAACATGGCCACAACTTATAATTCAGTATTTAGCACCTGCAGAATGAGGACAGCAGATCACAACAGACCAAATAAGCATTGATAAGCTGGAAGGACTCTCAGTGGAACTCAGGTAAAGAGGGAATGAAAGACAAAAACAACAACTTTTCCAAATAAGTCCCCCCCACAGCCACTAACCTTGCTTCCACAGTTGGCAGTCAGAAGCTGGTCATTGGGACGGAGTAGTTTGCAGGCATAGGCAATGTTGATGGCTGTCTCTTGTTTGTCTCCAGTGAGGACCCAGATTTTGATGTTGGCCCTCTGAAGAGCTTCTATGGTCTCTGGGACCTCCTCCTGCAGTCTATCTACGATCCCTGTGCTGCCTGAACATGTAGAAAAGCACATTAAGCTCTACTGAGCTGCCTGAGTCATCACAGCTCCGATGTGTGTGTGTGGTCCATGTGTCAGCTGCAGTGAGCTGTCATACCCAGCAGGGTGAGGTTGGTCTCCAGTCTCTGTGCTGACTCAAGCAGCAGCTCCTCTCTGTTCTCTATGCTGCTCTCTGCCAGCAGCTGTCTCTTCAGCCACACCTCATACTCCTCCTCCTCCACAACCTGATCACAGTCACACACACATCTGTTTCAATACAGCCAGTGGATTCTCTCCTGAGGAACACCAGTTAAGCAGACAAATGTACACAGATAGAGAACACTGAACTTTGAATAATTTGTTTAAAAGAATGACATTTTTTAATAAATGTTTAATTGAACGTCCTGTGCTAACTCGTGCCTTCAGTGTTTTTAGTTTTCCAAGACTTTTCTAACTTTTCTGGCAATCAACGAATCCATTAATTGACAAATCATTTAACATCTACATTGAATCATTAGAAATTCTAAAATTATATCAGCTGATTGTAGCTGATTGAGCTACATATTTATCAAACCTCCATGAGTGACACTGAAGAATGCTCTAAAGAACCAACTTAAGAGTAAAAAAGTTCTTCTCTGAGTGTGAGCAATGACATATTTATCAAGTGACTCACTCCTAGTAACTTTTAAGAGCAACTCTCAAGTGATCACATGATTGATCACATGAGGGAATAGCCAATCAGAGATATGAAGTGACCCTACCTCTGTCATATTGTACATTCTTTTAAAAACTCCTTACAGATTAGTCAGTGGTAGGTTATTCTGTAAGAACATGTAGAACTATAGTTTTTTAAAAAGTGTACTTTATTTGTGTGAAATCTTTAAATCTCCATGAATAATAAACATGTGACATGAACATCAAGCTAATATAATTATAATATATAAATATATAAATAGGGATGAAATAAGAGGAAGTAATCTGAAATGGAAACTAAATGCTGCTTTGAGATATCATATAATAAGGAGAATTTAGTTCCACACTGACCACTGCAGACAGTGAAGATGTTTAGAAAGTGGATGATAATCAAATCAATGCTGATTTGGTCTTGTTGTCACTTTGATAAAATCGATAGAAATAAGAAAAAATAAAAAGTGGTGTAACATCCTATCAAATGTTCAAATACAAATAATAATAGACTAAAGCGACTCTATTCTTAATGATGTTGCTTCAGTAACCTCTTCTTCATCATAACCAATGAGATTTAGTCCAATTTATCAACGGTATATAAATATGGACATAATGACAGCTCCCCAAAAGTGAAGCCAAAACATCTGGATCGCCCCCTGGTGGCTGGCTGCAGTATAGGTCATAAGTCCCGCCCCTCCATGTTAGCGGATGGGACAGGAGCCAAACTAAAAAGTCAAAGTACACGTCAAATAAATTTTCCCCAAAGATGGTTTCTGTCATTTTAGGTCGTTCTTATCACGCTGATGTTTGTCCAAGTGCTCATTTTACTGATAAGTTTGTTTTTAATAAGTTATTTGATGATATAAAAAGGGGGTGTGACGTCATGATTGATAGCTGTGATAGCCGTTCTCAAACCTCTGTCAGGTGACAGGAAGGCTGAGGGGGCATGTCCCACAGGCTGTCATCTCGCCGCCCAACTCTACTGCACAGACTCTGGCTCCAAATGATGTCACACAAGCAAGATGGCAGCTCCCGGAAAGGAGATATTTTGGCTTCACTTTTGCAGAGTGGCAGGAAGTGGAGACACGTCATCCATCTCTATATACAGTCAATGGTCCAATCGGACAGAGAACAGAGTTTCTGTACTGCAGTCATCCAGGATCTAGCTGAACCAACTCAACACACCTCTGCAGCTCTCTGACATTTAACAGCATTTTACCCTCAGAACTAGTTTGATAATAGTTTTTATTCTGACATTTGTGAGTAAAAGTGAATGATTTTTACTTTTATCTTTCACTTAAGTCCTAAATTTGACTTTTAGAGGTTTGATAAATATGAGCTCTGGGGCTGTATTTATCAAGCTTCCCAGAGCAGGAAATCACTCCTAACCGGCCAAAAATTCTCAGTGGTCCTACTTTTAGGACAAGGAGTAAAAGCATTTTATCAACTTTCTTAACTGAGGAAATCACTCCTATCTCTGCTGATATTCAGGAGCTCCAGAGGAGCACTGACCTATTAGGAGCTTTCAGGAGACAGCGTTCAGGAGGCAGAAATTTTCTATGAGAGGAGAGATGTTTTATGAATATTGAAAGATTGTTTTTACCAAAAAAACAAAAAACAAAAAAAAAAAAATGTAATGTTGTAATGGGACAGCAACAACCCTCTTCTACTCTTCTCTTCCACTGTCTAATTCCCATTTAAAATACACCTCCTGTTAAACTTATGTTCCCTACATGAGGGATAAATGATTATTTCTGTGATGTCACACAGTGTTGGGAATGTAACGTGTGAACAGCCTATTTCTAGCCTAAATATATTTAAGACCTTTAAGACCTATTTGACCTGTTGTAATGAAGTTTAGATTCATCAGCCTGTCCACTCAGGGGGACATGATTGTGTTCATAGAAGTTTTAGTCACCTCTCACATGCACAATATCTGTGTAAGGGCAATCAAAGTTTGATGCATAACTGTTGCAAAGCTGAATGTTCCCCATTACAGCATTTTTTTCTGGTAAAAATGATCTTTCAATGAGCTTATTCTCATCAACAGCTCTCCTCTCACAGAATCTCTCTGCCAGAACGCCATCTCTTGGAAACTCCAGGTCAGGACACCTCTGGAGCTCCTAAATATCAACCGAGTTAGGAGTGATTTCCTAAGTTAAGAAAGTTAATAAGGTGCTCTTACTCCTAGTCCTAAAAGTAGAACCAAAATCTGAGGATCACTGAGACTTTTTGGTAAGTTAGGAGTGATTTCCTGCTCTGAGAAGCTTGATAAATATGGCCCCTGGTCTCTCTTGGGATAGCTCAGCTCCCCATGTACCTTGAAGACATCATTTGGGTGAAGTATCTTTAATGAGCTTTACTTGAATTGTTGAGAGCCAAAAGATTTCATGATAGTAAATAATGTGTAATGAAAACGTGCAAGAAAAACCAAAACGTAGAAAGCTGTTTTCTGACACCCAGTTCAAACAGTCCTGTTTCCACATCAGTATCACCTTCCTCAAACGTTACCTTTTTGGCAATGCAGAGTGTGCGGAGGCCTTCTCTGGCATAGCTGTCTAAATGTTTCTGAGTTTGCTCTCTGATGTGACTGTAGATGTCCTGAGCCTGTTCTGCACCTGAACAGAACACAGGACACACAGTGATGCAACATCTCTGTTATCATAATAATCCTACAATCAGGGCTGTCATTTTTATTCAGTATTCATTCTGTTAGGTACCTTTAGGTGGCTCAGCCAGGTCCATGATGACTGAATCAGCTCCCTTGGTGTAGACCACCACCTCTCCTGTGAGTGGATGGCGGACCACCACTGACATCCTCTTCCTGTTGGAGTCAAAGGGTAGGATGTGAAGCAGCTGGACAGCCAGAGAGCCAATTCCTGGCAGATCCACCAGCAGGCTCTCTGCAGATCGTCCTCGCAGGGTGCAGCGGTACGCTCGGGCTGCGTGGACCAGAGCCGCCTCGTCAGGACTCTCTGCCTCATACAGCAGTTCATCATCAGTGTTGCTCTCAGTGTCACCTTCTCTAGTAATGTCCTCCACATCCTGCTGGCCCCCGTCAGGGTTTGTCTGTTTACTCTTGAGATCGTCCTCCGTCTCCCTGTCCTCCACCTTTCCAGTGTCTTCTTCCTCCACTCTGGCAGATAAATCCAGCTTACGCCTCGGGTTGGAGGTTTCCAGGTTGCTGTCTTGGCCTGGATCTGACCCATCTGTGGTGCTGTTGGGGGATGTGGAGAAGGTGAAGGAGCCCATCTTCCCTCGGGCAAACAGCCTGCTGGTGAAGCTGCGAGGACTGCCTCTGATCTGGGGAGGGGACAGGGTGGAGAGGGCTGAGAAAGGAGAGAAGCTGAAGCGCTGGAACATCAGCTTGATTTCTTCCAGGGACTTGAGAGGTGTCCGTGCTTCAGGCACCTGCAGGGATGAAAAAAAGAAAGAGAACATGGAATCAGTGTTTGTGAGCGAACTCCTGAGCTAAACTGCTCTGTAAGTAGTCTTTTTTATCAAAAATGTTGTGCTAGTTTTAAATGAATGTCTGAAATGTAAGTGGCATTCGTGTTTTCTCCTGTTTTTTTAAAAGAAGCCTTGTTAGTGTGTTGTCTGATCCACGTGGACCTTGTGGTGGCATTATACAAAATACTGAGGGAAATTGTTGATGGAAGCTGTGATGCAGGTTATATTTCCTTAATACAGAGCTATTCAGTCGTCTTTTTTAATGAATTCCTAACTTTACTGTAGGCATACTTTATGCTAAGTGTAGGAGTTGCATTATGTGGAAACTATGAATATTAGATCACACTGCTTTGGCAGAAGGTATGTTTCCATCCATCTGCATTTATGCTCATTTTCAATCTGTGCATAAAGAAACCTGAAGTGGAAATGTCAGAAAGCCAGAACACAGTAAAACGTTTTTACACTTGGGTGATGTGGGATATCAAAAAAGACAAGATGGAATGATTTTTGACTTCACCTTGACATTGCAGTACCTCTTTCTTCTTCATTTACTCTAATTTATGTGTTCACAATTTATGTGACACATCACCACTAACTGTTACAGCCCTCCACCAGAAAGTCCAAAAAATAGAGAATACTATGTATGCATGTCAGCTCCGCTCTGTAACCATAATGACTGACAGAAACATTCCACTGCCCTGATTCTGAAGCACATGTTTTTGACAAAGTTTGAATGTGTGTCAGGATGTTTTACATTATTACCACATTAACAGATTTAAACAGTTTGACCTGTCAAAGATCTGACTGGGACTGAACTGTTATTGATTTAAATACATTTGTGGTGTGGAGTCCAACCTTAACAACCTTAAGTCTACATGTGGCCAAACAGTTTGAAACAATCAGTAGTGACCTGATAATCACCTAACTGTGACACCATGTCACACTGAACTACAGCATTTACACACACTGTACAGTTAAGCAAATCTTTTAGTCTCATAGAGTTACATAAAGCATACCACTAGTCTACCAGAAAACCTCTCCAATCCAGTAAATCACAATATAAACAAATGAACAAGCTGTACAAGTGCATATATAATCTTTGGAGATGTTGTCGACTTACCACATGTCGTGGCTGGCTGGGTGAGGAGACCACCACACTGTTGCAGATTGCCAGAGCCAGGAAGAAGTCGGTGATGTAAGTGAGCTCCAGGCTGGATGGAGTCCCAGAGGAGACACCAGACTGAGGCAGCACAGGAGAGCAAAGCCAGTTCAACTTCCTCACCAGCTCGGGGTCTGGTACCACTTCCTTCGCCTATAGAGACAGAAGCAGCAGGAGCTGAGCCATCATGGCTAGACCATGAACAAAGTATCCATCATAGCCTACCCAGGGGAGAAAAGAATATTTATTCTGACAAATACAAAAGGTGGGAGTCCCCTAATGTCCTCCAAGCTTTCTTCCTGCAAGTGACGTGACACAGTCCAATTTGCATTTATGCATGAGTGCAGCTGCATGTATTTTACAGTAACAGGTTACTACTGTGTGTTAGTATATTTTTTAATTGCGCAACCTGATTTCTGCTTTCCTGTTTGCATCTGAATGTACTAAGTGGGATTTAGTACTGCACCTACATAAAATCGGAGAACATCTGTGCAGCACAGGCTGAAATATCATGACTGTAGTGTGGTTTAAACTGCATAAGTTGCAATAGTTTCTCAATTTTGGATATAACCCAAAAAGACTTCAAATAATATGTCTGTGGTGTGTGTAGTGTGTGTGAGTGTCTGACCATGCGGCTGCAGAAGGCGCTGGTCCTGGGCTGGATGTGATCAAACAGTCGGTCCTCCTCTTCCTCTGACTCAGCAGTGAGGGTGTGCAGAGACACGGAGCTGCGGTTGCAGCTGAGGGAACGACAGCTCAGAGATTTACCGCTGCAGCCGGACTTTAGAGTCATGGAACGACCCGCAGCTTCATTCTTCTCCATGTCGTACACCTCCAGCCTCCGAGCTAACGCAAACACACAAACACAAACACAGCAGTTACAGCACAAGACTTTTAACTCAGACATTGTGGAGGAAACCTATGGAGAGCCCTGTTTTTCTTTCAAATGTTAACTGAATCAGTGTTTGTAAGCGAACTCCTAAACTGCTCTGTAAGTAGTCCTTTTTTAATCAAAAATGTTGTGCTAGTTTTAAATGAATTTCTGAAATGTAAGTGGCATTCGTGTTTTCTCTTGTTTTTTTAAAATAAGCCTAATTATACAAAATACTGAAGGAAATTGTTGATGGAAGCTGTGATGCAGGTTATATTTCCTTAATACAGAGCTATTCAGTCGTCTTTTTAATGAATTACTAACTTTACTGTAGGCATACTTGAATGAATGAATATTAGATCACACTGCTTTGGCAGAAGGTATGTTTCCATCCATCTGCATTTATGCTCATTTTCAATCTGTGCATAAAGAATCCTGAAGTGGAAATGTCAGAAAGCCAGAACACAGTAAAAAGTTTTTACACTTGGGTGATGTGGGATATCAAAAAAGACAAGATGGAATGATTTTTGACTTCACCTTGACATTGCAATACCTCTTTCTTCTTCTTCTACTCTAATTTATGTGTTCATGACACATCACCACTGTTACAGCCCTCCACCAGAAAGAGGAAACCTATGTAGTGCACTGTTTTTCTTTCAATGGTTAATTGTAATCCCTAAATAACTGAATCAAAAATAATATACAATAGAGTAAGCAAATACCACATAAGTTGTATCTAATGGATGAGCTAAATGACTCTTTCTGTGTCTGTTGCTCTATAAAGGCACATTTCTAGAGGAAATCAGCTCTTAAATGATCTCAGCTTATCTGTACCAATGACCAGATCTGTCCCTCTCTCCTCACTGATGTCAGTATAAGACATTTAGAGACAACAGAGATTCATGCTCTGTACTGGTTGGAAGCCCGCTCATTCACTCACCTTTAGACACTGCATGTCATCTACCTGAAGCTTTTTACCGCTAATGAATGTACTCTTAATGCTTGGCATACAGCTGCTGATTCAGTGTCCAATCTCCTGTGATTGGTAATAAGTATAATCAGTGTATAATGAGCTATGTCACATGCTTTAATTATATCATAGTCCTAATTTCAATGTATGCACTTCTTTTTTTCTTTCTTTCTTTCTTTCTTTTTTGTCTGTCTGATCTGGAGTTATTCTTCTGAAGCCTGTTGTGTCTTTATGTGTTGCATGGTTTATAATGGTCAAATAAATTAGATTTGATATATATCGATAAAAAGCTGATTACTACAAAAATAAGACACAAATTGTAATGAACCAGAATTTTCCTTTAATATTATATGATTTCAAAGGTACTGGTACACTGGAGGGCAGTGAACAAAAAGTTCTGACTAAAGGTCTGCACTAGGGATGTCCCTATCAAGTTTTTAAGTCCCGTGTTTATATTTACCTAAATGTTGATTAAATATGTATCACATTGAAATAGCAGCTGTCGATGACTGAATTTGGCACACCTGAATTTTCATGAGCACCTTGATCCAAATACTGAAGGTCCTGATTCAAAGATATTTAGTTTATAAGCTTAAATTATTGATATGATATCAATGAAAATCTGACTAGAGAAACTCCTGAAACTGATGTGATGAGCTAGAGAAGACATCTCACTCTGTTGGAATTGTGAGAAAGGCAAAAACACTTAGCCCATTCGCAATGGCACAGTGATGTTACAGAGTGGAGGTTCCTCCTTCATAAACAATCTTTGGCAGAGGACAGACACTGGCTGCAGAGAGCACTTTTACAAGACAACAGACAAGTTTCATTTTGGACTGTTGTCAAGTTACTCATGGAATTAATGTTAGTTAGTGACAGCTGATATGACCTGCTGTCAGTCATGTTTGTCATTTTAACCAGCAACAGTGACGGTCAGTGCAACAACTCCTGTGTCAAAGTCTGTACTTCCTCAAATGATCTTTCCCACAGCGCTCCATTCTGCAGGTGGGGTTAAGGCTTAGGTTAGGTTATGGTTAGGCGTAACAGAGGTAACTGCTTGGGGTAAGTAAAAGGTTGGGTTCAGGTTAAGGTTAGGGAAAACACATATCAACAAGAAAACAGTAAAAAATGATAAATTAAAAGCTGCTACCTGAATGGTTTATATGCTGCTCTTTGCTAGTAAGAGAGAGGGGAGATAAAAGATTTGTTAGCATTGGAGCTCAGTGAATCTGTGTATTTTGCTAATCTCGATGGCAGCACTCACACACTGGTGCACCAAATCATTTACAGCGCTGCTGTTGTAAAGGAGAGCAGTACTGCAACACTAACTGGCTGAGGCTGAGGTGGACAAACAGAGTAGAGTACAGTGAAGAAAGGATCATCTGGTTTAGCCAGTACTGAGCCATTATAATATGCCTGGACATCTCTAAACTGCAACACACACTGCAATGAGCCCTTCTTTCTAGTCGCCTGCCATACTGTCTGTGAGAACACACCTATTTTAAATTTGTTTGTAGTATAAAAAACTGTCATTGTTCATGTTGGATCTCTGCTCTTATCAGTGAGCTAACTCCTCACTACTGTGAAAATATGAGTGCTCATGTTATTATCATTCTCTTGGTCTCCAACAGAGGTAAATGAAGGCCCAAGACCTTTTCAATTTTCAGACCTTACCATTTTCCTCATGAGGATATTCAACCCCGTAGATACTGCAGCGACGAAACACCATCTTGTTCTCCGTCAGAGTTCCCGTCTTATCAGAGAACAGGTACTGGATCTGACCCAGGTCCTCAGTGATGTTGAGGGCCCGGCACTGGATCCTGGAGTCCAGCTGCTCGTTGTACAGGGCGAGGTCATTGTGAATGAAATAGATCTGGCCCAGTTTCACAATCTCAATGGACACGTAGAGAGAGATGGGAATGAGCACCTGTCGGACAGAAATGTATTACAAAACAAGCACTTCGAAAACTGTCAACCAACTGTTAGTGAACATGAAACAGGTATAATAAAACTTCTATGTTGCACTGCTTTTGAAACAACCAGACATAAAAAATAAACCAAATCTTTTCACTACCAAGTCACCAATACTGTGCACAACACTTAGAAGCTCTGCTGAAACAGATTCAGACATTACCACTGCATGAAAAAACAAATTAATTCCGACAACATCACTGCAGTGACACAATGGAGGTGCCTGTGGCTCAGCTTTTGCTGCAATGCAGTGCAACTCACTGTGTTGGCCAGACCAATAGGAGCAAGCACACATTCCTGATAGATTACTTTGTAACATGGCGATCACGGTCATGGGGAATAATATGATTGACACCATTATAACTTCCCAGAGTTGTAAAATCCTGTCTCATAAACCTCTCTCTTATAAACCTCTCTGATAAGCCTTTCAACTCAAACAGGACTTTCTGAACCACCAGAACACCAGTGTAGTGATGCTTACGTGTGTAACACAGTAGTCCTAGTCCTTATGAGTAAAATGAGTTATCATGATTGATTGTGCCCCTTCATTTGCATTGCTGTGGTGATCCAAACATGAGCACATCACGTTTAGTTGCGTCTCACTCTGCTGAAGTGGGGGAAGAGGTTATAAACAATTCACTGTTTCTATTTATTGCTGTTTATATATTGCTAATAATGTTGCTGTAACTAACATCCAAGGTGTTGTTATATAAGGTTAGTGGTTAGAGTGGAGTAAGACTTAAAGGTAAGGTAAAGGTCTATTGTTTCTCACAAAACCTCACAAATTTCACTGATTAGTTCAATTACTGTTCTGTAATAATCTGTCATATTTGACACCTCTACAATTCTAGTAAATGCATTTGAATATCTTTGGTTAAAAAAGGTTTTATAGATCTATATTTGCAGCTGATGGGAGACTCTCAGACACAGCTAAATAAAAGAGTGCAAACATGCACCCGGGACTGACATGGCAGCATCATACCTGCAGCACAATGATCATGGTCCAGAAGACATAGAAGCCAGCCAGGGCAGGAGATGGCGCTCCATCAACCAGGAAGACAGGATCTTTGAGCTGCTTCATCCAGAGGCCATGACCTGAAACACAGGGAAACACCAAAGCGGGTCATCACACTGACACTAACAACTGAAGATTAAAGCTAGAAATGATTTGAACACGGGTTTCACTGGCTGTCCTGTGGTCTTTTACACAGTCAACAATATGCTGCAGTAATAATGCTGCTGTTCAGTTGTGTTGTGAGAGCTACAGTATGTGGTGTCAGTTGGGGTTGGTACAAACCTATAGCAGCAGTCAGACACATGATGATGAGCAGGAGCACACACCACAGGATATCTGTGTTCAGACGCTTCTCCAGCTGGCTGCGTTTATACCTCGGCCCACTGTTGTTCATCATGGCTTTAGTCTCATGACCTGAGTCACACAGCAAGAGAACATACTCAATTATAATGACTATTACAGGACTACATCAGGATCACTGAAAGTTTAATGAGAGCTTACATGAAGTATAAAGCTTCACAAGAAGTAATAAAGAGTATGATTATTATAACTCTAGTTTATACTTTTATCATTCTTGTTTTAGTTAAATCTTTGGGTTTACATATAACATTTCCAGCTCCACCTTACACTATTTAAATTCTGTTTTATTGTTTCTCAAAATTTTTTAGGATTTTTTCACACCTAACCTGTTTGGCTAGTGTCAATCATTTCCTGGTGCACACAAAACAACCAAGTCATTTCTGGCAGCAGGATGGTGTATGCGGGATTGAGTCAATAAACTGTGTGTTCATGGTAATGAAGGAACATGTCACCCAGTGCAACAGTGTGGCTCATTGATGTGTTTTAATAGTTTTTGGACAACAATGGAGCTGTATGACAGAGGAATAAGATACATCAGACTTTGATAGACACATAATACTTGTTAGTAGATCAGTTCATTGTTGGTTTGTGTCCCTTTGTGGGATTTGTTGAAACATACAGAATATCAACAGACTCCATGTATCCTTTGTGCACCACACTCTTGATCTGTTACATGACTGGTTTAACTTTTTGTTTGACTCACTATATGAAACAGGCCCCAGGAAGTTACTACCATTACTTGCAAGCTGTTAACCGAGAATAGCAGCAATACAAGTAAAAATAGTAACCTATGATCTGTGTAGCCTTTGACATAATGATGGGAAGCAGCAGAGGAAACAGCTAGCCTAACCCCAACCCTCTATCTAAAACCAACTATTTACTTTACTACCATAGGTATGCAGCACTATTTTCTTGTGCAATGAGGGATTGTCAGCAACAATTTCAAGTGCACTCATTTTTAACTTCTAAAAAAAGTGGTTTAGCTCATCTGACAGTGTGTTTCTTTTCCTATCAGACTTTATTGTAGCAATGACCCTGCTTTACAGCATCTGAGCAATTACTCTGGTGAGTACAATGTTATAACTAATAGAAATGATGGACAAAACTATTAAAATGAGAATTTTCCTTCAAGCTCAACAAGGCAGACAGGAGATGTAGGATTGCTACAGCAAAGTGCAACCCAGAGTCAAGTCATCTTACCATGCAGCCTGCTTTAGCCTCTTTAACGTGTTTTTTTTCCTACATACTTAAGACATTTCCAGATCCCTGAAGCTCAGGTCAGAGAATGACATGACTGAATCAGTGTCATGTTTATACTGTATACTATACTCATGGCAGCCTCTGTCTATCAGGTTGTGGACAGAACAAGTACTGTAACAACACCTGCTTACAGTTTAGTGCAGGCAGAGAGGGTGGACGCCTGCTCCCACTCACCTGACTGGTTTCACTTGTATTATCTTTACTCAGAGCAGACAGAAAGGAGCTAAGATTCATTTACACTTGTATCGTGCTGCCGTACATTTGAAACAGACTGTGTGAAAACAGGTGAGCTCTGGCACAAATAAAATCTGTAAAAGCAGTGTTTGATGCATGTTGTATCTCACTATATATTTGTTTTGTCACAGTGTACAACATGATGAAATACTTGTAATGTGTGATTCCATATTTTATTCTTCTCCCTCTCAGTTATCTTGACCAGCGTTAGCTGCTAATGTCTTTAGAATGGCTGCTTCAAGGACATAAACCAGATCTGGAGGTGGTCTGGCTCACGTTGTGATTGGATCGAAGTGAGGTGTAAATGTAATAAAATCTGTGAAGATTGACCACATTCATATATTTAAATCTACCCAACAGGTTAAGAAAGCTTTCTTAAGCTGCCCATCAAACAGCCATAGGCCCTGTTTACACCTGGTATTAACATGCATATCGGGTGATACAATCACAAGTGGACAGCTCTAAGTACAGGTGTACACACCCAAGACGCATTGAGGATACATTGAGATCCGATCAGTCAGACCACATTCAGAGGTGGTCTGGGCTGCATGTGGCCACATTCATTTAGCAGTGTAAACACAATGTGTCCTGGGCCACACTGAAGGACCTCCTACTCAACTGACATCCTCTATTTTCCGGCAGACTAGGCACAGGAATTGCATTGCCGTCTCCTGGTCCATGAACCTTCCGTCCAACAACTTGTTTGATAACAGGATAAATGGGTGGGCATTAGATTTTTGTAAGGGGGCACACAATGCTTTATATAGCTATTTTTTTTATCTTGCTATCAAACAAGTTGAACACAGCTTTGGACAGAGGGTACACTGACCCCTGCTGGTCCTGTTACCGGTTAAAAACAACAACGAATTTGGTCTTTGCAAACAGAAACGATGTATGTGTTATTTTGCATATAGAGCGGGGAAGTGAGATCCGATCACAAGTGGTCACTCAAGACGCATGTGGAGACGCATGTTAATGCCAGGTGTAAACAAGGCCATAGACAAGCCCATCCTCTGCAAAGTAGAGCCTGTACAGCAGTATTGCCTGTCTTAACCTGGGACCAGTACGCCAGCTCCACCTACCTAATCTGCATATTGAGATCTGATTTGAGCAGGCGGAATACCACGTGTAGGGGTGATAGATGTCATCCAGATACAGATCGTATTTTAATATCAAGCAGCAACTACCGCAGCCTGATGCTGAAGCCAATATGGAAGTATACACTTAAAGTGTAATACCAGCAACAGCTGCTAGATGCTCCAACTGACTCTCATTCAAAAAGCGTTTACTCTCTAAAATACTAAGTCAGTCTTTTTTTTTTTTTTTTTTTTTTTTACAACAAGTCATTATGGTCTCAATCTCTAAATTCAGGCCCTCTAATAAGTGTGCTGGTGGCCATTGCTGCGTTAATAAGATCTGAAGACTTATAGTAGCTTTGATGTCTGCCGTGTGGGCATTGCCAGTTGACAGGAACTTCTGTGTAAAGTATAAACAGTGATTTTTCTCCAGGCATACAGTTCAGTGTTTGTGGTTAAGGAGTTACACTAAGAAGACCCTCGCAGGATGCTTTCACACAATATTTCACCAAGTTTAATGTTACTTGATTACAATACCTGCCCTGTTAGCACAATTTAGCTAATTTAGCTAAAGTAGCTAACTTAAGCCCAAGTGTGCAGCATGCATTATTTTTTTCCTACCTGCATTCTGCGAAGACCTGCCCCTACTCGGCTTCTGATTGGCTCTGACCCCAATATTCTTACCCTAACCACCTCACTCCTCATTCCTGAACCTAACCAACGAAGGCAACGAGTATGAGCCAATCAGAGGCAGAGTAGGGAAAAAAATAAGGCATGCAGCACTCGGTGTTCCCAATGAGCTAGGGTAGTGGGGCGTGTTCCAGAGCGTGAAAGGAAACACCCCACACTGCTTATTTGGAAGACCCTGGTTCCAAACGGAAAAGATAGCACCAACCATAAACTGCAACTCTGGGCTTCAAACTGGCTCCAATGCAAACTAACGGGTGATGTCATACCTCGCTACGTCCATCTTTATATACAAGCTGTGGTTAATATACTGTACCAGGTGGAGAAGGACTTACCTGCTTGCCCCTGCAGGATTTTCAACATGGAAATACAAATGTGTCATTGCATTGCTGAATTGTATTGATTTCATGCAGTGAGCAGTCAGTCAGATGTGTTATAAATGATGCTGTGCTCTTACCGGCATAGACCACGATGCCCACCACAGTCTCTGTGTTGCGGATGGTGCAGCTCCTCAGGAGGAGGTTGCTGTTATGGAGGCCGACACGAACCCCACTGGAGTGCTCCCTGTGGAACAGCACACTGAGGTTAAGGCTGCATAACATGATCCAGTTTTACTCAGGCTCCCCTACACAGTGTTATGGAAGCAAAGATCAGCTGGTTGATAACATTTTCTTACGTCCATCATCTTGCTATATAGAGAATATAACTTTCTGATCAATCCTACCATTTTGCAGGAAACATTTTACTACTACAATTAATTGTCTCATTTCTCATATGGGTTGGGCACTCTGTTATATGGTCAATGTTGTGACATCAATATTCTGTAATCAATATTCTTTATAATAAACAATGAATAAATCCCAATAAAAGATTATTAAAAAGTTGTCTTGTTTTCTACAGTATACAGTGTGTATATATTACACTATTGCAGCTTTCTCGCCATGTGACCATGCAATGATGTGATGCTGAATTAATTAATTTTTTATGAATAAATTATGCTACATATTATAACAAATGGTGATCAACATGACTGAAACCTCAGACTAAACATGAATGTGTTGTGTATTCCCAGGCTGCTGCATTTCATGGAAATGCTTCAACAAAGCTGAATTTCTTTTCTCCAAAGGTTCTGTCCCTATTCTATCATAAATGCAGACAAAAACATAACATGACAAGAACACTGTGTAATGTATCTAGATACAGAAATACAAGGCTAATGGATACACTATCCAGTCAAAGATGTCACTGATGTCATATATCAGGCTGGTCCTGTGAACTGTAAGATGAAAAGGAACTCACATGTAACCTCTGAACCTGCTGAGGTCATTGTTGGGGTTCTCACACTCAATGTGACTGTGGAAGCTCTCAGGGGTGAACTCTACTCCCTGAAAACACACACACACACACACACACACACACACACACAAACACACAAGTATTGTGTGTTTGTTGTGTCAAGTATTACTAGGAATCCAAGTCCAAATATGGAGTATATCTTTTATTACATAATACACAGGGTACACTTAGCCCAAAGTAGACTTATATTCAAATTAGTACACAACTATTAAGTCTAGCCTCAAAAGTGATCATTGAAATTCAGCACATCTCTGACACAGTATCGAGTCTCTATTACCACAAGGTTTCCAAGTACCTGATCAGTCAGTGCAGAGAAGTGAACACAATGGAAAGACAGTAACAAAGGTGAAGAGATTTGCTCTAGCTGAAGTTGATGGAAAGACAAGACAGCTCCAGTGGAAAATATTGGAACTTTTATATTGGACTGTACTTACCTGCAATGGGAGGTCTGAAACCACCTGTCTCTGTTTCAGGTTGGTCTCTCCGTCCAGGTTCGCTGTCTCAATGTAACAAACCCCACGGGGGTCGGAGGAATACAGCAGCAATATGTCAGCAGGGATGATTTCATTACAGGACAGACGAACAAAGTCTCCAACTCGCACGTCCTTCCAGCACTGCTCAATGTAGGATTTCTGCTTGCTATGGAACATAAGAATGGACACAGAAGAGGTAGAAGATGTCTCCAGCCATGCTGGCAGCTCTGTGAGGTTAACGTCAAAGTCTAACGTCAGCATGCTAACACAATGACAATACTAACATGTTGATGGTAAGCAGGTATACTGTTTACCATCTTAGTTTAGCATGTTAACATGAAAAGTCAGAGGATCACCAAAGTTAAAGAAAGAAAGGGCTTATTTTTTCGCAATTGACCTAATGTGGAAAAAGCTAGTATTAATACATGTTACATCAAAGTCAAAACAGCCAGATTCCTTGCATGGGTGTGGACATTTGAAGACATGCTCCAGAATATTGGTAACAGCACTAGTGACATTTTCGGGAGCAATAACCTGTCTTTCATTAAGCTGGGGGAAAATTTTGGTCATCCAGCATTTGACATCCTTGATACAACTTAAAAGATACTGAAGGTTATGTGCTTTATCCAGTTTAAAAGGGAAATACAGCTGTGTGGTGTAGAAATTAGGGAAGCTGTATTTTCTAAACACAGAGCACAGTGGAAGCATATAAGTGTCCTTCCGCTTCCTGGGAACCATCATCAACCAGGACCTCAAATGTGAGCACATCAGCAGCCTCACCAAGAAGGCTCAGCAGAGGATGTATTTCCTGCAGCAGCTGAAGAAATTCAAGCTAACAAAGTCAATGATGGTGCACTTCTACACTGCCATCATTGAGTCCTGGATACACTCCAATCCAATCAAATTTCTGAAAAAGTATCCTGGATGCACTGTGACAAGACTGTTAATAGCCCTGCCTGTTTTATGATCCTGGACCGGTCTTATGAGTCTGGTGAAGTGCGCAGTAAGAGGAATGCAACGGGGGGCATGGAAAACAGTTTGTACATTAAAGAACAAAACCTAAGGGCCCCTGCATGCTTTATACGCCAGACTACGCACACAGCTGCAAAACTTTTAAATGGAAAAAAAACCTTAGAAGAAGTAAGTAAGCAAGCAATCATCTCATATCCTATTTGCTATTCAACTTGCTACTTCAGGCTGCAGCCGACAGTACACATGGCCTATCATTTGTTCGTGAAAATCTTGATAGTGATTGAGGGACAATGACATGGCTGGATAGCTAACTTGCTAGCATAACATTAGCTTTCTCGCTCATAGCTGAGCCAAATGGTTCTATGAGCTGGGCGGACTAGAAATATCTCCCGTTGCCAAGTCGTATCTAAGGATCGTCCTACTTACTGGAGTAGTGAACAACGTTTCCATTATATAAGAAACTTATGGGATGGTAATGATTGCTCCAGGTATTAGTCAAACCCTCAAGTGTTACCAGGGAAACAGAGTTATAGCTTGTGAAAAACTTCAGATTTTGATTGCAAAACGCATGAAAATATAAATTAATAGTCTTTTTTTTCTTTTCTTTGGCAAGCGACGAGGGTATAAGCATGGATTACTCTGCAATTACTCTGCGGAGGCCAGAACCAGGTTCTGGTCTCCCCGTCGTCCATTAATTCCTGATAATGGACACCTCGTCAGGCATTATCCCTTACTTAATGGCTAACAATTTGGAGGTCCACTATTAAAAACATTTTTTTAAAAGTAAAACAAACTTCAAGATTTGTTCAGGTGAAAAGAAGCAGAAAAAGACTGCAGGGATGGAAACAATCAACTCAGAGAGACAAATGCACAAAATGGATGTAATATAAAGATTTCACCCGAAAATGTATACATTAGTTCTGTAAATGAACTGAATCTTATAATTATAATATTAGGTAATTAAAGCTCTTGGTGTTATTTGCCAACAGAAAGGCTGCACACATATCAAAGGTTCAGTGAAAACAACAAACACCTCAACTGATCTACACTATGTGTGAATACAATCAGTGGTTAATCATTACACTATCAGTCCCACACCCTTTACCGACAATGACCGAAATACAGCAGGTTAGAGGAGTTACTGAAATTGAGTTATGTACAGAATTAGGTCATGCGGTTGTCCAAGATAAACTACTCCACTTAAACTGCAAGCACTGGAATACAGACATACTGTGATGGGTGTCAAGCATCACCAGTGTGCTAGTAAAATAGTCCAGAGACAGATTTTTATTTAAATCTAAGTGACATGTCAAATAGACTTTAGAGGACCTCAAGAAGAGAATACCCACCATCTAAGACTACTGGGAGAACAGAGAGTTTAAATGTGAGCAGGATATTTTTATTTATTTTTAGTTACATAATACATTGGATCTTGGATTTCAGTTCCAACTGCATTTTAAGTAGTTTTAATGTATAATACATAATCAATTGCCAGCAGTGACGTAGAATCCTTTGTTTCAGGCTCACTAGCTGATTGGTTGTTTAACGCCCATTTTGTCATGTTGTCAAGCCTTACTGATTTTTTTTTTTTTTTAACCACTTTGACCATAGAAGATGATGAAAATCATAGCCTTTGTAATCTTATTTTATTGTAGGTTACATTCTAGTTTATGTGTAGTCCCCTTTTTGTAGCCAATTTCTTTTGGTTTTTTCATTCTTCATTCATTCTTAACTTTTCTTTTCTTTTTTTAATTTCTGCAAGAAATCTAGTAAGTGGACTTTGAGTTTCTGTCAAACTAGTTACTAGAGAAAGAACAGAGCAAAACATAGAAGCACACAATTCAGTCACAACTTTCCTTATTGGAATTAAAAATTAGACCAAATTTTAACACAAAGGAGAATATATGTGGCCATAAGAATAAGACAACCTACTTGTTGTAAACATGGCAGAGAAGCCTGTTAATCAAATGATCCGACTTAAACCTGCGGTAGTCTTCCCAGATATCCTTGACAGCTGTCACTGACAGCACCAGCAGGATAGGAGCCAGAGTGATCTCTGGCTGGAAAGCCTCCACCACCGGGACAAAGTTGAGGGCAGCCAATAAGATGAAGTACACATTGGCCAGGCGATGTAGCTGCTCAAAGAGATTCTTGGGGAGGAAGGAGAGGATGGAATACTTTGTAGTCCGGATCTTGTTGTGTTTATATGACTTCAGGAGTTGACTCTGTTCCTCATCCTCTGTGGAGGAAGGTCCCAATTTCCTCTTCTTCCACAGGCGCTCCTTGGTAAAGTGAAGACGGGACGAACGCTCTAAGCTATACATGAGTCCACTGCTCCAGTGGATTCACACCAGCCTGCCAGTTTATGTCTCCACTTAGAAGCCTTACCTACCTAAAGTTATCCTCCAGGTGTAATCAGAATATTTGTCGTCAGCATTTGTGCTGTCCCTTCCACTAACTGACCGTTTTCATGTGAAATCATCCTCCCTGTCCTTCCTGAAAGAAGGCTTGGACATGGCAGGCGAGGTGGGAATAATAGGACTGAGTGGATAGTTAACTACCTTTGTGGCGTAAATCACAGACACTCCTCTAAAGGGCACTGACACTGGAAACAAACTCAAGGTTCAAGTTTTACAACTGACTCAAAAGACAGGCTGTATAATCAGACATAGGAGAAAGAAACAGCAGCAGGGATTGTGCCATCATTGATTTCCTGATGATCTTTCAAGAATGAAGTGGTGCACAGGTTCATATTATGCCCATTAGGGAAACTGAAAAGCATAGTGTGATTAATATATCTGTTGAAGAAAGTCCTTTTAATAATATGATATTACATTCCCACACACTGAAATAATGAATATAGGCGTAAACACACCGAAGCACAGCAGCAAACAGTTAACTGTGTGTTGAGGCAGAGAAGGTGGAGGCAGTAAAGGGATATTCTGCTTGTAGGCCGACGTGCCCATTAAACAAAAGCTCCTTAAAATTACACTTACATAGAAAGGGTTTTGCCAATATGCATTTTGGAGGAAACATAACTGCTGCCTGGATTATGTTCACTGGCAGCTTTTCCAGTCCAGGAAATGTTCTTGGTCCACACAGAGGTTATAGTGGAGGTGTTTGGGGTAGATGGAGGGCGTATAAAGCACAAGGCTTTTACATCAGAGACAAAGGTTTATAACCTGCCCCACATTTGTGGTTAGAGTTACACAGGAGATTGATAGTTTTAGTTAAATATTGGAAAAGTATTATACATAATTTATTGCATTTATACATAAACCCCCTCTGGGGAGGAGGTTGTGTAACTGGACCTCTTGAAAAAGCAAGTGGCATAATTAATCACACCATAAAAATGTAACTGCACTTGTTTGTTATTTTACTTCACAGTAGATGTTTCTTGATATCAAGTAGTCTGTGGCTGGTAGTGTAGCTGCTACTTTCAACAGAACTCACAGCTGTCCAATTGGAAATAAACTCCTGAGCTGGGAAAACTTAGTAAAACATGTTAATCTTTGACTTGTTTTTGAAATATTTATACTGCTCCTCCTCTACTGCAGACATTTATTATGCAAAGAACAAGTACTCAGGTTACCAAAAGTACCACAAGAGGAGACTTTCAGTCAGTCAGCATTTTCTGTAACAGCATCAAAAGAATGGAATTTATTACCAGTGCACATTAGAGAAACTAACACATACTGTTCCTTCACTGGTCAGTTGAAGCTGTGGTTCGTTGTTTGTTTGTTGTTATTCATGTTCATGAAGGAATTAATTATCTTTATTTACATTGCGCTTTTTACGGCAGAGCCATCTCTAAGGTACATTGCAAACACACACTAAAACAAAGTAACAGGCCTATGTCATAATGAGGAAAATGTAGGCTGTGCCTCAGCCTCACACTCCGGATGATAGTAAAGATCAAAATGAAGATGAAGATGACTAGAAGTTGAGTTGATTCAGTAGATTCACATGATTTGAGTCAAGTGATTCACGTTTGGCCCTGGAACCCTCTAGCTGTCTACTTTGTCCCACTGGCTGACTACTCTGTATCCTTGTGGAAAGCCCTGAGCAAACATACCATTACCTTACCATTTAGTGAATCACCTGTGTTGGCCAGAGCTATTAAGGCAACGTCATCATGAATCCAGTGTAGCTGTAGGTCAGCTGACCGCGTGCTCATTTTGACACACCAGTAAGTTCCAACTTAGTACACAACTGCATGTTAAACCCCTGTAAGTTCCCATATAGCTGGACCAATTCTAAACTGCAGCTAAGCTATGGTCAGATGCTAAATGACAAAGGCAGCAATTCTAAATTTTGCCTTGCCAGCTTCAATAAAGGATTTTACACAAGTGTAAAAAAATTGAACTGGCTGAAGTTCACTCACCCACAGTACACTCGCACTACATTGTTGTTGACCTTCTTGTCAAACAGGTAGTGTCTGTAGTCTTCCAGGGCATCTTTGATGGCGATCACAGTGAGGACCACCAGCAGAGGAATCATGGTGATTTCCTTCTGAAAGGCTTCAACAACTGGCACCCAGTTCAGCAACGCCAGGAACAGGAAGTAGAGGTTGGCAGCCCTGCACGGGAAGGACCAGAGCAGCACATCAATAAACAGAAACCACTGCCAGGCACTACCAGATCATCATTTGTAATGTTGTACAACCAGACCAGCATGTATCCCCTGCAAACTACTTGTTTTTAGCCATGCCAGCAATGTCTTTCTGTCAGTCCACCACTTTGGTGAAATATCTGAACAACTATTGGATGTATTTCCGTACAGTTTTCTACAGACATTTGTGGAACAAACATGTGGCCTTCAGTCAACTGAAGGCTAATAACGTGAGCTGGTGCCTTCTATCCAAATATCACAGTTTACACAAGATTGTAAAAAATACTATACCAATGTGCCATGGATGTCCTGACAGTGAATGCCACAAAGAATACACTGGCTGTATGGCATGTGGATGATTTGGTACTGAAATGAATGTCCCTGAAATGAGACACAGCGTCAACTTGTTTAGAGTTGTCTTATTGGATGCATTCCTTCCAAAAGAGACAAAATGAGCACTGTCTCAGAAAGAAGAAACTGTTGAGTAACAGGGATATCATGTGTGGAAAAGACACATTAGTGTTGAATTTTACTATGTAGATTTACAGTGTGTAAAGATACAATGCTGTGAGCATCACACCCCATGTATTGGGAAGGAGGTTGAACTGTCAGACATATCTCAAAACCCGGACAAATAAAACCAAAACTATTGGCATGTGTAGATACTACTAGAGGGAAGAGATCTGGATGAAATGACCCCTAAACTCAAGCCCTCTGTTCCAGAAAGATCTGAAGTCTTGGTAGTTTTTATTTTCAGCAATATCCTGTTTTTTTTATTGATTGCAAGGTATTGTTAAACAGGAAGTGTGTAAAACTCTGAGTGCGTTGACCCTGCTGCTTAATGTTCCTCATGATTCTCATGTCTCCAGGCTGATCACAGCCTTATGTTGAAACAATTTGAATCATCTGACAAGTGTTACAGTGTCCTGTGGTGTGATTCCAGTTGAAAGCACAGTGGTTTAGAATGGAAGTCTGAGGTGTAAATACACAGGTTCTGCATCACATTACACCTTTAAGCTGTTCATTATAACTATTCAAAATTAAAACTAAAGATTGGGGTTCTAATCTATGTATTTGCTATGTGGTTATATTCTCTTACACACCACTCACTAAACCCACTTCTGTTTCTGACTTTGCTGCATTTTCTTCTCTGACAGGTTTGCTTCTTCATCTGATCAACCAGTGTTGGAAGACAAGATAAACAATACAATTTATCATCCACATAATTACTTCCTTTATTCACATATCTAATGTGGCTCAAGTGTTTATATCTCACAGTATTCAGGGGCTTGTATGACACAGGAAAGATTAAAAGTGCTCTCCTGCTATCTTTGCGTTTGACTCTTTTTTGCTAATATGTAGCTGACTCACCTTTAACGGAGGTAGATCACCATGGTAACCAGGGTAAACCATCATGGTATCCTATGCTGCACAACTAGCCTGTCTGAAGCAGGTTCAGTTCAGAGGATCAGAACAAAACTGTCAACAACCTGACTACTGATCAATCAGATCACTGGAAAAACATTCACACAGGATCCTGACAGGATTCTGTGGGGAGTTAACTGAACTATGTTTCAATGTCAACTTTTCATCCCTAACATATACACCTAGTCAGGCTTTGTGTTGACAGGATTAACCTGCATGACTATCATCTACAATGACTTGCATCATGCTTTAAAGGTGAACCATCAGAGTGTGAACCAAAGGCTGTCAGGACAAACCCACCATATCACCCCACCAAAACCTTGAATACGCCATTCTTGGAAAATACTGTTATGTGAAATATACAGTACAGTATATGTAGTAAATGGGCTTAACCCTTTAGAAACACTGGTATGGTCCTTTGATATACAGTAAATCTAAGGCATGTCAATGTAAATAGCCTTAAAGGATAGGTTTAAAATGTTTTCAATCCACAGTGTGTCCACACAGTCATTTAGTGCAAATCCATTTAAAAGTTGATGTGAAGCTTATATGAGGCTTCAGCAGTCTGAGTTAGTCATATCAAGTGGATATCTGCCACATTTACAGTCTTTTTAGCATCAAATTCCCTCTTTGTGTTTCCTCTGACAGTGTTTCCCTGTTGAGCTGTGTTGGAAGTATAGTAACAAAAAGAGGGACTTTGGCACTAAAAAGACTGTAACGTTGAAAGATATCTACTTGATTTGACTCATTTGGACACTGAAGCTTCATATTAGCTTCAGATAAACTTTTAAATACATTTTTGCACAGAAGGAGGACTGTGGATTTTGGCTCCTATCACTTACATTGTAAGTGCATTATGAAGGGATCTTCTAATGGTCAGTATGAACAGGAGGAATGATTACAGCAAGAAAAACATGTTTCAATGTTCATTTGGGCTCCTGACTGTTGTTTTAAGATAGACTTGAAAAATTGTGAACCTGTCCTTTAATTACAGTAAAAGGATTCTGTGTATAGTGAGCAATTATTACATTCCATGACATCCGTTCTCAGGCCAAAAGACAAGACAAAGGAGTGTTATTATTCCAATCTGTGCATGGTGATATATGTATTCATCTTCCTTTTCCATTTGTTCTCAGCACTCATTAGCTAATTATAAAGCAAAGAAAAAGACAAAACAAAACAGAAATTATTTCATTTAATAATTTCATGCCATTTGCCAAAGTAAAAGTCTGACCTGTGAAACTGCTGGAACAAGTTCATGGGGATGAAGGTCAACAAGCTGTACTTGGTAGTGCGGATGGCATTGCCCTTATAGTCTTTGCAGACAGCTTGGTACTCCTGCTGGTGGAGCCCATGGCGGGCAAACACTGTTCTTCTCTTCCCACTACATCTGTGTGGGGAGCTGTAGGAGTCCAGGGAGCTTTTGTTGGGCAGGCCGTCGGGGGCAGAGTACCAGCCTCGCCCTGAGTCTGCTGCCAGCAGCTGCCGACAGCGATGCTGCACCCAGTGGAGCCGCTCCATCTACACAGCAAGGGCTCGAAATGGGCTGTGACAGCGGCCAGGCCCCCTCCTCTGTGGCCTCCTGCTCCTCTGTGCTCCACAGTGGACTTCACAATGTCCTCATTCTGCAGATAGAAAAAAATCATAAATCATTGCTCTAGTTTGTTCTCATCAAGGCTCTCCCGTTTAAAGTATAAAGTTGTGTATTTCTGTTATTGTCAACAATTCCCATGAAAAGACCAACACCAATGCATATGTTTGTCTTTCAGTACTTAATGATACCTTGTCTGTTAGTAGCTTCATTTTTATTTTAAAAAGGGAAAAAAATAAATAATGCATTTGTTTGGGACTATATTCAGTGGCAGATTAATCCACATTTGGTGCTCTAGTGAATGTTTCTGGCAGCAGGATGGTGTGTGTGTGGGAATGAAGGAACATGTCACCAAGTGCAACAGTGTGGCTCACTGATGTGTTTTAATAGTTTTTGGACAACAATGGAGGTGCATGGTACAGAGGAATAACATACATCAGACTTTGATACACACACAATACTTGTTAGTAGACCAGTTCATTGGGATTTGTTGACAAGAAGAAATATATAGAGGAACACCAGACTCATCCTTCAAACATACAATAATTCATTGTTTTGGCTACTTGGGAGCAGAGGAACGTGCTATAAACACAACATATTATAACAATATGAATTTGTTATGGTGAAACTGAAAATAACTGCCTGCTGCTGCTGGATTAAGAGAGTTAAGAGAACAGAGCTGGTGTGCAGGAAAGCCAAAATAAATGTGTAATAATATACTTACTATATGTCTCTCCTGTGAGTGAACATGCATGCATAAGGTGAGGAATCAGCAATAGTAAAGGCTAATCATATCAAGTGGATATGCCACGTTTACAGTCTCTTTAGCATCAAATTCCCTCTTTGTGTTTCCTCAGACAGTGTTTCCCTGTTGAGCTGTGGTGGAAGTATAGTAACAAAAAGAGGGACTTTGGCACTAATGTAGGGAGGACAGCTTTGTTTTGTTTTTGAATTCCACAGGACAAATCCTTTCTTTCTTTCTTTAATTCCACAAAGAGACAAGGTGGGTGTTGTTCCAGGACTGGCCCTTTTATCTCTCACAGTCTAACAGTGGGGGTGACAAATGATGCTGGCCAAACCAAACACTGGACTCTCAAAACCGTTTGAGAGACAGATGGTCTGACAAGATAATGAAGTAACAGCAGGATGTGAAGACACTAAAATTACTTCTTGGGTTATTTCAGCTGGAGATGAGACTGAACACACACACACACACACATGCAGCACACAGGGACTCCTGCCATTTGCAGTCAGATCAAAGAGATTGTAAAAACCCATGGACTCTCAAGTGTATTGTCTGAGGACAATTAATATGGCATGTTAGTATGTGTGTCTCATGTTGTGTAAGACTGCATTTTTAATTTTTATTGTGACATCAACTTAGTTGTCTATCTCTGTGCATCTATTAGCAGTAGGCTACTGGAAATCATCTTAACCGCTGGTTAGTCACAAAATCAAGCTGAAATAAGAGCTACTGTTAAACTATGTGTTTCTGAATAATCAATATACAATTTTATGTTTAGAATCATGATTGTTTGACCATAGTGATGGGTGAAGTATGTGAATTTTTGCGCATAAAACTCATCAATTAATTCCCTAAGAGTCAGGAAATATGAGCCGCCATTTTAGCCACAGAAGACAAGCTGCCATTTTAGTTCCAAACCACGTATCCTAAAATGCATTAGAGATTGTGGCATGAAACGCCTTCTCCACGTCCAAAACTCGTTTTGCGAGCTGATAAAAAAGCCTGACCGACTTTCTTGCGTCAGGCTGGCCCTCATCTCCACTCCACCAAGGTGCTCATTGCTTTAGTTATCCAAGTTCCTTTTTTTTTTTTTTTCCAATGTCTTCTCTTTTGTTTCCTCACCTAAAGCGTGCACGCATGCACCTTTTTCTAAAACAAGCCTCCGTGCACCTCAGTATCAACCTGGAGGAACCGTTTCTTTTTGTCTTTTTATACTTTTAATAGTGTTTTTGAACTTTTGTCATCCACCCAAGGGAACTATTCCCAAGACTATTCGACGAGCGTGTTTAAAGAAAGTTTAGCAAAGAAAGAAAGTGTAGCAGGATTTCTATTTGACTTCACCCTCAAAATCACCAGGAATTGACAGAGACTGTACTACCGGCCAAATCTTACTCCCAGTCCACACCTGACTGCCTCAGGTGAAGTGCCAGCGATGCATTGGCCTAGACTTCTGCCTGTCGGCCTTAGAGTGAAACCGCCGGACCGTCTGATAGGCCCACTTTCAGGCCCCGTTGCTCAGCAACCAACTGAATCCACGGAATTGCCTGGGAGGGCAACCATTCTCGAGGTACCCCACGGAAGAGCTCTGCAGGCAGAGAGGCCTGCACCTCGCTGGGAGGCTGCATAAGCTGACCCGGCACAACAACTTTGGGGAATTAACTAATGGATTCATCTCTACATAACGCTTCAACAAGTGGGCAAAATCCACAGCTTTTCTGTGATGAGTTGATGTCGAATAGAACGGTTCGTGGCTGTGTGAGGCAGGAGGGCAAGAGTTGCTCAGTAACATATAATAATGAGAGGAAGACAAACAGTGCAACATTTAAACAAGCCAGAAGTCATTTCACATTTCGTCCTGTAGCTCTCTGGCTGTCTGTTCCTGTAGTTATCAGCTGGTAAAATCTTGTTTTAAAACATCAAATCGTGGTGTAACCAGAGCTGTTACTGAACCTGTCCGACCACAGCTCTGCAGCAACCAGCTCCATTTTAGAGTGGCCTTTTATTGTGACCAGTCCAATGCACACCTGTGCAATAATCACGCTGTTTAATCAGCATCTTGATATGCCACACCTGTCAGGTGGATGGAATATCTTGGCAAAGGAGAAGTGTTTACTAACATGGATTTAAACAAATTTGTGAACAAAATTTGAGAGAAATAAGTCTTTTCTGTGTATAGAAAAAGTCTTAGATATTTTATTTCAACTCATGAAAAATGGGAGCAAAAACAAATTTGTTGCATTTATATTTTTGTTCAGTGTAGCTATAGATAAATGTCCTCATTTTTCAGCAAGAAGTTGTCTGTGTGTGTGTTCTTTAAAGCAGAAGACAGAGGTCCCTGTATTGGAAAGAATTACAATTCCTGGTTATGAGACTGATTAATTTAACAATATTTATTTTCCTCCTAATAGAGATGGTGTCCCAAAATGAGAGCAAAGTTTAAATCCAAAGTAGTAATATGGCTACACTGAAAAGACTGTAACATTGAAAGATATCTACTTGATTTGACTCATTTGGACGCTGAAGCTTCATATTAGCTTCAGATAAACTTTTAAATACATTTTTGCACAGGAGGAGGACTGTGGATTTTGTCCCCCATCACTTACATTGTAAGTGCATTATGAAAGGAGTATGAACAGGAGGAATGATTACAGGAAGAAAAACATGTTTCACTGCTCATTTGGGAACCTGACTGTTGTTTGAAGACAGACAGTTTGAAAAATTGTGAACCTGTCCTTTAAGTCCAAATGGACTTCCTGAATCATATTTCATCTCATTTATCGTATTTCTGTCTCACTGGTACCTTAACCAACCTGTTTTTAGTCTGAATATCTGCTAACATTGACCTTAGTTGCCAAACCATAACCAAACCATAGCTGCCATAGAGAGAAAATGTTATAAACATTGGGACTGAATGTTAAACAAAACTAAGAGTTTATAGCAATGCTAGCGGCTGTGTGAGGCTGTGCTGGAGCTAAATGCTCACATCAGCGTGCTAACATGCTCACAGTGATGATGCTAGCATGTTCATGTTTGGCAGGTATAATGTTTACCATGATCCCCATGTTGGTTTAGTGTGTTAGCATGCAAACATTTGCAAACAGCAATAAACACAAAGTACAGCTAAGGCTGATGTGACTGTTATTAGTTTTAGAGGTATTTGTGCATAAACCACAGTTTTGGACAAAATGAAACTTTGACCAGATGAAATTTCTTAGCAATCCATCTGATAGTTGTCAAGACATTTCAGTCTGGACCAGTTTTGGACCGAGTGACAGACCAACATTGCCATCCCTTGAGCTGCTAGCATAGCTAAAAATGTTGTAATCTGGGGGTTTGCAGAATCGTCTGTGATCAACATTCTATCTAGTGACATGGTGACGGGGTTCCAAAGAAAACTAATGGTAGTGAACCCACTGTAAAAGTGTGACAGAAACTGGTTCCAGGTCACATCTTTACAACATGAACTCACTCAGCAATGTACAATAGTATGAAACAGCTAAAGGCTAATATTTGAGCACATGACACAGGCCTCTTCTCTCACTATCTGTAACCTCCAGTAATTCTGAGAAGAAACTTTTCGGACACATTTCTACGCATGCTGATGTCACTTTGCTCCAGCCCTCAGGCAGAGGAGGTGGGAACTGAATCAACAGGACAGCACATGTGAGTAACACTCTATACTGCAGCTGGTCTGACAGAGAGACACCAGACCTGACACAGCTTCATTAGAACAAGCTGTCTAACATTACAGAGAGACACAGGTACCTGGCATGCTGGTTAATTTGTACGATGCTTTAGTCACCTAAGTGACAACCAAACATACATTTACAAAAGTGGCACGTCAGAAAAAAGAACTGAGAAACCACGATTTTCCTGCACATTGTTTAGGGGAGGAACCTAAACTTTATCTCCACACTATCACAGGCACACTGTTTGTACGGTTGATAGCTATGCTCCTTCCTCAAACCTGCCAATCCAAATTCATTTCATATACATGTTGCAAAGACGCCTTTAGTGTTAAACAGTTTGAGGTACATATATAATTAAGTTGTTCCTTATTATGATTACCTTCAATAATCATATACAAATGATACATTACAGTTTATATTCAAATTGTACAATAAACATGTACAACTGTTGTAAATTCAATCAGACTTTGGGACAAAGACCTGCATATTGTACATAAACCACTGTATGTAAAAGTAACATCACATTACACATACAATATTTATCCACAACCCTTTGCACTCCCATGAACCACTGTACTATTGTAACCCTGTAGATACAGTTTACAGTGACAGTCAGTGGTGGAAATAAAGTACATTTACTTAAGTACAATTCTGCGGTACTTGTACTTTACTTTCTTTCCACTCCACTACATTTCAGAGGGAAATATTGTACTTTCTATTCCACCACATTTATTTTACAGCTTTTGTTACGTTTCAGATGAAAATTTGACACAATGGATAATATAACAAGCTTTTAAAATACAACACATTGTTAAAGATGAAACCAGTGGTTCCCAACCTTTTTGTCTTTTGACGTCTTACAAGAAGCAGTGTGTAGTCGGGGTCACATTTCAGATGTCTATGAGTTGTTAACAGCTCCACCAAATAGTGATTTTTCCCTCTAAACTTTCATTAAATGTTCAAATGATCCAATATTTCACCAAAAAAAAAAAAAAAAAAAAAAAAAAACTGTATATAAAGTAGTTCAAACTGACAATGTATACAGACGTGAGTTATCCAGTGTTGTTTATACACACATACATCACCTGAATGAGAAAGTGTGTCCAAACTTTTGACTGGTACTGTATATATATTGGAGGATTAAAAGGGGGAAATGAAGAGTCAAGAGGCCCAAGGCTTTGAGGGGAGAGGAGACAGTTTGTTAGTAGGGTGGAGAATTCAGAGCGCACTTTTCCTATAGAAACATGTCCGGAAAATGGATGTGCAAATACACAGCAGGTGATATTGCTCTTTAATTCTAAGTCTGAGGCCACCATGAATAATGATGCACAATTTTCTTCAGAATCACAAAGATCGACACAGTTATAAATAACTGACATACAATAAATAGAATGAAAACATGATCTAGTGTTTTGTGTGGTCTATTTTTTCTCAACTTCAAGCCTGAAGGCCCTCACAGATTTCTGACATGCCTAACCTGCTAAACATCATTCTCAGAACATGGGTGAGATAATGAGGTAACAAATGAAGCTACTGCACATGCATCATCTACTTTCATGATATCAAAGTAAATGTAGGAAACAGATTTGCAGCATTAGGATAAGATTTATGCGATTTTTCAGTTGTTCACGGCCACTTATTAACAATTTGACAATAGTCCTTTAAAAGGCCACACAGAAAGATATACATTTCTGCTTTATCTCCACACTATCACAGGCACATTGTTTGTACGGTTGATAGCTATGCTCCTTCCTCAAACCACTCATATCACATGTACACACCTGCAAGTTTGAATATTTGATCTTTAAGGCCTTAAAATCATGTGTCAAATACAGTATGTCATTTCAAATATATGACTATATTGCCTTGGTTCTTTTATTTATTAATTTTTTTACTTGGCTACATTGTAAATGAGGTCTCTACCTCAATGTGTTTCTGAGCTGAAATAAAGGTTATAATAAGACCTTTCTAAAAATTGCCCAGGCTTTACTGACCAAATGCAGCATATTATGTGGGGAAGGGAACTTAAAAAAATCCCAACCAGCCATGTACAGGGAACATTGTATACTTCAGTACAGTAAGTACACTTCCTCATAAATACTAGTTTTAAACTGGTTTTGAAGAAGTGAGTAGAATCAGAGCCTACTTCATTAAAACAAAACAATTTTGTGTTAGCCACATGCTGTGTCAGCTGAAAGTATGAACATTTTATTTTTGTATTTAGACTTTTACTACCTGTGAGGTGAAACAGGGTGTTGAAAATGTCCACAGATGTTCTGGAAATGAATTGTAAATGTGTGCAGAGTACATAAAATGAAACCCATGATTAAAAAAAAAATAGAACTCAAATTTACACATTCTATGACTGGAATCACTACCAGTGAATTATGTTGCAGTGAGTTACTGTATTACTTATTGTAGCTGGAGACTTTATTTAAGTGATTCTTTGCTGGTCTCTGATTGTCTAAGATGGTCTTTTGATGACTACAGGCGGTCTGTGTGCGCTTGGAACCGATCACTGAAGGTCATATACAGTAGACCCACTGTACATTAGTGGCTGCTGGGATTTGCTCCCATTCAGCCACAAGAGCATCAGTGAAGTCCAACACTGATGTTGGGTGGTAAGGTCTGGCTCGCACAGCTGGAAAAACCCTATAGTCTAAAATAATGGTATGTTGTAGTATTAAGATGCCTTTTTGGAACGATTGCTGTAATCATGTCATATCAGAGTTACTGTACAGTTTCTGACTTGTAAATATTGTTCATGTCAACATTCATAATTATGTCTGGAAAACTCAGATTTTTCTGAAAGCTCTCTCTGACTTGCCGCAACATAATATGGACGTACCTAAATGTCACGTCAGCCAAAGTCTGTCGATCAACATGATTAAAGTAGGGCTGCAACTAACGATTATTTTCATTATCAATTAATCAGTAGATGATTTCTCTCAATTAACCAGTTAGTTGTTTGGTCTATAAAATGCCAGAAACGATTAATCGATTATTGAAATAGTTGGCGATTAATTTAATAGTTGGCAACTTATCGATTAATCGACTAACCGTTGCAGCTCTAGATTAAAGCTAAACAAAAGGATATAGTATACTGTCAATCACAGTATGTTTCATCCTGAGATGACCTGCAGTCATACAACTGTCTTGAGATGTCGTAAACATGGGAATCTTTCCCATCTCTACTGTCAATCTGATTTGTGATCGTGTGGTATAAGGGGACTAGCCTAAAAGTTGAAAATCAGCCCAAGACCAAAGTATACAAAAGCATGTGACAGGGGTGTCAGCATACTTCTGGCCAAACAGTGTATCTTAATGGTTACAGCGGTAGAAAAGCTAGACCCAGCAAAAACACCAAAACACAGAAAAACACCTACATAAGCTGATCAGGTGATGATCATCAGCTGGTCATGTAGGCAGCACCATACTGCCTGATAGTGGTTCTGCTGTTTTATTCAACAGATGCATCATGGCCATCATGCTGGCCATGCTCTGAATATACAGTACCATCCATACCATAACCCTGTGATAAAACTAAAACTAAAATATGAGATAGCATAGCTGAAATATCAATTCAGTATGATGATTACCTACTACAGCCCTGTAAGTCTTACCTGCATGAAGGTTCTAATGTTCAGTTTTTATTGAAACTGTTTCTCAGAGAATATTTATATATCATTTAAAGTGTAACTGCACCCCCAGGTCTGAGCCTAAAGCAAGGTAGTAGAGTAGCCAAATATTTTAGAAACACAAAATGACACAATACAGTTCAACAACCCTGCAAACTACAGCCTCCAAAATAACTATGAAGTTGAATCAACACCTCTTTTTGCCTTATGTGTGAGTACAGTGAGAGCTACTTAAAATGCCATGATTCTGGTTTAGCTGCTGATCAGCAGCACTGTACAGTGTATGTGACACATCTAGTCTGCTCTCCCAGCATCAGTCCTCTCTTTCACAGTGGATCCAACCAGCATCAGATCATCACTGTCCAGCTAAAACAAGCTTTACCAACTCTGGTAAAGCACAGATATAATCAGCCTTCCATTATGATTTATCCACATACCAACAAAAACTACATTCATGATTTGCTGCAATATGCTTTCACTTGATTGAAATTGGATGTATAAACACAAGGTTACTAAACTAACCTCATACCCTGTAACCACGCCTGATTACCCACCTTATCTGACTGGGTTTGCTGAGTTCTTGAACCCACTTATTACTGTGTCCAGTAGCTAACAACATTTAGTCAATCTGCACACAGCTATGACTGGCTTCTTAGAGTAATTTTTATGAGTTATCCTGCAGGATGACTCACGGCCGATGCTCGACCAACAGAACGTCTCAACACGTTTAGGAAGCTGTCACACAGCAGCTTATGTTTCAGTGGTTGATACTGTAGCAGGCCTACATTGTTGTTCCTCTGCAGTCTCCGTACTGTTCACCATCACTGTAATGAATGAACACATCTCTTCCAGGAAACTATCTGAGTGAGTGACAGACAACACTTACCCTGCTGTTTGTTTCCATACATGTCCTGCTTTAATGTAACGAGAGCAACTCACATCGCTGCTTCTTTGCATCACGGTGCGACGTCGAGTTTCTCAACAACCTGCAGCACAAAGCAGGATGTGGTCACCGGCTGCGAGGCGTTCCGCTTCTCTGTGCAGCGACGTTCAAATGAACTCCATGTCAAACTAACTTCAGTGTCGGCAATAACATATACGTAGTGTAGTATTAATTAAGGATTACTAGACCTCGGTAATAACACACAGTGACGGGGGCGACAGGTGTAAGAGTCATGCCATGGCAAAACGCAACATTTACACAATAATACATTTAACACCTTCCATGCACATACCAAGTAGTCCCTGGAGATGTTGGATTTCATTTTCCCCAAAGCAAGTGAATGCAGCTCAAACTACCATGTGACTAACATCAGCTGATCAGAACGCGGAACCAAATGAAAACATGGTGGTTTTACTGAGCAGCTTACCTGTCACAGAAAGTCTAAAAGTAAGTACCAAGCGTTGCATTCATGCTTATACTGATATTAACACGTTTTCTAATCGCCTGATGAAATAAGCTCGTAAACCCAGAAGCTGTAACTTGACTTCCTGTATTCACGTGAGAGGCACAAACTGGGCTGCTGAGAGTACTGCATACAATCACTCACCCAGCGGCAGTTGTTAGTCTTTGAAACAAACGATTTGGAAATGTTTGCCATTCTTCCCTCGCCCGTTACTGATGATATGTTGGATCTTATGTTTGAAAAGTTGATAGTAAACACACAACCAGAATCTGTAAAGTGGGTGTGTCCTGTAGGTCTGCAGATTGACCCTTCTCGACTTTACAGTGAATTAGGACACATCTTGTGTCCAGCAGATCAACTTCTGAAATGAAATATATGAATATATTCATAGATTCTTGAGAGTAAATGTCATTTTAATGATTTTAAATGGGTAATTATACTTTTGAGGAAAAAACCATATCAGACACACATTACTGTTCCAAGCAGAGTATTTTATATCTTTAAAAACATTTAAATACTGCATGTTAATAAAAGTATCATTACATTTGTCTATTAATAATCCCCTATCTTTGCTCTATCTTTAAATGATGAATTATAATTACACATGAAAATAGAATTTCAAGATTATTAAATTTTAAGGCTTTTAAATTTAACTTTTTATTATTTAATTTGCTAATGTGTCAACCAACTGAGCTCTGATCCCAAACACAACTCTCACCTGTTACTGCACCTCTGAAAGAACATGTAGGCCATAAACATAGTGTAAACACAATGATGATGATAGCTGGATCTGAATTCAACCAGGCCAACTGGACCCATTCTATGTGGAGTTTGAGTAGGAAAACAGGGAGAATGTGGGAAATGCTGTATGAAAATGGGACTGCAGTTAAAATTCAATGTTACCTTGAGCAGAGCATCTCTAAACTCAGTGCAAAGCCATGCAGATTTGGTGATCTCAAAACTCTAAAATGTGTGAATGCCAGTTAGTTTAGCCCAGTGAGACAACCAAACACCAAACAGAGCCTGACAATATTGTCTGTGTGTAGCTGTGTCACAGAGTGGTGGATGGACTCTGTGGACGGGAGCCTCCTCACAGGGGGGATTACAGCGCCACCTGGAGCCTGAAGGATTGGCTGGAGCTCCTCAACTCTCTGACAGCATTCTTCCGCCTGGCTGTAGGGAGCAACAGCTCTGATGAGGAGGTGAGATGGCAGCAGCACACAAGGCAGTGAAAGGGAGCCATGACTACAGTTGCAGCTGACATTTAGATTAGAGATGAGGAGAGATTTGTTTCCTTTGGTTGGCATGAATTGACATCCTTATCTTTATTATAGAGCTGCAACTGATGATTACTTTCATTATCCATGAATTTGTCAATTGTTTTGATTAATCAGCTAATTTGTCTATAAAATGTCAGAGCTCAAGGTGACGTCTTGTTTTGACGTCTAATTGAGATTCAATTAACTAATATAAGATAATAATAATAATAACATAATTATAATAAGACTCAGTTTAGAGACTTTTGGCATTTGTACTTAAGAATTAATTGATTTTCAAAATTGTTGAAGATTAATTTTCTATCAACCAACTAATGGATTAATCAGGTAATTGTTTCAGCTCTACTTAATTCTAAATATGAGGGAAGCACAGATACTGCACTGATCTGCAATTGGCTGTGATGTCATCTGTTGACTCTAAAAAGTAATAAACCATGGCACCAGTAGTCTGTAAAAGAGATATACCATATATGTCAACTTTTTATTGTCAAGCAAAAGATTATTACATTGTGTGTTCAGATCTTGAGGTTTGAAATATGTTATCTTTTCATACTGCATATACTGGCTGTGGTGGTCAATAGCTATTCTCGGGTCAGGTTGACAATTTCCTCTTGCTGGCTGTGTACAGGTGCTGGCCGGCCTGTCAGATGTGAGCAGCAGCCACGCTGAAGCTGTGCTGAGTGTGCTGAAAGCCAGACGGGAGGAGATCCACCGCGCTCTGCTGGACAGAACCAACTCCATCTCCTCTGCTACTCTGCAAGACTTCGACTGGCAGCTTAAGGTGCTTTGCATTTTTTACTGAACACTATTATTCATTGACAAATGCACTCAACCTTTTTACGTAAGAAGCATGGCTTGCTTGAGTCCTGAAAATATGCTTACATTTTAAATATTTACTTTTTGACATATTTGTTCATGTTTGACAGGACAAACACATTCTTAAACACAGGATTGCACCCAGAGAAATTTAATAAAACATGTACATGAAAAATTCCCAAATACAATTAAAATATAATGCAAACACAAATAAAAAAAAAAAAATTTAGGTTCCAAACTGTTATAAATAACAGGATCGTCCACTTACAAGCAAGAAGGTCACTGCAGAACATCAGACAGCTATACACTGTATCTTACCAGTACAAAGGATTAGAAATGGATCAGGCTTCGTGTAGCTGATACAATTCATCAAAATCCCTATCCTGTGGATTCCTACTACCACTACAATATAGCTTTAGACAGTTTGTAGTCTGTGTGATACCTGGTTTATTTCCAGGTGCAGACACAGACAGAGCTGTGGCCCTCTGCTTTTCTTATAAATAACATTAGTCAGCTGAGCTCAGCTGATCAATACCGAACATAAACTAACTTCAACTCAGTGCAGACTGTATTGGGTGAAACATGTCCAGCTGGTGATTATCAAACTAACTTCAGTCTGATGTTTGACTGGCAGCTGTCTGCTCTCTGCTTGTTCTTCCTATCAAATCCCCAGCTGACTGTTAAACTGACTGCACTGTTTTCTTTCTTAATTAGCACCAAGTGAAAGTGATAATCAGTGGTCATCTGAGCTGAATCAGATCCTCATCTCACAGTCAGTGTAGTTATGGATGACGGAGTATGTGTCCTTGAAGGTTCATGTTATCAAACCTCTTTCACATTATCCAAATTCCTCGTCTTTCAGAACCAATGTTGTAAACACATCAACGTGTCACAATATCATGGCATCTTTTTTTATCACATTAAGATTTATACCGGTATGTCCCCCAGGGAGCTTTCATGTTCTGACCAAATTTATTTGCATCTACCTGTTACATTATGAGAAATCATGTTTGTAAAGTTGATATTTTGAGTTGAGGATGGTTCTACATCACACATCAGTATTAATGCTGTAGGTACAATGAATATTTACAGCAAATGTCAAGAAAATCAGTGTTACTGTCAGTATCTTGATTATAAAGTTAAGATAAAGCCAGGTTAAAAAAAAAAAACTCAGAGCCAAATCCCTAAAGGATTGTGCGGCTTTTGTGGCCGCTAAACCTGTGCAAATGACACAAAAAGATAGCATGTAATTCACAAAGCACCTGCAAAGGGTGAAATGCACTGCAAACTGTGCTGCCAAGCAAATAGTGTCATAGTGCGCCTGTTCCATTTGCGTGTATGTAAATCAGGTAATATTCATACATTCAGTGCAAAATTGGCCCCTTGCTCTATGCAAATAAGCCAAATTCGCAAAGACTAATTGCCACATGCAATTAGGGTGGACTTATTAGCGTCTTCAGATAGTTGGTGTTAACTGTACGCACACTCACTCCTCACTCACCCTCTCTCTCTCTCTCTCTCTCTCTCTCTCTCTCTCTCTCTCTTCCTCTTCAAGTCTTCAAGCTTGTGAGGCTTGAATGATATTGAATTGATATTGAATGATATCAAGGGCAAAATCTTCAGTCAGACAGTCAGACTTTCAGACTTAAAGAAGAGGTGGGAAATGCAGTCACTCTGGTCCCAAGACTTTATTGGCATCTTTAGCAAGAAGGTTTGTGAGCTTCTACCCAGAGCAAAGACACTAAACAGCAGCCAACACTCCACTGTGCTGATGACATCAAATTACCGTACTGAACATGAAAGATGAAGCGACTAATTTGCTGCACAAAGCATGCTGATACCTGGCAATGCCAACCAACCTGGCAGTGTGACGACAGAGCAGGATAAATTCAAAAATTCAAACGGTGGTTACATCATCAAGCTGCAGCACTAGCGATTTTCTGAACAGCTGTGCGTAAGAGCTGTCCGGCTGGTGGGGCAGACACCAGTTTATACAAACTGGTTGCGTACAGTGGGGCTGCACGTCATTTGCTTTGCCCAGTGGCTCGTCTTTGCACTGACTTTGTATGTATTCTTGTTTGTGTGTATGAATGCATGAACCTATATGCTAATTACCAGAAGTAGTCAGATATTTAGTAATATGGTCACCCATCTATTTGAAGAGAGAGGAAGATATTTAAGGTCGTCATAAAGTTGATGAATAATTACCACACTCATTTTGAAACATTTGTATATTTGTCTTAAACGTGCAGTGTGGAACTTTTACATATAAATGAATGTCCGTTTCAAGCCCTTGCCAAATGAGTTCACACAATGCTGATTAAGCCTATCACCACCAGATAAATCTCTCTGTATTTCACAGTATACAGAGTTTTTAAATCTCATGTCGGGCGCAACATTCCCATGCTGGCTGTTTGGCCGTTAATTGCGTGGCTCTTCTAGACTGTCCAAATGTTATCAGACCGACTGGATCAAATTCTGATAGTGAAAAGAGTCATTTCACGGGGGTTGTGAGACGCTCAAAACAATCACCGTTTAACAGCCGTTAATAGCCGCAGTAGGTTGACTCCTGGTGGGCTGGTGAACCTTCAGAAATACCTTTTTGGGCTGGTGGACCTTCAAAACCTATCCGTTTTCACCGGCCCTCTCTGTGTGCCTGTCATTCGGGGTGCACATGAGAGCGTACTGCATGCCTGTGTCAGGCAATCACAGCTAAGCGCCCCCCTTTACTCTCACTGCCAAAAGAGAGAGACAAAAGTCCCACACTCCAGCTTTAACATGAACAACTTTACATGTTTCCAGTAATGCATCTTGTCACTGATTGGGCTGGAAAAGCTCTTTGATGAAGAATCCAACCAAAAATTCAAATTGTAAGTAAAGTGGTAGGTCTGATATCAAACTATTGATTTATTTCCCGTTCCTGTGTCTCCTCTCCCTCCAGCTGGCCCTGTCCAGTGATAAGATTTCGTCTCTGCACACTCCTCTGCTCAGCCTCAGTCTGGATGTGAGGGAGAACGGGGCCCTCCGGCCCATCACCATGGAGATGAACAGAGAGGAGCTCAACACACTCATCAGTTCACTAGAAGCTGCTAATAAGGTAGACACACACAGAACACACAGACTTGTGCAGCTATCCTCGGTAGGACATTGTATTGACTTGCATTAATTTTGGACAGTCTCAAATACTAACCATGACCATAACCAATTCATGCCTAACCCTAACCTTAACCTAACCTCAATTCACACCTTACCCCTAATCCTAACCAGGACCTCAGAAATCACATTCTGCCTCATTTGGACCAGGCTTTGGTCCCCATGAGGGCTACTGGTGTTTATACCAGAAAATGACCCAATGAGGTAACAAAAATGCATACACACTCACCCTGTGCGTCTGTCATAGACTACTTTCGGGGACAAATTTCAGACTAAGTTAACTGGGGATAGCTTGTCCAGTTGGGGACAAAAGCCGTGACCCCAATTGGTAAAAATTATTTTTGGGTCAGTAGTTAAGGTTAGGGTAAGGGTTAGGGTTAGGTAAGTAGTGGTTATGCTTAGGGTTAGGGTAAGTCTCCAGGAAATGAATGTAAGTCTATGTAATGTCCCCAAAAGTGACCTAGGACAGCGTGTGCGTGGGTGCGTGTGTGTGTGCCTGTGCGTGGGTGCGTGGGTGCGTGGGTGCGTGGGTGCGTGTGTGTGTGTGTGTGTGTGTGTGTGTGTGTGAGAGACTTCACACTTGTTCTTTCTTCTGTCTCTGTAAGAATAAGTTTCTCTCAGCTCAGTGTCATCTTGGCTGATCCTAACCTCTCTACGGCGATAGTCTTGGATTAGTCCTTGGTTTTGGAATTAATCTTAGAGTTAGGACTAGGTTTGGATCAGAGTAGAATTTCTCAACATTTCCTGGCCTCAAACTTTATTTTAGATCTAAAACTTTGCAGGTCACAAGCAACAGGAGAGTTAGAGAGTTGTCACATGAATTTGACCACAGAAGGAACATAGATGGGTTTTACACAAATCATGCTATATTTCAAAACTGTTAAATTCATTGAGTGCTGAAATAACTAGCTGATTAATCAATTATAGTCTATCAGGGAAAAAAGTTCATTCTTTATTTTATAAAATCATTTTCATCAGTTATTATGTGCAAATTCCAAACTGCTAAAACTTTATAGGAATTATACATTTCCATTTTCTTTGTCTGATCAGACAAAATCTCAAGCTTTTGGAAACCTTTGGGGCATTTCTCTTATTATGGCATTATTATCATATCTAGTGACCTCACCATGGCCTCAAGGTTGAGAAAGGCCGGTGTTGACTAGGGGTCAAAGTTCAAACTCAAAAATGTAGTAGATGTATAATGTATTTGGATGTAATACACGAAAAAGTACCACCAGCTAATGTTTTCACATTCATGTAAAATAAACAGCTCAGCCACTAAGTGGCAGCATTGTCACAGTATGAAGCCAGAGCTGCACAGTACAGAAGTGGAATATAATGTGTCATCAGGATACACTATAACTAACTGTACTGTAAGTCCAATCGTTACAGCACTGTTTTCATACTTTAAGGACTAAGGCTAAAGCCCTAATCCATGTGTCATGTGTGGACCCTGTAGATGAATCTACATGGTTGTCATGGTGACTGCGATCCCAGATATTAGTCAAATCCAGCCTTTTTTTAAAGTCCCCCTCCACTCAGAAATGTGTTTTGCTTATTGTTCCTTCACTTGGATGTTTGAGCTTCACTGTGCAGCATGATGTAAAGTATGTGCAGAGTTCGTTTTCACATTCACCTGCTGTAGGGGAGTTTAAGGTGGGTGTGTACCTACGAGTATATTTGTGACATCACATGGAACCAATCATGGTCCAGTATGCAACTTACACAAGTGTGATGTGGAAACCTGAAGTCTCCAGTGCACAAACACTGAGATTGGACTTCACAGTGAAGTAGGAGACATCTTGTGTCCAGCAGGAAAACTTTAGAAATGAACAATGTGCCTATTGACTGATTCTTTACTTTTAAATAGGGAGGAGGAGATTTTCTAAGAAGGTAATTTAACTTTTTTGTGGAAAAACCAACAAATTATTATTCAAATCAAAGCAGAGTTTTTTCAAAGATCAAACATGTTTGAAGGGAATCTTTAAACACACGCACACACACACGCACACACGTGCGCACACACACACACACACACACACACACACACACACACACACACTCTTCTAGCATGATGGATATGATGTAGTTTGTTTCTAGTCCTGTTTTTCTAATATAATGAATCAAACTGTATTGTTTGTCTGTGGAGACCCTAACATCAGAATTTACTTTAATAAGAGACATTAATGAATTGTTTGTTTGTTTTTTAAAATCTTTTTTATTATTGATCTATAATGAATAGATAAAAACAATACCATGTCATTGCCCAGCTATTTAGGGAATTTTTGAGCCTTTTTTTAAACTGAAAATGTATAGTATACACTGTATATGTGAGCCCTTCTTGACTTCTTCAGTGGGAATCTGTGGGCTTGGGGCTGAGAGCCACACACAGATTAGGGAAATCAGATGGTATTATCATAGGATTTGTTGACAGTAAGAAAAATATAGAATAATGCTAGACTTATCTTACAAATCTGCATCAATCACTTCTTTGGCCACTTGGGGGCAGAACTCCACAACAAGCAGAAATGCTAAGGGTTTCTATGTATTTGTATCTTGCAGGTGGTGCTGCAGTTGAAATGATGGAATGATTGTGGAGCACTGATCCCCTTCAGACCCAAGACTACAGGAAGTCCAGTGCACGGACATCATGTCATCAGTATGAAAAGAAGCCTTGCCACGCCTTCATGTGTGTGGTTGACACATACAAATAATTTTTGATGATAAAGTCTTAATGCTTTCTGTTCTTTGTAATTCAGTCTAATGTCTGACTGCTGAACATTTGTAATGCATTGTATCATGAACATGTTGAGTAAACGTTTTGTTGAATCATATTTGATTCTGTAGAAATGAACTCAACCAGTGTCCATTTATTTTTACAACAAATGGTAGAAAAACAGTCACATATCGAGTTCCATGTGTTACCATCATACATCTGAGTATCATAGAGAGTAGGTATGAGGCCAGTTTTACCCAGTTTCAGCACATCTGACCATCAATACAGCAGAGCAATAACACATTAATGTTTAAATGAGTTATGCAACAGAATAAGACTGTTCAATAATTCTGTGCCAGTTGGGCTATGGGCTCTGTTATGCTGTGGGGGGCATTTTGCTGGCATGGTTTGGGTCCACTTGTCCCCTTATAGGGAAGGGTCACTGCAGATCAATACAAATTTGTTCTGAGTCATCACCTTTATCCTATGATGAAACATTTCTATCCTGATGGGAGTGGTCTCTTCCAGGATGACAATGCCCCAATTCACAGGGCACAAGGGGTCACTGAATGGTTTGATGAGTATGAAAATGATGTGAATCATATGCTATGACCTTCACAGTCACCAGATCTCAACCCAGTTGAACACCTATGGGAGAATTTGGACCGATGTGTTAGACGGCGCTCTCCACCACCATCATTAAAACACCAAATGAGGGAATATCTTTTGGAAGAATGGTGTTCATCCCTCCAGAAGAGTTCCAGAGACTGTAGAATCAATGCCAAGGTGCACTGAAGTTGTTTTGGCAGCATGTGGTGGCCTAACACCTTACTAAGACACTTAATGTTGGTTTTTCCTTTAATTTATAACCTGTCTGTATATATATATATATATATATATATATATATATATATACAGTATATACAGTATACAGGCATGTGAAAAAATTAGGACACCTTATGAAATCCTGTGTATTTTAAAATATATTTGGACATATGGGTAGTTAATGTCAATTTTAATTAAACTCAGGGATCCAAGTAATATAACTAAACAATAAAAAAATAAGAAAAACCTTTTTAAAACTTTCTGTAAAATTTAATTAAAAAATAATGCAATTTCTGGTGAGGAATAAATTAGGACACCCCCTATATTATCCCTCTTAAAATGTTGAAAATCCCAAACAGGTGCATCACGTCAGGTGCACATGATTAGTACATCATTACCCAGCATTTGAATGGAGCCTTGCCCTATTTAAACCTCAGATTTAGTTTGGTGTGGCCCTGACAGTTGAGATGTTGAGGTGAGCGCCATGGTGAGGTCTAAAGAGCTTCCTGATGCCCTCAGAAAGAAGATTGTGGCCGCTTACGAGTCTGGTAAAGGATTTAAAAAGATTTCAAAAGAATTTAACATCAGCCATTCCACCATTCGCAAAATTATTTACAAGTGGAGGACATTTAAAACAACTGCCGCCATGCCAAGATCTGGCCGTCCGGGCAAGTTTACCCCCAGAGCAGAATGAAAGATGCTCAAAGAGGTCCTAAAAAATCCTAAAGTGTCATCAAGGGAATTACAGCAGGTTCTGGCAACTGTCGATGTGAAAGTGCATGACTCTACGATCAGAAAGAGACTGCACAAGTGTGACTTGTATGGGAGGTGTGCAAGGAAGAAACCTTTGCTCTCTAAAAAAAACATCAAGGCCAGACTGAAGTTTGCCAGAGAGAACATAGACAAAGACCACAACTTCTGGAATAAGGTTCTTTGGACAGATGAGTCTAAAATTGAATTATTTGGACACCAGAACAGACGACATGTTTGGCGTAAACCAAATACAGCCTTCCAAGAAAAGAACCTCATACCAACTGTAAAGCATGGAGGGGGCAGTGTCATGGTTTGGGGTTGCTTTGCTGCAGCAGGACCTGGCCAGCTCACCATCATAGAATCCACCATGAATTCTACTGTGTATCAGAGGGTGCTTGAAGAAAATGTGAAACCATCTGTCAAAAAATTAAAGCTGAAGCGTAACTGGATACTGCAACAAGACAATGACCCAAAGCATACCAGCAAATCCACCAAGGACTGGCTAAAAAAGAAGAAGTGGAGAGTCCTGGAATGGCCAAGTCAAAGCCCTGATCTTAATCCCATCGAAATGCTGTGGGGTGACTTGAAACGGGCTGTACATGCAAGACACCCCTCAAACATCTCACAGCTAAAAGAATTCTGCATTGAGGAGTGGGCCAAACTTTCTCCTGATCGATGTCAGAGACTGGTAAAAGGCTACAAAAAGCGTCTCGTTGAAGTTATATCAGCCAAAGGGGGCAACACTAGCTATTAGGGGGTAGGGTGTCCTAACTTTTTCCTCCATTAAAATACATACTTTATTTTTTTTCTTTTTTTGGATTTGTCAAACAATGTTCATTTTTGTTGTTAAATTGCAATCAAATCACTTTCTTTTTGAAAAATACATATAAACACGACTGGATATTGGTATGTGAACCATTTCTAAATAAAGAGCTGATTATTTAATGGGGTGTCCTAATTTTCTCACATGCCTGTGTATATATATATATATATGTGTGTGTGTGTGTGTGTGTGTGTGTGTATGTATATATATATATATATATTCACAGAGGCTGCTCTGTTACTGAAGTCATATTTAGGTGCAGAGGCTGATATTGCAAACGTTGAGTTTTGTGACTGCACTGTATTTTTGACCTACTGAGTTGAAGAGTGAAAAAACAGTGTGATAGTTGAGAAAGTAGCAACTCTGGACTCCAAAACCTGATATTTTCCATAGAGGATTTCTAAAGCTGAAATATTTCCTGTCATCAGTTGTAATTGTGCCCAAAATCACAACATAGTGTCACATTGTCTACAAAAAGAACCAAAAATAAAAAAAGAGTTAAATCTTTTAAGGCCCTATCAGCAAACACCCCTACTGTAGTTGATGACTGGGATGGACAGTTTGTCCTGAAGGTGGCATTAGAGGAAGAACCATAGGTTTACTAAAATGATGATAGCGCTCAGTTCATTTCATGTGCAATCTGCCTATTAGATTATGAGATTTTGTGTCTGTAAAACATTTTGTGGAGCTTGAGGATAGTTCATACAGTGTGCCAAACAAGAATGGTTCATCCTCCAGGGAGCATGGATTTCATGGCAGTCCGTCTGTTAGACTTTGATATTTCTTGTGTACAAGACAGACAATAAGTTACCAGAAACATTAGGATTCCTCCTAGAGGTATAGTTTGTCTGGGAAACATGAATATCATGGATCATGGATCTCTATCATAGTAGATTGAGAATGTCTGACTTCAGGATTAGAGGTCACTAAATTAGTCACTAATTATATTAGGAATCATCCCATATAATTCAATGACAAATCATCAATTTGTGTAACAATGCTGCAATATTTTGATCAATGCAGGTGAAGTAGTATAGTATGGCCTGGGACAATTTGCCTGGAATGTTCATTTTCAGTGCAGTCCACATTGTAGCCCAACCAATAAATCAGCTGCCTGATACTATGAGCTTTTCATAGATACGTATACATTTTGGCATATATGTTTAGTGATAATTAACAAGAAATGCCAGTACAGAAATCCCAAAGATATGTTTGGATTAATGTCAGAGCAGTGTCTCTATTACATAGCTCATCCATCAGAGAGAGCTGACAACAAGGCAAAAACCCCAGACCCTCACAGAGTGTGTGGCAATTAGTTTTAATTGCAAATGTGTTTGTTTAAACCCTATGCACCACTAAAACACAGTCTAAACTGATGTGAAAGGACACTTAATGCTGCACTATTACCTCAGCCTTCATCTTGTAGTGCAGCCCTGAGTTAAAATAGATTTGAGGCTATATTGTTTCAATATACAGTATATTGAGCTTACATGGTTCATTTTATTTAATACAATTGTGCTAAATCAACTTAACATAAACTAATTATTAACTAATATAATACACAGAGTGGGAGAAACAGCGGGTCAGAAGAGGCCCACAACTCATTTTTGCTCTTGCTTGTTTTTTAAACTGTTAACTTCCATTTATCTTGGCAACTTTAATAAACTAATTTAAGGGATCCTTATCAAAAATGTTTGTTTATGTGCATGTAAAAAGATGTACATCACTGATTTTTTGACTGTAATATATCGTTATGTATTGATATATACTGTATATACAGCTGGATTATTTTCCTCACAGCTCTGATTTACTGATCGACTGAACAATTTCAGTTGTGCTGGATTTGGATCAAAGTTGACAGATGAAAGCATGTCTACAGTCTACATGGTTAAAGTCAGGTTTTCACTCGTATGAGCAGGAGAGGCAGCCATGTTTATTTATGATAAAAGTAGAAAAAGATGAGATATTAAAGAATTAAAGCTAGAAGAATGCACAGAAGTCACAGTGAGCTCTGGGTGAGTCAATGTGACGTTAGTGTCCAGGCTGTGGCCTTCCAGTCGATTAGACAGCCGGCTGTCTGATTAATAATGAGAATGGGCACAACTGCAGACAGACACAGTCATGCTAAATGTGCTAATGGCATTCCTCTTCACTCCAGAGCTTCACGTTAATCATGAGAATGAGCGCTGCTGCTGACAGCCGCAGACATGGACTAATGGCATTCTCCTCCAGCCACCACAGCTTCACTTCAGACCTTCAGACTCAGCATCTTTAAGTCTTCAGTGCACAGCCATGGACAGATTATGAAACAATGGGCCCTGGGCACAGATACGTTAAAACACCACCCCTCCTACATAGCAGAAAGACCCTCAGACTGAAGGACAGACAATCAACTAACAGATAAATCACAGCCACATCATTTGTAGTTGTTTTACAGTCTTTGTGGTTGGTTTGTGTCTGTGTTGGTGACATTTTGCAGATGAATCAGAACTCTCATGTACACAATGTTATAGGAAACCATTAAAGAAAGCTGGAGGTTACATTTTGTTAAAGCAGAGCTGTTTTGCTGTGAAACTGCTTCCTTCCAAACCGATTCCGAAATTGCTCCCTGTACTAAATAGTGCACTCTACTGTATTTACTGTCCATGTCCGACATTTTATTTGAGTGCCTGAATTCTGAGTGTGTAAATGTATCCACTACATACTGCCCTTAAAAAATGACACAATGGAATGAAAAAAAAGTAGTGTACATGGCATGTACATAAACAAAATCAAATATTGGACTGGATTTGGTTGGCAGATACTCAATATTAAAACACTCTAATCAGGATTAGGAGTAAAAAATGTGGTCAGGTCATCCCTATGAACACTGAAGTAACAACACTGATATTCTGTGAAACCTATAAAGGTTATGATATGCTACAAAAACTCAGTGAGCATACTAACTGAGCATACAGTGAGGTAACAAAAATGAAAATCTCTGAAAATCTCTCAAACCCAGAAGGAGGATTTATAGAACATAAAATATATGGTTTATCTTCCCAACGGGGACAACAGGGGTACTCACTGATGCTGAGGTACAGAAATGTAGGTGGGAAACTCAGTAAAGGGGTACATTGTTGGAATAATATGGAGTACAGCAACATACTTATAGGGGACTAGCTACAATAAACAATAAAGAACACAACATACACCTTGTAGTTTCACTTAAAAAACATTACTGTGGTGTGTAGAAAAAATGACAATATAGAAGAGTTTGTACATTTGTGACTCCTCCATCTGAGTTTTGAGACGTTTTCCTAAAGCCCCTTTTCCACTTTACCAACATTTAGGAACTGGTAAGTATTTTATTGGTACTTGATTTGTACATGAATCACAGGATGTATTATAAAGTGTTACTCATGAGGTCACAATATCGAGCGTGACTGAAATGAGATGTTCATGTGCTGAGTTGGTAGAGATGGCAGCAATTTTATTTAAATTCTATTCTTTGAAGTCTCTAGAAGTTGACACAAAGAATTAGTATTTTGTGTTTTCTCCCTCTCACACACATCCATATGGCCCCACTCACTCTCTCTCTCTCTCTCTCTCTCTCTCTCTCTCTCACACACACACACACACACACATACACACACAACCATTCCTGCAAAGTGTGTCATGTTTGCTTGTAGATAAGCAAAACGACACACACATGCAAACACACCCACACCCCATTCCACTTGAGAGCACATATAGAGCATGAGAGAAAAATTGTACAGTAATTTTACACAATAAGAGTCCAGCACATGTCCTCCCACTCCACAGCCTGTGGGCAAACCAGTTGTTCAGGGCTTCCATTAGCTCATCCGTCCACAGAAAACATGTGTCCCCTCTGCTCAAAGTCCTTTGTTGTGAAGAAAGCCAAGCTGTTTTATTTTTCTTTTTTTCTCCTCCTGTCCATCCGTCCATTCTGCTCTGTCCCGAAACAGCAACGCTGACAGCATGAAGACCAGGCTTGCAGAAGAATTATTCAGCATTGAATTCAAAAGATTGTCATCGTAATGCTGGAATGTCTTACTACAATCTATGCTTAGATAATGGTACTGTACTTGAGAGCTTCAGAAAAAGATCTCAAGAGTCCACTTCTGTTTTGTTTCTGGTTCTCCTTGTTCTTCTTAATCTAAAAAAGTACAAGATGATTTGTTTTAAATTCTACTCACTAGATAGAAGTTAAGTTAAACCCTGTGAAAATATTGAGATTCTTGGTAAAGGCACAATATTCAGCCATGAGGAAAGAGCACACTGCTACTATTGTGTCCTGTAGAAGCCTATCTGGTTTTGCTGCTTTTTTTGTTTTTGTTTTTTTGTTTAAAGCCCTGATAAGACAAGCAGTCCACATTTGTCCTAACCATCATGTTGTCATGACTACAACTGGAGAGTATTTGAGGAGGAGAAAACTCATGACTTTAAACATATCACTTTTCATTATGTCCATAAATTCTAATAAAGGTCTATTAGAAGTTAGGTCTTATTTTTGTAGTTTTGACCACCAACTCCATCATTAATAATAACACAGTGCTCACCAAGTTACCTGCTGAGATCTTGGGAAGTGGCAACATAACTAAAAAGTAGTACAGGGTAAGAAACAGGGTAAGTAGTCAGATGATCAGACAGATTTTAAAGGATACATCTGTGTTTTGTCAAGCAGATCTTCATACAATACTTATAGACTATATGTACATTGAAGGAGTTTCTGGTGCTTGTAATTGTTCTTCCTTGCCATAATGGCTGTGAGGTGATCCTTTCATAGGGATCTAGGATTTTAGAAAAACTGAGTTTTGTCCGAATTCCTCCAGCGCAACTTTAAATTTAAAAAAAATATATTTTATTTATCTATTCAACTGTTCAGTTATATTTTCTCCCTGCCTGATGATGTAAATGCTGGTTCAAAGCCTACTAAAGAGAACATAACATTTCAAGGTCTATATTTATATTCTGGGGCCTTACTGGAATATCTACAAGAACTCCATATTTATCTTATATGGACCTTTTATGCAAATCCAATCCGAAAAAATGCGAGTGGACAACGCAAACAGGGTTTTGAGGGTTTTGTCCTGGCAGCAAACCTACATATGACTACCAGGACGTAGCCCTCCACCATGGATCAGCAAGAAAGCACTGTCTATGGAAACACAAGATCATATCATACCAAAAAGACTAACTTTGGAAAATACAAACTTGAATTTGCCCCCCATCTCTTATTACAGATATTTCAGATACTTTCAGTTTGACCTCCAAATAAAGTGGTTTAGATGATCTGGATGACAGCTGGTTTGTTTACAACCTGTCTGATCATGTTGGTTGTGTTTCTTGAACAGCCTGACTTTGTTGCCATGTTCCCTGATCTTAGCAATGAACTTACTGAGCACAATGTTAGCATACCTAATAGAAATGATGGCCAAAACTGTGAAAAGAAGACTCATCTTTTTAGAAAACTCAGCTGTTGATCCACTGTGAACATTCACATCGCACTACAGACAAACACCAGTGACCAGTACAACCAAAGGAGTGGTCTCACTTTACCCTTAATGTCACTACAAAAACCTTTGCATGTGAGCAGAGATTATGGCCTTCAAACCAAACAGACATGTGTATCACAAAGAATGTAAAGTTTATGGGACTCATAAAGGCAGCAGTTTCGTTAAACAATGGAAGGACTAGAACACAAAGAAACCTCATAAGAATGTTTGCTGTGAGTGATGCAGACTTTGGTAGGTCTACAAATGCAGTAAGAATGTATGAGATGTCACTCTCTGACTCTGATCACAGCAAGGAATTACACACAATGTGTCTCACTCGACCTGTGTGGGGGTAGAACAGTAGACAACTACACGGGGTGACTCTCCTGTCATTGGAAAACTGAGGAAAGTGTATTCTACTGGAATTATATCCTCATTGGACAATTCCCACCCTTACAATTTACATCCAATGCCAATGTTGAGTGCCAATGCAGAAAGTAGTGAGCTTGAGGTGGTGGGTGGACATGTAGGCCAGAGTTCCTGTCCTGTTACAGGTCTGTAAGTAGCATTTACCTTTTGATTAACCGTGCACAATATTTCTCTAACCTTAAGTGTTTAAGGGTGTTTTCAAACTTGTGCTGTTTAGTCTGGCTGAATCGGACACTGGTTGGTTTTCCTCCTTGGTACGATTCGTTTGGGCAGATCTGAACACAGCAATTACAGCAATTGTACTGGGGTGTTGACCAAAACATTAGAGGAAGTGGTCCCAAATGAATTCAGGAGCAGTTAGACCTCAATTTGACCAAACTACTACACGTACTCTTCAAGTTTGAGTTAAATGGCTCAAACCAGGCAGGTGCACTTTGCATGCTGGGATGTTGATGAGCAAAATCAACAGTTGCTAGCAGCTAGCCGGAGAATGAATCGAGATCCAACCTGGATTAGCAATTAAGTACGTTGCCTTCTTGATATTTGGGCAGACAGGAGCTTCTTCAGGACATTCTTCCTGTGTTTACATTCTTGCTCCTGCCCAAACACAACTAAGCAATGAGAGGAGTGAATGTTCTCATGTGGCTTTTATTAATGCATTTTGGTTTGCTTGGATTTTTCTCTGTGTGAAGAGAAACAGAACCAACAAAAAAGACTAGGGCAAAGCAACTATAGGTTTGAAAATGCCCTAAGATGCCTAACCATAACCATACCATAGTTGCTATGTGCAGATATTGTAGAAAGTGAGGATTTTAAAAATGTTGGCATTGGATTTAAAAACATTGAATTAATTAATTGCAGTTGATTGAACTGTTTCTGTTTTTTGCAGAATTGTCCAAAATCACTGTCCTTGTCCGGTGATGGAGCAGGCTCAGAAAAGTCAAGTTACAACTGCAACACCAAAATCTCAGTCAATGAGTTGCCTAAATAACACATAGACCAAACATGGTTACAACTGTACATGCCTGTGGGTGAAATGTTAATAGATTGGCAGGTATTAACTACTGGCTTACACTGGGTAACCTGCAGATCAACACAACAGCACCAATGCATAAGATCAGCATAGCAAACTGGACTTGGCATCCATTCATGGCCACCATGCATCTCCAAGGGGATGATGGACACTTTCTACAATATAATTCTCCCAATGTGCTATTCATTGACTTACTGGGAACACTGAGCGCTGCACACTTTGGCTAACATTAGCTAACTAAGATGGCAGGTATCATTATCAAGTAACATTAAACTTACTGAAATATTGCAATAATAGGCTGACTCAGTGCGAGCCCCGCAGCCAGGGAGAGCAGCAGGTGAGCCAACTGTCAATCACAGCTGTCAATCAATGCAGCTGTCAATCAATGCCCACACGGCAGACATCAAAGCTACTATATGTCTTATTAACGGAGCAATAATTTCCAAAATGACAGTGGAATATGTTCATTGCCAATGTTTTTCAAATCCTTGCTTTCTACAATCTGCATGTCAACTAAAACACTTGGTTAAGGTTAGGGAAAGAGCATGGTTACAATGAATAAAAAGGCAGGACAGGACATAAACTCTGGGATTTTGCCTAGAAGTGAAACAACCTCCACACCCTTGCTCTCAGCCTCATCACATAAAGGACTTACTACTTCCTGCACTAGCAATGAACGGTGGCAATGAACGGTGGACATGATACCTATGGATATTGGCCTAGCTAAGAGATACTACATACACTTATGTACATAAAAATTATATTACAAAACATATTTTTAACATGACTGTCAGATGGTTGGAGCTGAAATTTGAACTTGGGCTTTGTAACTGATCCCCAGCCCTGAAAACAAAGCCTTGATAATAAGCTAAACGCCCATTGACTGACCTCATGCTTGCCCTTTAATTATTTATCACACTGAGGGGATGAAGCTCTATGCAATTCTAACACTTACATACAATATAATTTAATGTATCTGACACCAATGTTCAGTAACAGTCTATAATTTTCAAAGGACACCGGTGTATCAACACCCACAGCGTGTTTTATCAGGGCTTGAAATTTTAAATGTGGTTTTGAAAGAGTGGTGACATCATTGGTCATTCTTTACCTGATTTCTTTTAAAGAAAATTACATTGTACATGCTCACAGACGCTGTGAGAATATCATAGGTACAAATTTGAATACATTTAGTTTTTGAGAGATTAGTAAACTTCCAATTAACATCTGTCCTGTACTTACCTTAAATGCAATGATTGTTCGAAAGCATACAGTAATAATGATTATAATACAGAGTGCATGGTAGAGCCACGCAAAGCTTTTTTTTTCTTTTTTTTACAGAAATGAAAGTAAACTGAGTTTGTTTTACAGTGCAAAAGCATAAAATGCACATGCACTCAGCACAATCCTAACAAAATCCCATCATTCATGAAAAGCAATGTAACGTGTTTATTAGCTCACAGATGGCTGTCAGAGAGGAATTTGAACACAATAATAGACATCCAACTCCACTCCGCTGAGCTTAAACCAAAGGAGGATGGCATTATCATGATGGAATTCAACCAAACATCTTCCTGTTAATTTGCTGGATGAGCTTCAATTATAAGGTCAGTTCTAATCACAAGAGCAAGTGAAAATTGTTTTAGTTACCCACTGTTTTTGCACTGGGCTTCTTTTTCTCTTTACTGTTTTTTTGACCTTATAAGCAAATAAAAGTTGTGTTCTGTTTACATGCAAAAAAGTGAGATAACAGAAGGTAAGAAAAAGAGATCAAACAAATGAAAGATCATTGCCCATAATGTTGGAATCACCAAGTCATTTCGGCAAGTTTGGACTTAGAAATACCCTACCTTTACTGTGTCTTAAAGTCCATATTATTTTTTATCTATATCTATTTTGTATGGATGAGTACAGCAAAAGTGATAGAATTTTTAATAAATTATACCTCTGTTATATATATATTTAAATATTATATATTAAATTGTATTTACATTGTAAAGACATCCAGCACTTCCTCATTCCAAAACAGGATTTATACAAATGGGCTAAACACTTTTCCATTTTCATCGCTGTATAAGACCTAGGTAGCTTTTCTAACAAATCACTAGCTGTCGCCACCTTAGTGGACGTAGTAAAGCCAGTAGACCAGGTTGAAGAAGGTGAATGTGATTGGGAAGACGACACGGGACCACTTGTCTATGGCATTGACATCCGTGAGGTCAGGGATCTTGACTTTGAGCTGCGAGGCCCTCCTCCTCAAGCGGCTCTTCTTGTGGCCCATTGGCCGGTCGATGGCCGGTCGTCCGTACAGGTCTCGGCTGGTCATGGGCTTGCGGTACTGTATGCTGGCGCTGTCATAAGAGAACATTGTAGCCCGAGGGTCGTTGAGAGCACCCATCATGTCTGCTCCACCCATCTCACTGGTTAGGTTGGTTAGGAGGATGTTGCCATGAGCATCAACCTGAGGGAAGAGGTTATCAAATTATAGTGAGTTCATTTTGTCACCAAACCCAAATAGACAGCCAGTCAATGACTGTTTTCCTAACAACAAGATAGCATCCTATTTTGGTGAACTGTCTGGAATTTGACAACTTAAGGTAGTGGACTGCCCCATTTGGATAGGACATATTAAGAAACCTTTTTTTAGACAATTTTGAAAGAAACATAAATGGCCAGACTTACTAAAAAAGTGGTGTTGTCCTAATGTGTGCTGTGGTTTTCAATTAGTTTGATCACTAAGCTCAGAAAAGAAATGATAATATAATGATCTTGTCTATAAAACATTTACTTCGACCAGGGTTCTAATCCACCTGACAAAAACTGTTATTACTCAAAATACGAAATTACATTACAATCTTTTGCATCTTTAGTATGTATCCAATTATTAGGAGGCAATATACATGGGAATGAAAGGAAATTAAGTGATATAATAAGAATCAAAGACGCACAAATTATAACATGGGAAGGAATCAAAGACGCACAAATTATAACATAGGAAGGTTGTATATTTTATATAAAATATACAGCCTTCCTTGTGGCAAACAGTGTCTCCAGCCTTGGAGATCCCACACTTCGCAGCATCAACAAAGAAGTAGATGTAGTAGAATGTGGCGTCAGTATGCTTCAGACAAAGTGCTTGTCAGATCGTCTAACAGCATCTGAAACATGCATCTGAATTTGGGGTTTAAATACGTATATATATGTTTTTCTTCTTTTTATATCTTGGTTTGGACAGTTTAAAAAATCAAAACTTCTCATGAAAAGATGGTTTGCTTAGTCAAAAGTGTTAACTAAATCCAACTTGGAACACTCAAATGAGCAACGACGGCCCAACCTTACAGTTGACTGTTGGCTTGGTGTGTCTGGGCTCTATGATGTCAGTAGTATGAGAACCCCTGCATGAAGCCCCTTTCCCACCTGCACTTTGTTGCTCTCCAGTCTGCTCTTATTCTCATTGTTGGACTTTGCAGCCTTTTCTGCCACCTTCTTCTGCAGGTGAGGACCTCGACCGAAGAAGATGTAGTTGACAAAAGCATACTCCAGTAAAGCCAGGAAGACAAAGACAAAGCAACCCATCAGGTAAATGTCAATGGCCTTGACATATGGAATCTTGGGCAGAGTCTCCCTGAGGTGGGTATTGATGGTGGTCATAGTCAGCACCGTAGTTATACCTGCAGACAGAGAGGAGGGAGGAGTGGCCAGTCAACAACCATCATATGAAATACACTATCTGTGGGTGATAAAAGGAATGGTGATCATTTCCTCCATGGTTACTTAGACAGGTGCTAACATATCTATATTTTTAAGAGTCTCTTTCCAGGCTGTAGAAGCCTGTAGCTTTGTGCTTTCAAAACACTCCCAGTCACCATGACAATCAAGGGGTATGTCGATGAGTCATATGGTCCACCACTATGGTCCATACTGAAATATCTTGACAAATATTGGATAAAATGCCATGAAATGTGGTACTCACATTCATGTTCCCCACAGAATGAATTGGAATAACTTTGGTGATCCCTTCACTTTTAATCCAGCACCATCAGGTCAAAATTTCAATTTCAATACTTTGGTTTATGACCAAATACCTGCAACACTAGTGACATTCCCATCAGCCTCAGCTGTACTTTGTGTTTAGTGCTAATGAACAAATGTTAGCATTCTAACATGCTGAACTGGTGACTGTGGGTACCGTCACAGGCAAGTAGCTACCATGGCGACAATGTTGGTTTGGCAACGTAACCATGGCGTAACACCAGATTCACAGAGTATGGGCACAGCTGTAGCTGTTGCTATTTCAGTGTGTTTTCAGTTCATGAAAGTTAATTATAACATTTTGGTCACCTAAAAAAGTCTTGTTCAGTGTTTGGTTGTACTAAAAGGAGTTGGATGTTCAGCTTTTTCTGGTAAGTACATTTTGTTTTAATGGTTTTAATCCTGTTTTTCACTAGTGGAAATTAGCAATAGCATTAGCATTATCACAGTTAACTGTAAATGCACTGTGCTAACCAAGCTAACAACTAACATCTAGCAGCTAGTGTTAGGGTCAGCTCCACCCTCTCGTCATAATATGGTCAATACGCTCCAAAAATCCAATATGGCGATGGTCAAAATGCAAACTCAAGGCTTCAAAATGGGAGTCCACAAACCAATGGGTTACGTCATGGTGGCTACATCCATTATTTTTTACAGTCTATGGGTTAACATTACTGGCTAAACTTCAGCATGTTACTGTAACATTGTGTAAATGGTGAGCATGTTAGCATGTTGATGTTAGCATTTACCTCAAAGCACCACTGTGCCTAAGTACAACCACACAGCCTTTAGTGTGGCTGTGGACTCTTAGTCACTTTACACATTTTATAGTGACACAAACACTAAGGCAAGCATGCATGCAAACATAATACATATTCGTCAATAAGTAGGTAAAGTAAACATTTGTGATCTTGCAGAGTCAGATGTGAAGACAACATAACAATTTGATCTCTGAGTATCCAGTACAGAGGTACAGGAAGTGTTTAGTAGAAAAATACTAGAAGGTCTCCAGCATGGGTTGAGCTACATTCCTGTGTTGTGACTAATTGATTTTCCATGTTTTCATGTTAAAAAGGTATCTACTGGTGAAGTGAAAGTTGGGTTTGAGCTGGATAGAGCTTTCTTTCCCCTTTGCCTCCCCTAAAACAGATTTATGTGTGATGTACTATCACAGATGGCTACTGCTTCACATAAGAGAACAAATTCCTGTAAAATCTACTAAAGTGGCTGTAATTAAGTGGCAGTACTGCACTCTGACTCACCTCTGGTTCACACACAGACACGACCTGAGTAATGGAAGACTAATGGCTATTATAAACACTGGAATGGATGGGCCATTGACTTGATATGCCTTTGTCACCTCAATAACTCAAGCGCTTCTAGCAGGCCAGCTCACAGAGAGGGCTCTGTCTTGCCATTGCAGTAGAATGGAGACTAATGATCACAATGTAACTAATGTATCACAAGGATGTCCATGTGGTTAGAGTATACTAGCTCAAAGTGGTGACAAGCCACTCTCACTTTTGCTCCACAGAAGAGAGAGAGAGAGTAATTGTATGGCTTTTATATACTGTATGGTATACTGTAGTTTATTTTAAAGCTGAAATCCAGTTGTCTTTCTAGCCCAAAAATACAAAGAGGTACAACAACACAAAAGAGCATCCATTCCCCTCTACAAGACAGTATGAAAATTACCACCAAAGTGGTGGACTGACAAGCAACCGACCTTGCCATCTCTAAAGCCAGAAGACACGGCTAAAAATAAAACTATATATCTCTGAGATGTTTGTAAAGATGTAGGGTAGGGAAGTCAGACAGTATTGAGAGATGTTCTAACACATTGTTGGTTTTGATTTTTTCATGAAAATATAAAATAGGCTGGCAATCTTCTATATTTTTCTTATAGTCAACAAATCTCATGTGCAGAGTCAAACCAACATTGAACTCATCCTACTTACAAATATTGTGTGTGTATCCAAAGTCTTGACTTAATAATGTAGTACAAAGTCAAGAGGTTGTGATGTGTAGCACAACAACTAGTGAAGCTCTTTAAATGGAACTGCATTCCTGTGCTTGGGCAGTGAGTGGCATCTGCTATACAAGGAACCTCTCTCCTGAGAGTTATAATGTTATCGCTGTTTTTACTCTTTGGAGACGTTTCTAAACAAACTATGGTAACCACTGTCTTCATGGCTGAAGGAACATGTCACCTAGTGCAGTGGTGTGGCTCACTGACATGTTTTTAGGAGTTTTTGGACAACAACGGAGGTCTACAGCACAGAGGAATAAGAAATATCAGGCTTTGGATACACACACAATACTTGTTAGTAGATCAGTTCATTGTTTGGCTCTACACATGAGATTTGTTGACTATAAGAAAAATATAGAAAATTGCCAGCCATATCCTCTAAGCCTTCCAATAATGGAAAATGATTGAGTTCTTGATAAACTACAGGGATGACAAAAAACAAAATGTATGTCTAACTGACACCAGTCAATAGATGACTCTTCTTTCTGCTTCTTCCTGTATAGTCACAGTGGTGTTTGGGCATAATGCTTGATACACCCTCCAATCTTTGTAGTGTTACATATTTTTATATACAATATTTCATATACAATATATAAGTACTTTATACAAGTAATACACAAGTAAATAAAGAGGTACCTGTATATTATGCATCCTTTAGTACTTATCTTCAAATGCAGAGGAGCACACAGTCCTCCAGGGGAAATATTGGCTTGTAAACACCATGTGCCTTGTCTGAATGCTCATTTGCACACACCCTCAGGGCAGAGTGTACAGACCAAAAGCCCTCCAGGTAGACTGAATTCCCCTTCACAGAGTGACGTAGCTCTAAACACTTTGGGTACACTGAGGATCTACATTTTGACACCAGGTCTCAACCTAATTGAGCGCCTTTGGGAGATTTTGGACTGACATGTTAGACAGTGCTCTACACCACCATCATCAACACACCAAATGAGGGAATATCTTTTTCAAGAATGGTGTTCCTCAGCTTTGCATTGATTCTACAAGTCTCTGGAACTCTTCTGGAGTGACTGGTGTCTGTGAAGGCCATAGCATATGATTAATTTCATTTTCATACTCATCAAACCATTCAGTGACCCCTTGTGCCCTGTGAATTGGGGCATTGTCATCTTGGAAGGGACCACTCCCATCATGTTTCATCATAGGATAAAGGTGATGACTCAGAACAACTTTGTATTGATTTGCAGTGACCCGCTAAGGGGAGGGGTCAAGCATTCAGACCTGTACCAGTTTTTCCTTTAATTTGTCCCCCGTCTTTATATATATAGAGAGAATGTTGCCAGCCTTATCATTTAAGTGAAGATTACAGTACAGAGACACCATAGATCCATGGCAGTGATAGATGCTCACATTCATTCCTGCAGATAATTTAGAGTCTCCAGCCCATCTCATGTTCATGTTTAAAAGAAATTTGGGAAACTGGAGCAGAGAGGGCCAGGAATCAAACCTGACACTGACTCCTGACTGAAACAATAGAGAGTTCCTCATTAGAGTTCATGTTGTCAAACCCTACTGTGTTTGACAACAGTATATCTGTAAAGAATTGAAAAGTCACTGACCTAAGGCTACTCTGGCAGCCGAGGCATCATAGTTGATCCAGAAGGAGACCCAGGATAGGATGGTGATCAGGATGGAGGGCATGTAGGTTTGCAGGATGAAATAACCAATGTTCCTCTTCAGCTTGAAGCTCAGTGACAGTCGTGGATAAGAGCCTGTGAAAGACACAAAGTACAGGGTGTCTAGAGGGAGCTAGATATGACTAAAATAAAGTGATGGAAGCAGAGCGTTTATAATGGGTCAATGCTTGATCTGATCTGGGTTTGGTTTCTGTAACAATGTCAAAAGGAAGGTTACAATAACCTGAGTCTGAGCCACCTCCCAGCCTGGGAGAAAAGCTGGAGGAGGTTCTCAATTGAACTGGCTTTATGTGAAACATCTCCAGGAAGTGTTGAGTTTCATTGACAGCAGCTTACCACAGAATCAAAGAGTGGTGACTATGACATGGACGGAATTAATGCTGTGGAAATGTATATTATTATATAATTTACAAGGGAATTCCAGCCCCTCAATATTTTGATTTTTATTCTACTAAAATTCACAAGTCAAAAGGGTTGAATTGACACTGTATGACTCTGTTACCTGTGGCAAACACAGCCTTCTTGGAGAGTGTTTGGTAGTCTATGATGGAGAATTGGGGCAGTTCAATGTTCTCCACCCCAGTGACTGATCCTGCATTACTTCCTCCCTGCCAGTAGAACTCGATGTCATCAGTGGTGTATCCATCTGAGGAAGGCAGCAGAACACAACAAGTTAAACCTCAGCTGATAGCTGAAACACAAGGAGAAACACTTTTAGATCCAGGTACAATACAGCATATATGAACAGAATGCAGTGAAGAGCTGACAGCTGGGGGCACTTTCACAACTGCCATGTTTAGTTTTGAACTCAGGAGTGTTTTCTTACTTGGTGCAGTTTACACGAACAGGTGTAGCTGGATCGTGCATGTGTGTGTGTGTATGTGTATATGAGAGTGTAGATGGGTGTGTGTGTCTCTGTGGGTGTGAACAAAATGGCGACCGTGATCTGTGAGATGATGGCGCACGAGAATTGGGGTGACTGGCGTGATCTCGTGAGATGACGTCATGCCATCTCGAGGACAGCAGGCGTGATCTCGCGAGACGGAGTCATGTGATAGCCGAATAGCGGCTATGACCGTAGTGTCGGTTATAACAATAGCAAGATCTCGCCGCCTGGGGGTTTCTGCATTCAACCAATTCAATGTATCCAACACCTGTCTGATGGTAGATAACGAGGGCAGAGCGGCGCTGTGTCCCACATTCTCTGACCGTCAAATGTGTAAGAAGGATGTGTGTATGTGTATGTGCGTGTCTGTGTGGGGGTTAGTAGCAAGAGGAGAAGAAAAACTGGCTCACGGCTAAATCCTGCGATTGTGAGGGGAGAGCAGAGGTTGTTTGTCCACGTTGTCTGATTTTTTTGATTGACAAACAACTTACTTTCTCACTCACAATAGCACAAACACAGCAGCAGTCCCGAGTGGGACAAAACACAAAAACAGTCTAGCGTGGTTAACACAACTAAACAGAAACTAAATACTCCTCAGAGTATAGCAGGCAAAAAGGGACTTGGCGGTCCGTTAAATCAAACAACACATAGCAATTAGGCTTAAAGCTAAAAGCTAACAAACACACATTTAATTCTGTCTCTGTCCAGACATAGCCCAACAACACCTTCATCACTCTTTCTGAGCATAACGTCAGGAGGGTTTTCAATTGTGTGAACACCAAGAAAGCAGCAGGACCAGATAGTACCAGTGGGTGGGTCCTCAAAGTCTGTGCTGACCAACTAGTGCCAGTGTTCACAATGATATTCAGCCTGTCCCTGGCTGACTCTGTCATACCCATGTGCTTCAAGAAGTCCACCATCATTCCTGTGCCTATGAAAACAAGACCAGTCTGTCTGAATGACAGAAGTGCTTTGAATGGCTGATCAAGGATTACATCTGCTCCTCACTACCAAGCACAATAGACCCACTACAGTTTGCCTATTGTCCCAAATGATCAATGGAAGACGCCATAGCACACATCCTCAACACCACCGTGTCTCACCTGGACAAGAAAGGGAACTTTGTGTTCATTGATTACACTTCAGCGTTTAACACCATAGTTCCCTCCAGGGTCGTCACAAAACTCAAAGATCTGGGATTAAACACCCCATTGTTGATGTGGATCCTTGCCTTCCTGATGGGCAGACCGCAGGTGGTGAGGATAAGTGGACACACCTCTTCTACCCTCCATCCTTAACACTGGAGCACCCCAGGGCTGTGTTTTGAGCCCCCTGCTGTACTCCCTGTACACACAGACTGTGTAGCCACTTTTGACTCCATCATCAAGTTTGCTGATGACACAGCTGGGTTGGGCCTGATCACAGTTAAAAATGAAAAAGCCTACCTGAAAGAAGTAGAGGACCTTACCTGCTGGTGTCAGGACAATAACCTACTCCTGAACGTCAGCAAAACCAAGGAGCTGATAGTGGATTTTGAGAACAAGCAGGGAAGAAACAATGCCCCCCTTAATATCAACAGATCCTCGGTGGAGAGGGTAGACAGCTTCAAGTACCTTGGTGTCCATATCATCGAGGGCCTGACCTGGTGGCTGCATACTGACTCAGTGGTGAGAAATGCAAGGCACAGAGTGTTTCACCTCAGACGCTTGAGGAAACTCCGTATCCTCTCAAATACTGAGAGGATACCCGATACTGAGGAATTTCTACTCATGCACCACAGGGACAGGGGACATCACTGCCTGGTACGGAAATAGCACTGAGCAGGACCGCAAGGCCCTGCAAAGAGTAGTTCATTCAGCTGAACATACAATAGGCAGTGTACCCTATTACATCCATATTTACATCAGGTGCTCCAAGAATAAGGCTAGGCAATCATTAAGGATCCCAACCACCCGGAAAATGGCCTTTTCTCCCTACTGCAGTTGGGAAGAAGGTACTGGATACACCAGGCCAGCACAGAGAGGCTCAGGAAGAGCTTCTACCCTCAGGCCACTAGGATCCTAAATGAGGTCACTGCCTAAGACTGCACCCCCCCCCCCCCCATCTTATTTTTTAAATTATTACTAATAATTACTTATTTAATCTATTTTTATTGCACAATGTGAAGAAACTGACAGGATTACATTTCACTGTGATTGTGCCTGAATGATTGCATGTGACAAATTTAATGTTAATGTATTTAATGTCATAGTTAAAGCTTGATCAGAGGTTGGTTTCTGTATTGTGAAAACCTACCACACAGGAAAAACCTGAATACACAGTCCCCATCTTTTTGACATATGAAACAAAATGTGGCTCTGTACAAATATGCACATGGTTGAAACTTTTAATGGGAGCTTTTAAATTAATACTCAGCATTCAGATGCAGCTTGAGAAGGAGAATGCAATCAGTGACACAGATTCTGTCTACCCAATGTAAATGTGGTGCTCAAATCCTAAATCACGAGGTCCCTAGATAAATCTAGCCCAGTGTGAATATGGTGCAAGACACTGAAAATAAGCTGCTATAATTTTAGTTTTAAATTTATCACAAGGAAAAACTGGCTAACCAGATGGCTAACCTGTGATGGACTGTGATGGACTGGTCAGCCATCTGGTTAATAAATATGTATATATATGTACATATGCGTATATACATACATACATACATACATGTAAACTGTAAATGTAAATGTAAAATGTAAACTATATATATGCTATATATAACCATTTTAAAGCATCCTTTAAGCACAAATAGTCATAGATTGAAAAATAATGAAACTTCATATATATAGTTTACATTTTGGCAAATCTGCACCATGAAAAGTCATGCTGATATAGATGCTGGCAGATTTCTGTTTGCACTGTAACCGCTGATGTACAGAAGATTTGAAACAATAAGGCACTGATTCCAGTAGTATTTGCATGATGTCTCAGTTCAGATTTATGACTCTGAATGGGTGCAAGTTTGAGGTGAACTGTGTCAATCAGGTGGCTTGTCAATGGGGCAAAATACAAAAGAATATAACTGGATATGTCCATGGAGATGAATCATTTCCAAGCATCCTTTAAGCACAAATAGTCATACATTGACAAATCACAGTCAAGCCAGCTGCCATGTCATTTCCTCCTGTGCGTCTTCCAAGGTTTTTCCACTTGGAAGAACTGAAAATGTGTCGAAAAAACACAGTTTGCTGTTGCTTTTTAAAAAATACGCTGTTTATCATTCTAAACTCCAAATCAGTTTCACTGGCTGAGAATTTCCAGAATGTTTCACTGTGGAATTACAGAATAAAAGCCTTTAAAATATATTATACACTAAAAAATGATGTTCTGCTCAGAAATGTATTTAAAGGAAACTGTCTGTTTCCAAACACTAATTCCTCTTCAGACACATTCTAGAGGACCTCAGGTGGCTGCACAAAAAGTTTCAGAACGTTTCACTGTGGAAATTCACAATAAAGGTCCTTTGAAAATACACTAAAACGTGATGTTCTGCTCAGAAATGTATTAAAAATAAACTGTTTGTTTACAATCAGTAATTCCACTTCAGACACATTCTAGAGGACCTCAGGTAGCTGCACAAAAAATCCAGAACAATTCACTGTGGAATTCCAGAATAAAGGCCCTTTAAAATTATACTATATACTAAAACATGATGTTCTGCTCAGAAATGTATTAAAAGAAAAGTGTCTGTTTCCAATCACTAATTCCTCTTCAGACACATTCTAGAGGACCTCAGGTGGCTGCACAAAAAGTTCCAGAACGTTTCACTGTGGAAATTCACAATAAAGGTCCTTTGAAAATACACTAAAACGTGATGTTCTGCTCAGAAATGTATTAAAAATAAACTGTTTGTTTACAATCAGTAATTCCACTTCAGACACATTCTAGAGGACCTCAGGTAGCTGCACAAAAAATCCAGAACAATTCACTGTGGAATTCCAGAATAAAGGCCCTTTAAAATTATACTATATACTAAAACATGATGTTCTGCTCAGAAATGTATTAAAAGAAAAGTGTCTGTTTCCAATCACTAATTCCTCTTCAGACACATTCTAGAGGACCCCAGGTCACTGCACAAAAAGTTCTAGAATGCTTCACTGTGCAATTCCAAAATAAAGGCCCTTTGAAGATATTATACACTAACAAAGGATGTTCTACTGAGAAATTTATTTAAAGGAAACTGTCTGTTTCCAAACACCAATTCCACTTCAGACACATTCTAGAGGACCCCACGTAGCTGCTCAAAAAGTTCCAGGATGTTTCACTGTGGAATTTCACAATAAAAGCCCTTTGAAAATATACTATACACGAAAACATGATGTTCTGCTCAAAAATTCATTATGAGGAAACTGTCTGTTTACAAACACTAATTCCATTTCAGAGACATTCTAGAGGACCCCAGGTGGCTGCTCAAGAACTTCCAGAATGTTTCACGGTGGAATTTCAGAATAAAGGTCCTTTGAAAATATACTATACACAAAAACAATAAAACATGATGTTCTGCTCAGACATTTATTAAAAATAAACTGTTTGTTTACAATCAGTAATTCCACTTAATTCCACTTGTGTGGAATGTGTCAGAATGTGTCAGAAGTGGAATTAGTGATTGGAAACAGACAGTTTCCTTCTAATAGTATTCTGGGTAGAACATATTGTCTGTTAGCATATAGTATATTTTCAAAGGACCTTTATTGTGAAATTCCACAGTGAAACATTCTGGAACTTCTTGAGCAGCTACCTGGTATCATCTAGAATGTGTCTGAAGTGGAATTAGTGACTGGAAACAGACAGTTTCCTTATAATAAATTTCTGAGCAGATCATCATGTTTTTGTGAACAGTATATTTTCAAAGTGCTTGTTACTATACTTCCACCGCAGCTCAACAGGGAAACACTGTCACTTTTAAATGCATTTCTGCACAAAATGACAAAATTATTTTTGCCCCCATCACTTACATTGGAAGCAAGGCTTTGAAGGGGATCTTTTAATAGCCATTATGAACAAGAGGAATGATTACAGTGAGGAAAAAACTTAAAAATTTGTGAACCTGTCCTTTAAAGATTTCCTACCCCATAAATGGCTTTCAAAAAGTACTGTCCATGGTTTCAGTCCATACAGTGTTATGTTTTATACAACCTACTCATCCAGGTAGCATACAGTTAATTTTTGACTGGCACACACTCATCTTGCACCTCACCTTGAGTGTGTCTATGTGTATATAGTATGTATGGGACTTTAACTATGCATGTTGGTAGGATCCATTATTCAACTGGGGCACTTCAGTCAGGTCTGATTGAACAAGAAATGCCAGTTTTGTGTTAGTTGGTGCAAAGTGCTGCATGACCTCAGGGACGAAAGTGTCTTCTGTGCAGACTTGGAGGAATTGGATTCTGACCTGTGGTAACTACTGTGTGGGCAGGAACAATAGTTGGAAAGATCTGTGAAAGAGAAGCATTTAAAGCTATTAAAAGCTCGGTGAAATTTAACAACCCTGTGTGGCTGATAAGTCTGTGTACTTAAGCTGCGTGTTAATTAGTCATATTAAAACACAATGGACAAATCAGTGTGAGGCATACTGTGTCAATGAGGGTTAAACCTTCAATGTGACATCAGTGTGTGCGCGTGTTTGATTGACAGCAGCTTGTTGGAGGTGGTTAAGTTCAATATCAAGAGCAACTTTTTTTACATATAGGATAGGCTACAGGTTTAGCATGGATGGTAGAATTACACCCAGCTTGAACGATCTAAAATATTTGTAGGTTGATCCTTCATGGACAAAAAATGTGTCAAAACTAAAATAAAAGCTTCTTAAAGCAGCCCTGCAGCATAACCCACGTCTTTGCTATTGATCTTTATGTTCAGTATGTCCTAAAACGATAAATACACTACTTCATGTCATGCTACTGCCTAGCTTTGAAGCATTGCCTTAGTTCATTGCCTGAACGGTGAGGTTGATAATACTGCAGGAGTGATTTGAGAAGTTTCCGTGGACCTTTTGATACATTCTAACACATGTTTCGCTGTGATTCTGGGTCTCCCACACTGTAGTGCTGCCACCCCAAATAAAGAGCAGATAATGTTATTTGGCACTGGAAACTTTTAAAGGGATGTTAATGAAGCAGGTCAGGCAGCAAAAAATGATGATGAGGGAGTGATGTTTAATAACAAAAATATTAACAAAACAGAGGCAAAAATGAACCCTGGGAAATTCAACAAAAATAACTTAAGTCGAAGCAAACAAACAAATAAACCAACAAACCAATGCATACAATTATTAAAAACACTTAACAGAAAACTTAACAGAAACATTTGACTGAAAATGATGATGATTTAACACACAAAACAATGATAATGTTGGGGAACAAAGCCTATAGTGAAAAGGGAGAGGAGCAGCTACCATACTGCACATAGGAGCAAGCTACAAACTTTCCAGAGCCACCTTTTAAGTCTACAGGGAGTATTTGATACTCACAAGACAGATTTTCAGTGGAGTATTCCTTTAAAGGACCAGTTTCATGTTAAATCTTATTTATATGTACAAAACACCTTTTTCTCCATTTACACATGTTCATCATTATTTATGACACATCCAGTTAAAGTCTGGACTAATAATTTCTTTGACTTGTTTGTTGTTGTCAGGTTCAGGAAAAATGTGCTTTCCATCTCCAGAATTAGATTTCTCCATGTTGCACTGATGATGACATCACCAAAACACTGGTGCCCTGAGTAAACTCTACTCTGAATAAAGTGAGTGTGAAGAAAGTGTCTGTCTTCTTTCTCTGGCATATGTGTTTTTTCCTGTGTAGGGGTGTGTTACACAACCAGTCCATCATGCATCTCTATCCCAGCCTTGCAAACTGTTGGCTAGCTGGTTTGTTTACAATGCACAGGGCTGAATGTAAACAGGCAACAAGCTGTGTCCAAAGAATGCTCCTAAAACCTGAATAATATCAGCATACATGTCTTAATTGGAATATGCTACATTCAGTATAAGGCCTAATTTGGAATATCCGAACAGAATATGCTGTTTACATGACCCATATCAAATTCGGAATATTGTCATACTCGGAATAATAGTGGAATATAATGTACATGTAAACGTAGTCAGTGTGAACAGGAAACAGATCAGAACAAAAAGGCAACAATGCATCTTTTTTTAAACTGAAAGCGTCCTTAAGAATGTTTGTTATCTGAGGCACAAGTTTGGACTATGGCCAATCTTAGACAGACAAGATACACAGATACACAAACTCAGTGTCACTCACAGCTCTCAATCTCCAGGGTGCAGTTCTGCTCATCCAGCGGGTATCTGCGCAGGTCCATCATGCAGGCAGCTGTAGTGGTGATCCTAAAAGACAAAAGGTTTCAAGTCATATACTGGTATCTGTGCAAAACAATCCATCTTAAGCTCTTCCACCACTGGAAATCCTCATTCTATACACAAATGTGTGGGCATTTCAGTCCACACCTTAACACATCTAGCATTCGCAGTTCAGAAGAGGAAAACATTTCATTGCCTTATGCCTGGGGGAAACACTTGAATTTATAAAAAAATGAACAATACATCTCTCCCATACATCACATCTCCATGTCTACCACACACACACACGCACACACAAACATTGAATACCACAGCACACTTGGTGCCTACTCTGTCTTCAATCACACAAATCCCTTTACACCTCAACCAGAACTGAACTATCTGTTTCTTTGCCATAATTGCCTTTGCACTGCTGAAGTCACGACTGTGGTTCCCCTCCCTCTGAAAAGCTTTGTGTTAATTACAACTATGAGTAATTAAGAATTAACACTAAAATCCAGGCAATCAGGTAAAACCTGTGACTTCCTCCCTTTGAAGTCTCACATCTGAAGAAGGAAACACTACAGTTTGACAATTTAGGAGAGAAATAATGATTAAGTGATTTTGTTTTTTTAAATTTCTGAGTTTTGAGTTGATGAGAGTTCTTGGCAAGGGTGAGACAGGCTGTAGTTATTTAGTGTGTCAGTCCCCTTCATTTAGTCTTCTGGAACAGAAGCAGGTCCTGGTTACAGCCTCATACAGCTGATTATGGGTTTGTTGTATAGTGAAAGGGTCAGTCATCATAATCATTTGTTTAAAACAGTAAACACAATTAAAGCTCATCCCAGCTAGCCGCCAAAATCATTTAGGCATATTACATTTAATATGCTGTAATGGGAAAATGTATCATAGGGGTTATGGACAAGCAATTTTCTTGTTGACATGCAGTTACAATCATTCATACTGCAAATTTGGCGGCAGCTAAGAGGATATACAGGACAAACAATCCTTGCATGCCTCATATACTTAGAGGCACTCACCAGTGGCGGACTCAGGCTGTCTGAGGGGCAGGGGTGAAAAAATATAAAGGGCACCTGATACATTCAATGGGCCCCCATCAGCAGAGAACAGCAATGCATGTTTGGTAAAAAGGCTACATCCCCAATTAAGATTAACATGTTATAGGGTGATTTGTTTTGCAAACATCTCTGTAATAAAATACAGGGGATGGATAATGTTTTAAATGTTTATTTCTCAAACACATCTGTAGAAAAAACATGGTCTTGTCAGGGAAGCGAGAAGCAAGGTTGGTGAAATAAAAGGAGAATTCTTTTGGCCATGAATTTGTAAATGTTCAGTTCATGGTCAGTTGGGACGTGCCTCTGAATGGACAACAGCAAAAGATCTGAGAGCTTTCCTTCTCCACATTTGTTTCTAAGCTGGGTCTTGATCAGCTTCAGTTTGGAGAATGATCGCTTGACTGATGCAGCTGTCACTGGCAATGTAGCATTTATTTTGAGGAGTTTTGTCAGCTTTGGAAAGACTTTGTCCACATCATTTTCTTTAAGGCATGTAAGCAGAGCTTGGACATTGCTGGTAGGAAGAGCAGAGGAAGAGTGGAACAACTTCAGTTCAGTGACAATAGTGTATTCCTGCATGTCATAGAATTGCAAAACATCCTTGAAAGACTGGGCAGCTCTGTCATTTGTCATTCCTTTCCAGTTACTTGGGGTGGTAAGGCACTGACATACAGCACTACAACTGCACTAGCCCTCTTGCCTTTGTCATGTACCAAGGAAGTTGTTTTCACTCCTCGCGGTTTGTTTGTCTGTTAGCAGGGTTACTCAAAACGTTCCCTTCCAGATTTCATGATAGGATACATTTTTAAAACATTTTAACATGCCTAGGCAGAGGTTTAAGTTCTGCTGGGCATCCCTCTAATTGCTAATAGTGAACGCAAACGTACCCATTGTTTAGGATGTTATAGAGCTTTGGAAGGGCCTAAACATAAAACCAACTTAGAAAATACAGTCACATACTATGTGACCTATACCTCGTAAATTGTTGTAGGATCAAGGCTAGACTGCAAGACTGCACTGACCCAAACAATCTGAAGGGGGTATGACTGAGCAAACTAGTGAGTAGTACTGTACCAAAATCAACTGAATGGAATAATGTCAGCTACAACAAGTACAACATGTTTTTAAGACTGCTTTATTTTCCAAATGTCAGCCTACATAAAGCATACATTAATTTCTACCATAATGGGCAGTCCACTCCATTGTAAGTACAACTTATTTTATTTATTTATTTATTTATTCATTAGTTTATTTGTCAGGGACAATGCAAAAAAAACATTGTAACAAGTTAAAATAAGATGAAACAGATTACATATAAGATTCGTAGCCAAGGCTCATTTGCGACCCCTGTCCCTGGTTAGGCTTCTCTACTTAAAAATAGTCATATCATTACCAGAAATACATTAGTTAAATAGAGCTAACAATAAATAGTAACATTTTCAATAACAACAGTATTTACATCACATAACAATCAATTTACATGTGTAGCATATGTGTCCATGTGTGTATGTTGCGTGCACAGGTCACCTGATGCCCACAATGCAGGGGAAGGCTACAAGAAGATACGTAGCAAAGCATTGTCAGCTTGCAGTTTACATAGTGCAAAATGTAATTAAAAGATAGCAGTTTAGGGGAACTGTGGATGTCAATATGAAATCTGGAAGACCACGTAAACTCTCGGAGAGAACTGCTTGTATGCTGGTAGAAAGTCACATCAAAACTCCCATTTGACTGCAAAAACCCTGCAGGAAGAGTGAGCGGACTCAGGAGTGGTGGTGCACCGTTCCACTGTGCAGCGATGCTCCCACAAACAAGGGCTTCATGGAAGAGTCAGTAATTGAAAACCTTACCTGCGTCCTCATCATAAAATCCAATGTCAGAAGTATGCAACGGAACATCTACAGAAGCCTGATGTTGATGACAAAATTGACGCAACTCATCTATGAAGCCTCAAAGTACTCCGCCAATAGATAAAACTCTGACAGAAATGGCCTTATTAACATTGGCAAAGGTCCAGTCGATCCAATTCAGTAAAATATTTAGTCCAAAACACATTATTACATCAATAAATGCCCATGGACTGCTGTTGCATCATTTCAAATTAGCTGTCAGATGCGCCTAGTCTTCCATGTATTCTCTGTCATAACTTCAGTTATGTAAATATTGCTGATATCTTGGTATCAAAATGGTGGCTGCACTCTAAACTTTTGATTGACACATCACTTGACCAAATAGGAGCTTCCATGTCCTGTCCACAGCCTACAATAGCCAACAAGAGTCCAAGTTGAAAAGAAGTGCCCACCCCTCTTCTTTTGTGTAAAGACTGAGCCAATTGGAGGTTTTAATGGGTTCTATACAGCCACAACAAGGAAATTATGTAAATTTAAATAGTTTGCTGTGTGTTGCTTAAACTGCTTTTCCACCATAGCACTTGTTTTGATTTTTTTATATGTACAAAGTTTAGTTTCAAGAAGGGAACAAAGCACTATAATGTGTTTATGCTTTAGTTACTCAGTTACTCTGAAGCAGGGGTACCTTTGGCATCTCCAAATTGCCTTTTTTTTGGAAAACAAAAGAAAACAAAAAAATGTGTAAAATATAAATTTTCTGTGGTATTGTTATAAAATTTGAACTTGGACTAGGTAAGGCTAATTGCTGTGGTCCCATTGTGATTTCCAGCTAATAAGTCCCAACTATAGGTCAAAAAAATATTTAGGTGGAAATAAAAACCTTTTACTTCAGTGTGTTCAAACTTCTATTACTCAATACCAGTAGCATTTACAGTGATGCTGACTGTGGTGGAAAAACCTTCAGAGTGTTACCTTTCAAAAGAGACCAAAACCATACATGTACTCCAAATGGTTCAAGAACAGCTTTCAATTTACTTTGAGTATGACTGGGATAGGCGTTTTAGGCTAATTATACAGGAATGGTAAGAAGTTAAAATAGAACTCTTCAGCCACAATCAGCAATGGTATTTTTGGAGAAAAAAAGGAGCAGCATTCCATGAAAAGAACAACTTGCCCACTGTTAAGCATGGGGGTGGAACCATGCTTTGGGGTTGTGTTGCAGCCAGAGGCACAGGAAACATTGCACAGGTGGAGGGAGGAACAGATTCCACTAAATACCAGAAATTCTGGAAGCAAACGTCACACTGTTTGTAAAAAAGCTGAAGTTGAAAAGAGGATGGCTTCTACAACAGGATAATGAACCTAAACATACCTCGAAATCACACCATGGACTACCTCCAGAGATGCCAGCTGATGGTTTTGGAATGACCATCATACTCCCCGACTTGAATGCAGTATGTAATTTCTGCCACTAGAGGTCTCTCAATCAAAACAATAACAAAAGAAGGAACTGGATGACATTGTGAAGTAGGCGAATAGGTGAAATCATGTTAATGGATGAGGTAATGTATTAATGTTATATTCACGTTATGTAATTTCATTCTAATGAAATAGCTACAAGTAACGTTAACTAACATCTGGTCTTTCCCATGTTTCCCGGAAGTTATAGCAAGTAGAGAGGTAAAGGGGATATGACGCCATTGACAGGCAACCAAATGAAACAGACCATTACCTTGATTAAAATTATGGATTCATCTAGGTTTAAACACTGTTGAAAACATTTGGGGTAATGTAAACACACAACTCAACAAAATATATAACATAGGTCTAGTCATTTTTAGACATTTTAATGTGGAAAAGTTACATATGTATTTACACAACTACACAGATTTTATACAAAACATGACTACACACTGATTTTATACAAGACACAACTATACACCAATTTTATTATTTTGTTTCATTTTTTTAAAATTAAAAGTTTGTTACATGTTTATCTATTTAGACTGTATTACATGATTTGCTGTTGCCTATGTTTACAATTTGACTGACAAGGACCTGTTGTTTGTATGAATTATGACCCTTGTCTGTCAGAATTAAAGGTGAAAGTAGTGTGATGTTGGTATAGATCCACAAAACCTGCAGTAAGGAGGTTGGGGGTGGATTGATGGGTCAACTAAATGTTTGACCTTGACCTAGGAGACCCTTGTTCATTTCCTGTTTCCTGTACAACTGTCAACCTTAGTTTCTGTTATAGAGGAACTCCACATCATTATTTTTATTATTATTTGAGCTTTACACATATTCACATACTATAGATTCTTGTTGGTGTATTGTGTTATTACATGTATTTTATTCAACAGTACACATTTTCAAGAAAACATACATTTTCTGCTAAAAACCAGCTCCTTGGAGCTGAATGTTCAGTTAAGCAGAATTCTGTGTCCTCACCTAAACTGTGAGCAAATAGCCAAGACTATTTGGGTCCGGCATTCACTGGCTCATCCGCTCTTTTCCGCAGAGAATATACAGTACAGGCCAAAAGTTTGGACACACCTTCTCATTCAATGTGTTTTCTTTACTTTCATGACTATTTACATTGTAGATTCTCACTGAAGTCATCAAAACTATGAATGAATACATGTGGAGTTATGTACTTAACAAAAAAAGGTGAAATAACTGAAAACATGTTTTATATTCTAGTTGCTTCAAAATAGCCACCCTTTGCTCTGATTACTGCTTTGCACACTCTTGGCATTCTCTCGATGAGCTTCAAGAGGTAGTCACCTGAAATGGTTTTCCAACAGTCTTGAAGGAGTTCCCAGAGGTGTTTGGTTTAGTCACTCTATATCACAAAGTGAACAAAAGAATGTAAAAGACAATCACTCTGCTGTATACATTTACTTCAGGCCAAGGTCAGCAGTGTTGTGGTGGTGCTATCAGTGTGAGAAATCCAGCATTGGATTATAAACCAAAATTATAAATACACTGGATACACCTATGGCTGGACTGCCATATAGTCTACAGAAGCATAAATCCACCTTGACTCGCCATCAGCAGCAGGAGGGTTGTGGTGTCTGTAGGATGAGTGGTGAAAGCTTCTCACCTTAAACAGTGGTCCAGTGGATGCTTTTATTGGATTTGACAAAGGCAGGTGAAATGTATTCTACGTGTATCTGTATCACCTGTGTCTTTAACAAGGAGTATGCCTGGTCCTGAATGTGGCACAACTGTGCAGAGCTCAGCAGCACCAGCACTGTAGGTTTCAGGGACACCCTGGGTTACATGACAAGTGATTAAAAATCATCAGCTGAGCTGAAATTATACTTTTTAACTCTTATTGGAAACTATGTTGTAAAATGTTGTAAGCTGCCTTTACTGCTAAGAGAAAAGGGATGACAAGTGTGACTTTGGAAGCCAGGAAAAATCCACTAATGCTCCTCCTTAAAAAAAAAAACTGTCCATGAGCAGCTTTCACCTCTCTTCACTCAGCTGAGAGTTTCCAGCTACACACACATATCCCCATATTCAGCTGTTATAGTGTCAGTACGTAAAAAGCCCCTCAACACATGAATATTCATCATTTTCTTGAATATTCTGGGGCTGCCGATCCATGTCTTGGACACACTGAACGCATTAGGGAGCACTGGGTGAATAATACAGCAGGTGCAGAGAGCAGGGACGGACAGAGTGGAGGTAAAAATAGAGTGTAACCTGTCAGGCAGGACTGCTACGCTGTTGCTGTTCATGAAGTCTTGACCAACTGTGTTTACATGTAACATTCAGTCAGTCACGCACACACATCCTTAAAGTTGCAATTCATGACATTCAGCCACTAGATGTCGCACTATAGCACCAACATCTCAGACCAAAACAAATGTGTGTGTCATTTACTCAATAAAGTTGAAAAAAAAGACAGCTCACAAAACTCAGATCAAATTGTCAAACTAGACAGAGCTGAACAATATGGATCAAGATTCTATTTGTGCATATTTCTCGCCTCAAATGCTTTCAGAAACATATTTTAGTGTACTGTTTAGCTCTAATTTGAAAAAGTTTGTGACACGGCTGCCATCTTGGAAACGGACACGGAGGACATGGAGAGACTCACATGCACTAACATGCACGCGGAGCTGGGCCGGCTACCAAAACAAAGAACAGAGAAACTCAGATAACAACACACACAGAGGGAGTGTGACTTCATGCACTGCTCAGGTTGCCATTACTCCACTATATTCTTACATAGCAAATAGTTATTTGCTGACATCCAGTAAGGCTGAATGTCATTTATTGCACCTTTAATTTCTTTGCATGTGCTGGGTAGCATTTGTCAGAACTGAAAAACATGGAATACCCACACACTGCTATATTGTCCCCAGTTCATGTTTTATTATTGTAATACTGATAATAATATAATAACTTTATTGATATATCATCGTTAAAAAAAGAGTTTACAAAGTGCTTTAAGAGACAAAACAAAAGCAGGATACTCAGAAAGCAATATAACAGAAAGCAAAATAGTAAGGCCAAAACAAAAAAAAGGAAGACAAAATTAAGATAAAGTTAAGACAAGAAGACAAATGACGCAAAGACACAGTAGAGAGAAGACAAAAAGAAGATGAAAAGTAAAAAGATGATAAAAAAGATAAAGATGGTAAAAAGACATTACATAAAAGCAGGTATATAAAAATGGGTTTTAAGAAGAGTAACTGATTCTGCGAGCCTCTCCTCAGGCAGGTCATTCCAAAGCCGAAGGGCCCTGATGGCAAAAGCACTGTCACATTTAGAATTAAGCCTTGACTTTGGAACGGCCAGAAGGGCCCCACCTGAGGATCTAAGGCTGCAAAGTGGCTCATATGGGGTCAACACATCTGTTATGTAGCTTGGAGCTAGACCCAGATGTGCTTTAGAAATGATCAGTAAAATCTTAAAATCAATTTTAAATCAAACAGGGAACCAATGGAGAGAAGCCAGGACTGGGGTGATGTCATCTATTAAAACCAGTAAGAAGCCAAGTTGGTGCATTCTAAAGTATTTGGAGATGAGAGAGTGACTTTTGGTTTATGCCGGAAAGGAGGGATTAGTGAAAGAATGACTTTTTCCAGATGACTGTGTGAAAGCATTGGTTTAATTCTGGAGATGGTTCTTAGTTGAAGGAAGCAGGACTAGACAATTTTTGCTATCTGTGGTTCAAAGGTTAAATCTGAGTCAAATAGTACTCCCAAGTTTCTGAAAACGGGCTTCACATTGGCAGACAAGGGACCAAGGCCACTCTCAATGAGACTAATAGAGTTTGGGGGACTGAACAATATGCTTTCTGATTTTGAGCTATTGAGTTGAAGAAAATTTTAAACTATTTATTCTTTTATGTGGAATAAAAATTGCACCCACCACAGCTGTGTAGGCTGAGGCATGAGACATAGAGCGTGTCATGAATAAATGGCACAAAAATGTTCTGTCTAAATTGTCTCAGCAAAAGTATTTAAAACTACCTCCACATGACTTTAACCCCCCTGATTATTTCAATAAAGGACCAGATGACAGTGAGACCAACGTGTTCTCATTCCCAGGGCATCAAATACTGACGCTTTGTCACGCACAAGGTACCCTTTGGTGTCTGTATGAGACTTTTCTTATAATGATATCTTCAACATTTCTCAACACAAACACATGAAAGTGTCCTTGATAACTCAACAATACGACAGGTTAATGTGAAGGCCATCAGTTTTAATTATTTCTCCTTTGAATTTGAGAAATCAAGTTTTTTTTGACAGTTTTGGATAGCGGAAGGCTACATTACCCATGATGCTCAGTCACTGTTGCTATGGAGACGAAGCCACTCCGCTTTGCGTCATCCATTAGATGCTTTATTGGATGACGTGGTTCAATATTAATTGAGGAAGACTCTATGTTTTGAGAAAGATTATTTTATATTAATATCTTCAGCCACATATTCTTTGAAATATAAAATTAAATGAGCAACTTCACATTTTACAATCACAGACTATAAAACGCCTTTTCTTAACAGAAATAGTGGTGTTTGGATTCAGGTTGCGGTGGACCAGCAGCAGTTTGAAATGGAGTGAAGTCCACTGACAGCAGATGACCTGAAACAGGAGTTGAACTCACCACATCCGCAACACAATGCTCTTCCCTAACCCTAACCTGCCTTTGCATCAAATCTTGTACCATGGCCATATAAACGAGCTGAAGACAATTAGTTCTCCTATTATGAAATGGAATTTTATATTTATATGATTTGTCTCTTTGTGTAACTGATAGTTGTGTGCAAATAAACAAAAACAAGCAGTATGACTGAATGACTTATGCATGAACTTTTATTATTTATTATTATGAACTTTATTATCCCGCTTTACCTATACCATGGCCACTTGTCAACAAAATGTTATCAAATATGAAACATCATTATCAGTGTATAAGGCGTTATGATCACTTTAATTATTGTTAAAGGAAGAAACCAGATTGCAAACAGGCCTAGGCATATAAGCATATCCAGTAGGCTTCTGAAAGAATGCATAGGCTACTGTTTCCACAACCCTGGAGATTTTTTGTATCTTTATGATTCTTGGTTTTGGGATTTTATGTCAGCATGACATATAGTAGCCCATTCAGTCAGAATCTGTTTTATTAACCAATGCAAGCATACAAAAAATGTCTTGGCATTTGCTCCCAAAAAATGCAACACAAGAATGAAAATAGACAAAAGTAAGGTAATAATAATAATAATGAAATAAACAAAGTAATATTAAAATTTAACTTAAAATGTAAAATCTATTTACAGAATGGAATAGTAATAGTAAACTTGAAATGAAATATTGACTGTACAAAAGAAATATGGACAAACACATGAAGTGTATGAAATATATGAAGGTGACAAGAGCAAAAATTAAACATATGTGCATAAATAATTAAATTATCTAACAGTGGAGGTTGAATGTAATGCACAATGTAAAGTCCAGTTTGATGAAATATATGAAAGTGACAAATGCAGGGATTAAATGAGGGATTTGAAATGCAAAGTCCAGTTGGATAACCCCATCTTCATCTCATTTATATGGCCGTGGTACAAGATTTGATGCAAAGGCAGGTTAGGGTTAAGGAAGAACATTGTGTTGTGGGTAACTTGGCAAATTGACAGTGAGGAAAATCTCACAGCATCATATAGCGCTGTGGTCGGGTTAACATCAGAATCAACGGAAGGCTGGAGCAGTTGCTCTGAGCATCTAATATTGCCGCAGATGGGGTTGAAGGAATCTCCTGTGCTCCTGTGCAGTCACCCCACAGGCGGAGGTTGGTGCTCACAGAAGAGGACAAATTGTAGCAAAGAGTTCAATGGGCCACTTCTCAAAGACTGCATCCAAAGAAGATACTGGAGCACACGATTCCCTTTAGCAATTTATTTAGGTGCAAACGGTTAACGCTTCGACGTGCACTGCGTCTTCATCAGAGTCAGTAATGGCATAGATTGAAAAAGTTAAATACCTTCCTCCATACATATAGATGCCAAATGGTACCTTGTATGTCTGTATGAGATGATGAGGGACGTGACAAAGCGTCACTATTTGACGACCTGGGAAGGAGAACAGGTTGGTGAGACAGAGCAGCCCAGACACACTGTTAGAAGGCTCTGTTGGTTTGCTAAGATGAATATGTAGCAAACCAACAGCTGGTCCACTTTTTAATCATGGAAATAGTTGAACTACTGAGAGTCACTGCTACGAGCACACTGATGTCTGTGCACCTTCATGTAAACAGAAGAACATGTGTGCTCATTTCACTGATAACTGGGTCTCAGTGTGTTTTTTATGGACTTTTTCAAAGAGCGCCAGCTGCTGTGAGGTGGAATTTACAGTACAAGGAGATCTGCCCTCGTAGTTGTAGGTTAGCATGTAGCTGTTGCCATGTGTGATGTTGCTTGTTGTGATTGGCTGAACCTATCTTATCACAGGCATAAAAAAGAGAAAGCTGGCCTGGCAGTGAATAAAATGAAGTGACACATTTCACAGAGTGACATTTTTGCTTTGTGGTGATGTTTTCAACTGACATCCAAATGAACGGCTCCCAAAATCTCTCTCTGTGTAGCAGGGACTCTAACCTCTTTTGAATGATTGTTGGGGCAGAGTCAGTGCCTTGTAGCCTGTAGAACTGCAGGTTAAGGCACTTACTTCACACCACTGAGCCGTAGTGGTTGCTGGCAGCGTTGACCCCAGATATGATGCTCTTATTAATATGCTGTTGGACAATAAAAAAAAATTAAAAAAAACTGTGCTAGGCTCTTTATAGGCATCATTCAGAATGCACAGTGAGGTTGATAATGGCATTTAAGCTGATACTATATGTTGAAGCCCCTGTCAGTTGTTGTACAGAACCATTTCTGCCAAACCAGTCCATGTGGACTCCCCACATGGTCCAGCTGAGACACAAACAATAACAGAGAATGTGGCCTGTATTCAAACATAGACAATGCAGACTCAAAGACATGGACTGCAGTTGGAGCTCTCCTGCTATGCTATGAATATAAAAACTGTATGCAGCAGAGACTTCAACCATTTCTGTGTCTACCGGATATTGATGAGTGATGAAACACATTTAAAGTAAAAGTTACAGCAGTCAGTTTCAGCTGTTCATTAAAGTTGACAGAGATACTGACAACACCAAATCTACATTTAGATGTTGTATTGCCCCAGAATATTAATGAACAACATTCATATTTTGATTAATGCACAGCAGCCTTTGTATAAGTAGGTGTACACTGTGACACTCCACAGAGAGCCCGTACAGGACATGTGAAGTTCATATGTTCACATGTGAAAACACACGTGGTATGTGACTATCATGTCAAATTGTGTTTTACATGTGATGCCATCACATGTAAACATGTGACTCTTTGTAAACTGTACATCGGCACAGGCCCAGCAGCACAGACCTAACTTGGCTGTTCTGTCTTTTATCTCTTTTTGGTATTGAGGCCAGCCATCCTCCATCAGTTACAACTGAACAGACCTGATATTGGTGGGCTGTGGACTACTAACAACAAATAATAAATAAACAAGCAGACCATATGTGTTTTACATGTGTTGAGCCACTAACAACCAAAATGTGTATGTGCCAGTCACTGGTGAGGTCATTTTGGGAAACCTTAATATAACCCTTCTGTTGGCAGCATGCACACTGGATGAATAATTGTGGGAGCCTGCAGGGGATAATGATTCTGCAGCATGCCAGTAGGAAGGAAATCTTCCCAGCTCCTTCGGAAACTGCGAGAATCTGAGCCCAAAGTGGAAGAGGAAGAGACATGTCCTCACACTATCTGAACAAAATGATTTCAGGGCAGAGGAGAAAGAGAAGAAATGAAAGTAGTGTGCTGATTACACATCATGAACAAATACTTTTTTTCTCATAATGTATAATGTGATTTACATACTTGTGTATATTACCTGTCAGAATGTAGAAAGCACGTCACTCATATTCATTAATGCTGAATATTATTTAATTCAGACTGACAGAATCTATAACATGTAAGTCACAAGGACAGTATGTGTTTTACAGGTTAAAATATCAAAATATTGAAAAAGTTATGTTGAGCTAGTCTAAGTTTGTTCAATGACTCATCTGGTCATGGTAAACAAGTCAGTGAATATATGTCTATTCAAGTCATTTTTTAGCAGAAAGTTCTGAAGGTGGTGGAACATTACCTTACTAATACACTTTATGTTGGCTTTTGCTTTCATTTGTCACCCATGTACTACATGATAAAACTCAAGGTATTTATGTGCTGAAAGTGTGTAAGCAATGTTTATTTAAGTTGAAACAGTTTTGAGAAGGGGACAAAACAGAAAAAGAAGATATAACAGCCTTCATTTCATGATTGTTAGGCAGATGATTATTAACTGGCATTGGAAAATACCTAACCATAATACTGCACTGTGCATTTTGGATAATTTAAAGCTGCTATAACTGGTATTATATTAACAATGGATCAAAAGACTACGTTTGTAAAATGTGTCACATGTAGTGATGAACTCACAGAGAATTATCCCCAATTCTGAAGTTCCTCTCAGCTCTACAGCGCTTTACACTGTCTTTAAACTTGTTGTTTTAGTTTTTATGTCCTGCATTTTTAATGTTTTGGTTCAGTACCAGTGCTCACATTGTAGCACTGTTTCCAGCAGCAGCAGGCAGCTGTTTACAGTGAAAAAGTTCTGATAAACCCACTGTACACTACCTGCCCAGCACCAAACAGCAGACAGACACAGTTAGAGACAAGCTGGTGAACATAGTGGAGCATTTATCAACTAAAGAGTTGGTGTAAACCAAATCAGAGCTAAAAAAAGAGTGAATACACAAACCCTACTCCTGGTGAATGCTAATGTTGCTGTGTCTGCTGGATGTGAAAATCAGCAACTGTTTCCTAACATGTTAACCAATATGTCAGATGAGTTTATAGTATTGCTTCCCCCAAGGCGCCCCAACACATCTTGTTTATTTGAACTGGTTTAAGGAAATAAACTTCATTTGATGGTTTATGGGGGATTAAATGTATCTTTGTGTCTGTCCATCTACTATTTTTGATATTACTATGAAATTGATATTAATATAATATATGAACTATTGAAGGAATTTAAATATGTGATGTAAAGGTAGATTAAACAAATTAAATCACAAGAATTCCACTAGTACTGAGATGGATTTTATTCAATACATATTTACCCGAGTAGTTCAACTGTTGTTTAAATTTCTCTATTATGAAAACTTAATTAATTTTGAACAAATATGTAGTTAGGGTGTTTTGGCATGGTGATGCAGTAAAACCATAAGGTGGAGGTCTGGGTGGAAAGTGTTTTGGTTCACATTCCATTGTTTAAACCATGATCTTTCACTAACTTTAACCAAGTAGTTTTAGTAGTTGCTTATCCTTAAAGATCCCCTCCAGACATGTATTAAGACATATAAAAATGCTCTGTTTGGAACAATAATGTGTGTCTGATATGGTTTTTCCACAAAAACATACAATTACCCCATTAAAATCTTTAAAATGATATATATTTATATATCCTTCTCCCTCATTACAAATTCCAGAATCTATAAATATATAAACATATTTCATCTCAAAAGTTGAACTGTTGGACACAAGATGTCTCCTACTTCACTGTTAAGTCCATACTCAGTGTTTGTGCACTGGAAGCTTTAAGTTTCCACATCACACTTGTGTAAGTTGAATATTGAATCAGGATTATCTTCCAAACTAGTTGTGATGTAACAAATCATGGTTGTTGGCCTGCCCCTAAAAATCTGATTTTCAATGAGCTCAGAGAAACTTTCCACTTTCAGCAGATGAATGTGTAAACAAACTCTGCACATACATCATTCTGCACAGAGAAGCCCAAACATCCATGTAAATGAATGAGAAGAAAAACAGATTTTTGAGTGGAGGGGGACTTAAATTACACGTTAATCATAGAGGTGGCTCATATGAACTGTTGATTTGGGACTGACAAACAACCTGTTTTGTCATTTAGGACTTGCTGAAAATATAGGGCCACAGCTTGAATCCCTCCAAAGAACACAACTGACATGGTAGTAACATGATTAAATGGCCCTATATTGATGGATAAACTGTATGAATGAGAACATGCTGGCCATGCTTCATCATGAGTTCTGTGTTCAGGCACAGAAGCAAATGGATACTGTACCATCAAGCTGACAATATCACCATAAAAAGGATTGACAGTGTGCTGCCTGCTTTTTGCATTTTCATCATGTTAATGTTTTCTCTCAATCTGGAAACAGCTCAGCTCCACCTCAGTGGAATGAGAATTCAAGGGCAGTATTAAAAAAAGGGAGAAAGAAAAAGAGGGGGTGGGGGTGGAGGGGTGCGAGGGTCGAATAAGCGAGAAGGAAAGAGAAAAAATTGAATGAGATTTGGGCGAGGCAGAAGGGATATGTTGTGTGTGAACTGACTTAGGGGGAATCAAGCCCTACTTATCTGGACACACAGAGAAGTGTTTACCTTTGAGGAGAGAAGGAATGATGAGGACAGCCCACAAGGCCTGTGTTCACTCAGCCATGAAGGCAAGGCCAACCAGTGTTGTTTTTGGACAAATCTAGCCAGTACTCCTCCTTTTCAGAATGCTCTTTCCTGTTTGGGTTTAAATACGAGGCACTCCAGGTCTGTCCTGGTATACTGCTACTGATCCAAGCCTCTCTCTCTTTCTCTCTTTGTGTGTGTGTCTCTCTCTGTGTGTGTGTGTGTGTGTGTGTGTGTGTGTGTGTGTGTGTGTAAGCCGGCTCTTGATTCTTCCTACAGGATGATGCACCTGATGATGCATCCAAACAGCCATGCAGCTCTGTGGGTGAATCTTATTACCAACATATTACCAAGATACAGTACACTAACATACACAGGGCCATGTCATGTAGAGTAATGCAAATAGGGGCTGGGCTTTAAACCATACATCTTCTTTATTATCACAAGAGCCACCAGGGTGCACATTAGAAGCAACATTAGTAACTCTCAATAAATTACAAAAAAAACAAGTATTTGTTTTTAACAAATACTCAAGACTCATTATACATGAAACAAGAGCTAATAAATGAATGCTTATTACAACTATTACCTCTTTGTTAATACTTTTATGCTATTTATATTATGTATTATACTCTATGTAATAGTATTTATATACAGTATATAAATAATGTTGCCTTTATTACTGTATAGCAAATAACACATTATGACATTATAATGAAATTGTCTATACTGGTTTCCATAATAATGGTAGTTTAACAAAAGAATATAAACTTTTGCATTATGAATGTAGTAATCCAACATAGTCATATTTAGTTTTATTGATAGAGACCAGGGGCCTCATTTATAAAGGATCCATACCAAAAGTGTAGTGTGCACAAAAGCCGAAAAAAAAAAATCAGATTTATAAAACTGTGCACACGCACGAATGCAAGCATTTTTCCCTTTATAAATAACAATCAACTTGAAAATGTGCACATGTGAACAAACCTTATATCCCACCCCTTTCACTCCCACAGTTCACCATAAATGGTCATTGCAAAAGCCCTCATGAATATTGATGTACATGTTGTTCTTGTGGAGAATGAGAGCAACAGAAAGTTTGAGAGGCTGACAGCTGCAGCAGCTGTTAATGCAGTCGGTGCAACAAACGAAACAATTCCTGATATTAAACAAAGTGGTCAGATATGGAGGTAGATGCCAAGAAACCCATTGCTGCACACTGTCAGGGTATGGACTAGTGGAGGCACGGGGACACTGGAGCTCACCGCTTGGCATTTGTATAAGCATCTACTGTAGATAGACACATACATGACTGATGAGACCACACACTCAATATTCATTTCTATTTACTCCAAAATCCAGCATACAGGTGTTTCTTTAATATACAGTGTCCATATATGAGTGCAGGTGGTGAAGATGTGTTGGTGAGGTGACTGGAGAAGGCAGTGTGTGTGGCAGCCACCATGGTGTCTCCAGTGACTTTTACACACACACAAAAAAACCAAAAACTAAAATCGTACTTTGTGGTATATGCACAGTATTGGAAGATCTATTCTTAGAAAATCTATTAGCACTCTGTTCTGCAATTTTTTAAAGTTATTTGATGTCATCTTGGATTTCTACAACTGATGATGATAATTTCGTCAGTTAGTTAATGTGGTTGAATCAGTATATTCACGCTTAACATTAGGAAAAGGCAAGCCAGACTTTCCAGAATCCTGCCACCAGCCACATCCTGGTATATTAGCAGTGCTGTGCTGCTCCACAACTGACCACAAGTGTAAGCGCCCAACCCAGTCTCTCCAATCTGCGTACAAATAACATGACTTTACACTTTAAAATTGTGCAGTGCAACATTAGCATTAACTCATTCTACCTGTTGTCGAATCACATGCCATCAAGCTAACCAAGGAGCTGTGAACTGTGTGTGCATAGTGCATGACAACATCACAACAAATATCTTTACATGCAAAACTGTCAATTATAAGTTGAACAATGACAGCACCTGAAAAATCCTGCATATCTCGTCCACAGCCATGTCATCATCCTTCAGTGTAACCCGTTTGCCTCCTCAAAAGAGAACGAAACTTTCCATTGTCGTTCCCACGGACATCCAAAATACTCTTGAGAGAGAATGACAAATGGCAGTGTGCCCTCTGCTGATATCCTTAATATGTGACTGTCAAGCTCATGGGAGCAACTTCTGGGTCACAACCAAAAATATCAGCACAAAATTGTGAAAGAAGATTTCCACACGTGTATTTTAATTCCTGATTTCCATTTATAAGCACATCAGAAAATCAGATATTTTTTCCGTTTTCCATTTTTTATTATCAAAACAAAAAACATTGTTTTCCGTTTTTTGTGTTGGTCCTCAACCATGGGGTCAGACAAAGGCAGGCCTACATGTAAAACCTGAAGCCTGACCACGAGGCTCCCTTTGTCCTTTGTCCCCTGAAACAAAGGGAGCAGCACCAAAATGCTGCTCGCAGAGCCCTCCTCCCACAATGCTTTGCCAGTTCGCACCTAAGTGAGAAATCACAGCGGGAGCTCAAACCCGGGTCGCGGATTGGCAGGAATCCACAACCACCACCTGGAGTCACGGCAACACAGCCGTGACGTCACCGCCCCTTTAAGAAGCGGCTGCACGGAGTTGCCGTCGCCTTTTCCACAGTAACCGAGCCAGGAGGAAGTTCGCTTTCTTCACCGGCCAGATTTACTAACGGAGGTAACCTTACACGTGTACCTATTCCCCCTTTTCTTTTTTGGAGTTTCTCCCCTCGTTGGACGAGACGAAACCATGACCCGTGTTCATCCCGAACACAATCACTGGATCCACGAGAGAGCGCTGTGTGCAACCCAGCCCTCTCACCACACCTGCAGAAGGAAGAAAGGATTTTCTTCGCGGAGAAGCGGATAACTTCTATGCCCCGCTATCTACCGACCAAGTCGACCACCCTGAAGGAAGAGGGATTTTCGTCACAGAGAAGCGGATAACTTCTATGCCCCGCTATCTACCGACCAAGTCGACCACCCTGAAGCAAGAGGGATTTTCGTCACGGAGAAGCGGATAACTTCTATGCCCCGCTATCTACCGACCAAGTCGACCACCCTGAAGCAAGAGGGGTTATCTTCACGGAGAAGCGGATAACTTCTATGCCCCGCTATCTACCGACCAAGTCGACCACCCTGAAGCAAGAGGGGTTATCTTCACGGAGAAGCGGATAACTTCTATGCCCCGCTATCTACCGACCAAGTCGACCACCCTGAAGAAAGAGGGATTTTCGTCACGGAGAAGCGGATAACTTCTATGCCCCGCTATCTACCGACCAAGTCGACCACCCTGAAGCAAGAGGGATTTTCTCGCGGAGAAGCGGATAACTTCTATGCCCCGCTATCTACCGACCAAGTCGACCACCCTGAAGCAAGAGGGATTTTCTCGCGAAGAAGCGGATAACTTCTATGCCCCGCTATCTACCGACCAAGTCGACCACCCTGAAGGAAGAGGGATTATCTTCACGGAGAAGCGGATAACTTCTATGCCCCGCTATCTACCGACCAAGTCGACCACCCTGAAGAAAGAGGGATTTTCGTCACGGAGAAGCGGATAACTTCTATGCCCCGCTATCTACCGACCAAGTCGACCACCCTGAAGCAAGAGGGATTTTCTCGCGGAGAAGCGGATAACTTCTATGCCCCGCTATCTACCGACCAAGTCGACCACCCTGAAGCAAGAGGGATTTTCTCGCGGAGAAGCGGATAACTTCTATGCCCCGCTATCTACCGACCAAGTCGACCACCCTGAAGGAAGAGGGATTATCTTCACGGAGAAGCGGATAACTTCTATGCCCCGCTATCTACCGACCACGTCGACCACCCTGAAGGAAGAGGGATTATCTTCACGGAGAAGCGGATAACTTCTATGCCCCGCTATCTACCGACCACGTCGACCACCCTGAAGGAAGAGGGATTATCTTCACGGAGAAGCGGATAACTTCTATGCCCCGCTATCTACCGACCACGTCGACCACCCTGAGTTTCCTCGCTGCCCCACCGAGAAACCAGCCGCCGTTGTCCCCGAGGCATTGAAACGGCACCGCCAGTACCACGCACCGGAGGCCCCCGTGGTGTACACTGACGGACTAAACACACATCAGTTCGCTATAAAGAGCGACACAAGTAAGAGGTTGTCTGGGCAGAGACTATAATATTTTATGTGTGTTTCATAAGCTTAGTGCTTATTGTGTGTTGTTGATGTTTAACGGACCGCCGAGTCCTTGCCTGTTTACTCTAGCGAGTAATTGAAGTTGCTACCTGTTTAGTTAGTGTTCACCACGCTAAACTGTTGTTTTGTCCCGTTCGGGACCACTGTGTTGTACCACCGTGAGAGGAGAGTAAGTTACTTTATCCGCTAACCACCAGACAACGGGCGCACAGATTGCTATCCGTGCGCGCGCTCTCTGTAGATAAAGTAACCGCTGCCTTCCCCCCACGGTCGTGAGACTCCGCCGAGAGTCGGTTTTTCCCTTTCTCTCTCTTGACCTCTCTCTCTTCTCCTACTAACCCGCACACACACACACCTACATAACCGCACATCTCTTTTACACATCTGGCGGTAAGATAGCGTGGGACATAGCGTTGCTCTGTCCCTCATTATCCGCCATCAGACACGTGTGCTTGTGAACATAAATTGGGTGAGTGCAGAACCGCCGATTGCTAGGTGGCGCCATTTTGCCATTGTACTGTTTAATTACCGCGGCACTTCCGCCGGTTCATTGTCGCGTGCCATTGATCTATATTCCCATCAAAGACCGTATTAAAATCACCTCCCCATATTTCTTTAGCCAAGGGATAAATTGAATAGAGATGGCAGACCTTTGACTCAATATCTTGGAACAATGCTAAATTACTAAACTTAATGTTAGTTCTCACTCACATACACATACACACACACACACACACACACTTTGCTTACACATGTGGAACTTGTTTATGCTGTTATCTGTGTATTTGTTGTAGTATTAGCTGGTAGTGCAGTGTGAATTAATCGAAACATTCGTTAACTTTGTTGATTTTGTGGAGATTAATAAATACTGTTATAGCTTTAAAGAGAAGCCTTTCTGTCATTATTGTGTATTTGTATCGTGATAAGTGGCTGATTGAGAGAGTCAGAGCTCGAATTCAAACCTTCTTTGCTCACCTTAAATGTGGATGTCACTCAGACTCTCACATCCAAGGTGAACACTTTTATGAGACTACCTTTCTACCTGGTTATTGGTCCCGGTTTCCGGGTGGTGCCCCGTAATTGTTAATCAAAATTAATAATTTTATTTGTTTTATAATTAATAATTATCTCTGATAATCATTAATTATTACTGATAACCAGCCGTGCTCCTTGAGAACCAACATTTGTTTTTCTATTACTAAATGGTAATCAGTAAACAGCTTGTTTCCCGATTTTGGTTTTCTCATTTCAAAACAAATCTGTTGGCCGCCAAGTACATGGACCAGTACCACACATTAACTTCACAGAGCTGGAACAGCCATTATACAGTGTCTGAATAGCATTTTGAAAGTATTTTCCAAAACCAAAATAAAAGGATGGCTTTAAAAATAAATTCATATTCAGTACCTCTTGACTAGTTAAATTTCCACAATTTTTCATTTGCAGATCTAAAATTGCTTTGATGATTTTAAATTCTTTATATCTTTTTAAGTTTGCTAACAATTTGCCCTTTTTAATCGGATTTCATATTTCATTAATTCCCAAAAGTATCCTTAAGTACCTATAGCACAGGCTCGATTCTAATACCTATCAATAATATTGTTAATTTCCAATTTAAGTTCTTCATTTTTAAATAAAGAGTTATTAGGTTTCCAATAGCCTGTACCGTATTTCTGTGTATAAGTATCCTTTAGATCAAGTTTAATGAAGATCCCTTTATGATCTGTTAAAATAGCTGGTTCTATCAAAACATCTAAAACCACATTAACAAGATCATTAGAAATGAGCCAGAAATCAATACGTGATTGTAAGGAGAAATTCTTATTACACCATGTATACATATTTTGTTGAGGGTTTTTCTTTCTCCAAATATCCACGAGACCCATTTGTAAAAACATGTATGTTTGAGTTCACAGTCAGTGGTTGTATTCTTTGGAGGCCATTGATCTATATTCCCATCAAAGACCGTATTAAAATCACCTCCCCATATTTCTTTAGCCAAGGGATAAATTGAATAGAGATGGCAGACCTTTGACTCAATATCTTGGAACAATGCTAAATTACTAAACTTAATGTTAGTAGCATAAATATTAATCAGACAACTAAAATAATCCATCTCGCTGATGTGTCTTTTTCACTATACAATATCCTTTAAAATGATGACCCCTACTGATCGATTACTGCCATTGGAAAACCACATCTCGCTAACCCACTGATTTGGCTGGACCGGCCATGGACCAGCCCTATAACTGGTGAGTGACCAAGTGAGTGATGAAGTTACAGCACTGGTTGGTCGGCTGAGTGTTTCCCTATCGGCCGTTGCTCTTTCATTTTGAAAGAGCAACGAGATGATGGAAGTGGAGGACAGCAGTGTGACGCAGAGTGACTGTGTTTCCTGCTCCGAGCTCGGACGCTCTCAGCTCTGGTGTTAAATGTGAAGTCAGCTAAACTCCTGTTCAGACATGTACCAGCATCTCTGCGTCTCCTCCTCTACCGTCCAGTGTGATCAACTCTTCGACTGGCAGTGCTGTCAGCAGCCTGCAGGAGAGACGCTCCACGGTGTTTGGATTTTATAACTTAACTAATACCAGGATGCAAGCTTTTTATTTCTCTGATGTTTTCACATCACAATCGATGAACAACAGCATTAAAACACGAGTCTTGCAAGTAAAACATGCACCTCATGTAGCTCTTATATCAGGTTAGTGTGGGGCAGCTGCTCTACAGGTGCACTTAATTTGACTGTAACTGCAGTAACTGGACGGAGATAAGCCTCCTGAATTTGCACCCAAAATGCTGTTAAAACTTTCATTTATAATTTCCACCACAGCCTCCATGATCATTGACTGGGAAAGAGGCAGAAAAAAGGTGCATAGAGGCATAAGGGAGAGTGCACAGTTAAAGCTCCCCAAATAACCATCACTCTGATAAAACACTCAATGCAGAGGGAAAAATGAGAGACATCTGCAGAGTGAAACAGATGAAAGAGCAGGGGGAGTTAACAGATAATTAGAATAGTTATAATTAGAATTAAAATAAGTTCTCTTTCAAAAAAAACATCCCAAGATATGAGTGGAAAGTATTGTTCTTGGGACTCCATTTATAACCTTGTTTTACTCAAACGTAGCTTAACCATGTCATGTGATGCTACTTCCGTACATTTTACTAGCAAATATTACTGGGAGCACTACAGAAAATTGCAGATGAACATTTAATATCCAGGAATTCACATTATAGAAACTACCACTGACTATCCCTGTAACAAATTGGCCACAATTTCACACATTGACCATACATGGTCCAGCCATATTCTAGATTTTGACCTAGTCTTGTTCCAAAAAGATTCATCTGTTGAACATGCATGAGTTTCCTGAATAAAATGAAAATCAGTACCTTTAACTTTGCAATATATAAGAAAAAAAAAGCTTTTTTCTTAAGTAGAGGAGGAGAAAGAGGAGAAAAAATATGACTTGTACAGTCTGCACTTAACCCTTTTCTATACGCTGTAGGATTCTCGCATATATTGAACTTGTAGCATTAACAATTGCACAACAAACTCAAAATTATTACATTCACTGCTGTAACTTTTGAGGTCTCAAAAGTTTTTGAACAGAAATTACCAAAATCTAAGTCTCACTATCAAACCTTATCATATCCTTAATGCAGTGACCATCACCATTACATTTATCAACCTCAGTGTAAACGTTGATGTTGATGTCTTGTTAGTTTTTGTTTAGTTTTACTTTCTATCAGGATGCACTTCTTTACCTCCTTTACGCTCTGGCGCCACTGAAGTAGGCAGTCTTGCCCTCCTTTCATGCCTTCACCACTGGCCACAGGCGACTCCTTGCTGCTTTGTCACTGGTGGTGAGATCCTCCTTGAAGCTATATCCCTGACTTGACAAAGTCGCTTTGCTTAGCATGCTTCCATGTAAGATCCCTCACTGCTCTCGACACAAATCTCATGATGATGGGGCGTGGTTTCACGTTTCTGTCTTCCTCGGTTTTAAGCTGACCAAGACGTGCGATGCCCACCGCTGCTGCCACCGCATTCTTCTCCGCCTCTGGAATCACTGCTCTGCAGATTTCTCTGACTCTGACTTTTACATTCTCAGCAGGGTTTTCAGCCACACCATACAGACGTAAACACCATCTTCGGCTGTATTGCTCATGCTTATTAATTTGCTTCCAGATCTGCCATCTTTTTCTTTAACTCCACATTTTCTATTTTCAGCGTATCACTTTCCTTCCTCAAGTCCATGACATCTCTGTGAATTGAGATATGAACGTCACTCACATTATCAATTTCAGTTGAGTCCTTGTTGACCATCCCTTCGAGTTGATCTTCCTTCCATCCTTTCACTGATTTTTCCAGAGAGGATTTGTGTTATTTTGCACTTCAATCAGGGTTGGTTCCATTACAGCAGTTGATGGAGCATTCCTCAACTTTTTGGTGGCTTGGCTTTTACTTGGGGTGTTTGGGTTGGATTCACATTCCCCTCCAGTTACCGCTTTACAGGCATAGGAGAGAGTTTCACTACTCCTTGTCTTTTCTTTAGCGAGATCTACTTCCTTGCCGTCCATAATGGCAAGTAAATCTTGGGTGGACATCTTAGCTAGCTGTATGCAGGAAGACCTTTGTTAGCAGTCAAAAACTTGAACCTCAGGCCAGTGATGAATAGTTATCAGTTATGAGCGCCTTTTTCGCAGATCTTCCTTTTTGGCTGTATACAAACCTAACAAGCTCTGCCAATCAGGGAGGAAGTTCGGCTTGTATGCTGCCTGAGGGGCTTAACACAGGGCAAAGAATGTCCCCAGAGCGCTCGCTGCTTCTGAAGCTTATTGCTATGAGTGTATTCTTATAATTGAAAGTTACCTAGACGACTATATGTGAATTATGGTGGCTGGAAAGTTATGAGGCATGTGGAGCCTTGCATTATGGGCCGAGCGGTGTGTATTCTCTGCTGCAAAGATAAGGCTGATAAAGCTGAATCAATCAAGAAGGCAGTGGCCCTGTACGGGAAGCAAAGCAGTGTGTTTACAACTCTATTTGCTGCGAAAAACCAAGCTACAGAGGGCAGCTATAAAGTTGCGCAGTGCATTGCTATACACAGGAGAGTATATAAAGGAGGCTTTCCTCAGTAGTTCGGAGGTCATATTTGATAGGTTACCAAACAAAAACACGATCATTAACAGGATCAAAGAAATGCTTGTTTCTGCGAGAACTGTAGAGAGGCACATTGCATGGCTGAAAACGTAAGGCACCAGCAAACTCTTGCATTGAAAGATGCGTCGGTATTCAACGTAGATCTTGATGAGAGTGTGGATGTAAACGACATTCCACATCTGGCAGTGGTTACCAGATATTGCGACAAAGGAGAGACAGGCGAGCTTTGTTGTTTAAAGCCCATGCATGGTACCACTAAAGGGGAGGATGTGGCAAAAGCATTCACTCATAATTTTGAGGAGAGGGGTTGATATTGAGAAAATATTTGCTGTTACCACCCCCTGTTGAGCCCCCGCAATGGCAGGGAAGCAGAAGGAATTCATTCCATTGATTGAAAATCAAATCAGTCATCCTGTGATGGAGTTCCATTGCGTTATTCACCAGGAAAATTTGTGTGCAAAAATTTCAAAGTCTGATCTTAATACTGTGATGGCTAAAGTGGTCAAAATGGTTAACTATATTGTGGCTCACTCCTCTTTGACACACCATCAGTTCAGATCTCTGCTGGAGGAGATGGACAGTATTCAAAGGGTTTGCCACTTTACTGTAGTGTTAGGTGGCAGTAAGGTTTTGGAATGGTTTGTAGAGTGCTTTGATGCGATCAAGGCCTTTCTGATCGAGAAGAAGCAAGGCTACCCTGAGCTGGAGGATGACAAATGGCTTGTGAAACTCATGTTCTTAACAGATATCATAAGCCCCCTCAACAAGTTCAACCTATAGCTGCAAGGCGTGGGCCAGACAGTGCTGCTCTGATGCACGGACAGCATTTGTGGCAAAGATTGGAGTCTACTCACAGGACATTCAAAGTGAAACCTTTCGTTATTTCAAGCACCTGACGGAGCTGTCAGGGCATCAAACCATCAACCGCTATGACATCAGCATGTACATGCGAGAGCTGGAGTCAGAGTTCTGTGCCACATTTCAGGACTTCCAGCAACACCATGTTTTCTTTTGTTTTCTCAGAACACAGAGAGAAGAGCATGTCCCTGTTTCAGTGGATGGGGATTGAGGAGTTTGAAATACAGCAGATATAAATCAATGCATCCTCACTGTGGGCATCTAAATTCACACAGTTGCGCAAAACACTGGAAACTGCCGATATTAGTCAAGGGCCGTCCATCCTGGCCGGTTGGGAAAGCTTGCCAGAGAAGTCTGACTGTCTGAAGAAGGTGGCCTTTGCATTGATTTCAGCATTTGGATCCACATTTATGTGCAAACTAATATTCTCACATATGAAGCTGCATGTGCAGCCAAATGACTGGACCATTCAGAGGCATGTGTCCAACAAAAAGTCTCCAAATACGGACCAGAGATCACGGAGCTCAGCAAAGAAAAGCAGGGACAAGGGATGCACTAAATCAGTAAGATTGAATTAATTTTCTTTTGTGCCCTATTAATTTACATACATTTGCACAAATACAGTGTGTGTGTGTGTGTGTGTGTGTGTGTGTGTGTGTGTGTGTGTGTGTGTGTGGAGTGCAGATCTTTTGGCATGCAGTATCTAGATGGGGAAACAAGCAGCAGCAGTAAATAAATAAATAGATAAAAGCTCATTATGAAAATGAACTGGTACTTGGGTCTGTGATTTTTTTTAAACATTGTAAAGTGACACGGGACATCCAAAAGGTTGCTGACACCTGCTATACACTGAAAAACACAACTGAAATTGCTATACCAAGGTCCATGTCAAACAAGAAATAACTGCATCCTTGTTGATGTGGCAGATGCTGTGTGCGCTATAGGATTCAGTCACCACAGTATCTGTTGCCATGATAACCATGTTGGTGCTGTTCCTGTGATAGTCAACTGTCAGAGGCCTGCTGCTCAGCCACCTGCCACACCACAACCAAATCCTGTGCAGCATGATGGTGCTGACCAAAGCCAGCCGAAAACAGTCAACACACACCGTTCACGTGAACCAAACATAGATACAGACACACTGATGTAAAGAACATGAAGGTGATATAGCACACCTCTGGCAAACATGTTCGACAACACTAGACTCTTAACTTGTGATCATCTTTCTAAACTTACAGTGAACCAGAGTGATGAAAAAAATGGGATATTCTGAATATTCCAGAATATAAAATTCATTCTCTACTGTCCTCATAATTTGCAACACATTTGTAAAGTTTGTAAAGTTCCAAATTCAGATTTGATTAGACTTGAAGATGGAGCTTTGTGAACACATTTTTGACAAAGCTTTTGGATTAGTTATGACAAATTATGACAGATAAAACATTATAATTGAAGTGGATTGCAGATTATATATAATTTATTTATGAACTGAATGAAGTAGTATTTCTATTTCTTATCTCCATGAAACTAACCTGAAGAATATAAATGTTTAGATTAGAATGTTCTCATAAAGACAAAGAACAATTATGAACTTGGTTGGACAAATGAGCAATTTGAAGCATTTTACAACACAAAGCAATATAGAGGTGGCATGAAAGCAAAATCCATGTAAAGACATAAAAGGCGTATGTTCAACAAAATAATTTCAGTGCAGTAATTAACTAGAAAATAGTTAAAATATTTAAAAAAGAATTAATTATTACACCAAACTTTCAACCAGATTTGATTATAATATGTTAACAAATGTGTAATATGACATGAAGGTCCACATAAAATCACAAATAACAAATAACACAGAACACTGTGACTCCCAGTGTATGTTACAGTGAGTTGAAATGTCATTTAGATGCTGATTCAGGACAAACCTTGATGTATGCCAAAGTTAACACCTTATCAAAATATACAGCTTTGCCTCAAAGCAAAAACAAAACAAACAAAAAAAAAAATCACTCAGCTGAAAACTGTCAAATCATCATTCCTCTCCCTCTGAAATGCAGAATGCCTTTGAACCTGGAGGACTGAATTACTGACAGTGACTGGCCCACTGTTTCCTCAGTTAACTGGACACTGCTCACTTCATTGTCACTGTGCTCTGCAGCAGAGGGCATGGCTGTGTGTACACTGCACCAGGAGAGCCTCCATAAATGATTCACCCGCTGGTTCTCCCTCAAAGCTCCAGAGGAGATGCAGACAGAGCAACACTTTGCCTCTGATGGAAGCCTTTGAGGAATGTTCTCCATGCAAATGAGCTACTGCTACTAGAACCCTGCAGTATTTTGTATACAAACATGGCTAAAAGGCCTACTCAAATTAGGATTTGTTGGTATTGAGAAAAATGGACTAGGAGAGCACATTCCCATACACAAAGGTTGTGTGGGGAATAACACTCTATTACTGCCACTCTCTGGAAGCCAGTCAGCTTTAAAATGTAAAGCAACCATTCATATAATTATTAATTCAACGTTGTTAGACAGTATTATTGCTTGGAAGTGAGACATGTTTTTCTTACTTACTGTTTTCTTACAACCGTTAGTTCCAACTTTGCAATGTGATTGGCTGACAGGCAGAGTCCCAATTTCTACTGATATACTGCAGCTCTCATACTGCAGTGATTCACAAAGTGGGTGCAGCAGCACCCTGTGGTGCCCTGAGGGTATGCCAAGGGTACTGCTGCAAGATGTGCTAATTTACATGACAGTTGGTCTGGTCCACAACTTTGGTCCAAACAGCTATTGGATGGACTGCCATGAAATAATACATATCCATGGTTCCCAGACAGGGGCGTCATGCAGTCAACTTTTTGATGTTTCACAGTTTCACAGTAGTACCAGTAATTATCTGCTTTGGCTCCTATGTTTATGATCCAGCCCTCTATCAGTGACTATCTACAACTATAATTGAATGACACTTATTAACTCTATATTGCATTTAATTGCAGTACTTAACAAGAAAAACAAGAACAGAACAGTGATTTGGTCAGCGAATCAATTGTAAATATTGCAGGGAGGAATGGAGTAACACAGCCAAAAGCTGCCAAAAAGATGAAAGATTATAGAAAGTACAGAATCACAACGCTACCAAGACCAAGACGCGACATGGTTCAACGTGCTCCACGCCTAATTGGGCCACCAACTGGCTTGTGCTGGTGTGTAAACTTGTATGTCAAATTCATGTAAATGTGAAAGAAAATTAAATAGCACTATCAGTGCCACTTCTCCCACTGTGTGTCACACAACCACTTCACTTGTCTATGCAAGGATGAACTTTATAACAAAGCCTGACAAAGGTTTTAAAAGTTCAGGTTATGGGAAGGTTACGGGTTGTTAAGTTCCTACAGTGGAAAAGGGCTATAAAATGAAAACAGCTCTCACCTGAGACCATAGAGCACGGTTCCATCAGGGTGCAGTCTGATCATTCGGTTCTTCACTGTCACCCCATGGACAAAGGACTTCTTGTCATTAATGAAGTAGGTGTCAGGGACCCAGAGTTGGTCTGCCACCCGGTTGTCCAGGGTGAGGTTGAGAGGGATGCCGGTGTAGGAGAGACGCTTGTCCCTCCAGGACTGCTGGAAGTACATGGTGATGGTGTAGTCCTGTGGTAATGACACAGGGTGAGAGGAAGGTTAGCACATCAACATGGACAGGCTTTTGAGTCATGGATCTCTCCTGCCCTGTGTAATTTACTGTTTCTGAGTGTTGTTCTTTTTCTTCTATCCCTGTGAGAACTGGTTTGGGTTTTAGACCTGCATCACTCATCCAACAGTTTATTTTAGATTGAGTTTAGAATTAGTTTTAAGTTTATGTTAGAGTGAGGGTTAAAACTAAGGTCCATTTAGGATTAGCACTTTGGTTTAGGGTTAATGATTGGGGTTAAACAGCCATTGTTTTGGTTAATCCATCCCGTGTGATTTTTGTCTTGAGATGAATTTAATCATTTCTCGGACTTAAAGGCCAACTCTCAAATCTTAAATGTGTGTGTACTTGTCAGTGTACTTGAACGCACCACAAGGAAAAGATTAAAAACAGTCATATTTGCAGCTGCATTACCTTGCGAACATACGGTAATAACTTTGAATAATAGGTATTTTCTTACAATAAAGACAGGGTACTGTTCACTGTGATGGATATCAAATGAATTCCTACAAGTTGATTTTCATTAAAAAGTAAATAGAAGGAGATAATCAGTTTAAAGTTAAAATCCTTCAGATTTCTGTTCTGATTGATTTGTTTACACCTATGGTCACTGGTGGTAATGCATTAATAACAAGGTTCCCAGAATTATGCTCAAAATGATACAGGTTTGGACCACAGTGATCATCAAACACACCTTGATCTGCTACTCAACAGAATTACAACAGAATAAACTGGTGTGTTTGTTAGCTGAGCAGCCAGACAAACTGTGGGCTGAGAAGATTTATTGCCTCACACTGTTTTAATAGAAAAAGACTAAAGAAGACCAACAATGTCAACCAACACAGTTATGCTGAACTTGAGAAAGAATGTTGTCTTATGTATAAAATGCATGAAAATGAACACATGCACTTACGTTTGTCTCCTGCATCACATGTAGTATGTAGTATACATGCATAGTTTCCTGTCAGTCCTCTGTGGCAGACTCTGCCAGTAACAATGAAAACTACTATGAAGGTAATTTATAGAAAATGAAAACATGAAGAATTATAATGTTAAAAATACATAGGCCTCTAGTTTCACTGCAGTAAACTAGCACATAACTCTGGGCTGTGTAACTGGAATAGGTCTTCTCAGGTCCACTCGATTCTGAGGAACCAAGACCTGACCTGGGACCTGAGTCGGACTGGGTCCAAATTCTAGTCTAATTGGGTTGGGTTGGGTCTCTTTTTACTGCCATGGGTCTCGGGTCTGTATGTCAATGTGTCCAGTACCTGAGTGGATCTGAACAGACCTGAGTGCAGGTGGTATCAGCTCTGATCATGTGGTACATCACAATCACTGCGGGAGAAAATGGTGTGTAAAAGTAAATTGACGTGAGGAAGTTAAAGAAAAAGGAGAACAAGGAGGTCAAACCAAATGGATCATCAGTTGTTTGCTCCTGTTTTATGCAAATAATTGACAAAAATGAAAAAAAAGGTTCTGACATGGGAACTGAAGCCGAACTTATTTTAGGCAAGTCAATTGTCTATAAGATTTAAATTAAGTTAAATTAATTTTGGAATTTGATTCACAGATATTTACATTTATTATTAATTCATATTAAATAAAATAAAAGAGTAAATAGGTTAGAATATGGTCTTTTTTTCTGTCTGTCATTGTTGGTTGCTACAGGAGGTGGAATAGGATTTTTAGTTATTATATGTTATAAATATGTGTTTGAAGCATAAACAAATTATTTTCATTTCTATGACTTTATATTTGTTCTTAGGGCATTATTTTTATAATATGGCTGCTCTTTCCCACTACGGCTGCTTGTTAAGTGATCAAATTAATTGATAGCGCATCAGGCTGCTGCTGATGTTTGTGTTCTCTCTCTGTTCGGGTCAACTGCATTTTGGATGGGGTCTGTTATGTCGGGGTCTTTTTGGGTCGGGTCTCCCTTTTTTGAAAATTAATTAATGCACGTTGGTTAGAGTAGGTTTAGAGTAGGTTAGAGTAGGTTTTCCACATGTCTGTTTTGGGTCAGGTCCAAAATGTGGGAATGTTGGTGAAGACCTCTAGTAACTGGTCCTGATTTGGGTGTGTTATGAATACTCCACATGCAGCATTCAGCTATTACTCTCTCTGCCTTCTGTTTGTAAGGTTGGTTTGGCTTCCTGGCTCAGGAGCCAATAGGCAGAGTTAGAGAGGACGTCAGGAAACCACATCTGAGTAGTTTAGGCTTCAGCCTATTAAGTGGCTTCATTGTGAAACTTTCTCTCTTCTCTTCCTCCCAGGCCTCCACCAGCCAGTTTGGTTAAGGTTTTGTTTGCACATATCACACACTACACTCATCCACACATTATATTATTTTATCTTAAGTTGACAATAAACATAATTTTTAGAAACTTTATTCATGTGTGATTCCCTTTTTTGTCACTGACCCTGAGCCAGTTTGTGACAACTGCAGTAGTGCCTGTGACAGAAAACTAACAGACAAATCTCCTTCCTGTTACCTGCATGTCCCTATAATGACACGTATACTAATATCATATTAGAAAAATATCATAAACTTACTTTTAAGTAGATACAGAGCATAACTGTTACTTAATAATAAACTAAAGGTAAAGTTTGATACAGTGGGGGATGACCTAACACATTCCACATATCCACAACATTCCCACCCATCCCCAGTTCCATCCCAGCTGGGGACCTTTCCTGCATGTCACCCCTCTCTCTTTCTTCCCTCATTTCCTATCTGCTTCAATACTGTCCTCTATCAAATGAAGGCAAAACTGGCAAAAACTTAGTTAAAGTCATGAAATACAATTTTGATAACATAGAAATATAAATTACTTCAGGAATATTTTAAAAATATGACATAGTACTGAACCATCAGAAAAAGCAGAAAACATTTCTCTACAGAGTATGGGGCAACCACTGTACTCAAAGGTCTCTATGGAAATCTAGATTTGAAAAAGACAAAAATGTGAAATTACACATTTTGTAGTTTTAGTATGGACTAAAACATCTAAAATCTCTCCCTAAATTGATACATTCACATGTTTTTTTTTGTTTGTTTGTTTGTTTTTGGAAGAGCCATCCTGGTCCTTTAAAACTGTGATCAGTTGTAGGTCATGTGGGAAATAAAGTAAGAGGTGGTTGCAAGGTTAGACAACATAAGTATGAAGTAGTAAGACAACAGAGTGTGTGTCTGTGTTGCTGTGTGACGGTGTGTTAATAGTTATCATGGGGCACATGTGTGAGTGAGAGAGAGAATGGCTGTGAACCATGATTCACACTCTGGGCTTTTCAGAGGGTGGAATACAGCTTTCCATGCAGTCTGTACCCTCTTTTCAAAAATAACTTGAGCTGTAGCACAGACTGCTGAGGTGGATTATGTTGTGTAACGTCAGTTCTTATTAAGCAGCAGGAACAGTCGCAGGCCTGCTCGCTCCAATTCTTTCCACTACTCCTCAGAGAGTAAGAGCTCCCTCCTCCACCTGCCCTTCAGCTCGAACCCTTCACCTGCTGCTGCTGCAGCCTTATGTCAGCACTTCTACCCACTCCTCCCACAACTCCACTGGAGCCACTGCTGGTCCTCCACATCTTCATCTCTGTTCACTTATCATAAAGTTATGACAGCTCATATGATTTGACAGAAGTATCTGCTTTCAAGTGTTACTGCAACAATAAATCCACACATCTTTCACAGAGGTAAATAATCTGACAGATGTCTTCTGCATCACATGCTCCATCAATGCACACCCAATAATTCTTTCCAATGATTTGTGAAATGCCAATAATTCATGGTCAAACTAGTTTTACACTTCATAAACTGACATCTAAAAATAGAAAGCATTGATTTGCATCACCTGTGGCTGCACTGGAAGGGTAAAGAAGAATAGTTTATTATTAAATATAATTATAAGATATTTGTTAATACAAATATTTAACTAGTATAGTTATATAATAATACAATTAAAGCATGTATTAAATATATACAGTATTAATAATATTTCAAAATATTTATTTTATATGATTACAGCTGTTATATTGTCAATTATTCATTATCCACATATACACAGTTACAGATGCCTCACAGGAGACACACATTTCTCTACACTGACTTCATTTTTTCAAAACTCTTTCAAAATGCACAGTTTTGTTTATCAGCATGCAGCTCAGCACAACAGTTAATCATTTCTAAAATGCACTAATGCAATAACACCTCTCAGGATCAACTCTTATAATCTCTTATAATCTGACAACATTTTTCTCCCAACACGTCTTTCACTCATGGCACACTGACCTAAAAAAACTGCTGGTAGCATTACAATATGTATCACTATTGTCTTTGAAGTAGCTTTTATTTTATTTTTGCATAAACAAAGATTCTATTGTGGCATCTCTTTACTGCGTGGGTTGTGTTATTTATTACAGATCAGAATGCTGCAATATGCTTCATTTAGGCTTTATTCCTAACCTAAAGTAATTCCAGTAATGCAATACAAAAGAAATGTGTATATATTCACGGTACATACATGTCTGGGATAGCTTCACATACACAGCAGTGCTAGTCAACCCTGTCTTCTATATTTTGTCAGAAGTTCTCATCCAAATCACACCTTGTGTCCTCTCTTGCAATACACCTGGGAACGAATCTTTTTGCATCTGATCCATCCCTGGCAATCTTCTGCAGATATTTCCAGACATCCAACATTCACTGTGTCCAGGAGAAACATCTGATCATGTGGCTGGTGGTCATAATACATTTTTACACCTCCATGAGGAAAATAATTCCTCTTGGGTTTCCTTTTTTTGTTTGAGTTTGACTGAGAAAACTGTTCATGAATTTTCAAAGATGTAGTCATTGAATGCATTTTGTGTCAAAGCAATGAAAAGTCTGAATCTACAGTTCAGTCCACATTGACCACTGTTGTGCTATTTGGAAAAGGTGAAGTCAGCATGTATTTTGCCAATTGTAAGAAACTGTAATAATAATAAACACATTCCTTATGACTACATTATAGTGTGTTATAAACATGTTTTAATATATGAATGCTGAATAGAAATGCCAAAAGTTGTTGCATTTGATACAGAAGAACAAGATCTGCAGTCATAAGGAGTGCCTTTTTATGGGATTTTTTATGGGAATTTATGGATGTCCATTCACAACTCAATGCTGTTATATAGAGAGGACAGTGTCCAGTATACAGTCTACATATGTGCAGTACAAAAACCCCACAACTGAAAGTGCTTTGCATGGAGAAAAAAAGGGTAAAAACAGGGTTTTCAGGAGCTTTAACATGCTGAACTGTCTCTTTGTAGTGTTTTTGTTTTGCTGCTCTGTGAGCTGATGTGTGATGTCTGAGCCTCAGGGAACACGTGTTTCTGCTGCTGTCCCTCGTTCTCAGACTTCATTTCAACAATAACACTGTACAGTGTGTGAAATGCATTGTGTCACCGCACATTAGGATGGCTTGCATATATTCTGCCTCATAGATGAATACCACTCATGCTCTCTCTTTCAAGCTATTTTCAACAGTCTTTTAACGTAGAAATGCCAGCAAACATTAACATTAATCATTTCAAACATTTCCCTGTAGAGCTCCTGATGTTGATGTTGCAACCATGATTACAGTGTCTCACCATACATGATTACAGTGCCTTGATTTGACAGTTTATTGGCTACATAGTAAAATTATAATGATAGTACCATCAAAGAGCAGTTATTTTTCTAAAATGATCTAAAATATTGCTGCAGATATCCTGATAAATAAACAACCAGATGCTCAGAGACGTATTCACAATTAAAAAGTGAGTGGATGCTCTTCAAACCTTCAGATCTCGCCTCATATTCATCATGTTTAGACTTTGTCTTCAGTATTCAAGTAATCTGGTGATGTGTGTACACCATGGTTACAGTCCAAACAGGAAACACTGATAAGTTATTCAGCATGACTTTTCATGGCACAGATTTGACAAAATGTAAACAAATATAGGCTAAAACAAACAAGGCAATGGTAACTGGGCTTACTGTCTCCTTTGCAACTCTGTGCTTTCTGTTTACATCACCCAAAGCATGATGGGAACAGGGCTGCAAGTACCACTGAGGACATTAAGTTCATGCATGAGTGTACAGTTCTAAATTTACACATGGTCAGCATTTTTAGACTAACTATACAGTGTTTAAATTGAATGACTTTTGAGCCAACAAAAGTAATAAATAAACAAATAAATCAGTATTTCTACAACAGAATTTTATATCAAGCACAATTTAGACCTTTATGTTGGGAAATAAAATGACCACACATTATTTTACAGGTCCATAATTCTGTAATAATTTCCCAGGAACATTCCTGGAATGTAATGACACCTATGTAATTTGGTGGACCATGTTATTGGATAGTTCTTTTATTTATACTTTAGTTAGTTGAACTTTAGTTGAAAACATTATTTTAATTGCAATGTAAGAGTTGGTCCAATCAAATAAAACCTGCAGCAAATATAACAGAAAACTAACAATAAATAAAACATGCAAAATCTAGGGGGGGGGGCTTCTTTTTGTTAACAATAAATTCAAAATGTACATTAACATGCCAAATGGTAGCATTTTTGAGTGGCTCAACTGAAAATAATAATGTATGACTACCTAAAGCTACTACTTTCTGAAAAACTGATCTGTTTGTTTGGTCAAAAGTGTAATAAAAAAGATACAAAACTGAAGATCAGACACTAAAAACACTGTTCAAGATATGTACCTTCACTTGCATATTGAATGTGAATAAACATGACCCACCATTAGCTAACAGGATGTTGGTGGAGGTCTTCAAAATCTGCTCAAGGTCACAGAGAAAAACAGGACAGAGTTTTTAATGGAAGCAGAAACAAGGACTAAAGTCCAAATGAATGGACATCATTTCTATAATTGATATCAGCTCCTAAAAGCCTTGCAGGTGTTCGGATGAACTACTTATCAAAATGCTTCAGTTGAGTGCAGGTAACCTTTGGAGGAGGCTGCCAGGGGAATGTTACATCACTGCTCTCCTATCGAGCTTATCTGGGGTGCAAAGCTGCAGTTAAGATTCCACTCACAGCTCTCCCACTTTCCAGCATTGGTTGCAGTTTGTAAAGGTGCTTACGCATGCATTTCCCAACAAGCTGGAGGGAAATAAACTTTCTGAAAGGCAAGCATGTATGGAACAATTTCCCTCTGTGGTCACAGAACGCAATGACAAAGTGGATAAAGCATGAAGACAACCATTTCTACTTCTTTAACCAGCTAAATAACACGGTGATATTTACTTACAAGTGGGACAGTCAAAGCCTTACATCATGGAAGGCCTTTTTCACCTGGAGTATATGTACATCCAAGTGACATTAAAGAGAAAGCAGGCTGTTTCTTTATGGCACTATAACAACAGGGTCAGTAGGCGGATTGGTCAGTCCAATTTTCTTTCCTTTTTTTAAACAATCCTAATGTTGGTCACCCCTCCTCCACACCAGGCCACATTTCAACCTGTAATACAATATTTCTTAATCTAATGGGTAGATTGCCATGAAATTGGCTGAGCACATTTTGTGCTCTCAAAGGTTATTTTGTTATTCTAATAACCCCATGGGTGCTCCTCTAGCACTTTCCTAAAGCAATCGTTACAGTTTTAGCCCCTGTATTTGGGGTGTGAAAGAGTGAAATTGCGTTTGTCTATATCTACCAAGGGACTGCATTGATGTTGTTCACGGGTGAAATGACAGAAAAGACTGCTGCCTGCCTGCTTTCTCAACACTGCACACCTGACCACTTGTTGCATAAAATGGGTGTGCTTGTCAGATCGTCAGTTGTTTCCAGAGAAAGGTGGACGGGAGTTCAGGCACTGTCCGAGGATCCAGCAACTTCTTTGTTAGAAATAAACTGACCCCTTAAGGATAGGTTCACATTGTTTCAAGCCTATCTTGCAACAGTATTCACTGAGTTTTTACTTACTGTAATTGTCTCTAGCCATGAAGAGATCCCTTCCTAATGCTATTCCAATGTGATTGAGGACAAAATCACACAGCTCTCTTTCTGTAAAAATGACTTCTAGAGTTAAACACAAAGAGTAAATTTTACAATACCCATTTGATTTGTCTAACTCAGACTGCTGAAACCTCATATTGGCTTTGGCTGAGATTCAAAATGTAGTTTCACATCAGGACCATTTGGACCCCAACACATATTGTAATTGCTTTTCACGGCTAGTATAGACAAGGAGGATGATTGCAGTGACCAATAACTGTTTTAATGTGATTATGGGCATGTGAATAACATGACACAGACTGGGAAAAAAAACTATCCTTTAAGAGAGCAGGATATCGTGTGCCAATTTGGTACCCATTTAATGAAAACTGCTTACCAGGTGCAGCATGCAAAAAGGTTTTAGGTTTTTGGGCCCATAAAGCATGTGCATTAGAAACCTCATAAGCAGACCGAATTTCCATTTTGCTTCATGTCATTCATTCATTGTCTTATTTGAATTGCTAAACATATCAGTGATGTGGATGGTGATTCGACATTGACAACAATGTCATTGAATGTAATCCTGGGTTTTTCAGAATTGTCCAATATCGATGTTTTTGTCTGGTAAATGGTTTGATTTTAAGGTATTCCTATAAGAGTGGATGGAGAGGAAATTTATACAAAGAACCGCTGATTTATCATCTTTGACACAGTTTTGTCACCTTTGGCCTGTCTTCAGTAATAGTGAAGATAATTGCAGTAAATTAAAACATGCATACAACCTTATTATTGTTAAAACTATTGTACATTACTGCTTGGAGGTCCAGTCCAGTGTGTTAGGACTGCAGCAGCCAATCAAATGTTTTCAACTGTAAAAAATTGTTACATTGATGACATTGTCTACACTGACAAGGACTTTTTAATTGAAGAGATAATGAATTCATTAATTGATGAAAAATAGCCTATTTAACTAATAGCATTTTCTTAAATAATTGCAATGCTCCATTTCATGTAGCCTATACTGTAGTATCAAAGGACATTGTCTTTGTTGTTTAACTGCTTTCCAGACATGTACAAGATGTGTCTTTAAAAGTCCAGCAGAAGGTCTTAGTTTAGTGGCACTGCATTCATTTTGTCAGTAGTATTAGGAAATATCCCACTAAATTGCTTTCACAAAATTGCTGTCGGGGCTCCACATCCCACAACAGTTTACAGTAACAGTTAGAAGACAAGTTAGATATTAGCATCCCGCTCTGTGTAGCACACCAGTAGAGCACTGAGTAATAAGACAGAAGGATTAGCCATTTAGCCAGCCACTGGAACAGTTAGTGGCCTATAATAAATTGAAGATGACATCACATCTCATGAGGCAACAGTGAGAAACTGCTGGCTCATAAAGCTGGAAACACAGAATAAGGAGGACAACCTGAGAGTGTGTGTGTGTGTGTGTGTGTGTGTGTGTTGGGGGGCTGGGGGGGGGGGGGGGGTGTTAGAGTCCCATTGGGGATGAAGACTTTCTAAGAGACTATTATTAGTAACAGCTGTTCCCCTCAGCACCAGCTTCGCCATCATCGCTAAGGAACCTCGGTGTTTCCGTGGCAGAGTGATAACGTGAGCTGAGTACCGTTATGCATATGAGCTGTGCTACAGCATAGCAGCAGGGAGAGGCAGCGCTGCTGCTGCTGCTGCACTCCAGGCGGACAGGAGAACAGGGCCAGAAGATGCCCTCGGCATGTTTTCCTTTTTTCCTCCAATTTTCTGTGTCGATGTGTGATAGGTGATCTCTTCTGTGCTGCTATACTTCTTTTTCTTTCTCTCTGTCTTTCTACATAATTATCTACTTCTCTCTGTCCTTATTTTACTGCAGCAAACAAACAAGCCGCACAGCAGAGCATGGGCACCTATGCCATGCTAACCCCACTGCAGTGTGCTGCTGCATGACCTAATTCTTCCCTATCCATAGCCATCTCTGGCCGAGTCCAGAACACATCATAAGAGAGGGGTGGGGTGGGTGGTAGGTTAGCAGTACAGTCCCTTTGCAAACTACTTCAACTTCTGATCTGAGAGAAACTGCAACTATACTTTGATCACTTGAATCACAGTTATTGAGCAAAAACATGCATGTTAATTTGCGTGTGTGCCTGCGATGAATCAAATAGCTATACATGAAGGTGAGGTGTCTCTTGTAATGATGAACCCAAAGAAAATTATCTGAGCAACAAATGCGGTTTAATCCACCGCTGAAAATAGTCCACACCAAATACACTATTTCCTCCTGTGCAAGTTTTAGGAAATTACTGAACATTTCCTAAAACAAATTACTGATCGTTGTTTCCTCTGTTGATTCCATTATTCCATGCCACTTACCAGAGGCTGTGTTTAATCTGTCACCTATTTTTAAAACATTTGTGGTCAGTTTACTGTAAGCCATGGTTAAGTTAGCTTCCCCAGTCAGTGTTACCTGGCAATTGAATATGATTCATCAGTGTTACTATGGTTGCCTGCACCTTAAAACCTGGTTTCCATTAAACTGTTGCCCAGAAAAATCTTATAGGTGTTCTGACAGATGCTCAGCAGAACTGTGTCCACTATGTCATTAAGTCTGTTTTTACATTACCATTACAACATCTTAAAGATTGTACACATCTCTCAGTGATAATGTAATAATGCTGAGAGATGATATGATAATCCACATGAACACAGATGCTGACACACTTTTGTCTGCCACTGATGAGGCCTGTTGCCAAACCAGCCAGCATGCTCCCATCCCTCCCCTTGTTTCCATGCCAACCTCAGCATGCGCTTGCATGCAAGTGGAAAGTGACAATTCAATACAAGTCAAGGTTCTGGCAGGAGCGAACAGCAAGACAAGTGGAATGACCACCATGAAACAAGCACAGAAAGAGGGTTTCTCAGCTATGTTAAAGGGACTGACAAACTTAATAAGTAAAATAATTAATTGTCAGTATTTGCATAACTCTGATTTTATCACACTGTCCAGGAATTTGCTACATTAACATATTCAGTCCCTCCAGGATTTCAGAGTTTTTTTGTGATTGTTGTGATCAAAAATGTTTGATTCTGCAGTGGCCTTTCTCAAAAATTGCAATTGCTAGAATTAGCAAACTTGCAATTATTTCCGTTGGCAAATGAGAGAGGTTTGCTTTATTCATTGTGTAATTTCACCTGAAAGCGCCATGTGATGACATGTCACATTGGTTATTTTGATTAGACTGACACAGGGAAGTGCGATGATTAGTAGCCTAATTCTCATGATAAGACCACATTTCCCATACACCCCCATCAAGGCTTACTTTGTGCCATAGTGCCTTCAGCAGAGCTCCTGTGAATCCAACCCGGTCGCACACAATATCAATACAAAATAAAGGATATAGTTGGACTTGTCGCAATTGTCTTTCATTGTCATCGCAAGGTATGGACATTAAATTTATGATGATATATTGATGTCAAAATCTTCCTAGTAGCACCTTTAATGTAGAAAAAAGTGGGAATTTTGCAAAATTGCAAGCCCCCACAAATATTGGGGGAATAGTGGAATTTGCATTCATTATTGCGATCGCGAAATCGCAATTTTCTGTAGGGACTGCATATTTTATACTATTTTTGTGTTAGTATTTTCTTTATAGCATTTGTGTTTTTATTATATTTGGGTATGTTGGGTGAAAATCCATAAAGATCCCAGAATCAATCTCAATGCAGTGCATTAGGCTGCCCATCCCCCATGATGTCAGCACAGATATTTTCCATTTACGAACAACAACAAAACCTGCTGTAACATAACTCAGTGGGGAGTGCAGGCGCAACATAGTAAGATGTGTATGTGTGGAAATACTTTTTAAATAGATAAAGTGAGGATTGGGTTGTTCTTGATAAACAAAGGGAAATTTATCATCTGCTTTCTTGCTGAGCATTAGATGAGAATACTGATACCACTCGTGTTTTTTAAAGGCTTATTACAGTTCAGTAGTTATTTTTGTTGTTTTGTCCATCATTTCTATCAGTTGTGATAACACTGTACTCATCAAGATCTGTGAACATGATGACATCACTACAAAGTCTGACAGGTCAAGAAAACATTAGCAGTCAGATGATCAGATTATATAAACCACTTTATTTAGAGGTCAGACTGAAAGAAAGCACACCTGAAATGTTGCTAATAAATGTAAACTGATGGATGTTTACAACAGACAGTTTGGGTAATAATGTTACTGTTCACCTTCATTTTCTCTTCCAATAAATCAGTTTGACTACATGGAGGTTTGTTTCCAACATGTCTGATTGTCTGACCGTTTGTGTTTTCTTGACCCATCAGATTTCTTTTTAGTGATCTTGTTGTATTTAAAGATTACAGCAATTAAATGCTCAGTACAATATATGACTATTGCACTATGGATTCATGTTTTTATGAGTGGGGCTGTGTTTTGTTTGTTCTTGTGTACACAAAGATTCACATGCACACACATATACACGTGGCATGAGACACATTTCTGCCAATAGTTTAACATTATTCCACTGATCTACAGGTGGTGACAATGCAGCAATGCACCAACAAAGACAGAGAAGAAGACAGCTGGTAGTAAACATGGATGTAAATAATGCAGAATCCAAACTTTTACGAAAATCAACTTTGCAGTCTTTATGCAATTTTCCCGAGACACAAGTCTACATTTTGTGTGTCTGTGCCTGTCTGGTAATTTCCGGGCACAAAAGGAGCACACTTGAATCAACGTGGGAGAAGAGGCACAGCTGAGGCTGTGTTTATGCAGGTTAGGTGGCGTGGTGCAATTTTGGTGCTCATTTTGGTATAAAACCTGCTCATCCAACCTCTTATTACACACACAGATGCAGGACAATTACTTTTACGAACTAAACACATCAGAAAAAAATTACATTTTATTTAAGCCTTTTCAACAGAGTCCAAATTTTCAGATTTATGTTGTTTTTGTTTTTAAGTCGAGCAGTAGCTAGCTATTTGCGTTAGCCAACGTAACAGTTAACTTGTTATAGCAGCCATATATATAGAAATGTAGATACCTCATTGGCCGCAGCTGTGTGTTGCTGCTATGCATCTGCGTAATTGCCATACTGGGGTGGTCAAGATCCGTAAACAAATACAATATGTATTGAGAGTGCAGACTTCAATACAAAATCAACTGTAACTCATTTAATTCTTAACCAATTTCACGAAATTTGGTTTGTTATAACACATTAACCTTCTGAATAGCTACAACTTCCACTGAGACATGCAGGCTCCAATCCATGAATAGGCAAAATATTATTTAGAATTTGCTTTTGTGAGTTTCCAAAAGTGTAAATTTCTATATCTATTATATTTTGTTATAAAGCCGCCTAGTTGCTTACTATTGTATTAATAATTAAATCAATTCATCAATAAAATAAACAAGACTATTTTTGTTCCCCACACACCCCGAGACAAATATGATAACTCCACTTCTGCAGACTGGACAGCTGCCGTTACACAAACAATGTCACAAATATTATTATAAATATTTTATTTTCATCTTCATTAATTCACTTTAGGCACTCACACATACAATACAATAATACAATACAGTACTATAATATATGAATACAATACTAATATAATATAATAATACAATACAATAATATAACAATATAATATAATAATACAATACTACATACAATGTAGTGCGCCAATTGTTTAAGACCAATGTTCAGATATACAGTGCAGTCATATGTAAACATAATATAATTGGGCTCTAGTGCAACTAGGTAAGAGTCAAAGTAGTTCCCTGTCTTGGACAAATTCAATTCCTCTCCATCTCACACTTGTGAATGCCTTGTGTTCTAAGGATTAATATCCTTGAAACAGCACATTTTTACAGAGCTTCTTTCTCAAGCTACCACATTGCAATTGAGTGTGAACTTTGGCAATGTGTTACTGCCTCAACTTGTGGAAGTTGCTGACAGCTAATGACAGGATGCAAAAGTGATGATTGTCAATATTGTCCTGAGTTCCAATAATATGGTCACCAAGATAGAACACATCCTCTGAACCTATGTCGGACTGGACCATGTGGTTGACAAGCGAATCGCATTGATTAGCTGCTAATGAAATGTTTGTGGTTTGTCAAATGCAGCGCTTTGCTGAGTGGATCACCTTGACAGTATCTACAGATGGAATCATCAGGCCTCCATTGTTCTTCAAGGTCAACAGGTGGTAACTTTCAGAAAAATATGCTGGTACAGCATCAGACACGAAACTGTTCCGGCACACATTGCATGAAAGCTGCTTCATCACCTCTCGAACAACAAATCCTCCTATATACACCAGTGCATTCTCTGTCAGACCCCCAAAGTGAGTTGGCAGGTAACTGTGGTCCAGTATCACACTACAGATGTTCTCAAATGGAGAGGAGGCAGTGTCAGAGTCATCAGCCGACACTACAGATGACATGTCCACAGCAGACAAGGAGACCGTCTTATCCTGGGCCGTCACAATGCCAGTGTTCCCCAGAGAAACCCCACAGTGGACCATTACACGGTGGAAAATGCTCTGGAACTGAACCAAACTCAGGTTGTTGTTCTACCCACCTGTAATTTGCACATGAAGTGACATTATAGTTCTGTATTTTCTCATCTAATAAATCCTTTATCCCTCTTAGTTATAACATAGCATTGTGTATTCAAAATGGAATTCCTACCTGATGCCCCAATAGGACTGAACAGGAGCTCTAAATAGTCCTGGCTGAAGCGCTATGTGCAGACATAATGCTGTGACTCAAGCAGCTCTGGAATCATCAAGGTTAAGGTATTGAAGCTACTGACAAAGCCAGTCATGGATAAGTACCTTTAAAAAATATTGAAAATTAATCAAATTAAAATAGTAATAATTGGCAATACTATAAATACTTCTATCACCATTACTTCAGCCTAACTGCCCCATTTCACTATGAGGGTATCATATGAACAGAACACATTTTGCTGTCACATGAGAGGACAGAAATGACATTTGCTCTCATTGAAAACTGCAGTGATGCTGAATTCATCTTTGTTAATTGTTACATCAAAAAATTAAATATAAAATAGATGCAGCTTACTGTATATGTAATGTTTATTTATAATTTTAACAAAGTTATTCCATGAAACAATAAAACCTTTTTACTCGACAAATCAAATTTCCACATCACTTGTTTTCAAGGAGAGGGAGTGGCATTTATCCTCTTCCCATTTGATAGTCTATTTACCTTATACAAAACAGGGTAATTAGGTTAAACTATTTTAATGCAAAAATGTGATTGTGACTTTAACTATATATAGAAAAAGGATTGAAAAAAAATAACCCTGCTCACAACAATGTTTTGGTAATTGAAGCTTATTTAGCGAAGTTTCAGGAGCAGGACCACACCTCAACTGCGCCCCTCCTGCATTCCTATAAATACGACCTAACCGTCTCCTCCTCTTCCGCTCTCGTATTCCGTGCTTCACGTGTATGCAGTCTCTGTCTAGCTTCTCAGAAACAAGTTCAAGCTACCACGAGATGTTAGCCGTTTTTGTCTCAGATTTCTCGACAGACAAACCGTACTTCACGCCTAATCGCATGATTGCATTATAAAAAACTTGGACAAACGCCGTAATTTCGATCTTAAAAAAGTCAATTCACCATGGATCACAAACTGCAGATCAACCCGTCTGATTCAGATGAAGATTTGTGTGAAACTGGTTCTCCTCCAGCCATGACACAACAGTCAGACCAAAGTCAAGCATCCCAGCAGGGCCGTTATGTTCAGCGCTGCGCGTACCGGCCTCGTGGGCACCTCCACTCAAGCTCCCCTAAGGTGACTCTCCGACTCCTGGAAGTTCTCAGGCCTCCTCTCCTCCGTCAGCGAGGGCCGAAAACCATGGCATAGCCACGAACGAAGGTGGCTTCAACTCTCTCATCGGCTGCCTCACTACAGTCTGGGTTACTATCCACCACGGTGAACCCACGGCGCCCTCCTCTTGATCCGGCTGTCTTTAAATTCACAATCAGAGCCCGACATCTGAGACTGAACCGTTGCCCGCCTCCAATGATTGCTGTAAGGGAAGGCATTCCCTTCAACCACAGCAACAATAATGCCAGACTGTTACATCTCTACTCAGCGACAACAATCACCGAACCTCCCGTGCTTCCGGATTCCTCGCCAGAACCAATCACCGCCAGAGCTGGCAAGCGTGATGTCACAGACCCTCCGCTACCTCCACAGCCACAGCCTGCATCACTAGCACCCCCTGGTGGGGGCCAGGTTGTATTTTCCCCCCGTGCAGCAGACATCACTGGCACCGGGATGCCAGGTTTGCATCATCCCTCATTCACCTCAACAACCCCTTTTCTTACCAGATCAGTTAAAGTCATTACTGGCATCAGGATACCAGGCATTAATTATTCCATCCCCCATTTATCTCTGGTGTCTGTGAGTGGCACCGGGTTGCCAATTTCTTATTCTATTCTATTATCATTTATTATCATTTTAGAGGAGAAAAGTCAGCTATTCTCGCTACACTTCAGAAACATCCATCCATCCACCAGGTTGCCAGTTACCCACTTGGATATTCATGCTAACATCACTTCAGTAATGCCTCACTATTCAACGCCTCTTCAGTAAATCTATAGTTACTGGCACTGGGTTGCCAGCTACTAATACAACTAATCTAAAGTCACCTCAGTAACGTCTACCATCACTTGCACTGGGTTGCAAGTTACAACCAATCTAATGTCACTTAGTAATCTATGGTTTTTGGCACCAGGTTGCCAGTTACTAATACAACTAATCTAACGTAACTTCAGTAACTTCTATCGTTATGTTCACCAGGTTACAAGTTAAGGATACAACTAATCAGACGTCATTTCAGCAACGTCTGCCACTACATGCGCCGGGTTGCAAGTTACTAATCGAATTTATCCAACGTACCATCAGTAACTTCTATCGATACACGCACCTGGTTAAAACAGATTTATTGTCACCTTAGTAACGTCTGCCATTACATGCACCGGGTTGCAAGTTCAATACAACTAATCTAATGTCACTTTGGTAATGCCTACTGTCACTTGCACCAGGTTGCAAGTTACTACTACAAATAATGTAACATCACCTTAGTAACATCTATAGTTACTTGCACCGGGTTGCAAGTTACTATACAACTAAATCTAACATCACATCAGTAACATTATTGTGATGGGCACCAGGTCACAGGTTAATAATACTCTGCCGTTGACATGCACCGGGTTGCAAGTCCCTAATAGAAATAATCTAACGTAACTTCAGTAATTCCAGTTTGTCAGTAATGCATACCGTCACTTGCACAGGTTGCAAGTTACTATAATCAATATAAGGTCACTTTAGTAATATCCATAGTTACTGGCACCGGGTTGCAAGTTTTTAATTCAACTATAACATCGCTTTAGTAACATTTAGCTACTGGCACTGGGTTGCCAGTTACTAATACAACTAATCAAAAGCCACTTCAGTAACAGCCGCCATTACACGCACCGGGTTGCAAATACTACTTCTAAACACTAATCCAACATCACATCAGTAACATACATCGTTACATGCACTGGGTTGCAGGTTAATAATACAACTAATCAAATGTCACTTCAGTAAAGTCTGCTTTTACATGCACCGCGTGGCAAGTTAGTAATAGAACTTATCTAATGTCACTTGTAACCTCTATTGTTATGTGCACCTGTTTGCCAATTACTAATAAAACTGATCCAAAGTCACTTCAGTAATGTCCGCCGTTACGTGCACCGGGTTGCAAGTTACTAATACAACTAATGTAATGTCACTTCAGCATCGTCTGCTGTTACAAACCCCGGGTGGCAAGTTTTTCAACACCAGCACCAGCAACCTACATCATCCAGGGCAAACGGCATTAGGATGTCAGTGCCCCCCGTCATCCAGCTGCAGCAATCTCAACAGCCAGCCTTAGCAGGGGAACCTAGCACCGATGGCCGTAGCGGGGACTTCTGGCACCGGGATGCCAGCGCCCCCCGCTGCCTCCTTCCTTCAACCGCAGCAGATGGCCGTAGCGGGGGCTTCCGGCACCGGGATGCCGGTGCCCCCTGCTGGCTCCTTCCTCCAACTGCAGCAGATGGCCGTAGCAAGGGCTTCCGGCACCGGGATGCCGGCGCCCCCCGCTGCCTCCTTCCTCCAACCACAGCAGATGGCACCGGGATGCCAGTGCCCCACCATCCAGCTCCAGCAATCACAAAAGCCTTAACAGGGGAACCTGGCACTGGGATGCCAGCGCCCCCTGCTGCCCACTTCCAGCAGCCACAGCAACTTGTTCTAGCAGGGCACTTGGCACCGGGATGCCAATGCCCCCTGCTGCCACATCCAGCAGCCACAGCAGCTTGCTCTAGCAAGGCATTCGGCACCAGGATGCCAACGACCCCCTGCTGCCCACATCCAGCAGCCACAGCAGCTTGCCCTAGCTTGGGCTCCTGGCACCGGGATGCCAGGATCCCTCATCTCCTAGCTTCGCCAATCCTTGCAATTCATTTCACCCGGGGCCACCGGCACCAGGATGCCAGTGCCCCCTGCTGCCCACTCCCAGCAGCACCAGACACAGACCCCGACATCAGCTCTACATACATGCCAGTTTTTGGGGGTTTCCATGGTGGATGATGGTTCCCTGCCAAATAGCCAACCGAGATCACGCAGTTCTTGCTTGTAGAAAATATTCTTCACACATCTCCAGCTGTTCATGAGATCTACCCAGTCGTCACTGCTTTACAACAGGTACAACACAATCTAACCATTGTCGCTGTCATCACCATGACACATACCATCCATGTTTACCTTAGTGGTATCTGCTTCTTTTCTAAATTCCTAACCCGCAGCCGGGTCTGGTCTCCAGCCATTCTCATTTAATTCACTCCTCAGAGGAATTCTAAGCCAAGAGCAAAAATCCTTGCTACCTTCCTCTTACTGCCAACCCGTTTTACTTCAAAGTTCAATCTCCGCTGAATCCTTCCGAGACCATTGCAAACACTTGCAATTCCACAAGTCCCAGAGCTTATCATTGACAGATCGTCTCCTCATCTCTGAATACGGACAATTGGCTACTCATTCTGGTTCCACCAGTACTTCCGCCACATACTCTACTTGTCTGGCATTTCTTTCGTTCATTACTCCAGACACTCCTTCAGAATCAGAGCCGCCATTTCAGCCTCCTGTAATGGCATCCCAAAGCACTTCATACAACTCACGGGCCGTCGTTCATCCCTAACCTATTATTGCTACATCAATTCAGATCTCAAAATTCCCAGATCTGCACAATCTTATTTTAAGTAACTGGAGGTTTTTGGGGGTCCGTCGTTGCCCGGGTGCTACGGTGGATTTCCTATGAGCTTCCCCACAACGCAGTCAGCAAGCAGATCTACGCACAATGATTTTCAATTGGTTTTTCTTAATAAATCATTTAAACGCATTTTGTTGATGGTGTGGTCCTTGCTAGTGAATAAGCAAAAATGCTACTACAAATGTTCAACCAGAGATGTTTTAACATACTGATGATGAGACACGAATGTTGCTTGATGAACTTCTTAAACACTTCAACTTAATATGATAATCACACATACCTCTGATTTCAAGCGCCTCTGTTTTTTCTGGGAATAGAAAAGGAAAACAACAAAAACAACATCAAACAAACTTCATAGAACTGAACATCAAACTTCACTGAATATAGAACTGAACATCGAACAGCAAAAACTTTAAACAGCAAGGAATACTAAAAAATAGCTAATAGCTTAAGCTATTATATATAATAGCTATTATAAAAATCCTGAGTGGTATAGTGGTGTACCATTATTCACTGGCAAAAGTGTCTGTTGCAAAAGTGCTGTGGATAAGAACTGCTTTGTTACTCTTACCAAGGTTGATGAATTCAGCGCTTCAGGAGATTCTGACACAGGTACAGGATTGAAGGTTATATTATATTGTAATATTGTAACCCTAGTTCTAGAAGCGCAGTTGGAGCCCTCTACTGGACTCTATGGACTCTACTCTATAATACTTTCCTCCAATTACACGAACGCAATTGCCCACTGAAATTTGCATGTAGATAGCCGGCCAATCAGGATGCGCCTACCGATTACGTGTGTCTCACACCATATATAAAGCAGCATCTGGCTGCTGCTCACTATCCAGAAACCACTTCAGCGGACAGCATAGGAGTGGCAGGTAGAGGGCTCCACCTATGCTTATAGAACTAGGGTTACAATATTGTAACCTCTACTGGACTCTATGGGTACAGTAGGCAGAGCCCGGTGAGCCCATGTCATCTTGGATCATGGGAGAATGCAGGTGTATAATTGGGGGGGGGGGGGGGGGGGTCAGGTGTCCCACAGCTGACACACACACCACCCTTTTCACAAGTCCTGAGTTGCACCTGCAAGCATGGACCTTGAAAACCGTAGATACTGCTACACCATGTATGGAATGTGCTCGAACCACAGTGGGGGTCACCTGCCTGTAAGCTTGGGAGATGCACACACAAAGCCAAATAGCTAGGCACTTCTTGGATAGGGTTTTTCCAGCCACCCTCTCCACAGCACACGAACAGCTGTTCAGTGCACCGAAAGGGGGCCGTGCATTTAACATAACATGCCAACGCATGTACTGGGCACAAGAGGTGCAGTTTTGCCTCCCTGGTCCCTCATAGGGATCACTCACTAAGGCCTCGTAAGAAATGTTTCATGAGGGGATGGGCGAAGACAGGTCTGTCGCCAAAGCCCACAGTTATGTGCAGGGTGACGTGAACAGCAGGAGACAGTGCTGACACTAAGCAGATATGAGGCATCCTCACTCCGGTCAATGTGTGGGTGCAAGGCGTTATTCCTTTGTGAGGATATAATGCCACACGCTGAAGCGCTGCACTGGCTGGTCCAATAAATGACCAGCGAACACAGCAAGACACAAATCTGCTTTTGAGTGTCGCTATGTCAGGCGGGATGTATTTCTTTCTCACCACATCACACCCAACATAATGCTCATAGATGTGCACAGCACTGAGCTTTTTTCAGCTAGCACAACTTGCAGCTGAATAAGGCTGCCCGCCGTCTGCTTCTTGTCCTGCACTCTCAGGAAGGAAACCAGTCCCACCACTGGTGACTTTGTTTTCAGCAGCTCCTTCCAGGACACTTTGACGCACTGCCAGATGCCCGCTCTCTAGTGCCCGGCAGCGCACTACCTCCTGTGGCATGAGGCCGTGGCTGCATCATGCCGCTCTCTGTGTGGTCCCATCTGAGGCACTGGATGCAGAAGAGATGCCTGTTGGAAGCTGTGATGAGACTGGGGTACGATGGGCAGGAACGAGCTTAAAGCGGCAACTCCATCCATGGAGAGGTAAAATTAGTGAGCTGGTTTCGCCGTCGCTGAAGTGAGAAGGATAGTGTGCAGTAGCAAGATACTGCTTTATATACGGTGTGAGACACACATAATCAGTAGGTGCTTAATAATATATAGTGCTTTAATAATTATTAACATCATGTTTTTGTTAGGTAGCCATTATAACGACAGTGTCAGGTTATTTTCAGGATAGTCTGAAGCGATATTTCACATTCACTAACTTACATAACAGTAAAATACAATAAAATTGCCACTTACTTGTGAAAAGTAATCGTGCAATGCCTGTTTTGAATGTTTCATCTGTTTGTACAGCCAAACGCCACACATGCCTCCAGCATTTCTTGACTCTTGACCACCCCAGTATGACGACCACACAGATGCACATTAAATCTTGAACACGATATCTACATTTCTATATCTATGGTAGAGCTCTGCTCTGCTTGCGCAGCCTGAGGCCTCACTGCCTCTGCTGTCCAGGCTGGACCCACGGTGGGACTACAGTGGTGTTTTAAATGGCTTCTTTGCCATTGTTGCTAATGATATCAGACTGGTTAACCCCCCTCCAATCTCATCAGGTGAGGGACAATGATATAGTATGATGCAGTTTGCTGTAATATTCCATGTTACATTATGTTTGAATATTGGTTGCTATAATTCAACAGGTTATGCTATAAATTATGTTGGTGTATGGTGTTTTAAAATCTTGTTTCATGTGCCCCTTTTTAACTTTGAGCACCTGTCCCTCTAAAGGTCTCTGCACAGCCCTGCATTTGAATATAAGAACATAACATAACTTGAACATAAGAAAGCAGAGATAACCAACTAATGTAAAATAACATGATGCTGTGGGTTGGTTTTCCTCCTGTCCTGCCCAATTTTTTGTCACCAGCCACCACTGACACATACAGACGTTTCTAAAATCACACATTTAATTTATGTTATGTTTTGCTCTTTCCAGTTTGCCATGTTTTTTCATCTACTGCAGATTGACATGGGAATCAGAACACTTTTGACACAATTTTATTTTTATGGAAGATTCTTACCAATAATATCATCCACATGAGTGTAATCCAGTGACCCAGAGTTCAGAAGTACATTCTGTCAGATTCCGTTTCCCACAACAACTTGTAGAATGTCAGATCTTTTTCATGTTAATTAAACAGCTGTAGTCATCACACAGCAGCAGGAATGATACGTTGTTTTTTCTTTTACAGTCTCTGATTTGAGAGAGGGACTGTGCATCAGTTGCATGGCACAGCAAAGGAAACTTCATGAATTATTTAAATCTTCCGACGTGGCGACAGGATCGGTCAGGATCAACAGTAATTAATTCTGCATTTTCTAAACATTAGACTTGAAAGCTGTTACTCACAGATTTTAAGTTTAACAATAAAATAATTTGAAGTAACACAGTGGTCCTCAGGATGCGTCCTGAGCTCCATCACATCTGTCTGGACAGTTTCATTAAATAGAAGTTTGATTTCAGGTTAATGAATCAAAATATTTTTTCTGCATCTCACAAGTCCATTGTTTTCAGTTATACCACTTACAGTCAAGTCTCAAAATATTTGCGGTAGTCAGTTCTGTACATGGAAGTGTATCCATATAATCAGTGTAAAATAGCCTCTGACAGCTGGAGGTCCTGTGCCATGCATGCTCCTCCCTAAACAGAGTAGGCATACATCAACATCCTATATGTGGTGAACAAATAAAACATGTTTGTGAAAACATTTTAAAACAGGTTTAAACACAGTCCTGCTTGCTTAGCAGTGGACACCTTCATTCATCACTAAAGTATTTGGACAAAACAGTGATAGCACTTGCATGATTTTCAAACACTACTCAGCAAATTTCCAAACCCGATTTTGTATCTGTGTAAGGATATTGTATATACTTAAGTGCATAAACGATTACTTTCAAATATGCAGAGTAGGAGTAGAACTGCAAAGTTTAAATGTATTAATAATCCTATATTAATTGTTTGCACAAAATAAGTGGCAGCACTGGTATGCCAGCAGCTGTAGCACACATGAGAACACATGAGAACACACAGCTTTATTTTTATTCTACTATTGTCAGCATATTTGGACTGATGTATGTGGCGAGGACAACCCCCTTTTTGAATTCCATTAAGAAATAAAGGTTTGTATTGTTCACAGGCCTTTGGACTTGCAGAACTGGCCTTTCACCTCTCCCAGTGGGGGTGACAGATTTGACACTGGCCAGACCGGGCACCGGTGCTCTCCACCCCTGAGAGACATATGTCTTGACAAGATAATGAAATTAACAGGAGAATGTGAAGACACTTAAATGACCCCTTGGGTCAGTTTAGCTGGAGAACACCTGAAAGAACACAAGTTGAAAGGATTTCACATTCACATAGAGCAAGAGACTTGAGTTGCTTTTATGAGACTGAAATGCCTTTTTAACAGCAGGAAAAATCACCAAGATTAAGAAAAATGAACTTCAGTCTCTCTCTTATTCTCTTTCTCTCTCTCTCCCAACACACACACACACACACACACCCTCTTTCTTTCTCTCTCTCACCCCCTGATGTGGTCTGAGATAAGACATCTGCCAGACCCTGCCATAAATTTGAGATTGCATTCCTGAGTTGACTTAACAGTTATGTTCCTTCTCTGAATTAATTTGAATTAGTTGTCCAATCATCGAGTAAGTCAGCTAATATTTGTAGGATAATCTACATTTATTAATATAAATGCTCATAATAACCATGGCACTACCTCCCTTTAATTTTTACCTGTGCCAGGAGGAGACACGGAAAACACTTTGATCAATCTAACGTCTGAAGTAGTGTGTAACGATACAGGGATCTAACTCTGCTTTTAATTGAAGCCACAGATAGCGACACACTGATAAATGCATATCTATTTAACTAAATTGGTTAACAAGTGAATAAATGAGGCATCAATGCAAACAGATAAATGAATAATCAACCAGAATGAGTTTAATGGGTTAAAATTGGCAAATTTGAAGTGATGCATGAACGATGGTGAAATGTAGGAATGATATTTCACCATTCACTATCGGAAAATTAGTTGAGGCTAAGGTAATTTGACTAACCAACGTCTCTAAGAATTTAACTGGAGAGTTCAATTTAAACGACACCAACTCTTTAATCACAAAAGCAGATGAAGAGCAGGAGAGGTTTGTTTATCCTACTTTGTCGTAGCGTCCTCAGACAAACTGGTAATGATGCAGAGTGCTGTCTGCTGTGTCCAGACAATGAATGAATCAGCTGTTCGTTTGTGGCGTCCCAGCGGATGTTTTCCACTTGTGAGCATTGCAGGAGCCTTAAGACACAACATTGTTTTAACGGTTGCCTCAGGTGCTTCGAATCATCACAGGGTTTAACCGTTAGATGGAAGAGACAAAACTGATTTGGTATGGTTGTCTCTGGGGACAGCAGCGTTAAAGATGTCTTGGTCCATCGCAGAGCGGGTTGTTTGCCTTGAAGTCTCCTGACTGACTGACTTTCTTAATAAAATAATGTTGCCGGCCGAAAAGAAACTATACTTCAAGTTACTAAGCGCAAAAGAATTTCAACCTAAAATTTGTTTCACTGGAGTTACAATACTGCACGTAGTTTGACAAAAGAAAAGAAAGTTACCTTAGGAGATCACGTGATATGAGGAAAAAAAGTGCAGAGAAAGTTAAGATGGTAGAAGCCTGTTAGGGACACGACATGCGTCTCCTTGGAGATCTGGAGTCTGGCAAATGTTCCATATTCTTGAGGTTAAAGGTTATCGTTGACTAAGCCCAGACCTTCATTGGGCATTCAGAGGCATTCAGCAGAAGAACTTTGATATCTGTACGATATAAAATGGATGATTTACTAAAATTCATTTTTTAATAGATAAAATTTTGTTTTAATTTAATTTTATCTTTGTTTTCCCTTGTTTTTATTGTTGCTATCTGCTTTTATGTAGTGCATTTTATGCATTAATTGTGCTATATAAATAAAGTTAAAATAAATTATTATTGTTATTACTATTATGTCAAGTAGAAATAATTCCCTTAGAGAAGTTTGATTATTTCCCCCAGCGTCCCACTGTTTTTTGAAAACTGTTAATCATACACTTCAGTTCACTGTTGCCAACTAAGTGATCAGGCTGTCTTACCATTTAAAAGATTTTTTTTCATCTGTTTGATTCTTTTCATCCATTATGTGCTCCTTATTAATGCCTAATTTATTCAATTATTGATAGACATTTTCTAAAAGTAGTCATATCACTACATGTAGCCCATTTCACCTGTTGCTGCGTTTCAAGGGAATGAGAAAAGCTCATGTGATTGGTCATTATTGAAGCTCGCCCTGGCTCCACCTGCGCATAATGCGTTCCTCCCACTAATAATGTATTCAGTCTCTCCTCCTGTGCCTCCTGTGCCTGGCTGAGCCCAGAGTGCACCAGTGCTGATGGTTGGGAAAATTGCAAAAATGTGTTGGCCACACCCACATGCACCACATGCCAGGAATTAAGGCTTGGATCTGTGCCTATGTCCTATTTCGGGAAAATAGGCCCCTAAAAGTCTGTCAACTGCTTTCCAAGAAACCAAATTGCCAGACAAGAACAATGATAGGTGTCGGCACATGGAAACTAAAGCGTGGTTAAGGTTAGGCAATTAAAATAGTTGGTAAAGGTTTGGTAAAGACATATTAAATGTAGCTCTGTGACAGAATGGGAACTCCAGTCACTCACATGAAAGACTGACTTGGTATACACCCTTCCACCACCCTGACCTGTACACTTCTTTACTTTCAGCTTCACTGAAGGACTAGAGGACGCCCTAACTGCTGAGACTGAATGTTTTATTTATTCATTTTATTTGTAAGGGACCATATACAGTATTAAACATAAATGTTAACATTTGATGTACTGCACCAGAGTTAACTTACAGCTAATTTTCATCTGCAGTCCCTTGGCAGGTCACAATTAAAACATATGCACAATAACAAAACAGTACGAAGCAAAAAACACACAGGACACATACAGTTACATAGTAGTACATGACACACCCACAATATCAACTAGAAATGACAATGTATGCTGGACAAATGAAAAGCAAGATTATTTGCATATATAAGAAGATCAATAAAATGTAGAGTCAGTGGTTACAGAGTTGAGTAGCTTTTAGCAGACTTTTTAATTTGGTTTTAAATGTTGGCACTGGACATTAATTATGAAGTGCAGAATCCAATAATATGAGTGTAATTTCTAGGGATACTAGGCTGCTTCAAAAACGACATTTTACTTCCTTTTGATTCAGGCACCTGGAAGAGCTGTGAGACTTCAGCAGATTATTTTCCCCACTATGGAAGATACCCATACAGAGCAGCATAACATTTACCGTTAAACCCACAGGCTCATATTTCAGCCACAGCTTTGTGTTGTCCACAGTCTCATATTTCACTGCCGCCCAGCTGGCTGACCTGACTGCCCAGCTCAGGTCAGTCCTGCTCTTCATCTCTCTTCTCAAAAATGCCATCTCAGACCATGTGATCAAATGGAGCTCCATTAACCTCTTGTCTAATGGCTCTGTCTGTCTGGACAAGCTCACAAGTGAAAGTCAGACCTGTTAAATGGCTCATGCAAACCTTGATACTCACAGATGGGAGACTAAATGCTGTCTGGCACATTTCAAGCTGTAACCAAAACCTGAAGTGCTACTTAAACAAAGGCTTTGCTTTTCAGCCTGCTGTAGTTTTGTTTTAATAAAAGGCAAAATGTCAAAAATTGTTATAATGCTACAGCTTCTGTGGTAATGTGGTACTGTATACTGTACCACAGAGTTCCCTACATATTCCTTTAGTAAGCTTACAAGCCAGCAAATTACAAAGCACATGTGATATGAAAGCTTTTACATGTGAAATATTTTATACTGCAAATGTGCCCATATCATGAGACAACTTCTGTTTTCTTGGAGGAACTCCTCTATAAAGGACATAGCTTCAAACAAGGCAAATGGTGGTGCAAAAACTTCAAAGTGACAATATACAGTAATTGATCAATAATGGCAAATGGTTAACAGTTAGATATGGTGGAAAATACTCTTCTCATTGAAGGAGAAGGAAGCAACGAATCCCCCCTTAATGAATATTAACCCTTACATACTGTTTGGGTCAAATTTGACCCATTTTAACATTTGAAAGCAGTAAAGATACCCTAAATTCTTTAAGTCTGAAATTTGATGACTTTTCCTAAAGTGGCCCAGAATATAAAAAAATGTAAAAATGTAAAAATTATTTATTTTTGTGCAGCTGGTATAAATATTTGTACATAGAGGGTCAAATTTGACCCGTATTTATTCAAAGGGATTTTAAAGTTACTAGAGGGGGTGAAATCAAGGTATAGGCTGGTTATGTGGAATCTTGAAACATTGAAACTATAGATTGGCATGTCTGTGTATTTTTGTCATTGGGATGGTGGGGTCAGAGCTCAAGGGGGACCTTGACATTGTCACAAGAACTGCCCATGTTCCCGCCATATTGCTACATTTGCATTACATTTGAAGGCTCCTATATCTATATTTGTTGAGGCAGCAAAATTATTTGTATTTTTATTTGTATTCGAATAAAAGTGGAAATAGGCGTAAAAATCCTGTTTTTGTTTATATTCCACTTTTCATTTTAGGATATAGTGTTAAAATAAATGTTCATGAATAAACTAATGGAGGAGGTTCCCGCACCAGGTCTCGAACTCAAGTCTCCCAGATCATAGACGACTGTCCTGACTTCTGAACTAAAATTCAACTCCACACCACTGCGATGATGTACGTATTTATACATCCATAACACAGAGACAGCACAGCATGTAATGTGTAGGGAAGAACTTCAAAGACGATTATTGCTTTGCACTTTTCATTTATTGCCTATTTTTTACAACCTAACTTTGTGGAAAGGAGAAGGGGAACAACAGGTTATGGAGAGTACCTTGAGAGCATTTCGCGTGTGTCGGTAGCTCATCTCTATCTCTGGGGAACACCCCCAATTCTGGGAGTGAGTTCCAAATTTTTTTCCCATTTCCAAATTAGGAAATGTGTGTCATGAAGCAGGTGGATGTGACTCCCCTCGTTGAGACGTGCTGATAGACTTAACAGTGGAGCAGAGAGGAGAGAGACTAAGATAGTGATATAACCGACCTGCATGTTTGTATTTGACATATTTTTGTTTTCTTTCCAAAAACAAATAATTAAAAAAATATTTGTACGAAATTATTATTCATAAAAACCCACTTTTTGTGCTTTTTCAAATAAGTGAATCATGTAATGTCAAACTATCGTGGGGTGGGAGAGGAACTGGGTGCCTCATTGGTGGGAGGGAGGTTGCCATTTTCTGGTCATAGTGGGCTTTGTTTTATTTTATTATATTTTGTTATTTTATTTATTTTTATTTTTATTTTTATTTATATTTTATTATTATATCATTATTGCAATGATTGCTGCTTCTTCCTTTGGAAATAAAAACAATTGGTAACAAAAAAAGAATATGAACAGTATGTAAGGGTTAAATCCTAGTTCAAAGACTTAGCACATGAGGACAAGGTTGGGGCGGTGGAGGGAGCTGCAGCAATAAGCAGTGATGGCATGAACACATCAGCAGAATAACAGGGAGGGGTATCAGGTTGCAATGGCTGCACTGCCATATTAATTAGTGTGTTGTATAGTGTGTTAGCATGCTAACATTTGCTTTTTTAAAAATCAAAGAAAAATTGCGACTGTTGGAAATGTCATTAATGTTGCAGGTATTTGGTCATATACCAAAGTAACGGACAAAGTGAAACTTTGGCCTGCTGATGGCACTAGATGAAAAGTCAAAGGATGACCAAAGTTATTACAGTTCATGCTGTGAGGAACATACATGCCTGAACCAAATTTCATGCTAATCCATTCATCTAGAGGAAAAGTCAAAGGATAACCAAAGTCTATAGAATCCATCCTCTGGGAGCTTTGAATATCTGTATAAAACTGTTAACTATTCTGACTAGATGTTCTTCTTTTGCAAAAAGCACATTTTCTTGTGCTAAGGTTTTCATTTCCTTCACCAGCTAGTCTCTAACTTTGTCTTCTGTTTGGTGCTGGGGAGGCAGTGTACACTGAGTTTAGATTTGTTTGCTGTAAATGTGCCATATTGCAATTTTGCCAGATGGACAGAAATTTGTACTTGACTTTGTGGTTGGTAAAGAACCTGAACATAATTTTAAGGTTTGAACTTGCTCATCACTGTCAAATACTTACTTGGAATTCTACATATTAAGTTTCAGACAAATATATTGTGTGTGCTTCCTAGTGAGTTAGTTTTTATAAAACAGATTGTAGAGCAACCTGCAGTTGGATTCATATGTAAATATCTTGGCCACTCTAACCCTACATGCTGGTAAGGCTTCATACTGCAGCACTCTTCCTTTAAGGCCTGTGGAAAACAGTTGGCCTGATCTATCAGTGAATTGCTGGAAGTGGCTGACTTTTAACAGTTAAGATTCCATTTGGTGGTGTCATTGAGAAAATAATGCTTTGCAAATCTTGTGCAACTTAAAATTGTCATTAATCAGAAACTCTCAATTATGCAAGACATTTTTTGAACATGAAGTGTAAATTAAGAAACTGCGTCCCATTCTCAACAGTTAAACTGCTATTGATTCACTCCTCCAAACCTCCCCACACAGTAACTGTCAAATTGAAACTGAACCCTTATTTATACATCCATCAAACTATTGCAGTTGTATTCCATATGAAGCCCCTGCTGGCTTCATAGGTATACCCCATTGCCAGACATCCATCCATCCATTCATTATCTATAACCTCTTATCCCCTATAGTCATGGGGGACTGGAGCCTATCCCAACTCAGACTGGATGACAGGTGGGATTCACCTGCACAGGTCACAAGGCAACCACTCACACATCCATCCACACTTTTAATCTCACAGTCAGTAGTTAACCTAACCTGCATGTTTGAACTGTAGGAGGAAACCAGAGATGACTGATTCCAGATTTAAACCTAGGACGATCTTGTTGTAGAGTAACAACATTGATATTGGAGCACACTGCACCAGCACACTATTAACATTTTTCATAGGATCTACCTTCTACCAAAGAAATAGTCCCCATGATAACTGTTCACAATGGAGTAAACGGGCATTGCTTTTGGAAAGAGATGTTACTGATAAATTTTCTATGGTATTGACATGGAGGCAGGAATCCCAAACACAGAAATCCCAAAACCTGGACGAATAATTCCAAATGTATCTGCATGGATAGATACAACTACACACAAAAAATGTTTTTCTCAATTTGGGTGAACCAAACCTTTAATTTAAACCTATTACATTGGTTTTTGTAGGTCACCTTGTCGTGTTGTTACGGTTAGGCTTATTAAGTCTTTGGTATTTTTCAGTTGTAAGAGGAGATTGCCTATACTAATGTGGTGCATTGAGAGCTCTGTGACCCCCGTTGACCCCAGATCTGAATGAGCTGTTGGAAAGCAGGACACATCCTGACACCTCAATATCTTCTCAGTGCAGAGATGAAGTGTTGTCTGCAGAGCTTCTCATAAATCCTAATGCTGAGGTGGTGCCGGACACATCACTCTGCCAGGCCGGTCGATAACAGTTGCTGGGAGGACATACACTGATAACACACAACTCTCTCCAAACGCACAACACAGTCCTGTGGAAGGGTTTCTTTTGTTGGTTCTTTTTTGCAAAATATAATTCCACAAAATTTGAAAATTCATATGGATTATAAGATATTTTAGATATATTATGCTGTTTAAGCCTTGTCAAGTTCCTAAATGTAGAGTGCAGGACAAAATGTTATCAGTCTAATTTTCTCATATTAGTCAACACAAAATGAGTGTTGAGTAGAGAGTGGTAATACCAGGTCTGTAGCTGTAAAACCACCCTAAAGCATTTGCAAGCAAGTTATAGGCTGCTATGAAGAGGGATTAAATGGCTACTAATACACAAAGTTATCACATCCATTGACTGGTACATAATCTTATTAGTTGATTGTCAGTGTAATGCACAGATAGATGGTGATGGGACTGAAGGCAATGTGCACACTTTCATTAACAGCTGATGATCTGCTTATTGCTTGTGTGCTGATGCTATTGATTGATTTTGGCAGGGAAAGCTTTCTAGAGCCTTGAGGGTGGTGTTTTCTATCAGAAGATGTGTCATTAAAGCACACAGTGCTCATAGATTTCATGAAAAGACAAGGACCAAGGAAGTATACTGCAACACTGACTCACCTATTCATTGTGGTTGCCATGATAACAAATCTATGTTTCCTCATCACCAGCAACAAAACACAACTCAAACTGTCCATAGAGTTCATCTACATTCAGGCTCCAAAGCAGTCCTGTAGGTGGTCAAGATGGGAGCTGCAGAAAGAAAGACCAATTCCACCAGTCTTAGTTTAGCTTTTAGGTTAGTTAGACAGTTGCACAGTTGTGTCTGAAATCACTCCCCCAATTCACACATTCATTCACACATTCACACCACTCCCTACATAAGAGACACTGAATAGTTTACTTTAGTCAACAGTAAATGTTGTAATGTTATGTAGCGTTATCACTGACAGCTGACTTGAAAATCAAGTGTAAACTGTGTTATGTTAAGCTGGAATGAAACTGTAGCATGATGGGGGTACTATTTTGTGGGACGTATATCTGTGGGGTGTGTAACCACAAAACCTCAGGTTGCATCACTGTCGCTTTACCTCATCAGCTGCTCTTGCCTTTGACAACATAGCATGTCAGATGACTAAGGCTAGTACAAGCCTGACAATGATCTGAAATCTCCCTGTAATCTGCTCACTAACTGCCAAGTTCACTAGACTTTCGCAAGCATACAGGCCCTGTCTGCCGGCCTTGCGTCAACATCAAGGACATGGTTGCTTGATTTGTCCCAATGTGACATGAGTAAACGTCCTCAGGAGAACCTGAAGGGAGGCACTTCTTCCATGTCACTCTTTATCTTTATCTAAACAAGTAGAAAGCTAACACCAACAGAGATAAGTTAAGTTGTCAGTTGATCCAGAGCAAGAAAGGAACACCTATTGACCATACTGCTATGAAATTAGGCATGGATGTTCATGGTCAAGAAATATGTTGAGAAAAACTGCATTACAGTTTTTCTCGATTGCTAAGACACATTTCTGGAAATTATGCTCAAATTCCCAAAACTCTAAACACAAATGCATAACTGCGCACTCATCTTCACAAACTGCAAACTTCCATGTCAAAACTAAACTCTCCACTCAAAATCACGAGTGGAAAAAAAACCAAACTCTGAGTGTGCCTTCAGACATCACACATAAGCCATCAAATACACATACACTACAAAACAGCCATTACACACTGGTGAAATCAATGTAAAATACTACCTTAAAAACTGCAATGAATAATGGTGCTTATGGTTTTCCCCTAGAACAACCTCTTTACATGATGAACACAATATAAAGACACAACACATGTATACATTTTCAAATTTTTTAATTCCTCAATGTACTGTAGTAAAATTAATTGAAACTGAGTGAAAAAGTAAATGTACTGTAAAAAATATGCAACTGATAAAGAATGTAGAATACAGTAAAATAATGTATTTACCAATATAAACCAGTGGAAAAAAAACAGTTTGTACATTAAAAAATAAATCACATTTATTCTGCCTCAGGTTTTGTGGATCCATTGTTCCAAAACAAGTGAACTGACCCATAGCCCTGTTATCTTTCTATCCTGAGGTTCTGATTGGTGTGTGAACACTCTTAGTGTTTCCACGTGGGGAATTGTGTGTTACAGTTTTTTGTAATTGCCAAGACACAAAAACTGGTACATGTGGCTCAATTATTGAAACCTCTAACCTGTAACCTATCTATTGACCAGGTATGCTAAACCATAAGCACATTGTCTGCTTTACACTAAGTTTGAAATTCTAAAATGCACTTTTTGCAAATAACTACACACGGTTATCTACATTAGACACATCATTCAAAATTAAAAGCCTGTGTGTGTTGTTTCCTAACACTGCCAATGCAACACCACACTCAATTATCAATCACCTGCACCCAGAATGCACATGTGAAAACATCCATAACCAATTAGATCACTTAAATCAGAGCCTGAACACTATTAGTAGGATTCAGGCTTGCTCTTTGGTGTGTACAACAATGGAGGCCAATTTTGGGGTGAATTAGAGGAAGAGGACAAGGACTAGGAAGACAAGGAAGAGGAGGAGGATGAAGAGAAGGAGGAAGAAGAGCAAGAGGAGGAGGAAGAGGGGGAGGAGGAGGGAGAGGAGGAGGAGGAGGACACAGAGAACAAGGAGTGGTGAGAGGGCAAGTCAGGAGAAATAGGAGAACTGTCACAGATGAGCTCTGGGGCACTTCGGTCAACCATGTAATCAACCATGGGTTGAGTCTACAGAAGGCTGGTTAGAGGGTCCAGCCTATTTGACCCGCTAAACTGTAAACTGTTGTAAGATATCCTACCCTATATATGATTTTACAGTATTTCATAAGAAGGAGATCTTAGACCCTAAACATTTGCATTCTGTTTTTGTAGATTTGTAAGGTGCCCCGTGCATAATAAACAAATTCATTTGTTTCCCCATTGCATTTGTGTTCATCGTCTATATTTACAGCATGCTACAAATGAAAATGCCAAAGACTCTAGACAGTAATAGTGTTTTATACTTAGCACATCAGTGTGCAGTTGGCATAATAGTTGGAAAGAGCTATTTATTTGGGGTTGTGTGTAAAGTTGTGATGTAAAAATACCATTTTTAGAAGAGTTTATGTAGTTTTGAGTGAAATGTTTGCTTTTGCAAGAGATGTAAGATATTTTGTATTTTGTGTATATGTTTTTGGTTTTTGTGTGTAGAATTTTGACAAAGAGGGCTCTAGTTTCAGAAACTAATTGGGTTCTACCTATGATGACTTGAGTTAATGATATTGAATTGCAGTGCTTTCTAAATGAGGACATGAGTGAAAACAGGGGAATAGTGTTTTTAGTTTTGGGAAATGGGTCTGTCTTTTGGGAGATGGCGTCATGGTTTGGGGTGTTTAGTTAATAGGCCCAGTTATAGTGTGTAAGCCATTGAGAAAAACTGTAATACTCCCAAGGGGATACACCCCTCACATTTTTATGAACTTGTGGCCTTTCCTTTAGCTCGACCCACAGTGCAACATTTTCATATTGTGCAGTGTGATGAACGTCACAGCCTCTAGGAGCAACTATCTTAAGACTTCTTTTTTAGATGCTTTGTCTGTGTCCAACAGTTTTTGTCAATCACACCCACTTTACACAGTGATTGGCCAGGTGTGAAAGTATCCAGAGTTTGACTACTTCCATCAGTTTGTGTGTGTACAGTCAAGTGCAACATAATGAATGCCTTTGAGGAGAGACAGTCTGAAAGTGTGTGTATTATACAATTCACTGTCTCCCCCTTCTCTATGATTGGTTTTAAAGGATATGGTATGATTTTCTGTATTTGTATGTGTGTGTATCCAAAGCCTGATATATCTTATTCCTCTGTTCTGTAGAGCTCTGTTGTTGTCCACAAACCTTTAAAATCACATCAATGAGCCACATGTTGCACTGGGTGACATGTTCCTTTGCCAAGAAGAGTATGGGTACATTGTGCTGGACTATTTCTTGGCTGGGAGTTGAAAAACCAGCTCAGACTCCAGGAAGTTCATGCTCCCAGCTAAGAAATAGTTAGGCACATAACATCCATAAAACAGGAATTTGTTGTTTTTACACTTTCTTTATGGATTAAACAAACCAGATATAACATGTTCATTTGTGAATTTTAGGTGAGAAATTTGTTACCCTCAAAAGGCTTCTCAAGTTATCCTGGCACATATAATGAAACCTGAGAAGCTCCTCCTTCCAATCACTTTATAGCCAGATAGTGTTTACTTTGTTACCTCTACAGGACTACTGAATCCAGACAGCTGAAGCTGTTTTACTGGTAACAGTATTGGACCTTCTAGTCAACTTTCTGTCAAATGCACAACATGCCCCATGAGCGTGAGCAAGAAAGGTTTGTCCTCTGAAGGGAAATGAGTGAGAGGAGCATGGCAAAGTCAATTTGTAAGTTAAATCGCGCTTTCCTGTATATAATAAACGTGTAATGAAATGCACTTAAATTGTGTAATGGTGATAGAAAGACATTTTCTCCCATCAGAGGTGAGAACAATGAAGTGTACCCGACCTCAGAGAAGTGTGAAGAAAGTTATTTGAGGGATTGTGATATGTTCTAGCAGATGTGAGGTGACTGAGAAATGGCCTGTCATGTGACAGGTGGCTGAACTGCAAGAGAGGTGACAGACAATACAGAAACTGAGAGGATCAGCAGTTAGAAGAGGATAACAGCTAATCTCTCTGCATCACACTGAACATACAATTTCTCTTCACAAATCATAGCTCTGTTTAAAATACAAACATGCATTTGAAAATAATTCCAGATTATTACAATTTGGGTCTTATTTTTATCATTTTGTCCATCATTTTGGTCGATTATGATAACAGTGTACTCCCTAAGTTAACTTGCTGAGATCTAAAAACATAGTGAAATCATTACAACAAAGTTCAAGGGGGCTACAAGCATGAGCAGTCAGACTATCAGACAACAGTTGATCCAGATGATCTAAACCACTTTATTTGGAGGTCAAACTGAAAGTGAGCACACCTGAAATGTCTGTAATAGTACCTTGTTGCACAGGAAAACTAATCTTCATTAGTTTCTTTTGTGCAAGTGAAATGTATGCTAAACCTTGCCTAAAACTGCTGGAGTTATTTACACACAACAAACACAAGGCTCTTCTGCCATACTGAAAGAAACAACATAGCATTCTTCATATTCTGGGCTTGACTGATGAGTTTCGTTGATGAGCATCTCCAGTTGTTGTTTTCCTCCCTGTTCATTGTCTGTCCATTTTTATATGTCATGTTGCTGTCTGAATAAATCTTGCAAACCTAAATCTTAACAGCTTTGTTAGCATCAGCACTCTTGTTTCTTTGTTGTTTCCAGATGAATCATCATTTTGGATCTTTTCCACAGCAGACATTTTGACTTGTCATAGCAGAAAAAGCACATGTGGAAATAACATTAATAATGGCTCCATTCTAGCAATTAATGCAAAGCAATGCGACAGTTGAACTGATAGGATTTTTACCCACATGGGGGAAGAACTCTGTGTTCAGTTGATATGGGATAGAGACTATATTACAATACTGTTTGGTCTTTGGGAGGGTACAGTAGATGGCTCTGCCCTTCCAGTGACTTATGAGTCAAAAGAATTGACCCACATGTGTGTTTTGTGGTCTGTAGGCAATTTAGCATGCAGGGGGTGGAGTCATGGCTGGAGTTGAGCAAGAGAAGAAAAAAAATCACTATTAAAGTACTGACACACCTGCAGTACTTAGTCCAAAAGGTAGCATGCAGCAAACTAAAGATTAAAATGAATTACTACAAAAGCACAGGTGTACTTTATCATGGGTCAGTATTACTGACCTTACTCCAACTCACGTTTCAGTATTATTGCCCTTCCTCCTGCTGAAACCAACTCACAGGTCAGTATTGTCAACCCGGTCTCACAAATCTGTGTACAAATAACATGACTTTACACTTTCAAAGTCCAATTTTGCGTGCAGATGATATGCCAATTTAATACCACGTTTTTAACCATTTTGCATCTCATTTAATGCTGTTGGCTAGGTTGAGGCACAAAAACCAACAGTTTAGGGTTAGGGAAAGATCATGGTTTGGGTTTAAACAGTAAAATGCGGTAAAAATGTCCCGAAGACTCCTGCTAAAATGCCTGATGTGACAGTAAAAATCTATGGTCAAAATGCCCAACGTGACACTAAAAATCTAAGGTTAAAATGCCCAACATAACACTAAAAATCTCTGGTTAAAATGCCTGACGTGATGCTAAAAATCTTCAATTAAAATGCTTGACTTGGTGTTAAAAATCTCTGGTTAAAATGCCAGATGTGATGTTGAGAATGTCCGGTTCTCGAACAGTGCTCTCCTGCCACTTTTGCAACTTTTTTGCCAACCCAACCTGCCTCCTTCTAATAAGGCAAAAATCACCTTATAATTTGATACAGTAAACCACTCAGTTCTTTTAGACAGACTTCACAGTTTGATTGGCCTCTCTGGTACTGTTTTTAACTCGTTTAAATCTTATCTTATTGATAGAGAATTTTTTTGTAAGCATTGATGAATGTTCATCTAAAAGCTATAAAATAAATTGTGGTGTTCCTCAAGGTTCAATTTTAAGTCCTACTCTTTTTAATCTTTACATACTGCCACTTGGAAACGTCATCAGGAGGCACAGCAGCAATTTCCCTAGCTATGCTGATGACACAGCTTTACATGGCTGTGTCTCCTGATGACCCAGGGCCAATCAATGCCCTTTTTAACTATATTTTAGATATCAAATTATGGATGGCAGAGAATTTGGAGCTCAGTGAGAGAAACTCAGTGTGAAACTGCAAGCACTGGCACTAAACTCCTGTCAACAGGTGAAAAACAGATCACAGTTTTGAGCCCCACATTAGAAATATAACTAAGAATGCATTTTATCATTTGAAAAACATTAGTATGATCGTTTCTCTCTCAAGCCAATAGAGACACTACTGCACGCTTTTATTACCTGCAGGATTGACTATTGTAATGCTCTGCTTTCTTGGCTCCTAAGAAGAATATATCGCTACTACAATTGCTTCAGAATTCAGCTGCATGTGTATCGACAAAGACCAGAAAGAGAGCACACATTACACCAATTTTAAAGTTTCTGCACTGGCTACCTGTCTGCTTCAGAATTGATTTCAAGATCCTTTTATTGGTTTATAAAGCTCTTAATGGTCTTGGTCCTACCTATTTATCAGATTTGCTTTTGTCTCACAAACCTTCTAGAACCCTCAAGTGTTCTGGTAGTGGCCTTTTAATTATACCAAAACAAAAAAAAACCCACGGTGAGGCATCCTTTTATTACTATGGTCCACATCTCTGGAGCAGCCTTCCTGAAGACCTGTGGGCAAAGGAGAGTGTTGATATTTTTAAAAGCAAACTCAAGACCAACCTTTTTAGTTTTAATGGAATTTTATTTATTTTATTTATTTATCTGTCTTTTATTTATACATTTTAGCCTGTATTACTACTTGGTATATCATTTTATTCTAGTTTTATTTTCTTGATTGTTTTCCATTTAACACCCTACTTTTTATTTCTGGTTTTACTCACTTCAATACATCTCCTCATTTCATCTTTATTATTTTATTTTTGTCTTTGTTTTCCTTTTAATACCCAACCTTTCATTTCACACTTCAGTTATGTATTATTGTTTTATTTTGCTATTCTGAATTTTTACATTTTTATCCTACCTCTGTTGTTTCCTCATTGCAAATTCATGAGACTTATGATAGTGTTTCCTCAGTTCCTGTTTTTTCCTATATTTATAACATAGTCATTTATTGTTTTGTACATGGATGGGGTTGGGGGTTGAGGTGTGATGGTGAGAGGTATTGTTTTTATTGTGTAAAGCACTTTGTGTTACATTGTATTTGTATGAAAAGTGCTATACAAATAAAGTCTGTGTTTGATACATTGATTATAAAATAAAAGAAAGTTGGCGTATCACCTACATGCAAAATTGGACTTTGGCATATGCACTGCATGCAATTTGAAAGTGTAAAGTTGTATTATTTGTACACAGATTGAAGAGACCAGGCTGGTATTATTGACCTTCCTCCCCATCAAACCAACTCACAGGTCAGTCCTCCTCCCGCTGAAACCAACTCAGGGGTCAGTATTATTGACCTTCCTCCCACTCAAACTGACTCACAGGTCATTATTATTGACCTTCCTCCTGATCAAACTGACTCACAGGTCATTATTATTGACCTTCCTCCTGATCAAACTGACTCACAGGTCAGTATTATTGACTTTCCTCCCCCTCAAATTGACTCACAGGTCAGTATTATTGACTTTCCTCCCCCTCAAACTGACTCACTGGTCAGAATTATTAGCCAGTGGCTAATAATTAGCTAGTGGCAGGGTTGGGTTCTAGTGGCATGTCCGTTTGTCTGTCCCTCTGTGTTCGCCCTTCCTACTACTTTGGTCCAGATTGAAATATCTCAGTAACAGTTACTACTAGATGGATTGCCATAAATTTTTGTACAGACTGTTATGGTCCACAGATGATGAAACCTACTGACTGTGGTGATTCACTTTTCCACTATTGGATAGACGGCCATGAATGTTTGGTGTACATATTCATGGTGTCTTGAGGATGAAGCCTACTGACTTTTTCCTCTGACATTTCTCTAGCACCACCATAAGTTTATTGATTGTGACTCATGAGACCTGCCATGGGTCAAAAAATATTCCCAAGCCCTATTGGGATATGGTGAATGTTGCCTATTTACATATCCAGCAGACACAGAACAACATAAGCATTCATTTGGAGTCATTTACAATTTGTCATGTTCATCTCCACCTTTTAGCTCTGGTTTGGTCTCCACCAACTTCTGAAAAAAAAATTTGTCTCTTTAAAGATATACTATACAGGATTATCCTAAAACACAATGTATGGACTCATACAAAAATAATCCCCCACCGTCATCACTTATGACCCACTAGAAGTGTGTGGTGGTGTATTTGTATCTGCAGAGACTCTGCCCTATGCCTCAATTTTCTTATTATTTTGCTGTGTTCAGGGTGTGTAGCCCCCAGCCAATAACAGGGTGTGAAGATTCATAGTGTAGCGACCAGGTTACATTGCTGTCTCCTCTCTCTCCTCTGCTCCGCTCTGCTCTCTGTCTCTGTGTCATGGATGTATAAAGAGCTGAAGGTCTGTGTGTCTGCTTGACCAAGCGCAGGGCAGAGCTACACACAGGCAGAGCAGAGAGGCCACAGCGGACAGAATGAAGCTCTGCATTCACACAAAATGCTGCAACTTCTCGCAGGGTTGTGTGGAGGTGTGGGCATGTTTATTTGTGCTTTAGAACGTAACCGCTGTGAAACAATCAGAAAATAATGTTTTATTTATCTGATTAACGGCGTTGTTCTCGCCAGCGCCGCTCACTCTCTTCATTCACTATCTAGCTTGCTCAACCACCGCTGCTCTCTCTCTCTCACTCACTCGTTGAGTCAGGGAGGAGGGGCCAACTTTGAATGCTGTGTGTCTACAAACTCCAACCAACCAATCCTGCATAGTATTACTGTTAAAAGCTCCACTAGCTAGTCTCTGACTGTGTCTATCTGCTGTTTGGACTGAGCAGGTAGTGTACAGTGGTTTTATCTGAGCTTTTTTACTGAAAGCAGCTGCCTGCAAAACAATGTATTAAAAGACCCCCAAATGCTCTGTAGTGCTAAGGGGAAATGCAGAGTTGGTCATAATTCTCTGTGGGTTAACCACTACAAATAACTCCATACTGGGATATTTACAGAGGTATTGTGGGTTCTTTTTAGGCACTAAAGAGCTGAATTGCATTTTCTCCTTATTTCCACAGTATAGTGTAAGAGAAGAAGCGGCACCACACAAAACTATGTGTTGGGCTCATGCAATATGTATTTTGAGGTTTTCCTGTTAAGAGGCACAAAATATGGGAGGAGAGAATGGAAATACAATGGCCACTGCATCTGATTTATCACCACAGACTGACCACTGAGGCAGTGGAAACTGCATCTGAAATTTAACATCTGGGGAAAACAGGTGTAAGATTTGTGGCATTGTTTGAGGGAGAGAGACTATAGTAGAGAGGAACAGAGAGAGAGAGAGAGAGACACACACACAGTTTAAAGGACAAATTACAAAGTTACTTTAGCAGATCTCACTGCTCAGCAACACAATGCAAGCCAAAAGAGCAGGAATGCAATATTTTTCTCACAGCTTTACAACAGTAGAAATGTGAGTAAGAGTTGGATAGAGTAGTGGTAGTAGTAGGGTTTGTTGTGTTGGGGGACAGAAAGCATAGCTTAGTGTTATCTAAAAAATGTTCAAAGTCATGGCTGAATATTTAGCTGATTATTTAATTGTCTTCCTGCAACAACTCAACTCTCACAAGAATTCAGAGTAAGACTTCTCCTTGAGCGAGACTTATTTAGACACAATAACAAACAGACTGGATCAAGCAAAACGTAAAGAAAAATGTTTTATTACTCTGTATGGTCCTTTCCATAATGTTGTCAGATACTTATAATAACAATCTGAGCCTGTCAGTGGCAAAAACAAACTTTTAAAGGACGTACATTGACGGTGCGCAATTGCCCCAAAGGATTACATTGCAGCCTGTTTCGCGGCTGCTGGCTGCAGTGCTCCCGCTCAATACTGGACCAATTTCAAAAACTGTTGTCCCCATTTTAATCCTGGTGCCAGGACTGTGAAGACCAGAGCAGATATAAGAGACAGAGACCTTAGGCGGCACAAAGAGATAATTTTCATAGGACCCAAGAATAAAACCCAGGCCAGGCCAGATATGTTGGTGATTTCACTTGTTTTTCCATCACAAGCTCAATGTGACATGTATCCTGGTATGAACTAACACTATTTTATCTGTTGTGAAAACGGGAGTGAGGAGCAAATTATGTTTTGTTCTGCTATTTCGCTAATTGTTGCTCATGGCAATGTAGGTTAGCTTGCACATGTTTTTGAGCATTAACAACCATTAGTGAGTGTATCCTTATAGCTGTCCTCTTTTAAAAACAGTAATGTTGTGTATGTGTGTGTGTATGTGTGTGTGTGTGTGTGTGTGGGTATGCGACACTGCGCAGTAATGTTAAGTGTTAGCCTATGCAATGCATATATTCACAATGTTCACATAGGCATGTATTAGTTTAAAGTTTAGTTTATTGGTTTGAGTGTGGATTAGGAATTTAGGATTAGGAAGTTTTAAAATGATGATGATTTCAATGATGTTTATGGTTATACGTGTTGATTGCTGGGTTTATGAAAACCATAAACCAATACTAAAATAAGTGTCATAATTATTATTTTTGAATATTATTATTGAAGAACACTTATTTTAACACTTTAATATCCTAAAATTAGAAGTGTAATAAATACAAAAACAAGAACGCTATGCCTATTTCCACTTTTATTCGAATACAAATAAAAATAATTTTGCTGCCTCAACAAATACAGATACAAATACAAATACTGGACTCTCTGAACATCTCTACTATACACACAAGAACTATCAGATCTCCAGCCTTTACTTGTGACCACCTGAGTCTAGTGAAGCACTACAGAAGTATCACCACCTGCAGGGTATTACTCCTTACTCCTGACTGGGGCATATCACCCTCATTTAATCACTGAAAATAAGCCAGTCCATGTTGGCTCACCTGGAGGATCATGGTGAAACAGGCAATGAACTGAGATCCATAGACAGGACTTCTATGTGGATAATTGCCTCCACAGTGTATAATCACCCATCACATAGTTAAAGACCTACCAAAGGAAGCTGGTTCTGACAGCATTGAATGATGACAGAGCTGAGGTACCAGAATCTACTCTTAGCCTAAAATGGGACTGTCTTTCCGATACACTTGGATACAAACATTGTCCAGTAAAGCAGGCAGCCTCCACAATGTGGCATATCTACATAGTGATGGCGAGCCAGTACATGCCCTTGGGATTCTTTTTCCTTTTCACAATGGGATGGGATTGTGATGACCCAATGCTTCCAGAGGAGCTGACAAAAGCCTAGAAGGAATGTGAGGAAGAACTCGTTACTTTGCCAAGTGTCACTCTGCCATGGTGCAATATAGCACTAAACTCACAACAGTTCAACAGATCCTCATTTTCTGCAATGCCTCTGAGCAGGGCCATGGCTCTGTTTCATATCTCCGGACCAAGGATGAAGAGGGTCACATCCAAGTCTTCTTTATCATTGCAAGGTCACGAGTAGCTCCCAAGCGGCAACTCACCCTCCCCCACCTGGAGTTAAATATTGCCCTAAATGGATCTCAATTGTGTAAGCTGCTTGAAAACAAGGTCACTCTATCATCGATCAAGTTTTCCTGTGGTCAGGAACTGTGCTCACATGGTTAAAGTCAGAATCCTGCCACTTTAAAGTGTTTGAAGGCACTAGGATTGCAGAAATCCAGGAGCTAACAGGGCAACACACTTGACAAAATGTGGACTCCTCTAGGAACCCTGTAAAGGTGGAGTCAAGGTCCATCATCCCTCTTCCATCCAGAGTCAGAACAGTTTCAGGCTGTGCAAAAAACTCAAACAGATGTTGAAATTGAATGATTTTAACTCCATGACAGTTATCCCAAAGCTGGTCCAAGTCATGTAGCCCTTTTCCACTTCAGGAATGTAACCAGATATAACATAATGTAATGCATCATCACAGTCTCTGCTTTTCTTTCCACTGTTCTCCACCCACTTTGGGGATGACTTCCTGGAAATCAGTTTGGGCATTGCTCAGGAGGTGATAATGAATCCAAGTTCCATACTTTCTGGGGTTAGCAGCAGTGCTGTTGATTGTCACTGGTCAATCAGATTTGATGTCACAGTATGACTACAACACACACTACAACCCTAACCACAATTTTCAACAAGTCCTCCAAATTAAAAGACAAATACTTTGTTTGTAACTGCCCTTTAGAACGACACAGAGACATATTTTATCTTTTTGTCTGTCCCCTCCAAAACCCTAACCATACAAATCACAATTGAAAAATAAATACATTTTATGATGTAAGGATGCTGTGGTTAATGTTTGGTTGTTAAGTTGACTGTTGGTTGTAAACCTGAAATGAACTATGATCTCTCATGTTAAAGTTTGATGTTTTGTTGACCCATCCATCCATGGAGTTTGTCTCTCTATAACATTACCTGACTTCATGTTTTGCTCCCAATGGAGCTCCCAATGGAGCAAAGCATTAATATAGGCTTGTTCAATACTCTTTGCTAACAGTAACACAATGCAATGTGTTGCATTTTTCATAAGTGAAAATTACAGTTGTGTGACTCCACAGCTGACAGTATGATGACACAAAATGATGATGTTTAATAGTAGAGTTGTACAAACACATTTTTATCAGCGAATCTTCTGACTGAACTGACTATGCTGAATCAGCATTGTCACTGACTGAATCAGTTGCTTTTAGCAGTGGAGCTCCTCACTGGAATGCCGTAGTCAGCCCAGGTGATTCACAGTGTGTTACCTCCTCATTAAAGCTTATTAAAAGACCTCAAAAGCTACAGAAACAATCATAATCTGATCACTCTGTCATTAATGATCGTCTGCTGAACTATTTAACATATGTGGAGTGCTTGTACTGAACTAAATGTGACTGCTTGGACTAGCAACAGACTGGACATACTACTGAACTTAAAGTTAAGGCTGGCGATTGTCTATATTTTTCTTATTGTCAACAAATCTCATGTGCAGAGCCAAAACAAGCATTGTGGGTCATTGACATGTTTTAATAGTTTTTATACAATGATGGAGGTCGACAGCACAGAGGAATAAGATATATCAGGCTTGTTATTGGATCAGTTCATTGTTGTTATAGAAAATCACCAGCATATCTTTTAAGACAGTCAGAATCAGCTCTGAATGTTGGGCCATATGAACAGTGACGGGTTCACTTTCTGACATACGAACTGAAGTGCATTTGAACAGTTATACGACTGCTTAGTGTAGGAAAAAAGTGAACAAACTGACTAGAAATCTTTGATCTGAACTGAACAAAGTGATTTGAATCAGCAAAGTGATTCACGATTTCCTAATAAGTCGGAAATCTCAATGTACTGCTCACTATTGAGTAAACTATTGAGTGTATTACATAAGGAGTAGTGAATGAGTGGCTGTGATAGGGCTGTGTACTTGAACATAAACATATGGGCCATTTGCAGAAACAACTGATTCTGTATTCTATATAACTGCATCTGTATGGAGCAGAACAACTAATACGTAAAAAAAAAAAAAGAACAAATAAATAAACAATAAAAGATTGAGTTGTATTGATACTTTAGGTATATGGCTCCACCCACTCCTAGTTGCCAGCTGTTTTAGGAAATTATTATTATTTATTTAATGAAACTATATATTTGTGGCCTGTTTTTACATATTTATGTCTTCAGTAGGAACCAATGGGTTTAGAGTTGTGTATGAGAGAAAGGATAAGGAAGTCAGTAAGTACTGAGAAATGGACTGAAATTTTTTGACAGTAAGAAAAAAATATAGAACAATATCAGCCTTATCCTTCAATAAATGAAATTTGTCACTGGATTTTTCTAGTTGAACCTATGTATATACAATTTATTAAAAGTCTTGACTGTCACTATTTGCAATTTGATGTTTCTACATTTACAAATACCCCTGTATCCTGAAGGAAAATGTGCAATACATCTATACTTGGATTTAATAAGACACAGATTAATCAAACAGGCAGAAATATGGAAAATATACACAAACTGATTTTCTGGCCTGGGACTGAAAGCTGACCTGTATGAACACTTAGAAAAACATAGATTAGGCTTTCTGTAAAGCTGCAGTAAAGCAACAGCAAAAAAAAAAAAAAACATAACCATAGGTGTCAATAATTGTTTATGTTCAGTTTGACTCTCTCTCTCTCTCTCTCTCTCTCACACACACACACACACACACACACACAAACACACACACACACACACACACATTTGTCTTTGCACATATGCAGACCTCTCTCAGCTGGTTCTGCTGCTACAGACACTGATGCTGTGTAGCACCTTGGCCGCACTGCATTGATAGCCTGTATTAAGTGGTCAAATTATATTCTGCAGATACACTGCTTTCCTGGGCCTCCCTCCTCCTGTGGACTTACTGACAGCCGTTATGCAGTTACTGCATTGAGGTCAAAAAAACGTCCAAAACATGCACACAGACGTCCTGTTTGATCCACTCAGCCCCCCCCCCCCCCCGGTGCTCAGGTAGCTGAGGCTTCTCTGACACCGGGCTCACCGCGCATGCAGCGGCCGCAGAAGCGTGCGTGGAATCACTAAACAGCAGTGAAACATCGTCTCTCTCTCTCTCTCACACACACACACACACACACACACACACACACACACACACACACACACACACACACACACTGTCTTGTTAATTCTCAGCCTCTGCCGGTTGTGACACCGCGGGGAAGCACTTGATGCATACGGATTGGCTTTGACACATTGCGGATCTCTCCATGGTGCTGAAAAGAGAGCAGGGGGGAGGAGGGGAACCTTTTTAGTTTCCTTCAGGAGCGGCGCTGCACCAAGTACGAGACGAACCGGACTGACACAGATCTCTAGCCTCTCCATCTCTTTGTTGGAGAGCGCGCTGAAAACGCAAAAAACTCGCCCGACTGTCACGTGGAAGCAGTGTCTCAAACTGCATCACACCAGGGAGAATATGGAACTTACCATGTTGACTTCAGACACCATGTCAATACTGGCGATGTCTATGCTCATGCCAACATCCACAGGGGCGCCTGTGGAACATATGACAGCAAAGCATTAGTAAGCATTGCAGCAGCCCACCGAGCATCACATGTTAGTCAGATGAACACAGCGGACACTAGTGGCTCTTACCTCCAAAATCAGGCCGCAGACGGATGTCATAGCCCTTCAGCAGCTTATCCACGGTGGCTTTCACATATGACATGTTGCTAGGCTCGTTGGCGCTGAGGACAGAAAACAGATTTCAATTCAGAATCCATATAATCTAACAGCCATAAGCGCCTGTCTGATATAAGACATGGTGTTATTATCGGGTCTCACCTTTGCGCCCCGCAGACTACTGTCACTAGCAGGGACAAGCAGCAGACCCCCCAGCACCCGCGATCCAGAGTAGTCCACATTACTAACTCTGATCCTGCCAATGACTTTGACACGAGATCTCAGGGATGCAACTTAGACTGCAAAATTATTCCAAGACCAATGCATGCGCGTCGTTTTACCAACATCCAAGCGTGGTGGCGAGGTGAGACAAAATTAATTAGGATGGAAATGCAGCCGCACTAAAAAAACAGCCTATAGGTGTGGAGGCTTCACCTGAAGAGTCGAGGCTGGCGCATGAAGCGGCACATACAGTCTCCCAGCACTCTACATATCAATACACAAACCCCCCCGGCAGCCCTCTAAGCTTATTCCAGCAGACACAGCAGTGTCCGGAGCAGATCTGCGTCAAGCTCGTCTTCCCGCTGCTGCTTAACTTGAAGATGTTAAATAACGAGCATTGAGCGCGGCTCCCCGGTCACCTTTAGTAAGCAGGGAGGGGAGAGAGAGAGAGAAAGAGAGAGAGGGAGAGAGGGAGAGAGAGAGAGAGAGAGAGAGAGAGAGAGAGAGAGAGAGAGATCGTGCAACACAAGCACGTCTGAGGAGCTGCGCATTTTCTGGACTCCGCCAGGCAGCGGATCCCGTTCAGCTCGCGTCACGGGCTGCACACCAACTTAATTAATTGTTTAAATTCCCAGAAAATGCATTAAAAACGCAACGCACGACTAACTGATGAGAGAGGAGATAAGATACACTGTATGGGAACTGAAATGGCTTCTCCTCCGACTGCAGGGCGTGAAGGGAATAGAGAATAATAATCTGCATTTAAGCAGTCATAATGTTGGCAGCATTTTTACAGAAGTACTCAGAATTATTATTATTATTATTATTATTATTATTATTATTATTATTATTATTATTATTATTATTATTATTATTATTATTATTATTATTATTATTTCATTCACATACAGTTATTTTCACAGTGTTTAGTAATGGAAAAAAAAGAAATAAAAGTATTCCTGAAACCCTACAGCCACTACTGGCGCCATCTCTACATCTTCTAGAAAGACCTCTGGAAAATGAAAAGATCACCCTCAGGGACCCTGGAACTTTGCCCAGGAATACAAGAATCGAACATGAAGGTTTGTTCATAATTATAACTCATGATCCAACATTTTATGGTGCTTTCAAAGCATCTCAGTCTTCATCAGCAGAGTGAGTTTGCTCCACTGGCATGGAGATGGCTCATTTATCACGTTACCTAAGTATAGAACTTCAGTCACCTGATAACATGTGGTTGTATATGATGGAGTGGTAGGTAGTAACCCTAGCTGCGTCCCAAATTCAGACTACACCATCAGCTTTTGTGTTCAGACCAGAAAAGTGACAAAATATTGTTGACAACAGTTGGTATGCAGACCAAAAACAATCCTTGAGCTTTCAATTTGAGACCATGATTTCTTGATTTCACATTCAGAGTTTGTAATGCTTTCCCTCAAAACCCTGCCCTCATCCTCAGATAGTCCCTGCCCGTGTGCAGATTCAACCTGTATGCCTGTACTCAGATATATTGTTGTTTGCACAGATGTGTTCCTGCTAAAGTCCCTCTCGTGGCATTCAGGCTACTTCTGTGCACTCGTGAAATGTCTGCTCTCAAATTTCTGTTCTCGGGCCCAGATTTTTTGTGCAATGACCCTGTCAAAATTCACCAACCATGGTGCTGACCAATGAAATGATCACTGCATCCTTGTCGGCGCGTTCACTTTACTTCTTTAGAGCATCCCTTATGGGTGGTTTAACCAGGTTCATCCACCACTGTCCTCCAAGGCTTTATGTGCTTCCCTTTCTTGTATGACTTTTGGAATAAAATAATCTTTTTTTTTTTGCAACAATAACTACATATAGCCTATAAGCCATGTGCAACAGGTGGTAATCCTTTGGTCTGCCAATATAAAGCTATCTATGTAGCTGTAGCTATAGTCTTGTAGGCCCCTTCCAAACTTTAATTGATCATAAAAATGCTCTATATTCACTGCCATATTCCATCACTGGTGTTACAATGACATGCACCTCTCCCCACCGGAAATAAATCAATTCCTACTGGAATGTGTCGCTGAATGTGTCACTTAACTGTAACTTGTTCCACTGACTGTCACCATATACCAATTATATATATATATATATATATATATATATATATATATATATATATATATATATATATATATACATATATATATATATATATATATATATATATGCCAGTGAAGATTGATATGTGCCACATAAAAACACCAAAAAAATGAATTTACCAATTTAATTTGAAGGCGGGAAGAGCAAACTTGCCGAAGGCCCTTGACTCTGGTGATCTTTGTTGAAAAAGGGATCCACTAGGCTCTCGCTCCTGAGCTTCCATTCATAATGTCATGAAGGTGATGTCGTTGTCTCCTCTAGCACACTGATAGGAGGCTGCTGTGCAGTAGGCACAAGGCTACTACATGTAGCTATTGTTGCAAAAAATTCAGGAAACTGGTGTATATCAGCTGTTGGTAATGGAAGTTCATACTGTATGATAAAGTCTTGTAGGGTGGGAGTGGATGAACCTGGCTATACTGCCCATAAGTGATGCTTTAACAAAGTGAGGTGAACACGCTCGTGAAGTGGCAGTGATGATTTCATTGGTCAGCACCATAGCTGGTATTTTATTGGTTGGGGAATTTTGCACAGAAGCAGCCTGAATGCAAAGAGAGAGACTCAAGCAGGAGCACAGAAAATCTGTGCAAGCAACAATATATCTGAGTGCAGGCATACAGGTTTGAGAAGGATCCAAGCAAATCTGTGCAAGAACAGGGACTATGTGAGTTCGAGGGCAGGGTTTTGAGGGAAAGCATTACTCTGAACTCTGAACATGATATCAATAAATCATACTCTCAAATTGATATAGCACGCTCTTAAATGAAGATTTGAATAAAATCCCATATTGATGGACACTATTCTTTCACACACAAAGGAAATAGAGGAGCTACTCACAACTGGACAAAATTAACAGTAGTGGTGGATGGAGGTGAAACAGCTCCAGGAATTAATTGTATTTTGTTGGGTTTAACTAGAGGTGACGCATACTTTCCTGCTAGTGTAAAAGAATGTAGTATGCTGATTTCTTGTATACCATCTGCAAAAAACAGTATACTATGATGATACAATATGGAATTAGAATACAGTGAGAATCTTTGTTTAACAAAGGTCTCTGGTGTCAGATGTGTGAATGTGAATGTCCTCCTCAATCTGTCTCTGGCTGAGTCCTGGTCAATGACCTTTGACCTCTTCCCAGTCGATATTTAGATTTCACTGTTAAATTAAGCTCCACCTTGAAAAACAAGACTCTACTCTTGACCATACAGGAATAAGTACTTTTTCTGTGCTTATTCAAGAGGTCTTCAATACAGTCAAGGCACAAAAGTTTTGTTTTCTCTCTTGCAACACCTATGGAAAGTCATTTCCTGTGAGAAAGTACATAAAATTGGCTAATTTTGACTATTTTCCACATTGCATTTCCTGTATGTATGGATGCCACACCTATAGTTAACAAATGACACTGAAGAAAAAAGACAGGACACTGAACAAGTTTCATTTCATTGTGCTGACAAAAGATAACACTGGTCAAAAAGTCCAGTATTAACTCCATTATAGTGTCAAAATACCACCCTATGCTACATCTGCTGTGGATCCATATCGACACTTATAAAGTGCTGAAATTAACTGATTCAACAAACTGATTCAGCCATGGAAGTCAGTAGTGATGTCAGGCTAGAGGCAGTCTACTCGACACAGCATCAACCTTTTAAAGCATAAGTATCACGGTAAGATGTTTCAATGCCTTGCTTCACCACACATGGTTTCATTACGTTACACTCAGAGAGGTGTCGTGCTAGTTTTGGATATGGGCTGTGCGTCTCGATCTGCCACAGTATTTAAAAACAGAACTGTAGACTGTTTAAAAGTGATACATTTTAATAGTATAAACCTTATTGAGCAAAAAAACAACAAAGAAAGCAGTAATACCACTTATATTCTGACTAACTGTTTCATCATGGTTTCAGATTTAATCCATCCATATAAATGCAACACCAATAGTTGCCCAGCAGCAGATTGCCATGTTGACTATATAAAATGCATTGAAACAGTGAACCATTTTCAATACAATTGCTTCATATTGATTCAGTGCTTCAGAAAGATTTGTTTCCTCCATCACTAGAAGTCAGTCCTACACAAAGCATGAAACATAAACTAGCAACTGGGCCAGTAGAGCCACTGCTCCTTAGCATCGAAAAGAGCCAGCTGCGGTGGTTTGAGCACCTGGTTAGGATGCCTCCTAGACGCCTCCTCCTGGAGGTGTTCCAGGCACGTCCAACTGGTAGAAGACCTTAGGGCAGACCCAGAACACACTGGAGTGATTACATATCTCTCCTGGCCTGGGAACACCTTGGGATCCCCCAGGAGGAGCTGAAGGGCATTGCAGGGGGGGAAGGATGTCTGGGTTTCCTTACTCAGTCTGATGCCACCGTGACCCGGTCCCGGATAAGTGGCGGAACATGGATGGATGGATGGATGGATGGATTTATGAAGCAAATTGTATAATTTATTCAAATTGCTTTGCATATATGTGTGTAGTGAACCCCCCCCCCCCCCGCTGATGGTTTAGTCCACCCTCATTACTCATTGGGTGGGTATATAAGGGTGCTTGGCCTGGTGTTCAGTTTTTGTTGTTTTGGTCACTGCTGCTGAGCCTTCTCACTCATCGACATTTAAAGGTTAACATAACAAGAAGGGTAAGAAAACACTGGGAAACAAATCTTATAAGTGGAAAAAGACGTCTGAAAGGGTTAAGTATTCTGTAGCGGTTACATTTCACAACTAGGTATTCATTTGATTATAAGATTCAAATCCTTAAAGCAGTGGTTCTCAAAGTGGGGTCTGAGGGTGTTCCAGTGGGTCCCCAGCAAAAAGGGGAATCATTTATTTTCACTATAATTCCATCTGTCAGTAACACAATGACAGAATATATGTCTATTTTGGTCATGGGCAAGCAAAAATCTTAAAGGATAGGTTCGAAGTTTTTCAAGTGTGTCTTAAAACAGTCAGGTGTCCATATCAACAGTGAAAGAGCGAAGTTTTCCTCGCTGTAATCATTCCTCCTGTTCATACTGACTATTAAAAGATCCCCTTCAAATGTGCTTTCAATGTAAGTGATGGAGGCCAAAATCCACAGTGTGTCCACACAGTCATTTAGTGCAAAAATGCATTTAAAAGTTGATGTGAAGCTTATATGAGGCTTCAGCAGTCTGAGTTAGTCATATCAAGTGGATACACATTTACAGTCTTTTTAGCATCAAATTCCCTCTTTGTGTTTCCTCAGACAGTGTTTCCCTGTTGAGCTGTGGTGGAAGTATAGTAACAAAAAGAGGGACTTTGGCACTAAAAAGACTGTAACGTTGAAAGATATCTACTTGATTTGACTCATTTGGACACTGAAGCTTCATATTAGCTTCAGATAAACTATTAAATACATTTTTGCACGGAAGGAGGACTGTGGATTTTGTCCCCCATCACTTACATTTTAAGTGCATTATGAAGGGATCTTCTAATGGTCAGTATGAACAGGAAGAATGATTACAGCAAGAAAACTGTGTTGTTTGAACTGTATGTTTCAATGTTCATTTGGGCTCTTGACTGTTGTTTTAATACAGACTTGAAACATTGTGAACCCGTCCTTGAATACCTTTCTTTGCTTCCATATTAAAAAAAGCTGCAATGCCAGCTGAAATGACTTCATTAAGAGGTTAATAATGTGGTGTTCTGTCAATGTTACCTCACATGTGGTACTGCCATGGTGTTTGCTGTGGAGTGTATCTGGGGTCTGTTCAGTACAAATGAGCGAGTGAAGCTGAGCAGCAGCAGCCTGGCTAGCTGCTGGCTGATGGGAGGCTTGTGGTGCTGAGATGAAGCAGCTCTGATGGCAGCAGTTTCCCAGAAGGTAGTGGGCCTGTTAGGAAGCTGCCTAAGCAGATGAAACTATAGGCAGCAGCAGTAACATACAGTCTCTGACGCTGAAATGATGCAAAACACATTCACCATCATGATGCTGCAGAGAAGTCAGTGTGTTTACAGGATGTCCTGCAAAAACTAAGAAATCGAATATGATAGAAAGTTTTCCTCTCTGCAACACCTGGATTTAGCAGTGCTTAGGTGAGCTTTTCCTAATGGTGGTACATGAAATACATTTTCTCCATAGAAAAGAAAGAAAAGCAGTTAGTCAGCCTGGAGCACATTTTTGGTCAGATCCTTAAAACAGATGGGTGGGAGGCAGTCTGAATGAGGTGAGGTTTGAACCGTAGTGGAAGAAGTACTCAGATCCTAAAAATGTCAAAATATCCCCTCTGACAGATTTATTATCATATGACATTTATAGTATACAATTATGGTATTACTGATGCATCAATGTGTAAGCAGTATTTTATTGTTCTAGCTGGTTGCAGTTTAGTCAGCTTTAACTATTTTATATAAAGTTTGGTAGTTTAGTCCATTGGTTTCCAACCTAGGGGTCCCTCCCAAAGGTCACAAGATAAATCTGAGAAATCCTGAGATAATTTATTAAAGGGGAAAGAAGAAAAACCTAAATTCTGCTACACATATTTCATTAAACTTCTCTCTTCAATCTTCACTTTTTTGCCAAATATTGGAGAATATTGCATCATTGGGCCTCAATTATTTTATGAGAGGTTCTTTAGATGGGACATGTCTCTTTGGTGGAACATCTGAAATGTGAAAAGTGAGCCCAAACTAAACTTTTTGAGGTCACAAGGTAAAAAGTTTGGAACCATTGGTTTAATGACAGGATAGTTTGCACTCTGCATCTTCTCACCAAAGCTGCTGAGAATTAAAGTAAGCATATTAATAATTTATCTCCACCAGTTCTTCACCTCTCTTTTGATGATTTAGTCATCAACGTCAATAATAAACTGAAGGCTTCCTTTGATATTAAAACACCAGCCAAACTCAAGGCAACTACATTAAAAAGAATCTCAACATGAAGAGCTGCAAATGTAGTAAATCAACTATACATAAAGAACATCTTGCAGAATAGCAGAAACACAAATTCTGGGATGTTTGCAGAGTTTAAGATCTAAATATGTACAGAGGGCTGTGGATAATAACACAACAACACTTCCTAACACTTCACCATGTAGGTGTCTACCTCCTACATTTATGTTTCATGCAGTGTATTTTCATGACTGTTTCACATTTGGATATAGTGACCAAATCTCAAAGATTACCTCTGGATAAATTAGTAACATAATGAGTCTCCATGCTGAGACACAAAATGAGGGTCCTGATTTTGCACCTATGCAATCAAACACTCATTATAGTTTCCTCTATTATTACAGCCTCCATGATTCCTGATGTGGGAAAGAAAGAATACAACAAATCCTTTCAATAAAAAAGAATGAAATAATAACAGTGTTACTATAATGTAAGTAAATAAATGGTGATTTTTATTACCATGACATTTATGTGTGGCTAAATATGGGGGGCAGTTCGTGGCTGTGGTGGAAGTATACTACTGGCCTGAGCACCTGATTCACAAATATATTCTATGCCTACAAATAAATGTCTCTTCACTAACATATGATTTAAAAAATATATTTTTTAAATCCAAATAAAAAAAATAGTACATTATTTTCCATTTTACATCACCTGGCACATGCACATATGTTTTTGTTTTTGTAAGATATGCTATAATAGGAAATATGATAGAATACATGCATTACATGCCATTAATATGTTTTAAATACATAAAGTAAAAGTAAATGTACTTAAATGAAATAGAATAAAACAAAATTTAGAAGAAAATGGAATAAGTCACAAGTAGAAGTGATGGTGAAACACATTAAAGTGCATCATGATAGTTACTATGTTAAAAATGTTACAAATCACAAGCATAGAAGTACAAAGTAAAGAAAAATAAAAAACTTTGTAAATGTCTCATGCTTTTATGATTTGAGTCCTTTTTTGATTGAGGTTGTTGCAGCATGTGGCCAGAGTATAAAAATGTTGTTTCATATGAGTTAAAGCCTGATGAAGGACTGTGACCAAAATGCTGTGTTTTCAGTAAATTTAGTGCTGACGGTGTGCAGCGTTCACTACTTTGCATGACTACTAGTTGTAAAAAATACAATATTCATTTAAATTTTTCATGAAACAAAAATAATGGAAAAAACAAGTTTTGTAGATGCTGAAGGATTTAGAATTGTCTGTAGTGTTTGTATTTAGAGTTGAGTCATGGTACTCTGTGATTGCTTCATGTTACCAAAGCAAACAAAATCCAACACTGATGACAACATGATTAAATGAGCTTTCAGTCTCTTCAATGGACTGATCATTTATCTGTGTATTGGTTGTTTTACAGTGTTGGGGCCTATCGAGACAAATAATGCACGTGATCATAATTACAGTCAGCAGCAGAGTCTGCCACAAGGGAAAATATGTAACCTGTTCAAATAAAGGAAAGACACACTAAACATGCTCGACATTATCCAATCACTCACTTATCAAACTGCACACAGCCTTAATGGTTTCTCTACAATCCCACTGGGTAGAGTTAAAGGGATGTTTATTCAAGAGGCCATGTAAATGTCACACATGTGCAAATGTATAACACCTAATCAAGATGACACATATTTACTTTGGAACAGTCATGTGTTCACTCTTCTCTGAGAGCTTCACAATACTACAGACTACAACATGTCACAGTGTAGTAATTGTAAACTGATTACATGAGTAGCAGTTCTAACCAATCACAAGCACAATTAGATTTCAAGGACTACCCTTACATTACATTTTTCTGGCTGAAACAACAGAGTTTTAGGGCCACTGATGTGAAAAATGGATATATGGGATTTTAATATGGACAGCAAAAATATATTTAAAGGAAGAAAATGGTTGATTTTTGTAGTCCTAATTTTTACACATTGGAGTGACAGAGTAAATTCAATGTCAACAAAAACACAAAAGTTAAGAGTTTAAATCGTCTTTTTATGATAAAAAAGTTGAACTATTAAACAAGAAGTTGTAATTTGACAAGAATAATTTCATAATTATTATACTCTGTAGTAAAACAGGTGAGACCGGTTTGTCTGCTTACGTTCAAAGTGAGGATCTGAAGTTTCAGCAAGCAATTTATTATCATAGACTGAAAGACATTGAGATGAAATAGTTTTTCTTAAACAAGTTTATAACCTTTTGTCTCTGACTTTTAGGCTATTCTAAAACTTTTTCTCAGAAATGTATGACATTCTGAAAACGTTTCAGCTTTTTTCTCATTAAATCAATAAAAATACGACTTTATTCTCAGACTTTTATCTTTACAGCTTTATTTCATAACTCTGACTCTTATCTAACTGTGACTCTTATCTTTGACATTACAACTTTATTCTTACAGTATTATGACTTTTTTCCTCAAAAGTATGACTTTGTAATCTGACAAAGTAATCTGACACTGCACTAAAATCTATTGAAATGTAAATTTATTTGTAAGTGATACACATTCTGTACAGTGGTCTCAATACATGAACCTTGACATATTGTTTGTGAAACATCAACGCACAGATCATACATTCATCATAAATATGGATGTATGCTGTGGCAGCTGTGGCAAGATACTGAATCCCAAATTGCTCCGATGGTTGTTGCCAGCACCTTGCATGGTAGTTTGGCTCCCATCGGTGTGTGTATGGGTGAATGAGCAGCAGAAACATTGTAAAGCCCTTAGGATAAATGTGCTATATAAATGCATCCATTTGCCATATAATATTTAACTAATGAAGAACATCCTCCTTTAGGATGAATTTTATTTACATTTATTTAATCAAAGATACACTGAAGGCTAAGTGTCCTCTACAAGAGTACCAAGTGTACAACATGCAAACACACATACATATTAATACATATATTCATGTTTCCCAGAGGATAGACATTTTATTTTGGACACTCAGTAACTGGTCCTCTAGTGCCACCAGGTCAACATTTCCACTGGTACACGAGAGACATCAAAATCCAAACTAAGCCCCATTTTAACATTTCTTGTATCACTGTCATGTTAGAAGAATTTTTAAAGAAATTTTGTCTTATCTGATCTTGTATTGTCAAATTGTCAATGTGAATAAGAGTGGCATTCAGGAAGAAAAATGGCAGGGACTATGGGGACAATAAGATTGTTTTTTTCTGTAACGGAGCTGTCCATCAACTAGAGAAGTTTGTTTAATCTTGCCTTAGCTTTAGCTTGCAGCTCCTAACCTTAATGTTATTTTGATATAGGGAACTGTTTAAAATGAGAGAGGAAGTACTGTATGATGTGTTATCACAGTGAACTCTACAGTGAGTTCATGTGGTGCACACAGTCTGCAGAAAGCCTAAGATCTGTCTTTTGACCTCAGTTTATAATACAGCTGACAGCCAAACCAAAAGAGCTCAGTGTTTGAACGTCAGTACCTTGGTAGTAGTGTGATGCAGGAGTTGTTGCAGGAGTTGCAGGAGATGCAATAATGAAAGGTTCAGGTAAAAAATGATCATAATGCTTTGGATTATGGTACAATTATTTCATAACTGAATGTACTGATAAAATTACAGGGTAGAATATTATGGTTACAAGGGAACAAAATAAGTGTTGGAATAATGGCACAACTTTGATTTTATAAGGAAGTCCAAATGTAACTTTATTTTAATTAAGTGATAATTAAAGTCATTTTATGGGGGAAATATGAAGTCATAAGAGGGCAACAATTTGCATTATTTTATTGCACAATGACAATAGTGGTGCGTTTCTGGGGCAACATAGGTTTGAAATTAATTTGGCTCTGTAACTAACCTATTAAATAAGATAATTTATGTATTTTTTGGCATTGGTTTGTTTTGTTCTAATGAGGCTACATTATCACACCCTGTAATTGTTTTATAAGTGCCCCATTATTATATACTAATTGCAACATAATTAGCACAGTCATTTAACAAAGACTGTAATCTGAAGGTTTACTGATTGCCATGAACTGTTGTCAACAACTCATGCTGCAATGCAACTGCAGTAATGCAATAAATGCAGCAATGCAATGCAACTGAAATAACATATAAGTCATATTTTGGACTTGCAGTGTCAGAAGCAGGAAGACTTTACTGCAGCATGAGAGGGGGAGGAGCAGAGGGAGAGGGGGCAGATGGAGAGAAAGCAGGAGCAGAAGGAAGAGTAGAGGGAGGGCAGGAGCACAGGAGGAGCAGCAGCTGGTGTTATCTGTTCATGTGGGTGACACCTCTGGGTGCCTTGGGGGTGACATGGAGGAAAGAGTGCGAAGGGAGGGGGTGAGGTGGGAGGGGGCATGTAATACTAAAGATACAATACACATTGGATAGCATGAAATTGATAGTCATATGTATGGATTATCTTCTAAAACAACTTTACACACATCATATACAGTGTTTCAGTGTCTCCTGAAACAAATTTAACATCAAAAAACAAGGTCATATTTACATATGTGTACAGTATATTAAGTAAAGCTGTACATTAATATTTGGGTTTCTCTGTATTTGTGCCTTGTAAGGGAGTCCTAAATGTCTAACATGTTAGTCATATTATTTATCTTTTACCAATGCTTTGATAACTGTTATGGCCTCTTGGTTAACAAGAAACCATCAGCTTTATTTTTAAACAAATAGACCATACTTAAAGTGTAAAGAAAACAAAGAAAGGGGGATGGAGATCCAGCCAAAAAGAACAAAAGATGGGGAAGTAACTGAGCCAGCCACGCAGTGGGCCGTCACACCCAGCTCATCCCCCTAAACTACCAAAAGAAAAATGTACTCTCAACTTAATCAAAACAAAACCCGATAACTGGACTACCAGTGATCTCCAACCCAAACTAATATAACAAACTAAAATAACAAAACCCAACACTCTAAAACATGCTGGGGAGAAAACAACTTGAGGAGAAAGATTCCCCAGAAGTTGCTGCTGCAGACTGTTAGGTGTGTGTCTCCCTTACACTGCTCCTCAGGTCCCCCTTTTCTCTCATAGTTAATTGGCTCCAGGTGCTTCACTCCTACAAAGGAAGGCAGGTAGAGGGGGGAGGAAGGATGAGCGTCAGAGAGAGAGAAACAAAAACACCACCCCGCAGGCGGTGTGCAGTAATGCACCTACAGTGCCACACGTAACAACTGTAATGCCTTGTGTACCTGTATTAATGGTAACACATCACCCAAACTGTGGCTACTTTGCAGCAGTTGTTGTTTTTAGATTATGGTATAAATTATGGTTTATTATGGTGTTACCTTAATGGTGCCAGAGTATATAAAGCGAGGCTGACTGGGCTTTTGCTGTACTGGCACCACAGTTCACAATCTGCATTTTAAAATCTCACATTAAAATATTGAATGTCACCTGAGAACTACTTCTCCAAACAACCACTCATTACTCACATGTAAGTCCACATTTACCCACACCCTTATCTTAGCTTCCTGCTACAATATTGCATTATTATTGTATTATTTATGAGTGTTCTTTATATTTTTTACATGATTTGACTCTATTGCTCACAGTTTTCAATGTTTTTTTTATGATTTCTGTTTTTGTTTTCCGCATATTGTGCTACTATCTTGAAAAGTGCTACATGAGCCAAATGATTATTGAGATTATCTAGTAGACAAAACAATAACGAGATATGCAGATATAACAAGGCTTCTAATATTTATATTAAGAAATGTCATGACCACGGTGCATCACTCATTAAGTAAACTGTGATTTGTAAATCTTCAACAGTATGTATACCTGCATCCAATAAATAGTTGCATTTCCATTATTAAGTGTTTTATAATGAAAGATTGTGCAACAATTAAGTTAATCTTTGTACATAATGTGACATTTATTTACTCTATGAATTTAGGTACAGCAGTTTGATGAACTGGAATGGGATTTGGCATGTTGCTGTTCTAATGTCATGGAAGCATCAGCAGGTGCATAAAGGTCTGAGAAAGGAAAAATAACCCACCATGAACAAATTCTAGTTAAGTTTTGTGTTACAGGTTTGTCATTTTCTCAGATATTCCTATTCTTCCTGAAAAGAACTCATTTGGTTCTAATGTTCAGGAAAACAGATAATTTACTTAGTTCAGTTCAGTGTGTGTTGAGTGTACAAGTTACTGTTGATTTCCAGAGGAAAGTCATTGAAAGAACTGTTCCATTTAAACCCAAGAACATATTCATGCATCAGTCATTCATTATTGGAAACTGTGTACTCCATATTTGTTTATGACAAATTTCATATTTTTTCATGTTCAGCTGATCTGCTGTGCACTGACCTTGTCTAGGAAATAGACTGGAATTAATTATTTGAAGTATCAATTGAACAGTATTTCTTTATTCCCTATAGTACCAAATGGTAAATGGACTACATTTATATAGCGCTTTTCTAGTCTACTGACCACTCAAATTGCTTTATAACACATGCCAACATTCACCCATTCACACACTGATGGTCGAGGCTGCCATGCAAGGTGCCAACCTGCTCATCAGGAGCAATATAGCGCTTTACAACATTTCTAATGCTCACTCACCTATTCACACATACACTCACAAAATGATGGGAGGAATTTGGGGTTCTTTATCTTGCTCAAGGACACTTTGACATGTAAACTGGAGGAGCCGGGGATTGAACCGTTGATCTTCTAATTAGTGGACAACCAGCTCTACCTCCTGAGCCACAGCCGCCTCCAAATGACAGTTCTTCTTTCCATTAAATTATTAGGAAATTATTAGAAACTTATGGACCCATAACATTAAGTGTTAAGTGCATTCTACATTTAATCCAAAATAAACCCACAAGAGAGTGTCAGAAGAAAAGAAAAACAGCAAAAAATTATTTATATCTAAGTCATTGTTTGTAAATGATACACAAGTGCACTTGGCTGTTCCATACTGTTTTATTGTACTGTGGTGCTATCTAGTGGTATAAAAACTTTCCTACACAGCAATCACAGCACCTGGTTGCAATAAATAAAATTTCAAGGCACCAATCACGGTGATGTAGAGAAGAAAACGTTGCTTGAATGCAAGCCAGTTTTCCACATTTTCTTTCAGATGCAAATTACCAGCAGGTTTTATTCCCTTCATCGTAGCAGTATGTCCTTATCATGTGTTCTGTAAATCCTGGTACCATGTAATGTTATATTAATAGGTAAATAATAGTCTCACAATCGGCTGTCTGGTAAGTGCAACTTTACTCCCAGCATGATCAATTTACAACAACTTTACGACAGCCATCAGTCAATCCAACCTGTCTTTATGCCAATCACTCTTATTAATACAAGGACGAGGACAAGAACAAAGAAGGGAATAGACGGAGACATATTTCCGAAGACATTAGAGCCACTTTGGTGGACCATGTCATAAATCATGGCTTGATGATGAGGGAGGATGGGCAGAGAGGCCTGCCCAACCTGAGTCGCTACACAGTAGCATCCATAATATGGACATTTAGACTGCAGAACAGGTATGTCTTCAACTTTCTTCACTAGGCTGTACCTATGTAATTGTTGCACATCATCAGTACAATACAATGTAGTCCTCAATATTAGGTCTATGATTCTTAGTAAAAAAAACAAAAACAAAAACAAAAAAAAACAGGTATAGTGCTGTGAAATACACTATGTACAGTATGACAGTACAGTATGTAAAAAAGAACCTAACCAATGACATCATGTTCTTGCATTTTCCACAGAACTGCCAGATGACCTCCTGAGGGTGGAAGGCAACATCTGTTCACCCATGAACAGGACCTAGCCATTGTCAATATAGTGTTGGCAAACACCACCATTCGCCTACATCAACTATGAGAGCAAATAATTGCAGATCACACAGCATTCCATGATATCAACCGTCTCAGTATATTGACACTCTACCACATATTGTGTCAATACCAGCTTACGATGAAGCAGCTGTACAGAGTTACATTTGAGAGGAACAGCATTAGAGTGAAAGACCTTTGCTATGACTATGTGCAAATAAGTGTCACTGTACTATACTATAATACAGTAATTATAATACAGTAAATAGATTTTGTCCTATTGTCACTGCATTTAGACTTCGTAGTCCTGTGTTTTGAGTTACACCATATTCACGGTACATTTTCTGTTACAGAGAGTCCTGGACTTTGATGCAGCTGCACAGCCTCATGAGTTCATTTTCACTGATGAAGCTGGATTCAATCTAGCTAAAACCAGGCGTTGGGGCTGAAATGTTATAGGACAAAGAGCCATTGTGAATGTCCCTGGGCAGCGCGGGGGAAATATCACCTTGTGTGCCACCATTAGTCTGCAAGGAATTCTCCATCACCATACCACCAGAGGTCCCTACAATACTGCACACATAATCACATTTCTGGATGCACTACATAATGCAGTTGTACAGAACAGACCAGAGCAGCCCAGGTTTGTTGTTATATGGGATAATGTTAGTTTCCAATGAGCTGCCCTGGTCCAGGACTGGTTCACCAACCACAATACCTTCACAGTTGTGTACTTGCCCCCTTACTCCCCATTTCTCAATCCAACTGAGGAATTCTTTTTGGCTTGGCGTTGGAAATTATGTGACCGCCAACCACATGCCCTCCTGCCTCTCCTGCAAGCAATAGAGGCATGTGGAGACACTGAGGTGGAGTCAGTCCTGGGTTGGATAGGTAATATTTTCCCCATTGCCTAGCCAGGGATGACATTGCTTGTGACGTGGATATGGTGATGTGGCCTGACCCTAACAGAAGGCGGGATTGACCATCCACCCCATCCCTTACAATCCCTTACAATACTATTTATTGTTTACCATTGCACTGTAACTGTACTGTAATTGCTTTTGTTTACGTGAGTTTACAGTAACATATTGTATTGATTACTGTACTGTAATTCTACTTTTCTTTTTTGTTTTTTGTTTTAAAAACCTGCAATGGCAAAAAATAAGCTGTATATATTTTTTTTTTCCTGAAGCCTTTCTATTTTTGTGTTCATTGAAATGTCAGTAGATGTACAGAACAATCTTTTATCAGAGGCCTGTATGAGAAAATAATAATAAAAAGGTATACAAAATACTAAAGATGGCAGTGTTTTGTATGAAGTACATCAGTGTGTTTCTGCTCAAAGAGTAATTGTGATTGCAGAGTTTCATTTTGACATTGAAGTGAGATCTTTATCTTCATGTGTTGTTGCACAATTTGGCTCATTGTGACAAAACTCTACACACAAGCCAAGTAAGACACAAGTGTGTAAGCAATCACAAAAAACTGTAAGCTCACATACTTGTCTGTTCACAACCATGGACCACCTTGAGCACACACATTTATTTAGAGTCCCTTGCTTTAACCCCAATGTACACTAGCATGACCTTAAGCAGAGAGATTAGATGAGAACACTCAGGTTTCAGTAGCTTTTAGTAGCTCTTCCTGATTCATTTTCAACATCTGCATTGGGCAAAAAAAGAAGGATCAATGACCGTTACCTTACTTTTTTGGTTTGTGACCCTTTATAGCCAAGCACTGCCTACTCATGACCCCTTGTCTCTGAGCTGTGTTCTATTCTGTTCTACTCCCAGTGTTCCTGTAATTCATGACGGTGTGACAGCGAGACAGCATGCACAATACCAGCACCCTGAAACTGAAGCAGCTAAATGAATTGAGCCATTCATTCATTTATTACTTACGTCTTTTGTCAACATATCTAACATGAAAAGGGTCTACAGTGTTACTCACAAACCCAAACACAAGTTCAAATCCCACAGTGATAGGTTATCTTTTTTTTCCACTTCAGAAGCAATGACTTTTCACTGCCAATAATCAGGAATTGCATTTTTCCAATTTTATAATCTTCTTATTTTGGAATGTACATCCTGCTACCTGTAGTTGGCATTTATGATTGGGGAATTAGTTGTTTCCAGTCAGCTGTTGTGAAGTCCAATGACATAAACACAAACACAAACACACACACACTCAGAGACAGATACAGGGAGAGACTTGTGACATCTTGATGAAAGCTGAAAACATCTCTTGTGACAGATCTCCTTGTTCTCAGTGTGTTGCTGTCTCCATGGCAACTGGTCCTGGCAAAACATGAGCCACTCTAAACAGGAGAGTGTGTATGCATGCATCTGTGTGTGCGTGTCTTGGAATACACATGTACAATTAGGAAGAGAAAGCACTGACAGTGGGGAGTCAATCGTCAGCAAACTCATTGGTTTTCAAGTGTCAGTTTGATTGTTATGAATGACAAGTTTAATATACATTTTTTTTTTTTTTATTCTATCAGTCTCACTGACACTGAGATCTGAGAACAATTCCTGAAAAAGATTAATAAAATATTTGCCATACAAATTGACTCACTAAGCATCTAACACTCAATATAACGTATAATAATAAGGCACATTTAAGCCCTGGGCTCAGCCTGCCAGGCAGCACAAAGACTCCATAGACAGCAGCAGCTCGAACATAAAGCTCCTCTTCTTCTATGGTTAGTAAGCTGGTGTGAAGATGGCGGTGAACATTCTGACCTCATGACAGAGTTGGGAAAAAGCTAATTCTGAAGCTTGATCTACATTATATTATTTGCATAAAATATTTTATAAATGTCTTTTATATATTGTTTGTTTCTTACCCTGTTTCTTTGTTGTTACCTTGTGTCATCTCACAGTTTCCAGCCAGACTGAGCCACACTTGAGGAAATTAGATTTGAATGAAATGTCAAATTAATGCTTTAATTTGCAACAACTGGATTGTGTGTGTGTGTGTGTGTGTGTGTGTGTTATGTTATGTCACTTGTAACATACTTGTAACAGACTGACACATGTAACATCACTGTTCTTCAAACAGAAGGAATATTTGTTTGTTTATTATTATTATTTATTTGTTCATGCATGCATGGCCCATATAAGATATAAAACATGAAATATTTCCTTACTTGGTGTAATAAAATGGAGGTAAAGGGAATGGTTACCACTTCAATACTTGTCTACATATTGTGTTTTGATAAGGTCAGAAGAAAAGAGAGAAAAGTAGTAAAAGTAAAAAATACATTTTTGCATTTTTGTCAATTTGCATTATTACTTTTACACATACAGTTTTTTTATTCCTCGAACGAGGAGGAATGAAGCCAATGTCAGCAATACCCAAAGTTTAACACAGTTGTATGACCCACTTGACCCAACATTTTTAAATAAATAAAACATTTTATTTTTCTAAATGAGGAGCATGATAAATGTTTTTGCTAGATGTGCATCTGGTCACTTTTGTTGTCATGAGCATAATGCTTGAGTGTTGTTGTTGTTATTGCTATATTTCACCATAAGATGGCATCCTAAGATCCTGTATCTTCCTGCAGGCAGACTGTTGGAAAACTGTGGAGCACAGACTGACTGATTAGACTTAGTTAACAAGTCTTTGAGGGGATGATTTATGTTTTCACATGACAGTGAAACTAGACATGTGTTATACTCTATAGCAACTGATTTATCCATTGCATGGAAATATTGATTATTTGGTAAACTGATGGGCTGTTCCTAATGAGCAGTGTAACACACATTAATGCTCTGGATGTCAATAATGAAGCAATAAAGTCTGCAGTAGTGTCTCATTTTGGTAAATGATTTACATTCACTGATGAAGAGTAAAAACTAAACAGAGGTTGGAATTATTGAAAACCTGCAGAGCCTAGTTAATTTATTTATTGTTAAGTCAAGTCAAGTCAAATTTATTTATATAGCACATTTAAAAACAGCAGTTGACCAAAGTGTTCAAAATAGCAAAAACCATAAAACAACACAATAAAAACACAAAGACCAGTTTAAAAGACTAAAAGACAATAAAAAAGCAATAAGACCATTAGAGGCAACTTTGCTGCATGTCATCCCCTCTCTCTATATCCCATCCTTCCTGTCTCTCTCCACTATACCTGTCTAATAAAGTGTGAATGCCTTAAAAAATAATCTTTTAAAAAAATCCTTAGCATACTTTTTTATATGTTATTTAAACACATGATAGTTTGTCCTGTTGCCAGATCTGTCCACAACCCTGTTCAATCCCATCATTCATTCATTTATTCATTCCTCATTTTTTGTTGGCCAGTTGTTTTTGTTCAACTTCTTTAGAGTTAAAAAGAAAAATGTAAAATTACAAAGTTACAGTATTTTTGAAATGGTTTCTTATGGAATGCAAAATAAATTCATATATATATATTAATCGATCAAGTGGCCTTTCTCTCTTACACTGTGGTAGGTAAGGTATTAATAAATATGTGCCTTTTTTGACTTTCTGGACTAAATCAGGTGAGTGAACATTCATTGTCTCACTCTCTTAGTCTTACAAACTCTTCAAACAGAGACTCATGTAATCATCATCAAGAAATTCTCCCCACGCAACAGCAAAAGCTCTATAACTCCTGCTACTACTACTATCCTCCTATTACTACCTGTATCCAAACTCCCTACCTTTGCCAAGATTTTAGAATCTCAAATAAATTCTCAATTAAAACAATTCTTGGCTGACAAAATTGACAATATTTTAAGTGAAAATCAGTCTGTCTTTAGACCAGGGCATAGTACCATAACAGCAGCTATGTTGGTATCAAATGATATTATCAATGCCTTGGACAGAAAGCAGCACTGTGCTGCCCTGTTTGTTGATCTGTCCAAGGCATTAGATCCTGTCAACAATGAGCTGCTGTTGGGCAGACTCAGTAATATTGGTATGGGTGACAAGGCTATAGAGTGTTTCCGTATACATCACTTAGGGTTTCTACACTGGCACTTTTGGCCGTGCCAAGTCAAACCATGCTGCATTCATTTGCGCTTCTATGTACCGAGTTGTGCTGAGTCGCGCTGAGTCGCGCCTGAGATGGACCATATCCATAGTCAGGCCAAAGGGGTTGCAGTGACGTCTCACAAACCCCAGCCAATCTGTGATGAACCCTTCTCCCTGCTTCTTCCCCTCAAACAAGCGTGTGTTGCACAGCGAGACTCAACTCAAGTCTGTGCTAGAGACCGGAGAGAATGCTGTTTTTAAAAGTCTCTGCTCTCAGTACTTCTAACTGAATCTCCGTGGTGTGAAGTTGGGTTTCTCTCCCGTTGTCCCTGTTTGTACTTTCAGATATCTGCTTTATATTACCATTTCCTGATCGCCTTCAGCCATATCTGAGCCATGTTAAGTTACTGCTGATGAAAAAATATTTCCTGCTGCTTCATATTAAAAGCTTTTAAATAACGGGGGACTTTCATTGTGAAGAATTTATAGGAAATGAAATGTGTTTATCCACCGTTTTATAGCCGCAACTTTGACCACTAGTCACAGCCATGATGAATACAGTCTGCTGCTTTTCGACTCCAGACAAGCGCGTCATCAGTTAAAGACATACCTTCAAGCAGGTAGCTCTGTTGTAATGGAGATGCAAATCCCTGCCACGCTGGGCTGACGTGCCGAGTCAAACCGAGTCAAGCCAAGCCAGCACATGTGTATGGAGCCTAACAGTGTACTTTATGATCTGGTTTCCTGGTCTTCATTTAGCCTAAGTAGACAGAAGCATTGGTATATTTTTATTTACAAAGCCATACTGGGTAAACTCCCTTCATATCTGTGTAATCTCCTATCACTCACCAACAAGCTGTTATGATTTTCACTTCACTAGATGGCTGCTCTACCAGGTACCCAGGAACTTGGTAGAGCAGTTTTCTCTTATTTTGCCCCTTGGTCATGGAATAACCTCCAGAACACACCACAGTTTAATGGTTTTGTCTCCCTGGGAGAGTTCAAAACTCTGAAAAAGAAAAAAAAAAAACTGTGTAACTGAAGAGTGTAATTGCTATTCCTAAACTGGATTTTGTATTATGGTCTGTTGTCCCTTCATTTTTGTAATCTTGTAATGATGTGCTATCTTGGCTAGGTCTCCCTTGAAAAAGAGATTTTAATCTCAAGGGACTCCCTGATTAAATAAAGGTTAAATAAATAAATAAAAAAGTAAGGTCACCTGTTTTGGGGTTTTTTTTTCTCCATAGACCTGGTTACTTGTTTCTCTCGCGAGATCTGGCAATATTGCTCCTCGTTCAGTAGTCCTCGGGGAGTTAAAATATTTACAATCCAGCAATAAAACTTCTGAAAATAAACTTTACTCACCGACACTCAGATGTGGGATCTGGATCTCCACATCTGGGCACAGCAGGTACCAGCCAGGTGTATACAGGATCCAGAGAGCGCCAGGAAACAAAACGCATTGATTCTCACCAACAGACCGCTACGTTTACTCCAGTGTCTTGACGCCTCCTCCGGGGTGGTGGAACTGAAGCGTGGCAGAGGTGAGTAGTCATTCCTGATCGGAAGGGGGGAAGAGAAGTTTTCTGTCCACATAGGTCATGCTTCACCAGTTTTTCGGTAGCAAGTCAGATGTTAAAGAGTGATTAGCGATCATAAACCAGTACAGAGTCAGCATTTTTTGTGACAAATGACAGAAACAACACAAACAGAGCTGACATTGACAGATGGCAGGCCACACACACTGGTGCCATCTTGGAATGAGGGACATGTTGTCATGTATAATTTTTTTTATTTTGGAGTTTGGCCAGAGTCTTATTTGGATTAATTGAAGTTGGCAGAGGATAAATATTAAATGTTAATAGTGTCAATCTATCATTTGCAGTTTGCATTAGTTTATATAGAGTTCTGAGGCATGTACGTGGGGGAGCTTCCCAGCATGCACTGGGGCAGCAGACTGATTTCTGATTTCATAGTAAGTATATCACATTTATGGGGAGTCAAACCATGCAACTTAAAAAACACAGAGAAACTAACAATACAAGTCTCCCCTTTATTCAGATCCTCAAGTATTTCGCATCTCGTCCCAAAACTCCCCCCAAACAAAGAAAATATAACAATGACATGTAATGCAATCCAGAACATACACATCAACATTCAATCTCAACATTAAATAGACAAAACAAAGACATTAACACCAACAACACCACACTCTTACTAGAAGCAGTTGTTGAATACTCAATCCATGTCTCCTGTCTATTACTCTTACAAAGCCTTTTAATTAATACATTAATAAATACACACTACTAATATTAATACTACAACTAATTATAATATTATTAAATAAAAAATAATTAAACATATAACATTTCCAGATATAAAAAGACCTATCTTAATCTTCTTTTTGTAGGTTTGCTCATTATTTCTGTTGGTTATGATTAAATTGTGCTCACCAAATTAATAACTGAGACCTGGAACGTTGCAACAGTGCAACAAAGAAGTCTGGCAGGTCAAAAAACACAAACTGTCAGACAATCACAAAATTTGAAACTTATTTGAAAAAAAAGAAAACAAAGGTGAACAGTAACATTATTACTGTTGTAAATAACCATCAAAGCATCACTGCTTCAACTTTGACCTACTGTTCTTACTGTAGTTGTATAAACAGTTTTTCTGTGCAATGAGGGATCGGTAGTAACATTTCAGGTGTGTGACCTCTAAACAAAGTGGTTTAGATCATCTGGATAAACTGTTTGTGTGTTTCCAATCTGTCTGATCATCTCACTGCTCATGTTTCCTGACCTGAAAGATATCTCTGTAGTAATGTCCCCGTGTTCACAGATCTCAGCAGTTACTTAGGAATTGAACTGTTAGGGATAATGTAGACACTACATAAGATCCAATCTCCAATAAACAGAATTATCATTTAATTTTACATAAGTAGCCCATGAGAGAAAGAACATTTCTGTTTCTTTTAATAAAAATCTACAGTATATGAATGTCAGTTTTAACTGTCTGGAAGATTTCACATTTTCTGACATTACTCAGACCACCAGAACATCAGTGTCAAACTGGAAAGTACTACCAAATCATTCATACCATCCAGTGGCATGGCAACCAATATATTATTCCAGTAAGCCTTTCTTTAAGAGATTTTATTTTTAATATCTCCTCCTCTGCTTCCCTTTTCACAGACAATGGTTCTTCCAAAAACAGAATAGCATGCTAGTTGTTTTTGCAGTAGGTGAATTGAGATCTTATATATCTCACTAAATAATGACTAATGATTTACTTAAATATCAGAATATCAGAATATCAGAATTGCTTTCTAAGCTATATTGTGATTATGTGGTAAAGTCAATCATGGAATAAAAATGGAATGGAATGGAATGGAATAAAACCTAATGATTCAACATTGCACAGTTAACTGATACACCTTAAAACCTGGTCTCATTGAAGCACATTCCCTTCATAGATGTCTCATTTACCCTCGACATCCTCATTATATAATACATACATCACATCCTCTGATCTCTCATCACCATCAGTCAGTGTTTGACAGCATGAACTCAATCACATAGGTGACTTGTGCCATTAAAACCCCCATAAGTCCTCTATTTCAAGGCCATTACAACTAGTACACTTATGTTACTGGTCCCAGTGCAGCCATCTGTCAATAGAAATACACAGAAATGGGCAAGAGGCTTGTTCAGGATCGAAAGTCCAGATAATGAAGGAATAAATGTCTTTCTTCAGTCAGTCTAATGTAGGAAAGTGCAGGGCTGCTTAACTGAAGGTGTTGAATGTTACACTGAGGGCTGATGGAACATGACCTTTCAAAGACATATATACCATCGCTGCATGTTCCTTTCACTGAGGTATAAATATTTGAGGTGAGGAAACTTTTCATGTGTCAGTGGTGATTTTCATCTTTGCAGCATTTTCAAACCCAGTAACTGAATGTTGTTTAGCTGTAAACATTTATTTGTGCTGGAAGAGAAAAGTGATTTCTCTGACATGATGTTGGTTTGGTTTTTCCAGCTCGAGCTTTGTGATGGCAAAGAGGGCCAAAAGACTACAGCCATGCTAGCAGCCCTACTTAGGCACAGTGGTGCTTCAAGCTCAGTGCTAACGTCAGCTTGTTTACATGCTGATTCCTAGTCTGCATGTAAACAAGCTGACCTATTAAGACCTAGTTATGAGTCTTAATAATATCATATCTTTGTCAAATTTTACAATAGCTCTGATCTTATTCCATATATTCAAAGTATTTGGACCTGGTGTTCTCAATTCTTTTTCTTTTCTTTTCTATGATCACACCCTGAATCTGCTTTGCAAAATAATAACTAATATAATTGGGAAGATACAATCTCCCTCTCTTTTTGTCCACTTTCAGTTGTTTCATTTTTCCACAAATTCCACAAAAAGAGATTTAATATTCTATCTTATTTTTTAAATACTTACATACCAAAAGGCAATGCCTGAAAATACAAATACATATAAACCACAGTAGCTTTTAATGATACTGGGGCCATTTAGAGTTGAGCCTCTAAAGGTTCATAATAATTTTTGTTTGTTACAGAAAGCCACCATCTTATAAGAAAAAGTTGACATTTAGCTCTCTGTATGATAGTAGTGTTATTTGAAAATGTAGTCATTTACATATAAAATACAGTTCAGCACACTGATTTGGGCAAATCTACAACAGAGTGAAAAGTGTGGCACCCAGACCGTCTGTCCTGGTTCATTCAGCTCATCCATACACTTAGGGATCTCACTACAGCTCATTTCAGCTCACTTGGGAAAATCCATTTGAGAGTATCGGGGTGTAATTTGATGGTTGGAGTCTAACGGGAGGGAAGGAGAATTCATCTCTGCAACACAAAGACACCACACAGCTTCCATCCAAACAAAAGGAATAAGACATCTGCAGCCACACAAGAAACTGACGTGTGGGATTTATGAACTCACATAAGAGGGTGTTTTTTCCACATGAGTATAATTTTCTCTCTGCTGTGTGTTGTACATCGATTTAAAAATCACTGCTGGGTTTTATACCACTAGGCGGACATTAGAGTTTTTTGGGTTTTTTGTTGGGTTTTTTTGTTCACCTACCTGAACTGCTACCTATACTGTGTGTAGCAGTGTCTGTGACTTGCAGACAATCTAAGATAAATACAAATACCACAAAGTTAATTAGGCACATGGGGACAGCAGGAAGGAAATGTTAACACTTTTTGATGAATGAAATTAGTGCTGAAAGGAGTAGTCAATAGTCAATTAATCAAGAAGTCAATTGATCTATGCATCATTTTAGGAAATACCCTTAGAAATACTCTCCCAACCCACAGCCAGGCATCATAGCCGCTGGAAGTTTGGGTGCTGAGGGTGCTGTAGGACCCCCACTGAGATAGACTGTCTGTCACATTATAGCCCACCTCTCCCAGTCCCTGTCCGCAATAACTGATGATTTCACATTTTATTTTGTGTCCCATAGTTTTGTGTATGATGATCTGTTGTGGCAGGAAGGTTTAGACAAGTTAAAAATGCAGATTGCAACCAGCAGCAGCAATTAAGAAGTGTGTACAATCATGAGTGATGACTCTGCACTAAGCCAATGTATTCATCCTGATTATTAGAGTACCCCCTAGTGAAAACATATTTCCACAGCCAGTGGCTGAAACTACAGTTAGAGCTCTGACTCCATCCTGAGGATTAGGGGGAATGTATATGAAAGAAGTATTGTGAGGTAACACGAAAGTATTTCGAGGGAATGAAAAATGTTCTCTCTAGATAACTAACTAAACCAACTGCTATTTATTTGGATGTTTTGCATTGGTCAGTAGCTGTTGCATTTCATTTGTGTATTGCATTGTGTTGATATTTTCCTCTTTTTGAGAGGTTCTCTATTGATATTTTCTAATTACTTCATAATTCCTTGAAATCAATTGTTTCCACTACATTCACTTTTGTCTTCATTAGTAAGGTATTAAAGTATCCTATGTTATACAATATGATATATTAAAATATATACTTGAATCGTTTCACTTGAAATATTGTATTGGTATTTTGTGTAAATCTGACTACTTACTCATTTTCTTGATAGTAATTGATTATTTTGTTAATTTACCTAAGTAGACTATATATATATTAAAGTATGATTAAGTATGTATTCTGTATACTTCTGTATACTTCAAACCTGTGGGTACAGTGTAGTCTATGATACCTCCCCACAGTCAAGCACAGACAGGGAGGAAGCGGAGAAACATCTCTACAAAACAAAGCTTTCTTGAAGCCATCGTCTGTACAGGCCGGAGATGAAAGCACAGCCCATAACAGGAAAGGAAAATAGATGCCATCCCATTCCAAAAGGCTCACTGTAAGGACAGAACAATTGTACAGATATTAAGGCAGGTTATGAGGTGGAGGAAGATGGCGTGTGAGGAAAGGATCATGTAAAAAATGGTATCTGAATGACAACGGCAGGCCACTTTCATGCCACATGCTCTGCCTGCTGTCATGAACGTTGCAATTTCAAAGAGCTGTCACAACCACCTACCTTAATTTCTCTGAACACCCTTCCCCCAACCACCACACACACACTCACATACACACATATACATATGTAAGCCAGCTGTGTGACTGTCATCATTCCTTAGTATCACACTCACCAATAATCTGCTGTAAATGTTCCAAGCCATAAATGTCAACAAATGCCACATACTGTACAGTGCTAAATTCTCTAAATATCTACTTCCTGCTATCCACATTCAACCCTGAAATCACATCAGTGTAATGTAGAAAGGAAATTACATAAGGAATGATTAAATGAAGGCATCTCCATCTTTGCTAATAAGAATATTTTGTAAATGACTTACTATGAGAATTGAGTCACATGTTGCAATTTTTCTTGACAGTCTTGAGGGATAAACAAAAGGCTGTACAGCTCTCCTCTTCAGGTCAGTGATTCACAGTTTCCCATGAAACAGACGTTAGTGACAGCTATTCCCCCTGTAGTGTGTAACAACTCTAAATCCATCCATCCACTGTAAACAAATCATCATGTCACTCATCCAGCATCCCATCCACAGTATTGTAATAATGTTTACGTGCACGTTCTGTTTACCTTTGGCCTAGCTTTAACTGTTCCCATGGCAGGAAAGTCATCCTCTTTCTCCCTCACATTTATGAATTTAAAACGGCACATGTATCGACCACTGGGGCAAAAACACAATAGAAATGCAACTCATGTTTACAGCACAGTCAAACACACAGTGGGCTGATGATTCATCACGTCATGTTTTAATGAAGAAGACATGGAAAGGCCTGCTTCATGGTTCTTGCCCTGGTCTTTATAATCTCACACCCATACCCACAAACCATTAAACATAGCAGTCTGGGGTTACGCTGACTGCACATGACTCAATGCTGATTGGCTTGTTGGTCTGTCGCATCACTAACCCATTCACTTCCTCTTCTGCCTTACATTACATTGGCTTTCAGGCTGCCAGAGTGTTTTTAAAGAGCAGAAAACAAGTACAGAAGAAAACAACAGCATACATGCTGCATAATAATGACATGCAGCCATTGTGAAAGCTTTATTTACCTTATTCTTTTTTTAATTTACTTTTACTTTTATACAGTAGGTACCATATAACATAACAAAAGACATAACAACATAAGGCAAGGCAGATGGACAGTGTCAGAACATACAGACAAATGGAATGGAAGATTAATGAGTAACAACAAAGAAAAGAGAGAAAGAAACAAGGTAGAAACAATAAGAAATAAAGGGAATAATAATAATAATAATAATGAAAATGGGAGGTGCAGGCGGTTTGAGTGTTGAGGGGTTGCAATTTACCAAACAAAGTCCCTGGTCAGCAAACCCAGAGGTGGGGGAGCACCAGAAGACAGGCTCAAGGGATGGCAGCAGGGGGCAGCAGTGTCCGCCCCGGAAATATAATTATAATATGAGTTTGTTGTTGTTGTTGTTGTTGTTACTAAAAGGACTTGAGTGTTTTGTGGGAGTTACTGCAGTGGACTGCCCCCAGAACCATACTGAAAATTTTAAAGGACCAGTGTGTAGAATTTAGAGGCATCTAGCGGAATGGACTTGGCAGAAATTGAATATAATATTCATAAGTATGTTTAAATTAGTGTATAATCCCATGAAAATAAGAATCATTGTGTTTTCGTTTCCATGAACCTCAGATGGTTCTGTATAACAAACCATTTGGCGCATCAGGTTAGCTAGAGTCCTCACTAAGACCAAGAAAGTGGATCATATCACTCCAGTTCTCAGATCTTCACACTGTCTTCCTGTCTGTCAAAGAAGTGATTTTAAAATACTACTGTTGGTTTATAGAGCACTGAATGGTTTAGGGCTAAAATACATTTCTGATCTGCTGCTACATTATGAACCATCCAGACCTGGATCTGGGACAGGTCTGCTTTCTGTCCCCAGAGTCAAAACTAAACATGAAGAAGCAGCGTTCAGCTGCTTCTTCATGCCCTTCATATCTAGAGAGCAGGTCCCCTTCCACAGAGGCTACCACTTGTACCACCACGTTTCTGCAGTAGCCCAGAATGGATAAACCAAACACTAGCTCTAGAGAGGGCCTTTCGCATTTTTTGTGAGTTTCACAGCCACCATAGGTTCTCCTACACGCTTGGAAGGGGAGGGGGAGGGGAGGGTTATTCAGTTGGTTGCAATCTGCCACCACTAGATGCCACTAAATTCTACACACTGGACCTTTAACAAAGACACATCACAAGCGTACTTCCACAGCACTCATTACAGAGTGGAGAGCAAGGACAACAGTGTGACTTGCTCAAGTATGTAAGGCAAGGCAAGTTTATTTGTATAGCACATTTCAAGAACAAGGCAATTCAAAGTACTTTACATAAAACATAAAAGGTGTCAAGAAAGAATGTAAAAGCAACACAAGGCAATATAAAATATTTAAATACAATTAAAAAGTAATTAAAATAAACTAAAATAGAATAAGACAGATTAAACAGGAGAATTAAAGTTACAGTGCAATGTAAGATATTAATCAAAAGCCTCAAATTTGATTTAAAAAAAGGCAGTGGCAAACAGAAAAGTTGTCAGCCTTGATTTAAAGGAAATGAGAGTTGCAGCAGACCTGCAATTTTTCTGGGAGTTTGTTCCAGATATGTGGAGCATAAAAACTGAATGCTGCTTCTCCATGTATAGTTTTAACAGTAGTATTTTAAAATCAATTCTTTGACAGACAGGAAGACTGTGTGAAGATCTGAGAACTGGAGTGATATGATCCACTTTCTTGGTCTTAGTGAGGACTCGAGCTAACCTGATGCGCCAAATGGTTTGTTACACAGAACCATCTGAGAAGTCGTCCATGGAAACTGTTTGGAAAAGGGCAGGAACTTTCAAAAAAATACTTGGTAGGTGATTGGATGAACCATCTGTCTATCACCGTCTATCACCATCTTACCTTGTGAGGCAGCTGGATTTGCAGTGCTGATTGGTCCAAACCACTGGTGGCTCTGACACAAGCGCATAACTTGAAGCCTGACAAGATGGATTCTCGCATGATCTTGTGATGTCATGATCTTGTGAATCCAGCTGCCTCACATGGTAAGACTCAAGTAGCAGCGTTCGGAATCAACTGCAGTTGTCTGATCGTTTTTTTTAGGGAGACCTGTAAAGACACCGAGTCTATTGAAGATAAACACGTGGACACGTTTTTCCATTCCTGCTGAGACATAAGTCCTTTAATTCTTGATATATTCTTCAGGTGGTAGTAGGCTGACTTTGTAATTGTCTTAATGTGGCTGTTGAAATTCAGGTATGAGTCCATGACTACACCAAGATTTCTGGCTTGATTTGTAGTTTTTAACATTATTGACTGAAGCTGGGCGCTGACTGATCATTCTTCCTTGGCTCCAAAAACAATTACTTCAGTTTTATCTTAGTTTAATTGAAGAAAATTCTGGCATATCCAATCGTTGATTTGTTCAATGCACTTATTCAGCACTTGTATTGGACCATAATCCCCATGTGATATGGTTATGTAAATTTGTGTGTCATCTGCATATTTTATTGTTTTAAAAGCATGTAGATGTTGAGCCTTGGGGAACTCCACATCATTTTTGTCTGCTCAGATGTGTAATTACCTATAGACACAAAGTAGTCCCTGTCCTTAAAGTAGGATTCAAACCAGTTTAGTACTGTGCCAGAAAGCCCCACCCAGTTTTCTAGTCGGTCTAGTAATATGTTGTGGTTGACTGTGTCAAATGCAGCACTGAGATCCAATAATACTAATACTGAAATTTTGCCACTGTGTTTAAGTGGATGTCATTAAAGACCTTAACAAGACAAGTCTCAGTGCTTTGGTGTAGTCGAAATCCTGACTGGAAGACATCAAAACAGCTGTTTAGTGCCAAGACGTTGTTCAGCTATTGAAAAACAGCTTTTTCAATAATTTTACTTAAAAACAGAAGGTTTGATGTGTTAATAATTTGTAGAAGATCTGAGGCCATGCAATTAGAAACATTTTTGAAAAAGCCTGTTGGCAGAATATTAAGGCAGCAGGAGGAGGATTTCAGATGTTGTATAATGTCCTCCAAGTTTTTGTGGTTGATAGGATCAAATTGTGTCTTACTACTTACTACTACTATGATTTTAGGTGGACACAGGGACAACATATATCCTGTACCTCATATGTAGGCCCCAGTAGAAAGAATTAACATTTTAACATTTTACAGCAGGTCTCCCTGCAATGCTGTTGTGTGGCATCCTGGGGACTGGGATGGGACATCTCACTTCTGGGCTCCCTCTGCTGGTCTTCTGAGCTTTTCGGACTGCCATCTGTCTGTGGGACCTGGGCTCTTGTTCCTTCACTCAAAGGTTTTGCCTAACCCTAACTGTCTCAACCATAAGCCTAAACCAACCTGGAGCTCACTTTTTCTGACCCTGGCTCTTGCCTTTTGGACCAGCAGCTGGCTCTAACCCCTGCCATCTCAACTTGGATGCCTAAACCTAAACAGGCTCACCTTGGACATCCCACTGTGTTCTTTGATTCTCCTTCTCTCTTTCCTCCTGGCTGTCTGGCACATGTCATTTTGAGGATCACAAACCTTGAGTGACAAGCACTTGTCAGTCCATTGTCTTTGGCTTCCTCTCCCATTGCACTGGTTAGTCGACAAGAATCTCAAACTTCAACCCAACAGTTGCCTAAACTAAACCAATCCTTAACCATGTGGCTGATCAGGAAATCCTCATATGAATCCTTTTTGTAACAGTTTTGGGAATCACTGATGAATGATGTATGTGAGACAATCAACTCATTGTTTCTTTTTTTCCCATCTGATTGGTTGATAACAAAAAAGCTCATAGGCATAAAAACATCCCCATGACCGAAGCAGTAAGTGTTTTTGTAATTTATATATTTTATCCTCCCTAACTCCAGTTGCCCTTTAGCAAATGGCAGTTCTCAAAATTCAAATATTTACTTGTTGCTGCCACATGGGGCAATACAATGTATTACCATCCAAGCCTGCCACAACAGATTTAAAAGCGTGGTAGGCAATTCTTCTTCTTCTTCATTTTATGAATGTTAGTGTGGTGAACTAAATAAATGTCTTGCATGCAGGAGTATTGTGTAGGAATCTGTTTTTTAGTAGGCAATGAGCTCCTCTCCAACACATCAGCATAAGAAATGCTGTATGTCTGGAAGTCTTTGTCCTAAATCTTGAAAGATCAGCAGGTTATACCTTACCAAAGCAGTGTAGTCAATTCTGAGCTAAGGGTTGCATGTGAATGTGCAGAAATCTCCAGCAGCCTTGTGTCACTAACCCAACATTCTAGAAACTTCCAGGGTCAGGCTGATCCCAAGATGGAGGTCTCCAGATAGCCTCAGGTGGAATTCTTCATACTGGACTGAACCTGTCACAACTCATCTGGCTGCCAAGTTCAGCTATAAGTAGAGCGCCATGGTTGGTGTTTGTGCCCTCTATGAAACAGCTAATCAAGAGCCTGACACGGATGTACTAGGATTTGATTTAAAAAGCATTTAAAGAAAAAAAAGTGTTGTGGTTGATGGTTGGTGGTTGATGGATGTCAGAAATATCGCTACTTGAGACATACAGTAGGCCTGAGACATAATGCGCTGTGGAACAAGGGATCACATCCTCTGAATGAATTATAAAATTTCCCAGTAGCCTACTGATAAACATATACAGTAGGAGTGGGCAGTAGTCAAAGAAATACTCTCTACACTTTTTTTTACCACATGGGACCAGTGGAACCAGTTATGTTGACATATTATCACCTTGTCAAGTTAATATGGCAAAATTGTTTGCAAACAGTTGCCTTTTTGCACATCAAGCAGACACAGAACACCATTAGCTTTCACTTGGAGTTGAGTTTCTGATTGCCTGATGAATGTAAGCCAATATTCACTCTATTTGAGCTCTGTTTTGCTCTCTACCAACTTCTGAGAAAAATATGTTTCTTTAGCAGCTAAATGCTCCACTATGTTCACCAGCTAGTCTCTAACTGTGTCTGTTTGCCATTTGGCGCTGAGCAGGTAGTGTACAGTGGGTTTTAGAGCTTTTTCACTAAAAACAGCTGCCTGTTGTGGCTGGAAACAAAATTGATGTGAGCAGAATTTGTGGGCCAGAAAGCCAAAATGGTGAGTTGAAAAATAAATAGCAGTAAATAAATAATTAAATTTTCCATATAGTAATTTCAGCCATTTTTATATAAAAATATTGATTAGTGTAGATGGATGTAAATGTAGTTACAGCACCGAATTCTAAATTTTATTGGAAGTTTACTAGTTAGTTACTGATGAGACTGAGTCAAGTGCATTCATGGCTGTCACTCTTGTCCAGTCTCTCCTCCCACCTCCCACTTCATCTCATTCATCCAATCACTGCATGTGTGTTCGCACCTTTTATTAAGCCTCTTCCCATACATAACAAGTCTTTTTCCTCATTTTCTGTCTTGCACATCTCGCAGGCATATATTGTGCCACACCCATTACTTCATTACTGCATGGGTTTGTGTTGACAGCAGCCTTAGCATATTGGTGTGAGTTGCCATTGTGCTTACTCTCTCCAACCATAGTGACCCTTCATGACTCTTGGTCCCATGAAAGAAAAGGCACTAACTGTCTTTGCACCTGTAGCAGCAGAGCAGAAGGATGGCAAAGTTACCTGTTCGCACACTTTGATCCAGAACAAAACATCTAGACAGTTAACGGCTAGAATTCCATGAGATTTGCTGTGGATTGTTTGGTGACCATAGGACCTTTCCTCTAGCTCCAAGATGAAATATAAATGTCCTCATGGTAAATGGCCACAAGCAAAACCTAAAACTGATGGCAATTCTCCTGATTTTCTAGTTGATCTATATCCCAACCTTTACCTACAGTAAAAACTAAAAGAATAAGATCACAAAAGCTGCCAACATGAGTTTTCTTCACAGGGTGGCTATTCTCATTCTTCAAGCTGGAGTATGTGGATGGGGAGAGGGATCTTGCTTAACCTGCTACCACTGTGACCTGGACCTTGATAAAGCTGTGCTCAGACCAACATTAGCGCTGTGTGAAAAAACGTAGTCTTTTCATTCATTTGAATGAAAGAAGACCAGTCTAGCGGCACAGTGGGGGTGCCAGGCAGAGGGCTCTGGCGCAAAAATGTTGTCCGACAAAAAAGTTGAACCACGATGAGCTTTTGCTGCGATGCAACATGTCATCGGGAAAGGTGGTGGAACATGGATTGATGTGTGTTGGCTGAGAATCCAATACTTTGCTCCAGAGCAAGATATCACTGCATCTATTGGCCAGATTGCCTAATTTGCTGTGATTATGAAGGAGGGTGAATCCTATTGTCTTTGGTGACTCTCCAACTTCCCTTCTATCTGACTAAAAGTTCAATTTTACATAAAAATATCACAATGTTCTGGGTAGAGTACATAATAAGATGTATTGAAAACATTGAAGGTAAAGGCTCAGTATGCTTCAACTGAACTAGTCATTCCATTTTTACACCATAGACCTTTCTCATCATTACTCATTCGTGTATTTTTGTAAATATATAAGCACAAACTGTAAAAAAAAGAAAAGGTAGAAAGCAAAATAAAACATACAAGCAAAAAAACAAACAAACAGACAATACAAAAGAAACAATTAATAAATAAATAAAAAACAAGAGATATTGGGAACAAACTCGAATAAAGACAACTTGTTTACAGCACAAAAAACATCACATACATTGATTTCTTTTAGATGATAATGCTAGGGAAATTATTTAGTCTATTATTTACACCCTAAAAATTATAAAATAAAATAGCAAGTAAAGGTAAATTTGTCCATTACATAAATGTCCTTCATAGTTTCAATAAAGTCTTGTAATATAGGAGGTTCAGGCTGTAACCATTTTCTTGTTATTGTTTTCTTACTTGCAGCCAAGTACTCCAAGTCATGTTTACAGGCAACTGGCCTAGATATAGTACATCAAACCTAAACATAATCTTAAGTATGCTTTATAACCTTATGTATGTCCTGCCAAAAGGAATGAATTACATTGCAGTCCCAAAAAAATCAGAGGGAATCTAATCATTCACAAACATTCACACACTGATGGCACAGCCATCAGGAGCAATTGGGTATTTGGTATCTTGCCCAAGGACACTTCGACATGCATCAACAGGCAAGGTTTGAAACAGATACAAAAGTCTTGGTAATCATTTTCACTGATTCATTTTTACCGATTCCACTCTAGAGGCTAAGCCCATGACTGGGAGCAGGTTCCATCTGGCTATGTCTACTTTAATTTTTGAGTTCAGGGGATCATAGTTGATGAGTCTAAGTCTGTCCAACTCTTTAGGCAGATACACCTCAAGACATTTCATTGATTCTGTCTGCCAATCAAGGTTATAATCAGACTTTATGTTATCTGGAGGGTTATAGTTATAGACTAGCACCTGGGTCTTCTGTACATTTATTTATACCCTGACTATGGTCCAAATACAAAAGTGAAATCATTGTAATGGGGAGAGAGGAAGAGGGGTCACTCAAATAAACCAAGACATCATCAGCAAAAAGGGCAATTTTATGTTTAAACCCTGCTTTGCTTGATTCTAACGGTCTGTTTAATCCATTGGCTGAGTGGTTTGATGAAAAATGTGAAGAAGAGTGGAGAACAGACGCACCCCTGATGGCACCCCCTCTCACGAGTGAAACTATTTGTTAAATTCCCATTAATTTTAATTCTAGCAGATGGCTTATCATATAAATTCTTGATTATATTAATAACATCATCATGAAACCCAAATTTTCCTAAAACCATGTACAAGTATGACCAGTTCACCGAACCAAAAGCCTTTTTGGCATCCAAACCCAAAATAATTGCACAAATTTTATGTTTTTGAATGTGTCTCAAAATATGTAAGGTCCTCTGTACATTGTCCTGAGTCTGTCTTCCCCTAATGAAACTTGCTCATGGGAAATAAGATCTGGCAATAGAGACTGTTCTTGTTGCTATTATAGTCCATGTTGAGGGCAGACATTGGTGTAAAAATTGGCACATTCAAGTTTGTCCTTACCCTCTTTTGGGATCACTGATATTATGGCTTCTCTCCAAGAGGGCGGGATTTCACCCTTTTCTAATACCCAGTTACATGCTGAGAGCAAGCCTGGTGTAAGTTGTTCTTTAAATATTTGATACCATTCTGAGTTAAATCCGTCCGTGTCACTAGATTTGTTCTGTTTAAGTTTAGCAATAGCCTCATGTAGCTCCTTGCCTATTTCACAGTCAGTTATCCTGTGCCTATTTCTCTCAAAAGCCAAGAAATAGTCAACTCTGGAGTAAACTGCATGGGGGTGAGAGTAATATGTATAGTCTCGATTTTTGGGGAACAAGTCCCTCCATACATTTATAATCCCTGTATCTTGCATCAGGTAATTTATTCTTCTAACAAATTATGGTATCTGGTGAATACATAATTCAGAAGAATCTAATTTAGGGTTCAGACATTCAGATCACCTCCACAAATGAGTATAACTTGGGTTTCAGAAACCATAATGTTGAAAACATTTTGGAAAAAAACTAAAATCACAGCCAGGTGGGGCATTAAACATTAAATAATGTCACTGGGGTCCCTTCTATTTGCCCTCTTATCAAAATAAACCTCCCTCCTTGTCTTTAATTTCGGAGGCAATTTCTGTTCATAGTTTATCCTATTAGAAATTAATATAGCCTCCTCTTCTGTGGCCAGAGTAATGTGCTGAGGAAAAAACATGCCCATCCTGTTCAGTTTATTGTGTTCTATTTGGGAGAGGTGGGTTTCCTGTAAATACACCATATGTGATTTCTCTCACTTTAATTTGGTTAGAATTTTAGCCTGTTTAATAGGAATGGGGATGCCATTGATATTAAAGGAAGTTACTCTAATTTGGTTTATTATTGAAGCATAAACTGTAGTAGCTCCTATCCATACAAAACAAACAAACAAAACAAAAACCCAAAAGTTGCCCAACATCACCCTTGTCACTTGACCATAAAACATAAGTAAATAAACCAAAAGAACATATATTTCCAAAAGAACAAATAAAAAGTCTTCCAAACAAAAACATAGTAGTGACTCCCATAGTGGTCCTTCCAAAGCAGACCTTGATAGAGCTTGGGTGACAAGTAAGCTCTGAAGGTAAGCTCTCACTAGTGCAGAGGAGAACGCCTTTGAAGATGCCATCCAAAGCAGTCATATTATTTCCCCGACCATTTATTTAAATCAATAGTTTTCAAATTTCTTCAATATGAAAAAGAAAATGCTAGTAATGAAAAAGTACATCAGACCTGTCTTGTATGTTGCTCCTCTAGTTCAGTTCAGTCCACCCGTCGTGTTTCAAATCTTGTCCGAGGGTGGTGAGCATCTGAAAGACTGGAGCCTCTCCCTGTAGCTTTGAGCCGTACACTGTTTTAGACGTCCAGTTTTCCCCATCACTGTATGCCAGGTTAGTTTTTGTATCTGCTCCCTCAGTGATGTGGGTGGATTGATCACCGCAACAGTGTATTTTCTTGCTGCCATATCCTTCTTCACCTTCTCTGCAGAGTTGCATACTTTAATTCCATCTTCATATTTCACTTGCAGCCTTGTGGAAAACAGTGTTCTAAATGAATGTTGTTGTCTTTTAACACAACTCTCTTCATCTCGGAGTACTTCTTGTGTTCCATTGTGTTCCATTCCTTCTTGTGTGGGGCATTATCATGGTGAAATGCAACTTAAGGAGTTTCTTCAAAAATGTTGTCTTCTGAGCCTTCTGGTACTCTGTAAACTCTGATTGAGGCAGATTAGCTTCTCTAAAGCTTCTGAGTTCCCCAAAAATTGTCTTGAGGCTAACCCTGGCTTGCTCTGGATCTGCCCCACCATTAGTGTTGGCGTCAGGTGAGCTGGGGTTTTCAACGATTGTTTTCCTCATTCAGGTTGATGGGGCTTTTTCTGTTGCTTTCCCCGCATTGTCATCATTTGCCCCTTTCTTTCAGTGCATTACAGATATGGCTTATTAATTGGTTTAGGGCTTATTTTTAAAAGGTCATCGAGAGAGTGTGTTTTATGCTGCCATTTTTTTTACTGGAAGTACCCTCTAACCATGTCCAAAGGCAGAAGTGTTTGTGCAAAAACTGCCATGCACGTTTTTATAGTCTCAGTGCAATGACTTGTAAGAAATGGGGATAGTGATGCAAACATTTGGGCAGTCTTGCCTCAAAGGCATATGTTGTACACACAAAAAGTACTGTAGTTGTGTGAAAAAGTACTGTAGTTGTGTGAAAAATGACAAATGAGATATGATGGGGCCTACGTACAGTACCAGTCAAAGGTTTGGACTCACTTTTCCATTCACTTGAGTGAGAAAGTGTGTACAAACTTTCGATTGGTATTATATATATATGGATACCTGTGAACTTCTATTTCGCCTTGTCTCATTACTGAATAGGACACTAATGCCATGTAATCACTGTATTTATGTTCTTTGATTCACTGTCATAAAGAGTGGTGATCATGGACAGCAGAAGATTTGCAGAGATGTCTTTATTAGCTGTGTGTCACTGAAAACCAGCAGATTGCTGACCCTTTCTTCAGCTCGCTTCATGTTGTCTTCATTCTCAACCACACTGAAAACTTGTGGGAAAAAACACAAACATCGCAAGCTAACCAATCACATTTCCTTTTGTCTCCATGTCGTATCTCTGTAGCTGCTGTCCTCTACATGTAACTGCAGCAGCTATGTTCATAAACTCCAAAGCTACACTGAAACCCCCTTTAAGGCAATTAACCCTTCTGATTTCAATGACCCCTGGCCTTTCCTCAAGTCCTCAAGTCCTTAAAGGGTCCATTTCCAGGTTTTATGTGTTTATTCTGGGACTCCACTAGAGTAGCTTTGCATGATTCACAATTTTAAAAAACTCCTTATTTATACTGACCCTTTATGCAGCCCCTCAGTTCAGCCTCTGCCTCTAACAAGGCAGTCTTAGCTCCTGTCTCTTTAAGGCCTCCCTCCCGATGAGCCCACTCTGTTCTGATTGGCCAGCTTTCTGGCAGCTGTATCAGAGTCGTGTTAAGTTACTGCCGATGCAAACCCAACATTTCCAGCTTCACTGCTTTATATTAAAAGCTTTTCAATGACTAAATAACGGGAGACCTTTATTGTGAAGAATTTACAGGAAATGAAACGTGTTCCTCACCAAATTAGCAGAGCTTCGTTAGCGGCACTAAAAACCAGTCGACACAACAACATATGGAGATATTTGGAGCTCTTTGTTGAGTGGATCAGTTAGAAATAATGCAGGAAGGAATAGTACAAGCAGAAACAGCCACAGTGATGATGATGTTTGATGAAGAGCTGCAGATGACCAGCACACCTCCAACAAACTAAACTACTTACTTTACTTTGCCCTGCTGTGTAATGGAAAAACACTCACAGTGTGCCAGCTCGACTCAAATCATGGCTCGGTGTGACAACCCCCAAAACAATGGAAAAATGCTATAATGTTAGCGAGTGGAGCAGTGAACTTGCATGCCATGTGTGGAGCAGATGACCATATAAAGAAATCCGTCACGAGCCGATGTCGGCTTGGGCTGAAAGTAGAAAATAAAAACATTGGAAACCGAGCATTCAGAGCAGACTGAAGCCGGTGCTCTTTGCTCACAGGGATTACTTCTACATACATTTACCTAATTATTTGACACTGGCCACATTTAATATGAACATCCAACATTGTAACATTGTACAGTATATATGACTGAAAATAAGGAAAAGTATAATAGGTCCCCTTCAAGGACAGATTCAATCTTCATATTCCACAACTAGTAAGAATAGCAAATCTGTCAGTTCCATCCAGCACTTTCATATTAAACATGCAGCCTCTAACAGGAACTTAGGCTTTTATTCTTCATTATTTGGAGGCTCACGTGATTTTTTGTAAATAAAAAGATTATGACTCTGGTTTCTATTAAATGTCAAAGATGCAAAGCTGTACCCCTGCGTTTCTACATTTCTGAGCACCTGACCTTTTGCAGGTACATTGTTTTGATCTGATAGCAGTGTATTGTTCTTTGCTTGCAACCCCTGACATACTGTATGTTAGCATCAGATCTTGGAATATTTTTACTGACACCAAAGCCCCACAGGCAAGGGACAGCTGCACTGGCAGAACTCTATATACCTGACTCTATTCCTGTGTGTTTTTAAACAGTTAAAAGTGCTCCCTTCTTGTTTGTGAAGGTTGCTGCCATCAGGGACTATTACTTGAGACATTTACGACCTTTTAGGTCTTTGTGCCTCTACAGATCATCTACTGCTTCTTTTTCTTCTTTCGAAAAGTGTCTTCATAGAATACAAGTTTTGGGAAATAGCAGTTGCTCTCTGTTCCACTCATGGCTGTTGTCCTTTGGCTCTCATGTCAAAAAAACAAAAAAAAAGCAGTAGTTTGACAAAAGACGAATAGACAACCAGGGTGCCTCCTACCTTTGTCAGGACCACCACACCATATTTTAACAACACCTTATATTACTTATTCATCAGGAAATTCATGTTTGTGTAGGGAACATTACATTGACATTACATTGGGGCAAGTGGAATTTTATTCAAATATAATTATCAAAAACCTGAACTGTATGTTTTTGTTTTTGTTTTTTCAAGCCTTTTTATTTTCTTCTTGCTACCTTTAACAACTCAACTACCTCTAACAATGATTTAAGTCAATATAACGGCTAGTGATAGCCTATTCCACTACTTTTGGTGGTAACTTGTAATGTACTTAATTACTTTTTGCTAATTGAATAACACAAATACAATTACTGAAATTTAAATGGGTTCGTTACTCCTTATTTTTATCTGTGAAAATAGTGGACAACTGCAGAGGATAGGATAGCAGACAAACACAAACAGCGACCTTACGGTGTCTCAGCGCCACGTTGTAAAGTCCACGTCATTGTAGCCAACTGGTGGTAAAACATAAGTCTTGTCTCTGGAATTATAACGTTAATAATACCTGTTACTGAACTGCCGCTGCTATTGTTGATTTGAGTTGTGGATCTGCGGACTTTTAAGTTGTCTTTCTTTTATGTTTGTGAAACTGGATTGAACTGCACTGATTTGGGGTTGTGGGGGAAACATTACAAAAGTAATGCAAAAGTTATTTTCCCTTGTAACTAATTACTTTTTATATGTAGTAGGCTAATTGGTAAAGTAATTAAATTACTTTTTGAGAGACGTAACTAGTAATTGTAACTAATTACTAATTTTCAATAACTTGCCCAACAGTGGTGATAGCGCACGGTTGATATGAATGTGCGCAGTCGTGCGCACTAATTAATACTAGGAAATTAACAGATCTCTCCGCCTCAGTATTTATCCATCAGACTGATGTACTACAGTAGAGCGCTGCTCCCTGTACAGTTTGCTCTCAGGTTAGTCTGTGGGTGAGCTTTGGGGACTCCCTGTTGGAGGAGCTAACAGGATGGACGGACAGTAACCACACTCATCTCTCTGGTTTACTCATCGCATTCTCTGCCAAAGGCTTGTTCATCTCCACTGTGTTCAGTCAGTGTGCAGTCTCTCTTGGCAACCCAGAGGACACCTGTCGCGTTTCAGGTAGGCGGCAACTATGTTTCGACAAATTACACTTAATTGGACGCGTTTTACACAAATGTGATGTAAGCAGCCATGCGGTGTTTGGATGGGGAGTTGGGCTGCACAGTCTTGGATACTGGTCTAAACAGAACCCCACTGTGAGAAGATTAGACCTGTGTCTTTGTGGAGACAGATATCTGTGTGGGGTCCGTTTAATTGCAACATCTGTAAGGTGCTTTGTGCCGTTCTGCCGTGTTATTACGCGCTCTGAAAGCGTTTCCCGTCTTGTTTTCAGGCTTCAGCAATGAGAGGACGATGGGGCTCCCATTACATGTCTACGTTGGTGTCTTTGATCGTACTGTGGCAGACATGGTAAGTTTTATGTCGGTGTCATGTATTTTCTTTAATTAACAGAAATAGCTTACTACAGAGCTTGGACGGCAGGCTGGTCGCGCGCACGGGCAGCGTAAGACGCGGCTTTCTGGCTTTCCCACCTCAAGGCTGGTAAACGGGATGTTTTGTTAAACAGCAATAGTACCACAATAGACTGCTAGCGACGTTAATGATCCGCGTTAATATGAGAATTCATAGCAGATCTTTGTCGGACACAACCAGTGCTTTGTGCGCTTAGTTTACGTAGAGAGCGCAGCGCCAAACCTCCTTAAAAATCGGACAATTTAAGAATGATTTGCCTTTGAGGAAAAATTACACCTAGCACAAACGTGATACGCGGTCTTCTAAGATTTTTTATGCTCTTCTGGTAAAATCGGCGTTTCGAAGCATCATTTTATTTCTGTAAATATCAACTTAGGTAGCGTATTAGATGTCATTGTTACCGCCTATCACTGTGCACTTTGTATAAAAAAAGCTAATGGGAGTAGGCCTAATAAACGAACCGTTTGTAAAAGTTACAATTCTCATCAGTAGCATTAAATTGTAACCCCATTCATCTATGTAATATTGAACTAGATTTTTACATGTGTAGAAACTGTGAAGAACAACATATGATGCCATTACTCGTAGTATGATACTGTCTAAATGAAAACTATCCAGATTACTGTATTGTCCATCGAACGGCAAACCTGTCCAAGGTGCTACATGGAAAGGTTTTGCCCTGGTTATTTATTACTCGGAAAAAAGAGATGAAAATAAAGGAAAGTCATAGTGAGACATTGAATGAGGTATTTAAAAAGTTCAAGGAGCAGTGCATCTGGTGAGTACATCACAATTATTATTTTAAGTAACACACTATTGTGCTAGATTATGGTTGAATAAATATTAGTGTTAATTTTATATTGAGTTGAATGGTAAAAGTGCATTTAGGCATTTCTAGCAGTGGGTGCTGTGTGGAATGAACTGTCACATTGTATTTTTGAAAATATGAACGTGTGTTCTAGTAGAGGCTGTCCACACTCATTATGACAGTTCAAAACATTTAGTTAGACACTTTGATAATCAGGGAAGTCAAGTCTCTGTAGGAAAAAAAACTGTTTCAATATAAAAAATATATAAATATTTATTTTATCTTTATGCTTTTATCAAAATATGTACATGTTTGATTTGGAATACATTAAGTCTTTGGTTATTCTCAAAACAAAAAAAAGTGCACTGTTTACACTATTTATTCAAGGATAACTATCATGCATTCCTACCTCATAGGCCAGATCACCCACCACACTTAAAGGTGTACTCTAGAGGTTTAGTATTGCACTTCCATAAAGCTGGGACAAAGGGAAAAAAAAGAATGGTCAAAATCAAAGTGACAGCGGCTGAGACATGGATCCTACATTTCCCATAAGGCAACTCAATGCCATCTTTTCATTAGACCCTCCCTGCCTGGTAAATACCCACATCTTTCTATCTCCAGTTTGAAAGATGTCTGTTGTGTTATACATTTGTCTCCAGGCCACAGCTGAGATAGCCTTGATGATGTCATCAGACCGTACCATGTCAGGTTCTCCAAAACCACAGAAGACGTTATACAGCTGTTTTTTACAAGATGAGTAGTACTAACTATGACTAGTAACGTGATCTTTCGTCACTGGTCTAAAATTTCTGACTTGATTTGATACAGACCTGATACAAACACACCTGATGTGCATGTTGTTCCAAAATGTTCCAAAAAAGGATACTGATACAGAAGGGTCCTGAGGTCAGTCAATCCCACTGTGAATAGACCGGAGGATAATTAGATCCAAAATGACCCAAACAGACAGAGAACAGCAACACTGTCAGCAGCATGGTGCTCTACCAATTAACAAGCACCCAGGGTGGAACAAGACTCACACTGTCCTTCTGCATCACAAAGAAAAAAAGAATTGTCCTGTGCTTATGACGATACATCGTGATCAGAGCTGACAGAGCCTGACAGATCTACTCAGATTGATACACAGACCAGAGACCTGCAGCACTACAACAAGACACTAACAGGCCTGATTAGACCGGATATAATTTGGACCCCATTCATTCATTCTCAGGTCCAGTCTCGGTTACTAGGAAATAACTCCTCTGCTTCCAATCTTTATGCTATGCTAGGCTAACACATCCAGACTCCACCTCTGTACTAAACCACATGAGAGTGATATTGATCATTTCATCCCATGTTTTGAAAGAAAGCAAATAAGCATAATTCCTAAAATGAATCAATACTATAAAATACCAGGAGATCACACTTCAAAGTGGAATCTATTATTTTGTGAGAAAAAACATCAAACAAAGCCAGTTTCCACTACTGTTGTGGGCTGACTGATCAATAGAAATTCCTCCACTGTTTGGACAGTTTACTACAATGATGATTATGAAAAAATTCAAAACATTCTGTAAAGGAAGTCACAAGAAACGTATGTATATACAAATAAAGAGGTCACTCATAGACAGTAAACAATGTAATTATGAGTAATTGTTTGAAGGTTATTCTGCATGACCATTAGTCAGCCTCATGCTGCAGGGTTTCAATTTCAATTTAAAATGTGTATTTTACAAATTTACATTTTACAAAATGCTGTGCCACAATGTATTATTTCAGGTTTAGTATCAGGGTTAGAAATCATCTGGAATAAAGCGGATTCAATATTGTAGGTGGAGATTATCAAGATGTGTTATTATCCACAGTCCTTAGTAGTACTTAAGTAAAGTCTATTTTTGTAGCTAATGTAGAGTTCCATAATCACATATTTGTCCTTCATTTAGGTCCAAAGCAGATTCCAATTCAACACGCACCTTCAAAGACATCACAACATTCACCAAGATCCTGGACAGTCTGCTGGACGGATATGACAACAGACTGAGACCAGGCCTGGGAGGTAAGGCAAGGCAGACTACACCTGTACACATATAGTGCATGTGTATGTGCACCAGCAAAGAGGTACTCTAATGACTTAGTATAGCACATCCATAAAGTTAGGGGACTTGCAAAAGACAGATTAATAAAAGAATGATCAAAATAGATGCAGCAGGGGCTGACATATCCTGACTTAGTATGCTTCAAAATGCACAACCACTGGATCCTACACTTCCAATAATGCAGGTGGATAGCATCTCTTTGTTAGACCCAGTCTGCCTGGTAAATACCCACATCTTTCAAATTCACTAGTACTTTGGGCCACTGAAGGCTTTTAATGTGAAATCTGTGTAGAAAATGTTGACTTTTATTGACAGAAACTTAACACAGAATGAAAAAATGGCAAAGTAGAACTGAGTGGAATTAATTTGTGTTAAAAAGAGAGAGTGAGAGCAGCAGTGTGGTGAGTATGGCACTGTTTTTGTACTGGTGGAATTAGTGCTATGAAAATGTGCATTAAACTGAATTTATCAAGACAACAGGTGAACATAGTGTTGAGTTTGTATTTACAGAAAATTAAAAAAGGGGAAGATCATAACAGGATGACATCTTACTAAAATATGATTAAATATACTTCATATAGTTAACTGATAGTTTGGCACAATCTGGTGTAGCTTTGTGAGGTTGGTGACTTCTAGTGCTGGTACAGAACAATGATGGTGATGGCTTTCTGCCCCTCTGGAAACATGTCTTCTCTTGAGTTCAGCCAGTGTTGATAACTGAAAGCTGAGAGTGATTTAGAATTGATCCTGTTGGTAAATGACATCCATTAGATTTCCTCAGTTTCCCTCAGACCCTCATAGTAATTAAAGTCATCCATAACAGTGTTTAGATCATTATAGGACACTGAATGTGTTCACTAAAACTCATAGTAATTACATTCTTATATAGTTAGCTTCTCATTATATAGCAGAGTGACCCATCATTGTACAACACCTCTCAGACACATCACTGCCTTAAATTGAAGAATCAATTTACTGAAACATTGAAATCAATCAAATATAGTCTTACAGAGGGTTTATATGTTATGAGCAGTTATGAGGAGTTAGGAGTTGCATTTCTCCTCCTCCAGCCCTCACACCAGGCTAGCAGGTAGCAGACCAGTCTGTCCACTGAACGTACAGAGACCAAACTGATATCAACCTCAATCAAACTACCGCTAAGATGGTAAACAAGTCCATCCCTACATATCAAAGTAATGGAGCGTTACTGGGATTAGTAACTGTAATATAATTACTAAATTTCACATTGTAATCCCTTACACTACTTGTTGCTGAAAAAGTAATCGCATTACTGTAATACATTACAAAGTAATCCTTTACTGGCCAACATTAGTTATGGGGCACAAAATGTCCACTGAAATACATGATCATGTATTTTCCCCCTCCTGTGTGTATTGGTTATGTGTTGCATACAGACAGGTGGCAAATTAAAGGTAAAAACCAATCAAAAATGAGTAAAGAAATATAATGAATCCAGATGCTTCCATATGGGTCACAAGGGCTCACTGAATTGTTTGATGAGGATGAAAATGTTGAATCGTAACGCTATAGCCTTCACAGTCACCAGATCTCAACCAAATAAAACACCTACTATATGGGAAATTTTGGAGCGAAGTGTTAGACAGCTCACTCCACCATCATCATCAAAACACTAAATGAGGGAATATGTTTTGGAAGAGCCCCACACACTTGGAGAATCTATAACAAGGAGAACTCAAGCTGTTGTGGAGGCTCATGGTGGAACAACACCTTATTAACACACATGTTGGGTTTTCCTTTCGTTTGTCACCCATTTTGTAACTTTGTTGCCATTTTAGCCAGGACTGTCTTAAAAAAAAAAGATGTCAATCTGAAGAGTTAAGTAACAGTCAAATAAACAATGAAAAGGCCAATACTTGCAAAGTGATAAGTCGGACTACCTGTGTGAATTTACAAAAAAAACAAAACACCATGCTGGTATTCTAATATGGGCCAGCAAAATCAAGGCCAGGAAAAAAATATGGTGGAGGTGTGGAATTACCTGTATTTACAGCTAATATGGTAAATTCCATTTCCACAGCACTATTTCCAGCAGCACAACATGTTATACTCACTTGGATGCTCTCAGTCTGAACAAAGTCTAGTTTCATCCATTCATTAAAATTTTTTTGTATCACTGTTGAATTATCAATGAAAATGAACACTTGCTGTGGGTTTGTCAAATTAAAAACCTACCAGTAGAGGGAGGGATTATACACATTGAACCGCTGGAAGACCTTTAATGTGAAACATTTGTGCAGGAAGTGTTGAGTTTTATTGACGGTCACCTAACAGCAATCCAAAAAGAAAAGTTGTGAGTGAAAACAGTATTTCTGTTAGAAAAGAGACATTCAGAGTAGCAGTGTGGTGAGTATGACATGACTTTTTTGTTGTACTGATTAAAATTAGTTATATGAAAATGAACATTATATTATACATACATTATACTGAATTTATCAAGACAACGGGTAAACATGGAGGAAGACTGTTGAGTTTATATTTACCAGATAGACAGTATTAGTTTCTTTCAGTTTGTATGACCAAACATGAACAGTGATATGTACTTATTCTTCTGTGTATATCTTCATGAGGCCAATGCTCCTGGAAAAGAGAAGCAGTGCAGTCACATTAATTATAATAAACAGGAATGACATACAGCCAGCCTGAGGGATAAGCAAATTAAGTGGCTGCTTAGGGCCACCAGGGGGCCCAGAAATAGGCATTTGTGTCATACAACATTGAGGCTGATTTACACTTTGTGATGCAGAGTTTGGGTCAGCTCTGTCTATGGTTTGGCATACGATGGGAGGCCTTTGATTCATATTGTTTGTATTGTATTTGATATATAAAAAAATAAACTAAAACTAAAAAGGGTTGGCAGAGCCCTGTTCTAATGCCAATCAGCGGTGGAAGAAGTACTCCGATCCTCTACTTCAGTAAAAATACTAATACATCAATGAAAAAATACTCCATTACAAGTAAAAGTCCTGCATGAAAAATCCTACTGAAAGGACCAGTGTGTAAAATTTAGTGGCATCTAGCGGAACGGACTTGGCAGAAATAGGATAATAATATTTATAAGTATGTTTTAATTAGTGTATAATCACCTGAAAATAGGAAATCATTGTGTTTTGGGTTTTTTTTTTTACCTTAGAATGAGCCCTTTATATCTACATAGGGAGCGGGTCCTCTTCCACAGAGCCCGCCATGTTGCACCACCAAGTTTCTACAGTAGCCCAAAACGGACAAACCAAACACTGGCTCTAGAGAGGGCCTTTTGTGTTTTTTGCGAGTTTCGCAGCCAGCGAAGGTTCTCCTACATGCTTGGAAGGGGAGGGGAGGGGGGTATCAGTTGGTTGCAATCTGCGACCTCACCACTAGATGCCACTAAATCCTACACACTGGACCTTTAAGTAAAAGTACATAAGTATTATGAGCTTGATGTAGTTAAAGTATTGCAGTAAAAGTAGTGTTTGGTCCCTCTGACTGATATATTATTATATATGACATCATTAGATTATTAATACTGAAGCATCAGTGTGTAAGCAGCATGTTACTGTTGTAGCTGCTGGAGGTGGAGCTAGTTTCAACTACTTTATATACAGTTAGCTAGTTTAGTCCAGTGGTTCCCAACCTAGGGGTCGGGCCCCTCCAAAAGGTCACCAGATAAATCTGAGGAGTCGTGAGATGATTAATGGAAGAGGAAAGAAGAAAAAACAAAGTTCTGATACACAAATCTGTTTTCAGTTTTTGGACTTTTGATTTTTTGTGAAATATTGGGTCATTTGAACATTTATTGAAATGAAACCATGTGAGAAGTTTAGAGGGAAAAATCACTATTTGACCTCAAAAGCCAAAAAGGTTGGAAACCACTGGTTTCATCTTTAACAATATGTTGTATTTTAAAAGCTTGTTATATTATCCATTGTGTCAAATCTTCATCTGGAAAGTAACTAAAGCTGTCAAATAAATGTAGTGGAGTAGAAAGTACAATATTTCCCTCTGAAATGTAGTGGAGTGAAAGTATAAAGTGGCATCAAATGGAAATACTCAAGTAGAGTACAAGTACCTCAAAATTGTACTTAAGTACAGTACTTGAGTAAATGTACGTAGTTACTTTTTACCATTGATGCCAATAGATGCCTCAGAACACTACGAAGGAGAGGAAGAAGGAGATAATAGGGTGGGAGGGAGGGGCGCAGAATACAAGAGCGAAAAAGGAGGAGAGGGTTAGGTGGTATTTATAGGAAGGAGTGCTGGAAGTGGCGCAGTTGAGGTGTGGTCCTGCTCCTGAAATGTAGCTAAATAAGCTTCAATAAATACAGGAGACTGGGGAAGTTATGTTAACAGGCCCAACACACTACAGCTGTATTCTCTCTAACTCTAACAAAGACTACGTCCACATTAAGTCGGCTCATTTCTAAAACGCCATTTTCAAGCAAAAATGACATGCGTCCACAGCAGGAGTTTCAGCTTGTTTCTGCAAATACCTCCGTCCACATTTAGCGTGGATGGAGGTTTGAGGTTTGGGGGTCAAAATCAGAAAACTATAGATAGGTCATTTTTAAAGACAATGAGAAACAACATTTAGTTTTCACAGGACTTGTTGGAATCTATTGGGCTTTGGCTTCACATGGTAGTAGATCATGTTGTTTTTATCTAAAAGACTTGATGGAATCAATGACCTGATAATCAGGTTACAGAGTTTTGATTTAGCAGAGTGGTCCTGGTCTTAAATTGGGGTGAGATTGTCATAATCCTTGTACCTGTTGGCCCACAATGACAGTGGCCCACATCTATCCTCCTCCTCACTGATAAGATGTGCTCTGTGTAGATGGCTACAGGTTTCCTGTGCACTGTGGTCTTTATGTTCCTATCAGCCTTCACATGAACACAGGTGTGTGAAAGCTCTGGAAAAAGTTAGTACAGTGATTAAATTGATTAAAACAATTTTGTCACTGATGATATATATTTCACTGAGTGCACCTTAAAGCTAATTATTTGAGTTAAAATATGGCAATTTCTACATCCTCTATATGGTGAGTTATTGTTAGACATTGGGACTGGCAAATTTACTATGGTTGGTAGATAATGGTGACTGGGATGATGCTTTGGTGGAGCTGGTTGGGTTTGGCTAGTCTCCTTTAGTTGGACATGATATCAAAGCTTGGTGCTTGGCAAAAAGGAATAAAAAAAGGATGAAGGGGATCTGTTGGCTGCACAATACAAGTCATTTTATGCATGGTGTATGTAGAGCCAGTAGCAGCTTTATTGTTCCCAGTGTCTGACAGTGGGGCTTACTTTTACATTTGTCTGGAGATCCCATCAGTGTTTTATAGCTAATGTGATGTGGTGAATCACTGCAAAGAGGTTGTTGGGTCGTTGATTGTAAACTGGTTGGTTAATAGCAATAATGATAATTATCAGAAACAATTAATTAATTATTAATTAATAAAAATGTAATTAATAAGAAATAAGAAATCGGGACCAATAACCAAATAACCAAACAATAAGGTAGTCTCATAAACAAGGTTCACTTGGGATGCTAATGTCTGAGGGATATCAGCATCCACAAGGGAACAATGAAGGTATGAATTCAAGCTCTGACTCTCTCAATCAGCCACTTTTCACAATAAATGAGCACAAAAAACTTCTCTTTAAAACTTCTCTTTAAAGATATAACAGTGTTTATTAAACAATAGCAAAGTTAACAAGTTAGCAAATGCTTTGATCAATAAATCACTCCTAAAATCTAATATTACCTAAGCAATAATACAGCTATGTACAATGAAAGCACATGCAAGCCGGAGCGTGCATGTGTGTGTGTGTGTGTCTCTGTGGGTGTGAACAAAATAGCAACCGTGATCTTGTGAGATGACGTCACGTGAGAACCAAATAGCGGATATGACCGCAATGTCGGTTATAACAATAGCAAGATGGTGCTACCTGGGGGTCGGCATCTCTGTGTTCACCAACTTAAATGTATCAAACACTTGTCTGACGGTAGATAACAAGGGCAGACCGGTGCTGTGTCCCCTGTTATCTGACCGTCAGATGTGTAAGAAAAGGTGTGTGTATGTGTATGTGCGTGTGTGTGTGGGTGTTAGTGTGGTCCGGTTCAGATACTGACGGAGCCGTCCTAGCGCTCTGTCGGCGGGGTTTTGACGGCAGCTGATCCTCGGCGGCATGGCGGGGGAAACAGCGGGTCGACTGAATCGGCAGAGAGCGGGGCATAGAAGTTATCCGCGTCTCCGTGAAGAAATCCTTTTCTTCCTTCTGCAGGCAGTGAGAGCGCTGGGTTGCAGCAGCAGCGGTCTCTCTCTCTTGGATCCGGTTCCGGAGAAGTTCAGCTCGTTGAACTTCTCGTTGAAGGGTTGAATCTTCAGTCGATAGGGGAAAAAAAAGTCCACGTGCACGGGGTTACCTCCTTTAACAAGCTGGCTCACGGAAAAAGCAAAGCTTCCTCCAGCGCTGTTACGGTGATGTTGAATTTGCGCAGCCGCTTCTTAAAGGGGCGGTGACGTCACGGCTGTGTTGCCATGACTCCCGGTGGTGTTGGTGGGTCTCTGCCAATCAGAGACCCGGTTTGAGCTCCCTGCTGTGAGTTCTCACCTAGGTGCGAGCTGGCAAAGCATCATGGGAGGCGGAATCTGTGAGCAGCATTTTGGTGCTGCTCCTTTGTTTCAAGGGACAAAGGACAAAGGAAGCCTCATGGTCAGGCTTCAGGTTTTACATGTAGGCCTGCCTTTGTCTGACCCCATGGTTGAGGCCCAATAATAAAGATCCTTTAAATTTGGTTCTTAAAGAATTGTGTGAAAAATAAACTTGTCAGTGCTCTCTAGTGGATAGACTACGTAATGAAATCACTGTTTCTAAATGACCATAAACATATCTTTGACATTTTGTGATGACATTTCTTATTAATTATCCATCAGCATATACACTGATACTGATATACTGTATCATTGATCAGGTAAGCCACTAATATCAGCTCAGCCAATGTATCAGTCAGGTTGTGATTAACCTGTGCCTGCCATTGCCACCTACCTTGTCACTTTAGTACATCTGTCTGTTCTTGTTAGAATAGTTCTGCAAACTGTGGTAGTATGCTATCACACCGGGATGAGCCGTTGCCCAGGCACTTTCTTCTTCTGTGTAAAGTGTCTCTGAATACCTTGAAAGTGCTCTGTAAATAAAATGTATTATCAGCATTCACACTATTGTTATTCAAAGCTTTATTTATTATTCTTCCATTTTTGATCGCTAACTACTTCTGCATACTTTCAGCTACAGAAACCATTCAAACATCAAAATGTTTAGCTATGTTTAAGGACATTTATGCCATTTTTTTCTTTCTATCGTGTTCCAGTGATTTGATATCATTTTTCAAAATGTGTGTAATACATTACAGTTATCTGTGTGTATTTCTGATTTCTGATTGTAGCTATGTGATTCATGTCTGTGCAATGTTTTTGATGTAACTGTGCTGTCACACACTGCACGGAATTCCAAATTCCACCAGCTTAGCGGTGTGGTCATTAAAGTGGATTGAATAATAATAATAATAATAACCCTGTCAAACATCACAGGGTTCTAGTTCTGTCTAGATATAAATTTAAATACATACTCTATAAAGATATCTTAGTAAATATCGTCTGATATATCTGATAGAGTTATCACTTATCAAAACTATCTAGTCAGAATTTCTTTTCTGTCTCCACTATGTCTTACAGTGAGCGTCCAGGTCTTGATGATAGAGGTGAGGGTTAGAGTCAAGATTAAGCAGTAAATGAGAGATTAGTTTTGAAGCTCAGGTCTCTCCAACACACAGCCTGTATTACTGTAATAATAAATAATAATAATAGTAATACATACATAATTTGTACTGAACTACACACTACATTCATAGTGAAACTTAAAATGCTACAATAATAACATAGAACACACAACATAAAGAAAATAGTAATAAGAGTTAAGATGAAAATGCCTTCCTTAATAGAAGGGTTTTTAGGCCTTTTTTAAGAGTCTAGGGTCTGTGCTGCCCTCAGATGGTTAGTAAGCTGTTCCACAAGTGTGGTGCAGCAGAGCAGAAGGCTCCATCCCCCATGGTGCAGAGCTTAGTACTGGGGATCCAGAGGAGCAAGCTGCTGGCAGATCTGAGGGTGCGGGTGGAGGTTTGTGGTATGATCAGTTCCTGGAGGTAGGGAGGCGCATGTCCTTGATGGATTTGTATGTGAGCAGCAGGACTTTGTAGTCAATCCTGAAGGAGACACGGAGCCAGTGCAATGAAAACAGAATTGGTGTTATGTGTTTATGTTTTCAAACTCTCATCAGGATCCTGACAGCGCTGTTCTGAATGTACTAGAGCTTCTGGATGCTCCTGCTAGGGATCCCTGTGAAGAGCACATTGCAGTAGTCCAGTCTGAAGGAGATGAAGTCATGGACAAGTTTCTCTGCATCTGACAGGTTAGAGAGGGGCGGAGTTTAGAGATGTTTTTGAGATGGTAGAAAGAGATTTTTCACAGATGTCAGATGGTCATCAAAAGTCAGCTAAGGGTCAAACCTAACACCCAGATTAGTGACTAGATTAGTGAAAGGGAGATGTCCTGGCGAGAGGTGAGATGAGGTATGGGGGATGACTGAACCTGATGTGGAGTGCTAATAAGGAGAGCTTCAGTTTTGCTGCTGTTTAACTGGAGGACATTTGTGCTCATCCAGGCCTTTCTTAAGACAGGAGCTGATGCGTGACGTGGCTGCAGAAGGGCTTGGGGCAGTTTTGATGTACAGCTGGGTATCATCAGCATAGCAATGAAAAGACATCCCATGTCTGCTGATGACACGTCCAAGGGGGAGCATGTAGAGAGTCGATCTAGACCTGCATCCTCCCAGTGAGACATACTCAGTCCTACCAGAAAGGTCCTGACTGAAACCACTTAAGTGCAGAGTCTGACTGTCCAATGGTGGTGTGGAGGCACTCTAAGAGCTGACTCCTAACCCCCAAACCAGCCGCAAGTTTCACAGTCCTTTACACCACCTGAACTCCATAGAAAGCTGTTAGGACACTGAAAAGACAGGTTTTTTGTGGTCCAAGGCCTGATCAAGCTGCTGGCATCGAGATTACATACGAGGGCTCCTAGTAATAAAGTAGATACAGTACTACTACAGGGTGAGTAGACTTTATACTGAGCAAAGAGCAACCTCATGCAGCCCTCTTTTCTAAAGACAGGGACAAACATAATGAATGTTGAGCCGACTGTAGTTCTGATTTGGTTCAGTTGGATTGAGTCTGTTCCAGTCTGGGTCAGATGGTGTTGACAGTCAGGAGATAAAAACATAAAACGTGTGGTTTTGAAGGATTCTATTTGTTTATCTTCAGTCCAGTTGATTCTCATCATTCTTGTTAAGATTATTTTAACCTTCAACATCCCTGGAAACACCATGGGCCCTATTTTAACGATTTAAGCACACAGTCTGAAGCGCATGGCGCAAGTGCATTTAGGGTATGTCCAAATCCACTTTTGCTAGTTTAACGATGGAAAAAATGGTTGCACTTAGTCTCCTAATTAATCATGGGTGTGTTTTGGGCATAATATGCAATAAACCAATCAGAGTGTCATCTCCCATTCCCTTTAATAGCCAGGTGTGCTTGCACCTTGGCGGATTGCTATTATAATGGTGCATTTGCCAAGTAGTTAGAAGGAGTGCTTCTCTGCAGAGGAAACGGATTAGCTTGTGCGTGAAGTGAAATCACACGATCTATTACAAGCACACTGGCCTCTTCTGCTCCTGGACCCTCCCGTGGCCAGCCCCTTTGTGGTGCTCCTCGCCTGCAAACCTGAGGAGGAAGAAGACCACCAGTTTAAGATCCTGTTCATTAATTTGTTGCAATTTTTTTTTGTTTGTTTTTTGAAAAGGTTTACTTTTTAATTGCAGCTTTAGTTCTCTTTAAAATTGTTTTGTTCAGTCATGGAGTAACAGGTAAAATCAGCGGGGTTTTAATTGCTGAAAGTGTGGAAACAAAAATGTTAAAGAATATTTGTTAAATATTGTTCAGAAATTAAATCAAATAATCATTTAAAAAATCATCATACACAGTTGTCAGGACTTGATCAGCTCTCCAAGGTGCTGATCAGCTGCTGGCAGCAGCTGGGAGCTGTCCAGAGTTCTTTCCTTAATTAGTTTAATCATTGTTTATACCACATTTATTTCCCCATGTGTTCCTCATGTCCTCATGTGTTGATGTAGCAGAAAAGTCGATCAGTGGCGCAGTATTTCACTGTTATTTTAAGAATGCATCAAGATAGTAATATGCGCCTACATAGGCAGGTGCACAACATACACCCTGCTTGTTACACACACACAGACATGCAGCAGCGAAATGACTCTTTTCACTATCAGAATGTGATCCATTCGGTCCAATAACATTTGGAAAGTCTAGAAAAGCAGCATGATTAACGGCTAAATGGCCAACGCCGGAATGTTGCCCCCAACATGAGATTTAAAAACTCTGTATAGTGTGAAATACAGAGAGATTTATCTGGTGGTGATAGGCTTAATTAGCATTGTGTGAAGTCATTTGGCAAGGGCTTGAATGTAACACACGTTCATTTATATGTAAAAGTTCCACACTGCAGGTTTAATCTAACACATTTCAGACCATTTTGCCATTTCAGTAGATTATGTAGTAAAAGTAAAAGTAAAAGAAGCAAAATACATGAAAGTTGGTTTGTGATTATGGAGAGCTCTGTGTGTGTGCTCTGCTAATTAAAGACACGCAATTTGAGGCTTTTGTGCTGTGAAAGTCAGCTCAAAGTCTCAGTAAAACAAACATGCTCCAAATGCTGCCTGTTCTTAATTAAATCATCACCATGAATGATTACTTTGACCAAGTAGAATGGGCCTATTTAATTTATGTTTTAAACAAATTTGGTCTTGGGGACAATTTCATTGGATGGGTCATGGCTCTGTACAACAGTCCCCAAGCAGCCATTTTGAGTAATGGGCTTAGATTGGACAGTTTCCTAACGTATAGGGGAACAAGGTAAGGCTGCCCCCTGTCGCCCCTCCTGTTTGCCATCGCGATCGAACCGTTAGCAGAGGCCATAAGGATGATGCCCTCTATACAGGGTTTACAACTTGGTAATGAACATCATAACATAGGCTTATATGCAGATGATGTTTTAATATTTATTTCCAATTTAGAGATGTCAATACCAGCTCTAATGAATGTTATTGATCTATTTAGCAAGTTTTCTGGGTACAAAATTAACTTGACCAAATCCGAAGCCATACCACTTGGGAGGCTTAACTTGATACCTGCTTGTTTGCCTTAGTTTCCCTTTTGAAGTGGTCTCTGGCAGGTATTGTATATCTGGGTATACTTACAACCCCTAAATTTAAGCAAATGTATAAAGCAAACTTCATTCCCCTATTCGAGAAGGTGAGGCAGGATTTGGAGTGATTGAATTTTCTGAATGTCTCTTGGTTGGGACGCATATCTCTGATTAAGATGAACATATTACCCCAATTATTGTATCCTATCCAAATGATTCCTGTTGTGTTCTCGAATAAGGTGATAAAAGACCTAAATGGCTTAAGAAGCTTAAGATGACTAGACTGTAGTTACCAGGCTCTGTGGGGGGTCTAGACTTACCAAACATCAGATCATATCAGCTGTGTGTTCATATGAGATATATGACTGGGTCATGTTGAAGCTTCCCTTTCAAAATATCCACTGAGGGACTTTTTTTCAGAAATTAAACACTATAAGGTTGAGCTTTGACAACTCTATTACACTTAAGGCCTGGCAATTAGTGTGCTGACTTGAGGAAAGGTCAAAACTGACTTCCATCTTCACCCCTATTGTGAACAACCACAGGGTTATCTGATGGTGGTTTTAGACAGTGGGGTAATAGAGGCATAAATAGGCTGAAGGATTTATTTTCCAGTAATAGGGTAATGACATTTGAACAAATGATTAAGAAATATGGTATCCCCAAGCAGGACTTTCGTTACCAGCAGATAAGGCATTATATAATGCAGAGCACAAAGTTAATGGACAATCCTGAAAGATCTGCTGTTGAGAAACTGTTATTTCTAAAAGCTGAAAAGATGTCTGTCAGTTTGTTTTATGCAGCTATGCGTTTTACACCCCCTGTCACTTTACAGGGGCTTAAGGGCACATGGGAGAAAGAGCTATCTGTCACAATTGATGATGATGAGTAGAAAGATATCTGGAGACATACTAAATCATTTTCAGTTTGCAATTGTGTCAAAGCAATACAGTTTAAGATTACACACAGAATGCATATATCCTCCAATCGTAGACATCATTTTAACCCTACTCTCTCACCCATGTGCCTTAAATACAAGACAGAAATCAGTACTCTGTCTGTGGTCATGCTGTAAACTGCAAAGGTACTGGTCCAATATGTTATTTGAAATAGAAAAAATATTAGGTTTGGAACTGGAGATGGATGTAGTGTCCATCATACTGGGCCTCCCAAACAGATATGTAACATCAAACAATAGGGGACTGTATTGTATTCTTACCTATGCTGTGAGGAAAAACATTTTATTGCAGTGGATTAATGAAAAAGCACCAAAAGGCTGGCAAAGAATACTGTTTGATTTAGTGCCATTAGAGTACCTTACATGTATACTGTAACCTATGATGTTTTGTGTATGAAACTGAGCTGATATTTTGTGTGTGATATTTTGTTGGTTCTTATTATTTTGTTTTTTGTTTTTTTCTTTTGTTTTTTTCCTTTGGATTTCATAATGTGTCTGTCTTTTACTTGTTGTAAAAGTGAAAATCAATAAATATATTGTTAAAAAAACCCTTAGAGGTCAGTGCAGGTGTGTTTTCCTGTGGAGTTAACTTTTAACTCAAGTGGACACGTATTGGCCTCAATTTGCTTTCCACAGAGTTCCATCTTAAAGGGGCACACTGCCAATGGTACACACCACAATCCACTGTACTCGTCATGAGTGTTCTGTGGCTCTGAAAGAGCTTTGTAAACTCATAAACAGGAGGTGAAGAATTTGAAAGAGGTGGATTTTTACCAGTCTTGGAAGGTCTAATGAAAGATGCTATTGAATTGCATAATGGGAAGTGTAGGATCCAGTGTTTTTGGAGCTTGACCCACATTAGGCACAAAAATTTATGATATTTCTGCCTCTGCTGCAGATTTTGACAGTTCTTTTTTTAATCAGTCTCTCGCAAGTCCCTTATGGAAGCATGATACTGAATCACTGGAATGTCACAGCAAACTCCTTCTTGCTCAGTCAGCTTTCCTTGCTCATTTGTCTCCTCTATGACAAAAGGTTGTTGTTTTGTTATTTATTATTTTCTAAAATTAATTTCATTATTTGTCTCTACAGACAGAGTGACGGAAGTCAAGACTGACATCTATGTGACCAGTTTTGGTCCAGTGTCTGACACAGACATGGTAAGTCTCACACCTCACCTCATAGTGCATCATCTTTTCAGGAACCCAGACAACATACAGAGTGTGATGTGAAAATGGCTTCAGCTCCTTCAAAGCCTTGACTGCACACTTAAGCAGTCTAAATAAACGTGTAATTTCAAACATAAACTGCATCACATGGTTTTGTTTGGAAAGACAATCAATCCATAAGAAAGAAATGTGGTGAATGTTTGAGGAAAAAATCAGGAAAATCAGTCATGTCACTGCTTGTTCAGTAGGTTGATTAATGAGTGTTTATGGAATTTCAGTATAATGATTTCATCATGGTAACTGCATCTCCTCAACTTCACATTGTGTTAATCCTGTTCTGCTGGAGGTTTTTAAAAGGTCAAGATGTTCGTTTCATACAGGGTTCATATACGGTCATGAAAAACCTGGAAATGTCCTGGATTTTAAACATTGCTGTTTTTCCAGGCCTGGAAATGTTCAGGAAAAAAGTTTTAAAAAACATTTTTGGAAAATAGTTTCATTAATGTTTTAATGAATATCAGTTTTAAACATTATCTGTGTATTTTTTAAAGTTCATGCAGTGTTAGAGGAGAGATACTGTACTATTGCTCACATATGATCACAGGTATACAGTCCTGGTAGAGTAGTAGATTGTCCTGCCTGGAGTGACGGCCATTCCAAATCCTAGTCAGGGGCTCCATATGGATAATATATCATATTTAATGTATAAATCTGGACTGTGTAGAAAAATATTCAGCATTTGGAGAGGTAATGCTGTGAGAGGATCTACTGTGGATCATGTTAACACTGTGGGGCAATCTATGGGACATGTCCACTGAAAGCATGTCAGAAGCAAGTTACTTCAAGTAACCTGCACTTTAGCAGATAGATGGTGTACTGTTTTATTCATTATTTCAGTTATTGCATTATTAAATTGCATCTCTCTTTCTCTGACTCTGGCACATTCTTTTCTCTCTTGCTTCAATTTAAATCTTTTTTGAAAGAGATTCCCTGGTAAAAAAAAAAAAAAGCCTATCAATAATCAATGATATTGACAGGAAAAATAGTATAAATTGCTTAAATATGTTTTTAACTGCCTTTTAATACTGAACCATGACTGAACCTTGGCCTTCTGACCCCCCTTCCCTCATGTCCTCTCCTATGGTACTGCAAAAGTTACCTATAACAATTCCAGCTCTGATACAAAAATAAGACACTAACTTAGTCCAACCAATGTAATGAGCAAACAGCATGGAGGGAGTGAGAGTTATTACCAAGACAAACAGCTAATTTCTTAAGCAAAATGTAAATCCTTCTTACAAATTATCACATCATCACACAAGCTGTGTGCACTTCAGCAGAATAAAGGTGCATGACAGCCAGCCGTCCTACCACACAAAACCAACAAAATTTAATAAGCCTACACACACACACACACACACACATCATAGCAAGCACACAGCCAATATTAGCGGCATGTGCATATTAATGACGGTTTTCCCAAATAAACTGCAACACACACAACAGTGGCAGCAGCAGCCAGTATAATATCAGTTGGCACAGCGGCAGTTATTAGACTTTAAAAACTTACCCTTTATCTGTTTCTGGGAAAACTGTTTAAATGGAGTGTAATCTGCCTGTAATCTGTGAAATTTGTCAGTCAGCGTCAGCTGACAAAACAAACAATAATGTTGGCCTACAGGGCAAAAGCCATGGTAGCTTTCCTAGCTGACAAATAATCGCCAGCATGGACAGTAATGTTCACAGTATGATTTTATGTAAACCTGAATGACACTCATCAGTTCTCTGTTTTATCAATCTCACTTGACTTGTTTGTGTTTGTATTGTCCATGTAGTTGTGGTGACGTAAACACCGCTCTCACCACTGAGATTGGTGGTGGATCTGCCAGCTGTGATGACTGTCAGATGGTGTGCAGACTCTGTGCACCGGTGTACCAGTGTGGTAATTCACAGTATTGACAAAGTATTGACAACAAAGCCCACCCATTTAGAGGGAAGATGTGATTATGATTGGTCAATTTTACTGTCATTTGAATTACACGGCCCTCTGTAAAATTATAGCTGGACCACCAATCACAGAGCTGAAAGCAGCATTTTTTCCCAGCAACTGTGGAGGCACAAGATTCTGATAGGCTGACAGAAGGTGTTTCTTTCATTTAACCCTTCACATTCCAACACAAACTGAATAGGCAGGTTTGAATGGTTTATTTCCCCAGAAATGGTTTGTGAGTCCCGTCACCAGACAGTGGTAAAACACGTATTTTGAAAAGAATGTTTATTGAGGGGGATTTGCTCTCACACATTTATCAAAATGCCATTGGGGTCGGTGGAAGGTGCTATCAGCAAAACAACTTCCACCACTCACTTGCAAGAGCAACTACAATGTCAATTTCAAATGCAGGATTTTTCAGCAGTGTCTTGTTTCAGTTGTTCCCTGATAACCAGAGAACAGCTTTTGTTGTTGTTGTTTAGTTTATTGTCATTTATTTTTTAATCAAACTATATTTATTGTCATTGATTTGTGTTATATAAGTGATACTATGGGGCCAAGTGATATGGTTGAGATTAATACCATGATATTACAAATAGCTTTTTAGGCAATTCGACAATTTAGGCAGCAGAAGTTTATAAAATAACTCACACAATCACAATAAGCTTCCACTGAAAGTCAATAAAATGTAATATTGAATTTTCACCCAGTCAGCAGGGCTTGGTGATAATAAAGATGCACTTTGGAATTACTGTGGTTAATTTGATATAAAGTCATGGAAAATGTGTTTGAACCCTGTTCATTTATCTTACCAAAATGGTGATAACGGCGATCATCATGAAACCTATAAAAACTGTATTGAAACATTCACACATTTTGATAACTTTACAGCAACTAACATTATAGAATGACTTTGGCCAAGAAAAAAACATGCTTTGCCACTGAATTTTGTGTGACAGTGAAAAACGACTTATTAGTACTAATTTTCATCTTGCTTCTTTCACAATCTAATCATTTCCACTCCCACAATGAGCCATAAATGGATGAAGACACGCACTGAACCAGCTGTTTTCATATCAACATGATGCCTGCTCCACCAGTCTATACAGCTGCTGAAACAAACAGGAAATAAAAAGTGCCATTTCACCAATTGTGTTGCACCGGCGAGGTTCTCCAACAGCAGAACAACTGTCATTACAGCGAACGAATTATATCTTGTACGTGCTACATTTATATATCGCTCTCAAGTCGGAGGAGGAGGGGGTGGATGGGGAGTGTACAAGAGGGAGGACTCTGGCACCAGATATCTGGGATCACATCCTGAGTCCCATGTGTGGTTAGGTTTAGGCAACAAAAGCACTTTGGTTAAGGTTAGTGAAATAGCATGATGTGGCTTAAATGTTAATAAATATATTAAGCTTAAAGTCAGTGCCTAAACATAAAAAGTTTAACATTGCTGGAGTTACTACTAGTGGACATTGTTCTGCAAGATCAGATATTTTGCTGGAAAAAAAATCCCAGTACGTTGTCTGTGAACATATCACTCATACATTCTGTATCAACATTTTTACAATTAAATACGTTAATTAACAACATTTTCTTACTATGTTGAGAGAAACGTGATTCAGCCAACATTACGTTTCTAGCTAAACATATTTGCTGGTGAAATTTAGTTGTATTTGAACGTAATATCTAGGAGACAGGGTTGCAAACTCAATGCTGCATGATCAGAGATATCTTGTTTTTTATTCACAGTTTCTTCTGGAGTCACAAAAGACTGAACACATGCTGATGTGGAAAATTGCATTTCCCCTTTAAAACTCTGCTTTGACATTGTCATCCTTATCGTTAATGCACAATTTTAACCATTTGAAAATGGTCGTGTTCCTATTATCCTGATATGGTTACCCGAAAATATGGTTTCCTTGTAGGCACCTGAGCTCCAGAGCATCCACACAATATGTGCCTATAGCTGATTAAGTTATTGATCTCTTGATACATACTGTTCCCTTTGTAACATGACTGCACTGTAAAAAATGGAGATCAAAAGACAGTCCTTGTTCTGTGCATAAATGCATTCTAAAGTTCAGCAGAAGGTAACATGAGGCTTCAATAGTCTAAACTCTGCGGCTAATAAACCTCTTGTTCTACCTGCTGAGCCACAGCAGGAATGAACAGATTATACCCCACTGTGTTTACATTCTTTCACTTACTTTACTACACTTACTGTGATAGGGGAGAGTTCTCCTTGTCTCATTACTAAATATGAGACTACTACTGTGCAATCAACATGTTTACCTTCTTTCATTCACTGTGATAGAGTTGTGGTGAGCAGAAGGTTTGCAGTGGAGATGTTTTTGTTAGATGTGTTACTGAAAAGCCGCAAATAAGTCTTCAACTTGCTTCATGTTGTCTTCACCATCAACAATCGCCACCAGCATTAGAAACATGTAGGAGAAAACACAAGCAGCTCAAGCTGACCAATCACAGTTCTTGTTGTCTCCATGTGGTATCTCTGTAGGTGCTGGCTGGTGGCCAAGTTACAGCTATATGCTATAACCCCTCAAAGGGAAACTTCACCACTGTGAATATGATGATTTCTTAAAACTAGGTCACCTATGTAGTAGAAATGTGCAATTATTTTTGAAATTGGTGCCCTATGACTAGAAAAAAACAAAGAAAAAGCCTGTAGATTCCCCATGTCGCTCTTAAGGGGGAATCCTACAACAAGCAGAATGCATTGCATGAGTCCTGTCCAATCCAAAGTATTAAATATCTTTACTGAGGCTTATTTTCATTTACAAAACGCTTTTCCTCATCGAGTCTGGATATATCATACTGTGTACGGGGATCATAACACAAATGGCAAGCCGCAGTTAGTTATGTGGATCAATGCAATCTTACCGACACACAAGCCAGAATGTTGCCAGAGCTGTCGGTGCTGGTGGACAGTCAAAAAACCTCCCAGTCTGCCATCTCCATTTCAGCTTGGTTTCAGAAATGCAACCAAATGCTGTTTCTTTAATTGTTTTGGACAATGAGGGGCCTGGACTGGATTGTGTTCAAACCTGGATGCAGTTGCAAAGTTACAGGTAACACAGTTTCCATGTTATGTATTCACAGTTAAAGGCCGATATAATATTCAGAAAACAAAGTCAGGTTTACCGAAGCACCACAAAGTTTGTTGAAGCACAGAGTTTGTCTGTCTCCATTCTTTCTGACCATTCTCACTGGTCACCAGTCAATGCTGCAAAGCCTCTCCGGCTGCGGCACCCCTCTTTAGGCTGCTGCTGTAAAGTAGCTCTGGTGGTTGCTTTCTCTCTACATTCTGTTTTGTCTGATTACACAGCACTATATTCGGTCCTTGTCCTTGTTCAAAGTTTGCTGTAGTGGTGGTGATTTTGTTAGTATTCTGGAATACGGTGAGCTTACTGACACAGAGCGGGTCTGAGACAGCAGACTGACCCAGATCTGCTCTAGGTCAGTCTGCTGTCTGCGGGCAGGGGGGTTATACAGTGGGCTGATGGGTGGTGTTCAGACCATATGCAAATGCAGTTGTGATTAGGAAGCATTAAGACAGACAAGAGCAAGGGTCAACTTAGTAGGGAGCAGGAAGTCTCTCAGACTAAATCAATTAAGGGGGGGAAGGGCATTGTAAGGAGCAAAAGGTAAGGGAGAGGGTGTGGGGGAAAGGGGCTCAGAGTAAAAGGTAAGGGAGAGGGTGTGGGGGAAAGGGGCTCAGAGTAAAAGGTAAGGGAGAGGGGGTGGGAGGAAAGGGCTCCCAGACAGATGAAATCAAGGGGCAAAACCAGGAAGGGGTGCTGCATTCAGACAGAATCAAAAAGTCAAATCAGTAGGGGTCAGGTTGCAGGAAAGACACACATTAAGCATATGGTTGATCAAAGGGTTGTTCCCAGACATCACTTGATTATCAAGTCTCTACCCAAATGTGTATTTCTTCCTCAATCCAAATGTGTATTTCTTCCTCAGTTGTAACAGTATCGCCACATCTCTACTCCAACATTGTATTGTAAAGCTAGTTGTTTTTCTGTGTTAGATTCAGCTTTTCTGTCCACAGAGAAACTCAGCACTGTGAAGTTTGTGTGTCAGGCTGCAACTGTACTGGAGCGTAGGTCCGGTGGTCGCTACCTCCTTCACACACTGTGGAATCAGACTGTTGTGTCACAGTGTGATTAAACTAGTTTTCTTCCAAATATACTGATATTTTAATGTATTTAGTAGTATGGTATTTTAGTGTCTGCCTTTCCCTATCGCTAGCATAACAGAGTGTTTTGGGAGACCCATCTTTGACTATTCTTGAATGCACCACTTCAAGGCCTGTAGTTCTTCCTTGCCAACTACATCACTGTACACATTAAATGACAGCACTGGTGCTAGAAGAACAACAGATTTTGCAGCTGTGCCCCAGAGACATAGAGAACATCAGCAACAACTTCAGGCATTTGTCACACTATATCCCTAAATCGGTTAACTAGGGTTGAAAGATAGTTGTGCACAACTATATATCCAGCTTAAGTCAGAGACCTGAAGCTTCATATTAGCTTCAGTTGAACTTAAGAATGCATTTTTCCACAGACTGTTGTATATTTCCTATCTTGTACTGTGTAGTCACACAAAGGTATAGAGAATCCAACTGAAATCAGAATTTATGGGTTCTGTTCCTCAAGTAGGAAAATCTAATTTAAAATCCCCTTAACATTTTTAATAATGCAAAAAACTATAAAGCCTGGGAACAGGATGTTTCTCAACAGTATGTCACTCCATGTTTAGATGAGGATAGGCTATTCAGAAATGCCGTAGGCATCATTGGTGGAAGCACTCTAGCAGACGCACCTGTTTCCTTTACAAGACCCATGTCTCTGCCACACTCTCTTAGTGAAGTGCTCCACTGTGTTGAGCTTGGTGCCATCGATGATGATGTACGGCGGACTATAGGGTACACCAGGTGGAGGCTGGTGCATCAACTCTGTCTTCTTCAGGCCGATTGTGAGGCCAAAGGCTCACAAAGCCTTTGCCTTTGCAAAGCAGTTGACTGTGCGTTATAGTGCCTCCTCTCTATGAGCGATCAAGGAGCTCCAGGACCAGCTGCTTAGGGTCTTCGTCTTGGTGAGCAGACGCTGTAGATGCTGCCATCGGTTCAGAAGCAGCTGTTGATGCCATCTGCTGTGTTGTCCTTTGCTATGTTGTACTTGGCTTCATGGTGCATCATACTGAAGAAGATGGAGAGCAATGTTGGGGCGAGTACACATCCCTGCTTGACACCATTGGAGATGGGAAAGCTACCCTAACTGCCCCTTATGGAGCTGGTGGAAGATGGTGAGGAACTTGACCTATGATTGGTGTAACTGGGAGTCATTACCGCCGATGGGAATAATGATTTTATCATATTTACGCTTATCCTTAGCCAGCAGTTTTAAATGGGATTCTATGTTGTCTGCCCTGGCCCCAAGAATACATTTGACTATGGAGGCCGGTGTCGCTAACTTCAGGTTTCTCAGAATTTGTTTCTCAGTGGGTGTGTCACTAAGTAGGGAGAACCTGTTAGAAACATGAACTGGTTGGTGGTGAACCGTGGGCTTCTGCTTAGGGCTATGCTTCCTTCGGACAGTCACCCAGCCTCCCTGGCTTCCTGGCTGCTCAGGAACTACCAAGGGAGTAGGAGCTACGCTAGGTCAGCCCACACTGGCTACTGAGGGCTGGCTAACCACAGTAGCTATTGACAATTGGTTTTCCATGGTGCAGAGCTACACTTCCAATTCACTGAGCCTCACCTCCAACACTGCAAATAAACTACATTTATTACATGTAGCCTACTGTTATCACTAAAGGAGGAGGAATAACTGAACATTTGACACACCGAGCAAGAGATAACAGGAGAGCGAGAAGGAGAGAGGCTCATTGGGAAGCCATCTCTAACTGCTAAGCTAAACTGCTAAGCTAAAGCAGCTAGCAGATCTGAATAGTGTGTAACCATTGGTGAGAAAGTCGCTAAAAGAAGAAGAGAGCTAAGCTTAAACAGAACTAGTGTAAGTTTAAACAGCAGTTAATTATCTGCAGCAATGAAGAATATAGCAAAATTAAGTCAGTTGAGAGCAGCAACAATGCTATCAGTAAACACAGCCAGCAACTGGAGATGAGACAATATGCTTACCAGAGCACGTCAGCAGCACGTCAGCCAGAGAACCAAAATAGGATCAAATATAAAACGTATTAAAAAGAGAAATGACAAACACTTTTAATGAATACAGTGGCGTAATATGAACAATAACAAAGGTAATCAGAAAAATAAATTTAAAAATGTTGTAAAGCACACTATAAAGTTACTCTATAACTCTTGAAGCACATGACTTGTTTGGACACATTTGTTATTGTTAATAAATTTATCAGACCCTATGTAATTTTCCAAATTCAATAATAATAATTCAAAAGATGGAGATTTAGAAAAGTTGGACCAATGGATATGAAACTGACTAAATAAAATTAGCAACTTAACAGTCAATTGTACTTTCTGGTTCTTGTTTTCAAAGTATAAGATAACATCCCTGTCTTCAGACTTCTTGGTTTGTTTGAAAACAAAATAATCTTCCTGTTTTCTCCAGAAGGCTGTTGTATTCATAAAATAAATGTTTTATTGTGTCTTCTTCATCTTTACAAAATTCAGATGACATCTACAAATCTTTAAAGAATTGGTGGGATATACAATATATTACACAGTTTTGCACAGTTTTGTATTTTATTTACAGAAGCTAGTGGAACAGAGGCTAGCTGCATTGTGACACCATGATTTCAGATCTCTATTGCCTGATGGCCAGTATGGACCAGAGGAATGATTACAGTGACCAGTAACTTTTTCAATGTACACATAAAATGTAGTATTATATTAAGATAGGTGGATTTTTTAAAGAATTTCTCAGGATAGATTTGAAAAAATCTGAACCAATCATTTTACTTAAGTATAAATCAAGTCCTGATTGTCCAACGCACATGCACACACATAATTGCTGTCTTACTCACATACAAACACACACATTTCTTGCCTTAAAAGCTTTCCTCAGTGTTCCCATTACAATCCCAGACCTCCTCCCTACCCCCACCTGGCTCTTCTCAAATATTTAAGTGGCACAGGGGCAGAAGGATGGAAGTGGTCGTGATCGAGACAGCACCTTCAAAAGAAAGAAAAAAGAGAGATGGTCTCATGTTTAATTCATGCCATGTCTCTATCAAACTTACAGAAGATAATTTCACTCCACCACTGTGTCTATTCTTTTTTCTGCCTTTGATAGCTGGGCTCTGATACACACACACACACGCCTTCCTTTTCCTGATAGTTTGGACGGCTCCCTGCTGCTCCCTCTGCCTAGTTGTTTGTGAAGGTTTCTCATTGCTGTAATGTCCTGTCTGTGCTTCTCACGCAAATACTGTGAAAGCAAGAAAGTACAGTGAGCTCCAGAAACATATACACCTGATTATTTAGTATGTTCAATTCTCCATTCTGATTGGCAGATGATGGCACTCTAAAACCTTCTATTTTTAAATGACAAAATCTATCACATGTATTTATTTTCTATTCTATATGTGACTGTGTGCTAGCCAATTGTGTTGTTCATAGTGATGATATTTACAAAATATTTAAGGTGTAGTAAACCTTTCAAATGTCAAATGCAGGAAAAAACATACAGTATCTGACCACTGTGGAGTTAAGTTTGAAGGCATTGATCTGAATGCAGAAATGTGTGAAGAAGAGTTTGCAGATGGAAACCTAAATGTTCCGACTTAAAAAGATTAAACCCTCACAGACCTGGAAATAAAAATGCCCTAAACAAAAAAACAGCTACCAACTTAACCCCTTGCACCTGATAGACATAATTTCCATCAGTAAGCACACTCCTTCTCAGAATCATAACTCATTCCAATGTAAACACACATCTTGTAAGATTCAGTGTGACTTACACTTTCAGGGATTAAAAATATCTCTAATGTCCCGATCACAGACTAAAGTCCATAAATTCACATTGAAGTCAATTTTAAAAAAGACACTCCTCACAACTGCAGATCTTGTCTCATAAACATCAAGTCTAGAGTTTTCTTCAGTTTCACAGTAATTCAGTGGTAGTTGTGTGTACATCCATGGTCACAGTGCAAACAGGAACTGCTAATACTTCGGGCCCCTGCTTCCTGCTTTCTTTCAGTGCAAACAATTTGCTGCTTACTCTCTGCTCTGCGTACATTTTGAGAATATTTTTTGACCTGTGGCAGGGTACAGTTTGCAGCATGGTTTTCTGCCCTTCCAGTAACTCATGAGTCACAAAAAGTGACCCACATGTGTGTTTTGTGGTCTGTAGGCAATCTGGCATGCAGGGAATGGAGTCATGGCTGGAGTTAAGCAATAGAAGGAAAAAAAATCACTCCTAAAGCACTGACGCACCTTCAGTAGTTAATCCAAATGGCAGCATACAGCAAAACAAAAAATGAAAATGAATCACTACAAACCTGTACCCACACTCATAAGCTATACTACACAGAACGTAGATAAAATGTATACTTTATCAATAAAAGATCATACTTGTTGCAGATGAGAATGGAAAAAGGGTAAGAAACTAATATCCCTGGAACACTGACACTCTCCTCTGTCCATTCATATACTGACTGATAGCCATTGTTGGTTATCTCCTGGAGTGTCGTTTGTGGGTTCATGTTTATGTTTGGATGATTTTGATGTGTTGTACTGTTAGGTGATGGTATGTTTGGTTTATTGTTAAGTTATGTGTCTGTATAATTCCATGTGGGAAGGGTCATATAAATGGCCAGACATGGAAGTAAAACTATTTGTTCATTCGATATTTCTCCTGTGTTGAAAACCAGTGGACATGTAGGAAAAAAATCTCACAACACCATTTTTTTATGACAAAAACTGTTCTAAAACATGTGTGGTAAAACTCACATGAACTTGATGGCATTTTTGGTTAGCTCAACTGAAAATAATAATACATAACATGCCTGGCTAAGACATGTAGTGACTCTGCTAAAAGCCTGTAAAGAAAAGGATTGAAAACACAGCAGGTACAAAACCTTTTTTTTGAGCATACTCATTTACTTTTCCATCTATGACTGACATCATGTAGAGGACAGGTGTTTCAAGTCTTTACAGTGTCCAGGCCTGTGAACTCAGTGATTGCTGGCTTTAATCCAGAAGAAGTCAAGATGAGCTAAAACATGGAATTTAAAATAAAAAGACTGATTTTGAATTATGACTGTCCAGCTTTCCCCTCCTTTCTTAGAAAAAAAGTTTACCTGCGATCCAGCTCCTCAGTAGAATAGGTGCGCATCTTCCTTCTATTCTATGTTAATATTAACAATAAATGTCAGCATTTGAAACTAAATTTGCACTGTACACTAAAGATTATGTGGGCCTCTTGGAAATGTAAAAGTCAGGGGAGTACAACACACTGATGCAGAGCAGAAGGACACAGCGACTTGACCTATAAGGATGTAGAATGTTATAGAATGTTAAATAATTTAGTCTTTCAGTCTTTCCAGCTACACAGTGGGGTGATACTTTTGCTCATGCTTTTCTTTGCTTTCCCTTACTTTAATTTTTATAAATCCCATCAAGTCCCAATTCTTTTGACTCCTTGTCCCATTTTAATCCTGTGTAATTTTAATTTGATAAGTATTACACAGCTTCTATACAAATATAACTGGGTAGGTTTGAGCTCAGTAGTCATATTTGTGATAATATAAGAGTTTATCAGCTGTATTGATCCAATTCCAGTCAACAGGCCGCAAAAGAACCCTACAGTATGTATAACTGATGTTATTAATTAATTGAGCAAATTATACATTCAGAGCTGAAATGGCATATAAAGAGACTTTCAGCACTCCTGCCCTGCTGTTTCCACTGGATCCCACAAGATTCCCAAACAGATTTGGATCTGTTCCTGCATTCTGTATCTTCAAAGAATCATTGATGTTTACTCAAACATAAGGTGGTGATAGTTTATGTTTTTGCAATTGTAAATAACTTGGACTAAACACAACTGGAAACTCTGTGCATGCGTGTGTGTGTGTGTGTTCCGCTGGCTCTCCTTTGTCAGTGTGTATGGTCTTGGTTGCGTTATGACCAACTTCATAGTTACTTTATGATCAATGTTTTGACTGCTCTATGGATCCTGTTTATTTAGTGGTTTGCACTCAAATGGCAAAATATCTGCTCTATAATGTTATGAAATCTGCTACCACATAATTTATTTTTTGTGTGTGTGGGAAGAGCTGTTGTATGATGGGAAAGGCCCTGTATGAATGTCATGTGTGTAAAATAAAAATAAAACATTTATCAAGGGGTAACACTATATAAGCAAAAACAAAAATTGTATAGATGTTTATAACACATAAATGTAAGCAGATATAAGTGTTTATTAATGTATTAGTCAACAACTATAATTCCTCCTGTGGAGGCTGCTGTATGAACAGACAATGAATGACAATATAGTAAAACACAGTTGTAATAATATAAAATGTGTCTTCATAGGAGAAGTTATAATTGTTGAAATATACTGTACATTTATAAACGCTTAAAATGTCCTTATAACTACATTATAGTGTGTTATAAACCATTTATTAAATGATTATATACTGTTTATAAATGCTAAGTAGGGGGACTTAAAGTAAAGTGTTACCAAAAACAATATTAACAACATTAACGACATGGATGACACGGCTACAACAGTATGTTAGGAAAAAGTTTTGGTTAAAAAGAAAAGCCAGCAGGACATCAGCTCTGCTCATCATGAAAGCTGACATACTAAGGGTATATCCACCCCTCCAACCTCCACACCCTTACTCTGCCTTGATCGGCTGTCCGTTCTGTAATCTTTGTTGTGGAGGTTGTTGGTGTTGTCCACTCACATATTCCGGATCTGAACATGTATGGATGTATTTGAGAAGTTGACATTTGGAGTAGGGAAGGAGAAAAAGAAGTGAAATCCTGCTACTGTAGTTTGTTTATGTAGCCTGAGAATTGAGGGGCTGCATAAAGGGCCAGTATACGCACTGTAAACCACACAAAGATATTCCAGTTTGCAAATGTGTCCCATTCAAGATCTGTGTTATCTGGATACAACATCCTTCTGTACAGATGTGGTGAACCCACATTTTCTCTCCTGATGCACTGATGTGCTCAAATAGTTTTGAACTATTTTCCACCACAGTTTTCTTCCTTTTCTCAGTCCTTGACTTGACCGGTCACACTCCTGCCGACATCTGTAACTGGAAACACTTGCCTAATAACAAAATATTTTTTAAAGAATTTAAATAAATTTCATATGATCTTGATAAGTATAATAAGGGTTACAGTGTTTAAATTAATCCTTAATTTCTGTATGTTGTATATTTTTAAAAGGGTCCCTATACAGAAGGTATGGTTCACCTGAGCCACCAGACCTACCCTTTCTTCTTCACACAGACATGTGGGACCAGATCTTAGCTTAGATGATTATAAGAAGATACATGATTTTAGGTCACAATGAATTTTTAATTAAAACATTTCCCTTTTCCCCTTCTACAGCTATTATTTAAACTATTATTTAAACAAAATCAAAGACTCAAACTGCAGTGAGAATGGCTAACTGGTAGGGGTTTGTTCTCAAAGACACAGATTTGTTCACTCTATCTTCAGGTAGGGACCTTCCTTTACAAGTCCATGCAGTACCATGTGTAAATCCACTTTCTGTATACTGTGGAGTAATGAGAGAGACAGAGCAAGGGAGATGTTGCCACTCAGCTGGAGGGACTGAAGGCCTCAGTGATCTTGATGTAAACCATGGCTGACACTTGCCTTGAGGAACATCTGGATGTGAGACTGACAGACAGGTTTGACCCCAGCCAGGTGTCACACTTGGCCAAGCCACAGTCACGCGACAACCTCTATCTGAGGCTGAGGACAGGACAGGACAACAAGACATGTTGCATTAGAGAACTCACTGTATTACCTGTGGTAATAATAGATGAGGAAGATGTTTTACAGTGTATTATTCCTGGTGTTATACACCACTTAAATCATGTCATTAAGAGAATATTCACTTAAAGGTCAGTTCACCCGAATTACAGAAAAAAGATATCCCCAGTGGATATTTATTGTTTATTGTTAAGGGTTATGTAAATGCTGTGAACACAACAATAACACAATTCCATTCACCTCCATTGTATTTGGGAAGGAAAATCTCAGAGCCAGATCTTTTAAAACCTAAACAAGTAAAACACAACCTATCTGTATGGATATAAATGAAGATAGTAAAGTGAGGAAATATCTTTTGTAATTTGTGAATTGACTTTTAATAGCACCCACTGGGTGCATCTGCATCTCATTATAGTTGCACCACGGCTCCATCACTAAATCACATCTCAGTTGCAAAAAAAAAAACGCAATGTGAAAAAGATAGCGGAGTAGATGTATTTAATTGACACTGGAGGTAACTGTATAGAGCCCTGCTTGCAGCCGCCTAGTGGCTGCATTCTCTTTATTACACTCAATAAAAACAATCTGATGCACAGCACAGACAGTATACAGCACATATTGATGTATGCTGTACCAGTGGTGCGGCTAAAAAAACGTAGAGCTTTACTAATCATTATCTTCATATTTACAACTACTTTACTGTTTTTGTTCAGTCTAAGCACTCTCATCAGTGTGGTTTCCAGTAGCAGCAGGAAGCTATTTTCAGTGAAAAAGCTCTGATAAACTCATTAGTTAGAGCTAGCTGGTGAACATAGTGGACACAAACACTACTCCAAATGAATGATAATGTTGCTCTGTGTCTACTGGATGTATAAATAGGCAACTGTTTGCTATCATGTTCACCATGAGAACTTAAGGTAATATGTTGCGTTTTCATCTTGTTCCACTGCCCCCAAATGGCAAAAAGGGAAAAAAAAACATAATGTAGCTATATATATTTTTTTTTTGTCTTGAAGTTGGCACTAATGAAAGTGCCAGTGAAAGGATTCACCCCTTCAGAAGCACAAATGTGCTAAGTAAATTTCATGGCAATCTGCCCACTGAATTTTAATATTCCATGTGTACAAAAGCAAATTTGGCTGGATGTTGGTGCTAGAGAAAAAGGTTGGGGTCAAGGTCAGATTCATAGATAGAGGGCCCAAAATGTTGAACAGTCGGATGGGCAGGCTGATGGACCTACTATCCAGCTGCAGAGACAACTTGTGCTGAAATTACAAAGTCATTAACAATCTTAATTAGGTTCTCATTAAAATCACTGAGGTACACATAATGGTTTATGATATATACCATAATTAGGTTCACAGTACTATTTTACTACTGCATGTTTGGTTTGCTATATGCACTGGAGTTGACACATTTACTGATGTAGAACTTGCTGTGGTTGAAACACAGTAGGCTTGTGATGATTACAGATGAGTGAACATCAGTTCAGTTCATCTGATGCACACTAAATCCACACACACAGACATGTAGATTAAACAATACAATTCACTACATAATATCCCCCAACAATAACAACAACATAAAAATCAGTTAGCTTATGCTCTATGCATAGTTTCTAGGACATAATTTAAAGGGGGTACTTTCACACCTAACAGTTAAAGTTAAAATGAATCTCCTGATCTCTTTATATGCTCTGTATTGGTGATATAAAGCCTACATTTATACAAGACAATTTTGTAACCATGGTAACATGTACATCACTAAAAGAAAAGAAGGTAAAGGTGTGTGTTTCCGTGCATTGTAGTAGTTCCCAGGAAAAAACTTAAACGTAGCGACCACACAGTATCTATCCTCCTGCAATATTACAGTTAGGGATGGGTATCATTAGGATTTTACTGATACTACTACTCTAATTGAAACTCCTTATCAGTCCGGTTCTTTATCGATACTCTTATTGATTCTTCTTATTACTAAATAATTGCTTTTAAAAATATATATTATTTAAAAATAATAAATTCACAGCAGAATTAGAAAGTATTTATATTTTAAATATATAAATATTGTTTCTAGATCAGCAACAGTAATGTTTACCTCAGAAAGTCACTATATAAACTTAATAATATCTCACTGGAAACAAATCTAAAATGTCAGCAAAATAAATAATATGAAGTTAAGAGAGAATGAAGAACACAGACATCAGTCATTCATCCTGTCCTCTGTCCTCCTCCCTCTGCTGCTGGTAGAGGGAGCACAGCACAGGGAGCACAGGATATGAGCCAGACTCACTACCCTAATATTGTTCTTTCAACAAATATATTTTAGGCAAAAAATGTACTGTTTAGATTTAAAATATTTGGTTGATTTACTGTACTGAACATCTGCAACAACAGTTTCAGAGTTCTGAGGATCCACTAACCAGGCAAGACCACAGAGAACCATCTGATCACAGCCACCTTTTGCTAATTTACTAGTGGTACTTGTCTCCATAGAGTTTTAAACAGAGATATGATTCCTTGTGGAAGATAAACTTTGGTCTCAAGAGTTGAAACCTAATATTTATTGCTGGTTTGTCTGAAGGTAAAGTTAAAGTATGTGTTTTTATCAGGCAGTTATACAATTGAGCTGTGTCTGTGGACTTATGTACAGATTTCACCACACATCACCACACATCAATAAATATGAGCATATGCAAATGAAAACAAACAAAGGCAATGTAGTATATCATATCAGATTTTGTTCAATAAAATTACAGTCAGATAACAAGTGTATGTGTTGCTGTGCATCTCACAGTCAAAGCAATTCAAAGCTCTGCAAAGAGTTAGTCGAGTTGACATTTGAACTGAGATTATTTTGTCACAAAGCAAGCAGAGAAAGTTATGTTAACGCGTAATGACCTGAGCCCAGCTGAGCGTACTGCATCCTCCCATTCTAACGAGGACTAACGAGTTCAACTTGCCAGGGTCAAATTCCCAAGGACATGAGTTCAAACTTGGCTTACTGAGAAAGGCCAGCATTTCTACACATGGGTCTTCTGGGCTCATTTAACACTGCTTTCCTTGCTCTCTCCCTCTCTCAGGAGTACACTGTGGATGTTTTCTTCCGCCAGAGTTGGAAGGACGAGCGATTAAAGTTCCATGGTCCAATGAACATTCTGCCTCTCAACAACCTAATGGCCAGTAAGATCTGGACCCCTGACACCTTCTTCCATAACGGCAAAAAGTCTGTGGCCCACAACATGACCATGCCCAACAAGCTGCTGAGGATCATGGAGGATGGAACCTTGCTCTACACCATGAGGTGACTGTCTTTTTAAATATTTTTTTCTAATTATAATAATTTTTACAGCTGCTTTTTGCTATTCAGTGCCACTTGTATAGTGTGTTAAAACACTGAATGAGAAACTGTGCTTTAAATTTAAATGGTTTTAATCATATCTGCCCCCCCCCCCCCACGTTTTTACTGATAAATTGTAGCTTTTCCAAGGCAACTGTGACTCACGGAGTTCCCCAGAGTTCTACACTTGGGCCATTATTGTTCTCTGTTTACATGATAACACTGGATTATCACAGACACAACACTGACTGATGATAATGGACTGATGGACTGTCTTGGTAATTTTAAGAATTTGATACAGTACAGGTACTGTACTGATACAGTAAATCTGAATGTGTTCAGAAAATGTAAACATTTTGAGAACAGCATCATCATCATCAAAATATGTTCATTTTTTCACTTTACAACATTAGCTCAACAAATGGAAAGTACCGTTGTTAACACACAGCACCATGAGTCTGCTCCCAAAGGCAGATAGTGTGGGTTTCAATAGTCAGTTATAGTACATGAAAACTTTTTTTTGTGAAGCCATTTATATGATTGCATTGATTCAACACTATTTCAGTTTTCTTTTTACTTTATTTCATGTTGTCAATGTGTGTTGAGGCCCAGGCCCCCCTAGGGCCGCCCATGACTAAGAGTATGGCTTGAATATGTCCACTCCACAAGAACACTGGTTTCATTTAAGGAGAAGCTGTTCTGAACTCTCCACTCCATGACACTGCTCTCTGCTTTACATGAAGATAAAGGGGGCTGATGTGATTGGCTGTGAGTGATTCCAGACCCTGACACATGCTAACAATGTACAATAATTACTTCCTTCCTTGTTGCGTAAAGCTTTGGGCATAGTTTGGGTCCTGATTTGGTTTGGTTCTCTGACTGTGCCAGTAATGTGCTTCAAATTGTATCATGTGTTGCCCAGTGGGGAGAGGGCAAGAGACAAAGTGCCAACATGTAGCATTACCATGGCAAGCTAATAGTTATAGATGAAATAAAGCAAAAGAAAAGCTAGCCTAGTGGCCCAGTAAGGTTGTACTTTGGCACAGCAGTGTTTTTCCCTCAATGCTGACTTCAGCATGCTAACATGCATGTATTTGTTCATAAAGCAAAATATTTAACACAGTATAATTTTTATCAAACCTTTTTATGATTCATCCTGCGGGGAAACCAAATTTCATGGCAATCCATGCAATAGTCATTGAGACATTTCACTCTGAACCAAAAAATTTCAAATTGCTGGTGATGCTAAATGAAAAGTCAGGGGATCACCAAAGTCATTAGGCTGCATCCTCTTGTTTGTACAACCTCAACTGAAGTGGTATATAGCAATCGATATTCCTATCGATATTCCTATTACTAGCATGGCGAGTTCCAGTCAGGTTTAGCAAGGTCATGTATTAAAGACACAGGCACGGATACTCTCCATTCTGTGCCTTGATTCACAAACCAAAGCCCATAAACTTACCTCCAGCTAATATACTAATAGAGTTCTTTTCTGGCTTATAAATTACATTTACCCCCCGATGTGGATGGGCACTTACCTAATAGCAGGGAGGCCACAATAACAAGATAATAACTAAAACTTATGGTTGGCAGAGAGGTTTGGATAATAAACATGACTTAAAACAAAGAAGAGATGTCCTTTCCTCTGCCTTCAAATATAATCCTTTTTTAAACTCACAATTAAGAGTGCCTTTGCATAGCAAGCCTGTTACCTGTTACATTTTATGACAATTTCTCCCAACCTCTCAGCTGTATCAAAGTGTCATCTTGTGATCACGACTTAATAATCTCATTGTCTAGAGATAATAACTGATGATCATAATGGTAACTTTATGTGTAGTCATTTTTGCTCATCCTATCAAGATTTATGATTTTATTCCACTGAACAAAATCTGATATCTCAGATAATGTCATTATCTTGGAATCATGAGTTCAATGAGTGTGTGTGTGTGTGTGTGTGTGTGTGTATTTATTGCCAGGCTAACTGTTCAAGCTGAGTGTCCCATGCACCTGGAAGACTTCCCCATGGACTCTCACTCATGTCCTCTCAAGTTTGGCAGCTGTAAGTGTGAACAGGATGACATCATCTGCACTCTACTCTCAACCCCAAACTAAAGGCCAAATAATGCTTTCCACGTTCCACGTCCGCAGACAGTTGTGGACTTGCACGCGGACGCGCAAGAGTGCGTGCATACAAAATGTACTAAACCCTCTTCTGCACACCAGCATTTGGTTTTTCTACCCAGAACAAATGTTGAAACATTCTTTGAAACCTGAATGTCAAAAATCTGTTACATATTTTTAATGTTGTTCTGTGTTTGCTTGCAACACTGACATTTAATTGTATGCTGTCAATTTTAGTAAAAAAAAAAAAAGCACACCAATTGTTTGGTGCAAACAGTAGGTGGCACTGTAACACGTTTGTCCTATACTCTCAGGTGTCAGTGAGGTTGTATTATACGTGAATATAAATGATGGGAAACAACATTTTATTAAGATCTTGTTTGAAAAAGACTGAACCTATTTTTGAATGGAGTGATTAGACTGCATCTTGACTTCTCTTGATGTTGGGGAATGCAGCATTAATAAGGTGCTCTGCTATGAGAATGTGTGTTCATGATAAAGAGGGATTTGTATGATTGGTTTGTTGATTAGTGTCTCTGCCTTCCCTGCTTCAGATGCCTACACTAAGACAGAGGTTACTTACATCTGGACTCGTAATGCCTCCCAGTCTGTGGATGTGGCAGCTGATGGATCCAGACTCAACCAATACGACTTGGTGGGCCAAACTGTGGGGAAGGAGACCATTAAATCCAGCACTGGTGAGCATCATACATTCATTACAAGCCAGACATGCAGAAAAGAGCCATACCAATACCAAATGAAAAGGTGTCGTGGCAATTTTATTTTGTGTTGGGTAAAAAAATGACATCATTATAAAAGACAAAATAAATACCAGCCAGACTTCCATGTTAGCATGTTTGCTGACCTGAAGGTGTTAGAAGGAAATATACACAAATATATACAAATAAAATATAATATAATAAAAAAATATCAATATATCTAAAGTGAATGACCAGATCTAGTCACTTGTACAATGTAATCAATTTGTTATTACTTATAACTAATTTAAAAGAGTTATTACATTACTTTAGTAATTACTCAACAGTTAATATAATAGTTATATGAATATACTCAGCCTAGTTCCATCAAAGTTGCCTTCCAACATCTCCAAAGACTCCACAGCCACTCGTTGCATCTTCTGCATTTACATAAACACATGTAGTGGTAGAAACCAAGGTGTAACAAGCAGCCAGATTTGTTTTGGAGGTATTTTACTTATAATCAACTGCTACCTTAAGCCCAATTAAACTTTCTGCATCTGCATAGCTGCGAGGTTGTTTTATAAGATTTACAAACGTTAACAAGATTTTGTCAAGTGAAATAAAAATGTGTCCACTTGTATCTGACTATTTGTACGCAACAAACTATACTCACATTTGTACAATTTAGTGGTAGGAGGTAACTAAATACATTTACTTAAGTACAATTTTGAAGCAGGAGTATTTTTGTTTCACACTACTACTAATACTTCTACTCACCAAATTTCTGAGGAAAATATTGTAAATTTTACTCCATTATATTTATCTGACAATTATAGTTATTAGTACGTAGAAAAACATATAATAGGCTCATAAAATATTACTTGTTATGCCTCCACGCCAGAGACAGCCGTGGCCGGAGGCATTATTTTTTCGGGTTGTCCGTCCATCAGTCCGTTCGTCCATATGTCCCATTCTCGTGAGAGCAATATCTCAGGAACGCCTTGAGGGAATTTCTTGAAATTTGGCACAAACATCCACTTGGACTCAAGGATGAACTGATTAGATTTTGATGGTCAAATGTCAAAGGTCAAGATCACTGTGACCTCACGTTTATTCAATTCTCGTTAACATGATAGCTCAGGAACGCCTGGAGGGAATTTCATTACATCTGGCACAAACGTCCACTTGGATGAACAAGGATGAACTGATGTCACTGTGACCTCACAAAACACTTTTTTGGCCATAACTTAAGAATTCATATGCCAATTATGACAAAGTTTTGCACAAATGTGTAATAGGATAAAATGATGAAGTGATGACATTTTATATCCAAAAGGTCAAAGGTCAACTTCACTGTGACATCATACTGTTCTGCAAAAGCACTTTTCTGGACATTATTCAACACCACAACTCAGGAACAGAAGGGGAGATTGTGACCATATTTCACATTTGGTTGAATACTGAATTGATGACACTAATCTTGGGTGCCCACCTTGAAACTGGCGATTTTATTAAATTCTTTCAAAGTCTTCACTACAAATATTATATGAGTCTGGACAGACATGCATGTAAACTCCAACTTGACTGGCTGTAGGAGGCATTCAGCCGCAAGGCGGTACTTCTAGTTTAGATTTTATATTTTTATAGAATAAACTACAAAACATATGTATGTATTAGAATTAATACAGAATATATAACATAAACAATCATATGAGCCATTTTTCTGCCTTGAGAACTTTTAATTTTAATACATTTAGACAGTTTTGCTGGTAATACTTACATACTTTTACTTGTGTTACATTTTACAGAGTAAAAAAAAGTATTTATATATTGCTACTTCAGTAAATTATATAAATACTTCTACCACTGGTATATTTCTGTACACAAATCCACACTGTTATCTTAAGTTCAAAACCAGTGTTGTGAGGACAGATCTTCACAGAAGATTCCATATTTCTTGCACAGAAATATTTTTGCACAGAAACAAAAATTTTGTTTGTTCTTCACAAATATTCAAATACAAGTGTACACATTGTTTTTTCACTTCACAAAAACATATTTACATTTTTAAGTCTTATAAAATGTGCACATACTGTATAATATATGCACTATTTTCACCCCATACCCATGTCCAGGAAGGTCCACACAGCATCTTTATGGATTCTGTGCATCACTGTAAGCACAGACTGGAAAAATCTGAAGATGTCACCTTGGGCTTTTGGTACTTGTGATGGACTTTTTCCACGTTTTCTCTGATATTAGATAATTAATCATAAAAATAATCAACATATTAATCAATAATAAAAAAAACAATTGTTACTTGCACCCCTACTGAAGTTTATAAGGTGATAATGTGTGTTTTCAGCCTCTTCTGTTGCCTGTAAGTGACCCCCAAAAAAAAAAAATCAAATAATGCAGCTTTAAAGATTTTAAAGCTTTAAAGCTCAATGAAATAAAGGGCTGCCTGTAAGGTTTATGAAATTGATTTACAAAAACTGGTATTGTTGGTACGTATATGCTTTGAAAAATGATCAGTATAGCATTTTGCATTGGCTAAGACATTCTGTTATGGCCCTTTAATATACTTTGAGAATGGCTTCATATGTCGTCCAGTGAAAATAGAGATTTTATTTACACTAGTGTGTTTTCTTTTTATCTGTGTTTTATGGCATTAAGTCCACTCATTTCATACTTCTTTGAAGTTTTATTCTCTGCCTCCAGGAAGTAAGGATGGAAAATGAAGATGGGAGCTGCAGCAGCTCCCAAAGTTTACAGCATCATCACAGGGCCATAAAAATAGCCAAGTGAATTCTACAAAACCAAACACTATCAGACTTCTAACAAAGACAGCCGAGCTTAAAGCAACACACTATGTGATCAAAGTAACTTCTGATATGCACACAAAACACGGTCTCTGCATAATGAAACACGTTGTGCCTGGTGTTCTCTCAGTTAGAATGGTAAATAAATCACAATGAGTTATTCTGCACATTTAACTATAAAATATTCTTTAGATATCCTCTTTCATGATGAATACATTCTACATGAATACAAGACCTTCACACATGTCATTTATGCATCTTTTAATGAATCTTTCAATACTTGGGGCATGTGTAACCATGCAAACTGCTGCTGCAAGAGTGTCTTCTCTGAGCTTCAAGGTTCATTTTTCACCTTGGAAATAGGAGTCATGTCATTAGTAAAAGTCCACTTTCTAGATTTCTTTCAGAGCTTTTGCATCTCAAAGTCTTCATCAGCAAATCTGGAGATTTGCTGATGAAGGGTCCATCAATAGGTACTCAGGAACTTGTTGTTGGGGTGTTTATTATGGGGTGTTGAGGTTGTCATTATGATTTTTCCAGTCTTCAGTTATTATATTTGCATCTTATTAAAATACTATGCTGGCAGTCTGAAAAGTCAGAATAAACTTAATGTTTTTGCTGTTACTGTATTTGATGTTTTTTGTAATTTCAACTTCTTTGTACAGTTCAACAAGTGTATACCTCCATATAGATATTCTCAAACTGGGATTATGGTTCTCTAAACAAACATGCATGGGGGTCCGTCAGAGGCTTCATGGGGCTGTTTCTTTTATACTAATATGTAGTGCGTTTGTGTGTTTTTGTTTCCATTTGCCCTCAGGTGAATACACAGTCATGACAGCCCACTTCCACCTGAAGAGGAAGATTGGCTACTTTGTGATCCAGACATATCTGCCCTGTATCATGACAGTCATTCTCTCCCAGGTCTCATTCTGGCTCAACCGAGAGTCTGTGCCAGCCAGGACTGTCTTTGGTGAGTCTTTTCATTTTAATAGATCACACTCTGGTGCGACCCAGTTGCCTGCTGGTTAAGATGAATGCCACATCACCCCAACATTTGCGGTCCAATTCCAGCAGCGGACCTTTCTTGCTTGTCCCCCCCAATCGCTCTCTCACTTGATTCCTGTCATCTCACTACTGTTGCTATAATAAAAGCATAAAATGCCCACCAAAAATATAAAAATCTGTTTTTTATATAACAGAACAAATTATGCACACTTACCACAGAGAAAGAAAAAAATACATCTGGTACTAAACTCATCAAACCCACGCATTTCCCCATACGTATACACACTTTCAGTAGTCACATGATCCCCTCCTCAACCCAGCATTCAGTTACTATATAGAAAAATATATACATAATAATGTAAAACACAAAATACAGACGATCACATGTAAATAGTACTTGATGCTAGTAAAAGAGTAAAAATAAACATAGAATCTGGTGGTAACATGACAGAGCTGTATTATGCGAATAAATAACCCTAGTGGTCAGATAAAAAGCTGAGCTACAGTTCCAGCATTAAGGCAGCTAAACAAAGCACAACAACAGTCCAGGGGTGATGATATAAACGTGTGAACAATTTTTTTGGTACTGCTCTGATCTTGGAAATATTCCTAGTTACTTAAAGATCCCCTCAAGCATGTTTTAAGACAATTAAAATGCTCTGCTTTGAATAATAAGTTGTGTTTGATATGGTTTTTCCATAAAAAGTTTGGACACACCTTTCCATTCTCTTGAATGAGAAAGTGGGTAAACTTTTGACTGGTACTGTATGTTCACTGGAGGCTTCATGTTTCCGCATCACACTTGTGTAAGCTGCATACTGGACCACAACTGGTGTGTGTTGTCTGCATAACAGTGAAATTAAATGTTATGATGACAAATGAAATGACTTAATGGCAGCATATACAGAGAGAACAAAACTGGTATACCACATGCTGTCAGTGCAGGTGAAGTAGTAAATGAATCAACTGAAACATAAAAAATTCTCTTTGACAGATTAGATGAGAACCACTCCAGTGCTGCTATTGATTAGCTTGCTGTGATCAGTAGTGTTGAATACATGTGTTGCCTGAACTATCTAAAATATGGAGCAAACAAGGATCAATTTCCCCCATCACCTCTGTGAACAATTTAGCTGGAATGACATCAAGATGATTGGATGAGGGTTCATATAGGACATAATGTCAGAGAGAGTTTCCAAATCAACTGGCCTGAAGCTATCTAACAAATGTGGACATTGATGAAGATGAATGAAACATGGGAGAAATTGGAAGAGTGATGTTCGCTCAGTTTTGATTGAGAAAAAAGGAGAGACATTTGTCACAGCAGATAAAGCAGAGGGGCTGGTGGTGGGAGGGTTTACAAGCCACTTGATGGTTGTGCTGATTGGTGCTAATTAACTCAGAGATATATTGTTCCTTAACTATTTTACTTTGTAGATTGTAGATGACCAGTTGATCGTTTCATTTTTAGGACACAGAGTTTATTAGTGGACACAGAGTTTACTTGTCTTCCACTTGCATTCTGTTCTCCTGCATGCTTTTTTGAAAGTTCCAAATGCCCTTATTGATCCATGGCAACGAACTGACAACATTTTTCATTTTAGTTGTAAATAGGTCGAGATTGTAGTCAAACAGAATTGAAATTGAAATTACTTAAATTACTTAAAGGATAGGTTCACAGATTTTCAAGTCTGTTGTTGGGTGTCATACTCCATGTGCATGAGACAAAGGCAGGCCTGCATGCAGTCACAAAGCCTGATAACAAAGAAGGGCGCCAAGTCAAGCAAAAGGACTCCAAACGGATTTCAACTCAAGCTCTGTTCAACTCACACCTAGGTGTGAAATCCAGCAATCTCAGCTCCTATGGTGGACAAGAACCACCAGAAACAGCTGGGGACTTCTCTTTCCAGTCGTGATGTCACTGAGACTATAAACATTCCACTCGCTGTCTGAAGTATACTTCCCGTTGCTTGGACAGCTAAAGTAAGGAAGTAACTCCCGTACGTACGTGACTGTAACTAGGCCGCACAATCTCAACCTCGCTGGACGAGATTTCTCTGTGTTCAACCAAGCACGTTACTGGATCTGAAGAAGACCACTGTGCAACCCAGCACCCACCCTTTCCTGCAGAAGAACGATGAAGGATAACCTCTCAGCCATGCTCATCGTTAACTGAGTCGGCTCCGCTGTTTTCTCCACAACGCCACCAAGAATCTGCCATGAAATCTGCCAACAGAGCAAGAGGATCCGCATCCGTTTGCTGACGAGGCTGCTGCTGAGGATACTTTGGAAGTATTATTGTTGTTTGCTGTTTGGTTGTGTTTATGATGCTAAACTGGTTTGTGTTTGTCAAAACTGCTTTGGACTGCTGTATGTTATCGTGTGTGAGAGAGTGGGTTGCATTTTATTGAAATCAGAGCACGGCCGACGAATAAGTATGTTCACACGCCATGCGTCTGTGTGAATAAAAGCAAGCATGATAGATGTTTTTTAATTGTGGCATTATGATTGATGTTGCTAAAGTTAATAAACTTTGTTGTGCATTTAAAGAGAAGTTTCCTGTGATTGTTTGTATAGATACTGTGATAACAGCTTGTTGATGGGGTCAGTGCTCAAATTCAAACTTTCACTGTTCACCTTATAAATGTTAATGTTTCTCAGATATTGACAATTTTAAAATGAACACCCATTTTGAGACTGTTTTCACTGTTTGGTTATTATTCCCTGACTTCAGGGTGGTGCCCCATTATTATTAATTCACATTAATCATTTTAAGAGAATTAATAATTATTTATTATTATTATTGCTAATAACCAAACTTGTTCCTACCTGAGTACAAGCACTGTCTTAAAACAACAGTCAGGTTCCCAAATGAACAGTGAAACATATTAACTTGCTGTAATCATTCCTCCTGTTCATACTAACCATTAGAAGATCCCTTCATAATGCACTTACAATGTAAGTGATGGGGGACAAAATCCACCGCAGCTCAACAGGGAAACACTGTCTGAGGAAACACAGAGAGGGAATTTGATGCTAAAAAGACTGTAAATGTGGCAGATATCCACTTGATATGACTAACTCAGACTGCTGAAGCCTCATATAAGCTTCACATCAACTTTTAAATGCATTTTTGCACTAAATGACTGTGTGGACACACTGTGGATTTTGGCCTCCATCACTTACATTGAAAGCACATTTGAAGGGGATCTTTAATAGCCAGTATGAACAGGAGGAATGATTACAGCAAGAAAATATGTTTCACTGTTCATATGGACACTAGGGGCGGCATGGTGGTGCAGTAGTTAGCATTGTCACCTCACAGCAAGAAGGTTCTGGGCTCAAACCCACTTGTCCCACTTGACTCAAAATTGTCCGTAGGTGTGAATGTGAGTGTGTCTCTAAACTACATGTTAGCCCTGTGATTGACTGGCAACCTGTCCAGATATACCCTGCCTCATGCCCAATGTCAGCTGAGATTGGCTCCAGCTCCCCCACGACCATCTAGAGGAAAAGCAGTTCATTGATTACCAAAAATTAAGTGGTATGTTTACATGGCTTTGGTGCAGCTTGCAACAGATTATTAAACAAAATGCATAGGCACATTATTTAAGTCTAAGGCCATGGCTGTAAGTCGGACCAGAGACATGTTGAACCTTATTAAAAAGTGTGGAAATGTTGGACACATGGACATTGATGTAAATAATGTGAATCAAATTGAATCATGTGCACAATGGGCATTGTAAATGAACTGTTAGATTAATTATTATATCTGTTAAAGAGGATGTTACAAAAACAAAGCTTGTATGTCAGACTGTATTATTCCACTATTTTTTAATACAGTTTTAGGCCTTAAATTTGGAAGATTTATGTTCACTATTGTGGTGAAACTGAACAGCACTAAACCTCCAACAGCCCAGTCAGGATTCCCAAATGGTAATTCTTCCCATCCTCACTTGAGCTTACCAGGCTTTCTGTGCCCATGTCTGTGGTTCTGTGTTTATGCTGACAGGTGAGCATTTTATCAGACCACTGCAGGCTGGCCACCAGATGAGGGTCAGGCTGCAATGAGACCTTGCCCTCCTTATCTGCCACAGGACAGTGGGCCTGCACCCACACTCTGATTTCCCATTTGGTAAAATGTCAGCTATCTGTCTGAGGCCAATATAATGCACTATTTCCTTTTATCCCCTGCAGTATAATACACTTTAATAAAACAAGTCATTATCTACCATGACAAAAAAGCAGGGAGGTAAGGTTGAGTTAAAAGGGACTGACTTATCACAATTCTCATACCAGAGACATTTGGTTCCTTTATTTATAAAAGACCTGTAGTTATGAGTGCAACATATCAGCAAAATCTGAAAACCATTATCTGATTAGTTGACCTACCATGCTTAGTGGGCCATGTATATTTAAATAATGTGTAAATCTCTGTGTTTGTTAAAAATGAAAATGAAATGACTGTAGTTGCACTGAAGTACTGGACAGAAAGAAATATAGTTTCAGCATGTAACTAAACCACAAACTGTTGTTTTGCTTTTTTCTTTGTGTATGGATTTAACAAACCAGATAAACATGTTAATCAGTGAGCTTCAGAGGTGTTGGTGGATGTATTTTTTTACCAGGCTAGCTGTTTCCCCCTACTTCCAGTCTTTATGCTAAGCTAGGCTAACTACATCCTGAAACCAGCTCAGAACTTAACACACAGACATTAGATTGATATTTGTCTTAATATCTCAGTCTCAGAAAGAAAACCAATTTCAGAACTTCCATCCTTTTTGTTACATTATTTTTGTCAATAATAAAAAAGCAAACAAATCTGTCAAAATTAGCAAAACTTTTGTTTTACTTCCAGCCATGGATCTAACCTTGTACATCTATATGAAGAGGAAGCCATATTACCCCATTATTACTGAAATATTACTCTGATACAATACCCTGATACTCATTTTGAACAGATTGGCCTAGCATTCCATGATTGTCACTATTCTTTTGATGGCATCTTTGAGAGAATTAATACTTAAAGTCTTTCCCATCATTACTGTCATGTTGTTGTTTTTTTTACTAATATGCCCTCATTTTCACATAACCTTTTTCATGAAATACTACCCCACCTTATTATTACACAATTATTACTGTGTCATTGCAACAATGATTTTATCTAATTGTCACTGAGAGAATATTGTGGTAAACTGAGGACAAAGATATTTTTGATAGCCCTTTCTGATATTGTTCTGTCATAGTTGTTTTAGATTTTAGTGGTCCATTGTCTACTAATATAGATGAACATATTCCATCCTGTTGTCTTCTTGATGGATGCTATGCTTGTCAAGGTAGTTTTAATATGACTCAACTGGCCCAGTTGGCAAGGGACGTGAATAAAAAGCTGTCTCCACCTCACAGTATGATTCCTGAAATGCCACTCAGCAAGGAAATTAATCTCCAACTGCTTCTTACAACATCAAAGAAATTCATGGCTCAAGCCATTTTATTGGAGCAACTTCAAAATTTGTATTGCAGCTAATTCCAACAGTCAGGATATGATCCATGGCAGAGAGGGAGCTACATAACACATACATATAATAGAACACAATTCATTACATCATTCCTGCAATGAATACTAGCTTCATGAAACTGCTAATGTTCACTTTTTGTTGAGGCTGTGAAGTAGGATTTTCATCATTTTCATCAGAGCATCAGGGCTAAAAAAAAAAAAAAACGCTAGAAGGCTGTCGTAAATATTCCTGGTCCTGATTAGATGCTGCATCATTACTTTAATTCTTCACACATTCAGTGCAATCCCAAATACTACTCTTGTGAATTCCTAAACAGCACAATAAAGCCGTGATGCTGCTATATTGTTATTTCAATTGCACAAAAAAAAAAAAAAAAAAAAATTAAAAATTGATCCTGAGGGTGGAAACTAGACCAGATGTCATTAAAATTAAAATAATTATTCTCCTGGCAGCATAAATGTGCTCAGCAAATTTCATGTCAGGGTGTGTACATGAGATGGTATGTTGTGTGCACACTTGTGGCACTAGGGACGCTCACAGAGTGTGTTTTGAACTGTTCTGAATGTGATCAATAAACAGTATTTTGCAGCAATATGCTCATGAGATTTTAATATTTCTTTCATATAAGTGGGCCTTTTGGCCTGATGGTGGTGCTATAGGAATATCAAGGGTTTATCAGAAACATAGCATTCTCTGTCTGGGGACCATGAATATCTCCAGCAACATGGACCAGAGTGTTGAGCAAAGGGAAATTCTTACCTGATGGTGGTGCTAAATGCAAGGTCAAGCTAAAATAGTAGGAGTCATCCTCTGGGTACACTGCAAAAACTAATCAGGTCATTTATGTCTATATTTGAGTCCTAATAAGCCTATTTGGTTATGCTTTATTTTATTAGTCTGTAATTTTCCAATACATTTGTTGTAATTACAGTATAGGGAAAATAGGGATAGTGTTTAATTGGTGTATAAAACAAAATCTAAAATGTGTATATAGGCAAGCATACAAGTAAACATACAGTACCAGTCAAAAGGTTAAACTTTTGGTTTAAGTTAAGGTGTGTTTTAAGTATGTGTCAAGTCGAGTCACTGACCAACCAACACTGTTGCTCTGAAGGTGGTCTCATATGATTGGCTTTTGAAGGCAAATACAAGCAACACATTTTGTTGTTGAGTTTGGAGGACATACCGGTTTTCAATACTCAGTGCTACAGACATATTTCAGTTGGCACAAAAATAGTAGAGAGGTTCAATACCCAGTCCTAATTGCAATGCTTTTAGATTGCATTATATTGCCGGTCAGGTTATGCTTTTCTGCCCTCTCTGCTTTTAGATTTTTCTGTAGAGCCTCCATAAGGAGTCAGATGTGGTTTAAATTTAGATCTGGCTGATAGGAGATTGGTGTGGTGACAGAAGTGCATGGCCTCTGTATCTGTTAATTCCATGTTGAATATCTTAATGATTAGTGAGATCAAAACTAAGGGGTTGCAGTGATTTTAGTTACTCCAAATGAAGACAAATGTTACAAAAGCATGCACAATGAAATATGGAAGGGGAAGAGGTGCGTGTGCATGGTTTTGCATGTGTGTGTGTGTGTGTTTGTTTGTTTGTATGTGCACTCTAAAAAGTAATTCAGGGGACCTATTACCACCACTTAATTAAATGCATGGTTGCATATAAATTTAAAAAAAATCGTATTTAATTTTTATTATTATTATTAAATTTGAAGTTGCAAACATTATTTTATTGAGTTGTGCTGACATAATATTGTTGGTAATTATATCAACCTAATATTGTGTGTAATTTAATCTCAAATTTCTGCGTTCATTTTTGTGTACATTATTGTGGAAAAACTATTTGGAACAACTTCATATTTATAAGTAATTCATTTAAAAATTGTGTTTATGTTGCCAATTATTAAGTACATGGTAATTAAAAATACTTTTGATTGTAGAAGAAAACCTAATTCCCCTAGATCAATGTAGTTTGTTGGTCCAACATAATTTGATCAGAAGTTGTTATAACTCAAAAAGCTTGATGCAAACTGTTGTGTTCATTTTTTGTTGAGCCAAAACCTTCAAAACTCCTCCCACTCATTTGTGTTTAGAAGGTCTCACTTCAACCACGGGAGATGTGTCTTATTGAGGTGTTAAAACAGCTGCAGAATACTGTGAAAGTCATCAGCAGTCCACATTTCTTATTATATAGAACTTTTTTCTATCATCCATAAATTATACCACTTAATGACAGTGCAAACAGGGAGTTTTTTTTTCTTTGCTCACTTTATAATTGCTTATTTAATTTATTTTTTTCTAATTTTGTTAAAGTGAGTTTGGTGACACAGCACACTCATATGGTGTAGTTATTCCTATTAGCTGCAAGGCAAAGTAAGATCAATCTATCTGTCCACCTATTGATCCTATCCCTAGTTCGAACTAGATAGCCAAAGGCAAAAAATGATTTTTGTGTCAGATGAGGGTAGGAAATACAGAGAGAGCAAACATGCTAAGGGGGAACAGAAAGACTCCCTTCTTCCCAGCTGCCAAGAACCATAAGCAACAAGATATTTCAGTGTTAATTACCTACAATTAAAGGGACATTATGGAGTCAGGGTGGGCTAACAGCAAAACAGCAAACAGAATGGAACTATATTTGTCAAACTAAAATTACCAACTCAAAACAAAAATACCAACTTCTTTCCTAAGTTCCTACTGTAACTCAAATAAAGAGGAGAAAAGTGCCAAAAGTGCTACCCACCCCTACAGATCCCAGGACTGCTAGAGATACTTGTGTAATACTATTTACAATATTTTACAAGCTTGTAGACCACAGCACGCTCACTGGCTGAGTTATTTTATTTTAGTTAGTTAGAGTTATTTTAAAATTATGCTAAGCCAATGAGACATGGCTTCAAAAAACACATTTCTATACATGGGCCTGGCTGCCATCAGGGCTCCTAAACGTTCCTGAGGAAGTCAGAATTACAGATTTAGGAGCCAATGTTTTATTAAAACATGTTATTCTAACATGTCTCTGTAACATTTGTATTTAAGTGAATGTATTCCTTTTTATTGACTATAATTTATTTTTCGACATGCTTATTTCCTCTCTTTCCAGGGGTAACTACAGTACTCACAATGACCACTCTGAGTATTAGTGCCCGTAATTCACTGCCCAAGGTGGCCTATGCTACAGCTATGGACTGGTTCATCGCTGTCTGCTATGCCTTCGTCTTCTCCGCTCTCATTGAATTTGCTACCGTCAACTACTTCACCAAGCGAGGCTGGGCCTGGGATGGAAAGAGTGTCGTCAATGACAAGGTAGAGCTGTCACACACAAACGAACATTTCTCGTCAGGATCCATCATAACAGAGCTAACAGAGCTTCCCTCTGCAGTGGGAGAGTCAGTCAGTAATACTAAGCTACACAGGAGCCAGTAATACAGGTGCAGATCTCTTTAAACTGTAATTGTAAAATAAATGTATTTTTGGGTCACCACTATGTTCTTAAGGTGTCCAAAGCACTGAAATAAGCAAGAAATAGAAAGAATATCCTTAATTCATAATGCTCATGTTGTTTATTAGCAATGATGTGAAGGAATCTCCGCTGACACCGTCTTGATTGTATAAAAAGGTTTATTACAAAGAATCAGAATCAGCATCAGAATCAAGCACCATGGATTGCCTGGAGAGGATTCAGGGCCAATGTGAATCACTCTGCCTAACAGCCCTAAATACCCACGTATATAGGCTGATGCAGTGCAGACTGAAAATGAAAAGGAAGGGCAGAAGTGGTGATATTTATAGATATTTCCAAAAAAACTGTAAAAACTGTAAAAACCTTCCATGCCACCCTGCCAAAACCTCTTGCCACCCCTTTTCTAGATCTGCCACTGCAGGGAAGTGTTGTTTAGTTTCACCTGTGCTTTTCTGGCTATGACAAGTCAAAATGTCTTCTGTGAAAAATTTCCAAGGGTCCAATTAATTTGCGAACAACAACAGTGATCTATTACCACTAGTAAAACATGTTTAGTACAAGACAGATTTTTTCAGGTGATACTCTTGAGTTCACTGTCAGTATAACTGGATAGTGTTGTATCTTTTCTTTGTATTTATTATTTGTAAAACAAAAACTCATTGAAGACTTGGCTCATTTTGTTAAGTTTCCCTAGTACTGTTACCGCTTGATAAAATTTCTATGGTTTCCAAAGGGAGGCCATGAGAGAAAAATAACCTAGAGGTTCCCAACCTCCCAATCTCTGGAGCTGCTTTCTTCCCATTTTAATGTGACAGTGTTATGACCCCCAAAAACGCTCCTTACAAAGGAAGTCCAATATAATCAAAAGAGTCAGTAGTTGCAGAAAGAGTCTTCAAATTTATTAACAAACCATAACAAACCATAAATGATCTCAAACCAACACAACAACAAACCAACAGCAAGTAACAAAGGCTGATGGGCCAGACAAAATGAACAAAAAGAAGGGAAGACAACCAGACCAACCCACAAAGGGTCACAAAAGTGTAAATGGGGTAATACATGTCTTTATGCAGTGTATGAAAGAGGCTGGGTGCCTCTGTGAGGAGTTTGTGTGTTCTCATCTTGTCCAAAGACATGCTGGTTAGGTGAAATTGAAAAGTCTAAATTGCAAAGGAGTATGTGTGAATGTGTTTTTCCATCTATACAGTATGTGTTACTCCTGTGGGACACTGGTAACCAGTCTAAGGTGTATCCTGCTGCTTGTGCAGCATGATGCAGCATATATGGTATCAACCAGATACCAACCATATGTCAACCACATTGTATGATGACAACTTTTCAGCAGCTGGATGTGAGCAGTTTAGAGATGCCTGTGAGATGGGTGGTGGTTTAGAAGTGAAAATGAAGCTGATGATACAATAGCACCACTTTGCATATTAATTGACAATTACTGATTTTCATTGGGGACTATATGACAATAGTCCATCTGGGTTGCAATTCCTCTATCAAAACTATTACTGAAGTGGAATCCAATGTCAGCATGCCAGAAAGCAGGTTAGAATATGTTGAACACCAATTTCACCACTATGTCTCAGTTTCTAAAGATAGTGGTTCTATTAAAACAGTTCAGATAGTATTCTGTTGAGTTATCCACATTAACTATTTGAAAATACCCATCTATCAAATAGTAAAATTAATAAAGAAGTTAGTTAACACTGCACAATGTTCCCAGTTTTTATATTTTATCATATCTCAGTAAGAAGCTTCCATGTTTTCTGATCTGCTCTTGTTTTAATTTGCTGTTAATTCTGCTTCAATTTCAGTACGTTTCCCTGTTGTCTTGACAAATTCAGTATAAAGGACATTTCTACATCACTAATTCCATCAGTGCAACAGTCATACTCACCACTCTGCCATACACATATATAAAAATATTTTGTGTTAATTATTTGGTGATTTCTGTAACTTTTTACTTCTGTCAATAAAAGACCACACTTCCTGCATAGATGTGTCACATTAAAAGCCCTCCAGCAGCTCAAATGGCATAATCTTCTCCTTTCTTATTGGCCATTTATTGTGAGACGTTGCAGGATGTGTTGAGTTTCATTAACAGTAGATTAAGAATGAAAAAAAAACAGTGAATTAGAAGTGAATAGCTTCAAGCAGTGCCTTCTCTTCTTTTGGTTTAATATGCTGGTTTATTGTCACCACAATATTACTTTCTAGCATGCAAAAGTAGTAATATTTACTTCTAAAGGTGTCTAACCTGAAGCATTTTCCCTGCAGAAAAAGGAAGCATCCATCATGAAGAAGAACAATGCCTATGCTGTTGCTGTGGCTAACTATGCTCCCAACATCACAAAAGACTCAACGTTGCCCACTATCTCCAAGTGTGCTCTGAGCGATCCCAACAAGATGACCGGAGAGACGAAACCCGAGCAGAACAAGAAAACCTTCAACAGCGTCAGCAAGATCGACCGCATCTCCCGCATCATGTTCCCTGTGCTGTTTGGGAGCTTTAACCTTGTCTACTGGGCCACCTATCTGAACAGAGAACCAGTCATTAAAGATCTGGATCCTTCCAAGTGAACTACAGAACTCCCTCCAAACACACTGCCCATTGAGGACTTCATTACATTTGTTAGCATTCATTTTGTGAGTCTAAAGCTGTTTATATGCATGGAGAATTCCCTCCTCCCTTCTATCTTTACTGACTAACTCAGTACAGTCTTGGGTCATCAGAACTGGTTTAGAATAAATCTGAGAGCTCATATTATAGGAGTAAGCCAGGCATCTTAAACAGGTTTAATATAATCAGACAGGATACTGTGCCATGAAGTCATGTTCTTTGTTTTACTTTTTTAGAGATGGTGTGAGAGCACAGGAAAGCACACATGCACACAATGCTCACAAATCTATGGAAACATTTGCAGTAAGAAAATAGACATTTCCTCCTAATTATTCCATAGGTTCTAATTATGACAGCATCTGGTAATATGAGAGAACAACACTGCAGAAACTAGAAAATAACTAATTTTTAAATCTGCGCTAATTAATATTTTTACATTAAAAATGCATCATAACCAACTCTGCAGTTCCACTCAGCTTTCTGGAGCTTTTTAGCCTCTTTGAGCTTGTTGTTTTGGTTTCAGACCCACAACTTTAAAGAGGTACTGCACACTTAAACTCTGCTCTGTGATGAAACACGTCAATGCTGGTGTTAATATTGACACTGACAACAAATTTATAAAAATCGACATTTCATGGGTTGAAAATGGCTCAACCTGTCATCTACTGTTTAAAACCAGCCCAGAAAAGGCAGGGCCAATGCTGACGTAGAGTGGACCGTTTGGGAGTTCTCTACGTCATGAAATTTATATAAATGGTAGAATGTTAACGCCCACCTCCCCCACCCCCGACCCTTGAGTGTGATCTGCGAAACCGCGCAGCTCACCCGTGTTCATTTTTAAATAAATACTGATCGAGACAGTTTTAGCTTCAGGAACTAACAGCAGCTAACAGCAGCACTGACCTGCTGGAGGAAATCTCCCTGTCTGTGACTATCCACGGGAGGAAGAGCTGCTGGCAGCCACAAAAACAACAGAAATCCTCTTTACATTTTGTAGCTCTTTAACTCTCCAGCTCTCTTTAGTCTTTAAACTTGTCTTGAAACTTTAATTGATGCTCATATAAAGCTTGAAAGACTTACATTTAATTAGTTTTTACTAGTTTAAAGTCAAATAGTGTTGTTGTTTTTTTTTTTTTTCCAGAAATCTTTTCAATCAGTTGTGCTTACCCTGCTGGCAGATGGATTGATTGATTTGTTAATTTTGTTGCTAACATATTTCACAGGGTTCTAAAATCTTTAACCTCATAATCATCAAGTCTTTATCTCATATTTATGAGAAAAGCTAAATATTCTTATATAGCAGGTCAAAATCTATTTGCTCATGCACTGTTTAATTTGTCAGTGCTTTTCCAAAACAACCTTTAACAACTGTGTCTTCTCTATGGTTAAGGGTTGGTTACATTGAAACAGCTAAATCTGCTTGGTTAAGTTGACAAAACAATTTCCACTCAAGGATCAACAGCTTTCAGGAAGTAAACTTAAAAAACATAATTTCCACCAACACGGCCCATAAAACATAATCAACAGCAGCATTTTGTCTCACTGAACAGTGAACATTATCCCAGGACTCTTTTCTCAAAAAAATGTGATTTTTTTCATAATTGTGAGATATTATGGGGTATGGAAGTCAAAATTACAAGAAGATTTCTTTTAATTTTATTTTACCATGCCAAAAGCTGTTTGTTCTAATATTTCTTGCACACTGAATACCACTCAAATTAGTTTTGTGTTCTCCTAACAGTTTTGTCATTAATGAACTTCAACATTCACAAGGCTGCAGGGAGTTCAGAAGCAGCGATTTAGCACCAAATTCAAAATACAGCGCTGTTGGGTGTCATCATCTAAACACTAGACATCAACTAAACTCTCCCCGCTGGTGTGGGGGTGGACATTTATTTCTTGGTAAAAACAGAATTTGCAGTAAGTAGTCTTTGCTTTGTGGGGCTAGCAGGTTGTCACATTAACATCTCAACTATAACCGTATATAATTGTACTCCACACTACCACTTCACCACCTGTCACACAATGGACTATATGGTGCTTTGCTCTCTCTCTCTGTAGCTTTTGAACTGCTTTTTAAGCTTTTTCACTCTGCTTCCCCACATGGACTCTGTCACACTGTGGAAGATGATTCTGACTGGATACAAAAGAGTGAGGATATGTGTCTATGTATATGAAAAATATTTTCTCATGTGTTTTGTGTCTTTCTTTGTTTTATTGTATTTTTTATATGCAATGTAGCAGAAACAAAGGGCCAATATATATTTAATAGGCTCAACCTAGAAGAGGATACTGTGTCAATAATACTGCATTCATTCGATTCTGTGTAGCCTTTGTCGAGTTTTTGAAATTAAGAATTTTTTCTGCCATAAAATACTTCTTATATACATTTCTTATATGGATATGTGTAAACCCTGTGCTTTGTTTAACCCACTTTTCCACTTAGATTAGAAGTGTTTTTTTCCTTCTTGCACACTTGATCCTGTTTGTGTTCCTGAAAATGTTGGAGTGCAGAAGCTCTTCCTGATTCATATGATCGCTAATACAAACTTGTTATATTCACTGACAACAAACCTCAGTGTCTTCTTGTTTTTCGCTCTGTGAAGGATGTCCTTCCATAGCCAATATGTGTGATGTAGGAGAACAGTCTGTTCTCTTTTCTTTAATTCCACTGGACAAAACCTTTCTTTTAATTTCTAAAGAGGGGGTGAGTGTTTTTTTCAGACTTTCGGACTGGCTTTTTCACCTCTCCCAGTGGGGGTGAGAAGTGACATTGAACAGAACAAACACTGTCTCTAAAAACTCTTTGAAAGACAGATAGCTGACAAGATAACTACAATTAACAGCAAGATGTTAAAACACTGAGATGACCCTAGGATCATTTGAAGTGAAGAAACAAATCAAGAGAACTCCTTAACATGGACAGAGACTCACTGTGATTTCACTTATCTCCAAACACTGGCATAAATCTGAGAGCACATTCCTGAGTGACCTAACATTGGTATAGTCCCTGTTTAGTTAAGCTTGAATTAAATGGTAAATGGACTGTATTTGTATAGCGCCTTTCTAGTCACCCGACTACTCAAAGCGCTTTTAACACTACAAGTCAATTCACCCATTCACACACTGAATGGGTACAGGGGATACCATACAAGGTCCCAACCTGCCCATCAGAAGAAAGCTAACCATTCGCACACATTCCTACACTGACGGCACAGCCATCAGGAGCAATTTGGGGTTCAGTATCTTGCCCAAGGATACTTCGACATGCGGACTAGAGGAGTCGGGAATCGAACCACCAATCTTCCGATTAGTAGACGACCCGCTCTACCTCCTGAGCCACAGCCGCCCCATAGAATTAATATGAAGTTGTCTAATCATTATGTAAGCCAGATAATGTTGTTCAGCATACGTTTTCATGAAGAATGGTCTAACTTTGATACCTGTACGATAAAACATGGATGAATTACTAAAATCCAGAGGTAAGACATTCTGCACTGCATGGTCTCTATCCATGTCAATCTTTGAACACTGAACTATGCATGAAAGACTGTATAAACCATGAGCTCTAAAATATATCTTGTGAGGACAATTATATTAGCATGTTAGTATATCATGTGTGTAAGACTACAATTTCCCTTTTAACTTTAATTGTGTAATCAACTGAGGGTTGTCTGATTTTATTATATCTATTAGCAGTATCAGAAATCATCTTAACAGTTAAATTAGTCATGAAATTCATATTGAATGACTATGCTAGGGTAAGAGGAATGTTAGACATAATGTTTGAAGAATGTTTAAATGTTCAGGACATTAATGTTTAAATCTATGTGGTTTCTAACTGGCTACAGTGATGGGTGAAGTATGTGGATTTTTGCACGTAAAACACAGCAGGAAAAAAAATTTAATTCACTAGTTTCAGAAATTACCCTATCTCAGGTCACAGAGTATCAGCCGCCATTTTAGCCACACCACATTTTTCCCCTGGGAGCAAAAGAATTAATATTCATTAAAGGTTGTGGTGCGAAACACCTTCTCCATGCCCAAAACACGCCCAAAACCCCACCTGTCTTGGCTAAGCTGATAAAGAGAGCATGACTGACCTCGTGCTTCAGGCTGGTCCTCAGACAGACTTCGCTCTGCGAGGAGCTTAGTTCTCCAAGTTTTATTTTCTAGACGTCTTATTTAATTTTCTTTTGTTTGACTTAAAATATGCCTGCATTTTCTTTTAAACTTCCTCTAAAACAAGTCTTGTGCACCTCAGTGTTGGACTGAGGGAACTATTTTCTTTCTTCTTCCTTCATGTTTTAATGTTAGTATTTTCTTTTTGAAATTTTCATCCAGCCAATGGAATTAACCAAGCCTAAATGGAATAAGCTAGAGTAGCCAGATTAAATTTTTATTTGACACTCAGACAACATCACAAGAATTCAACAAAAGCCACAACTCATCACTGGCCCACTGACAGTCTGGACCTCAAATCAAGACCACTGGATTTCTGCCCATCAACTCTAAAGCAAGACCAACTAGGCCTGCACCTAGCTGGGAAGACGTGCAAGCCGCTCATCAATTTAAGATCAAAGTCAAAATCAAGTGAGCATAACAACCCAAGGCTTTTTGTGATTAAGAGTTGGTGTTGAATAAGAAATAAGTTAATACCCTTAGATAAGTGATTTTCCCTAGTGTCCCTTTGCTCTTTTATAACTCTTGATTCACATACTATACATCACTATCATCCACTGAGTTAAGGTTTACGACAGTAGATCAGCACCCCAAAACAACATTTATGTTACATTCAATTGACAGAAGTGCTCTAGAAGCCACAGCAGTTCTGAGAGATTGCTGTACTTCCTGTTTCCAACCATGAGTCAACAAAAGCTATGACCACAATCATCCCCTAACCATGTGGTTGTTATTTTAACCATGACAACGAAGGTCCCCTGACCTATAACATCACAGTATTTATAATATAAACTACAATGTTTCCCTAACTTTAACAAAGCACTTATTTTAACCCAAACCAGGATCTTTTCCTAAATCTAACCAAGTGGTTTTTGTGTCTAAACCTACCCAGACCTTAACCACAGCGTTTTCATATCATAAAACTTTCAACACTAACTTGTAACAGTTTTGGAAGGCACAGACAAATGATGTGATGCTGCTGATAATCACTGGTAGGGGCAGTCCCAGCGCCAGAGGAAAGTAACTGGCTGGGCATTTGGTTTTTATGGGTGGGCCCCCATAAACACCCCCCCACACTTGGCCCCACACTTCACTTCCATAGAGCAGAATGGGTTCTATAATTGATTAAAGTAATGTGATGTTATGTATTTTTGGTACTTTCCATGAAATTGATCTAATTGTCTGGTGGCAGGGTACTTTCAATGAGGAAGTGACACTTTAAAAGTCAGATTGTATAATAGCTGACTATGGTTATATGTAACGGTAATTTCGTTGGAACTTCTGTATTAAAAGGTTATTGTGATTACTCACTAAAGGCCGTACAGCCATTTATTTTTAATATTACATTAAACAGGTTTTGAAATAACTGTATTCTGTAAGTCCCTTGTTGAATCAGCGCCAATCAGTTAAAGGTCACTGATGACTGTGAATTTATATTTTAATCGTGGAAAACACCTGGTATTAGAAGAAAGCAAGGTGGAGTCTATTAATAGGCTCCACAATGGGTGGTCTTCAACGGAGTATATAAGAAGCTGTTAGCTGTTAGCTTGTCAGTCAGTGTCTGGGTCCATGGACCAGCCTCAATTTATTGTGTTGCCAATGACTCAGTAAACCTATTTTCACTTTGAACTCTGCCTGATTCAGTGTGTTTCTTAAGTGTTGACCTATTTGATTTTTTGTTATGTTGGAGAGGACCTGAAGACTTCATTGGCCCAGCTGCAGGTTTTTCCTCCACAGTGACCCAAATTAAAACTGGAATTTGAATGTGAATTTGTCTTTTGATTGCATAAAATGCCCAGCACACTTTCTCTCTCAGGTCATTGACTGCTGGATTGAAACTTCCAGTGGAATTTATTATTATTATTATTATTTTTCAGGCCTAAATAATTATATTCCAAACAGTTTTCTATTTTATGTGTTCCAATTGTAAAGTGATATTTGTTTCCCTGACATCTGGATCTTTTTTGAAATATCATTGTTTTGGTCTTTTTTATGTTTATCGCTAGAGTCCAGGTTTGACAGTAACATTCAACTAGGTTCAAACTCTGTTAAAGTCCATCTTTTGTTGGGCTTAACAGGATTAAATCATCTGCCTATTGCAGGAATTTGATCTCTGAGTTGTGAAGTGTGAGACAAGGTGCTGTGGACTGTTCCAAGATGGTGGCCAATTCATTAATATAGATGTTGAACAGAACAGGGCAGGTGATAAACAGCAGCCTTGTCTCACCCCACGTTCTTGAGAAATAAATATTGTTCTTTTGTGTCCAATCTTGATGCTGCACATGCTGTTTGTGTACATGGATTTTATCAAGTCATATGTTTTACCCCCAACACCACTTTAAAGTAGTTTGTAAAACAAATCAATGTGCCAAATTGAATCAAATGCTTTTTTGAAATCAATGAAAAATGCAAATATTTTGGTTTTATTCTGATTAACATATTTGTCGACTGGGGTATATAGAGTTTCATTGTGGTCTGATGTGCGATGATTTAGTATGAATCCAGTTTGACTTTTGCTCAGGACATTGTGTTCCATAAGAAAGTGTGTGAGCCGGGAATTTATAATGCTACAGAAAATCCTCCCCAGGTTACTGTTCACACAAATGCCTCGGTAATTATCAGGGTCAGTGGGTCCGGCTGGGGCAGCGGGCTGCTGGTGCATGGTTTTTGTTTGGAGTTTGGTATGTTACTGGAGGATGGTAGTGGGTCAGGCTGAGCCAGTGGGCTGCTGATGGAAGGTCTTGGCTCAGTGTGTTGTGTGTTACTGGTGGCAGGCAGTGGAGCTGTGGGTTGGGGGTGCTGCTGTACTGTGGCAGTGAGGCTCTGAAGCTCGTCTTTCAGGTTCAGTATGGTTTTCTGTTTGAGGTGCAGCTCGTCTCTCCCTGTTGTGAGTTCCTTCTTTAAAGTCTCCCTGTCTCCCTACTGCAACTTGGTTACTTCCCTTCTTAGTTGTTGCAGTGAGGTTTTGAAGTCTTTTATCATCTGGCAGAGCTGATCTTTAATCTGCTGTAAAGACTCATTGGAAGGTGATTGAGAGAGCATTTCCTTCAGTTCCACCAACTCTATCTCCTGTAGACATTATCTCTCTGAGAGGGGTCACTGTGCCCTGCAGCTGGTCTTCAGGGTGCTGCTCCTGCTTCTGTGTTTGTCCCTCATCTGCTGCCTTGACAGCGCTGCTGCTGCTAGTCTTGTCTTTGCTTTGTGTCTCTGTCACTGCTTTAATAGTACTGAAGTTCTCTTGGACTGAAGTCAGACTGGCGTGGCTGCCTTGGAACATGGTGGTTCCATTGTGGTAAATGTTTACCATCATCATAGTGTTGTCACTGTCTTCCTCTCCAATGATCACCTATCTGCTGTTATAGATTCCTCTCTGTGTTTTGTGGTCTTTATAGTAGGAACAAATCACTTTATGCCAGGAATCAGTGTTGTCTGTGTATAGTATGAGGTTTGCAATTACCAGCTTGTCTCCTTGTTGACAGTAGTCTGCTGTTAATGTCTCTGGATTGTTCCTCAGAAGTTTTTGTTTAAAGTTTTTCTTTGTCTCTGAACTTTTTAGTTCCTTTGGGTACTCTATTGCAAGGGGGAGGAGTTTTCCTGCTGTTGCATCAGCCATGGTGTTTTTCCTTTGTTGTTGCTTAGCATGCTAGTTAGCAGGCTACTGAGTTAGCAGATTTTGGTGCAATTTCTGTGCACAACGTATATTTCACTATTTGATCTGACTCAGATAGGAGGAAGAAGATAGTATTTTCAGTCTTTTTTGCTCTGTTGTATGTTGGGTGGCTTTCCCTCAGTTGTTGTTAGCCGTCTACCTGCCTGGTTAACCATGTTAGCTTGTCTTAGCTTCTTCTTCTTTGTTACCACTTTCTTGTAATTTTGTAGGCCATTTTTTCCAACTTCTCTCCAAACTGTTGTTCTTGTTGGTTCACCTCTCCTAATTTTAAAACAGTTTAGGTTTGTATTTTCTTTAAGAACTGAAGTGAAGCATCTTCTCTCTATCTGTCTCACTCTCTCTCTTGAACAAAGTCAAGCTACTGTGGTCCACAGGTCTTTGTATGATGTAAAAACAGCAATTCTAAAATATACCACATATATAATATGTGGAGAGAGACACAGAGAAGCATAATAACAACAACAACAATAACCATAACAACAATAATAGAAGTAGAGCTATGACTTTATAATAGTAATAGCAATAATAGCAGTAGCAGAAATGGAAGCGGGACATCCACAGGACCACGCCATAGTTCCCACGGCCATTCGTTCAGGCACTGGATCTTCCTATGAGACGAGAAAGCACAGAGACTCCGGGGAAGAAGTCAAGTTAGTAACATGCGTTAATGGTACATGAAAGCATACAAATGAAGAAGAGGAGGAGAAGAGAGGAGCTCAGTGCATCATGGAAAGTCCCCCGGCAGTCTAGTCCTATAGCAGCATAACTAGGGGCTGGTCCAAGGCGAGCCTGGCCGGCCCTAACTATAAGCTTTTTCAAAAAGGAAAGTTTTAAGCCTACTCTTAAATGTAGAGAGGGTGTCTGCCCCCCAGACTGAATCTGGAAGATGGTTCCACAGGAGAGGAGCCTGATAGCTGAAGGCTCTGCCTCCCATTCTAGTTTTAGATATTCTAGGAACCACAAGTAAGCCTGCATTTTGGGAGCGCAGTGTTCTAGTGGGGTAATAAGGTACTATTAGCTCTTTAAGATATAATGGTGCCTGACCATTAAGAGCTTTATAAGTAAGGAGAAGTATTTTAAATTCTGGATTATTTATTCTGGATTTTACCGGAAGCCAATGTAGCGAAGCTAAAATAGGAGAAATATGATCTCTTTTCCTAGTTTTTGTTAGTACACATGCAGCTGCATTCTGGACCAGCTGGAGAGTCTTTAGGGTCTTGTTAGGGCAGCCTGACCAATAATCCAACCTAGAAGTAACAAATGCATGGACTATTTTTTCTCTATCTTTTTGAGGCAGGATGTGCCTGATTTTTGCTATATTATGTAGGTGAAAAAAAGCAGTCCTTGAAATTTGTTTTATATGATGGCTGAAGGACATATCCTGATCAAAGATAACTCCCAGATTCCTTACGGTGGAGCTGGAGGCCAAGGTAATGCCATCCAGAGTAGCTATGTCATTAGATAATGTGCTTCTAAGGTGTTGAGGGCCAAGCACAATAATTTCAGTTTTGTCTGAGTTCAGTAGCAGAAAATTGGCCGTCATCCAGGTCTTTATGTCCTTAAGGCACGCTTGAAGTTTAGTTAACTGATTTAATTCATCTGGCTTCATTGATAAATATAATTGGGTATCATCAGCATAGCAATGAAAATTTGTTTCCGAATAATATTACCTAAAGGAATCATATATAAGGCGAACAGTATTGGTCCAAGTACAGAACCTTGTGGAACTCCATGTCTAACTTTTGCGTGGATGGAGGATTTATCCTTAATGTGTACAAACTGAAGTCGATCTGAAAAATAGGATTTAAACCAGCTTAATGCAGTTCCTTTAATACCAATTAAATGTTCCAGTCTCTGTAACAGGATGTGATGGTCAATGGTGTCGAATGCCGCACTAAGATCTAACAAGACAAATACAGAGAGAAGTCCGATGCAGTTAGGAGGTCATTCATAACTTTCACCAATGCTGTCTCTGTGCTATGATGCGCTCTAAAACCTGACTGAAAATCCTCAAATAAATATATTTTATTAAATTTTTGCACAGGGAGAAATTATCCTCTACAGATTACATATGCCCCCAAGGCCTCAAAGAAAAAACATATAGTCTATGCTTTGGTAAATGGACTGTACTTGTATAGCGCCTTTCTAGTCATCCGACTACTCAAAGCGCTTTTAACACTACGAGTCAATTCACCCATTCACACACATTCATACGCTGAATGGGTACAGGCGCTACCATACAAGGTCCCAACCTGCCCATCAGAGGGAAGCTAATCATTCACACACACTCATACACTGATGGTACAGCCATCAGGAGCAATTTGGGGTTCAGTATCTTGCCCAAGGATACTTCGACATGCAGACTGGAGGAGTCGGGAATTGAACTGCCAATCTTCCGATTAGTAGACGATCCGCTCTACCTCCTGAGCCACAGCCGCCCCGTAAATAAAGATACTATATAATCACTGAAGGATAGTGGGATACAAATGTGACTTAAATGCTTCTTTCTGTAAATAGCTGTACACCCTGGTAGCTCATCATGCTGATGCAATTAACACCACTGAACTGTAATAAGTCCTGTAATATTTATCCTCTGGGCTGACTACTCCCAACATTTCATCTCCATCTCTTTTAATATGTAACCTGGAGGTCTGTCAGAGGGAACACCATCACAGAACTGAGCCTAAAAGTGTCAAAACAGATATCTGGTGCTGCGATTTCTAACAACTGTCAGAGTATCTTATTTCAAAGTAATGTAGAACACGAGAACAACTGGTAGCTCCTAGAGGCTGAACTATTTATTATATGCCACAGTTTAATAATGTTACACAAAGGTGTATGGTTCAAAACATATATGCATCTTACTGCCTTATCTTTGATATATGTTCTATTCCAACTTCTCTTTGGTAATATAATTTATGCAGAAAAAACATGCAGAGGCTGCATGTTTTTGCGTGCATAGTGTTTGCACGTCTTCCTCTCAGGGTGCTTTCACACCTAACCTGTTTAAATATGGAGCTTTTTTCCTATCAAGAGTGTGGCATATCAATTTGAGAGCATGATTATAATTGATTTCACGTTCAAATTTTGTAATATTGTCCCTCAAAACCCTGCCCTCGCACTCAAATAGCCTCTGCTTGCACTTAGATTTACTCTGTTTATGCTCAAACTGTATGCTTGCACTCAGATATATTATTGCTTGCACAAATTTTTTGTGCACCAACCATGTCAAAATCCCCCAACCAATAGAAGGCCAGGTGTAATGTTGACCAATGAAATGATCCCTGCCTCCTTGCGGGCACGTTCGCTTTACTTCTTAGAGCGTCCCGTACGGGTGGGTATTCGGGTTCATAAGCAAGCAATAATATATCTGAGTGCAAGCATACAGTTTGAGCATAAACAGAGTAAATCTAAGTGCAAGCAGAGGCCATTTGAGTGCAAGGGCAGGATTTTGAGGGACAATATTACAAAATTTGAACGTGAAATCAATAAATCATGCTCTCAAATTGATATACCATGCTCTTGAATAAAGATAGGAAAAAAGCTCCATATTCAACCAGTTCAATTTGAAAAAAAACACTCTGTTGCCAATCTGGTGCGGCCCAAATAACAGGACCAAGAAGCACCTTTTCAGGGCTTTTTCAGACCTGCACTTTTTAGTCCGGTTGAATCGGACTCTAGTTCATTTTCCTTTGGGACGGTCTGAACACATTAATTGTATTCGGGTGCGGACCAAAACAACTGTACTGAGACCTTTTAGAGGAGGTGGTCTCAGGCCAGTCCCAAACACACACACTGTCATCACCTTCTTTATACCTTTCCACTAGTGGGGCAAAAATCTTGTACTGTACAGCTTTAACCTCATCTTATATTCAGTTTGGTTACTCCACACAAAAGTGTCCAGATATCTTTAACACACCCACAAACAAACACACACACACACACATACACACACGCACACACACACACACATACACATACATATGTCAGCAGGCCACAAGGCATCCAAATCCTAGAGGTGCTTAGATCCACAGCAATGCTGAGAGTCCTGCTGAATGGTGAGTGTTGCTGAAGCGGCTTTAATCAGGCCCCAGCACAGCATAGCACAGCACAGCACATTTACCCTCCTGTCTGCACTTTACCCTCCACCTGCCTTTGATCTGTACCAACATTACCTTATCCCTCTCAATGCTGGCCACTCTTTCAATGGTTGTCATCTGCCCATTCACACTGAAATTGAGCCCCCATAAACTGTGCAAGCATCAGCTACTGACAGGAATTAATTATGTAATCATATCATTTGATACATCAACTTTTCTACTCTTTAATCTAAAATCATATTTTAAAATAGGTAGCCAAGCAGTAAACTATGTGTTTTCTAATGTGTTTTTATTTTTGTTTTGTTTTTTTCAAAAATGCACACAAAACTTTATAATGTAAACACAGTATGACTCAACTCTTTTTACACAAATACACACACAGGCACAGGCACACACAGTAACACACACACACACACAAGTTTGGGCAGCTATCCTTGTTAGGACATTGCATTGACGCCATTAATTTTGTACAGCCTAACCCTAACCCTAACCATAACCAATTCATGCCTAACCCTAACCTTAACCTAACCTCAATTCACACCTTACCCCTCACCCTAACCAGGACCTCAGAAATGATGTTTTGCTGCATTAGGACCAGGCTTTGGTCCCCATGAGGACTATTGGTCCAGTGTTTATACCTGAAATGGACCCAATAAGGATATAAAAATGCATACACACACACACACACAGTGAGTCTTCTGTCCTTTAGGGGAGTCTTGATCTTTGAGGTGAAGTAGCTTTCTAAGGGCCAGAGTTCACACCCATCTCATTTCTCATCACAGACTCCGCCACCTCCACCCTCCCCCCAACACCCCCAGGGCTGCTGCCTCGGCCAGCTGCTGCTGACTATACACATCAGGGGAACTACACCTCAAGTCCAGTATACAAGTTTAACAAAAAAAGTAAGTAAGGTGTGATCAGATTCATATACCTAGATTATAACTCTCACATGATGTATGCCTGAATGATTAGACCAATTTATTCAGTATTTTATTGGCACCTCTGTTTCCCTTCTATTTTCTTTTCTCTCCATCTTCAACACAGACCTGCCCAACATGACCAGGACAATGCTGTTCTATAGTAAACACTACATTTTGTAATAGTTGTCTGCAGTCCCACGATAGATATCTCAGCGTAGGTTTTGATTTATTGTTCAGCGTCAGATTTCACTTCCACAACAGTAGACGAATGTATCATACATTATTATATTACTCACAGTACTGTAGCTACATTCTTTTTTCATTCACTTTGTGATACAAAGCAATGGTGTCTATACTTAAAGAACTAGAGTTACATCAGGTAAATTCTATTTCGCCTTGTCTCATTACTTAACAGGAGACTTCTGCTGTGTATTCACTGTTTTTACATTGATTCATTCACTGTGATAGAGAGCTGTGATCACAGTGAGCAGGTTTACAGTGGAGATGTCTTTGTTAAATATGTGTTACCAAAAAGTAGCACATGACAAACATTTTAACTGTTTAATGTTGTTATAATTAGAGCAGTGCATGCAGAGTCCAACCAAGGAGGTTATCTCCCGAAATTGGCAGCATTGTTTTGTCTGCAGGATTATTGAACTATTGACATTTCAGATAATGTTGCATAAGGTCTGTTTCATTAGGTCAGGTTGCTAAAATTGGCAAAGCAAGCTCTGTATCTAGCTCGAGCTCAATTAGCTGTAGTAACCTTAGCTAGCTAACAGCAAAGTTAACCATTAGACACCCGCGGGGGTGTCTGCACCCTCGGCCGACATTACTTTCTTTCAGAGGCTGTAATGAGCTCAGTTTTAAAGCTATAGTGAAGATACTGGTATGAAACTACATGACTTAAGGCATCCATTGGTACCACACTTACCAGCTTTTCAGGAAGGGCTAAATAACACTCCAAAGTTAGGCTAAAGTTTGGCAAGGGAAAAACTTTTCAAAGGGGTCTCTTGCTCTCACCTCAAGATATCTGAATGAAAATTGGTTCTATGGGTACCCACAAGTCTCCCCTTTACAGACATGCCCATGTTCATGAGCATGCCCATGCTAATCCCATGCAGTTTTTGGCAAAAACCATGCAGTGTTTTGCATGCAGTATAAATGTGTTATTTTTTACTTAATCTAAAATGGTGTATTTGGATATTTCTACTTACTGGGGTCCCTAAACAGTCTTGGAATTGCTACTGGAAAAGCTACTTGACTATTATCCATTGACAGAATACACTGTTTGGGAGTTCAGCTTCTTATGGCTCATTTTTGTAAGAGCCCAGATGGACTGATGATTCTTGCTGATTTGAGTACTGATCAGTGATTGTTTAATGATTCTTCTTAACATTATTATTTTGTTCTTCTTTCTCTTAACTTAAGGTGTCTGCCATATATGGTGACATTGAGAAAAGGTTCACTCTACCAACCAGTCCTCGGCTCATTTTGCTCAGAAATGAGCCCATGACAAACAGCCAGTGGATGATCAGCATTGAGGTGTACGTGGTCTGTAAGGACATTCAGCCAACCTTTGTGTCAGAACTTGCTTTGCTGTGTTCTACATTTTCCACTTCCAGTATCAAGACGAGGCATCCAAAACCATGGAGTTCATTCAAAGACTCATTGGTATCCGAAAAAAGGTAGCAAGCTTACCCATGGAAAGGTTATCTCCAAGAGGACTGGAAAGGTGGTTCAGAAAAGGGTCGTTAGTGTGAACCCCCATGTTGCCACATTGTTGAAGAACTTGCTGGACTTTGAGTGGGACTTCATCTAGGCCCACGTCATCAGTGACTGAGGATACCAGCCAAACACTGCAGTAAAGTCCTCTCTCACTATTCGCTCTCTCTTTCTCCCTCCCTCCCCCTCCCTCTTTCCCCCTTTCACTTTCACTATCATTCAGTTCAGTTTGCACATTTACATGTGCAAAAGACTTGTTTCCATGCTATACTGTGATGCTATTCTGTTACACTGTTCTTGATGCTATTTTAATTGTCTGAGGTTATGCAATATGTTATTGAATGTGTATTCTCTTGTGTTCTCTACTTTTTTAAATTTGTGTTAAAATTAAATGCAGAAGTAGCAGATTTTATTACCCTTTGTAAATAAAGAGTAACATGCTAGCATATAATGTAAAATTACAGTAAAACCCACAGTTATCCTACTGTCATATACTGTAATCCAATATACGGTAATATACTGTTAAAATAAATTACAAATGCACTGTAAAATAACAGTAAAATGCTGGCGTCTCTGCTGCCAGGATTTTACTATTATTTTACAGTGAAATTCTTGCTGTTGCCCTAATAAAGAACTATAAATCCACCTTAACATTTCTTTTAATTTGTAACTGTAAAGCAATTTGTAAGCCTGCTTCTGTGCTTCATGAATAAAGTTTTACTTTCTTGCATGAAGCACTCTGAATTGACTCTGTGTTTGAAAGCTGCAACACAAACTTAGCTTGCCTTTAAGTTGGTTTTTAAGGCTCTTAACTTTGTGTTGACACTGCAGCCACTTTCTGCTGCTGCCCTGGTCGGAAATCTCTTTTAATAATAATTAATATTATAATATTAATTTTTTAAATTTAAATAATTATGTTAAATCTGGAGCTATCAGCTCTACCACCAGTGAGGAGTCATTGGAGTTGCATAAAATTCATATTAAATCTCTTTCAATTCAGATTTAGTGTGATTTTTCATAGGCCGATATTTATCACGTCACTGGATTACATACCCATTAATTACCTGGCTTTTGTTTTTGAACGCCACAGAGTAATTACCACTAATAGCTTGTTCTTATCACATATTGTATCTCTGACACATCAGCTTCAAATAAATGCCCCCTAGTAGTCGTCTGATGAGCTGTATGCCCAGCAGCGCTGTACCACTCATATCTAAGATATAATAACAGTAACAGCGTTGGCCTGCGGGGAGCAGGGAGGCTCTTCACAATGGTTTTATCATGTGTGCATAATCTACCTCTCTCCTTCATCTCTTACCTCTGGGCTGTCTGCAGCCTCAGTCAGCAAAGAGGGACTCAGCTCTGCATCCATACACAAGTACAAAAACTATCTTTTATCTCACAGTGTAATCTGATGCATAAGGGAATAATATGAAATTAGTACAGCATGCAAGTAACAATGATTTTATCCCTTCAAAGACTACACTTTGTTTTAGCAAAGTTTCTTCTTATAGACCCCATGAAACGTAAGTTAGAGTGTCTTTAGCTTCTGTACTGTGACGTATTTCCCAGTGAAACAGTTACAAAAGGGATTTAAATCAAATCCTTCACATTTGATTGGACTGTTGGAAACAAGTAGGCGGGGCTTAGAGACAGAGCTGCAGAGAGAAATGGAGCTACAGAGGACTGTTGGCTCCACACACACCTCCCTCACCTGTTGTTAGATCAGGAGGATGAGGGAGAGATGAATGAATCAGACCTCAGCCACAATGTTTTGGAAATGAAAACAAAGTTTTTGCCCACTGATATCCAAACACACATCTCTCCCTATCTCTCTCCATATTGCTCTGTTAGCTACTAGACCCACAAACAATGAAGTGTGGTTTTATATGACTGGTGTGGCTAGCTACTCGCCCAAAGTCAGGCCCCTGAGTGCAGGATGAGTCATCAAACATTTGAAACAGGAAGAGAAAAGACAGAGATTTTGATGTAAAAATATTTTGATAATGATTTTTGACATATATTTGGCATATAACAAGAGAAAAATGAACAATTCACACAGGAACACAGGATTAAAACTGGGAAAATGTATTTTTCATTTCATGGGGCCTTTACTCATCCCATGGGGACTGCTGATAATTTGTACAACTTTGCTGAGCATTTTCAAATGCATGCAATACAGCAGGGGTACCCAAGCTTTTACACAAGATCAGAGGTCAGCAGTAGCACACTGACATAATTAAGTTGTCCATAACATAACAAAAACTTTATACATAAATCATTACTGTATATAATCTAACTCAAGCTGTAGATGTTTAATGAGACAGTATGGTGGCTTGACTTAGTGGGTGAAATACACTGTTTGACTGTAATCAGAACCTGTGCAATGTGCGACTGCCAGATCTGAGCAGCTGATCCATGTGTTCAACGGTCCTGCAGCTCGTAATATACAGGTTTTGATGCAGGACTGCAGAGAGTGAATGAATATCTCTCTTTTTATCTCTTCATCTTTCCTTTTCTTTGCAAACTTTAAGAACATCTTGCTGTATTAGTGACAATGTTTGCATGTCATTGACTGATGGTAAGAACTTGACACAGTCACACAGTGTCAGGAAGTCAGAAAGTATTGATTTTTGTTTTTTTCTTTTTCATGGGATTTACTGTATAACAATAAGAAAAATATAGAATAACACCAGACTGATCCATTAAACAACTACTGTAAATGCAGTTTTAAAGCAAACGGCTTAGCAAGATGAACAAAAGTCAGAGTTTTGTGGCAGGAACTTCACGTCCTACTGTGTAGAAGAGGAATTAGTAATACACTGAGCAAATATACTGCACCAAAATGATACAGTACTGTCTGTATATTAGCCAAACATGAATCTTCACTGAATGAAAATTGGAAAGAAAATGTAATCCTGTGTGGTCTTTCAATAGAATTGCTGATGCTACAGCTTTGATGAAAAGATAAAAGTGAGTGGGATTTCTTGAAATTGGTTTCTGTCATATCGTCTTCTTCATTCTATTCTGGCATGAACAATTAGTTGATACAGTTGCCTAGCAACTATTTTTTCCCACAGGAAGTTTAGGTCTCAATAGTTAATTTGATTTATTCTAATGTGTTTCTTGATGTCCATAAAAAGAGGTGATAGTAAGCCTTAAGCTTTGGTGGGCGTTTGCTTGATTGACAGGAGGTTCCACCTATCAGTCAGCTGTGGTGGATGCCGTTTGCTTATCCCACATCAGCTTCACCCAGTCATACCCCTCTTAGTCCAAATTTGGATTTTTATGCTTCTAGTAACTTACAATGATGGTGATGAGTGATAAAGCCAATTTACAGGGTTTTTTGATATTTGAATTAATTTCAACTTAATTCAATTTACACTTCTGGTCTGTGTCATGTCATCAACAACACATAGCCAGGCCTCTCAATGAGTACATTTGCACACACACACTCACACAGAAGTGTGACTGTTATGAGACTTATTATAATTATTATCAGCATCTGTCACTTATGTTCTGGCCACATTTTATAATCCAATACTTATTTTAATTCTTCTGACATTGTACAGCTTCTTTTGGTGGTTTCCTATAATATTTTGTATAGTGTTCAGTGATATCTTGTATAATGTCCATAGAGGATATCAGTGTTGATCTGTTGTGGCAGGAAGGTCTGGGCAGGATTTAGAGCAACAGCAGCACTGTAGTGTGTGGTTCACCTGAAAAATGTTACTGAAATAGAAGCAAAAACCCAAAGCAGCTCTACTCTCATCACTTAGTGACGCTCACTGTCATTTTATTAAAAGAAACTAAACTGCAGATGTGGTTCATGTGTTTTGTTACTCTGCAGGTGACTCGATCACAGTGCTGTGCTCAGTGTTTTGAGTGTCATTGGTCATTTTAAACAGTGGTCAATTCAGTAGCAAACATCAGATACCTATTAATCCAAAAGTGCCTGGACTGGTCCCACTTTCTATCCTTATCTTAGTTTTTGATCATATTATGATACCATGTTTGCATCTGGTTATGAAAATCTGATGATGATTCATATGCAGCGGTGTCAGCAAATGAGCCGCAGCCTCCAATTTAGTGTTCCCCCTATAGACTTATACCTGCACTGGATATCAGTGTGACAGACTTAAACCTGCAGTGCGGAACTTATATATAAATGAACGTCTATTACATTCAAGCCCTTGCCAAATGAGTTCACACAATGCTGAATAAGCCTATCACGACCAGATAAATCTCTCTGTATTTCACAGTATACAGAGTTTTTAAATCTCATGTCGGGAGGGACATTCCCACGCTGGCTGTTTGAATGCACACCCAGAGACTTCTGCCAGGCGAGCCAGCTAACTTCTGGTTAGTCCTCTGCTAACTTCAATGGGGATAAAATAATTGAATCATGTGGCTCTTCTAGACTTTCCAAATGTTATCAGACCGAATGGATCAAATTCTGATAGTGAAACAAGTCATTTCGCAGAGGTTGTGTGCCGCTTGCAGCGATTTATCCACCGCTTTACAGCCGCAACAGTAGTGACAGAGTAGGCTACAGTGTAGCCTATGACATAAGCATGTGTTGAAAGTGTTTTTGTAATTACTCTCACTGACAGAAGGGGGAGACAAAAATCCCGCACACCAGCTTTAAAAAGGGATCAGGCATCTCAATTTTTTTAAGCCTTCCCCAGCTGTTTGCATTCCATGGTGAAAGCCTACATCCCTAAAACTGTCCTGTGAGTGGTAAAGCCAAACCTCAGGCTTTAAAACATTACTTCAGAAAACCGAGGTGATGTCACAGATGCTATAGCTGTGAATACATCAATTAGACACACTGATAATATGGAATGTAGTGTGTTTTTTTCTCAGAGTGGCAATTTAAATTTCTTTCTTTTATGTCCTCCCTGTGAAAATGCAACCTCACAAGATTCAATGTTTTTCCCTTTCCTCCAAATTTATGTGAGGATGAACACTAATGAGAGTTCTGCCTCAGAGACAGTTTGATCTCTTGCTGATAGACACTCATCTCATCAACTCATCCCCTCTGCAGACTGAAGTGAAATGAAATGAAACTATGGTGCACATTACAACTGCTAACACTTCATCTTCATCTCACAAAAGTTTTCCTCTTTTGACAAAAAGCCATTAAGATAAAGTGTGTATGTGTGTGCGTGTGTATACAGTGTATGTGATTCCAAAAGCAAATATATACAGTACATGAACATTCTGTGGGCCCATTATCCTGGATTCAGTGATATCCAATGAGTACACATTCCCCAGACACTATTAACATGGTAACAATATAATTAGTAATGCTAATGACTATTTGGCAAATAGTGTAAATTTGTTAGAAATGTGCTAGAAAAGAACATAAGAAGAAAAAAGACCATAAGTATAAATGTGATTCTAAATGTTGTTACCATATCTGGTAATAATTCAGATGAAAAATATTGTATGATTAACAGTTTTTCTAATCACACTCAGCGAGGTGCAAAACAGTATGAGTTTAACAAGTTACATAATTCTTCTCCATCTCTTCTTGTCTTCATCTGGCTGACAGCTGTATGTGTTTGACTTTGATGGACATATGTATAATAACTCAAAAAATGTATCAATCCATTGCAGCAGGTTACCTTTCTCACAGCAGACATTTTGACTGGCCACAGAAAGAAAAACAGATTTAACTAATAACATTAATGATGGTTACATTGATTCACACAGATAAGGGAAAGTAATAATGTTATTAGGCTATGACTTGTCAAAATGTCTCCTATGAAATTGGTATTTTGTGAGATGGAATCTGGTCATTAAAAACCCATTTATATAATACACATAATCTGTCTTCAACTAGGCTTACAGTATTTTCAGAATTCAGTTGCCACAGATGCTTCTTTTAGCCTGCACATTCATTTAATCTTTACCTGTCCGTGTGGTCAAATAATACCCAACAGGTTTGTCTGAACTGTAAATAGAATTTGACTGAGGATTAGATGGACAGATGATCACTGCTGAAGAAAATGTTTCCATGTGTTAAATCTCTCTTGAAATGAGTCAGAATGAAACTATGAATACTTGCAGCCTGGTTATCCCCTAACACAGATTAGAGCATTTGGTTGTATTGGACAATTTTGGACTGAATTATTGGACTGACTGCATGTGGTATTCATCCCTCCATTGAAGGGGTGCAATTATATGCACATCATTTAGGTGCATAGCTATTAAAAAACAGTAACGCCTGCACACTTACTCCAAAGCCACAATTTGAATTCAAATACACAACATGTCAATCCAGGTGAGATCTTCATATACTGTATAAACACATCCTCAAAGGTGATATTAATACCATCCTTCTCCAAAGGGGAAACTTTGATATCTTTACTCTTCAAACTTAAACACCATGAGGTCTTACGGATATGAGATTAATATTTATTTTGTAAATTCATATCCAGATTAATTAAAGTATAACTTGTTCTCTTCAGCCTCGATCATGAGACACACACGTTTGTGTACAGTATATGTGTGGAGATTTTTCTAATACCTCTTTCTATCTATAAATTAACTATTTATTGATATGTTTGATGTATTAATGTTGATGTATCATTTTTGTGCTTCTACTCTTTGAGATGTACCTTTTTTGAATAATTGTTGATTGATTTGAAATCCGACTTTTATCTAAACGTTGTCTATTTGAATTCAAATTGTGGAGTAAGTGTGAGCATTTATCCCTCCAACAACTCAGTCAAGGTGCCCTTGAGCAAGACGCTGATAGTCCTACCCCAAGGTAACTGCTGAAGATGTTCAGTGGCTGACAGCCTGTGGCTGCAAACTGCATGTGTGGGTCCACATGGCAGCTCCTGCACTGCAAATGGATTAAACCCTGAATGTGAAGCAGGACGCATCTGCATATGGAGCTCTGTTGATTTACCTGGGAAAAAAACACCTAAGACAATAATAATAGACAAACAAATAACCATCAGCTCAGTCATTATGAAAAAACAGATGCAGACTGTCAGCGACAGTGTTAGAGCAGCGTGTGTGAGAGGAGCAGCCTGTTAGCGGCACTGCGGATGGACTGAAGAGCAGAGTCAGCGGTCCCCGGCAGCAGCTTCACTCTCTCTGCCCCATCCACCCCCTCCACACACACCATGGACGCATTTCTCACATCGTGCTGTCGCTACATTTAACCCTCTGCTGCGTTTCGAGACGACCTGACGACAGAAAGCTCCGATTTCCTCTTGGTTTCCGTGGACAGGGTCGTTTCCCAGCTGTGGAGCAGAAATGAAGCGGCTGCTTGTCAGAGCTGTGCAGGACAAAGCCATGAACCCCTGGCTGCTCTTCGCTCTCCTCGGACTCTGGTAAGTGTGTACTGATGTGAAGAAGCGGGGTTGTCTCCATCATGTAGACAGGAGGAAGGTTTGTCAGGGTAAATGACTGCAGATGTTGCCGCCTCCTCCAGGCTCATGTCTTTGCCCTCGACAGGAATCGCTGCGTTCCGCATCTTGTATTCTACCTGTGATGACAGTAGCCTACAGCGGGTCAGTAGTGAACTGGGGCCTAGGAGGAAAACCTTTGCAGAGGCAATGATACCCTGCTTCGTCGGGAAATGTTACTGAAATTAAGTAACCTTGAGAAATATGTCTGCATTTTTCCATTATGTGCGGAACCCCGCTGATTGTGTGGTTTAGACGCAAAAATAGGGTGGCTTTATTTCGAGTTAGTTTAAAGGGGGGTTAAGCCTTCATGTCAGTACAGCAGTAGAATGTCATGTGGTCTATGGGATGATGGATGATTTTGTTCCTTGGAGGATACAGATCTTCCCTTGACCTCTGTCTCTCAGCTGCACACACAGGTGTGGGTTGTGTCCTGGCGAGGACAGGCCTACAGTAGGCCTACTCCTCCTGTTAAAACATGTGTGAATGACAGGTAGACACTTTCTTTATTCAACACATCATGTTGCATATACATGTTCAAACACCTTCTGTTAGGACATGCACCCTAATGCACCCAGCACTGTGAAAGTAAGATCTGGCACCTGTTAGGTGCAGGATGGAGCCTGCAGCATGCTACCATAATAGTTACAGACTTTTACAGTATTTACTTTTAGAAAATAATTAATTAGTGGAGCAGGCAATAAAACTAAAAGTAAAAAAAAAAGTTGCAAATTATAGATTTCTATAATATTCTAAAATGGAATTATTATTTTATTATTATTTTAACGAGGCTTTTAAGTTTTGTGTGTGTGTTATACTCCTGGATCCTACATTTCCAATGATGCATCTTAATATCTTCTTTTTTAGAACCCCTTCTCTCGATAACTGCCTACGCCTTTCAAAGTCCTTGCTCCTGTTTGTAACTCATAAATGTGTCTCAAGCTGATGACATCAGTATGACATCATCAGGGTTATTGTCTTGAAAAAGCTTCTCCAGCCACAGAAGACATGACTAGTAAACTGACTTTGACATGTAAATTGGTGGCATACCCCTTAAAACTTAAAGAATTTTTAAATTTTACCATGTGACAGATTGTTTTCCCCTAAAATGAAAGTGATGCTGGCGATGTCATGTAGTTCACAAAAAGAAAACACAACTCCTCAAAGCTATTTGAGGAAATTAAAGAATAGATAATGACTACACTGAAGTAACTAATCACGTCATCATCTTTCTTGCATGCCGACATTATGCAAGGCGAACAGATTGCATCCATTCATTACACCTCATCTGGATGTTTTATTTTCTCTTTTACAGGTAATCAGAAAAAAAAACACAGACACAGTGCAATACACTCATCACCATCCCTGCAACCAGGACCAGATTAAACCTCATCAGGGCCCTGGGGCAAAATTAATTGTGAGCCCCAGTTGACCCCCATTCCTCCTCTTCTCTATGCATTGTGTATGTACCCTGATACCTGCATCATGTACAGTGTGCACAGCAGACTATACATGCAGATTCATTATATTTAACCTTCAGCCTCAAAAACCAACCAGTACTTTTCCGAAATACTTCACTGCACCAAGTTTGCTGTGAGTCAGTTAGTTTGGTCATTTGATTTATTAACAATAAAGTAGGCTATATTTAGCAAAATGCTCAAAGTGTATTATTAACGAACATAGTAAAAACTACATTTTGACGCAGAATTCCTTTTACAAGACAGGTATGGGGCTACAACAGTGACAGTTTGGCATCAAAAATAAAGTTTGGCATTGAAAACAAATCCTGAACTGAAAAAGGAAACATTGGCCTAAAACACAGACATTAAAAAATTACAATCTTACAATCTTATTTTATTGTGATATTTTTTTGTATTATGATGTGTTTTTCAATGTCAATCTTCAGATTTTTTCTTCATGTCTGTATATATATATATATACAGGTTTTCTGTATATATATATATATATATATATATATATATATATATACAGTATATATATCCAAAAAGGAGTAGGAAGAAGAAACGTGCTTGCCTAGTCCTATCCCTATTCTATATTCTATATTCTAATGAATATAAAATGATGATGATACAGGGCTCGGCCCGGCCAGCGGCTCTGAAGCGTAGCAGCAGATTTACAAACAGATGTTATTTGGATAAAATGACCACATATTGGGAATCTACATAGTTACTTTCTCAGCTGAAAAAATAATAAAACTTAATAAAGTTACATATTAACAGTCAGAAAATTACAACAGTATGGCTCAAAATCTCCGCCATGATGCCATCACCCTTGGGTATCTTTGTCAGACTGCAAGGCATACTGGGTAATGTAGGCCCAGCAAGGGCCCTCATCTCTCTATGCCAAAACGCTGAAAGTTGAAACTGAAAACCAGAAAGTTGAAACGGAAAATCAGTGACACTGAAAGAAAACTGTTAGCGTAAGAAAAAATCTGTCACTGAAAAAAGAGACATGAAGAAAAAATCTGAAGATTGACATTGAAAAACATATCATAATGCAAAAAATATCACAATAGAATAAGATAATAAGATTATAAGATTGTAATTTCTTTAATGTCTGTGTTTTATTTTTTAGTGGATCTTTTTTGGTTTTGTTTTCAATGCCAAATTTTATTTTCAATGCCAAAATTGAACACAGTTGTCACAGTTGTAGCCCCATATCCTTACTGTTACAAGTTTTTTTGTGCTTCAGTGGTGAACATTACAAACACATTTGCAGTTAATTAAATTACTAATTACCACACAATGAATTTGGGCCATTCAGGGCCTCTAGCTGGCTGGAGGCCAGGGGCCGTTGTTTGTGGTGGTATACATTTATACAGATAAAGGACAAGCCATTACTTTTGTTTTTAATTTGTGAATTTTTAAATGAATATACTGTATATATGAATAATACAGCAGTTCTGTTGATTTGTAAGTATGCAAGTTACTGTAAGTTCAGTACTGTGCCCACAAACATTTCATAAATTAAAGTTTCTTTCACAGAATCCGTCATCTGAACATTTTTAAAATCTATTCCTTTTCTAAAGAGTATCAAAGACATAATCAAGGAGTGTATGACATGATTTGATTATTAACCACACCACAAGCTCAGGAGAACTTTGGTTTTGTAACTTGGTGATCAGAGGTGGCAGGACGGACTTTGCTTGCTGAGCAGCCGCTGGAACAGATGAGATGACAGGGGAGAGAGGCCCCTAGAGAAGAACATGCTGAGACAGTCTGAACTGCAGAATCAGTGAATCATCACTAACGGTCTCTAGGGCTCCAGTTGAATCAACATTGAGAATCAAAGCAAGGAGACTCAGTGGCTCACCAGTTTTCACTGTGTGACATTAAACTTGAGCTGAACTCAAGCAGTAATTACTACAGCTCAGTGCTAAAGGCAGAGCCCGAGTGTTGAGCTGCACTGCTTCTAATGGCTCCCACATGAAAAGTCTGACTGTAATGAACTGAGTGAGGAAACTACCAACATCTAGCTTTAGATACAGTCAGTTTTTTCCACATTTGAATGTCAGTCTTTGTAGTCAGCTGTGGTGGCTGCTGTTTGCGTGTTCATCCAACCTCTTTGTTGAAATTAGTTTTTTTTTTTTTTTTTGGTTGCAGACTATATCAGCCACTCAGTTTTCATCAACTAAACCTAATAAAAACAGGATCAATCAACTATTGTCAGGTGTAGAATGGAATCAGGGATAACTGATAAGCATCTATTGTAGAGCCTACTTGAAATTACATCTGGCACAAATAAATTGAATCTTTAAAAACATAAGACAAGTTAAAAGATAATTCAGTTTTATTACAACTTAGATCTTATTTATGTAGTTTTTGCCATACTTTATATCAGTACCAGCTAACCGGTTCAATGTCATCTCCCTCTTTCATCTCTCTCCCCCAGCTAATCACATTCAGTTACCTGGCTACACCTGGTCAACAGTGTTAAATGGGATAATGTTACAATGTCGGATGTTCATGTTAAAAGTGCCAAAGTGTCAAATAATGAGGTAAACATATGTAGAAGTAATCCCTGTGATCCGAGTTCATTGCTCCACTCCGCTAACATTATGGCATTTTTCCATTGTTTTGTCACACCAAGCTATAACTCCATTATACAGCAGGGCAAAGTAAAATAAGTAGTTTAGTTTGTTGGAGGTGTGCTGGTCATCTGCAGCTCTTCATCAAACATCACCATCACTGTGGCTGTTTCTGCTTGTACTATTCCTCCCTGCATTATTTCTAACTGATCCGCTCAACAAAGAGCTCCAAATATCTCCATATGTTGTTGTGTCGACTGGTTTTTAGTGCCGCTAATGAAGGTCTGCCAATTCAGTGAGGAACATGTTTCATTTCCTATAAATTCTTCACAATAAAAGTCTCCAGTTATTTAGTCATTTAAAAGCTTTTAATATGAAGCAGTAAAGCAGGAAATGTTTGCTTTTCATCAGCAGTAACTTACTGGTAAGATACTGGTAAGTATCTTTAAACATTGTTTTAACACTGACCCAGCCAGCAGTAGACTGTTGCTGACTTGCTTCTACATGATTAACAAAGCTAAACAAGATAAAGGTGGGGCTGGAAAGCTGAGAGAAATTAAGTTTAAATCTTAAAAAAAAAATTCAAAGTAGTTAATGCATTTAGCTCAGTTCTCTGTTCTGGTGTCATCAAAAATTCTAATATGCTAACTATTCTATTTACAATTATATAATATAATGCAAAAAGAACTGCAATAAATACCAGTTACCTCACTTATTAATGTTCAGTTTTTGTTGATAGTACTTTTCTTGTTTGTGTTTTTGGCTGGACCGGCCATAGACGAGGTACTATGGACCTTTTAAATGGAATGAACTGCAAAATGCCCTCAAACTAAAGCTTTATTATCTGATTTTTTTTACGATTCTTGTAACTTTTTTATTAATTCCTTGTTTATTGTCTGGTGGTGGTGTTTCTGCTGATTGTATTCTTGTCTTATGACTGTTTCTTGTTCTCATGTCTCTCTTAGAAAAGAGATTTTAATCTAAATGAGACTGCTGATTAAATAAAGATTAAATAAAAATAAATATGGATGAGACCATATGTTTACAGAAATAGATATAAACAGAAGCAGATGAAAGAGCAGGGGGAGTTAACAGATAATTAGAACAGCTATAATTAAAATTAAAATAAATCAAATCAAACATCCAAGATATGAGTGGAAAGTATTGTTCTTGCAACTGCATTTATAACCTTTATAACCTTTTTTTACTCAAACGTAGCTTAACCTTTTGTGTAGTTGAGTGGAGCAGAAACGACCATGTGCTTTTGTTTTACGAGGAAATAGAAGAGTGGGATTGGTTGTTGCCAGGTTGCTCAGGTCAGAGGATACTGCTGGGCAACTTTTGAGTGGTGGGTAGCACCAGCAAGTTTTCCAATTCACAGTGAATGGCATCCTTGGTGGTTTGAACTTGCTGTGAACACTGGGAAAAGTGTACGTAACTTTGGTCAAACTCACAAATGAATGTAATTTAAAATGATGGCCAAAACTACAAAAAGTAAATTGTAATGAACCAGCAGAATTATCCTTTCAATTCAATTCAATTCAGTTCAGTTCAGTTCAGTTCAATACAATTCAACTCAATTCAACTGGATAAACCCAAGTCCAAGCTGCAGAGGTGACGGACACACGCACAGATTATTACCAGACCAACACTGTCATCCTAAAGCTCCACTGCTTGTGGGGGAAAAGGAAAACATTGATCATTCTAAATATGTGGCAACAAAATTGCAGAAAAAATTGCCTTTGCTATTTTTTGCACACAAGTTCAGTCAACATGATTCTGTGTGTGTAGTGTTAGCCTTGTACAGTATTATTTCTGTAGGTGATGACACAGAGTGACGAGTTCATTTTTGCGGCACTGGGTTATTGTGCCATATTTTAGGTCATATCCTTTGTAGTTGAAGTCATCCAGGAAAGGGTAATTTCACAGCCTGGGCTGAAAGCCAAGTCCTCAGGTCTCTTTACAGTATCAGATCCATGTTCATTAACAGAGAACAGCGGCAGCACACCTTGGCACAGACTGAGAGTTCAGCCATGTGTAACCGCCTGTAATAGACACAGCATGGCAGCACAGCTGAAAACAGACACATAAAACTGCCTACAGCTGTTGTTTCATTCCCAACTTAAACCCTTAAAAATGCCCTTTTTACAGTGGGATCCACTAAGTAATCTTCTTCTTGAAATCCAGGGGGTGTTTTGTACGTGACTAACACTCACATCTGACATGCCCTTAAGCTTTTCCTAGATTGAAAATATGTTTTTTGATTACTTCAGAATGTAGAAAGAGCAAGATGATTGAAAAGGCACTATACTGAAATTCACTGCTGTGATAACAAAATAAATAGCTTTCAGTGTTTGCAGAGACAGCTGATTTTGTGTTTATATTCTTTGCTGAAATAAGCACAGAACAACTACATGCTGTGTGAGCAAAATTTAGTTTTTGTCCTTGGAGAGTCATATAATGATATTATATAAATTGGCCAAGAGGGGAATCCATACACAACATGATCTCTGGAACTCTTTAAACTGTGGCCCTTACATGAGAAATGCCTGGCTTTGATTCCTGGACCCTGTCACACTAGATGATTCAGCCACAGTGCTGCTGTTACACTTTAGTTACACATGTTAGGATGAAGTTGGTTCTCTGAAGATACATGTAAACATCTTTGTGGTTCTTTGCAGAGAATGGTGTTGTGGGTAACTAAAGAAACCGAATCTCCTCAGCTCAGCTCCACACATTGAGCTTCAACTAACCTGAAGCATGAAAGTATACTTCAGGTCACAGTTATGCATGTAAAGTGTGAGTGAATTGTAAGCCATTATGCAGCTGGTGTAGACAGCTGAACAGATTAAAACAGTGTACCAGTTCTTTCAGAGGCGCCCGCTAAAAAAATTAGGTTGAAAATTATACAATGGCAATAGCCTGTAAGACAGTGGTGGCCATGCATCCATGTGCCATTAAAAGTCAAGTTTTCCATTCTAACCAAAGACTCCACCCACTAATTTGAACTCCTTAAAGTAGAGAAGAACTCATATAATATAAACTCATATCATGTAATATTACCAGTGTGCAATACGCTTGGCTGAGAAGGAATCATGAAGCATGTGACTTCAACGTTGCTCAAGCTTCCACTTCACTGAGCAGCAGAAAAAAACATCAGATCTGTTTGCAGTGATGAGGAGACTGTAATGTTCCTCAAATTAATACACAAAACAAATAGAAATGTCATATTTACGTCAGGTTTTCTATGACTTTCCATCGTTTGGGCTTTGACTGCCGCTCTTTCAGTTATGTCATCTCACATGACTCGAGATTTACTATCACCAACTGTTTAATATTCACAACAGGGAATGGAGGGAAACATATTAAATCACATTTAAAATACAAATTAATTTGCAGATTTTTATGGATTCAATTTTGGATAGAAACTTAGGCTATGTCCACACTGATATATTTTCATTTTAAAACAGCATTTTAAAATGAAAACAATCTCCATCCACACAAGCATTTTAGCACCATTTCACAAATAATCTCTGTCCATACTAACGCACCTGAAAATGCATATCACATGACCATTCACATACACTGGGCATGCACGTAATTAATGTGGGTGATTCTTCAGTATCTGCTGTCCACAGCTGCTTTATACTGTATGAAAAGTCTCTCTTCAGTTAATTAAATCCCTGCAGCATCTGAAGGCAGCAGGATTGATATATTGATAAATCCACAGCCTCTGATAAGTGCCGCCAGAGTGCAGTGCCGTTACGCACGGCCGTTCACTGTGTTCACCTTCATTAAACCACCTGATGACTCCAGGCTGATACAGAATAACCACACACACCTCTATACACATCAGACTGGTCGGTTATAACTCGATATTCTGACGTCGGGTTAGCAGGGCTCATCCAAGCTCAAAACCTTTTCTTTTTAGCAAAAGTAGCATCTCATGTTTTATCCTTGAAACGCACTGCAGTGCAAATGCTGTTGTGTAACATTAATTATGAAATTATGTGACCATGTATGAGGGGAGATACATAAGAATTATTGCTGAAATAGTGTCAGTCCGATATAATTATATAAACTGCTTCATCAAATCAATTTCTTTTTCTTCTTCTTTTTTATTTCTATTGTTATTATAGTAATTAACTTATGAAAAAAACTACTCCGTCTGTCTTTGGGTGTAGATATGTGATAATGTGTGTTCATGTCGTCATGCTCTGAACTATCCAGACATTTCCTGAAGAAAAGCTTTCCATTTGTTGAGCTGTCGTTATCATGTTCAACTGTGATTAGCACAACTGTTTCAGAGCTATGAGAGCAGTGATGTGACTGGCTGAGAAAGTATTTAATAATCACCACACCCGCTGATCTATATTCACCTTCACTCAGCCCTTTTGCACATTGCACTGCTGCACATACATGAACCAAAATAGCAGGTGCACATGGAGACGTCCACACAGTCTGTGCCCCATGGTAGGTCTTTACCATGCTGCACTTGGCATTTATTATTAGAATTTCAACTGAGGGTGCAAAATATTAAACTGAGGGTGCAATGCATGCTTTTGCACCCTTGTAGAACCGAACTTGTTGTGTCATCATTTTCAAAAGTCTGTTTCTGCCCATCCAGACTAAAACGCAGTCCAGGAGTTTTCAAACTAAAGCGGGATCAGTAGCGTTATCAAAAGTCTCTGTTATAGGGGATTGAAAACACCAGAGTAGTGTGGACGCTAGGCGTAACAATGTGTTAACAGTTGGCACATGGTTGCCACACCCCCCAGCTGTAAGGGCTCCAATATACTAATTTGGCATATTTCTGTATTTAATAGCATTTGAAAGTAAGGTCACTTTGACATTGTTGACAACTATCACTGGATTACTTTAATACAGAAGAAAAATGTGATGATTCTTAGGCGAGTTCTGAAGCCTCTTTTTTCTCTGATTTCTAAGTGGATTTATGGAGGTTTATGTGTGATGGACATCGCACATAATGATACCCTCAGGTAGTGTAAGTCACACTGAATGATATGTGTTTCATGTGTGTAATGGTTTGACAGAGGTATGACTGACAATTTTTGACTCAAATTCATCTCACGCAGTATCTTTGCCTTACCTTCAACTCACCAGCGCCTCCCTGGGGAGGCTTTTGTCTTTGTCCTGCTGAATGTCCATGTCTATTACAGACCATTTCCCCATGGTTACAATGCCGTCTGGAACGATAATTTAGATTACAGATGAGCACAGAGAATATTTAATTCCCAAACTTCCCCCATAATGTCAGTCCTGTCCAAATGGGGCTTTAGTCTAGTTTTTTTGGTAATACAGCCCAAGTTTGTATTGTCTTTGTTTTGGAGTTAAGCATTATTTCAGTTATTTCAGGATATATTTTTGGTCTCCTTCACAGTGACTCCTAAACACCACCATCTGCCATGGAAGGACAAAACTCTGAAATTTCACATTGTACATAATAATCATGACGAATGCAAACCAAGCGCACTCTCTCCACTTCAAGCAGCTGACTGGAGCTAGTGATGAGCAAATGGGAATTGGTGTCATTGCTACAGCCTCTCTCTAGGCTAATAGTGAAGTGTTACGAACAACCTAAAATGAAAGCTGTCTGTAGCCTAACTGTTTAGTTTTGTTTGTAACGTATATTAAAATTTGGCAAATTCTTGTAAACTTAGCTACTGGCTGAGATGGCGGCACCTCTCCCAAACCAGCCCCTCCTCCTCCCTCTACCAGCAGTACCTGCAGCATTGAGTCCGCATAGACTGTAAAAAATAATGGATGTAGTCACCATGATGTCGCCCATTGGTTTGTGGACTCCTGTTTTGAAGCCCCAAGTTTCCATTTTGACAATTGCCATCTTGGATTTTTGGAGCCACAAGTGACCATGTTTGTACGAGAGGGTGGAGCTGACCCTAACGCTAAATGCTAGCTTAGTTAGCACAGTGTATTTATGGTCTATGGTTAACATCCGACTCCTTAGAGTTTCTTTTAGTACAACCAGACTTTTTTAGGTGGCCAAAATGTTACAATTAACTTTCAAAAATTGAAACACTGAAAACACACTGAAATAGCGACGGCGTGAATCTGGGGTTATGCAATGGTTACACTACCTAACCAACATTGTCGTAGTGGTAGCGACTTGCCTGTGACAGCACCTACCTGTCACTCTAGAAACTACACCCCTTTTTTATGCATAACTTTAGCCTTAATAAAATTTAAACAGGTGAGTTATATAAAAATTCATCCCCATACAGTTGTCTGGAATGGGGAAATTAGCTAAAGAGACCAAAACCGCCATTTGTACCAGGCTGTAAACATGTTTATTTTTGCTGTAAAGTTCAGCATTTTAACATGGGGGTCTGTGGGGATTGACTCACTTTTGGAGCCAGCCTCAAGTGGCTATTTGAGGAACTGCAGTTTTTGGCACTTTGGCTTTATTTTTCAGCCCTGGAGGTTTCCGCCTCATCCACATTAGCAGCAGAGGGAGGAGGACAGAGTACAGGATGAATGACTGATACTGACTGATGTCTGTGTTCTTCATTCTTTATAAACTTTGATGTCAGGATTATCATTTATTTTACTGACATTTTACATTTGTTTCCAGTGAGATATTATTGATTTTATATAGTGAGTTTGCTGTTGTAAACATTGCTGTTGCTGCTCTGGAAACAATATTTAGTTATATTTAAAATATAAATCAATTAGGATTACTTCAGGACATCACGCTTACTTCATCAGTGAGCATATTTACTTTACTTTTCTTCTTGCTAATTGCATTCTTTGGGGGAAACAGTCTTTGGGGTTTTGACAACCCATTCCAATATATACTGTACCAACATTGAGCTTTTTCATGCCAAAACCAAAAAAATTCAAAATATACTGCAAAGGCATTCCACATCTGCATCAATACTCTTGGATTTATATCTTAGGGCATCTACACACACCCACATTCTGTGTGACATCTCTTTGTTTCTTACAGTGTTTTCTTTTTTTCTTTTGCTACTTCACAGTGCAGCGTTTGGGCCCAGTAAACAAGAAGAAGAGGATTATGAAGATGTACCCATAAATAAGACCTGGGTTTTATCACCCAAGGTCTATGAGAGCGATGTGACTTTGATCCTAAATAAACTGCTGCAGGGCTATGACAACAAACTGCGACCTGACATTGGAGGCAAGTCAAGTTCATCCTCTGGAGATGTGTTTTGTGGTAACTATGTTAGATGTTCACTCAGCTCACAGTAATTAGGGAGAGTTAAAAATATGTTTCAAAACAGCCTTGTGCAGTTTGAGTTAGTAAAAAATTGGGAACCTTGTATTTTCTTGTATAACATTCTTCCTCTTACAAATGAAAACTTTAATTCTTACTCAAAAATCCATTGCTCACTTCATGGCCCATTTTTTGCTGCAAAAGCCTTACTTGGTCCAGTCTGACCAGTATCTTATGATGGCTTATGTTAGTAAACTTTATATTTCTTTGTAACTAACATCACTGAAACTACATTGTAGAATTTACCATTGTTTTGTATTGCTACTGTACTTCAAAAGTCACATGCAGTAGGTTGCTTGAAGGATCTGAGAAGAATGTACATATTTATATAGATATCACTGAGATAGAGATTGAAGGTTTTCACCTGACAGCCACAATATAGTGTTTTTTTTCCAGTCTTTATCAGAAAATATATTGTTTTGCTACGTCTTCATGAAACTTTAGATGTTCTAACTTTCCATGATTCTGAGTACCTTAAGGACTTCTTGTCTATGTTGCCTTTAAGAGTAAGCTAGTTACAATAGTCAGTTTTAGTTGCTCTGATTGCCAATTGCCAGCTCTTCTTAGAAAACCGTATCTACACTGTGTCTAGGCTATTGTAAAGGTTCATGCAGATGGACCGTGCACTGGCTAGACTGTAGTGAAGCAGAATTATGATTGTGTATGAGTAACATGTCATGTTTTGTTGTGTAAAAGGGGCAGATAGGGCAAAGCTTCTAAAGTACTTGAAGTAATTGAGATTAGAGCTGGGACATAAAACTAACCTTTGTTGACACAAAGTGACAACACTGACACTATTGTTTCACCAACCTGTCAGTTAATGTAATGCATTGTATTTTTGTGCATTTTGGCATTTTTGCCCAGTTTGAAATGTCCTTGTCACATTTGCTCCCTCCTGATACATGACGTTGGCTGTCAGTTATTATTTTTAAAAACCTCCTAGTTTCACCAGGAGGCTGTAACATGTGGGAAGTCAACCCCCCAATTACACCCCTCACTACACAGGTACCCCAACCAACTTTTATGAAGACAAGAATGAGAACCCACACCCACACCACCAAACTGTCCTGCTACTGGAAATAAAAAAAATCTGGTCAGAATTTTTCTTTAGCAGTAGTGGTAGATTCAGTCTACTGATAATTCTGGATTTATGCATCTAATCGCTCAACACCACTGTCTTGAATTTTATTAAGGCAAAATGGGGGATGTATTGGTATTCAATAAGTATAGGATCATATTCTTCATTGTAGCTAACTTTGTGATATAGGTTGATAAGGACAGATGGCATAGTGCATGAAAAAATCTGTAGCATCAGCTGACAAACATCTATAAATGTTAATGCTATTTGTGTCAGTACAGTATGTCTTCTGTTTTTTCAGTGAGGCCGACAGTGATTGAAACAGCTGTGTATGTCAACAGCATTGGACCAGTGGACCCCATCAACATGGTGAGACTGCTTCTTCTGAGTTTTCTTTGCTTTGTTTCTGCTGATACAATGACATATTGGATAATGGGGGGCTACCCCCCCTTGCTAATGTTGTATATGTATATAAATATGCAATTATGTATAATGTTGTATAACACAATTAAATTGTATTTGTGCAGATTGTGTTTTTACAGAGTAGCAGTAATGTACAGTTGTAGGACACCATTTAGATTTATCCTATGGGAACCATGAATGTCTGTACTTTTGTTAAATACAACATTAAATATTATATAGTTAATACTGTATGAGTGTGAAAATTCCTTCTTAACCTTTACAATGGCACTTTAACTGCACACAGTCTCATAATGCTGCTTGCACTTCCAACTAGTGGTGACAACATCCTCTTTCAGCAAACTGTGCAGCTGTGATGTAGCATTGCACTATAGTACTACCGTAGATCACAGCTGTCATGTTGGGTGTGATCAGGGTTTCAAGAGATTTACATTTTTGAACCGATTGAGGCCAGTGAAGCTATGTTTTTCCTCTTTCAAAAATTAGTTGAGTTACTCTTTAACTAAAGGTCTGCATACCAGTTTTTCCAGAGCATTCAACATCCATCTGCTAAAGATGACTATGAGATGTGGTTGAATGTGCTGGAAATAATTAGTGGACCTTGATTTGAGATTACAGGTTTTTAATATTTTTCAATTGTGTGTTTGTATCTTAATTGTCATGGGATTGTAATTAGTTTTGCAGGTGTATGGTGATAAACCAAGGTATAGGACAAAAATTTGACCTCATGATGGCGGCAGATGAAAGGTCAGGGTGTCATCAAAGTTCATCAATTCATCCTGGCAGGAACATGAATGTCTGTACTAAATTCCATGGCAATCTAACTAATAGTGGTCAAGACATTTCACTTTCAAAAAAATGTCAACCTGCTGGTGGCACTAGAGTAAAGATCAGGGGATCATTGAAGTAAATTAAGACTCAAGTCAGGGAATAAAATGTTGTGCTAATACCTCATGCAGATGTGAACATATTTCACTGGACAAATTGAAACTTGACCTGATAATTACCAGAGTTATTAGAATTCATCCTGAGGGGAACATGAATATGGTGAATATGTATGAACCAAATTTCATGGAAATCCATCCGATAGTTGTTGAGACGTTTCATTCAAAAAACAGAACTGTGAACCTCATGGTGGCATTAAATGAAAAGTCAACGAAGCCATTATGATTCATCCTCTGGGGACAATTATTGTCTATCCAAAATTTCAAATGTTCATGGCAGTCTATCCAGTAGTTGTAGGTCTACTTATTTCATGTGCTGATGATGACTGTGAGATGTGGTTGGAATCCTGGAGTAAGTAAGTGGGTTGTCAAACTACTTTTTGCTATCCTTATGCGGCTCTCTTTATACGTCTTCCTGTATATTAAAGGTGTAGTGTGTAGAATTTAGTGGCATCTAGAGGAACGGACTTGGCAGAAATGGAATTTAATATTCATAAGTATGTTTCAATTAGTGTATAATCACCTGAAAATATGAATCATTGTGTTTTCATTACCTTAGAATGACCCTTTTTAAACACTGGCTCTAGAGAGGGCCTTTTGGGTTTTTCATGAGTTTCACGGCTACTGTAGGTTCTCCTACATGCTTGGATGGGGAGGGGGAGGGGTATTCAGTTGGTTGCAACCTGCAAACTCACTGCTAGATGCCACTAAATCCTACACATGGGTCCTTTAATGTTCTTTTTTAAACTATTGGCTGTATTTGGATGTTTTTTCTAACTGTGTTGCAGGAATACACCATTGACATCTTCTTTGCCCAGACATGGTATGACAGCCGACTGAAGTTCAACAGCTCGATGAAGCTGCTCATGCTCAACAGTAACATGGTAGGCAAAATCTGGATTCCGGACACATTCTTCAGGAATTCCCGGAAATCAGACGCCCACTGGATCACAACTCCAAACCGCCTCCTGAGGCTGTGGAGCAATGGGAGAGTGATGTACACACTGAGGTAGGACAGTTATGCAATCCGTTTGCTAATCCTTGTGGTAGACATTTTATTGTTGAACTATCAGCTCCTCAAAAATATCTGTTGTTTGTGCAGCTTTAGTGTGTGCATCTGTATTTTGTCATGTAGTTCTCTTATAGATGGCCACAATTTGTCAAAGCATGATCTAACTGTCATCATTTTTTCCGCATTTGTTGGTGTAATTACAGAGAGAACATGAAGTACCTTTACTATGTTCAGTCACACTTGGGAGGGACACAATGCTGAGACTTGCTTTTTCTGTCACAATTCTGTTTCTGTCAGGTTGACTATTAATGCGGAGTGTTACCTTAAGCTGCATAACTTTCCAATGGATGAGCACTCGTGTCCACTGGAGTTTTCAAGCTGTAGGTGGTCAAATGTTTTCCCCTCCCATTTTTGAACCTGTCATCTCAACTTCAACTTCCGTAACTTGCCCTGCGAGAGGGGCTTCTGTGTGGGCTAACATAGAGACTAAGCCTTGTTCCTTCTCCTTGCCAAAAGGCCCATCTGCTTGAGTCTGCCCTCTCTAAGCCTGTACCAATCTATCATCTGCTCCACCAGCAGAGAGAGGAGGTCACCCAGTTCCATTTTCTCTGGCAGACCTAATGAATTATGCACCCTCTCCCAGTCTGATTCATGCTGTCTGTGTCATCCTTCATTCGTCTCTTGCATTGTGCTTCAGCCTCTCATGTCTTGTCATGATCTCAATCTTCCACACACCAGTGAAAAATGCAAAGACCATTCCATGGAGTTGAGGACAAATGTGAGGACCATTACAGTCGCACAAAATTTCATCAAATGAGCACAAAGTAGTGGTAATTATGTCAACAAAAAATGCTTGACAACTAAAGGGACCTCATGTGAAACACAACAGCATTGGTTATTTGTTCAAATGCCTGATAGAACATACATTTTAATTGTACTTACAAGGGAGCATCCTTCTACAGTTGTGCAAATAATACTTTCTCAGGAGCAGTGATGGAAGCAATGTGACATTTGTATACCACTGCAAAACCTTTAAAGGAAGAGGAGTGATCAAAAGTCAAAGTATGTGACTTTTGCATAAGAGACTTTGGACCACATTATGTCTCCAACAGTCAATATGGGTTTATTTTAACTCTTAAAGGACCAGTGTGTAGGATTTAGTGGCATCTAGTGGTGAGTTTGCAGGTTGCAACCAACTGAATACCCCTCCCTCTCCCCTTCCAAGCATGTAGGAGAACCTACAGTAGCCGTGAAACTCACGAAAAACATGAAAGGCCCTCTCTAGAGCTAGCGTTTGGCTTGTCCATTCTGGGCTACCATAGAAAATGGCGGTGCAACATGGCAAGCTCTGTGGAAGAGGACCCGCTCCCTATGTAGATATAAAGGGGTCATTCTAAGTTAATGAAAACAACAATTTTTATTTTCAGGTGATTATACACTAATTGAAACATACTTACATACTATTTCATTTCTGCCAGTGGATCCCCTTAAATTGTACACACTGGTCCTTTAAGGCAACCTTTCCCAAACCTTAGCCAAGTGGTTTTATTTGCAGAACATAGTCATAGAACAGTCATATAGGTCATTCTGGTGGCATACTTAACATACTTTGTTGTTTAGGTGTGAGGATGTGTTGGCCAAAAAATATTTGTTGATGACAATGTTTTCCACTACATCTCCATGAGAAATATTTCCAAAAATTGCAAACACGAGCCTTTGTTGTATAAAATAATCCAATTCAGAAGCAGTACAAGCTTAAGTCAAATAGCATACTGTGGTCTCAACAAACAAACTTCATTATAAATGTATTCATGCCAAAGGGGGATTCTTTCCTTCTCAAAGTATACCTTTAGGTAGAGGATACCTCCAGTCTGTGCATAGCTTTGGTGTAAGTACTAACTTACATCTGCACAGAATACCTACTACTGACTATTATAGGAATGCCCATCAAAGCCCATGTTTATCTACCACATACTGTAGTGCACAGAGTATGTTATTTGCATATGGAAACATCATGCACATTTGAAGAAATTTCATGAGACTGGGCCGGTCAGTTCCATCTTGAATGCTCCCCTTTGCCTTGCCATGGTGCAATGTCTCCCTGTGATTGACAGATGTGAGCTTCCTGTTTGATATTATAGGCATCAGTAAGGCTGATAATTTATCTTGTGTGTGTCGGGGTTGGGGGGGGGGGCGTTTCTGTAGATGGTTATCCAAAGAATGAGATCATGTACCGGTGGCAGAGACGAGCGGTGGAGGTGGCAGACCAGCGGTACTGGAGACTCTACCAGTTTGCTTTTGTAGGGTTGAGGAACACCTCTGATGTGGCGCACACCCAGTCAGGTGAGAGACTGTGGCCAAATCCTCTTACATGTTGCCAGTTTCCAGTTTCTTAAGGGATTATATTAGGCACTGATATTACAAGAAATCCCAAACTGTGCTCTATTTTACCCTGCCTTACCTAAATTCTTTGAACATCTGACTTTTCCCTCTGGACTTCATCATGTTTTACCCCATCTCTATATCTACCGTATTTTTCAATTTTCAGGGGAATATGTAATTCTGACAATCTTTTTTGACCTGAGTCGGAGGATGGGCTACTTTACCATCCAGACCTACATTCCCTGCAGTATGATCGTGGTCTTGTCCTGGGTCTCCTTTTGGATCAACAAGGATGCTGTCCCAGCCCGCACATCTCTAGGTTTGATGTGGTTTACTTCCTACATATTCAACTGCATCAGAGTGTCAATTTACTTTATGACTTGATCAATTACTCTGTAAATCATTCTGTCTGTGAAGATATTCATCCAGGTCACAGGATATCAAGAAGTGCTACAGTAAATCAACTGGACTTGCTCATCTGAAAGGCTTTTTAATGCTAACCAATTCATGGGTTGTCCCAGGCATTTAGTCTTGAATCATGGAGGTCACATGTAGGTTGTTGGACCACATGGCAGTCATGTAAGAGGTATTAGAGGCCACATTAATCTTGTGTGGTCATTTGTGAATCATTTAAGCCTTCTATCAATCTAAAAGCTGCCAGAGAGAGGCAACAGTTTGAAACTTTAGAAACTGATATCCAGAGGTCTTCAAAGGTGATGATAAACTGCACAATCCCTGTTTTTACAGCTGAATCCGATCAACAAATAAAGTAGTAGTAGTAGAGTCAATCTGTCCAATAAGAGGGCAGATGGTTCCATTGCATTCATCCCTCTGCAGGTCCTGAATTTTAAGATGGATGACGGTGTGGGATCTCCTGCGACTCAGGTGGGTTTAATTGTATTTGAAGATGCTGTAGATAATAATAATAATAATAATAATAATAATCATAATAATAATAATAATAATGGTAAACATTTAATGTGTTGTGTATTTAGCCATTCTTGGTTTTCATAGCGCCCTCAATCTAACTAATCTAGTTCTAGTGCAGGTGACTGTTTCTTGACTTCATCCACACACACCCCCATTAGAACAAATCTCACTCCAAGCTGAAGTGCAAAGTTGGCAGCCCTGAGGATCTTTAGCGCCAGGATCATCTACACCCTCTGCACTGTTTTCCACAACCCCTGCTATGTTCCTGCCCACACTTTCACCAGACTGTCGGCTCATAGAAGCACCCACAGGGATGAATTCAACATCAGCTCTACCTGTGCCAAGAAACAGAAAAGATTAAAATGCAAACCACTTGCAGCTAAGAAAATATAATCAACTTCCTGCTAATTTACTGGCTTACTGTTACCATCAACCTTACCTAACCTAATAGCTAGCACTAACTTTAGCTTAGTAAGCAAAGCAATATGAACCTGATACTATATTCAAATTTACAATGAATCCCACAGGAGCTAGACTGTCCTAAACAGCCCGTCCTCACAAGAAAAACGACAGTATAGGTCTAAAATTCAGTTATGTTTATGCCATATAGCAGCCGTAGTATTTATGGCCTGGGAAAGTAACACAGTTTAGATGACGTCAACATAAGGTGACTTGATAAATTGACTTGATATGATGATTTTTGTCTTGTTAGAAGGAGGGTTGGGTAGATGGCTATGTAGAGGGTGAACTTTGCTGCAGGAGACCACCGTTCACTTCCTGCCTCCAACCGTGAGTATCATGCTTCCAACGGTGAGTCGGGACATTTTTTTAAAAACTGTAGCGTTGTGGTGTTGCCACAACTGTTGCCATGACGATGAAGGTTGTGTAACTTTAAGGAAGTGATAATTTGACCTCAAACCATGATCTTTTCCTAACCCTAACCAAGTGGTTTTTGTGACCTTAACCACAGCATTGTCACACAATAAAGAAATAAAGAGTTCCTTGCCAGCATTTGCTAATATCCTAAAGCTACATTACTTTTCTATTCCAGGTACATAAAGCAGCCTTCCTGAACTTGAAAATGTGCATTTGGACAACTGTGTTGCCTTACATTAACGGCAAACTAACTGCAAGCTAAATACACAACACATTAAATGTTTACTATTATCATTATTATTATTGTTTACAGCATCCTCAAGAACAATTAAACCCACCTGGGTCGCAAGAGAGCCCACACCATCATCCATCTTAAAATTCAGGACCTGCAGGGGGATGAACGCAAAGGAACCATCTGCCCTCTGATTGGACGGATTGACTCTACGTTTGAACAATCGGATTCAGCAGTAAAAACAGGGTCCAAATTCATGCTTGTAGCTTGTAACTTCAGTGTCTCATACACAAGTAGGAAATTTGTGTCCGTCTCTCAGACCTTTTGGAACCTCACTGTTGAAAATATTCCTGCACAAATTTTAATAACACATACAAAAAATATTTCTACAGCTACAAAAACCTTTTACACGTGCAAATTATATGTGTGCACAAAACTTTTGCAAACATGCACAAAATATTTCTACAGCTGCAAAACTTTATTACACATTCACAAAGTTCACACATTCATATACGTGCATGCAATTGTTTTTCACATGCACACAAAAGGTTACATATAACTGCAGGCTGTAAAGTTATTTGTGAACATCATTTGCCATTACTGAAGTTCACAGCAACCGCACCTGCTGATACTAACAATGTATTCCTCCTGCTCTAGACCTTTTTTTCCAGATTGTGCTGCACTACTCCCAGGCTAAGCTTGTGCCTCTGACTACAAAACTGCAAAACTCATTTTCCCAAACCTCCATGCACTTGCACAGTTTCTCAAAAATAAATCTCAATGCGTCATTTGTGCAAAAAATGTTAATTTTCTGAAGGTGGAGTCACCATCTGGTACATATTTAGTGAACAAATAAAACTCTGGTATCTTTATCCATGGGCTCGAGCACGAAAGTGCAAGGAACCTATTGTTTTTGTAAAGATTGTTATTATTATTATTATTATTATTATCATTCCCCTATGCCATTGCATTTTGGAGGGGCCTGGGATGTTTGAAAACTCACGAAATTTGGCACACATGTCAGAACTGGCAAAATTCTGTAGTGATTGGGCTCTGGTGTGGCCAGCAGGCTCCATAGCGCCCCCAAACACAGGGCCATGTTAGGATTAAGTTGCTTGGATGTTCATGAAATTCAGTTTCATTGCTCTCATTATTCTCAACATAATACATATTTTTTCAATTTTTTTCGCCCAACAGGAAGTCAGCCATTTTGGATTTCGTGTGTCAAATTTCATTTTACGAACAGATGTTTGAGGCCTTGAGGCGAAAATTCATGCTTTTCACCTATGTTCGAACTAGTAAATATTTCAGTTAGCATCACAATTGGGTTTGGGCTTGGCATAGCACCCCCTCTATAGCACCCCCTAATTACTTTTAGCATTTCTGAGGTGTTAGAGGTGCTTGAAAACTCACAAAACTTTGCGCATGCATCAGAAGTGGCGCAATTTGATATCTGATGTGGCTCTTGGGTTTGGGTGTGGCAAAATGGCTCGAGGGTGCCAACCTGTAAATTTGACATAGATGTATGAAATTTGGTAGGCAGATGTAACATCTCCAGACTTTAAAAAAAATCTCTTGGAGCCAACAGGAAGTCAGCCATTTTGAATCTACTTTGCATTTTTTTTGTAAAGTGAAGCCATTGACAGGTGTTGTATTTTAACAAACTTCTCCTAGAGATTCAACCCGAGCGACTTCAAATTTTGTAGGTGATATCTAAAGACCTTTGCGATGCTAAATTGCAAAGCTTTTTAGTTTTTATGGAACACCCTTGTCATGGCATGTCAGTCAATTTTACCCAAAACATGTTTGGGGCATTAAACAGGAAGTTGTTGTAACTCGACTTTAGATCGTCATATCTGCCCCAAATTTCTATTGTTTGATAAGAGTCCATACCTGAATACATCTACATGTCAATATTGAGTTCTAGTCATAGTGCTACCTACTGGCAACAGGAAGTCGGCCTTATGTGATAAACATCATCCAATTTATATGAAATGTACATGGTGTGGTCTACACGATATACACCACTATAATTAGTGGGTGTTATATAGTGCCACATAGTGGACACAGGAAGTAATAGTTATCTCTTTTTGATTTTTGCTTTGGTTGTTACATATTCTGTCAAATTCATCATCTAGGACACAAACATTCAAATGCATGAAGGGAAAAAGTATAATAAATACTGTATTCCATTGAGAAATGTATCTCTGTGACATCCTATACAGGTATCACCACAGTGCTCACCATGACGACTCTAAGCACCATCTCCAGGAAGTCCCTGCCCAAGGTATCCTATGTCACTGCTATGGATTTGTTTGTCTCTGTCTGCTTCATCTTCACCTTCGCTGCCCTCATGGAGTACGGCACTCTGCACTACTTCACCAGCAACAGACAGACCAAGAAGGCTAAAGCCAACAATAACACACAGGTACTTAACAAGAGAACTTTCTGGTAAATCCATTAAATGTCATAGCAACATACTGAAATACCTGTATGTTCTCCTCCACAGCAGAAAGCGTCTAGTATGGTTAATATCCGTCCTGGGACATCCCTGCTACAGATGAACAACATTGTGCCCTATCATGAGGAGGATGACTACGCCTATGAGTGTTTGGATGGAAAAGACTGTACCAGCTTCTTCTGCTGCTTCGATGACTGCCGCTCAGGTGCCTGGCGTGAAAACAGGATGCACGTGCGAGTTTCCAAGATTGATTCTTACTCACGAATATTCTTCCCCACTGCTTTTGGCCTTTTCAATCTGGTTTATTGGATAGGTTATCTGTATCTATAAAACCAGTACCTCAAAGAAGGATGACTGGAGTTTTGCATCTGCAAGCATTTTCCAGAGACAGAGCTGCTCTTACAGTAGAAATAATAGCTTTCATGTACGGCAAAAAAGAAACTAAACTGAAATCTAAGCCTGCCTGCTAGTGATGAGGCATGGAAAAATGGGGATGATAGTCTGTCCTTTAATCTATCCAACAACCTTGTTTGAGAGGAACTATGCCATTAATATGCCATTAAATACACTATGAATATTCATGGTCCCCTGTAGAGAATCACCATGGCCAAATTAAAAATTCCCCTTAACCATCATCTTTTTCCAATGACAATACATCTTGCTGTGGATATTCATGATTACCAGGGGATTGATCACAGTGTTTTGATGTCCCAAAATTCCCACTTCATACTCCCCAGAGCAAAAATGTGTATGAATGAACCCTTAGCATTTTGGACTGCTTCCAAGGGGGTAAACCCTCTTGATTTTAATGAACCATTGACCTTTAAACTAATGCCACCCTCAGGATGAATTTAACACACCATTTGTGCTGGTGTTTGCAACTGCAGCATTGAAATAGAGCCCTTAGTCTTTCATTTATTTAAAATGATGACCTTGACATTAAAGGATAAGTCTGGTGATTTTCTATATTTTTCTTATAGTCAACAAATCTTATATGCAGAGACAAAAATGTGTATCCAAAGCCTGATATATCTTATTCCTCTGTGCTGTAGACCTCCATTGTTGTCCAAAAACTATTAAAAACACGTCAGTGAGCCACACCTTTGCACTGAAGACAGTGGTTACTATAGCTTGTTTAGAAATGTCTCCAAAGAGTAAAAATAGCAAAATGATAGTGACCTGCCACTGTGCGGGAAACATGATTCCATTTACAGAGCCTTGCTAGCTTGTTGTGCTACATATCACAACCTCTTGACTTTGTACTGAAGTTCTTTGAGAAATTTGTAATATAATACAAAGTCAAGAGGATGTGTTATGCTAGCAAAGCTCTGTAAACTAAGCTGCGTTTCATGCATGCACAGTGGTGTCTGCTGTCCTATGAACCTCACTCCTGAGAGTTACTATCTTGTCACTGTTCTTACTCTTTGGAGCCGTTTCTAAACAAGTTAGGTAACCACCATTTTCATGGACGATGGAACATGTTACCCAGTGCATTGGTGAGACTCATTGACATGTTTTTAATAGTTTTTGAACAACAATGGAGGTCTATGGCACAGAGGAATAAGACATATCAGACTTTGGATACACATTGATTTGTCTCTCCATATAAGATTTGTTGACTATAAGAAAAATATAGAAAATTGCCAGCCAAAGCTTTAAGGCCAACAACTGTAGGTTACCTAATTAACCAAATTAGATGACGCCCCTATCAGCAGGACAACTTCATTTATCTGTGCCTTCCAAAGCCATAACAAATCATTGTTGAAAAATAAATATGTTTTTATAATGTGACAATGCTATGTTTTAGGTCTGGTTAGGTTAAGGCACAAAAATGACTTGATGGGGTTTAGGTAAAGATCATAGTTTGGGTTAGAGTTACTACTACCTTAAGGTTAGGAGACCTTCGTTATCATAGCTTCAATATTAACCACATGATCATGGTTTTTAATCATACTTATTACGGCTGCTAGAGGGTGCTGTCACTTGAACTTAATAGATGTAGTTTTGGGGCACTTGCATTTATGACTGATCCTGTCATTTTTCTTGGGAGTCTCTAAATAACTCAATATTTTTTCTTTGGCAGCATAGTGCTTCATAATATTAGCTAACTCATCTCATACTCTGCATTTTCACTTTATCTTTCTTCTTTGGCTTTAAAGTTTATCTCAACCTGTAAAATGTTTTCTGCCTCTATAGCAAGGGTTGCGGCAAAAAAACCCTGATTCATAAAGCTCTAACTCTCTTATCACCTCGTTTATCTCTTCTCATTATTTTCTATTAGCAACAAGCAATATAGAGATCATTTAGGTACATTTAAGCCTCGTGTTCCATCACTTTCACAGTTTAAAATTTAAAAAACATGAAATAAAAACACGGCCAGTGGCAGATTACATCAGCTGTAGTAAATTAACATTAATTAGCATCTGTTGGAATTTAAAAAACTGGATTTGGATTTTAAACCCCAACCCTATCCATAGCAGCTCTGATCCCCAGAAATGTTTGTACAAGTAAAACTCCAGTCTACTCAGAGGAGATATTGCCATCAAAACTGAAAAAAAAGTCCAAATGTTTGTTTACTCTTTGCCACCGTGCTATTGATATTGCTGAGAAGCAGAAAGAGGAGGTAAAAGCTGTAATATGGAATGGAGAGGTATTGTTCCCTCTCTGAAAGATATATTCCCTGATTTTCTTAGACAAGCCAAAAGCTTCAAATAGTTTCAAAAATCACTTGAGATTTTTAACATCAACAGTGAGTTTTGAAGGAATTGTGGTCACTAAATATTGGTCACATTCTATTGGTCACACTATATTGGTCAGTGTAATGCAACCAGGGAGCATATCTTTAAATATTTGAACAACTCCATTGTTCATAGGGTTCTATTTTTCTAGGCAACACCTCACAGCATTATGATTAGTGAGGTCACACTGGGCCAGCCTCTGATCAGAAGCTACTGCATGGAATTAATTTGTAACCTCTGTGAAACAGTGAATTGTCATGAACAATGATGGTTGTTTTTCCAGCAGCCAGATTTTATACTTTGATGTATCAGTTACAAAAAGTGATAGAATTGTCGTTGATGCACTGTTCAGGCAAATGCTCACTCACTATCAAAAACACTTCCGTTAAAAATTTAAAATTTCCAAATTGTACTTTTCCTTTCTGAACAGATTTAGAAAACAATGTCCTTTACTTAACAGCTCATAAATTACTTGAATTTCCTTTTATACAGTTCTGTTGCATGTAAAATGCTTACTCTGACACAGATATTTTGCCACACCACATCAGACACAAAAGAAATGCAGTGAAATGCATACTGAAGAATCTCAATGGCAGCTGTCAATAGCATAGAGTCAGTATCATAAGGGAACAAATAACCATATGGTAGACTAAAAGCATTTTCTTTTATTTGTCATCATCTGTTAAATCAGCAGCACCACCCAACCCAGTCTCACGGCTGTTTGTGAAATAGTCACAACACTCATTCAGCATGACTTTCAAACTAAAGTATTTCAATTGGAAGTATGTTTCGTGCCTGCACCATGTTTTTTTTCTTCTGTCAGTCAGGACTCGGGAACACAGAAGCTGTATTGTTTTTTTCTCATTTTGTTATTCATTTTTAAACAATAACCGCTACATTACTCAACATTTACTCACAAGATTTTATGCTTGTTTTTATTTCTTTAAATTTTATCAGTAGCCTAGAGTCGATGGTCCGCATCAGTCCAGTGGGCGCACCAGATGGCCCATGGCCTGGATATAGTCTATTTTCCTCACCCTGTTTAATGATATCTTCAACATTTCTCAACACAAAAACATGAAAGTGTCCTTGATAACTCAACAATACAATATGTTAATATTAAGGCCATCAGTTTTAGTTATTTCTCCTTTGATTCTGAGAAAATAAAGTTTTTTACTTTACAGAAAAGTATTATATTGTGGGTGGATGTGGTGCATTCGACTCCTGTTTTAGGTTGTCTGCCAACATTCCATTTCAAATTGCTGCCAGTCTGCTGCAACCCGAATCCAAACGCCTCTCTGTTAAGAAAAGGCGTTTTTATAGTCTGTGATTGTAAAATTGGTTGCTCATTTGATTTTATATTTCCAAGAATATGTGGCTGAAGATATTTAATATGAAATCATCATTTCTTAAAACATAGAGTCTTCCTCAATTAATATTGAGCCACGTCATCCAATAAAGCACTCCAGCTGGTGCGTGTGTGTGTGTGTGTTTGTGTGCATCAATGGCACACAATGACTGACAGAAAAAAATGTGGGGCAGGCAAGAAAGATACTTCCAACTGAAATACATTATTTTGATAATCATTCTGAGTGAAAAAAAAAATGGAAAATTTGTGTCCATGTACACAAATCTATAGATTAAATTTCATGACTATTTCACAAACTGCTGTGAGACTGGGTTGCACCACCAGTTACAGACAAGACACAAAGAAAAACAAGGCTACTCTGAATGCCAGCTGTAACTGCTGTGAGACAGCTAAATAGTTAAAGAATTAAAGCTGTGGCTTTGTTGTTAAAAGAGGTCAGTACTAAGCAAATAAGCTAATGTTAGCTACTGGTAATAATATCATTATTGCAGGCTATGCTGTTCAGTACAGGAAGTATACAGGCTTTTGCTTAGTCAAGAATTGTGTATACTAACATAAGTGTATTATGGGATACACAAGCCTTTTGCTTCTTTACATATGTGCGACCAGAGGATGTCAAACTTTCTTTTTGAACCAATGCCATTATTAAAAAATGCATCTACTATTACATTCTTTATTAATTTGAAGTTACTGAGAATTTCGTGTAAGTACTATTTAAGAAAATATTCAGTTTTCAACCTTGCTTTGCATCCATAGTCTGCTAAATCATGGCTTTTTTGTGCAACTAGAAAAGAAGATTTGAAGAGAATACAGGTGAATACTACAGCAACATGTGCCCCTTAAACTACTACAGAAAAGAAATGACAAGAGGTTCTTGAACTTTTCACATACACCAAAGAAATAATTTAGTAGCATGCCCTCTGTAATTATCATGTTGCACATACAGTAGGGTCTGATTGCATCAAGCCTCAACATATGCAACATCAAATACAGAATAGTCTTAACCCTTAAAATAGCATTTCTACATTTCTAAGATGCCGTATTTCCAAAATGTTTTATGAAATTTCAATATAACATAGCTATTCATTACCCTATATTTCAGTAAAATGTCAGCCATGTAAGTGTCAAACCAGGAATGTACTGAAAGCCACATTAATCTATGCAAACATGAACATTGTTGCAATTGTTCTCTTATGGTGTTGTTCTCCACTTTACATTCTTTGTTCTGGTTTAGTCAGTTCACTACATTAATTTAATCAATTAATAATATTAATGAAATAGTAGATAATCATTGAGAATATGTCCATAGTGCAACGATACAAATGACTAATGCACAAGGAATACTTGCCCTAACTTGACAAGACCAAAATGTCTGTACATCTGAACCAAACTGAGTTTTAGCACTTTTTCTACTTGGTTCATGTATTTGTTCACTTCCCAATTACGATTAAACCAGTTTTTAAAACATGGCACACACATTTTTACAGGTGTCTTTGAGCAGTTTTGGTGCACCTTGCACCTCTGTTGCAACTAAATGAGTAGGCTCCAAATCACTTATCAGAAAACTGATTTAGTATCTTTTTGTGAGACCTGTTGTTTACCTGTTGTCGTGATAAATTCAGTATATTCCACAGCACTAATTCCACCAGTGCAACAAAGTCATGTAATAATCACCTCTCTGCTGCTCTGAGTTTCTCTCCTTAACACAAATACTGCCCTCACTCACTAATACCGTGTCCTAACTGAATGGGACGCGAGCGAGCGTCAGCGACAAAATCAGCCGCAAGCGACACGGCGCGCCGTTTTGAGTTTTGTTTGCCGCCCTGTTTCTATTCACTTCCTGTTGCTGGCATTGGAAGCGTTGTTATGGACGCGGAACGGCTCATACATTTGGTTGAAATGAGGAGTTACCTTTATGATACCTCCTCATTTCATTACAAAAACTTAAATAAGGTGGCAGCTGGCTGGAGGGAGATCGCCAGGGAAGTTTCTGGTAAGAAAATTTATTTTTGTTTGTTTTCTGTCTGGATGCTAAGCAGAGCTTGCTAACTAGCTAATGTTAGCTTGTTTTACAAGTGGATATGGTGGTATGATAGAGTACGGTAGCCACGATAGTGTCGTTGTGAATATGAATAGTTGGTTTTGTGCAGCGTTTATTTACATCTGTCTGTACTCTGTACTGTGCAGCAGTAATCTTTCTCTAATTTATTTATCACTATTTTACTAGACTGATCATTTACTGAACAAAGTATTCAGCTAATGCTTGGACTAATTGTTTCAGTAATTCTGTATTTTTGGTCTAGTCTTCATTAGCATTCAACAACATTCATAGACGTTATTAAGGAAAATTATAACTTTAATTTGATGAGAAAGAGATTAAAAAGAGAAAGACGAGAAATAGATGATACATACAATAATAATAATCACAAATATAAAAAGAAAAACACGAAAACAGCACAATACAAGCACACAATTAAAAACCATATTTACAAATAAACCATCCAAAAGGTAAGACAAGTGAAACTATTAAACACTAGCACAACAGAGCTGTATTATGTAAACAAATAAGATGTCAGATGAAAAGGCAAGTCTGTAAAAATGTGTCTTTACACTGGATTTAAAAGGATTTAAAAGCATTAACAGTGTCAGCAGACTGCAGTTCAGATGGTCATTCACTGACTGCAGGTTTTCTGCCAAAATCCTCTATTTGAGTTACCAAGAACCTGTAGTTCGCATCCATGAGGGCCAGCAGTACAACTGAGAAAGTCCCTTTATAATTAAAAAAGAGACTTCCACTCCTAGGTGAAGCTGTGATTGCTATATGCTTCCTATCAAGTGCCAATGCAATTGAGAAATTGCCACTTCTCCCAGAAGCCCCTGGCCACAACTAGGTTTCCTTAGTTGGTTGAGGGAGGAAGTGGTGCATTATGTGCTTTTCAATGGCTCTGGTGGTGTCCAAGATGCCGTCTAACACTGTTTGCACTCCCACTCAATAGTTGTAGGCCATTGAATGCATGGAATCCCCTGATGCCATGTATCTGAAAAAGAGAGACCTAGGTTTAGTTGCATGGTCTTTGCTGTTGAATAATCATCTTTTTTTTTTCTTAACAGATCCTGAGCAATGCAGGAACAAGTGGAAATCTCTGTGTGACATGTTCAACAGGATCAGAAAAAATGGTCAGTGCCACTCAGTGGGTCAGAGGGGGGTTGGTAGAAAGGAATGGAGACATCTGAAGTCCAAGTGGTTTCTGTTGCCACATCTCAGGGAAAGATGGTAGGATCATTTGTAGTTTATGCAGCAGTGGAAAAAGTATTCAGATCTTTTACTTAAAAATCCCCTCCAGCCATGTTTTAAAATGTTTACGTAAAATACTCTACCTTGAATAATAACTTGTGACTGATTAAATTTTTCCACAAAAACGTTAAATTATCTTGTTGCAATCCTCATTAAAATTTATATAATCTAGAAATATGCAAATATATTTAATCTCAAAAGTTTAACTGCTGGACACAATTTTTTGGACAATGTATTAATTAATTATTTTACTGTAACATATTGCACCATACCATCTACATTTAATGCAGCACTTCTGAACAAAAAGTATTACAGATTTAATAATATTTCACAGGCTTCTTGCACACATATGAGACCAAAACTTTTAAAATCAGAGAGGTGTTGTAGTGCTTCAGGTCTAGTCTCGAAGGGCTGCTGTAAGTTCTACAAACCAACTAGATGTCACTTTGTTGACATGATTGTGTGTCTATTTTCAGTTCTAAAAGCAGCATCAACCAGGGAGATGTAGTGAGGACAGAGGAGATGAAGGAGGAGGAAGGAGAGAGGTCTGGAGATGTCGAAGTGGAAGATGAAGATGAGGATGAGAGGAGAGTAGATATGAAAGTGGGGAGAGAGCAGAGAGGGAGGTGAGGGGAAATGGTGGAGAGGAGAGACAGGTGAGAGAGCAGAGAGATGAGAGAGAGAAGCCTCACTCCTACTGTTCCAAAAGAGAAACCCTCTAATGAAGACCTCTATGAAATTTTTAAGGCACCTGTTCAACCCAATGATCCAGATTAAATGTTTACTGCCAGAGTTCAGGCAAGTCAAAACCAACAAAGGCCAGCTGAAAATACAGCTGTTGGCCACAATTTTAAATTGGAATAGCAACCAGGTTTTTACCCCTCTGACACAAGCATACCACCCCATCCCACCCCATCACAGCCCTTACTATTTCAACAACCCAAACAACACTACCAACATCACAACTCTTGTTATTTATTACTGTCTCTTAATCTATCTTTTATTACAAGTTTGAAGAATTTTGTCTGAAATAAATAAAAAATAACACTTATCTGAAGCTGGTGTCTTTTTCATTTATCTTCGTGTGATAGCCAATCTCTGTGTTGCCTCAATTGGCTCTCCGTAGGTGGTCCATTGTTTGCATAGGTCCTGACCTACATAGGACAACACTTCTAATTGTGCAGCGCTCATCCTGAAATAATTGTGGAATTTTTTGCTGTCAAGTGCCAATTCCTGCACAAGGTTATAGAAATCCCCCCGCTGCTTTCTCGCCAGGTTCAGAGGATGCACCCATTGCCATGTCCTGCTGAAGGTTCTCTGCTGGAGGAGTAAAATAGTAGCCACTTTTCCTCAATTGCTGCCGTCTGTAAAAGGGTTCCGTTTCAAAACAAGAAAGACAAAGTCGTCTTTTTGGGTGAAGTTTAACATTTGAATGTTAGAGGGCAAGCCTCCTCTAGCCACAACCCTAGTTACACATGTTTCTAAAAAGTACAAACGTAGGAAGATAGCAAGGACTCACCCATTTTTTACTTGAACAGTGTATCAGTGTGCACAGCTGATAGGTACATGGCTTGTTTACACGATGCATCAGAAGTGCATATGTAACGCATTCAGTGTAGACAGAGAGCGTCCGATGTTACGTGATGCGACGCCATGTCGGACACTTGCATTCAGTTAGGACACGGTATGAGTTGATGCAGTCAGTTCTACTTTGCCATTTTTTGATTATTGTAAAGCTTCTGTCAATGAAACTCAGCACTCACTCAGCAGTTTCATGTCAAAAGTCTTCTAGCAGCTCATAGGGTATAATGTATAACTTTCTTATTTGGCTCTTAATGTAATACGAATGTAGGAAGTGTTGAGTTTTGTTTAGGGTAGCTAAACAGCAGACAAAAGAACAACAAAGTAGAATTGATGGAATTAATTAGTAAATGAAAACATAATTTCTCTTTAATTTGATGTGACATACACATAACAAATGTGTGCAAATATTCATAAAAAGAAAGAAAAACACAAATAATTCAATCCAGCATTGGACATGGACAAAATATGCATAAAATATTCATAAAATTAAAGCATGGCAGAATAAAAACAGAATTGGTGCTGTCCAGAAGGACATTATGAATGGAATTCTGAATTTACCATGTGATCAATTATACTAATTCAGCTGCCCTTCCGTGTGTTCTTTTTTTAACCCAGCTTTTATATGGGATGCCTTCATTTGTTCGTACTAGCCAAAAATACCAGCTTTTTCCATAGAAAATTTATAGTAGGACAGGTTAAATATCCATAGTGTAAACTCGACCCACATACTGCAAGACTATTGAAATCTAAACTAGTCACCGTTGAGAATAATGATTATCACACGTGTGATTCGCTCCAACAGTGTATGGTTGAGCTTAGAGTCTCTCTACAGCTAAAATCACACAGAAGTTTCTTACCTGTCTCAGCAGATACCCTTTGTTAGGCTTTTGCTGCTTACAGTTACATTATTCTTTGAAGTTTATAGCAAAGTCAAATTCAGATCAAGGAACATGTGCAAATGACAAATATTCTTCTAATGTAGCATATCTGGCAGGCTTGGTAAATCTGTTGATACTGTACCAAAAGGAAATTCGGTAGATACATGGGTTGTGAAATGTTAGCCTGATTCTCATCATGACAATGCTTTCAAATATAACAGTTTACATTTTAATATAGTGTTGGTCTAATATAATGCTATTCTGAGGATATTTATGTTTACTAAATGCATTAGTTCACTTGGGGAAATAAATCCAAATTACAAACTCAATATGCTTAATATTTATAATACCACAGGTTATTTACATATGAATGCATTGCATAATAAATGCAAGCATCATTTGTTTCTCAGAGCTTCTTTGCTCAAATGTTGTAGGCACATTGCTGATTATATTAATTGCGGAATATAATTTCAAGAATTTGCACGTTTTGACAAAGCTGTATTTTAGGGTTAGTACAGATTGCTTCTGCCTACACATGGTAGGGTAGTACAGTAGTTTCTATCAGGCCTATAGTTCTCTCTGCTTCAACACTCCTCTGTCTTGGCTTCAAAAATGATTGTTTCATGATCTGTGTTAAAAAAACAAAAAACAAATGCACATTTATATCGCTTTTTAATCTTTGTAAAGTGTAATTCAAATTATTCATTTAAGTGTATTCACAAGTTGCTCTGTAACCCCAGTACATGTCAGAAATTATGTTGTATACTCCTCCTTGTAAGTATCTAAAGACTTCAAAATCAAATGCTGTAATTTTCCAAAGTCATGGTCAATGATAATGTGAACATGATACCAAGGTTGTCTGCTGTACTTGATATTATTATTAACAATTGGCATAATGCTATGTATTGCATTCAACTCAAGCCATATAAACACATCATTCATTTGTGTGCAATGTCATTCTCTGTAAATGTGGCTCATATTGTATCGTGACTACTAACTCAATACACTGTGAGAAAATAAAGCAGTGCCTGGAAAAAGTCCAAGTAGTGTTATCTGCATGTATTCAATTTCTGATTTACTAAGACAACAGCTCATTACACAGTCAGCCCGTGAAAGCTTGTAGGTGTAGTTCAGCAATGGGATTTCTGTTATGGTAAATGGACTATACTTGTATAGCGCCTTTCTAGTCATCCGACCACTCAAAGCGCTTTTAACACTATGAGTCAATTCACCCATTCACACACATTCATACACTGAATGGGTACAGGGGCTACCATACAAGGTCCCAACCTGCCCATCAAAGGAAATCTAACCATTCACACACATTTATACACTGATGGCACAGCCATCAGGAGCAATTTGGGGTTCAGTATCTTGCCCAAGGATACTTCGACATGCGGACTGGAGGAGTCGGGAATGGAACCGCCAATCTTCCGATTAGTAGACGACCCGCTCTACCTCCTGAGCCACAGCCACCCCAATCTTGATTACAAAATGTATATTAACTCTGCTGGAGATCGACTGTTAGTGGATTACTCAAAATAATACTCATAAAATTATTATATTATAATCTTTAGCGTATGTCTGAATATTAATTTATTGGGAGGCAATAAATGTTCATGGGAAATGAAAAGGAGATGAAGTGACACAATAAGACAAATGAAAGACACCAAAACCTTACAGGGTTAAGCTACATTTTATATGCTACATAGTAGTGCACTGAGCTTGTTATTGAGAGGCTTAGTGCATTTAAAACTGAATATTTGGCATACTAGTGCACTCTTGTATTGCTGGGGATCATATACTCTACACAGTACACTGGTTCTCTGCTGTTGCCACAAGACAAAAACATGCCACAGGTGAATTTTGTTCCTAGTCTGGTCCTGCTGTAATCTAAAACATTACATAACACTGGGTGTTAAAAACTGCTGACGAGATGTGCTCAGGGTGTGATGCATGACACTGAAATATCAACTCAGCAAAAATGACTGTCTCTCTAAGCATGAGTAATAATCAACTTCTTACACTGAGTGCTATACAGCAGCGCTTTTTAAAACAACACATTAAAGTGTCTGACAATACAAAATTAGAAACCAGGGTTAAAAGTAAAAAATTATCAAATATAAATGTAAAATAATATAACCCCAACCCTAGCACCACTGAATGACCATTGCATAAAAATGAGTTGTGAGGGACAATGCCTGATGCTGAAACCACCACTAAAAACCTGCAGCTACATAAATGGTCAGTGCTAGCTTTTATTTTACTGGACTGACTCTCACCTTCCTCTTAAGAAATATCAAGTCAAAAAATATTTACCACAACTACTGTCTCAATAGCTAATGTTGTTCTAAAGTGCATTTTGAGTTTGCACTGGGCAAGTATTAACTAAAAACCTAATGTGAATAAGTTCCCTTCCACATCTGTTCCATGAAAGATTTCACTCAAATTTACTTTACTTACAATTCTGGAAAGGGAAGCAAGGAATCCTGGTGAAACAAAAGCTTTATTAGAAAACAAATTTGTTTTGTTTTGTCTTCAAGTGGGATGACATGCAATATGAGTGTATACAGAATACAGAAAAGTAGAATTGCAATGAAAAACAGAATAATATCATAGAACCAACAATCACAAACTGTCAAAGCTACAAAATAGTAGATACAGAATGATAGTTATTACAGTTTACAACTACGAATTGCAAAATTAAACTGAAATAGCAAAATTACAACATACTGTACCCCTGATGGTGTCATATATAAACAGAATACACTGTGGCTACATCCACAATAATACATTTTCATTTTAAAACGCATAACTTTTGCTACATTTACACCAAGCGTCCACACTACTCTGGCCTTTTTGGAACCCCTAAAAGGGAGACTTTTGAAAACACTGCTGACCCTGTTTTACTTTGAAAACTCCAGAATTGCATTTTAGTCTGGACGGGCAGAAACGAAGACTTTTTAAAACAATGACGCAGGGTCCTTCCCTGATTCGTCATGCCCCTATCACATGACCCTTTTCCAGAAGAAAACAAACAACATCAGCCTTGACTACCAGTGGTTTATTCAGCATGGATAATGAATTAAAGGCGTCGCTGACCTTGTTGTCTGTGCTAGCAGCTGTTGTTACTCCTGCCTACATGCACGGGAGGCAAGCTTATTATTTGAGCGATTTGCGTTTTCAGGCGTGTTAATATGAATGGAGATTATTTCTGAAATGGTACTAAAACGCTTGGACAGAGATTTAGTGTGGATGTAGTCTGTATATACAGTTTAGTTTAATACCCATTCATTCACACATATGGAGTCATTGTGCAATTGGAGAAATATGCAGGTAATTTATGGTGGAATTTTTACTTGACAAATTAACAACTCCACTCTGAAAGTGTCAGACTATAGGGAATTCTTTCACCCCATCTCCTCCATCTAAGAACATTAGCGCTATATTTTTTAGTTCCTTTAAGGTATTTACTAAGGTGGCCAACAAGGGCAAACACGCTGCAACTTAAGAAAACACATGCAAATACACAAAACACAAGCAAATTAAGAAAACATCAATTCATCAATTTGACAACACACAGCATTAAAAAAATGTGCTGCGAATACCACAACACAACATGTCAGAAACGTTGTCTACCTCACTATGGTAGGAAAGAGGCCTCATTTGTGTTTTAACAATGTTTCACTTATGAGTTATTGATGTGTCCAACACTCTTAAGTGTCCTGGAAACACTTCTGTTGTCGTTTCTGACATGTGTTGTGTTGTGGTATTTGCAAGGAAGATTTTTTTCTTAATTTTACTTGTGTTTTGTTTATTTGCATGTGTTTTCTTAAGTTGCAACACATTTGCCCTTGTCAGCCTCAGTAATTTACTGCCAATTTAGGTATTTATATGTGGACTCTTGGCTGTGTTTGTGGGTTGCTGGATTTTAATTTTTGTGCCCACACTGCCGATCAATTTCTACTCAGGGAAAACCAATTCAATCAATCAATAAACAGTTTACATAAGATTTCAAGCACAAACTATTTCCACTCCATCTACCCTATCGTAATTTTCTAGATGTTAGCAAACAGTGAACCCAAACTCCAGACTCTAAAACACTGCTGTAGAAACTGTTGGGTCAGAGTTGATACATGTTGTCTGAGTTAGGCATTTGTGTCACACTTAAACAGCTTCAATATACGAGATCTCCTGCAGGTCTCTGGAGGGAACAATAAACACTCATTCTGTAAACAGTCGTTCTTCCCTGAACGTTACCCTGGCAGCCTGCACAAACATTGTATAGCCAAACTATTCAGGATTTCATAGCTGTTCACGTCCTTGATTATTTTTTTTTTTACAGTAAATGAAATTTAATGATGAAACATTAGGTGAAATGAAACATTTTCTACATGCAGGCAGTCTCAGCTGCTGGGTACAATGTTACAAAAAGTTATTTTGAAGCTGTGAGTTATCAAAGACACTTTGAGGTTTTTTTTGTTGTTTAGGCCCAAGTCGTGCCTATTTATCTCTTTCTCTCTTGGTGGAAGGTACCAATTACCATGTAAGCTGAGTGGGAGAAGGCAGTGGTGCCTGAATAAGGGTGCTGACGAGGGGATGAAAATAAAGCCAATTGTCGTCTCCTGGTGAGATGTGATTATGGGGTATGAGGATATGTGAAGTTGAAAAGCTCCCACCTCCTGGCTGGCAAATGAGGGTGCAGTGTAAAACCTTTGGATTAGAAACACAAACTGAGACAGTGTGCTGCTAGATCTCTGCTCAAACACTAGAACATGGTTTCTCCTGATGTCTCAGGTAATAAAGTGTCTGTTTTATGCAGTTGGTGGATGAACTGAAGTGATGAAGGTTTGTTCTGCACTATAAAGTAATTTAATGTTAATTTAACATATCATTTATATTGGCATTTGTTACTGTATACAATACAGTGACAAGTATAAGTATCATTTCTGCATTCACCATTTCTTTTTTTTGCTTTTATTTATTCAGGGAAGTTCAAAGAGACCAGAGTTAAAACGACCTGTCTGTGTATGTTCAGGCAGTTTGTTTTTTCGTTTGAAACCAATGACAGAAAAACTGAGGTGTTTTTGTTGTCAGAATCAAAAAACACAAAACAAGAAAACCAAATTCAAATACGAGTGACATGGAGCTAGAAGTAAATATATCAAAATAAAAGCCAAGAGGAAAGAATGGTCACTCTTTAACATTATGCAAGCCAGGGTAACAATAGACAGATAGAGGGGTGGGTTGGTGGGTGGGTGGATGGATAGCAGCGGGAACATGATTTCAGTTGGGGGTGCTTAAAAAAACAGTTTTTGGGTTTATTAAATACCTGCAGCGATCCCCTAGCAGAGAGACGTGCGCATTGACGCACGAGGCACTGCAGTAACTTCATTGATTATTTCCAGACAGGCTGACAGGATCAGTCAGGATCTAATGTTAAACACACTTACACACACACACACAGTCCAGGTTCATACAGTGAAATTGTCTGGAGTAAAGCAGCCGTCCTGATAAATCCTGAGCTCCATCAGAGCTGTCTAAAAAATTTATGTCAGAAGCTGAAAGCTTAATTCTATAGAGTTTCCTCTGTCCTGTCAAGTTTATAACTACAATTTTTAGTTTTGCGTAAATGTCCCATGCAGTGACATTACTGCGTGCATGGACACGTTTACAATTACTGAAATCAGCCTCTCTAATCTTTAAAGTAAATCCTTAAAGAAAACACTCATACATCAATACAACACACAATAAAGAAATCACCTGGAGAGCTCACACTGATCAACATGATTTAAAAGGCAATATAGCCTACAAGGACCGGTAGAGGTGGAGTAAAATGTCCATGCGACTCTGTTGGGCATGCCCGCTTCTTCATTCTCTCCCCAGTCTCCTATCTTTACACGTAGGGTCTATTTTTGCCAGACTGGCTTGCACATGACACACACAAATAAATAAATAAATGCAACTACACAAATGGGTCTATTGGTTGCCAGCCACCTGGAGGCAGGATTGGGGTGGGGGTGATGCAGCACAAATAAAAACTTTAAGCAGCAAAACTAAAAACTGTATAAACTTCACTTCACACTCTCCAGGGGAAACAGAATTAAACTTTTAGCTTCTGAAATAACATTTTTAGACAGCTATGATGGAGCTCAGGATTTATCAGGAGGACGGCTGCTTTACTCCAAACAACAAAACAAACAAATTCACTGAATCTGGACTGTGTGCATGTAACAGCTGACTTTTTGGATGTGTAGAAGTAGAACATTAATTACCATTAAACACTGACCGATTGTGTGTAAATGCACACATCTATCTATCTATCCATCCATCCATCCATCTATCCATCCATCCATTTGTCTCAGAGTCCTGCACGGGTCCAATTTTTCAAACCAAACACTTATCTATACCAAAGCTCAGTACTGAAACCAACCCGTTACCTGCAATTATCTCCACATCAAATCCGGACCCGTAAATAAACTTAGCACAAAAAGTAAGGAAATTTGTGTTTGGTAGATTAGTTCTTTGTTGTAACAATGCTTCTTGGCAATAAATCTTATACCGTTGGAAAGCCTCTATATTTCCCTTTTAAATGGTGCCACATTTGTAAGGAGCATGCATTTGTGGGATGAGCAACAGCGCTGAGTATGTGGGTTGCGCCCATGAAAAATTTGCCAAATCTTCTCTGCCATTGCCAAACAGCTTATTTTGCTGTTGCTATTGACACTTGTTTTGAGCTTTTGGCAGCACCTGTGAGCATGGGCCCTGCTACAGTGGTCAGGAGGTGTCTGCTCCAAGAATCGGCATGCCACGTTTGACTGATCTGGATAGGGCCCATTTAGAGTGAGCCCTAGTACCATCTCCAAAGTGAAGGCCAAGTTCCATATAACAGGGGATGTCAGAGACAGGCCGCGAAGTGAGCGTCGCAAGAGGACGACACCCCAAGAAGACCGTTTCCTCACCCTGTCAGCACTTAGGTACCGTAGGCTGTCTTCTACATATTTGCAGTCAAGGTTTGAAGGACGATATGGTCAACGGCTCTCTGCCCAGACAATCTGGAACAGACTGCATGCAGCCAATCTCCAGTCTCATAGGGCTGCCAGGAGGTCTGCCATGACTGCCCTTCACTGTCAGGCCTGTTTGTGCTGGTGTCGGCAATACGTGCACTGGAACCTGAACATGTGGAGGAACGTTATGTTCAGCGATGAGTCCAGATTCTGCCTATGGCAGTTGGATCATAGGGTCAAAGTGTGGAGAAGACGTGGAGAACACTATGCTGATTGCTGCACCGTTAGAGTAACATCATTCGGTGGAGGCAGTGTGATGGTGTGGGGTGGCATCTCCCTCACTGGAAAAATGAAGGTTGTCATCATTGGAGGCAATCTCAATGCAGAAAGATATCGAGATGAGATTCTGCAACCAGTGGCAATCCCATATCTGCACAGTCTGGGACCGAACTCTATCCTCCACAGAGCGGGGTTTATCAGAGACTACCTCCAGAATTTGGGAGTGGAGAGGATGGAATGGCCTGCCAGCAGTCCTGACCTCAACCCCATTGAACACTTGTGGGATCAGCTTGGGCGTGCTGTTCATGCCAGAGTGGCCAACACAACCACGTTGGCTGACTTGCGACAAATGCTGGTTGAAGAATGGGATGCCATCCCACAGCAGTGTGTGACCAGGCTGGTGACCAGCATGAGGAGGAGGTGCCAGGCTGTTGTGGCTGTGTATGGTTCTTCCACACGCTACTGAGGCTCCTGTTTGTTAAATGAATAAATTGTTAAATTGCCAATATGTCTTGTTTCTTCAAACTTCAATCATCCAATCAACCAAACATCAAACGAGTCAATGGCAGAATAAGCTGTTTGGCATTGGCAGAGAAGATTTGGCAAATTTTTCATGGGCGCAACCCACATACTCAGCTCTGCTGCTCATCCCACAAATACATGTTCCTTACGAATGTGGCACTATTTAAAAGGGAAATAAACAGGCTTTCCAACGGTATAAGATTTATTGCCAAGAAGCATTGTTACAACAAAGAAATAATCTACCAAACACGAATTTCCTTACTTTTTGTGCTAAGTTTACATTCACAATTGAATTTCACGCTTCAGAGATTTGGCAGAAATAGACCCAGCACGTAAGGATAGCAGGGATAAAAGCTGAGCTTAAGACATGCATTAGACACACAGCTCACAGTCCCAGTGGACACACAAACGCTGGCTAGAATGGTAACAGATGGCAGCCATGACAGAGCTGGAATGCGCTTGCTATTGACAATGCAGTTCATAAAGCCTGGTAGTTGTGCAGCATTGTTCGCTGTGTTTAATATTTTGGATTTTGTCTGGCCAATGGTTGAATAGCAACAGACAGGAATGGCAGCTCAATGGTTTAAAATGAAATTATTATTTTGAGTTATTTCATTTACAATTCAAGTAACTTGGTGTTTCCTTAATCTGTTCTTTAAATTCATAAATTACCTGATTTTGAGATGTCAGTGGTTAAAACGGTTTTATTATGGAAAAACATTCACTGTATTTCAGAAATGAACGATTAACCGACTATTTATCGTAAACATGACTGATATGAATTAAGGAAATTGCTTAAAATGTGCACAAACCTTGATAAATAAATCAAAACCTTTTGTGCCATTTGTTAAAACGTTACTCATATTGAAGAGCTTACTCATGTAACCCTGCTAACCCATGTGACAGGGACTGTCTCTGATGGTCAAAAATGGTTAACAGTGTAAATTAATGTTGTTACTGTCCAACAGCTGAATTTCCAGGGACATAAACAATAATGTCTGATTCCAAGAATGTCAATAACTTTATTTGAAAAAATGAAAAAAGTGAAAAGAAGAACCAAACGACACTTTACATTTTAATCAGCTCGTTTGGGGGCCCTTGGCTGCAGGGCCAAGGCAGTAAAAGCATTCTTTATGGCACGTCATCCAAAGTCCTAAATAAACTCCAGTACATCAAAAACTCTTGCCCGCTCATCCACTCCCACTCCTGTGACCACATCACCCTTGTCCTACAGAACCTCCACTAGCTCCCTGTCAGATTCAATTCAAAGTCCTTCTCTTCACTCACAAAGCCCTCCATAACCAGGACCCCTCCTACCTCACCGACCTGCTCCACCACCACACTCCTTCCCATAGCCTTCACTCCTCTGATGCCAACCTCCTGTCTCCACCATTCGGGACCAAGCATCAGACCTGGGGTGACAGGGTTTTCTCCATAGCTGTCCCCTCCCTCTGGAACTCTCTCCCCAAACACATCTGCAACTGCATGGATCTGTCCATGTTCAAAACACTAATAAAAACTCACCTTTTTAGAACTGCTTTTAATGTGTGATAAATGTTGTGTGCTACCTTGTGCTTTTGGTGTGTTCACACCATGTGAATGCACCACTATGGTGGTGTGTTTGCACCATTATGGTTCAATAGACTTCAATAGACATCTGTCTGTTCGTGCTGGGCAAAGCGAATGATGCGAAAATGCAAAATTCGCATCAGCTTGAGTGAAAAGTTTCCACGTATCGCGGGGCTGGACCGGGGGATTCAGCCACGGCTTGCCGACAGACAGCTGTTGAGAGCCAGCCACCACTGGAGGAGAGAGCCAGGGAGCACGTTGGTGTTGCTGCTGATGATTTCTGGAGGAATAAACATACACTGGACTATCACACCAGTCACACCGGATTCTGCTTAATCCTGAGCCATTTACTGGCAGGAGGAGTTTATTTTCTAAACTTTTGGGTTTAAAAATTGATTCATCTTAACTTTTGCTTAACTTAGCCAGAGCTAACACCGGAGTCACACACCTACCTCAGCTGCTGTCATCAACATCTTAAATGTTGGTGAGTTTATACATTTTAAAGCTACACAGCATATAGAAATCTATGTGTATAAACATGTTGTTGCCATATTTATGCCTTTAGATGATGTTTCACTAGCAAGGACCACACCATCAACAAGATGCGTTTAAATGATTTATTAAGAAAAACAATTGACATGCGTAGCTTTTCCACTTGTTGACTGTGCTGTGGGGAAGCTTATATGGCATCTGCTGTAACACCCAGGCAACGACAGACCCCCTCAGAACCCTACAAAGGAGAGGAAAGAGAGGAAGAATCAGGAAGAGAGAAATAGGGCGGAGGGGAGGGGACCAGAATTCAAGAGCGAAAGAGGAGGAGAGGGTTAGGTGGTATTTATAGGAATGCCGAAAGTGGCGCAGTTGAGGTATGGTCCTGCTCCTGAAACTTTGCTAAATAAGATTCAATATTTTGAGTGTGGATGGAGCAGCTAATGTTTGCAAAGCATAGCTCTGATCAATCTGAATTCCATTCAGAAAACAAACATTTTAAAAGTTGTTTGCTTGTCATCTTGTGGACAGACCTGACAAAGCATGAATTTAGACTTTTTACAAATTGGCATCATGATGTTGTTATTTTGGCACCCTTTGATTTGTTTATTTCAATTAAATCACAGCAAAATCCTAGTTATTTTGTGTTCATGCCACTTTAAGGTCTGTAGTCATCTGGGAAGTGCAGTAAATAAGTATAATTTTGGGGGGGGTTTGTGTGACGGGTTAGTGCAGTTTATCACAGTAAACCGAACAGAGAAGAGTTGATAAGAGTTTATCTCTCAGTGTTTACAGATAAGTGTCAGTATGACTGTTGTTAGCAGGAGGACTAAGCCGTCATGATGGCAGGCCGGCTGAGCTTCAGTAACATCACTGCGCTGGCTCGCATTGTCCGGGTGGGGGCTAGTCGGTGCCTGCCCTTGCTCACTGGCTGTTTGGGGCGAATAAACATAAATGATCCCACAGTCAAACTCACACAAGTAATGCAAGGCGAAAATTCACTTCGCGTTTGGTGTGAACACAACATTAGTGTGTTTTTGTAGTTGTAGTCCTTTTAACTTGTGTAAAGCATCTTTGAGAACCTTGAAAAGCACTCTATAGATAAAATGTATAATAATAATAATTATTATTATTATTAATCCATCCAATAGTCGTTGAGATATTTCTTTCTGGACCAAAGTGGTGGACCGACAAACAAGCCTCCCTAGAGCCATGCTGATAGTAGGGCTAATAAAAAGTTGTTTCCTAATACAGGTCGTGATTTCTAACTTCTTGTCCATGTGATGCTCCACTATTATATATAATAATCCCTGTTAACCTTTGTCACTGTAAAATGTTGTAAACTACTAAATATACACCAGAGATGTGTCATGTCACTTTTCGTTTTGACTGTTTCTTTCTTTTTGTATTTTTATTGCTTGTTTGTTATCTTTGCCCTTAAGCATATCTTACCATGCACTGGATGGAAGGAAAGGAGACACAATGTCAAACAGGTCACCAGTCAATCATGGGTCATATTCACTTTCATATAATCTCAGCCCATGACAGACAGGAGGAAAGCCACAAACATGCATAATCCATACCAAAAGTACCTGGGCAAGTCATGAGAGACCAAACCTTCCGGGCACAAGAGCAATGAGTCAGTCATGCTGTGCAGCCTGTAGGCTTCAGTGCATTCCTTCAGTATGTGACAGGCTGTGTTTTGGTACACATCAGGAGAGAGAAGGAGGGAAAGAGTAGGAATGAAGACATTACATGATCCAACATCAAGTTATATGCTGCTCAGCTAATCAGCCATGTACTGCAGCTCATCAGTGGGTTGAGGACAAACTTAATCAAGTGTTTTCCCAAAATCTCATGGTTGAAATGTTCACAGTTTAACTGTTACATGGTTAAATAAAACTCCAGAAAAATGCTAAATTGTATCAGAATTGAGAAGTGCATTCCAGGTGCACTGTACCACAGAAAAACAATCCCAGTGTTAGTGCACATCTCTTTTTCATGTTTAATTTCTACAGCTGCTCTCACAGTGTGTCACACCAAACTAACTGATTTTCACAGAATTGAGATGAACACAGGGAATAGCAGCCTCCCCCACACACAGTGACCTCATCTCATTCAGGCAGGTGTGAAAAGAAAACCCTCCAGAGGCAGGCAGAGCCATGGCCACCTCTGACCCTCTGTAGATTAGTCACGTCTGACTCCAATGTCACTGAAGGGGAGTGAGCTGGATGGAAACACTCCAACTGTTAGTGTTAATTATTTGGCAGAGGGACATCTGAGAAGCACAGATGACTTTAACCAGGTCTGACCGCATGGATGAACCTATTAGAAAAACATTCAAGTTGCCAATTCTCAGTATCTGTACAAATATTCAGTATATTCCGAGTCTGTTTTTTGTTTTCCAACCCAAAAAGTGAGAAATAGTGTTTCCTCCAGAATGTAAGTCTCTGATATTGAGTCAACATTAGACACCAACATTGTAATGTTGCTGTGTAAGGTGGAGGAGCAGATCTACAGTACATAGCAGAATGAAAGATTTTATGAAGATGCTCAATCAAACCTCACTCAAATGAATCATTTCATTGATTAAATAAACATGTGCATACATACTGACTCTCTATTATCCTGACAAAAACTGAGAGTATTTACAGCACGCCCTCTCTGGTTGAAAGTTTTAAGTCTATTGCACCTATGACCCCACCATGGACAGTATTGGAGAATCTTTGAAACATAGCTCCTGAAGCTACTTTTCATTGGAAGTAGTTCAGCTACAGCACTTTAGTTGAAAGTAGCAAGCTACACTACAAGGTCAAGAAACATTACTGTTAAGTAACATAATAAACAAATGCTCATTATTTTGTGGTGTCATTCATTCATTGGTTGTCAGAGACCGCACTTTGCAGTGTAGTTCCATACACTGCAACACACCGCGGATGTATTATAAGAACTGAATTCCAGAGTTGAAAATGGAGCGTGTTCACTGAAAATTGCTCAACGAGTGCATAAGCCCATCATTTCCAGATTTGCTTCTGCGTTGTTCGGCCCACTGCACTGGCTCATTAGTGTTTCTCCCTCTCTTTTCTAGGCTCTGGGAACATTTTACAAGTATAAAAAACTTAATGATTTAAAAATTCATAGTACAAAAAATATAATTGTTTGTGGTTATTTGTGTCCTGTAATAAGGTTTACTGATGGAGGTCTATGGGAAAAAGCCTTTTTAGGCTTTTTTGATGCAGTACCGTGAGTGTCCACTGGGACATATTGGCAACAAGACTGAGTGGTAGCTCCACCTCACCTTCTTGTCTGCTATTAGGAAATGTAGTTAAATTACTTCTGTAGCTTCACTACATGTAGCACTGCTACTCACCAACACTGCTGATGGATGTGTTGTTGCTGTGATGTCATGGTGCACAGACACACCCTGAGTACACTTCGATGTAGCAGGGTGAGAAGTTAAAACACTGGAGGTCATCATGTGAAAAGGTTTGTCCTCTCCCTTTTCACCCGGACCTGGTTCCCAATGTTACCAGTCATCAGAACCAGCTGTCCATGGGCGCTTCAACTGAGCTCATCAGTCCTGCTCATCACATCCATCCTGATCTTCAGTTACATGCTCTTGACTCCATCACCACCACCAGTGTTTAGACTCCATTGGGAGATATTCCTGTACTGCTCATGGCATGACTGCCCCCATTAAAATAAAATCTGACATCACGATGGGGTTTAATTACCAAAGTCTACTCACATATCTTAAATTCAATTTTTTCAATTCAATTTTATTTATATAGCGCCAAATCACAACAAACGTTATCTCAGGGCACTTTACACATAGAGCAGGTTGAGACCGTACTCATTTATTTACAGAGACCCAACAATTCCCCCCATGAGCAAGCACTTGGCGACAGCGGCAAGGAAAAACTCCCCTTTAACGGGAAGAAACCTCAAGCAGAACCGGGCTCTAGGTGGGCGGCCATCTGCCTTGACCGGTTGGGTTTACAGCGAAAGAAGGAGGGAGGGGGACGGGGGAAGGGGAGAGGGGGGTGGGGTTGGGAGAGACACAGAGAAGTATAATAACAACAACAACAATAACCATAACAACAGTAATGTAAGTAGAGCTATGACTTTATAATAGTAATAGCAATAATATCAGTAGCAGAAATGGAAGCAGGACATCCACAGGACCACGCCACAGTCCCCACAGCCATGGCCCACCGTTCAGCCACTGGATCTTCCTGTGAGACGAGAGAGCACAGAGATTCCGGGGAAGAAGTCAAGTTAGTAACATGCATTAAAGGTACATGAAAGCATTGAAATGGAGAGGAGGAGGAGGAGAGAGGAGAGAGGAGCTCAGTGCATCATGGGAAGTCCCCCAGCAGTCTAGTCCTATAGCAGCATAACTAGGGGCCGGTCCAAGGCGAGCCTGGCCGGCCCTAACTATAAGCTTTATCAAAAAGGAAAGTTTTAAGCCTACTCTTAAATGTAGAGAGGGTGTCTGCCCCCCAGACTGAATCTGGAAGATGGTTCCACAGGAGAGGAGCCTGATAACTGAAGGATCTGCCTCCCATTCTAGTTTTAGACATTCTAGGAACCACAAGTAAGTCTGCATTCTGGGAACGCAGTGTTCTAGTGGAGTAATAGGGTACTATTAGCTCTTTAAGATATAATGGTGCCTGACCATTAAGAGCTTTGTAAGTAAGGAGAAGTATTTTAAATTCTATTCTGGATTTTACCGGAAGCCAATGTAGTGAAGCTAAAATAGGAGAAATATGATCTCTTTTCCTAGTTTTTGTTAGTACACGTGCAGCTGCATTCTGGACCAGCTGGAGAGTCTTTAGGGTCTTGTTAGGGCAGCCAGACAATAAAGAATTACAATAATCCAACCTAGAAGTAACAAATGCATGGACTAGTTTTTCTGCATCTTTTTGAGGCAGGATGTGCCTGATTTTTGCTATATTACGTAGGTGAAAAAAAAGCAGTCCTTGAAATTTGTTTTATATGATGGCTGAAGGACATATCCTGGTCAAAGATAACTCCCAGATTCCTTACGGTGGAGCTGGAGGCCAAGGTAATGCCATCCAGAGTAGCTATGTCATTAGATAACGTGTTTCTAAGGTGTTGAGGGCCAAACACAATAACTTCAGTTTTGTCTGAGTTCAGTAGCAGAAAATTGGCAGTCATCCAGGTCTTTATGTCCTTAAGGCATGCTTGAAGTTTAGCTAACTGATTTAATTCATCTGGCTTCATTGATAAATATAATTGGGTATCATCAGCGTAGCAATGAAAATTTATGGAGTGTTTCCGAATAATATTACCTAAAGGAATCATATATAAGGTGAACAGTATTGGTCCAAGCACAGAACCTTGTGGAACTCCGTGTCTAACTTTGCATGGATGGAGGATTCATTGTTAACATGTACAAACTGAAGTCGATCTGAAAAATAGGATTTAAACCAGCTTAATGCAGTTCCTTTAATACCAATTAAATGTTCCAGTCTCTGTAACAGGATGTGATGGTCAATGGTGTCGAATGCAGCACTAAGATCTAACAAGACAAGTACAGAGAGACGTCCTTTGTCCGATGCAGTTAGGAGGTCATTCGTAACTTTCACCAATGCTGTCTCTGTACTATGATGCGCTCTAAAACCTGACTGAAAATCCTCAAATAAGCTATTGTTATGTAGAAAGTCACATAACTGATTGGCAACTGCTTTCTCGAGGATATTAGAGAGAAAGGGAAGGTTAGATATAGGTCTATAGTTGGCTAAAACAGCTGAATCCAGTGTAGGCTTCTTAAGAAGAGGTTTAATTACAGCTACTTTAAAGGACTGTGGTACATAGCCTGTTACTAGAGACAGATTGATCATATCTAGTAAAGCAGTGCTAACTAAGGGTAAGACTTAGTGCTGCATTCGACACCATTGACCATCACATCCTGTTACAGAGACTGGAACATTTAATTGGTATTAAAGGAACTGCATTAAGCTGGTTTAAATCCTATTTTTCAGATCGACTTCAGTTTGTACATGTTAACAATGAATCCTCCATCCACGCAAAAGTTAGACACGGAGTTCCACAAGGTTCTGTGCTTGGACCAATACTGTTCACCTTATATATGATTCCTTTAGGTAATATTATTCGGAAACACTCCATAAATTTTCATTGTTACGCTGATGATACCCAATTATATTTATCAATGAAGCCAGATGAATTAAATCAGTTAACTAAACTTCAAGTGTGCCTTAAGGACATAAAGACCTGGATGACTGACAATTTTCTGCTACTGAACTCAGACAAAACTGAAGTTATTGTGTTTGGCCCTCAACACCTTAGAAACACATTATCTAATGACATAGCTACTCTGGATGGCATTACCTTGGCCTCCAGCTCCACTGTAAGGAATCTGGGAGTTATCTTTGACCAGGATATGTCCTTCAGCCATCATATAAAACAAATTTCAAGGACTGCCTTTTTTCACCCACGTAATATAGCAAAAATCAGGCACATCCTGCCTCAAAAAGATGCAGAAAAACTAGTCCATGCATTTGTTACTTCTAGGTTGGATTATTGTAATTCTTTATTGTCAGGCTGCCCTAACAAGTCTCTAAAGACTCTCCAGCTGGTCCAGAATGCAGCTGCACGTGTACTAACAAAAACTAGGAAAAGAGATCATATTTCTCCTATTTTAGCTCCGCTACATTGGCTTCCGGTAAAATCCAGAATAGAATTTAAAATACTTCTCCTTACTTATAAAGCTCTTAATGGTCAGGCGCCTTTATATCTTAAAGAGCTCATAGTACCTTATTACCCCACTAGAGCACTGCGCTCCCAAAATGCAGACTTACTTGTGGTTCCTAGAATAACTAAAAGTAGAATGGGAGGCAGAGCCTTCAGCTATCAGGCTCCTCTCCTGTGGAACCATCTTCCAGATTCAGTCCGGGGGGCAGACACCCTCTCTACGTTTAAGAGTAGGCTTAAAACTTTCCTTTTTGATAAAGCTTATAGTTAGGGCCGGCCAGGCTCGCCTTGGACCGGCCCCCAGTTATGCTGCTATAGGACTAGACTGCCGGGGGACTTCCCATGATGCACTGAGCTCCTCTCTCCTCTCTCCTCCTCCTCCTCCTCTCCATTTAAATGCTTCATGTACCATTAATGCATGTTACTAACTTGACTTCTTCCCCGGAGTCTCTGTGCTCTCTCATCTCACAGGAAGATCCAGCGCCTGAATGGTGGGCCACGGCTGTGGGGACTGTGGCGTGGTCCCGTGGATGTCCTGCTTCTATTTCTATTTCTGCTACTGATATTATTGCTGCTATTATAAATTCATAGCTCTACTTACATTACTGCTGTTATGGTTATTGTTGTTGTTGTTATTATACTTCTCTGTGTCTCTCCCCTCCCCACCCCCCTCTCCCCTTCCCCCGTCCCCCTCCCTCCTTCTTTCTCTGTAAACCCAACCGGTCAAGGCAGATGGCCGCCCACCTAGAGCCCGGTTCTACTTGAGGTTTCTTCCCGTTAAAGGGGAGTTTTTCCTTGCCGCTGTCGCCAAGTGCTTGCTCATGGGGGGGAATTGTTGGGTCTCTGTAAATGAGTACGGTCTCGACCTGCTCGATGTGTAAAGTGCCCTGAGATAACTTTTGTTGTGATTTGGCGCTATATAAATAAAATTGAATTGAATTGAATTGAATAGTTGGGATGGGGTCCAAGAGACAGGATGATGGTTTAGAGGACGAAATCATTTAAATGAATTCACGAAGGTCGATTGGAGAGAAACAGTCTAAATATATATCGGGTTTAGCAGCTGTTTCTAAGGTTCCTGAATTGGAGGGTGAATCAGTGCCTGTTAAGGGCAGGAGGTGATGAATTTTGTCTTTAAAGAAGCTCATAAAGTCATTACTACTGAGAGCTATAGGAATGCATGGCTCAATAGAGTTATGACTCTTTGTCAGCCTGGCCAAAGTGCTGAAAAGGAACCGAGGGCTGTTTTTATTCTCCCCTATTAATGATGAGTAATAGGCAGCTCTGGCATTACAGAGGGCCTTCCTATATGTTTTAAGACTCTCTTGCCAGACTAAACGAAATCTGTTGTGCATGTCAAATAAATTCATTTAGTTTCTCCTTAATTTCTCTCTTTTAATTAAGTCTCTTCAGATTAAAGTCTAGTTGTGTTGGTGCCAACAAGCTTTTTGAGAGATCCAGTTGTAACCTTAGTTGATTTTAACAGGCTTAGTAGTAGTAGTATGACCAGCACACATCTGTGCAAGTAATACAAGCCTCCTAAAGCTTTCCAAATAAACCTTTACATAAATGATTTCAAACACTTTCACGTCTTTGAGTGGCTTCAAAAATGACCAACGTGACTAGGGTGGGGATTTGAGAGCATTTTATCAAATTTGCTTCTCAAGTCGAATCCTTTATTGAAATGAATTAGGTTTAGCTTTCAACATTTGCAAGTAACTACACAAAAAAATCAGTTAATTTAGCTGAGAGGGCAGACACAGTTTTTAGTGGCAGCGTAAATGATGTTGACTGTGTGGCTGCAACCTGAATAACAGATTAACTACAGAATAAATGTGTCTGAACCAGTGAAACATTTTAATGAGCTTCTTGATCTAAATACAGGAAGTCCTAATTGACATGTAGTAAATTATTTGCTTAAAATATTGATGATGCACATGAACTAGGAGGTTTTTTCTGAAAGTTATGTGACGTCATCAGCTCATCATGCAGAGAGGAGTTGCCACTCTGTTGATCTTGCTGAACTAAAGCACAGGGGTACAGTGGTGTCACAGAGTGTCTTTTCACTCACAACTGGTCTATAGTTGTACAGAGACTGCAGCTTTCAGAGAGCACATTAACCAGAGAACAGCCAAATTTCATTATAGCCGCTACAAGATTTATGTCAGTTAGAACTGATATAATCTTCTGCTGGTGTCATTTTACTCCAACGGGTACTTAATAAAGCTTGTATGTCACACTAGTATCAGCTGTACATTGACTGCAATCTTTCATACTAAAATAATTGTCAGTGTAAGCTAATGCACAGCTTGTCTAGGTTTTTATAAACCATGGGCTCTGTTTTCTCGAGTGGAAAAATGAGACACTAATTGAACCTGTTAGGATGATAGCATTATGTAATGACGTGATTGATTTTGTATGATTACAAAACAAATTAAGCTTAACAGAAGTCTACTTCACTCACATTTATTCCTCTACTCTTGTATTCACCAGTTCTCCTATGCACCTCACCTTTTCCCCACTTTTAATTTAAATTATACAGTCAACTCCCTCTTAAAGTGAATCATCCAATCACTGCTATTTCCCTCCCCAGCCCACAGTGCATTGTATTCATCTGCCTTCCCCCCGCCAACACCACCAGCATCAGGACTCTGGAAACAAAATGATGATGGCTGGCAGGAATCTGTTGCTGTGTGATGAAGGGCTCATTAGCCTGAAATGGAGCCTGTGGAGCTCTGAATTTATGAACTAGTCTTTCCTGATTGAATTGGATTAGCATTCAGACGGTCTCAACAAATGTTCTGTATGAAATATTCTGGCATCAGACCTACTACACAGCCTCTACAGCAAAGCAGTTCCTGTATTTGCCATTAATCAGCATTAGGGTTGTGATTAGGGTATAACTAAAAACTGAATACTAATTCCATACTATCATGAAAAAAATTCACATCGGTATTGAATTTTTATGAATGGTTGATACTTTAACACAATGTGTCCTGCAAGCAAGCAGAAAAGCTGTTTAAGCCTCACCTTTGAAGAAAAAGTGTAATAGTGCAGAACACACAGTAGTCCACCATGTGTTGAAATAAACCTATGTGCAAAGGTTTTAGGCACTAAAAGTAAAGTGAGAAGGAATTTATCAATTAACGTCAAACAAAGTTGAGTAAACAGAAGAAACCTACTAAATTAAATCAATATCTGCTGTGAGCAGCTTTGCCTTTAAAACAGCAGCAGTTCTCCTCGGTACACCTGCACACAGTTTTTCAGGTGGATTTGGGCATCTCAGCTGCTTCTGTCTCTTCATGTAATCCCAGACTGACTCCATGATGTTGAGATCAGGGCTCTCTGTGGGGCCGTACCATCTGTTGCAGGACTTGTTCTTCTTGTTGCTGAAGATAGTTCTTTATGACTCTGGTTGTGTGTTTGGGGTCATTGTCATGCTGCAGAATATATTTGGGACCGATCAGATGCCTTCCTGATGGTGTTGCATAATAGATAAGAATCTAAACATCAAAAGCACCTAAAATGTTTGCACAGTACTGTATATATAGTATATGGACATAACATAAATACCGACACATCCTGACCAGTCACCATGACAACCCAGTAACAACATGACCAGCTGATCCCAGTGCTGTACAGGAGGACTACTGTAGAGGAAAGTCTCTCACTCCCTTCTAGCTCTGCATAGCAGTCCTTCATTTTGTATCTTATTTTGGAAAACTGGTCAGATATTGAACATCACACTTCCTGGACTGGCCAATTTGTTGTCAATGACTGTAATCCAGGCCGCAATTACGCTACCACCAAAACATTTTTTTTTAAATCAGTGGGATATATACAGTAAATGTAGTTTGTAGGAGACAGGGTCATTCAGTAGGTCTGTTTCTATCTCTTTATGGAGCACTTCCTCTATGGAGCACAGATGATCCTGACTGACAGGAACAGAGATCTCTATTAGCACCTGCCTGGCTGCACTCTGCACTGAGGGCTGTATCTGATACTAGCTGTTAGATTTTGCCCCTAGGAGGCAATTTAACTGGAACCATGGCAATTAAAGCTGCTCAGCTTCATCTAAGTTTCAATGGAGCTGTTTCAAATGTTACAAATTGTCATTACACAAGATACTGTGTGCGCACAACTAGAGTAACTACATCAAAATTGAAGCAGGAAGTAAACTGTGATGGATGTTTATAATGGACATGAAGTAAAATAAGCTTGGCTAAACGGGTGGTTTACAACCTGTTGGATGGTCTGTCTGCTCATGTTTCTTGCTCTGTCAGACTTCTTTTTGCTTTTCCAGATTGAATTAACTTGGTAAGTAGGCTACGATATGAGAAAGCAGAACAAATTCTTTGTTGGTGTGACTGACATGAATTCTTGCTGACCAAATGTAAGACAATGTAATTTTCGCAGTAGTTAGCGTTTGAGCTATTTTCCAACAAACAACTGCTGGTACAGTACCTGCAGCATCTTAAAAATCCTAACTAACTCGCTTGCTAGCTAACAAGATATAAATCTCAGAGCCAATGGCTGATAATGTAAGTATAGAATGACCTTACTATAAATATCTAATTTTAGCTCAGCTAAGCCATTATTCTGTTCTCAGGTCCTGTGTGGAAGACAGCGGTACAGTTGGACTAAATATGCTGTTCAGTAGAAAGCAGTAACGGTCATCAGCTTAAGAGCAAAGTGACCCTGCAACACAGCACAATAACTAAATCTGCTTTTGCAGAGCCAACAAAATGTGTTCACCATCTGACACACTGAATAAACACTGCTGGGCTCACAGGATTTGGTTTTTTTTTTTTTTTGTTTGTTTTTACATGTAGTTTCACTGTCCCCCAGTGGTGCTGTTTTTTTTTTTTTATAATTGTCTGAGCTCATGCCACATGGATTTACAGCCAAACTGCTGTGTTGCCTTCAGCATATAGTTGCTGTACTCATCTAGAACTGTTTGGTTAGCTTTTTTTAATTACTGCAGACTTCCGGTGGAGGATTGTCCTGCCATATTTTCTTCCAGTTTCAGACAGATGCACATTTCATGTAGAATCGTTAAGGAATTTCCATGATGTTGACTGTTTTTATCAAGTTTATCTATATGTCTTTGCAAATAACAGCAACAATAGAATTTGACAGCAAAAAATGAAAATTTTCAGCTCTCAGAAGGTAAGAATTGTTTCCACTAACAAGAGCCTCAATAGACCAAAATGTACTGCAGCCAAAAAGCCATGATGGCCCTTAATTATAAAACTCTGCACGCTGGGGTGATTCCTGCAGCTCGGTAATTTGTGTTATTGTCAGCTGTGTCCTCGGTAAAAGCCAGTGAAAATGATCATATTAATGAGGTGTTACATATTTAACACAGCTATGACCAGTCATGTGTGAAATCACAATGGAGAGTCTTGTCTGAAAGACTGACTGTCAGGAAGACAGTTAGCAAACAAGCATTTTCCCCAAAACTATCCAACTGTTGTTCTAATCAACCTATCCTCTAACCCTGAAGGTGCACTTTTTTACATTGATGTGCCACTTATTAGACACCACATCAGCTTTTCTAGCACAGCTCACTGAAGCACAAACTGCAGCAGCCTGATTTATCCAGGGGACCAAGCCATCTGGACATAGCAGGACAACCTCTCATATGGATCTAAGTAAAAGAATCTCCAGAGACTTCATCAATGAGACACAAGCTCATTTGACAATGGATGTGCTTTCACGAGTGTCATGTGGCAGCCCTGATTGTGAATAAACCAAATGATTTGATGACAAAATCTACATATAAAGTATATACACTAGAACAGTCTTATAGGAGACACTGTGTCAGTGAGATCCTGCAGGGAAAAGATCATAAAATGGCTCAGTAATTCTGCACAGTTAGGTGTGATGCACACACACAGGAAGGCAAATTTGTACATCTTTAGAAAAAATTAAGTGAGAACATGAGCAGGAGGAGGATTTATAAGATCATAGTTTGAAAACTTGAAATCAGTTGACAGTAGTTACACCAGAAGAGTAAATAGTTTCGTAAGAACAGATAGAATTCACAACTAGATTGTTTAACACAATCTTGGAAAGTGAGAGAATGCCTCAGGAGTGGAGAAGAATTGTACTGGTACCAATTTTCAAGAATAAGCGTGATGTGCAGAGCTGTAGTAACTACAGAGGTATAAAGTTGATCAGCCACAGCATGAAGATATGGGAAAGAGTAGTGGAAGCTACTGTAGGTTAAGAGGAGAGGTGATGATTAGTGAGCAGCAATATGGCTTCATGCCAGGAAAGAGCACTACAGATGCAATGTTTGCTTTGAGAATGTTGATGGAGAAGTATAGAGAAAGTCAGAAGGAGCTGCACTGTGTCTTTGTGAATCTAGAGAAAGCATATGACAGGGTGCTGAGAGAGGAGGTGTGGTATTGTATGAGGAAGTCAGGAGTGGCAGAGAAGTATGTAAGAGTGGTACAGGATATGTATGAGGGTAGTGTGACAACGGTGAGGTGTGCTGTTGGGGTGATGGAAGGGTTCACGGTGGAGGTGGGATTACATCAAGGATCAGCTCTGAGCCCTTTCTTTGCAATGGTTTGCAATGGTGATGGACAGATTGATGGACGAGATCAGGCAGGAGTCTTCATGGACTGTGATGATCACGGATGACATTGTGATCCTTAGTGAGAGTAGGGAGCAGGTTGAGGAGGGCCTGGGGAGGTGGAGGTATGCACTGGAGAGAAGAGGAATGAAAGTCAGTAGGAGCAAGATGGAATACATGCGCATGAATGGGAGAGAGGACAGCAGAATGGTGAGGATACAAGAACTAGAGGTGGTGAAGGTGGATGAGTTTAAATACTTGGGGTCACTGTTCAAAATAACAGGGAGTGTGGAAGAGAGGTGAAGAAGAGAGTGCAGGCAGGGTGGAGTGGGTGGAGAAGAGTGTCAGGAGTGATCTGTGACAGAAGGGTACCAGCAAGAGTGAAAAGGAAGGTTTACAAGAGGGTAGTGAGACCAGTATGGTTTTGAGGCAGTGGGACTGACCAACAAAACATGAAGCGGAGCTGGAGGTGGCAGAGTTGAAGATGCTGAGATTTTCATTGGGAGTGACGAGATGAGATGGCAACAGATGATCCGCTGTGGTGACAAACGAATTACAATAATCCAACCTAGAAGTAACAAATGAATGGACTAGTTTTTCTGCATCTTTTTGAGGCAGGATGTGCCTGATTTTTGCTATATTATGTAGGTGGAAAAAAGCAGTCCTTGAAATTTGTTTTATGTGGGAGTTAAAGGACATATCTTGATCAAAGATAACTCCCAGATTCCTTACAGTGGAGGTGGGGGCCAGGGTAATGCCATCCAGAGTAGCTATATCATTAGATAATGTGTTTTTAAGGGCCAAGCACAATAACTTCAGTTTTGTCTGAGTTCAGTAGCAGAAAATTGGCAGTCATCCAGGTCTTTATGTCCTTAAGGCATGCTTGAAGTTTAGTTAACTGATTTAATTGATCTGGCTTCATTGATATATATAACTGGGTATCATCAGCATAGCAATGAAAATTTATGGAGTGTTTCCCAATAATATTACCTAAAGGAAGCATATACAAGGTGAATAGTATTGGTCCAAGCACAGAACCTTGTGGAACTCTGTGTCTAACTTTTGTGTGCATGGAGAATTCATCGTTAACATGTACAAACTGAAGTCGATCTGAAAAATAGGATTTAAACCAGCTTAATGCAGTTCCTTTAATACCATTAAATGTTCCAGTCTCTGTAATAGGATGTGATGGTCAATGGTGTCGAATGCCACGCTAAGATCTAACAAGACAAGTACAGAGAGAAGTCTGTTGTCTGATGCAGTTAGGCGGTCATTTGTAACTTTCACCAGTGCTGTCTCTGTGCTATGATGCGCTCTAAATCCTGACTGAAGTTCCTCAAATAAACTATTGTTATGTAGAAAGTGACATAACCAATTGGCGACTGCTTTCTCAAGGATCTTAGAGAGAAAGGGAAGGTTAGATATAGGTCTATAGTTGGTTAAAAAGGCTGAATCCAGAGTAGGCTTCTTAAGAAGAGGTTTAATTACAGCTACTTTAAAAGACTGTGGTACATAGCCTGTTACTAAAGACAGATTGATCATATCCAGTAAAGAAGCGCTAACTAAGGGTAAGACTTCCTTAAGCAGCCTAGTTGGGATGGGGTCTAAGAGACAGGTTGATGGTTTAGAAGATGAAATCATTGACGTTAATTGACAAAGGTCAATTGGAGAAAAACAGTCTAAATATATATCGGGTTTTGCAGCTGTTTCTAAGGTCCCTGTGTTTGGGGATAAATCAGTGCCTGTTGAGGGCAGGAGGTGATGAATTTTGTCTCTAATGGTTAGAATTTTGTCATTAAAGAAGCTCATAAAGTCATTACTGCTGAGAGCTATAGGAATACATGGATCAATAGTGTTGCGACTCTTTGTCAGCCTGGCCAAAGTGTGAAAAGGAACTGAGGGCTGTTTTTATTCTCCTCTAATGATGAGTAATAGGCGGCTCTGGCATTACAGAGGGCCTTCCTATATGTTCTAAGAGTATCTTGCTAGACTAAACGAGATTCTTCCAGTTTGGTGGAACGCCAAATCCTTTCAAATTTTCGCGATGTTTGCTTTAATTTAAGTTATACCATGGAGCTAGCTTCTTATGTTTTATTATCTTCCTTTTTAAAGGGACGATGGAGTCGACTGTTTTTCACAATGAGCCTGCGGCACTATCAACAAGATTATCAGTTTCATAGGGACTAAAGTTAACATAAGAGTCCTTTGTAGTATTGAGACATGGCATTGAATTTAATACTAATGGGATCGCTTCCTTAAATTTAGCTACAGCACTATCAGAAAGACATCTAGTGAAGACATTTTTTTAATGGCGTGTAGTCTAGTAATAGGAATTCAAAAGTTATTAAGTAATGGTCTGATGAAATAGGATTTTGTGGAAAAACTATTAAATGTTCAATTTCAATGTCAGAACAAGGTCGAGGATGTGGTTAAAACACTGAGTGGGTTTATTTACACTCTGAGAGAAGCCAATTGAGTCTAATAATGAGATAAACGCAGTGCTAAGACTATCAATATCGACGTCCACATGTATATTAAAGTCACCTACTATAATAACTTTATCTGTACAAAGGACTAAGTTTGATAAAAACTCTGAGAATTCAGATAAAAACTCAGAGTAGGGGCCATGAGGGCGGTACACTATAACAAATAGAATTGGCTGTAATGTTTTCCAGGTTGGGTGTGAAAGACTAAGAACGAGGCTTTAGGTCTAGGGTTGATTATTAAGCTTGAGTTGAAAATGGCTGCAACTCCTCCTCCTCGGCCGGTGTCACGAGGAATGTCAGTATTAATATGACTGGGGGGAGTGGATTAACATATTAACATATTCTTCATGACACAGCCAGGTTTCAGTAAGACAAAATAAATCAATATGATAATCTGAGATTAGATCGTTTACTAATATGGTTTTAGATGACAGAGATCTAATGTTTAAGAGTCCACATTTAATTCTCCTATTTTGTTGCACTGTGACAGTGGTGGTGTTAATTTCTATTAGATTTTTATGAATGAATCATCTTCTGTTTACTTTAGATTTAATTGATTTAAGTGATTTTAGTGGTCGGGGGAAAGACACAGTTTCTATGTAGTTTTGGGTGGGTAACTGCTCTAATGGAAGCGCAGAGAAGCGTGTAGGAATTCAGGTCTGCCTCCTGGTCTCAACTCTGGGTTGTCATGGTTTTGGTCTAATAAACTCAGCCATATTTCTAGATATGAGAGCTGCTCCATCCAAAGTGGGATGTATGCCGTCTCTCCTAATCAGACCAGGTCTTCCCCAAAAAGTCCTCCAATTGTCTGTGAAGTCCACATTGTTTTCTGGACACCACCTCTACAGCCAGCGGTTGAATGATGACGTCATCACTGGTCAGATTTGGCAGGGGCCTAGAGAAAACTACGGATTTGACATAGTCTTTGCATATGTACACACCGACTCAACATTAATTTTAGTGACCTCCGATTGGCGTAATCGAGAGTCATTCCCACCGACATGGACAAAAATCTTACCATATTTATGATTATCTTTAGCCAGCAGTTTTAAATTAGATTCTATGTCGCCCGCTCTGGCCCCAGGAATGCATTTGACTATGGTTGCCGGTGTCGCTAACTTCACATTTCTCACTATGGAGCTGCCAATAATCAGAGTTGGTTTCTCAGCGAGTGTGTCACTGAGTGGGGAGAACCTGTTTGAAACGTGAACTGGTTGGTGGTGAACCGTGGGCTTCTGCTTAGGACTATGCTTCCTTCGGACAGTCACCCAGCCACCCTGGCTTCCCGGCTGCTCGGGAACTACCGGGGGTGTAGGAGCTATGCTAGGAGCTATGCTAGGTCGGCCCGCACCGGCTACTGGGGGGTGGCTAACTACATTCGCTAATGGTTTGTTTTCCATGGTGCTGAGCCGTGCTTCCAGTTCACTGAGTCTCGCCTCCACCACTGCAAATAAATTACATTTATTACATGTACTATTATCACTAAAGGAGGCAGAGGAATAGCTAAACATATCACACACCGAGCAAGAGAGAGCAGGAGAGTGGGAGGGAGAGAGAGAAGCCATTGTTAACTGCTTAGCTAAGTTAGCTGCTAAGCTAAAACAGCTGAGCTAAAACAACTAACTACTATGGGATTAGCGAGAAAAGTCGCTAAAAGAAGGAGAGAGCTAGGAGTGCTTGTGCAGAACTAGTGTACGTTTAAGTATACAGTGGGTATTTATCCACAGTGATGAAGAATAAAGCAAAATTTAGCTGTTGTTGAGGACAGCAAAGCGCTATTGGTAAACGCAGTCGGCAACCGGAAGTGATACAATACGCTTACCGTAGCATGTCAGCACCATTAGTTAACATAACAGTCAAATAATGTCTGCAGCAGCCTGGTCCCTGTTTCATGCTAGTAAGAATTGCCACCATATAATTTGTGACATTTCTTTCTCTAATTTTTTACAGTTTGTCATATATGTTTTCTGTAATGTTGTGTTTCCTAAATGTATGTTTTGTTTTCTGAGGTGTTATGTTCTCTGTAATGTCATTTTTGAAACGTCATTGTGTTTTCTGATTTGTTGAACTGTTTTGTCCAGTGTGCTTTGCACCTCAGGACCACTGGAGTTTTCTTTGCAAACAAGGTCTAAATCTCTATCTGTTTCTCACAAGGACAGCAGTACATGACCACACGCACGCATGCACGCGCACATACACACACACACACACACACACACACACACACACACACACAGAGAGAGATAAAGATAGATTCCGAGCATTTTCATGAAGACATTTAGAATCTATCAGCTTTAATAAATAATAAAGCTAATCTTAGCAGCCATCTGAAGATTTGAACAGAATCTCACTCTTCCAGTCCTGATCCATGTGCGGCCCAGAGGAAAAGTATAGCAAGCCTTTCTTTTAGTGAAATGCTTCATAAACAATGTATGATACGTATATGTCAGTGGAAGTGCTCTCTGAGATGCCCTTTCCTATTTTAAAGCATGACAGAGAAATGTCCCATCTATCCCATCTTCTGCCAAAAGCTTTGCTGCATTCAGACCCAGCACTGTGCGGGAAATAGATTATATGGAAATGGGGGGGGGGGTCATGTATAAAGGTTGAGCACTATTACAAACATGTTTTTAGTACACCCTGTACAGATCAAGGAAAGACTGAATGAAACATGTTGCTTTGATTTTTGACAAAATCCACTTTTCGCAGTCCAACAGTGAAATAATGGTATCATACAGGAGAAATGGACAGGAGAAACCAATCTGACAGCTGTAGTTGCTAGTTACTTTTCAGAGTAAGATTTTACATAAAAAACATATAAGCTTACAAAATGCAATGCTTTGTTATAGATTAAGCTAGTGGTTCTCAACCTTTTTGGCTTGTGGCCTTGTTAAAAAAAAGCAGTAGTGGGGGCTTCTGTCACATTTTATATGTATAAGTTGTTAGCCTTTCCAAAAAAGAAACGTTTCACTTTTCAGTTGGTTTCATTTAAATAACGGTTCAAGGCCCAAAAAGGTAAAACTATACATAACTACAAAAAAAACCAAAGAATGAATATTCTTCTTTCCTCTCCCATTAAGAATCCCATTGGCTTGTGACCCTAGGTTGGGAACAACTAGGCTGAACAGTATATGAAGTAGTTCAAGCTCACCTTGATCAGCTGCAATGGTAAAATGCTGCTTACGTATTGATGCATCAGTATTAACAATCTAATAATGTTATAAGAATATCAGCCACAGTGGCCTATTTTAAAGAATGATGACTTTCACTTTTGATATTAAGCCTTACATACTCTTTATATTTTTTGACCTCATCCATGCATCCCCCCCCCCGTTTTAAGTGACATCCCAGGTCCAATGGATGCCCATTAACTAATGCTTCTCCCTTTGGTTCCTAAGTTTTTGACAAAGTTAAATAATGTGCCCTGGTGTGTTTGCTTTATATCTGTAGCTGTGTGTGTCCGATTAGCTAGTTACTATATTGTTTAAAAACAGCAAGAGAAGGGACATCTGTGCCTGAACTCGTCCTAAAAGGTACTTTGAGAGAGTAAGTGGTTGCCATGGGACTGCCTTTGGACAGAGCCAGGCTAGCTGTTCCCCCCTGTTTCCATACTAAATGCTAAGATAAGCTAATGGTCTAATGGCATTAGCTTCATATTTACTGTACAGACATGTGAGTGGTATTCATCTTCTCATCAAACTCTTAGAACGAAAGCAAATAGGTGTATTTTACAAAACACCTAACTATTCCTTTACCCACCCACCCCTGAACATGAATTGCTTCAACATATAAGTCAAACTCCTATCAGTTGTTTGCAGTGTTTACACTGCATGTTGGACTGAGATTGAAGCCTGGGAGCTCTGCTTCCTTTTGACCCTTCAGGCTGTGTTGCTGTAATCAATATGAACATTTCATTGAGGTGGAGCAAAAGTTAATTGATTATTTGTATGCCCTCAAGAATTAATGTAGATTATGGTCTGCATGGGTGCCTCTGCATGTATGGGTTAATGAGGACATGGCTTCATTATTGTAGCCATTCTCATCAGAATACAGTGGCTCCAGAGATGCTTCTGGATCTCTTTTCTTAGGTGAAAGAACAGCTGATATATGGTTACAATGATCAAGTAACACATCATCCTGCAGCTGCACAAATGGCATATAAATTCCCACTTCCCCACTTTCACAGGCAGCTGGTGCATGACTTATTAATGTAACAAGGCATATGGGTTCATTATTTAAAGAACACAATGTGAGAGTGCTTCCCCCCTTCAGTACTGATATAATGGAAGCTGAGGCTGATGGGCTTTGGCATCATAAATAACCTTTAGGAATGATGTCACATTGGATCATGAGAGAAATGGGGGATTGATGTGTCTTCAGGGAGAAACATATACACTTAATAAAACCCTCTACTGATTTTAAAGACACTGGTATTGATAGAAATTTCCCCCAGTAAGTAGTATTTGCTGACAGTGAACATTTAATGGCTCTTAGAACTGCCAAGCGGTCATTTTTACCCCCCTGGCATTTTCAAATACATGTTAAAATAAAACCCCTACATCTCTCAGTTTCCTAAAATGGGTTTATTAATCATCTAGTGAATTATGGGGGGTGTAGGATAAAAAGAAGAAAATTATGATAATTTATACCTCGAACCGCCGAGGGGTAATTTTTACCCCTTGGCTGTTCACTATTTGCTGTATAATGCCATGCTCAACATTCGCGCCAAGTCCGGTTGCTTAGCAACGTCCATTGCTTAGACGTCTTTTGAAAAGCAGGCTGCCATATCACAAGCTAGAGCTAGCTAGATAGAGGAGGAATTTGCGGAAAGTGCGCAAAAAAACAAAACAACAAAAATGTGCATGAAGTGTCTACCTGCATTGTGTGGACAGAGCACCGTGAAAGTCTACAGAGTGTGTGCCGATTGTGAGTAGTGTCTGTGTGTGCGTGTGTGTGTGTACTGTATGTTTCTTTTTGAATGGGTGTGCAAGGCACAATTCTTTGACTTGGTAAAAAAAGTCTGCACATATACAGTGGAAACCGCTTATAGTGATCACGTCTGTCCAGGTCAAATTGATCACTATAAGCGGATGATTATTATAACCGATTTTTTTCTTTTTCTTTATTTCTCATGCAGATTACTGTCTAATTGACATTTGTATATTACAGCTGGTGATCAGACTGATCAGAGCTGTACAAACAAAACGTTATTTTCTGATTGTTTCACGGCGGTTACAAATAAACACACCCACACCCCGCACGTCTGCACAAACCTGCGGAGGTGAAATGAAATGAAATGTTTTTCCATAAGTTGTCATGTACGAAAAGACCAAAAATGAATACTGCAAGGAGACTACTTGATTACCATAAGCAAATTATTTAAACAGCATTTGTATAGGAATGATTCTGTCCCAAGATTTTTGAACTAACTGTGATCACTATAGGCGGAATTTTCCAAATACATTCCCTCATCATCTCCTTGCAGTTTTCTTTCATTAAGTGTTGTTGACTGTGTAGTTGCTGTGGCAGCTTTGACTTACATGTTGGTTTTTAAGTTTGCTGTCTGTTGTTGCAATAACAAGTGAGAACAGAAATTGAAAACCATGTTCAATTCAGGTTTATTTCGTCTCAATGTACATATTGTAATAGCTCCCAACCCTAGTTCTCAGCAGTTATTTTTATGCACACAGATAATTTAGCACTACTGTATATGATCCATTGGTGAACAGATGAGAGAGAAAGCACTCCATTTCCTTATTCCCAGTATAATCTACTACTACAATACAATACAACTTAAATTATTTAAATGTGTTCATTATTTTGTTGTTTATTTGTTGTAGCCTACAGTTTATTGATGGATTTTAAAATGTATTTGACCTTTTCGATCTGTAATGAAATAGCCTAAAGCAATTAATAATTAATAAACCCCATAAACTGAATTTTAAAGTTATTTTATCAAGTCTTACTTGTCTTACTACTTATTTTAAAAAATAGATAAAAATGAACAACTTAACTGCTTCAAGAAATAACATCTTTATGATTGCTGACACTTGCAGACGCTGTTGGATTCATGATACAAGCACTATAAACAGTCACAGCCATGCATAACAGTTGCATTCAATGACAGCTGCTCTGTCAGTGTCAGAGAATGCTGATGTGACCCTATCTGTGAAATGTTGCTCCTTATTTGCTGTCATTTTCATTGACAGAAGCAGACAGAAGTATTGATATGCATAGATTATTAACGCTGTGTCTACATCCAATTATGTCTCACTGTGGGAGTGGAAATCAGGCTCATGCACATGAAACCCAGTTTATAAAAAATAACTATGTATGTATGCGGGGCTTTATAAAGCTAACAAAAATGCATATTTCTGTCGCTGCGAAGGTTCATAATGAGTTTTATGCATCTGGCCCCTGGTGATGTGTGGGAGAAGCAATCCAACAATCAGAGTTTGTAGGAAGGATTACAAACAAGGACGTCATGTTACTGTGCCTGAGGCAGAAAAAATAGCTACATCAACTGAAAATAGTGACAGAAAAATGACCACAAAATGGTGACAAGCAGATGAGATTGACGCAGCTGTAAAGGTTGTTGTAAGTTGACATACTATTGTTGTGAAAAAGAGCGCTACCACAGCATCCATGACAACCAAAAATAGCATCGGCAGGATAGACACATTACGCATTACAGATTGATTTTTAACAAAGAAACATACACACATTCTTTCTGGCATGCACTCGTGCACAGCAGCAGTTCTCCTCGGTACACCTGCACACAGTTTTTCAGGTACTTGGCAGGTCGGTTGTTCTGCATCTTGGAGAAGTTGCCACAGTTCTTCTGTGCATTTAGGCGTCTCAGCTGCTTCTGTCTCTTCATGTGATCCCAGACTGACTCCATGATGTTGAGATCAGGGCTCTGTGGGAGCCAAACCATCGGTTGCAGGACTCCTTGTTCTTCTTGTAGCTGAAGATAGTTCTTTATGACTGGTTGTGTGTTTGGGGTCATTGTCATGTTGGAGGATAAATCTGGGACTGATCAGACGCCTCCCTAGGGGTATTGTATTATGGATAAGAATCTAAACATCTAAAGTTCCTAAAACTTTTGCACAGTACTGTATATAAAAGCCATCAAAACAAGCTCCATATTCAGTATTATAATGTCCTCCTGACAGGCTGAATGTGGTTCCTCATCATCCTGTGTTGGTGTCAGTGTGCTATCCAGATATCAGGGGAGGTAAACAGGCCCCAGTGGGTCAGGCACACTGTGTTCTGGTCTCTGTGCTACTGGAGGACCTCAGCTGTGCCTCCCTGCTTTACTCTTCTCAACGCGTGATTATGTAGTCCCTGTTGGTTTGTCTCCTCAGTGCCACTCTCACCCCTGGTGTGTCAGACTTCTCTCTCCGATGTCTCTGTATGTACTCTTCTCAAAGTGTCACTGACAGTCAAGATCATGTGAGGACAGATGTCACATTGCATACCCATGGAACTCTTTACACAAACCTACTACTGAAACTACTGCTAATAAAAGTAATAATACAGCTGCAAGTGGTGCTGGAGTTCAAAGCTGTGAGACTGTATTGTGTTTGGGTTTTTTTTTTTTACATGTTTTCTGCTGATAATAGGTTTACCTCAAAAGAACTGTGTTGAAGGAACTGACATTATTGTGAATACAATAGTCCCGTTTGCCACCTTCAACTGAAGTGAAAATTGATTTCATCCATGTATGTTCAGTAGAGACAGGTCCTGCTTGGACAGTTGACTTATTTACACATGTACCCTGTGTTTATTTCACACATGTCGGAGTCAAAGTGTGGCTTCTGATCAGTTAACACTGGACTGATTTTTGACAATGTGGTTCAGTGACTACAGCATCTAAAAAGTCCTGTCTTCGTAGTGGGGTTGTCAGGTTTGAGCTCTGTCCTAATTCTGAACAAAACCCAGCTAAAATGTGGATGTGTTTACGACTAGCTTGCTCAATCTACCTGATTTGTCTGCACATAGAATAATCAATCTTCTCATCTGACTTTAGGTAGGAAACCAATCAAGTATATTTTACATAAATCGTGGTTTTGTGTAGAATATTAAATCCACTGTGTGAATGATTTGTATGTGATTATAGCATTTTTTTAAAAAAAAGTTTTTTGTTTGAAGAAAAATGGAACAACAAAATGGATCTGTTCCCACAGATTGGATACATGGAGGGCTAAATTCTCTTAGTGGCTGGAGATTCATTCTGGACCTTGGTAAAACATACTGTATCTTTGGTAAATACTCTAAAAACAAGGTCCTCTTAGCTTTTCCTTGCGCCTTTCTTCAGTAAATAGAACATGCTCAACTGTCATCACAAGACCTCATGCCACCATATTTATGTCATATGTGAGTTATGGTAATTACAAGTTTCCCACTTGAAAATAGTGAGTGAACTGAATAAGTTCAAGATTAAATGTTATCACATGACCAAGAGCTATACTTAGGCCACAAGATGATAACTAAGTTCCATTAGCTGAAGAAGGCCATGGGATTTGGTCAAAAGCTCATATGAATAGATTAATACATGGACCTTGAATTTAAATTACTTGGCACAGCTATAGTTGCTTTAACTCAGATATTTTGATCTCTAATTAATTTTAATATGATAGTGTCAATATGGTTCAAAAATGAGGTATCAAGATGACTTATTCTATGTGATTTTTTAAAGAATAGTTCAACATTTTGGGAAATACACTTATTTCATTTGTAAGATGAAAAGATTATACCAATCTCACCTCTAAAGCTCACTGCATACTACATACATCGTATATCATTTGTTTGTCTCATGCTTACCTGTGCTTACTTACCATGTCTGGCAACCACACAGAGGTACAAGTGGATGGATACACTGTTGTTTATCAAGAAATTAGTTCCAGCATGTTATTCCCCCTGCTTCAAGTCTTTATGCTAAGCTAGGCTAACCATGTCCTGACTCCAGCTCCACACTTAATGCACACATGTGAGATTGATCTTTCATCTCACTCTTGGAAAATAAGCAAAAAAGCATATTTCCCAAAAGGGTACAAGACTCAGTCTACTGGTTTGCAGCATGGAAGCATCATTTTATGTTTGATTAAATACACATAAAGTCCAGATGATGTTCAGCATAAGCACCGTGTTACCTTGTTTTTGATTGTAAAAGATCAATTCAAAGATTTGCTAATGAGTGAGAAATAATATGATATAGTTCCTGTGCTGAATAAGTCAGGAAAAGCAAGCAACACAGTCTCAGGCGAAAAGAGTGGTGTGGATACAGTGATGCTTGTCTATCCTGTTGTTGTCCTGTGTTGTTGGATGTGCTGGATTACTTCTTGTCACGTTCATTCTCCATTCCTCATCACAGCTGCTCAGTTTCCATGGAAGCAGACGAGACATGACCATGAATAGCATACTAGTGTGCTGAGCGTCAGGTCAGAGCCTGCACACATGCACCATGAGGGGAGGTATAACAGTGGTAGAGATGAATCATGAGCAGGGTGATGCAAGGCAAGAAAATATTTGCTGGGATGCTGGGATTAATGTGTCACTCTCAGCACCAAATAGGTTTGACCAATAGAGCAATCCACCTGAGACACTGGGGTTTGTCTGTTAGTATAAATATGCAATGAAATCTAAACCTTAGGTTTGATTTGGGTAATGGAAAAATCCATTATTGAAAAGCACTATTTGTGTTTGACATTAGTGAAAAGCAAACATAAGTGTGCAAAATAAAGTGAGCAAAATAACAACTTCTCCAAAAATGGTAGAAATGACTCCTATGAGACATAGTGATTTAAGGGAAGGCTATACACATATTAGTTGAAACTAACAATATTATACATAAAGGCACACCATTTGGAACATAAATTAGGTAGCTTCAACCAAAAGCAAAAATGATCACTCCTTAATTAGCCTTAATTACATCAGAATTGCTGCCTTATTAGACTGTAAATTATAGAACAAAACACCCAAACTAACAATTGAGAATGTAAACTAAGAACATCAGTGCTTATATTGCACAATTAAATTAAATAAATCTAATATGGGAGAACAAATGGAGGAGAGCACAATGCAAGAAGAGTCAGGATTGAGGATCAAAGTCATCTTTATCTTGTTATGAAAGGTTTAAAGGGATTGTAATGAAATTAACAGATACTTCTGTTGATGTGTACACAATAAGGCGATGCTTTCCTGTGTCAGTATTCAGTCACAGATCTACAGTATAATTAGGAACCAGCATGATGTGAATGTCCTCCAACAGATATGAGATGTTCGGCTGCTGCACAGAGGGATTCCACAGACCCCAGAGCTGTTTCACACTGCAGAGCATCATTAGAAACCACTGGCTGGCAGAGGCTTAACCGATCAGTAAGGCTGGCAGTTGCCATGGTGACAGTGCCCACACTCTGGCAAAGGGGGATGTCCAACCCCCCATCTGAAGGGAATCCTAATCATTCCCAATCCTTCAGTGAGATGCAGAGTGAGGGGTGAGGGAGGAAGAAGGTGAGGAACGAAGGGGCTGCTGATGTCTCTCTGTTCATTTATATCAAACACATCTGATCACGTTTAATGTACCACCATATTCACAATGCTACTCTGCTGTAGCACTAACAAAGACAAGTCATATGGAATACCACACTTTTTTTCTGAGGGATTAAAATAAATTTGGAGTTGGTTGAACCACAAAACATTTATCATAGTTTTTTTGTTTTGTTTTTTTTGTTTTTTTTATCATAGCACCTGGTTTTGATTTGGTTTTGGTCTTTTGATGAAAATGTGTACTCATTTTAGTCAACAATAACTATTATTTAGTCTAGTTGTCGTCAGTGACATTTAGTCTAATTTTTGTGTCATTTTTAATTTTTATGTCTTCTAAGCATTTTGGGGCTACAAGTGTCACCATCTTTGTTGTGTGCAGTTACCATGGTTACAAGTGTTGCCACAGGTTAGTAGACAAGGCAGTGTGGCACTTGTTGACACACTGCCTTGTCTACTAACCACTACTACTGTGCAGCCACACAACTGACTGACCTGCATGTTTTCCTAGTTTGTCCAGCTGCTTCTTATCTAATTCTCAGTAGACTGTAGATGAATTTAGTCCATAAATCTTTTTGAAACTAGAGTTTCTCTTTATTGAGATCATTTTGAGAAGTCTTTGAGCAACCAATGAGAGCATGTACTGTCTCATATTTCAAAAAGAGAAACAACTGAGCTATATGCGAGACTTACACAAGATAAAAAATGAGATATAATGAACAGCTGAATTAACAGCATTATTAAAACTGTATTTAAAATGTCAGACGGTCTCCTTCAGTATGGACTCTAAACAACTCCTTAAGCACACAAGAAGTAGGAACGTGAAAAGAAAAAGTCAGGTGTCCATGTGAACAGTCAAACAGGTTTTCCTCATTGTAATCATTCCTCCTGTTCATACTGCCCATTAAAAGATGCTCTTCAAATGCACTTTCAATGTAAGTGATGAAGGCCAAAATCCACAGTCCTCCTTCTGTGAATAAATTTACTAAAAACCATCTGAGTTAGACAAATCAAGTGGATATTTTCCAAAGTTACAGTCTTTTTAGTGCAAAATCAGAGTCAGAATCAGAATCTGTTTATTAGCCAAGTATGCAAGCATGAAATTTGAAGAAGAATTTGTATTGGCATTCCACCCTTTTTGTTACTGTCCCGCCAGCATTGTTCAGTATGGAAACATTAAAGGTAAGGGTGAATGTACTAAAATGTTTGTAACTTTAGAAGATGTCTACTTTATTTGACTAACTCTGACTGCTGAAGCCCGTTATTATCTTAAAATACATATTTTGCACAGAAATACTGTGGATTTCATCTCATCACTTTATTTGAAAGCGTATTTAGAAGGGATTTTTTTATGGCCAGTATGAACAGAAGTAATGATTACAGCAAGTGGACCGTGGGTCCTAAAGCAACAGAAACACTAAACGGTCACTCTTTCATGGCCCTGTTCCTACATTTATTTATGAAAGCTTTTTTAAGCTTTGTCTGGTCCATTTGGCTCCAAACCCTCCAGCGATGAACACTGCAGGACATAATCTCTAACAAAAAAACAAAAATCATGGTTGTTAGAATATAATACACAGACCGGTGAACAATTGTGTAGCCACCTTAGAGATGATGTGAGAAATCTTTTTTTTTTTGTTTTTTTGTTTTGGATTAAACAGTTTATTTTCGCTTTAGCATAGCATATATAGAGCTTTCAAAATTCTTAGAACGAACAATAGATTTACACATATTCTTCAGGATTAACACTTTTGATTAATGAATTATATTAAGTATAATGACTTTATAGTGTGAAATGCAAAACTTGGTTTAGTTGATAAAGAGACAAATAAATTCAAAATTTAACAGATATGCGTCAAAGTGGAAACTTACTTAATGTGCCATCAACCCTCTTGTGATCCAAGATTTGCTTTCCTTCTGACACCTTCCTGTGTTTGCCAATGGCCACAGCATTGCAACATTCTTCTACTGAGAAGAAATGATCAAACAAGAGGAAAAAGACAAGAAAAAGACAAAGTGCATCTTCTTTAGCTGCTTGATGTATAGCAGCAAGGTGGAAGGGTGAAAGGAACAGGCCACTGCCTGGAAACAGTTCCTGCTTGCCATCTGAATCACACTTCTGCTGAGGCCGCCCAACAAATTGCTACAGATTTTGAAGCTCCTGGATTTGTTTGGGATCTAAAAAAGAGGGATACAAAATCACAATTTAAAACTTCGAGCAAAAACATATTGATTCAATCCTAACTTGTGGTTTCTTCACCTTTCTCACAATGTGAGGGTATAATTTTCGGGTATAGTTTCATCTGTGCACCACATTGTAAGCCTCAGTTCATTTCCAGGAAGCTGGTCACTTGACTGAACCTGGAAAAGTGAATATTTACTCACCATGTGGATGTGGAGTCTCAAAGGTCTGGCTTGTCATAGAAATTGATTTGCAGCAGCAGTGGGAAGCAGCAGGTGAAGAGCATCGTCTGAGGAGTTTTATCGGCATGTCAGATACTGTCAGCATCCACCCTGATCACTGGTGCAGGAAGACACTGCTCCATCCCAGTCCAGCTGAAAACAGGGACTGTGTTCATACTTAATGCACACACACAAAGAGCTGTAGAACACTGCAGTGGCAAATCATAAAACACTCAATCATATTATAAGAACAGATGGAAAACCAGGCCCTCACTGAACAATAGATAATCAGACTGCATTCAATAACACATATCAAGGAAAAGTGCAGCAGATACACTGAAGTACATCTTTGTAAAGATGACCTGTTCCTACAGTAGACTGATTTTAATTCAATTCTGCAAGAAAGTTTTGCAAAAGGAACAACAGGAGTTTAAAAAATGAAAAGGCGACTGGGCTTCAGTCCAGCAGTGTAGGCATTATTTCTGTTTCTGCTAACAGAGTCTTAGCTGATACTGTGTTACAATGCATTTGTGTGTCAGCCACAGTAAGTATCTGTTTAACTCCTCACCCACTACACTCGTTACACATTACAATAGTAAGTCACCACAGCTGTGGAATTCAGTTCATAGCAATACATTTTGTCACAAACCTGCAAATGTTTCATCCAGTAAAAGCTGTAATTTGTAGGTTGTGTGATGATTAACAGTCTCGGAGAGCAGGGGTGTGGACTTGAGTCACAAAACTTGGCTCAGACTTCAGTCAAGAATCTAGTGACTTTAGACTTGACTTGACTTATAACACCATGCTGTATATCTCATGATTTCAACTGGACTTTCACTTTTTGACTTGGAATGACTTCCCAAGCTCATGGATAAAAGATTATCTTATATAAAAGGTGCAGTGAATCAACTCTTTATTTCCTACAACAAATATGCCTAGAATCAATCAGACATGACTTCAGAATTGTTGGTCTTACCATGACATGGAACTTCATAGTCAAGACTTGAGACAATGGTGGCACACCACTTTTTATAGTAGAACAAGTAGAGACTGAACCAATTATGATGTCTGTGTCTTCTGTCTACTTTGACTAAAGTAAGACTCTGAGAGGAAGGTGTAGTAACGTTGTAATTTTGGTGGAGGGGCATTTCAATTCTCTATGGGGAAGTGTGAACCAAGTATGCCTGTATGACCTCCAGGTGACTGTATACTCCACAACTGCTGGTTAAATGGTCAGATAGCTTTGGAAAGCCGTTCATCACAGACCTTTCTGATGTCGGAATTGAGGGGGCTGTGTCAATTTTTGTAACCGTCCAAAACCTTCAATCCGACATTCACACCCACTTCACACAGTGGTGGACCAGGCTTGTGGAGCTGAGAAAGTAAGCAGGGTTTGAACTTTGAACTCTCTCAAGCTCCCTTTTTCTACGGTGGCCCTGAGGATCAAAACACAACGACTTTTCACAAAACACAACAACGTTTCAAAAAATACATTTCACAAAAGACAATTCAGAAATCACAATGATTTTTCAGAAAACACAGTACAGTACACCATCCGCTTATATGGTGAATTTTTACATTACAGGAGAACATTTTATCTGGGACTTCCTAATCAGTGGCTAAAAGTCATGTGCTATTATACAAATTAAACCCAAAAGGCAAACACTAAGCAGTCTTCAGAATTACAAACTAGAGAAATGTAATACCTGATACCTTTTGTTATGCCCTGCCATCACACCCTGCCATCACTTTTATTAAACAGCAGGGATATGATTTACATGATGAGGACACTGATTAGCACATAGATTAATAAAGACTTGTTCATTAGTATGTAAAATATGTAAGCACACTTTCACACAATCAGAAGTAACTTCTTTTTTTTAAAAAAAGAGAGAATTGCTTTCTGTCTGCTCTCTCTGATGTCTCATCTATATACTGTGGGCTGGGTTATGTAAGAAAAGCATTGGTTCTTATGATGTGCTGTCCAACCACGGTGAAAATCAAAATCTGTATTGAACGGCCACACTCGAGGAGAGGTGAAAGCCAGCTGTCACAAAGAGGGGGGAGACACCATAACAGTTAAATACAAGAATAACAGCAGTCAAAGGGGTCAAAACACATTTCTTTTTCACATTTTTCATGTAAGTTAACAGTCAAGTGCTTAAACATGTCAGCTTCTGTAAGAGGACTGCTCTATTTTTTATTAGCATAACAAAAGGTAAGTAATAATAGGTTAGAGCATCTCAGTAATAACATGGTAATAATGTAACAACAGGCTGTCAATAATCCGGTTATATCAGGGTAATATTTTCTCTGTAATAATGGGGTTTTATTACTTTAAAATTTGCTGGAGTTGATGTCATATACGACATAAAAGTACTCTAATTACTATTTTTAGAATATCTCTGGAATGCTGCATGCTAGACACTTACTTTAAAGGTCCAGTGTGTAGGACTTAGTGGCATTTAGTGATGAGGTTGCGGATTGCAACTAACTAACAACTAACTAATACCGCTCCACTCCCCTCCTTCCAATAATGTAGGATTACCTATGGTGGCCGTGAAACTTGTGAAAAACGGGAAAGGTCCTCTCTAGAGCCAGTGTTTGGTTTGTCCATTCTGGGCTACTGTAGAAACATGGCAGTGCAACATGGCTCTGTGGAAGAGGACATCCCTATGTAGATATAAAGGGCTCATTCTAAAGTAACGATAACACAACGATTCTTAATTTCCGCTAGATGCCACTAAATTCTACAAACTGCACCTTTAAAAACTGTCCAGCGCACTATTCAGCACTTACGAGCCGTCACTTGTTGTTATAATCCATCCAGGCATTTGACAATCCATCAAAGAACTACTGTTATTTTTGGACACTTTCGAAAAATTATAAAGTGATAATTTTGTTTTATGTTCTTATTTATCTAATATCAACTGTACAAACAATTCTTTACTGTTTTGGGGAATGAGATCACTGGCGTCCAATCACAAGTTGTGTTATTAGGTGATGAACCTTGCGCAAAGAGCCTAACCAATGACGGTTGTAAAATGGTATATCGCCAAATTACAACCATGATTGGAGAGATTTATGCTGTGTGCTGAGCATTTAGAAATCTACTGAAACACAGAAGCGATTTTCAGTGAGTAAATAATGTGTCAAGATACTTATATGAAGTTTACTGAGCTATGTAAAGACTATTGGAGCATGCACACATTACGCATATAGTGAAATGTGTGTTTTTATTCTCTTTGGTGTTCTTCATCCTTGGCATTGATTCTACAGTCTCTGGAACTCTTCTGGAGGGATGAACACCATTCTTTCAAAATTCATTTGGTGTTTTAATGATGGTGGTGGAGAGCGCTGTCTAACACATCGGTCAGTGACCCTTCCCTCTAAGGGGACAAGTGGACCCAAACCATGCCAGCAAAATGCCTCCCAAAACATAACAGAGCCCCCAGATCCCATCACTGTAGGGGTCACACATTCAGACCTGTACTGGTATTTCCTTTAATTTGTCAATGGTCTGTATGTCACTTCAGATATTACCACATTAATGTTGGCTTTACCCTATTATTATTCCTTCATCAGTTTTCATTGTATTACTTTACCTTATTATTACCGCCATAGATAGTTTTCACTGATATTACCCCATCATTACTGGGAAAATATTATGATTAAAGTATTACCCATATATGACTATATTTTATATTATATAATTTAGTTATTGTAAGAAGATGAGCCTGTTGTTACCCCATTATTACCATGTTATTATTGAAATGTTCTGCCCCATTGTTACACTATTAGATAGATTGATCTGGACTTGTTGTTGTTGTTATTGCCAAGATATTTACAAGTTATTACCATTTAATTTCCACATATTTATGAAGTATTACTCATAGTAGTAAGTATTACTCATTACTACTATTGCTGTTGTTCTAAGGTATTAAACCCCATGGTATTACTGAGCTGTAATGTAAAGTTCTACCATTTAATTAATTTGTATACCTTGGTTAATTCTCCTGATCTTCAAAAGGTCTTCATCAAAAACTGGGCTATAATCAGGAACATTTGATATTTGATTCAATACAGCATGTCTACAACCACAGTATGTTTACTTTATCACACATTCAAATTAGAGAACCAAAAAGCAACTGTCAGATTGTTTAATCAGAGAAGAAAATAGAACACAGAGGTTAGTGTGCTGCTGTTATCCTGTTGGCTGTTTAATCAGGTCTTGCTGTATTATAATAAAGTAATTACTCACTTCTTCTTATATATGTCATATTTAATCACCAGCATTAATTTCAGGGGTGCTGAAATGCAGACGCATCACTGTTCATTGTGTCAAACAGCTACTGTGAGCCACACTGAACCTGAACCTGATTCAAGCAGGCAGCACTACAGTGTACTGTGCTGTTTCAATGCAGGCAGCAGTCCCCACTGAAAGCACACTCAGAGGTAAATATGAAGTGAAGTGTGTATAACTTCCAAAGGCTGATAATACTCAGGACACCATGAATGTAACAGTGATCACCCGTTTCCATTTCATCCATAGAGTCGCATACAATTAAACGAAAAGCACAACCTTGTGTGATGTTACATTCATACAATCTGGTAGGTGTAATTGCAACAAATGTGTAAGGTAATTGTAACAGTAAATGAAACCTCCCTATGATGTGTGAATGCAGATTTTTCCCAAATCATATCAATGCTATCGAAAGAAGCATTTCCAGTGCTAATTTAGGACTGGTTATATTCTCAGATTATGAAGTGTGAGGTTTTATTCCTGAAAAAGAAATTTACCTACTAACCCACTGAGTTTGTAATGTCCGAAAGACTTTTAATCTGCACTTCAGCCCCACACACAGAACTGAGACTCTCATTAAAGGACGGGTTCACAATTTTTCAAGTCTGTCTTAGAACAATAGTCATGTACCCAAATTAACATTGAAACAGGCTTTGCTGTAATCATTTCTCCTGTTCATACTGTCCATTAGAAAATCCCTTCATAATGCACTTTCAATTTAAGTGATGGGGGACAAAATGCATTTAAAAGTTGATGTGAAGCTTATATGAGGCTTCAGCAGTCTGAGTTAGTCATATCAAGTGGATATCTGCCACATTTACAGTCTTTTTAGCATCAAATTCCCTCTTTGTGTTTCCTCTGACAGTGTTTCCCTGTTGAGCTGTGTTGGAAGTATAGTAACAAAAAGAAGGACTTTGGCACTAAAAAGACTGTAACGTTGAAAGATATCTACTTGATTTGACTCATTTGGATGCTGAAGCTTCATATTAGCTTCAGATAAACTTTTCATTAATACATTTTTGCACAGAAGGAGGACTGTGGATTTTATCCCCCATCACTTCCATTGTAAGTGCATTATGAAGGGATCTTCTAATGGTCAGTATGAACAGCAGGAATGATTACAGCAAGAAACAATGTTCCTGTGGGCTCCTGGCTGTTCTTTTAATACAGACTTGAACAACTGTGAACTTACCCTTTATAGTTTTGAATGATATTCATCTGATTCAAGTGAGATGTGTGAACTTTGACACTGACTTACAGAAAGAGCCCTAAAGATGTTTGTCCATGACAAGAACTATTTTGTCTCAAGATTTTAATATTTTTATTTTTATGTGTTTGCCTTGAAAAGCATTCATGCTTAAAATATCTTTTAGGTGTTAATATACTGTAGTTCACACACTGGTTTTGAAATCTTTAGATATTATATTTTGAAAGATGCTGCAGAAGTAAGACTATGGCATCGCTGGTTCGAGGAACACTGTGGTAATGTGCTATGAAAAAAATGAAGCTTATACAAGAGCAGCAAAGATGAGTATGCGGTGTCACAACTATTAACCAGCTATCAAAGGCTGGATTACACAACCTTTAAAAAAAACATACACCTATGTGAAGAGCCACAGTGGAGCTGCAGGTGAACTGCTTCATGCTGTGTAGGACATTGTACAGGCTCAGGCTATCAATGAATGAAGCCATATATTACTGCTTGCAACTACTGATGGTGAACACATTGTGTTGTTAGAGGTAAATTATCTGTGGCACTCATGATGCTGATGAGCCAGAGATGTAAAGACACAGATAGCTGATATATTCATTCTATCACACAATACTGAATATTACTAAATACTACTTCATGTCCCTGCAAATCTTTTGGAGAGAATGAAAATGAACAACAAACATTAACATGGACATGGACAAGTTTGGATCACTGCTATGTCACATGACTGCATCTACGCCTCCCTCATTTTATATGCTTTGCAAAGTCCAGAATCCAAAAGACAGAGCAGTCAAACCTCTATCCAAATTCACTTTTTCATTGCACACTTTGTGGCTGAACCACCTTCACACATTAAGGATAGTGCTCAAGTTTCCAAAAAAAAAAAAAAAAAAATGCAGATTCAAATACTGTTTCCAGTCTTTATGGCTAACCAGCTGCTGGCTGTAGCTTCATGTTTAATGGGCAGGTAGATAGAGGTAGATATTGATTTTTTCATCTAACTCTACAGCGAAGTGAATAAATGTATTTCCCAAAATGTCAACCTATTCCTTTAATCAAATGCAATCAATTCAAAAGCCTCTCAATGAAACTGGTCAAAATATGGGAGAAATAAATCAAACCTTCATTCATGCTGCTAACACTGCTATCCGCAGAACCAACACACTCACGGTTTACTCACCACTCCATTCTGTTCCCTGCAGTTCTTGTATTTGAGTTTATATAGTAAGCAGTACCTTTTTATTTTTTTCAGTGTTTCATATTGTATGTAGTAGATACACAAAATGTACTAGGTATTAAAAGTTACTGATTTAATCTTTGAATCTGTTCTTGTACTTCCTTTTGCTGCTGTGACACTTCAAACTTCCCTGCATTGGATCAGTACAGTGTGTCTTATCTGACAGTGGAACTGTTCTGAAATCATGTGTCATTATAATATCTCTTTATTTAACTCAAATCAGCTTTTGATTATATAGATGTTGTTGTGTTCACACTAAAGATGAAGATTCACTGACAAATAAGACCAAGGTGCTTCTGTGGTCCAATATTAATCCATATACAGTATTTCTGTTACACTCCATCTCATGAATAAACATACTGTGGGTTACCATTGGTTCCAGAGATGAGGAATGACTGCCACACTGTGGAAAACAATGGAACTGCATTACAACACAGCTGGATAAGAGCGGTTTCTGACAGTGTAATCTGTCAGGAGAAAAAAAAAAAAGACGTCATTGTCCCCTTCACCTTCAAATATTTAGTTAATAAAAGACAAAAAGTGAGCAAAAACTTCTTAGCAAACTTTTTATTGTCATTAGAAAATAAAGAGTTAAAAACTACGGTACATGTGCAAAACCACCAACTATAGGTTTTAACTGTAACAGTATACGCTGTAAAATAAAATCAAGGAAGGAATGTTGTAACCAAACACAAAAGATAAACTAATCTGATCTTTACATTGGAGATATTTAACAGCTGCAAAAGGATACTGTGCTGAATAGATGCATTATGAATCCAGGTGCTGCATTTGACAGTCACTGTAAATTTAGTTATCAAGGTCTTCTTTACACTTTACATTGACAGTAGTTAACCCTTCACTTTGCACCAGACCAGAGTCTGGTGGGATAGGCACCTGCTGCAGTGGAGCAGAAAAAGCAGCAACTGTCATTGAATCCCATTTAAAATAAAAACAAAGCAAACACATTTAGTATGCAGTTTTATTTTGTAAAGGTCAACTGCTTTGTATTGATGCTTGTTTTTTTTTTTTTTTTTTTTTTTTTTTTCCAATGCAGGCCACATCACAGCCCAAAAATAAACTAAATGGGCTGTTTTAGCATTGAAGATCATTCTTGACCTCGAGATATGACAAAATAATCTCAACTCAAGGTTCACTGACCAGCTTTTTCCCAGCTTTCAGCCACATCTCACAGTCTTCAGAGACTGGATGAACACTGCAAACAGACATCAGCAGCTACAACCACCTGTTACCATGTGACTGAAGGTCAATACTTGGGTCACATGATGACAACTTAGCAAACTCCATTTGTCAATGAGGACCCTTGTTGAAAGAGTTGAAAGCTCTGACAAAACTAATAAGTAGACCTGGAGTTGAGACTAGTGTGTCACATAAAACGGGGTGTTGTTTTGAAAATTCAAGTTAAATTCAGTGAAGGTTCAGTGGTTTGACATGTAGTTTTGTGTCCAGCAGTGGAAGACACAGGCTGGAAGTGTGACAGTTAGTGAAGCAGAAGCAACAGGCTGCTGAGACCAGCACAGAGCTGACTTCACAAAAATGCAAAAACTATACAAAGGCAACAGAGTGGAAGTTGAAGTTGACTTTCAACGACATTCATTTGTATTAAGTAAAGTTTCACATTTGCACATTTAATTTGAAAGATATTACACATACATGTAGTATTTGATTCCTCTGGCCAATCACTGAATGATTGGTGAAAGAACAAAGCTAACATAAAGAAAAGTAATTAAGTATATATTGTATTGTTTCATTCACAGAGAACAGAGTCACTCTGGCTTCACTCCACACTCTGAACAAACCATGAAGGCTTTATGTTTAACATCATGACTTTAAATCGAGCCTTCAAAGTTCTCATACTGAACAAAAATGAAGAGGGCCAACCGAGACCACCAGCAGTGATTACAAGTAAACAGGTACTATCCCAATAAATTGTCAAACAAAAACCCTCAACCTCCACAGTGCAACCAATAAGTGCAACTGTTTTATGATTACATCTGAAATGCAAGATGCCTCATCATTTACCTCTCATTAATTAACTGTAACAGTCTGACGTCACAATGCCTGCAGGCAGTCTGAGTCTGTGGCCTTGACAAACAGTTCCTCAGAGACCAGAGTAGTAAGGCCTTTTTGAAACCAGGGACTGGGGATCATGAACTATGTCGAAGTCAGTTTTTTTGGTGGTCTTCCTGTGTTACTGGTCCTTGATGCTGAGAACTGGGTCCACCAGTTTATTATGAACATGCATTAAACCTACAATGATAAAGAAGAGAGTAAAACAGCATATTAGATAAACAAACACACTTTTGCAGAACAGAAAATTATTGAAATGGTTACTTCATTGTGTTTATCTGTGAGGCCTAACAAACATGCTAAGGGCATTTCCTTCCTCATAAAACATACAAAGCCAATTGTTTAATATTTTCAAATCTGTATTGTTTATGAGCAACATCTGTTAGCTAGCAGTCTTTCTGCTGTCTACTGGCTCGTTGCTTTTTTGATGCAAATTTCATCTTGTAGTTAACTTATGATGTAACAAAGCATCTAACAAAATATTTTAAGTATGTCGGTATCCAGTACAGACGCATCAAATTGTGGTGTGTCTAAGAAAGTCATGCATTCTTTTCCAAAATGAACACAGATGATAAAAACAAGCTGGTTATTGTTCCACTTTTGTCACAATCCAATATGCAACAACACAATGAGCACACACTTGATTTTGGTTTACGTTCACGTTACAGGCCTTACTGCTCAATTCCGATTTTTTAGTCAGATCCTGCCACACATGCGCAGATTGAACTGAAATGTGAGCCGCATGCTACAAGAATAACATCATTTGTGCAACAGTCAAATCATAAACATGGATGACATGGCTGTGCTAGTATTCATGTCCAGGATTATTTGTTGTAGAGGTCGGCAGACAATACAGAAGATGAGGATGAGAATGAGAACGAGAAGGCGACATGTTAATTTGTACCAGGCTGTGAGACACTGACACTGAATGATGATGACAGGTGATATGTGCAGAGAAGTGAGACGTTAAAAAAAACCACAAGAACTCCGATCTGAGCATTCTGACAGCGGTCGCATAGCCAGAGATCAGATGGTGTGTTCACCAGGACTTGGGCAGTAATGGTAGTGGTTATATTTGATTGTATTCGCCTGTTCACCTTTTTTGGCATTGACGGAGAGACGCGGTGAGCCTGGGAGTGAATATTTTCTGTTGACCACACTCATGTACACTTTATGATTCAGTAACTGGTACCAGTTGTATTTTTATGTGTTTATGAAGTGGAAGAATAAATGGTCAAACGTATATCTTTGAAGTGGAACTGAATAACCGCTATATTTATTCAACAGAAAAAAGCTAAAAAAAAAGTGATCTACAGAAAAGAACTGTTTATCATGGATTCCTTGGATTGCTTTGGATTTAAAGGAAACATTAAAATGCCTCAATCTCTGTTGTGTTGGAGGGTGATTCATTCATTGCTGCTACGAGAATGAAGGTTTGACGGCAATTGACACAGCAACAGAAGGGGTATGTGGTAACTTGGTGTCAATTCTCACTGTGTAAGTTCAGTTTGAACAGTGTCAATTAGTTACTGCTGCTTGTCCATTGGGGACGTGTTGTTACTTGCTTGTCTTGGTTGTTGTCAATGGATGTTGTTTATGAGGCAGCAGTGGACTGACTGATAGTTTATTGGACTGTGTGGATTCTTGGATGATTTGTTGTACGTTCGCTATGCAAAAGGCTTTTTCATGGCCACCAGTAAAATCAGAAGACGTGAGAGCTCTGCAGGCATACAGTCTCTTTCTGAGAGGATGTTGCAATACCATGGAAGAGGTTGAATACATGTATAAGTTGAACATGCCTGCCAATATGCTAACCATCATAAAAAAGTTGCCCTACAAACACAGGGACAGATGGGAGAACTGTGACCTGTGAGTTGCAAGAAGGTTTACCAATATCATTGAATTCATTGAAAGATAAAAGATGAAAGTGAAGATTGAAGTGATCCACTGTTTGGAGATATACAGGATATTCCATCAATGGCAGCAACCAAGGATGTGAGGAAATCTAAGTTTCAACCTCATTCTAAGGCAAAGGGGAATACCATTGCAACAGTAGAAAGGAAAGTTGAACCTGGAACAAAAATGAAGGGGAGAAGCTCATCTGGTACAAGGGTTTGCCTGTTTTGTGGAGGTGGACATACACTGGATCTGTGCCTTCAATCAGAAAAGAGGGTACATGGTGAGAAAATTGCTTTCTTAAAAGAACATGGTGTGTGTTTTGGCTGCTTGCATATTGGGCAAATGAGTAAAGACTGTAGGAAGCGCCTCTCATTCAAAGTATGCAGTCTGAAGCACCCTAGCATACTTCAGGTTCACCCAAAAGAGAAAGAAACAGATTCAATGCAAGCCAAAGGAGAATCTGAGATAGCAATGGCCAGTGCTCTGATCTCTGTTCAATCTAGTGGTCTCACAGGGGCTGGTGAGCATGACTGTACACTCTCCATAGTACCAGTTGAAGTCAAGCCTAAGAAGGCGCATGAGACATTGATTACTTGTACTCACAGATCTATCTTCTTATTTATTGTGGACAAAAATGGACATGTTTCAGCCAGAAGCCATCATCAGCGGATTACACAGATGATGGCTTGTTAGAAAGGAACTTGGTTGGGACGATGCTATACCAGCCTCAGCTGCACAAGAGTGGACAAGTTGGCCGAAGGAGCTCTGTCAGCTTGAAGATTTTAAAGTTGACAGATGCCTGAAACCGTTGGATTTTGGGGAAGTGACTTCTGCTCAGTTTAGTGGATCAGTTAGAAATAAATCTAGGAAGAACAGTACAAGCAGAAACAGCCACAGTGGAATGTTTGATGAAGAGCTGTACACAACAGGCTCTTACTGCATCTTCTGCAAACCAGCACATATCCAACATGTAAACAACTTCTTTTACTTTGCTGTGCTGTGTGATGGGAAAACACTGGCAGCATGCCAGCTTGGCTCGAGTGCTCCCGGCATGGCTTGGCGAGACTACCCCAAACACAATGGAAAAACACTAAAAGATTCAAAAGATTGTGAGTGAAAAGACTCACCACTCTGTAACACCACTGTACGACCACCAGTGGACTGTGTGTTTTTGTAGTTTCAGAGTGGAGACTCTTCTCCAGAGAAATGATCAGCTGATCACCTCATGTCACTTTAAGAATCCTGCAGTTAAACTTTGATTCAGATCTGATCAACATGTGAATCTGATCAGCTTCATAGTTGTGATTCAGGAGCTTTCTGTAGTCAGTACCTGCTGCTTGTCTCATTTTCAGGTTGCAAATGTTAGTTATTCGCCAGCAAAACATTTTCTGCCCAACAAAAGCTGATTAGACATCTTTGAGTTATATATATTTTAGCCTTTAGTAACTTGCAAATCTTTAAATGATATTTAATTCCATTCTGGATTTGAATTTGCTAAAAAAAACGATCAAACCCCATCACTAATCAAAAGAACAACAGACTGGAGTTGTGAATTCTGATCTTCTGTCCAGTTGCCACTACTGCTGACACACAAGTGTCAAAACAGACACAGCAAGCTGCACAAATTATTGTTATTTAAGTGATTATACAGAATATCATTAAACCTGAATTTAGAAATGTATTTTTGGACCTGGTTTGAATTTCTAGCCCTCTTAACAGCTGCTCACAATGTGGACAAGCAGTATTTCCATAAGCCTGCCACAGTGCTGCTGTAATTGGTACCTTTAAAGTATTTGACAGTTTTGACTCGTAGCTCCAGGGTGGCGTCCTCGTCGCAGACAAAGATGGTGCGCGGGTGCTGCTGGAAGGCTGACACGGTCCACATGTGGTTCACTCCCTCCTCTATGGCTTTATACAGAGCAAAGGCTTTGTGTGCTCCGGTGATCAGGATCATCACCTGAGCAGAGAAGGTGGACAGTATGACACTGCTTGGTGTTTACACAGGAAAGTAGGAAAAGACAAGTTAGGTGACATATATTCTTCAAATATATCATCTTATTGAAACTGCCATAGGTTCAAAGTTCCCTTCTCTAGCCTTAAAAAGTAATTCTTAATAAGAGCGTGGGTTTAGTTTTTGGTAAGGACATTTTTTGTCGGACGGCCAAAATAACTGTGTATGTGTACTTGCTCTCTGTCACTCTTTTCTCTTTCATAGGCAAATGTGCGCACACACATACACACATAAAGAGCCTGATTCTGCGAAATGTTTACTTTACTGAATATGCATTTGCTGACTTGCCTGAAAACGGACTTGTATCATGATTTATTCTCTGATTTTATACATTTTATTTTATTGATAGACCACTTATAAAACTTATAAACCAAAATTAATATTTAAAAATAATATATCAGAGACTGTCACAATAAATGTTACAATAAAATAAATGTGTAGAAACCTGTAGGTAATGTGCTGCTCTGTAACTAGCTGCTGTAAGATTTTCAAACCTCACCTGAGATTCTGTCCTTCTTTCAGTTTGTGGATTTGGGCGACACAACTCAAGAGTTTCATGACAGAGCCACAGAGATGATCTTTAAATCATCTCAAAAACTTCTATTTGTATTATTTTTCATTCAACTCCTGAACTTATGGCTAGATCTTTCACTATGACATCAGAGCTCACCTGAGAGGCTGCAGCTCACCTGTCTGTGTGTCTGTGACATCAGAGCTCACCTGTCTGTGTGTTTAATAAAATGATGCCTGACAGTGACAAACAAATCAGTTGGACATGTTGTGGCTAATTTAGCTTATAAATAATGTTCATGTCTTAATGACACATATGCAATAATAACTCTGCTCTTGATCCACCCATGGAAAAGGGGAGATATTGCATTAAATAGTAAATATTTCTCCCACTAATTTCGAAGATTAATGTTTGGACTGATTACAGAACATTCTTACTAACTAAGCTCAACTATTACTGGCACTTTGGTTCTTCTTTAAAAAAGGACCAGATGTCTTAATTTGCTTTTGGGAGGAATTTTCACCAACAGTAATAAAGTTGTTTAATTAAACAGCCTGTCTGAGCAACAATCACAAATTAGCTAACGACACCTAATGCCTGAAATTAAACATAATATAAAATGATCTTAGTTTTGTCCAGTGAAGTTTTTTTAATTCTTTGACTTTTTTGAACATTTAAACTATAAACAGATTCTCCACCTCACTGACTCCACTACTGCTGCTGCTGCTGCTGCTGCTCCTGGCTGCTGCTAATCAACAATGCATACAGCTTCAAGTTGAGGGTTGCCAGATCATGGGGAGTATCCCCCATATCCTGCTCTTTTACTCTTTATCATAATAGCACATTTTTTTTGCAGAAAACACAAACCTGGCAACTTCACAGAGATCTTACGATTACCATTATATGGAGTTAAAGTGGCTAGATTGTTTGAGATTGTTACAAATATTGGTCCCTACCGTCCATACCCAGATCTACGCCCATGATTCTGAAATACTTAAATACTTGATTATCTGCAGAACAATGGAGGAATGAAATAACTGTCCTCCCTTCTGACCTCTTTGGCATCCATGACAGTTCCTACTCCCACAGTCAGAGCCATGGTAGGAACCTTGGAGAGGTCGTTGCCAAAGAATCGAGCGTTGGCCACTATGGTGTCCTTAGCCAGGGTCTTTACTCTGGTCCTGGAAACAAGGCTGGAACCTGGCTCATTGAACGCTATGTGACCATCAGGGCCAATACCTGACAGGCAATGAGAAGGAACAGGACAAAGAGTAAGTAAGCTAAAGAGGAAGCTTTATATCACACATGGGACAAATGATCCCTGAGACATCTGCAACAGAATGTGTGACTGATGAGATCTGGCAGACAAAACAATAAAAACATTCAAATTCTTGTTCCTGACCTCCTACGAACAACTGGATTCCTCCAGCCTCTGCGATCTTCTGCTCGTAGGCCTGACACTCTGCCTCCAGGTCCTCTGCATTTCCATCCAGGATGTGAGCGTTGGCTGGATCAATGTCGATCTGCTTGAAGAAGTTGTTCCACATGTAGGAGTGGTAGCTCTCTGGGTGGGCACGAGGTAGACCTGCAGAATGAGACAGTTAGCTGCAGTGCCATGAATCCAGCCTCCAAAGTGCTGAGAGGAGTGCAGTATTCTGTCCTGTCTTATTCTCAGGCTGAAGGTAAAACAGTCCACAACTAACTGATGTAAACTCTTTATAACTGGATGAACCTCTGTACACATTACTGATAAGTCACTGCTGCTAATGTCATCTTACATGATTCCTGGGTGATTCCACAATACAAAGGAGTACTTTCTGAGTGTCTGTGTGTAATGCTCAATCTTTTTTCATTATTTTATAGACTTTGCTTTCTATGGGAAAAATGTTTCCTGGGCCAAAGTATGACCTGTTTAAACTGTGGCCATTTTGCTTTGCATGTATATATATCAATGGTAGGCACCATAGATATGTACAGTATACAGTATATAACAAAACTGAGTACACCCCTGGTAAATATCACTAAAATGTAGTAATTACACATCCTGTCCATTTAATACAAATGTATTTGTTTTTAGACAAAACCCAAGAAGAATTAAGCCAATTAATTTAAAAAATATAATGAATCTGATCCACACTAATTTATTTTGGTTTCATCTGACCAAAGAATGTGCTGCCAATATTCATCAGGCTTCTTTCATGTTCTTTGGCAAAGTTTAATCTTGCAGTTTTGTGCCGTTTTGTGAGCGATGGTTTTCTTTTTGAACGTCAACTGTAGAGGTTGACTTCATGCAGTGTTCTTCACACTGTCTGAGCAGTCAGTGAAACACCAGTTCCCACAGATAATCCTTGTGCCAAGTCAGAAGCACTTGCCTGTCTGTTTTTCAATGCAAGGCTGTGTAAATAGTGAATTGTGAATGCCGTCATTTTTCGAGGACGACCACTGTACCTTCTGTTATTGGTAGTATGGGTCGTCCTGTACCTTCTAACCACTGCTGCAGCTGTGTTTTGGCTTCTGTTCAGCAGCCTACTGATGATCTTGTACCCTCTCCCATCGTTATGAAGTCTCACAATCTGGTTTCTTACTTGTTCAAGCAATTCCTCACCATGTGGAACTATGTTGCATGAGACACAACCCAGGCCAAATGTGAGAAAGTTGTGGTGTTCACAGGTTCTTTTATAACCTTGTTCATGCAGTTAGTCTGAATTGGAAGTCACAGGTGTTTTTACTTTTGTTGTACTGAGGTTGTACTTTGAGGCTTGTATTTTAAATTTAGTCTATGTAACTTGTTTGTTTTTAATTATAGCTAAAAACACTACAGTTATTGGAAGATGATACAATGTTGAATTATTATTATCATTATTATTATTGTTATTAAATGTCATTTAATATTTTAGTGATACTGCACAGAGGTGTTCTCAGTTTTGTAATATACTGTATACACTGAAATAAACAGCACAGCTTTTTGTCCAAAGCATATTTTTGTTGCATTTTCAGAACATGGGAGCAGCACAGACAATTATGCAAGTTAATGATGTCACATTTATCTGCTTGTGCATGTTGTACTGCAATTCACCAGTCTTTCATGCCAATCTAGCATGCCTTAAAAAATGATTTACAGTCTAGCACAGTTTTCATTAGACCATCTCACACAGTGTGACATGAAATGAACCTGAATTGTACTTGCATTGTAAAGTCAGATGCAGTTTCTGGGGGGCTTGCACTTGACCTTCTATTACTCTTCCTATACAGTACAAGGTTGAAATTGTCCAAAGACTTTCTGGGAAACAATGAAATAAACTAAAGTCGAGGTACCTGCAGCAGTTTGAGGTGGAGAGAGTACACCAAATAATTACAACATTTCATCTCTAAACCATTAATAGAATGCAGTGCACAACACAAGACTGACAATATCTAACAGTGTAAGAGGATGTAATAGAAAAGTTGAGAGTTTACTTTTTCAGCCTTTAACTCACCTACATATTCATCCATGTTGAAGGTTTTCACATACTTGAATGAAATATCTCCACTTCTGTAGTATTCAATTAACTTCTGGTAACAGCCATATGGAGTACTCCCTAAAAGAGATGAGACACTTTAACATACATTAAACTCAATGCTGACATGAATTGTTTGCCCACTAGTGCTGCCAGAACAGTGTTGGTGCTCACCTGTAGGAAGCCCCAGAGTGAAGTATCTGTCAGCAGAGGGCTTGAACTGGATGATTCTGTTGCGGATGTATTTCGCTGCCCACTCACTGGCCAGTTCATAGTCATCCAGAATGACCAGCCTCATTGTGTTGGCTTTACAAAAGAAACATAAGGCATGTGATGTTTCAGTTCGAAAAACAGTAACAGATTTCATTGGATAGAAGTGTGAGAAATACGGCACCATACTCCATTAAAAAAAACTAGCAACAAAATGCGTTATTTTCTAGCTGATCAAAGTTACAGAGAACGTAATGTCAAAATACATTTTCAATCATACATTTACCTCAATAAGGACTAGATGACTACTGCGGCAGAAACAGGTCACCTGTTATGGCCCATAACAGTACCCATTGGGCCTCATGCATGAATTTTTTATTTTCTGTCTTATATTTGGTCTTGCACAAAGCAATAGGAGGAAAATGAGAAAATCCTACGTGGCATTCAACAAACTCTCTTAACTGCCTGAACTTGTAATAAATGGCTGGTTTCAGCCTAATGAATGCCACCTGTTAATGAGGAAGTGCACGTTCATGAAATGTGATCATTAACATAATCCACATCCCTGCCATATAAGGCTCCATGTTCCGCTCTATTTGTGGGCAAGTTTCATTCACAGAAGTTCTCAAAGAGTAAAAACACAGCACAACTTCGAGTCCTGCTTTCAGAAACCAGAAGACAAACACAGAACAAATGTAGGAGTGACAGTAGGAGATCCAAAACAATTTTAAAAAATATGAATCCAGCTAATACGTCATCAGAGCAGCTCTGTACTGTGACAGAAATAAAGAGGGAATGCTTTGACATGAAGTTAGATACTAAAAACATTTTTCTAAAGCAAAGCACTCCGTGGTGGGAGGCGGTCATGTGACAGTCACAGAGATATTAGAGGAGAATATTATAGTTTACAGGTGATGTTACACTGTCATCTGCAACACAACATGATACTGGACAGAGAGCTGCAGAGACACAGAGGCAGCTGTCAGAGTGAGAGAAGTTTCCTAGAAACTACTGAAATGTAGAAGTTGCTGCGCCAAAATATGCCAATAAAAATCTAAAAAACCTTTTAAATAAATTGGCAGCCATGATGATTAAAATATGGTAAACAGAATATAAAGTTTGTTTTACTTATATAGTTTTTGTTAATTTCGGTATCATATTTAAACTCCAAATTAATTCAGATTAGGACATTATAATTTTAAGTCAAACAACTGTTTCTCCCCCTGAAGAAAGGCAGAGATGATCTATTCATGACACGTAACGTTACGACAGGTCTGGACCACTCGTAAATTTCGTTCGTATTTAAGAGGAAATTTTAAGTACAAGAAGACAGATGAATGTCACAAATGTTCTTAAATCACTCGTACGTGCATTTTAAGAATGAATCCGTTAGTACGAATGCTTCTTGCATGCGGCGCAATGTTCGTAATAAGACCCTACTCAACTGTCTGATTTGTCAATTGATTTTGATGGGCAGCGGCTAACGTTAGCAAGCGAAGCAACTTGAACAGGAGCGGATTATTGCAAGTTTAGTTCAATGTACATTTACTGTTGACTAGTCGATTAATGTCCATCCGCTAATTGAAACTAATAGTCAGTAGTTAACATGAACAACACAATATAACAATAACGTGTTTTTACCTGTTAAAATACGCTATTTGTCCGACGAAATGTTGCAAGACTTCAATTCTGTCACATGATGCACCACCAGTCAGGTGATTCACGATGGGGAATGTATGGAAGTCCGTGCAGGCCAAAGTAAACTAAAATAATAGTAATAACTGGAAGTTTTTAATTAACACATTTAATAAAATTTATAATAACAATATGACTATGAATTTAGTAGAGAGAAAAACTAATCTCATCAGTTTTTATGACTGTGTCATTGTCACCAATTCCCAGACCTGCCAACACTGCCAGATCCAGAAGTTTTGTACGTTTGTCTGATGTTACCCAAGTTGCCAGATCATCTATGAAACACAATCTACACACACAATCCACACGACATACAATTTCAACCCATCTGTCACCAATTCAAGTGGTGTGTGCACAGCTGCTCTCTGCGAAGGCAGTCTTTCCTCCTGTCCTCTGTCCTCCTCCCTCTGCTGCTGGTGTGATTCACTGCCTGCAGGTACTGCTGGTAGAGAGGAGAGGCTGCTTTCTCTCAGCCAGCAGCTGAGTTTACAAGAAGCCAGATTTCAAGATACGTGGCAAACTCAGATAAATAGTTAGGCTACATACAAACAGCTTTAATGTTATTAGCTTAACCAGCACGCTTGTTGTTTACACTTGTTGAACTGGTGGTTTGACAAAGTACTTATTGGCTTCTTACTCGCAATGGTTTTGTTGCACTTACAGTAACTAACGTAGTTGTCAACTAGAGTAAAACGTTAGCAACCAGTGAGAGAGAGGGAGAGACAAAAACAGTGAGAGGAAGGGAGAGCATGAGAGAGCAGTGATGGTCGAGAGCTAGAGAGTGAATGAAGAGAGATTAGAGATCGGTGGTAGCGAGAACAAAGCTGTGAATCAGATAAATAAAACATTATTTTCTGATTGTTTCACAGCGGTTACGTTTTAAAGCAAATAAGCACGCCCACACCTCTGCACACCCCTGCAGGAAGTTGCAGCATTGCCAGATTTTGTATTAATGCAGCTAAAGCACATCCTTAACCTGTCCGCTGTGGCCTCTCTGCTCTGTATGTATGTGTGTGTGTGTAGCTCAGCCCCACCCTCGGTCAGACAGACACACAGATAGCAGAGGAGTAGAGAGATGGAGAAGCAGAGGAAACACTAAAGCACATAAAAAAAGCGATGTAACCTGGTCACTACAAGTCCCAACTGTTATGGTTCCATATGACTGGAGGACCCACACCATAACAAGAAAATAAGCAAATACAGGCAGAGCGCAAGATCTTGCAGATCTGCAGATAAATACACCACCACACACTTCTAGTGGGTCATAAGTGATGACTGAGAGGGATTACTTTGTATGAGTCTATACATTGTTTTTTAGGAAAATCCTGCATAGCATACCTTTAAAGAGGTTGAATTTACATTAAAAGCACATTTGAAGGGGATCTTTTAATAGCCAGTATTAAATGTAGGAATGATTACAGCGAAGGCCCTGCAAACCTAAGCCATGTTTCCACTACATGGTACCAGCTCTTCTCAACTCTACTTGCTTTTGTTACCAGGTACCTTTCTGGAATTCATTTTCCACTGTCACCCCCTCAATGTAGCTGATCGTCATAGCGACATTAGCGATGATCGTCAACCTCAGCATTGGTGTAATCACCCAGGTTAACAGAAAACATCAGTGTCCAGTTGCATGCAGTCGAATCTTAATTCACAAGGTTTAGCTTTAATTCTTGACCGTCTTGTTCAGACTTTCAGGGCACCACTACACCATCAACAGGAGTGGAGAATCTAATATTTCATTAAAGCAGTTCTGCTCGCTGATTTGCTAAATTGCCCACAATGGCCAACCTAGAGATATTAAAGAGACAGGTACCTTTATGTCTGACCTCTGACTAATTTATATCATCTCAAAGTACAGCTCAACCTGACTCAACTTGAAAATGCCTCAATTAAACTTTAACTAAAATATATCTCTTGGTACCTTCACATAAATGATCTATCTTGTACAGATGAACAGTGGTGAAAAGTAACACTAGTAGTTAATGTGCCCAACTACAATTTGGAGGCAATTACCTATATTTTTATTTCTATTTTGTCACTTCACACTTAAACTGCACTACATTTCAGGCATTTTTACTACACAACATTTTGAAAGCTAGTTACTGCTTACATTCCAGATTAAAACTTTACAAACAAAACGAGTGTATACTGTATAAATGATGCATACAGATCAAACTACTCAACCATATATAAAGTGGTTAAAGTTAGCTCTCTCTTAAACAGCTACTTTAAAATACTGCTTTCATGTTAAAACATCTATTGATATATAACATTTAACTCTGAAAACAGTTATTCTGTATTATGCATGCTTTTATTTTTGATATCTATCAGTACATTTTGCTGTTCGTCTTCTGTACTGTGATTTTGGATGCAGGACTTTTACTTGAAATGGAATATCTTCATATCGTGTCATTGCTTTTACTTAAGGATCATCTTCCACTGCTGCTGTCTGCATTCTCATCCAGAGGGTGTGCAGCATTATCAGCAGACATTTGCTCTTTTTCCTCCTTTTTGTTTCCTTTCTATCAGCAGTAGTTTACTCTGAGCACAGCAGACAACCAGAGGACCCAGTTTAACAGTGCTCCCTGGCACCATGAAACCTTAAGGAGTATCCAGCAGAAAAATCAAGTTTAAACTTGTCCATTATTCTAAAAATAATCTGTTAAGTTCTAAATTAAAAGCCTTATTTCAGGGAAACAAAATATACACAACGAGCAACATAGTTGTGTTTAAAATTTAATCTTGTAACATACTCCTTATAAGGGAAGGTGTACAATACAATTTTCACTGCTTAAAAGTCAATGTTTTGGAAACAGTTGGTTGTTGGGATCTGGAGTGGAAGTGTCACAGAGGTAGAAGAGTGAAGGGTAAGACGTGTTCCACATTCTTCTCAGGTGTGGAACATGATGATGATGGTCCCAGTTTATCTCTGGAGACAGGAGACTGGATTCACCAGGTATTAGACTGTTAAAATGTCTAGTTTAATCTTTCTTCTTGTAGTCCTCCAAGTGGGCCAGGATCCATCCAGATGGTCCCAGGATTGCCAGAGAAAACATGCCCAATCCAACGGCTGATTCCTGGATAACACGGAGACAGAGCATTTAGTCAGCTGACAGCCAATCAGCATCTTCACTGCTACATGAAGCCAGTTTATCTGAACACAGTGCGCTGTAGGCCTACATGGGACACCAATCAAGAGTGTGTATCAAAGGCTATGTTTACACTGCTGCTCCAAATTTGAAATCAATGCTCATATCAGGATTTTTCTTGGAGCAATTTTCAAATAGGTTCTCCCTCTGCTTCTCACACATCTAGTTTTTTTTTTTTTTTTTTTTTTTTTTTTTAATACAGCCCACCCAAAATCTTTGTAATGTAGCTTGGCAAAAAACACATTACAAGCTGCTCTACTATTTCTATCAGTCTTATCTCTCCTACCTATCAAGTGTATTATTATTATTATTATCATTATTATTATTATTATTATTATTAGTGTCCTACATGATAGTAAACTGAATATTTTGGGATTTTGGACTACTGATCTGACAAAACAAGACATTTGAAGATGTTACCTTGGGCTTTAAGAAATTATAATGGCATTTTTCAGTATTTTTCCTTGCATTTTATAGACAAAACAAGTAATTGATAATGAAAATAATTGTAAGTTGACCCACCAAGATCAATCACAACATTAAAAAAAATTCTCTACTTCCTAGAAACACTGACTCTTGGATGTGTCATCTACAGCCAAACGCAAAAACTGGCTGTTATTAGTTATTGCACATACATTGATATCGGCATTGATGCATTTAATCGGTAGGGATGCACTAATTGGACTTTTTCAGTCCTGATACCGATACCTGGGCTTTGGATATCGGCCAATATCGAGTACCGATCCAATACCAGTGTTTATTAATAAGCTGTATGCTCTTTGTGTGGAAGAGACTGGGATCATTCTTTTGTGTGTAAGGCAAAATCAGGCTTGACTTAAACATTGCTTTCCTAATTTTGTAAAACAAAATGTAATAAATAAATACATAGATATAAATTTAGTGAATTGTTATTTATTAAAATAGTAGTATCCGATACCAGATCAGCCCATTGTCATCAATACCCTGACTCAGATAGCTGGATATCTGAGTCAGTATCGGACCGATATCAGTATTGGTGCATCTCTACTAATAGGTGACAGAAATACCAAAGATATATTTGAAGTCATTTAGAAACAGTGTCTTCATTAAATAGTTCGTTTTCCAGAGAGCACTGACGACACTGCAAAAAAAAGACATATGGGGTATGGTATGTGTGATCGCATCTCACAGCCTTCTTTGGAGCTGGAAGAAAGCCATGAGATGCTGTGCTGATGGAGCTGACTCAGGAATCATTATCTGACCTGTTGTAAGTACAGAACGTCTTTGAACAGGGTTACAAAAGATGGCAGTGTGATGCCGTTCAAAAGCAGGACAGGCTTTGAGTTTACATTATTCTGTCTAGGGATGGGAATCGAGAACCCGTCCAAATTGTCCAATACATCAGAATCTTATGTCTCTGAGCTTATCAATGCCCAGGCATGTGAGGTTGACGAACAAAAAAGGCGGAACTCAACTGCGAGGGCAATGAAGCCTCCAGACTGTCTACAGCACACATACGCTAAGGTTATCTTTGGCTATCTTGTAATTCATCTTCAAAAAAGACAGTGGTTGCAAGCAGTTTTTGATCTAATGAGTAAATAATTACCTTTGCAAGACGAACATGAAGTATACTGTGAACTTTCTACACTGTCACTCAGAGACTAACGTTAGAAGAGCAGAGCAGTGATCAGCAGTAACAAACAAGACCAGCTGACCAACACACACTGCAGCATTAAACAACTTAAACCAACTCTGAGGTGAGAAAAAGAAAAGAATAGAAAATAAGAAAATGACTCAGGGCTCAGTCTGTTTCACCTCAAAAACCCTGCACCCGCTCAGCGTCTTGGACAGTGACGGCTTTCCCCGGAGCCAACAGGGCAGCAGAGAGGCTGCTCTCCACTGCTGGAGCCATGACAGTAATAACACATTTATCTGTGTTGCATTGACACTGAAAACCTGTATAGGTCTACTTTTTCCCCCCACACAGAAAACTGATCAGGAATCGATAAAGAATTGGACCGACCAAAAATCAATAATGGCGTTGGTATCAATAAAAACTTAATTCCCTAATTCTGTCACACAAATTACACAGTTGTTGTTGTGGCTTTTTTTACCCAGACCTGTTGAAGCTGCCAAGTGAAAAGATATAAAACTGATGTATTTTATAATTATTGAAGCAATGCTGACTAAAGTGTCGACCACCACGTCCTCTGTTCAAATCTGGCCAGGGACCCCTGTTCCATCTTTCTCTCCCTTGTTTCCTGTCATCTCTCCACTATCCCTATGGAATAGAGAAAATTAAGTGATTAAATAGCCTGACCTGTACGAGATAATACACTAGAAATAGTCTTTTCAACAACATTCAGTATTAACATCTTCTGTACTGTCGCATAAAGTACTTGTTAGAGGTGTTGATGATCAGTCATTTATTAATTTAATTAATTAATTGCCGTTAAGAATTTAACCAAATAAAAATGTATTAACTCACAATGTCTGTTTTGTGTACCATTTCTCTGGAGCTCACATATATTTACTTTTATACTGCGAGAGGAAAAACTTCACCTTTGCAGTTCATGAAAGCTACTGGTGCAACAAAGGAAGAAGTGGTGGGGTGGGAGAGGAAATTGGTGAGGCAAGATTTAGAGGGCAAAACGTAGTCCAGCATGGGAATATTAAACTGTAACAAACTACCATGTTAGTGTTAGCTAAAGTGTTAGCTGTATGATGTGTGTGCAGAAGCAAAAACTCAGAGGCTTTGCTTTATGGTTGTAAAAGACATGATTCCTATGAACATGGTGGGCGGTGAGGGCTTTCGAGAGCTACTAAACTACACTGAAGCAGGCTATGGCATCCCACAAGAGGTACAATTACTAGCCACTTTGAAAAGTGGTACAAGAAGAAAGCTGAGCTTAATGTGCAGTTACTTTCAGCTGACAAGGTGTCTATAACGACTGACTGTTGGACTGCATTAAAAGTAGAGAGTTACATCACAGTTACATGCCACAACACCGACAAAGACTGGCATTTGAAATCAGTTGTTCTGCTAACAGAGGCCATAACAGTCCGATACACAGCAGCCACCTAGCTGAAAAGTTGAACCAGGCAGTGCGGACATGGAGGCTAGCTGGTCACACACACACTTTACATTTGGCCATTAATGATGCATTTGCCAGCTATGTGCACTGGGTCATTTCTGCAGCTGGGAAGCTGGTAGGGCACTTCAATCATAGTTACTAAACTATACTGGAGAGCAAGCAGTGACAAATGAAACTACCAGGCCAGGCCGGCTAATACAATCCAGCAAAACAAGATGGAACTGTTTGATATTTAAAAAAAATGGATAGGTATGGTCTGCCCTGTTAGTCTAGGTGAGTAACTGTGCTCCATTTCAATTTCACATTTTGTTTGGCAGCACCTCTTGTTGAATAAGGATAGGCGTTTCAAGCAACAGCCCTGTTGTTTTATTATTATGTTTAAATTATTTGTGCTTCATTGATTAATGTTTCACACAACCAGTTTGCTGGGATTTTCCACTAGAATTGTTTAAATAAAACTTAAACGTGGATTTTTTTTTATGTCCTGCTGCACTGAGGCAGACATTATGGCACGATAGCATTATTGGGGTCACCTCTTTAATAACAAGGTTAACTCATGTATGTGCAACTGTCCTTTAAAATGGCATCATGACACATTTTTGGTTCATCGTTAAACATACACAAGAGAAAGCAGTAAGCGATATACAGATACTGCTAGCTACAGTTAGCTTAGGGCCACCGTGGTGAAGGAATGGGTGCTTTTAAACCAATAAGAAAATATAACATTATAGCATCGATGTAACATTTACTCGGATATACGGTGATTTAAACGCTGATACGTAATTAAATACGTTAGCTCGTATAACTACATAGCAGTGTTTAACAGCGTTTAACAGTGACTTTACAGACGCCGGTTTGACCTCGTCACCCAAGGACAGCTAAACTGCTTGCTAGCCATTCAGTTAGCATTAGCATGATATGGACTTACAACAGCCCCGATCTTCTCCTTGGCGGGTCTAGTGTAGAGATTAGCCCGCTGACTGACGGTGTGTCCCCGCAGGACAGGGGCAGCACGGCTAGCGACAGTCCTCAGAAGCCCCGGCATGTTGGTCTGCTGCGATGAAGAGATGTCCTCTCGTCTGAAGAACGGATTATGGTATGAAAAAGAAGCGGAAGTGCGGCTTCAGTGCCGAGGTCATTTCTCTTCCCCTCCTCACCGGGGCTCACAGTGCCACCTGCTGTCCTGGATGGTGATGGACACAAGTCCTCCTGAGACAACCGCAAGAAATTGAATCGCTTAACAATGTGTGTCTGATATGGTTTTTCCATAAACAAGTTCAATTACCTACTATAAAGTAACGTCATTTTCCCCATTTAATATTTATCTCATCACTTCTTGCACTCTTCACTTCTTTGCAATAATTGTATCCTGTACAGTTCACAAAAAGGGTTTCACCTGTCATTCCTGTTTCACCTGTGTATATTTCTGAGGATTGTTGTGTTGTTATTCTGTCCAAGTACATTGAGAGCTACTAAACCGGAGTCAAATACCTGGTATATGTAAACATACTCGGCCAATAAAGATGATTTTGATTAGTTCTTAAAATCTCATCCTGCAAATATTGTTCATTTCCAGACAAAAGATGTCCAGCATACACTGAGAAGTCCATTCTCAGTGTATGTGCACACCACATTTCTTTAAGTAATACTGGACCACAACTGGCTCCAAACTAGTTGTGATGTCACAAATAAATACACACTTAACTAAACTGAGATTTAAGAGCACAGAGAAACTTCCCAATTTAGCAAGATGATTGTGAAAACAGCTTTTTAGCGTTAAGCTCTATACATCATTCTTCACAGTGAAGCTTAAATATCCAACTGAAGGAACAAGAAGAAAAACTAATTTCTGACTGGAAGGGGATTTTAATGTCTTAAATTCTGTCAGACCTCAGATACTTGGGTACAAAGATAAATGTTATAGCTTCACAACCCCTATTCTAAATTGACATTGCAGGCAGGTAACTGTTACACCCCGGGCCTTAACCCTAATCAGTCCCTAATCTAATTTGGTTACAAGTTGATTAAATGCAAATTTAGAAAAGGCAGCATTAATATCCAGTGAAATATTCAAAGTAATAATAATAATAATAATAACAACACATTATAGATTTATAGAGCGCTTTACAGGGTACTCAAAGATGCTTTACATAAGTTAAAATGATCATAGAAAAACAACACACTAAAAACTAAAAACATATAGCATAGAAAGCAACATACTAAAAATATATGACACATATTAATCACACATTAAAAGCAGTTCTACAAAGGTGAGTTTTGATTAATGGACAGATCAGTGTAGTCTTGGATGTGTTTGCTTAGAGAGTTCCAGAGGGAGGGGGCAGTTATGGAGAAGGCTCTGTCGCCCCAGGTCCAGTGCTTGGTCCTGAGTGGTGGAGACAGGAGGTTGGCATCAGAGGAGCAAAAGCTGCAGGAGGGAGTGTGGTGGTTGAGTAGATTGGTAACGTAGGAGGGGTCCTGGTTATGGAGGGCTTTGTGAGTGAGGTGAAGGACTTTGAATTGGATCCGTTGTGGGACAGGGAGCCAGTAGAGGTTCTGGAGGACAGGGGTGATGTGGTTGCAGGAGTGGGTGGGCGGGCGATCAGCAGAGTTCTGGATGTACTGGAGTTTACTTAGGACTTTGGATGTCGTGTCATGAAGAATGCTGTTGCAGTAGTCAATTCTGGATGTTATAAAAGCATGGATCAGAGTCTCAGCAGCAGAGAAGGAGCATGATGGGTATAGACGAGCTATGTTTTTTAGCTGGAATAAGGCAGTTCTGGTGATTTGTTTGACATGGTGTTCGAAGGAGAAGTTGGTGTTGAAAATGACTCTGAGATTGCAGATGTGTGGGGAGGGAGACAGAGTGCAATTATTGAAGGTGAGACAGAAGTTGTGAGTGGTTTTGGTGTGGGATTTGGGACCAATGATGATCATATCTGATTTATCACAGTTTAGTTTAAGAACGTCAGCTTGCATCCATGATTTAATTTCAGTGAGGCTGTTGGTCAGAGTGGAGTGAGTTGCAGTGGTGATGGATTTAGTGGAGATGTAGAGCTGGATGTCATCGGCGTAGCAGTGGAAGTGGAGACCATGACGATGGATAATGTTACCAAGGGGGAGCATGTAGAGGATGAACAGGAGAGGACCAAACACCGAACCCTGGGGGACACCTTGGGGCAGAGGAGCGGTGGAGGAGGTGCAGTTATTCATGCTGATTAATTGTTGTCTGTTTCTAAGATATGACTTTGGTCAGGAGAGGGCAGTAGTGGTGATGTTGAGGGAGGATTCAAGGCGGGAGAGAAGAATGGTGTGGCTAATGGTGTCTAAAGCTGCAGTGAGGTTGAGGAGGATGAGAATGCTGAGGAGAGGATGAAGTCATTGTTGACTTTGAGGAGGGCTGTTTCAATGCTGTGCTGTGAGCAGAACCCAGATTGGAATGGTTCGAACAGGTCATTGGAGATGAGGTTGGCTTTGAGTTGGGAGGTGACAACACGTTCCAGTATTTTTGACAGAAAGGGGGGAATGGAGATGGGCCGGAAATTGCTCAAGATATCAGGGCTCAGTCTAGGTTTTTTGAGGATGGGGGTGACAGCAGCCTGTTTGAGTGTTTGGGGGACTAAACCAGAGCTGAAGGAGTTAATGATTTTTGTGATGAGTGAGGAGATAGCTGGGAGGCAGTCCTTGACAAGATTGAATGGGATGGGATCCAAAACACAAGTGGAGCTTCACATTCCTGCCATAAAGTTGAACAGCTCCATTGGAGACACAGGGGAGATCTGAGACAGAGACTGAGTGGTATAGGGCAGGGAGGCAGGTGGGGAGGCGGAGAGGGCAGATGGGATGGTCAGGTTGCTGTAGATTGTGTCTTTCAAGTATTTAAAGGTTCTGTATGTAGAAATCAGAAATTCCTTCTTATTAGTGACACCTGTGGCCATTAAATGAGCTGTAGTCAACATCCTGGTGCTTGTGCTTGGTGCAAGACTATTGCACCAAGCGTAGTGCACCAAGGTAATGTCTTTTTCCTCGCTTACACTTCTCATAATTACATAAAAGATCTCTAACGTGTTTTGCACCGTGTTTCAGCAAAGCATCTCTCACTACCAGTCAGTCCGCTCCCCCACCTGCTGTATGTACGTGTGCTCACTCATTTACACACAAACACACACAGAGGCTCCTGCTGTGCTGTGGCCCACTGGTCGGTGGGAGCCAATCTGCACCGTGTTTACTAAAAACCGGTAGGCTCAGTAAGCTGTGGCAAGGCTGCAATGAGCTGTCGCTGGGCAGCAACGCGCTGTGGACTGGGGAGCAATGAGCTGTCACCAGGCAGCAACAAGCTGTGGTCGGGGAGCAACGAGCTGTGGACCAGGGAGCATTGCACTGTGGACTGGGGAGCATCGCACTGTGGACCAGGGAGCAACACGCTGTGGCCGGGTTTCAACACACTGTGGTTTTGTTGTGAAATGTGTGCTTATTATGACCTTTGGACTACCAACAGGAAAAACAAGAGGGGTAAGCTATGTTCTGCTATCGCTCTGGAGCTTGTTTTCTGCTCCTTTGTTGAGGAAATAATGTTGTTTTAGCTGTGTGTGCTTGGGAGTGGGAGACTTGTCATTGCAGGGGTGTTTTGTTGTGAAAAGTGTAGTGGTTGACAGAGGCAGTTTTTTACTTTAGCAGGAGAGAGACAAGGCACTCAGGAGCATGCAAAAATGTCACACAATTTTCGCGAAAAATCCAGCCTGGGGCCTTCACATAGAAATCAGTCCACAGGCTGATACAGACAACCGAGAAAGTTGGGGAGTGTCTCATTTTTTATGTTACATTACTACCTGTTCATTCATTGGCAATAAAAAATGATTAATACATGTAAAATGCTTCACAATTCTACATATAGAACCTTTAAGATTAAGTACGTTTAAGTGTGTGTGTGTGTGTGTGTGTGTGTGTGTGTGTGTGTGTGTGTGTGTTTGGGAAGTTCCAGTACATAACATCTGATAATGTCTCAGAAAGAACTCCTTCTGCTGGTTTTTCAAGATTTGGGAGGGGACATTATATGCTTAGCTGTTGACAAAAATATTGGATTATTGTATGTGTGATAAGTAATATGTAGTTAGTAGTACAGTAATAGTAGTAGTAGTAGTTGATGTAAAAAGTTTATTACTAAAACCATAGAAAGCCTCTCGAAAGACAGGGCCTCTAGATTAGGTAAGAGTCACCTAAAGGCCCTTTGCATTAGAGTTCATATTAATCGACTAATCAAACTAATTGCCACGCAGTGAACTTGGTGCCTTTGTGGACCTTGATGGTCTGAGGCTCTGGAGCAGGTGCCCTCTTTGCCAGCTGGTAATCCAGATTTAATTGTACCTACAGTATTTTCCCTCTGTGAAGTGAATTGTCCTCAGTCTGAGTTAGTTCAGGCTCAACTTTTGTAATGTTAAAGCTTACTGGCCAGAGCCCAGCTTGCAAGCAATTCCACGTGAGTGGTAATCCTCTCTTGTGTAGCCCTGTTGCCCATGTTACGCACAGACGGCCTCCTGCTAACTGGCAACAGGGGAGCAGTGGTATGTAATAATCCTCTTCACCCCATCCCTGCACATGTACCTCCCCCACCTCTCCACAACAATACCCTACAGATTTTAGGTAGAAGCAGCATTTTGCAATAGTGACTCTCTACATCTCTTTTGTACATATTTTTTATTCTGCTCCATTCTACAGGATCTGTGTAATTTTTCCTCCAACACTGTTAATGTGAAGGCTGTTTACTTTAGTCAGGTGCAGAACACAGGTCAGAACACCTCAGAAGATGGGGATTGAGTCTGGAGTCAATGTTTCAGATGATGTTGCACCTTACGGGGGAAAAAGTGCCTTTACCCAACTGGAGCACAACATAGTGGCTGGATATCTTATCACTGCAGGTAATGGAGATGACAATTTGAAATGGGTAGATTACAGTGTGATTTGTTCAATATTGTGAGTACTGTGTTGGTTCAGTGTGATTTCTGGACTTTATTTTCTTCTGTATGTATGCAGGAGCATCTTTTGTTGTTGAGTCAATATTACTGTATGTACATTCAATACATGTTGTAACTCTCAGAGAACAAAGGCCTTTAGAAAGAGCTTGCATTAAGGCATTCTTCAAAGCTGCTTTAATCAATATTTGTATATTAACAATGGATCAGATAACTATGTGTAGTGTAAATGGGGTCACTCGTAGTGATGAACCCACAGAGAATTATCATCCGACTCTGCAGTTCCCCTCAGCTCTACAGAGCTTTTAAATCTCTTTTAACTTATTGTTTTGGTTTTAGAACCCAACAGCAGCAGCTGTTTTCAGCTGATGAATCCACTGCACACTACCTATTCAGCACCTTACAGCAGACAGACAAAGTTAGTGACTAGCTGGTGAACGGAGTGGAGTGGAGCATTTACAAGATAAAGAGCTAGGAGTTGATGGAAATCAAACCAGACCTAAAAGCAGAGTGGATATCAGACACAAACACGACTCCAAATAAATGTTACTCTGCAGAATGTGTAAATAAGCAACTGTTTGCCAACTAGTTCACCAGATCGACTTTATAAAGTGATATGTCAACTTTATGCGTATAGCTTGTTCTGCTTCCCCCAAGTGGCCAAAATTATTATTGTAATTTGGGTGAACCAACCCTTTAACATACATTTGATACAGTAATTTGTAAACATCAGATGATGATGATTACAGAAAGACAAAAACTATCAGCATGAAGAGACCACAAGAGGAAAAAATATGCTTTGTAATTTTGGTGAACTTATCCTTTAAAAGTAAATGCCTATTAGGGATGAGCCGGTATCAAATTTTCTTGCTATGATTATCATAGATAAAAATATCACGGTAAACAGTATTATCACGATAATCAAAAAAGTTTCCTGAAATCCTACCATTAGTGCTAGTATATTAGTATAGTTAAATGACTTCTTCACACCATGATCGCCTTGGATTTTATTTTTATATACTGAACAGTGGTCTGTCTGTTGCAGCTTTGTTGGATTCTGCATAAGAAATAACATCAAAGGAAGTCACTCATTGGTTTGTGGACTCCAGTTTTGAAGCCTTGAGTTTGCATTTTGCTTTGCCATCTCGGATTTTTTAAACCAGAAGTGATTTGGACGAGAGCTTGGAGCTGACCATAATGCTAGCTGCTAGCTCGGTTAACACGGTGCATTTACAGTCTATAGTTAACTGTGATAATGCTAATACTAATGCTAGTTTCCAGTAGCGAAAAACAGGCTTAAAACCATTGAAATAAAATGTACTTACCGGAAAAAACTGAACATCCGACTCCTTAGAGAGTCTTTTAGTACAACCAAAGGGTGAACAAGATTTTTTTAGGTGACCAAAATGTTATAATTAACTTTCACAAACTGAAAACACACTGAAATAGCGACAGCTATGGTTATGAATCTGGGGTTACGCCATGGTTTTTACCTAACCAATGTTGTCACCATGGTAGCGACTTGCCTATGACGGCACCCATCCGTCACTCAAAGTGGCCCTTAATTATGCATAACTTTTAGCCTTAATAAAATTTAAATGCGGGAGTTATATAAAAATTCACCCCCCGTACAGTTATCATGAAAGGGGAAATTAGCTATAGAGACAAAAACCGTACCAGGCTGTAAACATGTTTATTTCTGCTGTAAAGTTGGGCATTTTAACATGGGGAAGACAGGAGTCTGGTTCTCTGTGCTATGGTTATTCTGCCTCTGTTTGACCAGCAGAAAGCTCCTTCCTTGTGGCTAAACAAAATTAAACTGGTAGTGAAGGCAGGAGAGGTCTCTGTGTCCACTGAAAAAGACAATCACAGTAATGGAAATGGTTGGTGGTATTAACACCATCAGAATGTTATAATAGTAATAGTAAAAAATGGTATACCAGCACGTCTCTAATACCTACTGCATTAAAATTAAGCTTTGTAGAGGACATTTAAGGCAGCAATATGTGCATATGCAAATATGTGTGTGTGCATAGAAACAAAAATACATAACACTGCACCTTCATGGATTTAACATTCACTTCAAAAACATTCCATCTGTTTTTGTCTGTTTTTGTCACTTAATATACGCCACACAGTGCTGACAACTGGCTTATATTGCTTCCAAAAAGTTTGATCATATTAAAATTGGGTATAGGTACTGATCTATATGGTATATAATGTTAATCTGTAAAGCGTATTTTCAGTATGTATGTTGTTTTTAGATGAGGTTTTGAATGCTTACAGTTGTGACTGCATCAAGTAAATGGGTGAGCTTATACTTCCCCTAGCCATTAATGGTGAAAGGAAAAGCAAAATTAGTTTATTATTATCCTGTGAAAATTCTGATAAATGGTAAATGGACTGTACTTGTATAGCGCCTTTCTAGTCATCTGACTACTCAAAGCGTTTTTTAACACTAAGAGTCAATTCACCCATTCACACGGTGAATGGGTACAGGGGCTACTATACAAGGTCCCAACCTGCCCATCAGATGAAATCTAACCATTCTCACACATCCATACACTGATGGCACAGCCATCAGGCGCAATTTGGGGTTCAGTATCTTGCCCAAGGATACTTCGACATGCAGACTGGAGGAGTCAGGAATCGAACCACCAATCTTCCGATTAGTAGACGACCCGCTCTACCTCCTGAGCCACAGCCGCCACTTATCTGAATCTTGCGCTGTATCCGATGTTTTAACAGGATTGGCTAATATGAAAGCATGTTAAATGTAAAGATCCTGTTATCCACAGTTATACCAAATATCTATAAAATGGGTCTCTGGATGCCTAGTTTTCATTTCTGATCGGTCAATTTTATGAAGATAGTGACACACAGAGCTTGTATGTCAAATTTGTATCACTAAAAAAGATCATAACCCTGGGTTTCAATTTGGTTTGTTCATCTGAGTGAGTCTGAAGGGCAATACACCGGTAACAACTACAGGTGCAGTGGCTGGGATGTGCCAAATGTGATAAAAATTTGTGCTTTTCTGAAGAGTTAATGAACAGTGTCAGGCAAGTTGAAAAAAGTAATGACTTACACATTACATAGTACTCATTAGTACACAGCAAAAGTAATTACTTACATTACTTCTCATTTTACTTTTGTTACTCTGTTAACTCTGTCGAAGTTGCCTTTAAACAAATTCAAAGCCTCCGCAGCCACACATTCCGTGTGTAGAAGAAAAGGAGATGTTGTGGTTTAACAAGCAGCTGCCAACAGTTTGAAGGTATTTATTGACCATCAACAGCTAACGTTAGCTTAGTGTTAGCCACAGTGACTGCATGAAGTCCTGTCCTCTCATAGCTTCCAACTCTAAACTAAACCATCTGATTCCTGAATGTAGCCTTACCAATGGTTAACATTAGCAAGCCAGCTAGGAACACAACATGTAATTAAGACAACTTTGGAGTAACCTGGAGTTGCATTTCTCCTCTTTTGGTGTAGGCTAACCGCGTCCAAACACCTTCAGCCCTCGCACCCCACTAGCAGGTAGCAGACCAGTCTGTCCACTGAACGTACAGAGACCAAACTGATATCAACCCCCATGAAATTCCCGCTAAGATGGCAAACAAGTTCACTACATTGTCAAAGTAAAACATTATATTATATATATATATATAAATATATATATATATATATATATATATATATATATATATATACAGTAAACATTATTATACATTATTGCATTGCTGCCCAGCACTGCTGCTGCATTGGTACAGTAAGATGCTGCTTGTCGATGGGCTTACATATAAAAATGTGGGTGCTGGTGTTTTGAGGTGCAACTTATGCCATCAATATATGTGTTGCACTTGAGTCAAATGGTTCCCAAAGGTTTTCATGTCCCCTGCATTCACAGAAATTCACAGAGAGGAAGATACATCTTTATACAGTACTGTAGATTTGCTCTATACTTGTTCTACATCGTGTCACTTTACCTCTAACCTGAACCTTGACCGCCTTGCTACCGTCACAGCACTCTTGTTTATTCTTTCCAGATGAATCAGATGCTTGGACCTTTTTCACAGCAGACATTTTGACTTTTCATAGCAGGTGCAAATGCACAGGTGTAGCTAATGACATACGGTTCAACATTAATGCAATGCAAGGCAAAAATTAATATGTCGTTAGTGACACCTGTGTTTGACAAGTTGTAATGTCTGCCATTCAGTTATTAGTTGTACTCCACATTTCAGGCCACATTCCCTCTGGATCCTCACCGTTGGCCCATGCCCCTGTTTATCTCTGGTTCAGTGTAACATAGATCTGTACATTAATGTCTCTGAATATATAGAAACACCAGGAAACTAACACTGTCAGCTGAGATTTGTAGCAAATATATACTGTACATAGTACAGCATGCTCCTGTCCAACCTCAAAATTTATTCTCAAAATCACCATCAAAAGACTTATTAGAAAAAGATAATTTTGCCTATGGAAAAAATTCAATTCAATTCAATTTTACTTATATAGTGCTAAATCATAACAGAAGTTATCTCAGGGCACTTTTCACATAGAGCAGGTCAAGACCATACTCTTTAATTTACAGAGACCCAACATTCCCCCATGAACAAGCACTTGGTGAAAACGACAAGGAAAAACTCCACTTTAAGCAGAATCAGGCTCCAGGTGGGCGGCCATCTGCCTTGACTGGTTGGGTTGAGAGAGGAAGAACGAGGGAGGGGGAGCAGAGAGTGATTGACTTTACATTTGAATCCAATACAGTCATTTTTTGGAGCTATCAGAGAATCTGCAGCTTCTGCATTCACTTTGCCACTCAACCGATGTGGCTTCAGTTTTGGATAAGTATATGATTAAGTATTGGAATTTTGACTTTACCTTCCACATTGGGACATTGTGCTTTTTCTCTTTACAGGTGTCATCAGTTTAATGAGCAACATTGTGGTTCTGCTGATGTTTGTGAAGTTTAAGGAGCTCCGCACTGCCACCAACTTCATTATAATCAATCTGGCTTTTACTGACATCGGAGTGGCTGGTATTGGCTATCCCATGTCCGCTGCCTCGGACATACACGGCAGCTGGAAATTTGGCTACACTGGTTGTCAGGTGGGTGGGATGTGAGCGCCTTCCCATGTACATTATTTCATTGATAAAACAATCTACATCTACATTGGAAACTCATGTAAATGGAACCAAATTTAAAGCTGAGGTGAAGGTCAGTGTAGGCTCGGTCTTTTTTTGTGTGTGTGTTTTTTGACACAAACCACACCAAAATTAATTAAATGATCTTGAAAAATCAGCAGAATGCAAAAATGTCTTTTCTCTGAACTTGCACCAGTAATTTGAATTTGCTTTGCACATGAGCTGCTTTAGTGGCATTGAATATCAGGGCATTTTTCATAATTCTATTACTGACATTAAAACAAAAACATGAAAATGTACTCCTTATTCTTATTATTTCAAATACAAAACACTAAAAACCAGGTGACAGAACACACACTGCCCAACAAGGTCTGTATTATTTGAAATACCTGCATCATTTTGTAAAATCAGGACCTAGATTTCTTTCACTTCCAAATAGTTACCAGTGCTGTTTTAATCTGAAATTTTATAGTGCCACAAGGTGAGACACATAAACTTGTTGGGCTTGACACCACAGTGAACACAGTGTCATGTAAACAGATGAGGTGGTGATTTAACCCGCTCCTTTACTCACCGCCTTTAAAATGCTTGCTGTGGCGTTTTAAGAAGAATTTTATAGATATAATTCCTCCCAAATGTACGTAAATATATGTAAATTATTCATAAGACCCAGTTAGAAGTCAACATTTTTCTATAGCTCAACATCATGTCATCATGTTTACTAAAACCTACAAAAATGTCAAACTAACTAATATGACTAACCTGAGCTACTCATGAGACTAAACCTGTGAGCAGGCACACTCACGTTCACATTCAGCTGCTGCAGTGCAGCAGGCCGCGTGTTCGGATTCTTTTGGCAGATTATAAGTTTTTTCCTCAGTTCTTGTTATTGCACAGTAATACTGGGCCATGTGACACTAATCTAGAGTGAGAAGCAGAGCTGGGGTTTCCCAGCTCTGCTTCGATTCTAGGTATACACACTAGATACACTCAAACATTTTAACATATGCTCTCCACTTTGTGTTGTCAGTGACACTGTACCTACAGTATGGCATCTTAAAGGGGACATATTATGCTTTTTGTGATTTTCTTTTATTTATATATTGCTACCCTATTCGAGGGTAATCCCCTAGTGATGCATCATCTCGTTTTCAAGGATATCCTCCAACACAAAAAAAACATGGAAGGTATCATGTATCCATGTTTTTATGCTTTTATTTCCACTGTTCTCAGTCCTCTTTTGGGACAAATTCCTGGAACTAAACTATCACCTGTTCTTATCAGGTATTTTCCAGATATTATCAGGGGTTGTCAGTAGTGCTGTTGATCATGATTGGTCAAGCTAATGGGATACAGTGCTGTTAAAAAGTATTTGTCCCCCTCCTGATTTCTTCTATTTTTGTATATATCTCAAAATAAATAGTTTCAGATCTATCAATCAAACAAAATTTAACATAGAACAAAGACAACCTGAGTAAACACAAAACTCGGTTTTTAAACAATTTTATTTACTGAAGCGAAAAACACCAACTTGCCCTGTGTGAAAAAGTATTTGCCCCTTAGTTACTAAATTCACTAATCTATCAAACTTCATTGATACTAATTGGGTTTAGTTGGACTAAACACGCCCAGGCCTGATTACTGCCAGCCCCGTTCAATCTACACATCACTTTAATAGAACTTTTTCAGCAATGTGAAGTTTTTTAAAAGGTCTCAACAAGCAGCACACCATGCCACCATCAAAGGAAATTCCAGAAGAGATGAAGAAGAAGGTGATTAAAATACATCCGTCTAAGAAGAATTACAACGCCATTTCTAAGGCTGTGGGACTCCAAAGAACCACAGAAAGAGCCATTATCTCCAAATGGAGAAAACTTGGCACAGTAGTAAACCTTCCCAGGGGTGGCCGACCTTCCAAAATTCCTCCAAGAGCACAGCAATGACTCATCCAGGAAGTCACACAAGAGCAGAGGACAATATACAAGGATCTCACCTCAATTGTCAGCATTTATGACTCTACTATTAGAAAGGTAACGGCCAAAAATGGCATCCATCGGAGAGTGGTGAGGCAAAAACCACTCCTGACCCAGAAGAACAGGAAGGCTCATCTCAATTTTGCCAAAACACACCTTGATGACCCTCACCTTTTGGGAGAATGTGCTATGGACAGATGAGTTGAAAGTGCAACTGTTTGGAAGACATCATATCATTGAGATGCTGTGGCAGGATCTTAAACTGGAGGGGTAATGCTTGAAAACCATCCCATGAATTAAAGCAGTTCTATAAAGAGGAGTGGGCCAAACATCCACCACAGCAATGTGAAAGACTGATCTCCAGTTATCAGAAGCGTTTGGTCAGAGCTGTTGCTGTTAAAGGTGGCACAAGTTTAGGGGGCAATTACTTTTTCACATCGGTACAGGTGTTGGATAACTTTTTTGCATCAATAAATAAAATTATCATTTAAAAACGATATATTGTGTTTACTCAAGTTGCCTTTGTTTTATTTTAAATTTTGTTTGAAGATCTGAAACAATTTAGTATGAGATATATACAAAAATAGAAGAAATCAGAAAAGGGGCAAATACTTGAACAAACAAAGAAAAAAACCTAATACACACACACACACATTTATATATATATATATATAATCAGAGCAAAGGGTGGCTATTTTGAAGAAACTAGAATATAAAACATGTTTTCAGTTATTTCACCTTTTTTTGTTAAGTACATAATGCCACATGTGTTCATTCATAGTTTTGATGCCTTCAGTGAGAATCTACAATGTAAATAGTCATGAAAATAAAGAAAACGCATTGAATGAGAAGGTGTGTCCAAACTTTTGGCCTGTACTGTATATATACAAATTGAGTCCAGATATTTCTAAAAGGGACCTCAAGATTCTTCCCATTTCTGTTGACATTTTAAGCTGTTAAAATGCAGTTTCTCCATGTGGATAACTAAAACAAGTTCATACAACCAGTTTCTGAAGCACGGTGGAAATGGTGTCTAAATAGAAGTCTTTTATGCACTTAAGCCCTTTCTCACACAATGTAGTAAATGTGTTGTTGTGGTCTGGAGAACCCCATTGCCAGTATGCTAATGCCCTGACATTATTTTTTATATCCCCAAATGAATTCTAATTGTCTCTAGCCTCTTAAAAAAGTCAGCCAAGATCAGTATCGGCTAATTTTGAAAGAGATATAAAAATTTTGGTAGAGATACCATCTTAATGTCATTTACTCTGCCGACCATAGATAGGGGCAAAGTCCTCCAGTAGTCTATGCTGTGTTTTAATTTATCCATACCTTCTAACAAATTTAATTTGAACAAAGGTTTAGGATTTTTAGAAATTTTGAGTCCTAAATATGTGATATAATCCTGAACAACCTTAGCAGGGCAATCCTGTAAAATTGTATTTTCTCCAATAGACATAAGTTCACTTTTAGTCCAAAATATTGTGTAACCGGAAATTTTACTGAATGATTCAATATATTGTAAAAGATGAGGAATACCCACTTCAGGATTCATTAAGGTAACAAGTAGATCATCAGCATACAGCGTAACAAGACATTCTGATGTACCAGCTGGAAGGATGACTCTTTATCCCAATTGTTCCAAATAAATACGGCCATTTGATAGTCAACAGCTTTCTGGGCATCCAATGTCATGACAGCTGCTTGAGTGTTTTTACCCCAGTCAGAATACAATATATTCAACAAGCGACGCTCATCGAAAAAGGAAAGCCTGCCTAGGATAAAGCCAGCTTGATCTGGGTGGATAATTGTTGCTGTATGTTTACTTAATCTGGTGGCCAATACTTTTGTTAAAATTTTGTGATCAAAATTGAGCAAGGAAATGGACCAATAATTAGCAGGATCAATGGGTTCTTTTCCCTTTTTCAATAACAGGCATACATTTGCCTTGTAAAGAGAACATGGAAGTATTTTTCTTGCAATTGAATCATTTATCATCCTGAATAAGCTCCAAACCCATCTGGTCCTGGACATTTACCTGTGGGGAATGCCTTAATTGCTCTACTAACTCACCAATAGAAAAAATTCTTCCCAGAAAACTCTGATTGCTCTCATTCAGATGTGGCAAAGTTAAGGAACTAAAGAACTGAGTGTAGTCTGTCTCTGTTGCTGTGGAAGAAGAGGTATAAGGTAAATCAATCTTTACTTACTCACAAAAAATAAAAGATAAGAGCAGTAGAGCAAAGTGGCTCAAGCGCTTTGGACCAACAACCACCTGGTGCAGGTCCCATCAGTGCCCTAGATTCTCCATCCATGTATAAACTTGTATCTCGTGTTCATATAAATAAGTGAAAATATTACTTACATTGCTGTCTGTCCCACAGCCACTGACTTCACTCGCCTACCAAACTGTTCTTATAAAATGATGTGGTCAATCCTGCTGTTTCCTTTAAATTACATATACCTATCTGGCATAAACATCCCAGTCTGTTAAAAACATTGCTGGTCTACATCTAAGTAACCCCTCACAAGGTTCTTAAAGGTTCAAGTTATAGAAAGCCCCAGGTTATGGGTTGTTAGATTCCCATCTGGTCTGCAGTGGAAAAGCACTATATGTAATTCATTACAAGGGTCCTCAAACATGCTCTAGTTGGATAATACATCACAGTCAACACTGTATTTGAAGTGATACTTGCCATATTTACATTACCATGATGTAGTAATGAAGTGCAAACTTACCAAATAGATCCACACTTTCATCTTAATTATTATGGAACAAATACAAGAAAACAATGTGATTTTGATGGAACTAGTGTAGTGCCCGTTCAAAACGTGCCTGTTCGGAATTGGCCGATTGCTTCGATGCATAGAAAAATTAATACAACTGATGTGAGATGTGAATGAGTATATACACCAACAACATGAAAGAAACTAACATTCTATTAGGCCTTTACACAGATGATATAATTAATAGGCTAAGTACTCTAATAGTAAATACATGTTCTTTTCTCATTTCAAGTAAAATAAGGGCTACATTTAAAAATAAAATAATGTGCATCCTAAAATAAAGTAGATCAATCATATTGGGCTCTTAGATCATTTCTATTTTCTGTGCCTTCAGTTTAGATTTGATATGTTTGCTCCAAAGATTTGTGCTTTGTCTGTAGTGGCGCTTCACAATCGCCACGATCTTGGAGCATATGAGACAAACTGGTTTTGAACTTCCTGTGGAAGTATTTGCTTAACTACAGTCATTGTGTATTGGGCTCTAAGCGCTTCCAAAATGTGGGTGACCTACGCTCAACATGTACTTGTACTTGAACGCCTCCTGTGTAGTCACATGCTGGTGCTTTGCTAAACGTACTGTTAATGCTACGCTTTCTAAAAGTTTTTAAAAGCTCTGTCTACTTTTCCCTCTCTAGAGTGCTTTTCTCTGACTCGTGTCATGCCTCATCTCTGCTCTCTCCCTCACATGTGGGAGTCAGTTGGCAGTGCCTGAAGCTCTGCCCTGCCCCTGCACAGAGCAGAGTGGCTCATTGATCACTGGTTTGTTCAGAGTTTATTAATATTAGACGTATCATGTGTCCAAATTGCACCAAATTCAACACTGCACCCCCTTCATTACCCAGCCATACACCTGCCAAGTATGGAGTCAATCAGATTAATGGTTCAAGAGATACACAAAGGACATACAGACATACAGACACATAGACAGAGATTCCTTCCTTTAGTAGATATAGATACAACACATACATTTTTTTTAAATTTCGACACACAGTAATGTGCCACAAGTGGCATGCTGTATCTTGACTGCTTCTGCTGCCAAGATTTGGACCATTCTTCATGTAGTGTGGTATTTTTAAGATACATTAAAAATCAAAACACTCAGAAAATGATTAGCAGTAATGTAAATTTACTTCAATAGGTTCCATCCTGCAAAAACATTGGGCTAGTCCTTGAATTGAACTTGAAGTTTTGACGTTTGTGGTTTTGTTTCCAGATCTATGCAGCTCTCAACATCTTCTTTGGCATGGCCAGTATCGGCCTGCTGACTGTGGTGGCCATTGACCGCTACCTCACCATATGCAGACCAGACATAGGTATCTGCTTACTGCTCCTCTGATATCCTATCTGCTCTTAGTTCCGCTTTTGTCACCTTGGTGGCAAGTCCTAAATTATGGTGGACAGATACAATGTAATACCTTCATGTTTCCTCTAGCACCACCCACAGGACACTTTATTTTCAGGCCCACTTGGCTTTAAAAATAGCAAAATTATAAATACAGTATGTTGATCATCCAACACTTTCATTAAAAAGGATTAGAGTTAGTGAATCCTTTTGTTGATTTATGCAGAAACTACACAAATATGTGATACATATATTTTCTTAAGCAGCATATTTTAAAGTGTTCACAGCAGCAAAAAAAGTGCAAGCCTGTCTGGATGTTACATAAGTGTTACAACAATTGTAAAACTAATGAGAACACATGATCAACTCTATCAAATAAATTGTAACAGCAGTATCTACAAACCTAGGCTCTAGATTTACAATTTACTGACTTTCATCATGCATGTACTGTATATGTCATTTATCTCTACAGGACAGAAAATGACGGTGCGTTCATACAACCTTCTTATTCTGGCAGCATGGCTTAATGCTGTGTTTTGGTCCTGCATGCCGATAGTGGGCTGGGCTGGATATGCCCCTGACCCCACTGGAGCTACATGCACCATCAACTGGAGGCAGAATGATGCGTGAGTTATGTTATGGATAGACTGCATATGTCATTGTGTTACACTGTGTTCCAGGTTTTAGCATGCTTGACAGTAACTGTAACTAACAAAACTGTGATTACCGTCATTACTTAATACTGCTGCTACCATGATTGGATTACAGCAGTTATTGCGCCTATTCATGTCTAAGTATGTCTGTTAACTGCTTAGTCAAATAACCACTAGTTTAAAGTTACTTACTTACTAAATCAGGTTGCACTGCTGATGTTGTAAGAAAATGTCTTATCTTGTAAATCCCTGGGTAATGTTTCTCTAAACCCTCTAGTAAACTGGCTGTATTCCACTTTTTGAGCACTTTTATGGCTTAAAAGTTGAGCTTGAAAGTTCATTCTTGACTTCAGAAACAGCCATTTAACACAACATTTTCAACTCAAGGTCCACTTACTAGCTTGATCCAGAACTTTTGACTGTGTCACACATCTTCATCAGCAGACTTCTGTTTCCAAGGTCAAGATTAACCTTAATGTTCAACTTTGATGTTGTTCTCTTGTTTTCTTTGATCTTGTTGACTTTCCTGACGGTCCTGTTGCCTTTCTGCCTCCATTCTTTGTTTTTCCTCTTTCAGTTGTTTTATCTTCTCTCTGTGTACTCCGGCTCAAATAAATACGGATGGCCAGTCAAAGTGAAATGACTCATGATCGTTCTCATAAAAGTCCATGGGATAATCTGCCATTGCACTTACACTTTTAGTTTCCTTACAGTCTAACCGTGGTGAAAGTCAGCCTCACACATGTAAACAAACTGGCTATGCGGTGAATATGCAGGGTTGTTTGGTTAGCCAGCAAACTGACTTGGATATAGATCTCTACAGTTAGCCATAATGACTACTACAGGCGGCCAGTTCCTGTGTTTACTTTCATTCAAACTCAGAAACAAACTTTTGAAGCAATTATTGGAAAAAAACCTGTTTATTTGGAAAAATATAGGAGTCTAACTAACTCTTCTTTTCCTCCACAGTTCCTTTATTTCTTACACCATGGCAGTGATTGCTGTGAACTTTGTGGTGCCTCTGACCGTCATGTTTTACTGCTACTACAATGTGTCAGCCACTGTGAAGAGATATAAAGCTAGCAACTGCCTGGACAGCATCAACGTCGACTGGTCAGACCAGATGGATGTAACTAAGGTGAAAACTGAGCCAAACAGAGCCGTCACTGAATTAGTGTGCCACACAGCTTTAGTGGTTAGACAAAGTTGCCCAAAATCTTGATTGACTATGGAAAACATTAACAAGACAGTTAGTGCTGTGACTGCATTTCTCTGTCCATTTTCAGTGTCTTCTCTCAAGCTTGTGCTTTATTGTTGCCGTGGAAAGCCCAGTGAGACATTGTATGTGTTATACTGAGTAGACCAATGGCTCTCAACCTTTTTTGACTAGCAGCCCTCTTCTGATGAGGTGAACTGTCTCAAGAACTCCCTCCCTGAGGAAAAACTGCTGGCATCCCCAGCTTAGAGAGAGAGTAAAGTTCCTAATGGACACATTTGAAGCCTATACAAAAATACTACAAAATCTAGCTGCTGATTGTTCAGGTTGCATGAAGATGTGCTACTTGGGAAACACTCCCAATGCACTTTGTAACCACAGCAGAGATGTGACAGTCTTATTGCACCTGGAATGTAATGTTGCTGAATCCAGTGCCCACTAGACGCTGTGAGTTTCTGAGTGGACATCAGAGCACTAAGCTTGTCTAATAAACCTGATGTGGGTTGACTTGACCAAAAAAACCAAAACAGAGATATGACTGAGCCTTTTCCCTATGGTTTCTAATGTTTGAACATGCCTATTTTTCACCTTACTGTTTATTTGCTTAATTCAACTTCAGCTCTGAGGCTGTGCCATTCCTCAAATCTGATACAAGTAAAAGCACACATTCTGCTGTATATTAGATAAGGAATTGTTCCTGTATTATATGAAAGCTGTGTTGCTGTGTTTGGGGCTGGCAGATGTCCATAGTGATGATTGTCATGTTCCTGGTGGCCTGGTCTCCGTACTCCATGGTGTGTCTCTGGGCATCATTTGGTGACCCGAAGGCGATCCCTGCCCCCATGGCTATCATCGCTCCGCTCTTTGCCAAGTCCTCCACCTTTTACAACCCCTGCATTTATGTCATTGCCAACAAAAAGTCAGTTTATTTTTCTTTTCTCTATCTTTTCTCTAGCTTTGTTATTATAATGCTTTAATGCTGTGCTACACACTGCTGTGAGTGTGAGCGGATTGTGCGTTCAGTAACTTGATTGATCTTTTGCTGCAGGTTCAGAAGAGCCATCATAGGGATGATTCGATGTCAAACAAGGCAGCGGATCACTATCAATACCCAGGTTCCCATGACAACCTCCCAACAACCTCTGACCGAGTGAGATGAAACTGCTTCAGTATCAGATTGTATTGATATACCCTGCATAAAAAGCATGTATAGAAAACTGCTATGATGGCACAACATGAATCACTATCAGAGAGTTTCTTTCTATTGTAGCTAATTTTCTTTTGAATAAACTAATGCACTGTGGTGTTTACTGTGTAAATTCCACTTGCAGTAGCCATTGTTTGTGTCCCAGTTACATCAATAACAAATGACAATGAAAAACTTTGTGTGTGTGGTCTACATGCTAAAAACTGCTCTACAGAGTCATCTCCTGATCTTGGAGAAGGTCAGGCAAGAATAGAAAAGAAGGAATAACTCTGCTAAGATCCTTTTTACTTAGATGAAAGTATTAATACCACAGTGTTACAAGTAAAAGTCCTGCATTCAAAATGTTTTACCTATCATGATCTGTTTTAATTAACAATGGCTTTTGCAACAACCTACAGGCTACAACGTGAACATTGTAACAGTAGTTAGATTAATCTTCCAGTACAGTTCTGGTAAACAAATCATTGTGATATGATTGTCACTTGAATGTTGTTGTACTTGATTTTGATTGTTGGTGGGGCTTTACACTGCCTGACACTATGGAGCACTCTGCTGTTGTCTGTCTTTTCCTGTAATGTCCTGTGTTGTTGTTTTATTTGTCTGACAATTGCCACACACACACAAAAGGAATTCCCCAAAGGACAATAAACAAAACTAACTTACAATATAGAGACTGAAATGTTGTTTGTAATAATCTGGTATCTGGTAGGTGATTCTGAATGTTCATATTTTGCCTAGTAAAAGTTTTTTTAGTTTGGTCTAAATAGGATTACGAAAAAAATCCAAAACATTTATTCACTTTATCATTTTAGGCTCTGTATAATATTCCTATAATAGCATACTCATATTGGATGACTTTTAAGTCACTAAACCTTAAAATGTTTCTGTCAGCAGTATTGTTTATATACTCTGTGATTCTACATTTATTATAAAGATCCCCTCCAGACATTTTTTAAGATATATAAAAATATTCTGAATAATAATTTGTGTCTCCTCTCCCTCAAAGAATCCAGAATCTATGAATATCTAAATATTTTTCATTTCAAAAGTTGAACTGCTGGACACAAAAAGTCTCCTACTTCACTGTAAAGTCCATTCTCAGTGTTTGTGCACTGGAGGTTTCAAGTTTCCACGTCACAGTTGTGTAAGTTGCATACTGGACCACAATTGGCTCCAAACTAGTTGTGATGCCACAAGTCATACTCGTAGGTACACGTATTAAACTGAGATTTAAGGTGAGCTCAGAGAAACTTTCCTCCTTCAGTAGATGGATGTGAAAACAAACTCTTCACATACATCATTCTGCACAGAGAAGAGAACAACATCCAACTGAAGGAACAAGAAGAAATACACATGCCTGAGTGAAGGGGGACTTTAATTAATAATATAGTAGCATATCTTCTGTTGTAGCTTGAGTTTACATCAACCAGAGTATCAGTATAATATTATAGGGAGTGTTCCTCAGTGTATCCTGTTCAGAGGCTCTCCAGATGGTGTGGGAGTGTAGGCAGAGTACTTAGTAAAACACCCACACCGTTCTGCAGTGTCATCAACTGTACTGCTGTGAAAGTACAGGCCAGTGAGTCCTACATTAGGTTTTACTACTAGTGAGGCAAAAATAAAAATAAAAGACAACGACACAAAGTAATTTTAGTAAAAATGTATTCATTCAACTCATTCAAGTTTACAATCCTACATTTCCATTTTGTTGAGACATTGTGCACAAATAAAAATATAGGGCTCTCATTTTGAGATCATGTCGGCTGCCCAGGTGAAGGAAAATTCTCACTGAACAAAATGTCACTGCCAAAGTGCATAATGCACCCGCCCCATGATACAGTCCACAGCTGCTCATGAGAATTCCAATACTTTGAAAGTTGATTGAAAGCCAATTTAATAATAACAAAATAATTCAGATTTCCTTTATAAGTTAAACTTTTACAAAAATATATTGAAGAAATAATAATAAAATGTATAAGGTACATGGAGAAGTAGAGGCTTAATAATATATAAATATCCTTTTAGTCATGAGCATGAGTGCAGAAATGAACAGAAAATTAGTTAGTAGAGCAAAAGAAAAGGGCATTACCGTCACCATTTGTTTTGTGTTTGATTAGTTTTGATTGTTATTTTCTTTTCCAATGTTGATTCAGATCAGCAGCCTCCTCCTGTGGCCCTTAAAAAGGATACAAACTTGACTCAACCTCACCCCGTGTACTGACTGGGAGTATACAGGGGGCTGTGGATGCTCCTACTCTGCATCAGTGCAGTCTTAAGCAACATTGCTATGCAGCCACCCTCTGATCTCATCCTCATTCCTCTTGATCCATTCAATGTTGTTCCTCACCGTCTCCAGCGCCTGCTGCCTGGGCATCTCCCCAGCACCAGCATCCGGAGTCAGTCTGAAGAAATTTTTCATCTACAAGACCAGGAGGTAGAAATATGTTACAAGAAGCCTGAATATAAACTGTCAACTTCTACCTGCAATATCGCTACATTAAAACATTTCTCCCCTTTTTGGCCATCAGAGGATGCAAGAAATGTTCTTACCAGCAGGAGTTTTTAAAATCTTAAAAATACTGTAGCATATTAGTGCCATATACGCCAATTAGCAAGGCTGTTTCTGGCTTGGTCTTTTTACTTACAAATATTTTTATTATATATTTTAGTTCAGTCAAGCTTTTGTCTGTGTCATGTCATAAGTGTAGGACAACAAACGCAGGAACAAAAGAAAAGTTGAATTCTTTCAGAAACATTATGATATTTTAATCTAACAGCCTGTCTGTGTGGATACAGGAGCATACACACATACAATGACCTCTGACCTCAAGACATAAGGATGTCAAGGAAACATTGGACAGGACTAAACACCCAGCCTTCTCACCACAGTCATGGAGAGAAAATGGACAGTTCTGGAAATTAATAACTTTATTTTTCTTTTCAGATACAAACAGACTGCCCCAACCTGGATGGGCCATCCTCCCTTCTTCTGCTAGCCAACTATTTCTTAAGTCGTAAATTTTAAGCCACATTCCTTTGAGTCGCTCCCTCTCTTTCTGCTTTTTTATGCACAATAAGTGTCTGAAATGGTCTGATGCCACAGGATATGTGTAAATATATATGTATCTTGACTAAGCAACACATAGACTGGTCTATCAATGAGTATGTATAGATGTACACAACAGCCCCTGTTATAAGTCTTGTGCTGGTTATAATTATAGTAGGTATATGATATGGAACAGAAACCTGGTGCAAGTATTATCAGTATATTCAGAATTCTATTAACATTACACATCTTACTGTACACACTTGGCCTGCATTAAAATGGATGTAAATAAACATATTTGACAGCTGACCAGTTCTGAACTTACAATACAATAGAACCTGAATCATCAGCTTTTCTTTTGGTTTCCTATAACATTTTGTATATGTCCTATGATATCTGGTGTAATAGGATAGAGGATGTCAGATCTATTGTGGTATGAGGGTCTGCAAGGGATTTAAATTTTAGACAAACTCTTCTCAGCCTCAACATTACTGAGCAGTGTTTTAGAGATTTCATCCACCTGTAAAACATCTGTTTGTAAGCTCAAAGCAGCTCTGCTCTTATCACTCGCTGTCAGGTCATTGATATAAACTGCAGCTGCAGCTGATTCATTTTGTGGCACTGAGGTTCACATGCTCGCAACACTGTGTGGTCAGTGTCTTAAAGGTAAATTCCGGTATTTTTGAACCTGATGTCTTTCCCATAAATGTGACAGTTGTGACTCTATGTGTCCTGCCATCTTTGCTCTCTGCAGCTCCATTATTAAGATTCTGGAGATTTAGATTGAGATCCGAGCAAATGAATCCTTGTGTATAATGATGGTTATCAGGGCACCCTCTGTCAGCCTCAACATGATTTTTACATGAATTGCTTCAAAAGTTGGCTGGCTAACCGGACCACCTACATATTCATCCACACACGTCAGTTTGTTTACATTTATGAGGCTGACTTTAGCTGTGGTTAGACTGTAAGGAAAGTAAAAAAAACTAAGTTCAATGACGGAGTAACCAGTGGACTATTGTGAGGACAATCGTGAGTCATTTCACTTTGAATGACCAAGCATATTTATTTGAGCTGGAGTACACAGAGAGGAGATAAAACAACTGAAAGAAAAAAAACAAGGAAAGGAGGCAGAAAGGCAACAGGACCGTCAGGAAAGACAACGTACAGTAACAGTTACCTCAGATAAACTGCAGTCACTGCTCTCTTTGCCAAGTTAAGAGAAAAAACTGCAGAGCGGGACCTGTTGCTGCCAGACTCGGAAAATCTAGAAGTGTCCACGGATGAGAGTAATCCCAGCTGTGTAACTACTACAAATTGATTAACAGCGTTTATTAACATTGTTGCCCTGGAGACAGTTTCACAACCACAAAATCAATTGGAAGAAAAGAACAAGTCCGGCTGGATCAAACATTCAGCTTCATAAGGTAAGAAAATGTGATTACAACACGTAACTGTGTGAGGAATGACAGTATGTGAGTCTCTACCGTCCAGCAGTAGTCTATGAAAACTGCACAGTGTGGATCTTGTCATTTTATCCTTGCAATTTGGAAACTTGCAGACATGAACCATTTTATTTCATCTAGTAAGTTGCTACTTCTCTCACAGGAACAGATGCTGAGCCATCCACAGCCTCTAGTGTTGGGCGGACCGATTCTTTTAACAGTATCGAACCTTTCGGACCTTGCGAATTTTGATATTTTTTCTGGAAAATGTGGCGTCAATTTCTCTGTACATGCATGTTCAATGCATTACCAGTCATCAGTTTACATTAATAAAGATAAAATATTCATTTTAATGCATGGATTCAGCATCCCACTTGTATGAAGGTAAGCTATGTAAGCTCCAGGGCTGCCAACTTTTGACTTCAGCTTGGAGTGAGTCTCTTTTTGCTATTTTGTGTTTATTGGGTAGCATTTTTGATATACACTTCAGATATTATACATCTTTTTAATAAATTATCATCTTAAGGCCTAATCAATCAGTGTGTTTACATTCACTGTACTAACCTAGTTACTGTAAATCCTTGTAGACAAGCAGCAGGTCAGTAATTAGATTTCTCCACTTAACCCGACCTTATTCTGGAGCATGGTTCATTGATTTAAACTGTATTAGTGGGAGAAGACACTGCATTCTGACTTTTTGTTTTGTGTTTTTGGTGTGAGTGAGTTTGTGTCAGAGCAGACTGACAGCACAGTGAGAAGACGACAGACAGCAGAGCTTTTCCTCACAACGTGAAAGTGTCTGAATTTAATAAATATTTAAATGTTCAGTACTGGAAACCAACTTATTTAGACTTCTACAGACTGCTTTGTCTTAGTTTCAGTGTCAGACTTTAGATGGAATTTTAAATACAAGGCATCGCTTTGTGTAATGATCTCTGCTTTCATCCAGCTACTCCGCTGTTATTTTTTCTGTCTGCAGTCTTTTATCCTGCACATACTCTTAACCTTGTTACGCTCTGTGCCACAGCACGTCTGCACACGTCTGAATCAATTGCATGAGTCTCATGCTCAATGTGTGAGAGTTGGCAGCCCTGGTAAGGTCAATACGATGTTACAGAAATGTGTCAGACCAACAATCTGTTGTTGGTTTTGAGGGGCAAGTAGCAGATGTCCTAGTTTGAGAGAACAGTTCATTCGGTCACGTTCAGTGAGTGTAGCTGCCAGGCTGTATGGACTCGAGTCTGATTCAATTGCTTCTTGTTCACTCATATGTCCCAGCTCAAGAGAACGGTTTGATCTCGTTGAGTAAGTAGCTGCCAGGCTGTCTCGACTCAAGTCACTCATTGACATCCTTGTTCAAGAGAATGTTTCCTTCTCATTCACTGGTTGTTCCGCTTCCTATGTTTTGAGCGACTGCACCACCATAGCAGGCAACATGAGCAGTACCCTACGATAACAGTGAGTGGGGTGTGGGCAGTATGAGTGGGAAAAATTGGGGATTGATGAGCACACGGTACGTTCAACAGGCTGACCCGGTACATAGCGAACACAAAAAGAGTCATTCAAAAAGATTTGTTCGCTCATCATTATATGCGAGGCCTCATTCGCCCAAATCTCAATCTGGATCTCCGGAATCTCAAAAAACGGAGCTGCAAAGAGCAAAGTTAGCAGGACACAACGAGTCACAACTGCCACATTTATGGGAAATACATCAGGTTCAAATAAACCAGAATTTTCATTTAATGGGAGCCCAAGTGGGTGTTTTTGATAGCTATTGTTCACGGAGCAAACATCTGACTTTTTAGCTGATGCCAGCACTATATTCATCTTAAGTGTCTGGACTGACCCCAATCTGGAGACATCCTTAGTGTCCCTTTAATGTCAGGGTGAAGGGCTCTACAACTTCTATCTTTATATCTTTTGTTAACTGATTAACTACATGACTCAAGTTGATGCCATGTCTGCACACATACATGCACAGTATTCCTGTTATTCATATTCAGGATATGATGTTTGCATGAGCATAATGATGTTTGCATGGAACATAAATAGTCTAATATACCCAAATGAACTGTGTGAGTCACAGAATAAGTGACAGCCAGTACTTGATATAATTACAGTGATACAGTATCATCATTATCACTATCTCAATATTACTGGCTCTGTCCACTGTGTTGGAAAATGAACTGTTGGAACTATCAGCAGACAGCAGCCTGAAGCTTCAGTTCACACAAGTTCACCCTGCTTCATTCTGGATACTGGCTGCCAGTCAATATCCCTCTCTGTCAAAACGGGCAATCAAATTTCTGCTGCTTTTCACCACCACCTATTTATGTGAGTCAGGGCGTTCCATTGTGACTCGCAAAATCAAATGCAAGGAACAAACTGAAAGCAACTTTGAATGCTATTCTGCGTGTCAGCCTCTCACCCAGCCCACCATGACTTGATCTCATTATTTCCCAGAAGCAAGCCCAAGTGGGTAAGCAGAATATTTATTTTGGTCATTACAGCTGACAGTGGCATTACACATATTTACAGCCCAGTTTATTTCTCCTTTTTTTGTCATGCTATGTTTTTTTTCTCAATTATTTGGGAAGGTGGTCCTCGTATATTTTTTTAACAATCAGAAATGGGCCTTAAGTTACAAAAGGTTGAGAACCCCTGCTCTAGAGGGTCCTCAGATCTATGCAGTGTAACCATTGGGTTTATTTAACAATTAAATATTGGCATAGGGATGAGTGGGATAGACTTTTAAAAGAAGATTGCAAGTCTTAAATATATTACAAACATTTTCTTCCTCCTTTCTGGTGTCCCTCCCTGGCACCTCATAGGCAACCGCTTAGCTCACCTGTGCTAAAAACACATTTGCCAAGGTTTCTCAATGTGAAAATTGTCCATAGAAACTTCTCAGTCTACCCCTGTGGCAGAATTCACTTCTGTACTGTCCATCAGTACACTTAACTGAATTACTGTTTCACCAAAATATAGTTAAACACACACCTTCTGGCAGATCTTTGAAGCTTTGATGCAGGTAAAGCAGAGAGCAACATATTTAACCAATAATTTTCCTGCGTGTCACAGTTGGAATCCACTGTAACAGATGTAGCCTAAGCTGATCAAAACTGTTCTTCAACAGGGAGTATTTATCTTTTTTGTTTGGTTCGACTGTGCAAGTTATGGTGAATACAAAGTTACAGCTACCAACTCTTCAGCCCCAAACTGATTAAAAACAACTCATAAAATTGAATAAGTTCAATTTAAATTGTCTAACTGTATTCCAAAAAAGACCAGTCCTAACCTTCCACAGCTGGAGCTCTGTGTTGTAGGTGGTTGTGATTCGACTCAGTAGGCGGCCGAGGTTCCTATCATTGATGGTGTATCTGTTAAAAAGAAAATGCATTACCATGATCAGCGAAATACAGCAAGAACAACAGCATCACTTTCATCTTTCTGAAGGCGTCATTGTCTGTCAGATAAATCAGAATGCTGTTTGAAGTTCAGTGGATTCTGCACTGTGAGAAAATAGTAGTAGCTACAGTAGCTAATGGGAAGAAATTGTTCTAGAAATCAAAAGACAAGTTTATTCAGGTAGTATACTCAATGCAACTAAAACATAGTGTACAAGTGTACATACAAGTAGTATGTCATCAGATTTGCCTGTGCAGTATTTGACATTTATCATATAGCAATAAGACAATAGAAAGACAAACAGGAGGAAACAGTGTATTTATTGGGGACTATTTTCAGTGGCGGATTAATCCCCATTTGGTGCTCCAGTGAGTACCTCAGGCAGCAGGACAGTGTTTGTGGGATTAAATCATATTCTTTCTTTTTTCTCATTATCCTATGGCTAGTCATTGAGAAGATATCTAGTTCAGGTTAAGGTAAGGAAGACCAGTACAACAGTGGTAACTCATAGTTATCTTCTTTACATATTATCTTCCTAGCTTCTGGCTAGCTGCTTGTAGCCCTCCATTCAGGTAGTTTGCTTGCTTACACAGTAGAAGCTTTATTCTATGACCACTCTGCTTTCTGATGATGGACAAGCTACCATTTAAGAAGGAGTATATTTTGCGGTATTTTTGCTGGGTAAATATCTCAGCCTGAGCCAGCCTTTTCTGGTCCTGCTGAGTCTCCCTGTCAGTTCAAAGACCTTGATGCACTGACCTGCTGACGAGGTAGTCCCAGTTGAGTGTGGTCCAGTCCCAGGCCATGCTCTGGCCCAGTGGGTTGAGGGACACATATCTCACCACAGTGAACAGATCCTGACTCCTCACCACATTCTCATCTTTAGTTGCCTCTAGTAGCCTGTTGGACATAACGTTTATTCTCTCAACATCTCTACTCCTCGTAATGATTTTTAAGCTTCACAAGGCAAGATTTTTTAAAATTTAAAATCTTACCAGACAAAAACAAACAGTGGTGCTATTAAACTCCACGGTGCTCTACCTCATCTCCTCTTGCTTAAATGTAAACTCACTGTAATAACATAATATAAACTCAAGGTTTATTTTCTGCATTTTGTGGAACTTTCAACCATAGCTCACAGCCTTGTGTGGGACTCAAACACAGAACATCAGTCTTATGATTACAAGTGATTGAAAGATCATTCGGATGTAGAAGTTCCATGTAGTGTAAGTTCCATGTGCTGAAGTGATATGGTAAAAAGCTCCAGAAAAAGCTAGTGAGTGAAACTTGAATATTTTATCATAGATATGTGTGCCCAAGGTTCTCAAGAATGAACCTGCGTGCTAAAACTGTCTTTATGTATGAGATATCAGTTTCATCTCTTTCTATTAAGTTGAATTTGATCTTTTCTGACTCTGGCTGAGATGGAAAGTGTATTACTCAAAATATGAGACTGTTCCTTTAAGAGTGAAAAGTCCAAAAGTGTCTTCTAAGTAGCAACATGGGAGCAGTCTTTCCATTAAAAAAAGGACTGGACTCATGATGATGGCTGCACCTCTTTACCACTCCCAACACCCAGCTCAAACTAAGAAGACATTCATTTGTAGATCTCTCCCTAGAGGAAGTCTGGGCGATTAAGCCAAGTAAAGCCATATAATACACAGATTTGTGTTTGCGGTGTGGTTACTGAGCAAAGACACATACTGTATTGTTGCAGTACACCAGAAAAATAATTCCACTATGGCTTCACTTTAATACAACCTTAGATACAGGTCTAACCAAATGTGTGATCTCATCACAGCCAAAACGATGTAATAAAGAATTTGTTAAGTTATAAGCTCAACCTTTCTGTATTTATAAGACATTTGGATTACCTGTGCAGAAGTTCCACATTCTCCACAGATGCCAGTCCATACAGCAACTTGTCCTTCTCTTGAGCCAGAGAAGTGTCTTTGTACCTTTGGAACATTATGTTCCACTTTGCCTCTGTGCCTGAGTTCTTCATGCCATATCGATAAACCAGCAGCCTTAGATTCACTGCTACATTGCTGGAGAGCAAAAGATCAAGACATTTTAATGTGAGGTTACCGCTTACACTACATGCATAGTTCCTGGACCTACTCCAGCCACTGGAAAAAACTACTGTAAAACACATAAGCACTGTTACATGATAAAAATACATGACTAAAGTCTAATCTAACAGCCCTGTAATAAAACCCACCTTCACGAAGGTTCTAATGTTGAGTTTGTTTGTTTTTTGCTTATGCTTTTCTGGTGCATTTTTTGAATTTTACTTTATGTAATATACATGTAATTTGGGAGGATTATTTGTGAGTTAGGATACCTTTAACAGTAATTGCATATACATTTTTTAATGAAAACTAAATAACCAATTAAGTATGTAATGAATAAGGATTGATTAATTATGATAAAATAGTTATCACTTTACAGCGCAAATCATTAAACACATTATAAACCCACACAATGTTATTGTATTGGTTCAAAGAATTCAGTTTAGTTAGAGTTTTATGTTCTGTACCTTCCACTGATCCACTGGTCAAAAATGCGAGAGGCTTCAGTCAGGGCCTCCTGATCTCCCATCTGACAAGCAATGCTGAGGACAGTCTCCCTCAGTAACCTGACAAACACATCCACAGGACAGGATAATGGACCACTTCTCTGCATCAGTTGTTAAGTTAGTGCATGGGTTACCATAAAAGAATGAGTAAGACTTTGTTTAAGAGCAGTGATATTGTTACTGTTGTCAAGTTCACTGACTGTATGTTGAAAAGGAGACGATGGAAAGATTTGATGTGTTTTATGAAATATGAAAATCTGAATAGATCACAATAAGTTGTATTTGTCCCTGCTGTACCTCCGTGTCTGTTCTCCTTCATCATTCCACCCAAGTTGAGCTGAAATTGCTTTAACATGGTCACGAAACAGTTTCTAGAGAGAAGAAACAAAAGCAGGGTTCTTAATTAACAGGGAAACTGTACGTAACTTTATCGACCCAGGTTGTCAAGTTTGTACTGTCCACATACACACTCTACAATGTACAATATGCTTTTAAAGTTGGAAGGGGTTTTTCTGTTTGAAATTTGATACATCAGTGCATAGAAGGATTGGCAGCTTGCTCACCTGAAACTTTGGGTAGAGTTCAGCATTGTTTGACAGCATGTTCCGAACATAGGCGATAGAAGAGGCCACACGGTCCCAGACTATGTACTCAGTCTCATTTGTTAGATACTTAGTAAGGTTGAAGGCATTACCATAATCTATGATGTCTGCCCTGAACAGTGAAACAGAATTTAAAGCCAGTGTATATGATTGTTGATGTGAATGTTTGTACAGTATAGTTTTGGTTGAAATCTTACCTCGCAAGAGCAAAAACATCATCAATGTAGCTTGTGCGATCAGCTGCATCAAACTCCTGTTTAAGCAAGAAAACTGTGTCAAACTGCAGATTAACACAACAGTCAGTTCTCTGACGATTCTCCTGTTGGTAAATGTCACTGCAAGTGAAATCATGATGAAGAACCACAGTCAAATGCTTAATGCTAAGATGTTAGCATTGTAGGTACAAAGCATAATATAGAAGACTAAGCTCCAAACCTTTTGACTTATTTTCAATAATGTGTATATCTGGCAGTTTCAAATCTAAGATTGGTTAAATGTAGGTAAAAGTATTTAAAATATATATAAGGAAAAATGTTGTAGGAACGAAGGGGTCTTGCAGTATGACAGTATTAATGGTATGACAGAGAATTAGGGTCACTGGGTATTCCTTGAATACAAATGCATCAGTTATTGTAATAAAGTGGTAATTTTATGTTTTAAAAAAGTCATAATATTTCAAGAATATAGTCCTAACCTCCAAGTCATAATACAGTCATGATTTTACAAAAAAATACAATATATTATAATATATACAACAACAAAATGTATTTTATGCTATATAACGTAAAATTACGACTTTCTTCTTGTAATTACTTCAGTCTCATAACATTGCAACTTTTTTTCTCAAAATACACTTATAAATACTCTCTTTCTCACTCCTGTCATGGGATGCTATTCAATCCAGCTGAAAATCACTGATGTGGAATGATAAACCTGGTAAAATGCTAACAGTCTATCATTCAGCACAGTGTACACAAACATCAGTGTATGATTTTAGTTTATATGTACTCCATCACACAACAGCTAAGCAACAGGAAATATACCAAAATGAAAATGACAAACTTGAAAATATGCTGGATAGTGTGTAAATGTTCAGCGTGAGGACAGCTTTACCAAGTGATATGACCAAAATCTCATATCCTGATATAGGTCATTTCATAACCCCATAATGATACATATCCCAATATAGCACATTTTCTGTAAATTGAATGAATAAATAGTTTCTGGTCCATTTCCCCAGATTCACAGAGTATAGGTGTGGCCGTAGCTGTCGCTATTTCAGTGTGTTTTCAGTTCATGAAAGTTAATTGTAACATTTTGGTCACCTGAAAAAGTCTTGTTCAGCATTTGGTTGTACTAAAAGACCCTCTAAGGAGTCAGATGTACAGTTTTTTCCATTAAGTACATTTTGTTTTAATGGTTTTAAGCCTGTTTTTCGCTAGCGAAAATTTGCATTAACCATAGACTGTAAATGCACTAGGCTAACCAAGATAGCAGCTAGTGTTAGGATCAGCTACCTAACATCACCAATGAGTGACATCACAGTGGTTACATCGATTATTTTTTACAGTCTATGCTCCACACACACAGAGGGTTCAACTCCACCCATGGTGAACCATAGGTGGAGGAGAGTAGCATGACTATAAATTAGAGCAAAACGGAGTAAAATGAAATGAAACAAGTGCACATAAATTAGGTAAATAACAGAAATAAACATAGTCTCTACTGCATTTTTCTCTTATTTATGGTCACACTACTCTCCTTCTCTATGTGCTTCACCGTGGGCGGGGCTCAGCCCCTCCACACACGGAGCTCAGCGGAGCGGATTAGATACAGACAGCGGTGGAGAGTTGGAGAGTAAGTGCAATAAAAGCTTCATGAGTAAAAAGCCAAGAAGAGTAATTTATTAATCTGTGCAAAAGATGGACAGACTCCAAATGACAAAAAAATATTGCCATAAAGAGTATGATTTGCGACACAACAAAATAAACAATAGAGCATAATATGAAACGATAGACGTTTTTCTATCGTCACATGATATATATCATATTGCACAGCCTTACCGAGTGGTTGTTTTGAAGATGTTGGCTGATAGCATACCACAGGTGGTCATCATGGTTGACTCTGTAGAATCCAATGTGATCATTGTTGACCTTCAGCAGGCCGTCCAGAGAATGCGAGTAGTTATTGATAATATGCTCTGAAAAACAGCACAGATCATTATGAGTCAGTAAGCGTGTGAGTGCCAATGGAAAGTTCGTTTTTCCTATAAAATTTAAACCTTCTGACTTTATTAATTGAGAAAAAACAATAAAAAATAAAATTTAAAACTCACAAGTGTTAAAATAACACAATACTTGTCAATATTTTTATTTATATTCATTTCATTCTTACTTTTCTTCTGTTATCTTTCATTATATCATTTTGACAATGAGAGAATAGATTACCTGTGACATAAGTAATTAGCTAGCTTAACAGCAGTGTTCATTTTTTTGATTATTTTGAATGTTTTGAAGATGATTACACACTTCTTACACACTTTGAGCATACTACCTGTGCTGCTCTTGTCAAACATAGTCAACATATTCTTGTTGCTTTTCACAGAGTGCCATTTGACTGGGATGGTCCAGTTGTAGCTGTAACAAAAACAAATTTATTGTTATTAATGCACTATCATACAAAACCTAGACAATATAACTTATTTTTAGGCCATCATTGAGAAATAAATTCTCATTTATATTTATATATAATTCATATATTTTTTCCAAATATCTGGGCTGTATTTATCAAACCTCTAAAAGTCAAATTTAGGACTTAAGTGAAAGATAAAAGTAAAAATCCTTCACTTTTAATCACAAACATCAGATTAAAAACTATTATCAAACTAGTAGAGTGTAAAATGCTGTTAAATTCACTGTCTGCAGTGGTCAGTGTGGAACTAAATTCTCCTTATTATATGATTTCTGTGATGTATCTCAAAGCAGCATTTAGTTTCCATTTCAGATTACTTCCTCTTATTTCATCCCTATTTATATATTTATATATTTATATATTATAATTATATTAGCTTGATGTTCATGTCACATGTTTATTATTCATGGAGATTTAAAGATTTCACACAAATAAAGTACACTTTTAAAAAAAACTATAGTTCTACATGTTCTTACAGAATAACCTACCACTGACTAATCTGTAAGGAGTTTTTAAAAGAATGTACAATATGACAGAGGTAGGGTCACTTCATATCTCTGATTGGCTATTCCCTCATGTGATCAATCATGTGATCACTTGAGAGTTGCTGTAAGTAGGAGTGAGTCACTTGATAAATGTGTCATTGCTCACACTCCGAGAAGAACTTTTTCTAAATTGGTTCTTTAGAGCATTCTTCAGTGTCACTCATAGAGGTTTGATACAGGCCCTGATAACACGGTTGTTATCTTGAGATCAAAATAATTAGCAACCACGTCCAAAGCTGTTTGGCAGGCCTTGGACTTTTTGGATTGTTTGATTAAGCCAAAACATCTTTATCCACTTCAGACAGCTCTGAGAATTTAACCAGTGAAAGAGGGTTTTTAATCTCTTTTGTATCCCTTACCCAAGAAGAGAAGGAGGCTGGCTGGCATCAGCTTTAGGATCCAGGAGGAAGCGCTTTTGGCTCAGTTTGGCAATCTCCCCTGAGACAGACAGGTCCAGCAGAGGATAACCCATCTGTTTGGTCCATGTGTCCATTACCTCCACAACTGGCAACCTACTCACCTGAGCGGAGAGAGGAGAATATGGGTAATGATCAGAAAACAAAACACAAAACAGTTAATCTTAATAAAGTGGTTTTTAGTCTGGCTTTGAATGATGTAAGCTCAAACATACATTGGCCAGAGATGCCCAGAAGTTGTCAGTTTTGGCATTCTTAAAGTAGTAGTCTTTTAAATATTTCTGTTGGTAGAAGAAAGACAGGCTTTTATCAGTCAGCTGCTGGAGACATTGAAGCTTTATTGATAGAACATTTAGGAAAAGATTCACTTTCAGATCCAAAATCCCAAAACAACATTTTGAGATACATACTTCCCTTAGCTTATTATCTTGGATAAGAGGGGAGTGACTCTGACTTACTCTACAGCCGTCTCTGAACATGTCTTTACCCATCCAGTCCTCCAGCATCCTGAGAATGGACGCTCCCTGGAAAATGTTCAAGTATATTCACTGTTTTCTGTTGCATGATGCTTGATACATTTTGTGTGTTTTATGTTGATAAAACACACAAATTGATTGACTCCATGGAAGCAAAATTTTTAGGATTTGCAGGATCAAACATTTTACTGTATTCATTTGCAATGATGCAATGAAAGGTTTTCCAGGTGTCATACCTTGCTGTATGATATGGCATCAAACACAGAGGTGATCTCTGCTGGGGTTGACACATTCACAATTATCGGGTGAGAGGAGAGGAGAGCATCGTCCACCATGACAGGAAGCACATCACTGATTATCATGATGTCTCGCTGTACACCACAAGGAGACAATTCAAGTTTCAGGGTACTGAAATCCTCAAAGTGACAGTCTTCTGTCATTGTGACTAATAGTGTGGTGCAGCTTTGAGAACTCACCATGCCCCAGCTGGGCTCCGCTTTCTCCACACCGATGTATTCAAAGAAACTGGCAAAGCCCTCATTAAGCCAGAGGTCATCCCACCAATCCATAGTCACAATGTTCCCAAACCACTGCAAAAAGACATTTACCATGAGTTTCTAGGACCCAAACAAAGAAAAGGGAGTACATAGAGGATTTGTAAAGGGCAAAAATTTGATATGGGCCGCTTCTGACTCCCCATTCTTACGTCTCTGCCTGTGCTATGTGCATTAATCCTGTTGCCATCTGGCCCCGTATTCCTAGCAATTACATTCATATTGGACAGTTTCCCTCCAGTGATGTGACTTACAGTATTAATCACCATATTTACTAAGTACACAACATGATCATCATCTTTTTATTTTAGAAAAAAACAACCATAACAACAAAACGTTAAGTATGTTAAGTAAAAATAGTTTTTCGCAAACATTGTACAATATTTCATTTTAACCCATCAGTGGAGAAATTAAATATTGTGTTTGGTAACTCGAAACTGGAACAACCTCATCTATCCAGATAAAGGCAAGAAGGCAAATAAAGTGAATAAACCATGGTGTCCTGGAGAAAGCTTTTAATTTGAAATAGAGTGATGAGTTTCATTAATGGAAACTTGATGGCACTCAAACATCAGAACAGAAATGATTTAAATTAATTAGTGAATGAAAACAGTATTTGTGGAGTCAGTGAGAGCAGTAGAGTGGTGAGTATGACATGACTGTTGTACTGATGGAATTAATGCTATGGAAATGGACATTCAGTTGAATTCATTATGTGATCTACTACAGTACAGGTGATTCCACTACTCCTCAGTGCAACAGGCCTGTATATGTTGCCCTGGCTATCAGTCTTAATTAATACATTTTTAATTCTGGATTTTGTTTGAAACTTATGGTAATAAAAGTATTACAATTATATACTGACACAGGCCTCCTCTACAAGACCTCAAAATAAATTAGAAATGCAAGTCCTCATCATTTCATCTCATATTGTGTGTATTACCAAACAAATTAACACTTTTTAACACCCTGCTGTGGATGAATTAAGTGATTTAATGGTGATTAATTGAAAGGAATCATATTACCACAAACTTGGGGCCTATGCTGGGGCCTTTGAGTGTCTCGGGCCTGACACAGCAGTAGCCCACTTTGGTAATCCCATCTAGCATATTGTTGTGTGTACAGTATTTCCTCTATACTGTAAACATTTATTGTTCAGTACTTGTGAGAAGAGGGCCTCATAAAAGCTTGCAGTTATGTACTTCATCATATTCAATGATGCTTCATTCCTGTAACTTTGAACAGTTCATAAAACTTTATTGACTGCCTCAAGGTCCCTTATCTCCCTTTACAGTAAAATAGCTGATATCTAGGAAAGAAATGTTCCCGGATTCTGGATCATGCATCATAAAAAGCTTGAACAATAGCACAGAAGAAATTTACAATAGTGAACTCTGTACTCTTTCTGTGAACATTTAATTGTCAATAACACATCGTTCCATCCCTGTGTGAAATAAAGATAAAAGCATCATACCATTGCCAAAAGAATAGTGAGCTACCCTGATATAAATGTATTTTCATGATCTATGTCCTCCAAATTAAATAACAAAATATATAAAGTCAATGCACTCCAGAATGACACATGCAAGTGTTTTCTGATCTGATGCCCCTATCAGCAGTTAACACCAGGACGACATCAACCCAACCGGTCAAGGCAGATGGCCGCCCACCTAGAGCCCGATTCTGCTTGAGGTTTCTTCCTGTTAAAGGGGAGTTTTTCCTTGCCGCTGTCACTTTTTTATGATTTGGCGCCATATAAATAAAATTGAATTGAAAAAAAAAATTGAATTTGTCTGAGCCTTCCAAACCCGTTCAAAAAATCACTGTTGAAAGATAAATACATTATATGATGTGACAACACTATGGTTAATGTATGGTTAGGTTTAGGCACAAAAACCCAAAGGTTTGGGTTAAAATTACTACTTCCTTGTAGCAGGTGTGCATGCGTCAGTGTTGTGTTTTGGCCGTCAGAAGCTCTGTCAAAAATGGACTTTTTCATCCAGTTTTAAGCCACATTTTTACACAATCCTTTTAGATCCTGGTTGTTTTATCTATATTTTTTAACATATTAAAAGATTTTGGTTATTGGACGTTCAGATCTTAAGCTTTAAGTCTCCCAGTCAGGATAGCCTGCCACAGTTTTCAGCATCAACAACACCAACAACAAGGAGGAAACCATGGCTATCTAACCTGCTTACCGCAGGCTGATCCATCACAGCAGGCCCGGTCTTTAGGCCTGTGCCGTTAAGTCTTGTTTCCCAGTAGGACTTTCTGTGTGTACAAGTCTACTTTCTGCTGTGGGCTCCTGTTGCAGAGCCCTTGCGGGTCTGCCTGCTTAACACTACTACACCAAATACAATAGCATTTACCCACTGTCACCACCACAACCACCAGAGAACTGGAATTGACTGTCCCATGTCTGGATGTCACCACTGCCCAGGCTACAGACCACTGGATTCAGCTGGGAGCTAAGCCCAAGGCCCCGGTTAGCTCCACTCCTAGCCAGAAGGAGCCATAGACTGTTGCCCATAAGGTTAAATATGGTGGGAAGCTCCCCTCTCATCCCCATCCACCTCAGGTCCTCCAGCTGACCATTTTCCATCCTGGACGAGCAGGACTTCCCCCCACTCACCAGTCGCTGAATCCCCCCGTTTGTCACCAGAGTCTGATGGTCCCTTGTCACTGCCTCCACTCTCCATGGCTTTGTCCAAGCAGTCCGTCTCTCCTGTTGACCATTGCTCTCAACAACATCACCCCTCGTCACGAACCGACTGTGTGCAGTTCACCCCTCGTCCTGCTGTAATCCAATCTCCGGTTCAGACCTTCAAGCCCTCTCCTCCTGTTCCTCCTGCTTCACTGATTATCGGTGATTCCATAATCAGAAACATTAAATCAAAAATGGCTGCTCTTGACACAACTTAGTTTTAATTGATAGTTTTAATCTTTTCTGGGAGTGTGTGTCCATTTTTAACACCCCAGTCCACAGGGCCCATGCCCTGACTGCAAACATTTTTCATGCTGTCTCTACTGCCACATGCACATGACAATTATTCCTGCAGCGCACCTGGACACTGAACGGAACTCTTCTTCGCAGCCACTGACATTCCCCATCTCGCTCACTAGCTCCACCCACCGGCGTATTATGCACACACCTTCACTCACAGCCTCTAACATTCCTGTTAGGGTTACTCCCAGATTGACTATTAAAAATCCCAAGCATTCTGTACTACCATCAGATTTAAGTTATGTATGAAGTCCCAAATATCCTCAAAAGATCCCCACTGTTACAGGACCAAGGACCCTTCATTTAAAGTTTGGTGGTATTAACCATCAGAACCTACTATATTGGATGTTGCTTCCCACTGCAGCTAAAGTTCCGGAATCCATTAAAGCTTAAATTGCTTTGCTTAATGTGATGTCAGTCTCCAACAAAACCTTTATTTTAAATGATTTTATGATTACTGGGGACCTTGATTTTTTATTTTGAACAGAAACATGGTTAAAACCAGGTGATCACAGCCAGTTAAATGAACTCTGTCCTCCAAATTATGAATTCTTCAGCTCCCCTAGGGCATTGGCCCCAGAGAAGGCCTTGCTGTTATTTTCAAAAATCATATGAAGTGCAGCCTTATTTCTGTTAATACTTTAGCCAGTTTTGAGGTAATGATGTTTAAAATTAACTCTGTCACTCGAGTTCTCTGTATTGTTATTTATCAATACCCAACTTTCAAACCTGTGTTTCTTACTGAATTTTCAGAATTATTAGCCACTGTGGTTCTTAAGTACGATAAAATTATGATTGCTGGGGATTTTAAAGTTACCATGTGTAAGTTTTTGGCCAGAATTTTAGAATCGTCAATTCAATTAACTAAAATTACCAACAGAATGTGAAGAAATAACAGTTTTGACATTATGTCAAAGACATTTATGTATTGTGTTGCAGATATCTACTGAAGTTCGGATGCTAACCAGCTACCCCCGGCCCCGTCCAGGCCATACTGTCTCGTAATACCACTTTGTACATCAGTGGCAATAGTGAGTCACTGTAGCATCCAGTCTGCCCTCAGTCCAACATGAGAGGAAGAACAAGTAGCACTGCCCAGAGCCAGGCAGTGATATGGCGGAGCTATGCTGAAAGCTATTGTAAGTTTCGCTGTAGGACTGTTAATATGTCACTTTATTAAGTTTTAATATTTTTTCAGGTGAGAAAGTAACCATTTAGATATCCAATATGTGGTCAGTTCATCCAAATAACACCTATTTAGAAAAGTGCAGCGATGTTGTCGGAGCAGCCGGCTACTGCTGCAGACGCTGACCGGGTGAGACATCAGCTGGCCATCTCAGCTGCATGATCTAATTAACTGCACTGGGTTGCACCAGCTGTGTGTAAGCTGGCATGAGCCATTTGGCATCAATGTGTTTGGGGGGAAAGGTGGTGGGGGGGTATGTTGCCCCCTATTTGTATGAATCAGGTAGCCAATTCTTACACATTGCACCTTTAACTTTCATGTCAACAACACCTCAAATCATGCTACAACTGAGTTTTTCAAATGTTACTGAGTCCTACAATTTTGTCCATGTGCACGGTCCAACCCACAACTGTGGACACACATTAGACCCAGTGTTTTCACTTGGTTCAAATCCAGACAGTCTCTCCATTAGAGAGCTTGCTGTTTCTGACCATATGTTCTCCAAACTATTATAAAACCCCAAAAGCAAAAGGTACAGTTCTGTGTTCTCAATAAACACACAGCTCAGTCTTTCTCCTCACTTTTTAATACTGAAGTGATAGATGGCTGGTTCTGTGGACAGAGATGCTGAATGTAGGTTGGGGGTCATTGTGGATTGAATGGATAGAACACACGTACATAACGTTCACGTCTCGGTCACATCTCGCTTCCTATGTGAATTCCCAGTTAAGGCTTGATTCCTCTGTGCGCGTCTGTGTCGTAAAGCATCCCAGAAGGGGCTCTCCACTCCGCTAAAAATATACGCCTAGTCTATTTTTGACAGAAGCTGCATAAGCTCATGGATGTATAAAGAGAACTGGATACAGTGTGGGAGGTGGTGCCCCGTTCATTCCTATGAAAGTTGCTCAGTGGTGCATGAAGTCAAAAATCCACTTCCTGCTGTAAAGAAATTACCCAGATGTTTTTGTTGTTATTATACTTCTCTGTGTCTCTCCCCACCCCACCCCCCTCTCCCCTTCCCCCGTCCCCCTCCCTCCTTCTTTCTCTGTAAACCCAACCGGTCAAGGCAGATGGCCGCCCACCTAGAGCCCGGTTCTGCTTGAGGTTTCTTCCCGTTAAAGGGGAGTTTTTCCTTGCCGCTGTCGCCAAGTGCTTGCTCATGGGGGGAATTGTTGGGTCTCTGTAAATGAGTACGGTCTCGACCTGCTCGATGTGTAAAGTACCCTGAGATAACTTTTGTTGTGATTTGGCGCTATATAAATAAAATTGAATTGAATTGAATAAAAACATACTGCGCATGGTAGCATGCACCCATGGAGCATGCTACCTAGAGACTTCCGCTGGCTGCAACTTTCTGTGACTTTCAAATTTTTATTTGGACTAAATAGATAAATAGAAATATGATTGGACTAAATAGATCAAATTCTGATAGTGAAACAAATCATTTCGCAGGGAATGTGACGCTCAAAAAAATTTAATTTACAGACGTTTCTGTAATTACATGGTTTGTCATGGCGTTTTTTTGTCATGGTTACAATAATAACTGAGTGGTTAAAGTTAGGGGACAATCGTGGTCATGATTTGGAAACAGAAAAATGAACAGTGATCTCAACAGTGATCTCCTGTGTTAAAGTCAGATGTTTTGTTGACCCATGCATCCACACCAACCTCCTCCCTCCGCAGACTTTGTCACTACAGTCTCACTAAAACTACATACATACATACAGGAATAATATTTGAGTTGATGAAGTTATAACATCACAGCGATAATATGACCTATTTTCATCCACCAGACTGGTTTGTCAAAACACTCTGGCGAAAGGCATTTGACTATATGTAGAAGGAGGTCTGAAGGAGCTTTTTTCTTTACTCTAACTCTGATGCCATGGCTGACTGCTCACCACAGTTTACAATCACTTTCACCTTCATTGTTTGCCTTGTCATTAGAACCACTGGCACAGACAATCACTTCATCTGAGCTAGATGCTTCAGTTACAGTTACAGTACTGATTATCAGGTGTCTTTGTATGCTGATGACAATGTAATTTATGTTGGCACTGCTTCTGACTTTCTACTGCCCCTTCTTCAGATCTTCATAAATTTTAGCAGTTTATCTGGATGTAAATGAACTGTTCTGAGATTTATCACCTCTGAATGAGGTAATAATATGTCTCTGATATTCCTAGACAATAAATCTGTTACTTATTACTAAAGGATGTACAGTATATTGTAGAAGCTTTTTTGATATAGATGGGCATAAATTGCTTTTGGTGGTGGTGTGGTACCTGGTGAACCAGCTCGTGGGCGATAACACTGGCCACTCGCTGCTTGTTGTAGGAGGATGACTGGTTCTCATCGTACAGCAGGTTGGTCTCCCTGTAGGTGATGAGGCCCCAGTTCTCCATTGCACCAGTACCAAAGTCAGGGATGGCTATCTTATCTGGATCAAAACAACACAGAGAGTGCATTACAGTAACCTCTTATCATATGTTTTATTGCATTACTGCTTTACTCATTCAGACAGGGAGATAGTGACTGTAAGATTTTATCATACAGAATAGTGGCCATGAAAGTTGGAATGGATATTATGGTATAGAGAATTTCTACAGTATATAACAAAACTGAGTACACCGATGATCAATATCACAAAAATGCTAAGTAATTACAAATCCTGTCCATTTAATACAAATTTATTTGTTTTTAGACAAAACCCAAGAAGAATAAAGCCAATTAATTAAAAAACAGAATGAAAGGTCCATATTTAAGAATGAACTGCAACAAAAGTCAGCACACCCTTCATTAGTGAGACTCCATTCTTTAATTTTTCAATATTTGTTATGCCTGCCTTTATTTTTGATGACAGATTGGATCCTCCTGGGCATGGATGATACCAGTCTTGGCCAAATCTGTGGAGACATGTTCTGTCATTCTTCACAGATGATTCTTTTCAGCTGCTCTTTGCTGGAGAGGTTTTGTTGCTATACATTCCCTTTAAAATACTCTAAGGGTGTTCTATTGGATTCGGGTCAGTTTTCACTTTTTTCTTCTTTAAAAGCTCTTGTGTGTGTTTGGGATCATTGTCATATTGGAAAATTCCTCTCCTGCCAACCTTCTTGAAACTGGGAGTCATCTTCATTCAGTATTTAGGTATACAAACTTACATTCATAGTGCCATCTATAAATGTCATCTCCCTACACCTTTTGCACTCACGCAGCCCCATATCAGCACATTCCCACCTCCACTGGTGCCAGAAGTAGGGGGGTCAAAGGGCCATCAGGCCCCCACTTTACCCTCCTCCCACATTCTTTTTAACTCGTGAATCACTGTATCCCCTCAAATGCCCCTATATTGCAACACTTACAGTAAAAAGACACAGCAGGTTTTGTTTGTGTTCATGTCAACAGCAATAGTGAACACAACAGCTGTGAGTGTATTTCTGCTCCTCAAAACTGGTATTTTACACAATCACAAACCAACTAAAAATGTGTCCTAACAGCAAGTGAACGTCTGACTATCACATCGCATCACGTAACATCGGATGCTCTCTGTCCACACTGAATCTGTTATATATGCACTTCTGTTACATCATGTTAAAAAAACCACGTACCTATCAGCTGTGCACTCAAAATCAGACTGGAGATGTAACCACTCAAGTAAACATAGTATTTGCTATCCTATGTTTGTACTTTTTATACTTTTTTGTACTTTTTTATATTGTGATATTTAGATGTTTCTTTACTGGAAATTACATACAATATAGCCAAACAGCAACTTAACCAGAAACTTCCAGCTCCCTGGCAATTTCCCTCCAGGCAGCTGCTACCTTATTTAAGTTTTTGTAGTGAAATGAGGAGGTAATTGTAGAGATAACTCTTCATTTTAACTAAATGAATCAGCTGTTCCTCGTCCATGACGTGCTTTTAACACGAGCAACAGAAAGTAAATAGGAACAGGGCGTCCGACAAAAGTTCAGCTCAAAACGGCACACCGCGTCACGCTGCACAGTGCTGAGTCGCTCGCCACCCCTTGGAGAACTTTTGGAGAACATTCCAACAGAAAACAAAGCAATCAAACTGATTTTGTCACTGATGCTCACTCGCATAGTATTCAGTTAGGACTGAGTGTAACATGTAGATTACTTCTCTAGTATTTCACATCTATAACATAATCTACTGAAATGTCAAATGTCAAAATACCTCGGGATGTTGCAGAAACATCAGTACTGGTGTTCTGTTTGTTGAGAAGTGACAAGTGTCTTTAAATTGAGAGATTGATGTGCGCATTTACGCATGTGGCACAGCAGCGGTAACTTCATTAACACCAGATTGGTCAGGATCTGACAGTAATTAATGTTCTGTGTTCTGCTAAACATCTACACCATTAACTGTTTATAAAGAGGTCAGCTGTTACACACAGATTCCAGGTTTATAAGGGGGAATTGTTTGTAATAAAGCAGCCTTAATGGGCTGAGCTCCATCAGAGCTGTCAGGACATTTTTATTTTAAGTAGCTTAAAGTCCAAGATTTCGTTCTTGCTGAAAACAGTTCTGTGTGAAACAATACAAGAGACTGTGTTGGTGTAGGAGTGTTGCTTAAAGTGCTAGTGAAACAATGAAATATGAGCAGAAAAACACTGCACAATGGTTTGTATTACTCACAACTCTGGAAAGTTATCATGCTGTAACCCTGTTTACTAGTGTGCACATGTGGAATGCGTCTGTGTCGTATGAGTGAAAGTATGAATGGAACCGTATGCGCATCCACAGTCCGCGTGCAAGTCCACAGCTGTCCATGGACACGGAAAGTATGAAAAGACCTTAACACACACACACACACACGCACGCACACATACACTTACACTTCTAAAATGAATCCGGCACCCCTGCCCGCCTCCATGTTTCACGGTTGGCACTATGCAGTCGCTGTGGTAGTCCTGGCAATTTCCACGCCAAACATGCTGGACCCCATCTGATCCAAACTAATCTATTTTGGTTTCATCTGACCAAAGAATGTGCTGCCAATATTCATCAGGCTTCTTTCATGTTCTTTGGCAAAGTTTAATCTTGCAGTTTTGTGCCGTTTTGTGAGCGATGGTTTTCTTTTTGAACGTCAACTGTAGAGGTTGACTTCATGCAGTGTCCTTCACACTGTCTGAGCAGTCAGTGAAACACCAGTTCCCACAGATAATCCTTGTGCCAAGTCAGAAGCACTTGCCTGTCTGTTTTTCAATGCAAGGCTGTGTAAATAGCTGCATGCTGTCATTTTTCGAGGACGGCCACTGTACCTTCTGTTATTGGTAGTATGGGTCCTCCTGTACCTTCTAACCACTGTTGCAGCTGTGTTTTGGCTTCTGTTCAGCAGCCTACTGATGATCTTGTACCCTCTCCCATCGTTATGAAGTCTCACAATCTGGTTTCTTACTTGTTCAAGCAATTCCTCACCATGTGGAACTATGTTGCATGAGACACAACCCAGGCCAAATGTGAGAAAGTTGTGGTGTTCACAGGTTCTTTTATAACCTTGTTCATGCAGTTGTCTGAATTAGAAATTACAGCTAATCACTTTTGTGTGAGTGATATACTCACTTTTGTTGTACTGAGGTTGTACTTTGAGGCCTGTATTTTCAGTTTAGTCTATTTAACCTGTTTGTTTTTAATTATAAATAAGATCAAATACCCTGCACTTCTCCCTAGAAATACTACAATTATTGTAAGATGATACAATTGTGAATCATTTAACATTTTAGTGATATTGCACAGGGGTGTACTCAGTTTTGTTATATACTATATAATATATGTTTTAAATATTAAAAAAAAAACAGTTTTAGGCAACCACCTGATATTTCCTATAGCACCACTATTAGAAGAAATGTTCCCTTTTATACACAAGAAATTAGAAAATCTACAAGACAGATTACCATGAATTTTATGGAGCACATTAGTGCATGTTTATTTATGTGTCTGTTTAGGAGGTAGTTCTGGGAAAGACGCTAGGAACACTTACAGATTTCCCAACAACTTGCTACACTAGGCTGTCTCCTTCTCCACAGATTTCATGTCAGTGAGCAGATTTCTTCCACTGGGATTGAATAACTTAATACTAATTCTTATTACCTTGTAGATAATGCTAGATTATCTGGGGGGGTGCTTTACTCTTTGCAAAGGTAGCAGTGTTTAGACTGAACATTATGTGTGTATTAATGTTACTGTATATTTTTTATTTAATTTTACTGAATGTATTAAAATGCTACTGTAAATGCCATTGGTGAGCTGTTCCTAGGGATGAGTAATATCATATCTGGGGTGGTATTCTGATCACCTGTGGCACCTGGCAACAGTGTGGATATTTTTCTTTTTTGGGAAGACGTATAAATCAAATAAACAGAGTCACAATTAAAGTTACTTAATTAATGTTTTGAGAACATACATACTCCCAAGAGAATAAAATTGCAACCTCTAGGGGCTCCTAGCAGGGACTTTTAGACTTGTTATTCGTATTTGGAAAGTGTGACCCCTAAAACAAAGTAGGTCTCACCATGATCACAAAGGTGGAACAAAGAAAATGATCAATTACATGTACTGTAATCATAAATGATTAACATAGTATGTAATAGTATAGCAGTATGTAAATCACACGATTTGGAGAAGGAGTCAGACACTTCCATGTTTAATGTGGAGTGATAAGAGGTTGATGATGATTACTGAAGAGTTTATCTAAACATACCCAGCTTTGAGATGGAGTATGTCATGTTGAAGTATTCCTCAAAGTAGTCAAATATGACCTTGGTCATGTTGGCTGCATACATTGCAGTTCCTAACTGACTTGGTTGGGCGTAGATTCTCAACTGCAAAGACAAGGAAGACAAAACTCAGAAGTGTCTGTGTATTGGTTTGTTTGTCTGACAGTATAAATCTTATAGTTTATTCATTTTTTAAAATCTTTTCAACAATTCTCGTAAAGTAATGGTACTGATTGTTACACACAGTGGTAAACTCACAGGAATTCCTCGGGCGGATGTTCTTTCCACATGGTCGAACTGGTGCACAGCAAAACATACCAAATAGGTACTCATTGGAATAGACTTCTGGAAGGAGGTCCTCACTTTATTGCCAAGCAATTGTTTAGGGTTTCCCTAGAGAGAAGAAGGCTGATGGGTTAATGTGGCTGTCACTCTGCCTGTAGAGATGGGTGGATCCCCTGGCCCAAAAACAGAGGTGCAAGATTGATTCCTCTGCTTTTAGTATTCAAAGCATTCACTCCAAGCCCAGCTTCCCCTTTCTTTGTTCTGTTTTTTTCCTTTAACCATGGGAAAGTTTGAGAAATTATGCTCCTTCCACCTACTGCAACTATGCTATGTCCAACAGGATTATGAACAGTTTTATTGGCAAGTATCTGTACATACAATTCATAGCAGTAATTATTGTAGCTGTGAAAAACTTTAGTGTGTAGTAGAAGGACTACATGATTTTCTTTAGAATTAAAAAATAAAAAACTACCAGAATGAACTTAATAAAAATAAAATTAAAAAGGCAGAAAATGGAACTGGAAATGGACAATGGAATGGAAAAAGTATTGCTTTTGAGCTGTGAGACCTTTTTCACAGCACACATTTGGACAGACAAAAATTGGCAATATTGACAACTGTCGCTAGCAGATTTGATTAGCTATAGCTAGCACTCTGATTAACACTAACTCATCGGAAACTTGGTTGGTTGGTCTCCAGCTGACTTTTTAATTTTTCCATCTTATTAATAGAAGTCTGTCAAATGGTCTTAAATGTAGGCTACACATGATGGCATCTATGGTATAATTCTAAAAGACTGTGGCTAAAGCTACATGGCTCAGGCAAAAATTTGCAACCTCACCAGTTGGTGATCCATGTAGAAGAAAGGAAAGAAAGGAAAGCTATTACAGTACATTATCACGAATGTAATAAATGTATAAGCTAAGATGTAATTTAAATGTTAACATAACCCTATTTGAATGCTTATTTTAGAAAAACATGCTTGGACAAGCAACACTGAGGTTAGATTTGTGCTTTTTTTGTTCCTATATTCAAACAATACGCTTCACTTTTAAAAGAGAAAGGATTTAGGGATGAAGACTAACTGATGTGTTTGGCACTATCTTAGATAATGCTCTGTGCACACCACTTGACAAGCATTCAGAGAAATCAAAAGCCTGATAGATCAGGGGAGGGATTTAGCAAAAGGCAATTTGTCCTGGGCAGCATTCACTGGGCAATGATGCATCTGTACAAGTTGAAAATGTTTCAACTTCAGCGAAAAAAATGTCCACTTTCTGACATCACAAATGTTCAGAGACATGAACAAAAAGGAATGGAAGAACTTGCATTCCTGACTTGAGTCCTACCTCAGGTGGCATGTTGGACAGAGCACCATACTTAGCATCATGAGTGATGGAGATTTTGTAAGTAGCCTTCTTGTTGGGTTCATCGAAGCAGGGAAATGACTTGCGGGCATCTGTTGGCTCATGATCTGTCGCAGCGATCTTTCTGGTGATCAAATAAAGAACAGATTATTGCAGAAAGGGTTTGAGACCAGAAACTTTTTAAGTATGAAGAAAATTTTATCAGTTTGCGTTATCTTGTAATAGTTAGCTCCCCTGACTGACTCTGATTCCAGAGGAACTTCTTACCTACTTATGAAAATAAAATCATCTTTTAGTCAGGTACCAAACTCTGTGGACCCACTGAATACTGGACCAATACTGGACCATGATTGGCTCCTGACTAGATATGATGTCACAATCATGCTCATATTAACTGAGATTTAAGGTGAACTCAGAGAAATTTTCCTCCTTCAGCAGATTAATGTGAAAACAAATTCTACACATATATCATTTGGCACAGAGAAGAGAACAACATCCAAGTGAAGGTACAAGAAGCAAAGTATAACACATTTTTGAGTGGAGGGAGACTTTAAGTTTTTACGTCGGCAAAAAGATATCAAAACATAGGAACTTCTCAACGCACTCCTGCAAAGTAATCTGTAATGTCCATCCACATGCTCAGTGTGTATGAGGATATGTATTTAGCCAATGACTGTTTGAATATATACATAGAGTCCAGCACAGGACAGAAGTGGATTATGTCTCTGGAGTGGTTTGAGAAGTTTTTGATCATTTTTTTCCTGCAGTGTAAACATATGTCACCATTGGAATCCTTTGTAATTGACATGAATCCAAGCTGACCACAGCTGCTCTCCGTGAAGGAGCACATAACATGTACAGAGCAGATGAGTGTTTGTTACTCAAAAGATCAACTCTGGATGGTGTATCACTTCAACCAATTAACTCAAAGAAATTGAGCAAAGATTTATGAAACAGGATTTGTCCTTGATGAAAGTAGAATTTTATAGTTTGACAAAACAGTCCCAACTCAATGTCCACTAGCTCTTCCTAGAGATTCCAAATGTCTCACACTGTCTTCATCAGTAGATGATTTTTGTTCAGTTGTCATGGATCAGGATTGTTTTCTCAAACAGGTCAAGAATGAATTGTCATGCTTAGACTTTTACAGTATTGTAATGAAAAACTGTGCTGTCACTGTTTCACTCTTCAGAACTGCATACTGTCATTTGTCAAGTGATCAGACTATATTGTAAATGTATGCATCAGTAAACTACAGTATTTGCATTGTTTGCTTTATTAAGGATATAGGCATCTAGAACAGCTAGATCAAAGCTGGATATGACTGGAATGGGGTTAAAAGCAACAGTATCTTTAATTATTAACTGGAAACTTTTTTGCTGTTACGAAAAAGTTTACACAGTAAGTAATGTTATGTATGTTGTTTTTTTATACAGCTAAAAAAAACTGTGTTTTTGTCTCCAAGGCACCCTACCAAATGGCTTCCAATGACTCCTCTGATCAGGTTAACATTAGCATTTGATTTTTGCTTTTGATGAAATTTAATAACTGAAACGTGTTTTGTTTCATCCTTATCTCAATCATAGAAATAAAAAAAGTGAGACAAAAGGAAGACAGGGAGTGAAAACCCCACCCTTGATTACTGAAAACACCTTGGTAACCACAGTCACAGAAACAGAAAATCTGAAAAGTGCTGCCACACTGATGTCTTCCATTAATTTGATGTACAGCAGACATCATCATAAACTGAAATCTGATAAATATGCAATGCAATTACAACCGGGCACTCCATGGAACATCTCACTTAATAATGTACATAAGGTTTTTAAGTTCTTGAACAGGTCATTCATGCTTTGATTTCTACTTCATTTACTGTTACCCTCCTGTTTGCAGCTGCTGCAAGACTACTAACATACTGTAAGAGACAAAATATTATGCCACACAAAATTTCTGACCTGCCAGAAATCCAACAAATAGTCTGACAGCCAGATCTTTGATCATTCAGGCCATTAATCAGATGTTGTGACCTCAAACTGCACATCAACTCACAACCAATCTGGCTGAAATTCATCCTAAAATTTGACAACCAATTTAGGGTTAAAATCAGACTTAATCTGTATGGTGCCTGGCTGGTTTAAGGGTGACTGGTCTTTTGCAGTTGATGAACCCTACCAGTGGAACCAGTGGAACCAGTGAAATGAACTAGTTTGTCTGAATTTTCATCCAACCAAGTGTGTACAGTATACCTGTTCCACATGGCCACACTCAAAGGCAGGGTGAAAAGTCTGCCATCATAGAGAGGAGAGAGACATGATCAATAGCACAAATGGGATCAACGGCACAAACAGATCAGTCTCTCCTCTAAGACATTCTTGCACTTGGTGGTTTACACAAAGAGTGACAGGAGTACTTGTGTGAAGAATGAAGAAAGAGAGTTTGAGAGAGAAGTTCAAACCCCACCTACTTTCTCACCTCCACAGACCTGGGCAATCACTGCCTGAAGTGGGCCTGCTTGCTGGATTGTTGGTTTTTGGAAAGTTACAAAAACTGTCTGACACAGACTATTGAATTCTGGCATTAGAAAAGTGTGGGGTAGGGTACACACTTCATACACACTGTTTCATTTGAGGCATACTGAACCCTTAACGGTGCCTGGTATTTTGCTGTCCCCACCAGTTGATCCATTATTGTCACTGTCAAGTGAAATTCATGGATTTCAAAATATAGTGATTTTATAAATTTTCATATAACTCTCACTAATCATTTTCTCCTCAATAAGATGAAATTCATACTTAGGCTGATTAAAGAAATCAAATCCCATTTGATTATCTGTAAAAGCACATTGTCATAATTTTTTTTTAAAAAATGTTCTTGAAAAGTTGACAGTTGGAGATATGTGGTTTATATAAGACAGTCACAGTGATGCACAGCCAAGCATAGTTTGAACCCTGAACACGTTATTTCAAATGCTGGTGACAATATACAGTATATGAAATTATATAATTTTTATTTCTTGATGCTGCCAGAAGATGCTAAATGGTTAATCAATCAATATATTCATCCCAGAGCATCAGTAGATTACTGGAAATAGTAATAAACCATTATTTTAGTTGAGCCTGAAAGTTCATTCTTGACCTTGGAAAGAATAGTTTGACAAAAAAAATCTTGACTCAAGGTTCTCCAGAGCTTTCAACCACATCTCTGCAACTTGCAAATAGATAGTGAGTGAGTTTTGTGCTGAGAGGTTTTTGTCAAATAATTTTAGTAATTTCTGTTTTCTCTTCTGTTTGTTATTTTCTTTTTTATTTTTAAATGCTCTACACTGGTAACATTATTATAATGTGTATATATAGCATATTTATTGTAATTTATTTATCCTATATAACATTTATAAGCAGTAGATAAACAGCTAATACATGGTTTATAACACACTAATATGTAGTTATAAGCAAATATTTTAAATGTTTATTTATGTATTAGTCAACAAGTCTTCCATTGAAGCATCCATAACTTGTGAATAAACAGTTAAAAATACTTTTTAACATAATATAACATGTGTAAAGCTATTACTTTACACACATGGACAATCCTTGTATTATGAAGCATTTATTAACTGTTTATACAAATCATTTACAGGTAGGTTTAAAACTATTAATGTGTTCCAAAAACATGAAGACATATTGTTATATAGGATTATGTTATTCATTATCTGTTTATATACCAGTCATGGATTGACAGATACATTCATGAACAATTAAAGATATCCTTTGTTGTGAACACCAATTCATTTTCATATGCTGTTTATAAATGCCACATAGGGTGAGTCAAAATACTGTTAAGTGTAATAAAGTGTTAGACTGAAGCTGTGTTCTGTCTACATGCCACTTTTGTTTTCTTTTGCTTTTGTGAATAAGAACATGTGTTATGTGTGTGTTGGTTATGACAGATCAAATCCCATCAAACAACTTACTTGGTGACCCCCCGCTCAGTGTAGATGACCCTGTAGAATCCCACCACAGAGCCGTTAAGCCACCCCTGGAAGTCCAGACTGAGCACGTACACCTCTCCTGGGCCGGTGATGGGCAGCTCCTCTGTGGCCTCCACCACCACATACTGCTGAGGTTTGTACTCAAAGCAGTTTTTTACAGTCACTTCCTTCTGCCCTCTCTGGCTGTCCAGCATCCTCAGCCTGGGCATGGCACTGACAAATGTCTCCCTGATATGGAGCCACAGATGGCGGGTGGGCTTGCTGACTTCCACATGAATGTCCACAGTGCCCCTGTAGGTGTCGTCGACCAGGTCCGGCTCCAGGTGCAGGTCATAGTGGATCGGGTTCACGTAGCTGGGCAGACGGAAATTCCTCCAGTCCCCGCTGGAGTCAGAGGAAGGCGTGCAGGGCCCTCTGCCAGATGGAGGGGGCTGTGTAGGCTCTGCTGTGGGGGCTGGTGTGGAGGAGGTAGGGGTGGTGCTGTCAGACCTAGAGAGGCCCACCCCAAGGCCCACTGCCAAAGAGCACACTACCACCGTCACACAGATGATGACTACATGTTTGCCGCGGATGCAGTACCGCTTCTGCTGCTTCTCTAAGTCCATGCTGTCAACCATGGCGACTTCCAAGCCCACACACTTCTCTGGACTAAAATACGACTGTCTCCAGGTAAAAGCCTCTAACGTTGACCTGAAGTCAGAGCAGCAGGCTTTGGCTCCTGCAATATTTAGATTAGCTGTGTGAGCTGATCCAAAGCTTGCCTCTGTGGTGCTGAGGGGTGGAGAAAAGAAAGAGGAGGAGAAGTGAGGAGAGGGAATCTGTCAGACAGTGGAGAGAATCTCACATTGAGCGAGAGGTTTATTCTGTCCTCAGTGCCGCTAACACGCCTCCTCCTGTTAAACATCTACAATCTGCCTGTCAATCAACAGCTAAACTTTATGCATTGTGCTGCAAAAATACAAAGTACATAAAACATGGAAATAAGTGCAACATCGTGTGTGTGTGTGTGTGTGTGTGTGTTTGGTTTGAGTCTCTATCACAGTCATTGAAATCTCAAAGTGATTTGGATACCGTGGAATCTGTCCTGCTGACAGTGGATACACAGGGGGAAGGGTCTATTGTTTGGACATGTCCATGCCTGCTATTGCATTTGCTCTTTGGTCAACATAACAGTGGTTGCAACAGAGTCGTGTGAAAAGAAAAGGAAAACAAGGCTGTACTGTGTTGCGCCACAGCAGCAGGATTAACTATTCAGAAATATTCTTTTTTTCTTGGTGTTCCAGGGACAGGAGGATGATGATGTTGGTCATCTACTCAGGTGGTCATTTGTTTGTCCAACACATCAGTCCAGAGCAAAATAATTTAACACCTATTGGCAAGATGACCATGAAACTTGATGTGGATATTTATGATCCACAGAGGAGGATCCCAAACTTTGTTGACCCGCTGACCTTTCATTTAGCCCTCCTTCAGCCCAAAATTTCCACTTATACACATAAATATGAAAATCTAATAGGCATTTACATTTTGGACACGCAAGACAGTTGCAAAGTATGTATATATATGCGTGTGTGTGTGTGTGTGTGTGTATATGTGTGTGTGTGTCTGTATTCTCATAGACTGACAGTGGGAACTCTTCAAGCCATGGATGGACAAGAAACTGTCCTGGTTAAAACAAGCAGCAACTACCGTGGCTTGATGCCGAAGCTAATATGGAAATACCTTAAAGTGCAATGCCACTGACAGCTGCCTGATGCTAGCTCCAAAAAATCCCTGGCAGCAATTGACTCCCATTCAAAAAGCATCAGCTTCTCTCTAGAAATACTAAGTCAAAATTATTTATGGTCACTGTGGTCTCAATCTCTAAATTCAGGCCCTCTAATAAGTGTGCTGGTGGTCATTTAGGAAATTATTGCTCCATTAATAAGATTTGAAGACTTTTAGTAGCTTTGATGTCTGCAGTGTGGGCGTTGATTGACAGCTGTGATTGACAGTTGGCTCACCTGCTGCTCTCCCTGGCTCCAGGACTCGCACTGAGTCGGACTATTGTTACAATATTTCACTAAGTTTAATATGACTTGATTATGATACCTGCCCTGTTAGCACAATTTAGCTAAAGTAGCTAACGTTAGCCCAGGTGTTCCCAATAAGCTAGCGTTAGCTTGGGTCCGAGGTAGCAGGGTGTGTTTCTATCTATCTATCTATATATGTATATGTACCTATGTATATAATACCTTTTTTCCAACCCTATTGCCAAATAAGAATGTAAATATCCTGCAAAATCCTGAATTAGGTTCAAGGACAAGATCATTATTTCTGTCCAATGTCAAAGCTTTCTGAATTACCTGTGCATGGAAATTAACAGTAAGTTTAAGGTTAAGACAAGATCATGGTTATAGCGCATAAACTAAGCTTAAGGTAATGTTAGGGTTGGACAACTAAAATATTTGGCTAAGGTCAGGGAAAGATCTTGGTCACTGTTACAAAAAGCAAAGAACTGGATGCAAAATGTGAGGTGCGGATATGTACTTAATTCCTAGGATGCAGTGCTGATGTTTTTATGCAACTCTAGTGTCAGACTAAACAAGGCTTAAGGTGTTTTTCCACCATGAGCCTCCAGAGCAGCTTGAGTTCTCCTTGTCATAGATTCTCCTCAAGTGTGTGGAACTCTGCTGGAGGGATGAACAGAATTCTTCCAAAACATATTCCCTCATTTAGTGTTTTGATGATGGTGGTAGAGAGTGCTGTCTAACAAAAATCACCTACAGATGTTCAGTTGGGTTGCAATCTGGTCACAGTGAAGGCCATAGAGCATGACATCATTTCCATCCTCTCCAAACCATTAAGTGAGCCCTGTGACCTGTATAGAAGCATTTGTATTGGGCACTCATTATTCAGGTTTTTCCTTCAATTTGTCACTCATCTATATTTCATAATATAATAAGAGCATGGTCATAAATTGACTGCCAAGAGGATAATCCCTTCTGACTTTAATGAGCCCATGGTCTTTCTTTTCCATGACAAACATTACATTAGACCCAACAATACTACCATTAGGTTAAGGCTTTAAGAATAACAAATTCTCAATATGCTGTTAGGTCTGACCAACACATGACCATTGTAGCCTCTACAGGGTGATACTAGGGCTCTAAACATCGAGTTTTGTTTCTAAAGAAGCTTAAGGGCCAAAGCCGTTTCAGCAGTCCAGCTTATGCAACTAGTCTGACCCTGAGCTCACTCCTCATATTGTATCTTTATTGTCTCAGCAGGTTTGCAGGAGAGATAAGACACAGATAAATGTTATGACTCGCTCATCTTTGACCTTCACTAAAATATCTGCAGTAAAGAAACACACTCACACTCACACTCTCATTTGGTCACTTCTGCAAGGAAGCCCTGATTGGCAAGTGAGAAAAAAATCAATTTTCTAAGTCTGATCTAAATTGTTTCTCTCCTGTCTTTATGTCTTAAGAACAGGTGAAAAAAAGGTTTTGCCAGGATAAGTCCTTTAATTTTTTTTCATCTGTGAAATAGGTGGAAAGAAAAGTTTTGGCAGGTGAATTTGTTGTTGTTTTTGTTGTTGTTGTTGTTTTTTTTGGTTTTGGTCATTTTTTGAAGTGCTAGTTGTTATAATACTCATTTCAGCCACAAGAGGCTGAAGTGCACCACTATACCATGTTGTAAATAGGACTAAAAGCATTCATGTTTTTTTCCAGGTGAGTTTTAATTCCTCCATGCACTCTAAACACAAGGTAGGTGTTAGCAAGTTATGTAACATTAGTGTCATGTCTTTCTTTTGGCTAGAAATATATTTTAACCTGCCGTTAATGTTAGCTAGAATTCCATAACTGTCTATACTGTAGGTGGGGGGATAACCATGGAGAGAGTGAAACTTCTGATTAGAATAGTCAATAGTTCATTATGTGAACTTCTAGCAAAGAGAATATTAGTAAAATTGAATTCCCACTTTTCACAGTCCTCTTTGCAATGAGTGACAGCTCTCTCCACTGCTGCACTGCTCCAACAGAGCTTTCCTTATATAGAGAAATGGGGGTGTAGTAATTACTGATAACGGGCATGCACCTGTCAATTTAGAATGATTCTGATTCACTAACATACGCATGGTGATAAGAACAAAATTGGCCGGTGCGCACGTGTCCAACGGTAATTTTGCATGCGTACTTATTTTGTGTGCAAAGAACATTTCTACACACATAGTAGTGAATGAGGCCTATTGTGTTCTTGAAGGTCTTTTAATAATTCCCCTCATATAAACTTCACTGTCTTGATGTTTTATTATTCCTAATTTATCAGGAGTCATAAAGATTAGCAGATAATCAGTAACTTAATTCCAAAATTGTTAACCCACACTAAATATGGACAAGTTCCTGGGGGATTAGAAAGGGATCCAAATGTAACATCAAGAAAAATTCAAAATTGACAAAGTTATCTGGATCTTTTCAGGACTTTTGACTGTGTAAAAAAGACATAAAACCTGGTGAATCTGTTCACATGTCTCACCCCACAGTGATAGTCTTGTCAGCACACCTGCTGTCAGTGCTCATTGCTCCACAGCCAGGTGATGGCAGGCTGAAGGAAAATTTCTTCATGATGTTTATCCCAGGACAAAGAAATTTCAATGGTTAGAGGTTTCTGTTCTGTCACAAACCTCATATTGCATACTGCCTCTGTCTGTTAGTGAGGCAATAGAACATTTGACCATTTCCTACATAGCTGGGATTTTATCCCTATTTTAACCATTAAGTTTTGGGGCATCCTGGTACTCTTTTTTTTGGAAACAACAGCCAGGTGCAGTGACTTCCTGGAGTCTTGTCATTGTGGTGTGTCACATTTGTTTTCCCTATTGATGTCGGGTCCGTCCCAGTACCCACACTTGCGGTATTTGCAAGTAGTCAAGTGGTTACTTGTGTGACATATTTACGTTCCATCACAGAGCTCAGGTGCCTGTTAAGACCGCAAGAGTGTGGACGTTTACCAGAGCTCACTGGGACACTTTTTATGAACAGGACATCCCGTCACTCACGCAAATACAAACACTGGCGCAATCAAGTGAGATCAACCAAACAGTATTACAGTCACAGTCAGATGACACACATTCAGGTGAGAGGACAAAGCAATTAAATAGAGTTAGAAGCTCTAGAAGCATGTAGCTTTACTGAACTTAAAAGAGACAAAACACAATGTTGTTTTGAATGGTTCCTATCTCATAACATTTTATAAGAATGGAACATATTTCTCAAAATCTTTGAAAATGGATATGATATTCAATATTGATCTTGACAGTGTCAGATATGCATTACTCTTATTGGTCCCATCAACAAGAAAAACAGATTGTTAATATTACATAATAACAATCTGTGGAGGTTCTGCCCTAACTGGATATTAAAGGATAAGTTCACATAAGTTAAAACAGCAGTCAGGTGTCCATATGAACAGTGAAAGAGGTTTTCCTCGCTGTAATCATTCCTCCTGTTCATACTGACTATTAAAATATCAGCAGTCTGAGTCTTTGTAGCATGAACTTCCCTCTTTGTGTTTTCTCAGACAGTGTTTCCCTGTTGAGCTGCGGTGGAAGTATAGTAACAAAAAGGGACTTTGGCACTAAAAAGACTGTAACATTGAAAGATATCTACTTGATTTGACTCATTTGGCAAAACATGTTTCACTGCTCATTTGGGCTCCTGACTGTTGTTTTAAAAATTGTGAACCTTAATAATAATATTCACCCTGAATCCAACATCATAAATTCTTGTCTGTTGATTATTGTTGGTTGAACAGATAAACTGCTGTCCATCAGGAAATAGTTCCAGCATCACAACCACAAACTGACATTGTTACATTTCTATTTTCCATTTGGATTAAACAAACGAGATACAATATATTAATTAGTGAGCTTTAGAGGTGTTGGTAGGTGTATTTTTGAAGTTTGGGCAGAGTCAGGCTAGCTGTTTCCCCCCTACTTCCAGTTTTTATGCTAAGCTAGGCTAACCACATCCTGTTCTGTACATAACACACAGATATGCAATTGATATCCATCTTGTCATCTAACTCTCAGAGAGAAAGTGAATGAGCAATTCTCCAAAAATCTATTTCTTTAAAGGGTAAAGTCACCTCAGAGGTACAGCTGCAGCAGACAGATTTCCAGCTTTTTCTCTGAAAATGGCCAACTTTTCCACTCTGACTTAGGAATGCAGTGATATCAACTGAATTAGGGACATGGCTTATGAATGTCCCTGTAGGTGTCCAGGTGTACAGCAGACGAATGGAATGCTGAGGACATTGCACCAAACCACCTGGCCCTTGATAGCCATATCTGCCGTCTCTGCACAAGTTAAACTTGTTTCATGAACAGAGCTTCTTGGTGCTGTTTAATGGACAGGTTTTTCCGTTTTTTCCTTACAGACTTCTGCTGGCTTCAATATGCAGTGATCTCCCAGCATGCACTGGGTAGTTTATAGTTAAGCAAGAAGTGGATAGTCTGAGGCCATGGAACTCTGATAACTATCCCCTCCAGGTTAGGACTGTGACCATGTGAAGTTGTTTAAGCCATACTGTATTAATTTGCCTTCATTTTATACACCATAGTTCTCTGTTTAATGCACCCCAACATTGTATTTCACCAGTTCATTCTGCTACTGGGTTATGGGTAATTTCTAACTGGCATCTGTTGGTGTAAGTGATATCACCAGTAGTATACAGTACAAGTATCACTTATCACTTATTTGACCTCAGTCCTAGTTTGCACTTATGGAGGAGGAATTGGCCTGTGTGATCCACACAAGGATCCCTACCACATATTTTTCCATTGTGTAAGTATGGGTGTATGTAGGGCAAGTCCTGAACAGCTGGAACTAGTTTTCCTCATACATAATGTAGTTTTAGACCTTGAACAGCGGAACACAAGCATTATGTGAAAAACATACATATATAGAGCTTGTGTAGAACAAACACACAGGACTACCATATATATTTGGGGTCTCCAAAATACAGATGTAGACTGATCAGTGTCTGATCTTTGAAATTGTGTGTATCGTATTTATTATTTGGAGTGTTGTTGATATGTGGTGTGTGTGTGTTTTAATGACAATTTTCCTTTTTTGTGGACAATAAAGTTGTATTCTATCAGGGCAATGATTTTTAATGAAAGCATGATGAGACTGGTACACAAAGCACACAAAGTAAATAAAATAGTAAATAAATAGAACCACAAGACAATAGCCAGCTGATGGCCACTGAAAAGTAAAGGCAGATAATCTCATGTCACAGGTGGGCTGTCTCTTTCAAATTCTTAAGAGTTCTTTCAAAACCTGGAGAGTATCTGCTGGTGCCATCTAATGGGCATGTCACATTGTCAAAGAGGATTTCCAGTGTTTATCATAACAGGCTTTCTCTTGATCTCTTCCTCTTCCTCTTTCTCTGTTATATTCTGTTTGATTTGTTGTTATCTGTTGTTGCACCTATCTGCTCTGCATGTTTAGTAAAGTCATGTCATTGAACAGTAGCTTTCTCCTTGTGGATGAGACAGGAAGAGATGTGTTTGTGTCAGATGTGAATCAGAATGCTTTTGGTTCTAACTAAAGTGCTCAATGTTAAATGTGAAATAGAGTCAATTTTGTTTTTCTCAGATTTTGCAACCCACTAGAAAATTTAATGATTACTCTAAAATAGAAGAAAAATCTACATTTGCAGCCCACATGTAACACTAAGTTCTAAACATGTGAAATATTATGAAATTGTCCTTTGGGCTGGATTTGTGACTCGTTATAAACTCCTAGTTTCAAAAACCCCTTTTAGAGAACTTTCAGGTCTCACTACAGACACACAACACATTCACTTTTCTGTGTCACATATTTTATTTTTACAAACAAGTTGGATGTCTCATCAACATACAGTGTGTTATTTTGAAGTGCAGAATGAACCCAACAAAGCCTGAAACACTCAAACTGGAACAGTCAATTAACTGTAATTTTTCCTTGTTGAAGTAACTGACACTGACCAACTTCACTGTATCTCATAAGTGTTTCTGACATCAGAGTGGTTGAGCTGTCTGACCGCTCAGATGAGTTTTGATCTGTCTTAAGTGTGGTTCATTTTGCATCTTTTAATGTACTTGTCTATGGGGAAGACTCTGGACACAAGATCAGGAGCTTTCTAGGTGTTGTTACGCAATTGGGGTAGGTGGTGTGATGTTTTGTATCTGTATCTGTATCTGATTCTCCTTCATTGAGGGGGTGGGGGGGCTAGCTAGAGTCTGGTTTGGCTTCCTGTATGTTGATGATGACTTAGGTGGAGTCTTCTGGGACTTCTTCTTTGGGAGTCGGGATAGTCTTGTGATTCCCACCACCTTCAGCTTAATTGGAGCTTCAGATATTCCTGCCATGTTCCGTGCTTGGCAGCGATATTCACCAGCATCCTTGTAGGATAACCCGTTCAGGCTGATTATTGACCAGCGAACTCCAACTCGAGGAGATTCCTGCATGACTAGAACAGAAGAAGTTGCACAATGTCAGCTCTCTGCAAAACAGTGTTTCCCCTCAAAGTATTCTATGATTGTGACCTGCTACAGAATCACCACAGGCACCTGGGTGCACTAGCATTTATAACTTACAACTATAACAAATTATATCATTTTCACCAAGTACAGTTCATTTGAATGGAATTGTTAACTTTAGCAACCAGTAGTGTTGTAGTTGCATTTATCTAAAGTCTATTTGGAGTCTGAGGTTTACAATCTTTCCTAGAAAAAATGATTAAAAGTGGCACTTTTTTCAAAGTTAATTCTACTCAGGCTGTGAAAACTGTTGCACAACCTCTTTTGTAGTCAGAGAAAATAACCTTGATGATATCAGAGTATGTCTTTAGGTTATCCCGCCTGGATAGAAAGGACAATTATGCCAGAATGGTGCATTTTCTGCAGCTGCAGGACTGCCACTGCTCCTTCACATACCACCCCCCCCCACCCCCCCACCCCCCAATCCCACCCACACACCCTATTCCTAAAGCACACACCCACTTTGCCACAACCACTCTATTACATCAGTCAATGTTTATTAATACAGTCAATTGTTTACAATGTTTACAATCTCAGTTCTCGCCCTGACTGACTCTTTACCTTGTCTTTTGCCCTTGTTCTGTTTTTTCTTGGCACATTAGGTTGACTGCCTGTATTGTAGTACTTAACGCAGTGGTTCTCAAAGTGGGGTCCAGGAACCCCCAGGGGTCCTTGAGGGTGTTCCAGGGGGTCCCCAGCAAAAATTTATTTTCACTATAATTCTATCCGTAGGCAACACAATGGGGGAACGTATGACTGTTTTGGTCATGGCTTTCATACACTTTCCATAATAAAACATGTAAAAGGAAAAATCTTATCAGATGGGGGACCCTGGGACAAAATCTTTTCAAAGGTCTGTGGTCTAATTTGTGTCAGTTACCTCAGCTTCGGCTTGGAGACTTTTGATCATTCTTTTTAATGTATCAGCTCACAAGTCTCACAACTTTATGTTGTACAATAGTAAATAACTGGATTAATCTTTTAAAAGCACTGGTTTTCATTTTTATTTTAAACAAAATAATTATGATCCATGAACACCTTGCTGTTTGACAATGTCCACAGAGCCCCTTGGCCATGGGTGCAAACATATACTGTGTGGTATAAAAATATATCTAAAACTTTAATGAGACAAAGAAGTACAACTTACAACTTTCCAAATTCCTGGGTAGCTGTTCAGAGTTGTCAAGGAGGTCCTGTTGGCAGCAATCTGTACAGAGAACCAGATCACAACATGACTCAACTGAGACTCAGAATGTTTATAACATCAATTCATCACCTGAGAGGGACCCTTGAATCCTCACCAGCATTGGCTGAGGTTTTGATCCAGGTCAGAGTTGGTGTTGGGTAGCCGGTGGCATCACAGCGCAGGATTACGTTGCTGCCCAGTGGAGAGATGACTCTGGTGGCTGCAGGCTGGACAGAGGGCCTCATACAGCGGGACAGCTGGGCCTGGGTCAGCAGCATCCCTGACTGACCCAGAGACCTGCTGCACATCAGCAGCTGGTCTATGAGAACCACAGGACTCCCCAGGGACATAGAGAGTGACATCAGCATGGAGATCTGGCAGTCACACAACCAGGGGTTGTCATGGAGACCTGGGTATCCAGGAAAATTGTTTTCATCATTGAAATGTTTTATGTAGGTCACACATTGGGTGGAGAAATGATGGATGTAATGGCAGGTTTATGTAATTTAATTCAGTATTGTTGTCACTACAGGCAGTTTCTAATATATTTTCACAGCGAAAAAATACAGTGATGGTAACAGTGACAGTGATGTCTGTTAACAATCAATGCAAGGCATTTACTTCTCTGACAGTTCTGAAGTATTTAGCACCAAGTTGGATATGGAGAGCTTAAAGGAAAATATGAAAGTCCCACTCCTCATAATGTTATTGTCTCATTACACTGCTGTCTAATAGAAGTTATGTGGGTGTTTTTTTTTTTTTATATGAAAGTCCCATTTAACACTGCTGACAGCACCTTTTCCAGGCAGGTGGTGACAAATACTGTATGTACACCTATAATTCTCATTTCAAAAACTGTAAATGATTTAACTTATTCTGCATTTCAACACTATCCAGAGGAGCGAGAAAAGAGTGGATCACAAAAGTAACTAAATTGTGTTGGCTCATCCTTTTCTTTTTTAAATCATCATGGTGCAAAACTTCTGAACTCAGAGAAATTTTCTTATTATATACTTAATAATGTTGACAACTCTTTTGTTCCTCCTCAAAATGAAATGACATTGAAATGGAAACATTAAATATTACTGTAAACTAACTAGCTGTGTGAGCAACTCTTAAACATCATGAATGTTGACCTAGACCTTCTACCGAAAGATATTTACACATTCAGTGTTCTTCATAGCTTTGCTGATCTAAACCAAGTGAGGATTTTTTTGATAGGTGTAGCATGTAATGTCTCTCTATTCATCCAAAATATACTGTACCCAAAATTCTCCTTTGTACTGGTCCTCCCTGTTGACCAGGGAGAGGGAACCAAAGGTCCAACAGCTCAGCAGGCAATATAGTCAGCCTGAAGAGAGGAGAGGAGAGGGGAGGAGAGGAAGAGAGGAGAAGGGGGGGAGGGGAGAGGAGTAGGGAGAGGGGAGAAGTTGAACACCAGTTGTCTGTTGAATACCACTGAGGTTACATGGTTTTAGCAGTTGGACACACCTGTTGCTGGACAGGTCGAGGTAGGTGATGTTGGGGAGAAAGAGTGCAGCATGGGCAGGAAGACTGGACAGACGGTTGTTGTGGAGGCCCAGTGTCTGAAGGCGGGGCATGTCCCTCAGCCCCTCCCAGGGGAAGGCTGTCAGGAGGTTTCCATCTAGACGCAGCTCTCGCAGGGCCTTCAGGTTCACAAAGCTGCTGGGGTGGATGGATGTGATGGAGTTGTACGTCAGCCACAAGAAGCGCAGCTCTGACAGGTTGTAGAAGGCTGCTCGGGGCACCCTGGAGATCAGGGTCTTCTCCAGACGCAGCTTGACTGTGTCAGCTGGGACATTAATGGGAACAGCTGAGATTCCAGGGTCACTGCACTGCACCAACCTGACATGTTAAACACAAACCTGTAAGGGCTAAAGTTTGGACAGATAAATACCATTGACTGTATATAAATATGGACATAATGACAGCTCCCCAAAAGTGAAGCCAAAACATCTGGATCGCCCCCTGGTGGCTGGCTGCAGTATAGGTCATAAGTCCCGTCCCCTCCATGTTAGTGGATGGGACATGAGCCAAATTAAAAAATCAAAGTACACATCAAATAAATTTTTCTGAAAGATGGTTTCTGTCATTTTAGGTAACTCTTATCACGCTGATGTTTGTCCAAGTGCTCATTTTACTGATAAGTTTGTTTTTAATAAGTTATTTGATGATATAAAAGGGCGGTATGACATCATGATTGACAGCTGTGACAGCTGCTCTCAAACCTCTGTCAGACAGTGGGACAGCTGAGGTGGCATGTCTAGTGGGCTGACATCCCACTGCCCGACTACCATGCGCTATATTTTTTTTCCCAGGATGGTGAAGTCATGATCCACCCCACTCTGCCTCTGATTGGCTTACCCTGATATTCTTACCCTAAACCTAACCAACCTAACCCAGCCAATCAGAGGCAGAGTAGGGTGGGTCATGACTTCGCCATACTGGGGAAAAAAATTTGTCCTACTGCACAGACTCTGGCTCCAAATGACATCACACAAGCAAGATGGCAGCTCCTGGAAAAGAGATATTTTGGCTTCACTTTTGCATAGTGGCAGGAATTGGAGACACATTGTCCATTTATATACAGTTACTGATAAATACACTGACATTTATTTGCTGAATGCATTTCTTATCCAGAAATTAATTTGCAAATTAAAAAAAATTAAAACCAGCATCCAGTTATCTTCTTGTTTTATTTGCACATGTAGCAGATAGCCAATTGGCGCTCCAAGCTAAGATTTTTTTATGGGCCCTATTCACTGTGAGATGCACACAGATGCAAACACATACATACATGATATTAGAAACCGCTCTTGGATTTTGTAGTCAGGCTTTAACACCTCAACATCTTGTACATAAGTACATAAAAATTAACCATCTTAAAAACAAAATACTGTGAATAAACCATTATAAGGCTCTTAGACAGTCTCCTCTACCATGGTGCAAGTAGTTTTAAATTTGTTTTGACTTTCAAAAGGATCTCTCTGCTGTTGCAACAGTGACAGGTCATAAACAATAGCAGGGCAGAGAAAACATGACTGAATGGTGATCCACAATAAGTATCTTTGCATGTTGGGAGACTAGGACCTGTGGTCCAGTGTACTGTCTATATTTACATCACTGGTTGGACTTCATGTAATTTTTTAGGTGGCGCACTGCCATCTTTGAATAAAAGCAATCATGAAATGGAAATTGTAAATGGGAAAGGAGGAAACAATGACAAAAAGTTACATTTTAAATTAATTTTTTTGATTGTTTTGATTGGCAAATTTAACTTTCTTTTTTGATGTTTTTTTCTTATTTATCATTTATTGCATCATTTAAATTGATTTATTTATTTATGATATCTGTTTTTTAATTGGTAAATCTATTAGTTGATTATAATTACACTGTCCAAGCTCCACACTTTTACAGCACATTGCTGCCACAAATAGCTCTACAGCACCAGTGGTGGTAAAAAAAAACTCCACACACACTTAAAAAATGTATACACTTGTATACACACACAACAACAAGCAAAAAATATATAAAATAATAAAGTGATTTATTTAATTTTAATTTGTATGGCAAATTTGGAAAGCTGTCTAAAAGGCAAGAAATGATCAGCTTTTAAGTGTAACTTTTCTTTAGCACATTTAATTACTTAGATTTGTTTTGATTTAGAAATCACTTCTTAGAAAATATATTGATTTATAATAACCAATCACTGAAAAATATTTCTGGTGGCACCCTGCAGCCTCCATAGCGGAAGATTGTCTACATGTATATTAAAATGTGCAGTCATTAATGGAATCTTATTGCTTTTGGATGACGTCTCCTCCTTCACAGAACATAATGTATGTATTACACCTTCAATTTGCAATATAAAAATGCTATCAAGTGACAGAATTTACTTAGATTTGATTACAATATTTATTGAGTTAGCACCACTGTGTTGTGTTGCTTCTATAATATGATTATTCTTAAAATACAATAAGCTACAATATGTGAATGTTATGTTCAAGCAGAAATGAATTGCACACACACACATAGAAAGAGAGAGAGAGAGAGAGAGCTAACGTGTATGAAGTCAACCTCACTCAACCTGAGCTCTGCTATTCCAGTGTTCCCATAGGCGCAGGCACATAAAGCTGGACAGGAGTGGACCACCAACAGAAAGGACTGCAAGATGTGAAGAAGGACCAGCAGATACATCTTTCAGATAAATCCCGTACTCACACAGGCCCTTTGTATCTCCATATTCCCAGTCCTGTCCAGTCTGTGTCCACAGTGCAGAGTGAAGCTGAATCCCAGATTAGCTGGGATTACACTGTTTACAAGCAGCATGTAATCCCACGCCTCACTGTCAGAAGAATCACAACATCAGGGCCAACCCAAGCCTTTTGGGGCCTTGAGGATAATTTGACCCCACCACTCCACTCTGTAGAGTATTTCATAACAGCATTATACATCACACAACAATGTAAGACATCAGTGTATAATCCTAAAATGGGACTGTTAACTATGTTATTATTAACAGAAGAGGTGTAATGGTACACAAAATTCACAGTTCGGTACGATTTCGGTACAGCAGGAAGAAAGGAAAGGTAGAAAATAACATTTTGGTCCTTTATTTTGCAAAATGTAAACATCCAACAATTAGCCAAAACTATTACTGAAACAGTTCAGTTGCTGCAGTGGAAACTGTTACTGAAACAGTTCAGTTGCTGCAGTGGAAACTGTTACTGAAACAGTTCAGTTGCTGCAGTGGAAAAGGAAGGCTTTCTGTTTCTTGCAAGGAGTCAGGACACCTGCTGACAGCTGTTTTGCTGATGTATTAATTAATTAAGTATTAAGTATTTGAAATAGCTCCACCTCCAGCAGCTACAGCAGTAACATGCTGCTTACACACTGATGCTTCAGTATTAACAATTATGTCATATATAATAATATATCAGTCAGAAGGACCAAACCACTACTTTTACTGCAATACTTTAACTACATGTTCTCTTTCAGAACTGGTTCTTATGACGCTGTCCGACCGCGTCAGAAATCAAATGTTTTTATAGTTGTTCTGAACGGCTTCACTCAAAGGCGGAGTGACAAGCCGACTGTCACAGAGAGGGGAGGGGGACGACCGTCACGGGGAGACGCGATATTGTTTAAATATGGAGATAACGGTGCATATTGTCATAATAGTGTTGCACTCGGTCAGTGTTATGGGTCTCTCAATTATCATTCTGATGGCAGTGACACTACAGGGTAACCAGGGTAACCAGGCTAACTTGGCTAAACCGGCTAGCATACATCCATGAGCAAGCTACAGCTACCAAAACGTTCCGGGTGAAACTCGCACTCTAGAATTATTGTTCCGCACGTCGGACTAAGTGGATTATTAAACTATTTTGACAGTAATTGTTTGGGTCTTGGAGCGTATTCTTCATACGACTGCATGCACCGAACCGTAACATCCGTACCGTGACGGTTCGGGATGAATACACTTACACCCCCAATTAACAGTGTTATTATTTCAAGTGGCGCTGAAAACTAACACTAGTGTTGACTTTAGGCATGCAATACTGATAATGACATAGCCCAAGTACTGAAGTATAGTAGTGGGAGAAATGTTTAGATTCTTTGACCCTGACAACTTGGCTTCAAATCTCCAGTATTTCTCTATAACATTAAATATTGATGACTAAATAAGAAACAATCGTTTCACAATTGTTAAGAGTTTAACATTTAAATGCTACTCTGGACTGTGTGGGAGTAACAGGGTAAAAAGCTAAAAATAAGTTTTGTGGGTCTTTAATTTAAGTAAAAGTAGCAGCACCACAATGTGAATCATTACAAGAAGAAATTAATTTGAAATTTGACTTATAAGTAAAAGTACTGTTTATGCAGAGATATGGCTCCATTGAGTGTTACAATATTTTATGTTGTATTGGTCAATTCTTAATTAAGTGCATTCATGTGTAAAGACCATTCTCATACTGTTGATCAGTGTGATATCTAGGTCATCGTCTGTTTTCTGTGTAAAACATGAATCAGCAAAGTAATGAGTAGGGAGTGAAAATTACATTGTTTTCTTCTGATATGTATTGGAGTAGAATTTTAAGTATCAAAAAATAGAAAATTGTCGAGTAATGTGCATTGTGCAAGTACCTCAAATCTGTAAAACTGTACTTAAGTACAGTACTTGAGTAAATGTAGTTTCTTACATTACAATATTACTGAACAAAGCAGCAAGGTGTGTCATGTCTTTAAATATCCAAACTGCTGTAGAGTTTAGCTCCACATAAAGTTCTAAGGAAATAATCATCATTTCCAGGCATGTCATACCTCCCTCTTTCTCTCTGTCTCCCATGTTTCCTGTCTCAACAGCATCAGAGAAATAATTAGGACTATCAAATGAAAAATATGTTTTAGTTTACTTACTTTATCACAGCAGACATTTGGATTTGTCATAATAGGAAACACAGGTGTTACTAATCACATTAATGATGGCTCTGTTTTATTATGTCCCAGTAAGTCATAACCGTGTGACAGTGAGTCAGCATGTGCAATACCAGGACCTTGAAACTAAGGCAGCTGAATAGAATTCAGCCACCATTCACTGTTTTATTTAACAAAACAAAATAAGAAAATATTCTTGATACAATATGAGTGCAGATTGATATGTTTCATGGCTCAGCCATCAGGAAGTCCAAACAATAGCTGTAGCCCTGTCCGGGCATTGCATCCTCTGAAGGATGTGGCTGGGTGGGTCCTCTAGAGGACCCTGAAGACCAGGCTGGCCCTGCTTCAAGGAAGTTTTCCTCAAACAGCCAACACATTGGCAAATACCAGAGGTAAACTCAGGAAAATTCCATGATACCTGAGTTTACAATGTTTACTGTGACTGTGATTTCACTTCAACTCATGATCGACAACCTGCAAATAATGGACCAAATAACTTCTCTGTATCTGATTAACAACATATTTAACAATAACAATAACAGACAGTTAGCTGAAAATGATTTTGACATTATTTTGTGGCTTGTTGTTAGTGGATCCATTAACAGTTATAATCAGAATTAGTAATTAAAAAAGCTGTGTGAGAAAAAAATACCTGCATTTGTTTACATACATGCCCTGCTTCTGCTGCCTTGCCAGCAGCACAAGTTAGAATACAGGGGGAGAAATGGTCTCCGGTTTAGTAAGTAACCCCTTGATGGAGATTAAGTTAAAGCCTAAATTTGTCTATTTCACAGGCATTATGAAACTGTGTGCAATAATCGCAGAAATTGCACAGTGATTATGATCATCGACTTTACTGTCAACAACACTGGAGTGAATTCCATGAAATTAGATGTATGCAAAGATATCTGTTCTAGCTGATCACATTTGTGTACTACAACTCTCTTTTATATAACCTCTTTCACAAGACCAGTAAAGACATGTTTCTCTGATCTATTCCATATTTGTGTGGCATGCGTGACATGACTGACTTGTCCAGATTAGATTATTTTCCTAAAAGGAGCTTTTATGGTGTAACAAAGCCAGCAAAAAAGTGTGGTGTAGTACAGTGGTTCCCAACCTTTTTGGCCTGTGACCCGTTAAAATAAAGCAAAGTATACCTGGGGCCCTTTGTCACATGTTGCATTGTCTTCCAGTTAAGTTACTGATTATTATCTTGATTCACTGATTAATTTATTTTGTCCATAAAATGTCAGAAAATAGTAAAAAAAAACCGTTATAGTTCCCCACAGTCCAATGTTACAAATTCAAATATCTGGCTTTGTCTAACTAACAGTCAAAAACCCAAAGTTATTCAGTTTATCATCATGTTCAAAAAAGAAAAGCAATAAATCATCACATTTGAGAAGCTGAAACCAGATTATTTTTTTTACATTTTTGCTTAAAACCTCACGCCATGCCCCCTTTGGCTCGTGACTCCTCTTCTCCTCTCATCTTACCATTGTTCAGCTGGTTTGGCCAGCCGCAGACAAGTGTAGAAGGTTTTCATGACTGGAAGTAACCTCTGGCTGTCTTCTCATGTGAGCACAGGATGAAATCTCGCCTGGAACACAGTTCTAATGTTTTTTTTGTTTTGTTTTTATATACAGCTACCATGCACCATCTTATAGTAAATGTGTAAATATTTACTCCCAGTCACTGATTTATTTTAATTTACCATTATCACTGTGTTCCATGTGAATATAATTAGGATAACAGTAACAATATAAATACATGAATAAAAAATATTCCAAATTAGTCTTTTTCAGATCGTTTTGAATGTTTCAAACACTCACACAGTAAAATTATGTTCTGCAAAATGTACAGGACTGCTCTGACCATGGTCTGACCATGAAACAGTTATGACAGTTACCATTTAAAGACATTGTTATTATTGTTATTATTATTATTATTATTGTTTTTATAAATTAATTTGTCCTGGCCCAGAGTGACAATGATAATTACTATTAACTAATGATCATTATTAAATGTTATTAGGTTCTCTTCTTTTCATACATACAGTTTCTTAACTTTGTCATTCTTGATAAACATTATATAATCTGTGTAAAGATCACTGGATGTTATTCACACAACTAATCAAGGCAGACAATAGATCGAGTCAAGACATTTATAGGGCTTATAATTCAATACATTTGATTAAAATCATACATAACACAGCTAATATGATTGGCTTATGCACATGTTAATGAATACAAAACGTCTGGCTGGTTGTAGTCCTGTCAGAGCTGGGGGCTGAGGCTGCAGTCTGACCAGAGGAGGGACGTATGGAGGTCTGAAGTGAAGGAGGACGACCAGAAGAGTCTGGACAGACGCTGGAGGGACAAAAGTCAATACGACTGAATATGATATAATGAACATAAACTGTTTATGTCTGTTAAAACAGTTAAAACAGACATAAACTGTCTGTTTATGAACCAACAGCAGAAAAAGTTTCATTCCTCACCATGTTGCACTGATGTGCTGAAGGACTGAAGATGAGACCAGTTCAAGGAAACACAGGAGCTTTTACCAGGCCAACAAAAAAAAACCACAGGCAAACAAAAAAAACATTACTTAACTAAAAACAAACTTACACAAAATAACTGCGCTATGAAATAAACACAAGTGCATATTTACTTGAAAAGCAGCATCACGTCCATTGTTCCAGATCTCCTGATGATGTCACAGAGTTATAGATGTATCCATTCACTGTGATCACAGAGAACCTTTTGGTTCAGATCAGGCTGGGTCTCTGGTGACTGTAAAGAAAATATGTACAACCCAGTTAGATTACTGGCACTCATCAGTACAGCTCAGCTGTGGAAAAAGCATGATGCTGAACTGAAACTATGTACTCACTCAGTGTGTTATCCTCATCCTGGAGCCATCAGACCTGGAGGATTAGAGGCCTGAGTGAAGGCCTGCTGAGGGTCACAGGTGATGATGAGAACACTGAACAGGTATCTGCTGTTTCTGTAGCTCCAGCTGCAGCTGCTTCATCCTGCTGTCTGTGACTCTGCTTTTACCAAGAAAACATATAATCACAGATATAAAATACACAAATGCATTCACAAACATATCAATCAGTCCTGCTGCTCGACAGCTGCCTCATAGTTCTTCAGCAGCTGAATGGACCTGAACTGCACTGATTTCAGACGGGGAAAGGCAGAACTAAAGAAATCTGGATTTATTGAACCTGCAGCCTGTTACCAGAACCCAGGGGACAGACAGGATTAGGGGGTAGGGTGTAAGCATGAGAGAAATGAAATGAAAATAACACATTTTAATGTAAAAGGTTATTAACTTAGTGAAATCTCAGTGTGCACGTGTATTCCAAAAAAGTTAAAACAAAGTAACTCTTGTGTTAATATTAAAATATTAAATATTACTGAGTTACATTATTATTTATTTACTGAGTTACATCGTGCACACCCGTGTCTACTGTTTATCTGACAAAGCTCGCCGTGGCTTGTTTACCTGAATCGGTTTATCTGTCTGACTACATCAGTCAATAATGTTTACTGTCAGTCACAAATACAGGAGACAGCAGTACGGTCATTTGTTGTTGTTCGTTGTTGTTATTACCAATTAATATTACCAATGTTATCGCATGGAGAGATTATCCATAACGTTATATTATGAATATGACAAAAATTAAGAAACAAAACAACATTGTCTCTTACCGTTCATTCGGTTCCACAGCTGAGAAACAGCTGAATAAATGTCAGAAAAAGCAGCAGATGAAAATCAGAAAAGTTTTGCGAGTTTCATTTACCACAAACATAAGAAGACACGAATATTTCATATTTTGGCTAAAGTTTTCAGCGAAGTCATAATTTGAAACGTTGCTTCTGCAGGTTTCACTTCCCGTGGAGTTAACGAGCGGAAATACAGACAGCGCCACTCTGCCATTGCAACCAAAACATTGTGGTCGGAGGGGGGATTACACCTGAGGATTTAACTAGAGGCTCACGTTGCGCCCCCTCCAACACACGCCCCCTGGTCTACAGGCCGCAGCCGGACCCTTCTCCCCAGGTTGGGAACCCCTAGTGTCGTGTTCATTTACAAGTAGTGCTGCTGTGATTAATACCCTAGCCTGCAGGTGGTGCATGTGGTGTAGACCATATATAAAGAAGTGGTGGCGCTGCGGCTCTGCTCCAATTGGATGATGATGTTGCGTTCTCGCAAACCTGTCGGGAACGCGCCTCTCAGGGCGGACAATCGCCTCACACGTATGTTTTGATTCCTGAAAGTTACTGTCAGTCGACTCGCTGTGAAAATGTCCGCTGTAACGCCGCCTGTACAGGACCAGTATGTTTTCCATCGACGTGAATTTGAAGAGCCGTTTGAAAACCAGAGCAGATGTCACACTCCTCCTCAGCCCGTCCTCGGTGCGCGGCAGACCGCACCACATCAGCAGCGACACCGGGTAAAGTACATGAACAAGCTAGCTATAGCCGCTTAACGTCAGAAGATTTCATGCTAACCTGGTCGTCCTGACTCTAGACCCTTACTGACCAAGAGTCAAGGGTGGTTCTACTAAGCTTACTAAGCTTACAAGACCCTGTGCTGGAGAAAGAGCGTGTCTTTGCTTGTTAAAGTCACTTTACTGCGACTCTACAGTTATCAGTCTGACTTGTAACCCCGAGTGACAGCGGAGCGGTCTGTGCCAAACTTTACTCAAACATCTGACAATTAATGTGTCCTTTTAATGTCAGGCGGTACTTATCTTGTAGAACATGACTTATGAACTAAAATTAATCAACAATATCAAGTACTCAAATCGGAATATACTTGAGCCCGATAGATAACTAGATACATGTTTAATAACATTAGGTTGTAGGATATATAACGTTACACACCCCGTCATACTTTAAGTCATGTCTCAAGTCATGTGCTGCTGGGTTAGAGGTGTATGTATGTATATATATATATATATATATATATATATATATATATATATATATATATATATATATATATATATATATATATATATATATATATATATATATATATATATATATATATATATATATATACACATATATATATATATACACATACATACATACATACATACGTGTGTGTGTATGTATGTGTATATATATACATACATACATACATACGTGTGTGTGTATGTATGTATGTATATATATACATACATACATACATACATACGTGTGTGTGTATGTATGTATGTATATATATATATATACACATACGTGTATGTGTATATATATATATGTATATATATATATATGTGTATGTGTGTGTATGTTTACACCTAACGTGTTGGCATGGCAGCACAGCAACTGTAAAGGGGAATGTGTGTAAATGTAGTTTGGTGACACGTTATCTTCTCTAAAAACATGTGACAAGTCTAGGTTTAATCTTGAGTTCAGTTTAACAAACTGAGTAGGTAGCTGCTATCAGCAGGTCTAATTACAACGGGAGTTCAGACTGTAAACACCAAACTACATTTAAGTCTTGGTGCAGTTTAGTTATTTTACAAGAAAACTTGAATAAAAAGGGTTGTCATTACAGTAGCATTGTGCTAGTTGTTTTAGAATTCAACATAATTTTTAGTTGAAACTGGTGGCAGCATCACATTGTAAGTAAAGGCATTACTTTCAGACTAACAAGTGAATCCACATTCTCAACCCACAACCTCTTTGACATGATTCTGTGATTTATATCAGTGTGTTGTCGGGATTGGTACTGTTAGGATTTTATTGATATCGATATTGATACTGATACTGCTTATCGATAATTATCCATACTTTTATTGATACTACTCTCCATAATTTGGTGCAAAAAATAAAGACATGACATGAAAAGATGTGGAAAGATTCAACAGCTATTTTATTATTACTTTTTTGCAGAAATAACAAGTTAAATTGTGTGCTCAGTTTCCTGTGTATATAATGAGGGACGAAGCTGTGGCTGCTGCTTGACTGATGTTGTCTTATGGGATTATTTAGGAACATAAATTAGAAGTGCCTAAAACCGATGCTAACTATGTTCTGAGTTAATAACTACAGACTTATTTTTATAACGATATAACAATAACTTGATGAGTTTGAGACAATTGCAATTTTATTTCGGCAAATCCCATCAGCATCGAGGCAAACGCGCTCTGCTGCTTCAGAGTGAGGTATAAGGTATAATTTCCTTTACACGCAACTACTTTTTATATATTTTGCATTTAGCTGCATTTTCATTAAATTTAGTAAAGTGAGGCCACACTTTCAAATGTTTTGCCCTGTCAGCAATTACTGGAGAGGACAGAATGTAAACACGCAGTTACGCAACATCAAACGTAATCGTCTGACACCGGCAGCTTTGTCATCATTAGGGGATGGTTAGGAATTTGAAAATGCCAGCTATGTTTGAATGAATTAATGTTACATAAATACTGATAGCAGCACCATTTGTCCAGGAGCTTATCAATATCTCAGTACTGACCAGTCAGGAACTGGTACCAATTTAGTACCGGTTCTCGATACCCATCCCTAGTGTGTAGTCACAGTCTTTGATGGATGTCTCAGTTATTCACAGTGGTAATGCCTTGCTGAGATGAAGGTTTTAAGGGTTGTCTGCAAGATTTTCTTTTTTAATCTGGGTGCAGCAAGTGGTGTGCTGTTGTCGAGAAGTCAGTTTGTTTTCCTGCCTGTGGCAATTTCTGTATGGACTGTGAGCTTTGTTTAGAAAGGTGAGCAGGGAAAGGCAGCAGGTGAAATCTATTAGAGCGACTGTGTGTACCATTGCAGACATGATGGGGTGTGTCTCAGATCGATCTCTGGTTCAGTAGGAAGGGAATGGTTATATCAGGCTCCCATTATGCTACTGATTAGGTTATGTTAGGACACAGATGGGCCACTGATCACAGTTCTGAGGCGTTTCATGATATCATTATCATGAAACGCCTCATCAACAACATGTCTGCCCAGAGCTGTGTTGCCAGATGGACAAAAGGTAGCCAAATCAAAGCCTAGAACCTGCCCAGTTGTCATAATGTAGCCCAATTCTTAATTTCTTAATTTCCATTTAGGAAAGGCTTTTTTTGCACATATATATGGGTCTTGTCACCTTTGGTTGTCTGCCTGAATGGTACAAAAAGCCAGGTTATTACAACCCAACCAAGACAATTTCTACCTGCCCAATTAGATGAGAAGTAGTCTGAACACTGCTCAATCTAGAAACACTGGCCCAGAGTGAGGCAGGCTGTAGTGCCAGGAAATTAAAGAATATACTTTATAAGCTCATAATGATGTGACTCTTACTATGTTAACTGCTGGAGTGTTGTCTTTTAAAGAAACACACAGTACAAGCTGTTTCCAGTCAGTGAGCACATGCTCTCTGCTTCTTACATTGCACTCTGGGAATTGTCGAGGGACATGCAATAAGGAAGTGACTGTAATTACTGTTGTCTGATTAGTACTGTACACGTCAGTATGCACGTTATAATTACAGCTGGGAACTGTGTAACCTTGTATTGTCTTAATGCTCACTGATACATTAGACTAGGCTCTAAAATATAAAAACAGTCTGAAAGAACTTGTCATGCTGTCTAGATGCTACACACTACAGTATATTTAACCCCAGCACAACCAGCTCTGCATCATACAACTGTAGCTCCACACTACAGCTGTAATGTAGTTATTAAGGGTGCATATTCACACTCTTCAGTAGTAACAGTGGTAGTTGTAATTGCTGTCTTGAGTTGTCTGATGATGTGAAAGGTTACAAGTTATAATCACAGTCATCTTTAGATCATGGATGTGACGTGAACTAGAGTCAGACTGATATTGGATTTTTGATGCCGATAGCTATATCAACATTTGAGTGTTTAAGAAATTCAATCTTTTTTTCATGAACACATGACATGAACAGATATTTTTATATGAAGTGACTTTGCTAGCAGGATGGCTGTAGGAATGTTGGTCTGTTGGTCCACAATTTTGGTCCAGATGTAAATAAATATGTCATCAGCCTCTGCTGTACTTTGTGTTTAGTGTCAACTAGCAAACATAAGAACGCGGTAAACATAACTGCTAAACATCAACATGTTAGCATTGTCATGGTAAGCATGTTAGCATGCTGATGTTGGCATTGAGCTCAAAGCAACAATGTGCCTGAGTACAGCCTCTGCGAGCATGACTGCAGACTCTTAGTCTTGCTTAAACATGACATTTCTTTCTGGTGGACATACAAAGGAGATAGTTTTTCAGAATCACCTAAAACATAAAGTATTTTGGTATTTCTGATCAGACATCTCTTCTATATCTGCCAGTATATTAGTTCAGACAATTTATTAGTCTGATCATAACCAGTATGCCTTGAATGAAGTACGTGGGTTAATTCTTTTTCCTGTCAGGACCCGGTGCACAGACAGTGTCTGTCACAGACAGTGACAGAGTTTATATTTATACTCTTGTGTCTATCATATAATATCTCTGTGTGTATTAATAATACTTATTATTAATAATTCTGGCCAATGTTGCATATCATTCATCTGGCCTGTTTTATGGCAATATTGGACTGCCATATGAGTTTTTGCCTGAATGTAATGTAGCACCTTGATCCCTCTGATATTTAATTTGCTGGATTATCCAAAAAGATTCATCTCCATTTGGTTATTATTTTCTACATATTATACAACATTTTCAATATTGTATATCACAATAAACATTGTAATACAGTACATTGTGTGATGGAGGATTTTATCCATTTCAACTACTTCTAATGACAGTTTGGTAAAATTGAACTAATTATCCATTAAGCAGTACATTACACTAAAATTGTATTCATATGATAATTTTGTCATGACACAGTTATATGTAGAGACAATAGATCATGGTTGTTGGTTGAACAAAGCCATAAATTATGATTTAACAAACAGAAACTGTTGTTGGATTCTCTGCTGTGAAATATTTTCCAACAACTCCATAAAGCCATCCCATATATGAAAGGAGTACTCTCTCTCTGTGTGTGTGTGTGTGTGTGTGTGTGTGTGTGTGTGTGTGTGTGTGTGTGTGTGTGTGTGTGTGTGTGTGTGTGTGTGTGTGTGTGTGTGTGTGTGTGTGTGTGTGTGTGTGTGTGTGTGTGTGTGTGTGTGTGTGTGTGTGTGTGTGTGTGTGTGTGTGTGTGTGTGACCTGTCCTGAACTTTGCCTCCACAGGCTGATGGCGGCAGGACCCGACCACGACCTCCCAACACCCCCGGCAGTGGGTGGCCACACGTGGAGGACCCCACCACCAGGGAGCCTCAGCTGGATGACTGTGAGCGGATGGGGACATTGTTTGGTATGATCAACAAGTGTCTGCGGGGGATGGGCTTCAGCCAGATGTACTTTGGGGACAAGATAGTGGAGCCAGTAGTGATCGTCTTCTTCTGGCTGCTCCTCTGGTTCCTGGGCATTCAGGCGCTGGGACTGGTGGGAACTCTGTGCATCATCATCATCTACATCCAGAAGTAACGAGCTGCTAATCGGAGTGGAGCCTGCTGTTCTCTTTGGTTAATGCTCACACACACAGGACTCATTTCATGCTGATGGAGGTTTGGATCTATGCTGCTGTGGTGATAGTGCTGATGGACACAGTAGGTTTCTCCTGCCTCAGTGACAGGAGTGCTGCTGTCCTCATGGTATTGATCAGCTGATTTAAAGGAACAGGAAGATATGTGAGAAACGGCTTGTTTCTGTCTGAGTCAGAGGCTACAGAAAGAGGAAGCTCAGAATTGTGTGTTTGGCTTTGCAAACATGCAAGATGTTCATGTGGTGTGCAAACACAGCAGTAATATCACTCCAATAATCAATCATAAGAAACAGTGTCTGAATGTATAATGGCAAACAGTATGTTATCCTCTTGTGAAGCCTTTTTGGTGTAAAACTTTTACTCTGTGATAGATATGAGGGAGTTGGATGATAAATGAGAAAGTGTAATTATTGTTATTGTTCCAGTAATAGAATTTCAGCTGATAATTGCGTCTGACAATGCGGAGCCTTTTCACAATCTGCTGTGCAGAGAATTGCCACCTGCAAAACCTGGTTCTGAATGAGGATCACTTCTAAATAAGCAATGTTGCCTCTAACGTTCTCTCCTCTGTTCTCTGGTTGTGTTTTCCTGAGGGTGTGACACAAACACGCACACAGCAGAGGACACAGAAGAGGTAATGAAATTAAGAATGGCTACAATTTACCTAAATCAACATCAACAGTGCTCGTTAGTATGAGAGCCACCAGTAAGAGGGACTGAACAAGGAGAACATAAATGTCACAGCCTGTATGTTTTACAGCCATACAGAGCTCTTTGTGCTAATATTGAACTCTAATGCACAAGCTAAAACCAAATGCTGAGTAATAAGTAAGTTTTATCATAATTAGCCATGTATCTTAAAATGTGATGAATTCTTACAGACCCAAGGAGGGTGGAATCGAGGGCAACTGGACTTGGTTGTAGATACTTGAAAACGTTTCGCTTTTCATCCAAGGGGCTTCTTCAGTTCTGACTGACTGGCCGGGAGTCCCAGGTGTTTAACCTCTGTGGGGTCGTTATCAAGGTCATTGATACCATTTCATTCATTAATGCTCCTGGCTATTGGAACCACAGCCAGTCCTTAAGAGTTGTTGAAGTCTCCTGAGGCCAAGTGTAAACAACAGTCATTCAACTCCCCTATTGAGAGGAGGTCTACCTTGACATAGATGGTCTTTCTTCCAGGTCTATCTTTCAGGTGTAGGTAAACTGCTGAGTCTTGACCTGCAGAGTTTGCCCTCCTGTGTTGAGCCATGCATTTGCTTAAAGGTTCTATTTATAATTTCCCGGCCACTGGCCGGGAAGAACCAATCCGCACCGCCCAACATGTAAAAATATGTGTTAATCAACCACCCGAACTGGACTGGACCTGCAAACCGCCAACTTTTTACTAACTGTGTTTACTAAACCATGTTTGGACTACCAACAGAAAAAGCAAAGGGGTAAGCTTTGTTCTGCTATCACTTTTCTGCTCCTTTGTTGAGGTTGCTGAGTTCTAGCTGTGTGTGCTCAGGAGTGGGTGACTTGTCAGTGTGGTTTGTCATAAAATGTGTATTGGTTGACGGAAGCAGCTAGCTGTTTCATTAGCTGGAGGTTGTGTCATTATGCTGGTCGTTTGTTGATGTTAGCGGGAGAGAGGCAAGGCACTCAGGAACACGCAAAAACGTCACATTCTTTGCATTTTCGTGGAAAATCTGGCATGAGTCCTTCACATAGAAATCAGTCCACAGGCTGTTACAGACAACTGAGAAAGTCGGGGAGGGTCTCATTTTTTCAGTTCTGTTACAACCCATTCACTCATTGGCAATAAAAAAACAATTAATACATGTAAATTGCTTCACAATTCTACATATAGAACCTTTAATTGTTGTTTAGTTTCCCCGATGTACAAGTGTGTGCATTCCTCACTGCATTGGACTGCATATACTAGATTGCTTTTCTTGTTCGGGTGTGTGGTCTTTCAGTTGGACCAGATTCTGTGTTTGTTGAAAATCCTTGTCCATCTGAGTTTCTCAGATACTAGAGACATGTAAGAAATGACAATGTTGGGTTTATTCCTCTTTTCTTCACCACCTGCAGTGTTGGTGTTCTTCTGGATTTTGTGGCTGTTTTCACAAAGGTCCAGTTGGGGTATCTGCAAATTTGAAGTGCATCCTTCAGGTGTTTGTGCTCCTTCTCTTGGGCCTGGGCACTTGTTGGTACATTATCAGCTTGGTGGTGCAGGGTTCTGATAATTCTTAACTTATGCTGCAGTGGGTAGTGGACCCACCAGTCAATTAGAACTGGAGAAGCCTCTTGGATGAGAGGCAAAATTTCTTCAAGTATCTACAACCAAGTCCAGTTGCCCTTGATTCAACCCTTCTTGGATAACCATGACCTGGATGACTGAGAATCTTCACAGACAATTCTTACAGACTTTGAAATCAACCTCCTCCCTCTACCAGATAAGACAGATAATTATCAACTGTGATATTCCACATCATACGTCATATCTTAAGCCATCAGACTGTTTTAGTTGAGTTCAATGTACACTAAATGCCTCTTTTTAATCGTCATATCTTATCAAACACAACATCCTCTTTTTTATATATCTTCTGATAGCCTTGTCAGCTCAGCTGTTGTTAGTCTAACACAAACATGTCAATCCAAAGCTGAATGTTCACACTTCAAACAGATGAGGACAAGGCCAACCCTTTCTCCTATCATCACCTGCATGTGCAACTTATCTGTCAACCATTCACATTCACTGGCAGTGTTTTGTTCCAGCGCATAAAGTAGTGTGGTGTTTGATGAGGTGGATGAATGAGTGTTTGAAGATTTGCCTTCTCAAACTTCAAGTCACTTTTGACTTTATAATATTTAACCAAGACCACCATCTTTCTAAACTGTAACCAACAGTATAGATTTCCTAAACATAACTAACCATAAATACCTTCATCTGCTGTTGTTGCCAAGAGTGAAACCTTTTCTGTGCTGCATGATGTTTCCAACCAAATGTATGAATCTAATGCAAAATGCATTAGATAAAGGAATGAAACAAAAAAAAGTGATTGTATGGGAGCATCTAAAGGTGGATTTTAGTTGATTTGACCTTTTATTGTTCTGGTGGTCTCAGGTAGTTTTAAAGTTCAACATATTTTACTCCTTTATGTTGTACTTTCTGCTGACAGATTCAAATGTAATTGTAGGATATGACACAGATTTTAAAGTTTACTACTGATTGTTACATTTTTCCAGGGGAAACATCAACACTGATGCACAGTATGTTCATCACTGACTTACTGTAGCCATGCTGCATTTGTCCTTCAGTTATTCTGAATATACATTATTGTTTATGAGGCATTTGCACTGAGAGTTTTATGCATAATCTAAATGTATTGCAATGTGTATCATTAAAAGTGAGCCTTCCTAAAAAAAAAATGTGTTTTGGCTGTGACTGAGTTCTTCAGCATCTTTTGGCAAGTCTGAATGAATATGTATGTGTCAACATCATATACTTGAAATGATTTGTTCTGGGAGAGTAATGTGATCTACGATGAGCTCATTTGTCACATTACCTCTGTGCTCTGTTATCAAAATGGACTATACTTGTATAGCGCCTTTCTAGTCATCCGACTACTCAAAGCGCTTTTAATACTATGAGTCAATTCACCCATTCACACACATTCATACACTGAATGAGTACAGGGGCTACCATCCAAGGTCCCAACCTGCCCATCAGAGGAAATCTAACCATTCGCACACTGATGGCACAGCCATCAGGAGCAATTTGGGGTTCAGTATCTTGCCCAAGGATACTTTGACATGCGGACTGGAGGAGTCGGGAATCGAACCGCCAATCTTCCGATTAGTAGACGACCTGCTCTACCTGAGCCACAGCCGGCCAAACTCTGGACCATTCACTGTTACTGAGGTTAAAGGACCATACCAGTCATTTTGCATGTTTTATTGTCAGTATGTCATTAAAGGATAATTCGGGGCTTTTTAGAACTTGGGTCTTATCTACATGGTTTTGGCCATGATATATCGATCAGTAACAATAAAACTACCCACCAAATGAATTATTCAAATCTGGGAACACAGCAACATCACTAGAAACAATCGGCTGCATTTCAATCAGGTTTTCGATCTCTTCACAGCTCTGAAACGGCCTTAATTAAGGAAACAAATGATCAATTACTAACAGCTGGTGCTGGTAATTGTACAAGTATAATTCTACTTGATTTTGAGCTTTTGATACTGTCGATCAGGCAATTTTATTGGATCGCCTTGACAAAAGGGTTGGCCTCAGGGATACTGCTTTAGATCATACTTGTCAAACTGAACTTTCTCAGTTGGTGGTGCTTCCTCTTCACTGGTAGTAGTGAAGAGGAGTAGTGTTCCACAAGGCTCAATCCTGTTCCCCTGTTCTCTATTTACATGCTCCCACTAGTACATATTATTCACAAACACAATATTTCTTATCATTTGTATGCAGATCATGGTCAGATCTATGTCCCATTAAAAATCTGTGAAGAAGGCAGCCTACATCACCTAATGTCTTTATCAGTAAATCAAGTGCTTAATGTCCCAAAACTTCCTCCAGCTAAATGAAAAATAAATCCATAAAAATATACCAATAAATAATTGTATTTAGCCACATCTTCTCTACTGAACAGTCTTGCCTCCCTGTCTACCTGCAGCTAGAAACCTGGGTGCAGTGTTGGACATGAACTCTCCTTTGACAAACAAGTCACAAGCATTGTTGAATCATACTTCCTCCAACTGATGAGTATTTCAAAAAACAGGTCTTTCCTCTCTCACACTGACCTTGAGAAGGTCATACATGTGTTTATAACATTGCCTCCTGATTACCATAAGTCATCGCAGTCAAGGTTAAGCCAAAAAAACGATTTCACACAGTTCAGTTAGTACAAAACGGAGCTGCATGGCTTCTAACAAATAATAGAAGACAAGATCATATCATTCCTGTTTCAGCCTCCCTTCACTGCTTACAAGTCAGTTTTAGAATTGATTCTAAGATTTTACTGATCACATTTCAAGCACTTCATTCTACTTTTTACTCTGAATCAACTCAGTAACCTGCCACAGGCCGATTCTAATTCAAAATGTGTCAAAATGAACAGCCAAATTAAATTAGGCAAATTACTTCTTGAGAATCTTGATAGAATATTCTTTTAAAGTGTTGACACATTGAAATACTGAATCATCACTGTATTTTGCTGTCTAACTTCTGCAAGTGTCACTCTGTAATGAACTTAGAAATAAACATTTTGCATAACTCTGGCAAGTAAGACTCAGATCCTCTTTGTTTGCATTTGCATTTATTTGTGGAGAAGCTTCATGAAACATTAACATTAAATACAAAAAACAAGTCACTAAAACATGTTTTAAGGTGGTCTGTCAGGCTTTTTTAATATTAATCTTTGATGCCAAAAATCTGAGTGTAAAATTCATCACCCTACCCCTGGCAGGTTTGGAAAGCACAAAGGAAAGAAGAGGGAGAAAAGGAAGGGATGGATGAGCTTTTGATCACATGACAGTACCTTCCTCAGCAGAGTTTGCACAGTTGTCATGGAATTATAGATGTTACAATTTCCAATTTTACTAAGCACCTTTGTGTTGTCAAAAATACCCAATGTTCCAAACAGTTCATGCAATTCTGTGGAACTTTGCTTGATCCCTGGACTTCTAATTGCTTCTGCATGTAATGGTGGATGGAGCTGTGTTAGATTAAGAGGTAGTGAAATGTCAGGCACGTAAATGTTTATGAGACACATAAATACTTGAGGTGTGAGCTCACGGTGACAGGGTTCAGTGAACAAGTTGAGTTCAAACTGTACAGGTAGGTTGACTGAATTTTACACTCACTGTAGAGCCAACAATACTGGACACACACTATTTACAAGCATACATAGATTTACATGAATGCACACACCTTCAGCTAACCCACGTAAGCTGTATTAACATTGCACCTTGCTTCAGGGCTGGAAAGGGACAAAAGTGTTGACGGTTGATCAGACAGGTTGAAACAACATAACCAACCACAGACAGCTGCTGCTGCTCTATCGACAGTGTCAGTGTTTATCTTTAGGACAATACAATGCAGTAGAATAAAATAAGCAGACACATTATTTACATTTTTACAATCACCTACTGATGTATGACACTTTATTATATACATGAGGCCAAGTGAGTCTCTTCACCTCAACCTGAGGTGCTCTGAGCAGTCAGGATACTTTTCATTTCACTTTCTCACAAGAAAATGTACAAGGTACACAAAATATTTAAAAAAAAATCTGTCAACCCCCTTTGATGGTTGATGTTAAATAAATATAAGATAGGCAGGTAAGATGGGACTCCTCCAAAAACAGGATTTGGATGAGATAAGATGTAGAGCCAGTAATGTATCAATAAGCCGTTTGACTCATAGAAAATACAGTAACAATACCAAACACTGTCTGGTTCCAGCTTCTCCACTCTAAGCTTTTGCAGCTTTTCTCTGTTTGGCTTCCTCATCACTTCAGGTGTTTGGACTGTTGGTCAGATCAAATACATCACTTAAGGCTCTGTCTGGTAATCTGTGATTGGCATTTGTCATTATTTTCAAAGACTAAATAGATATAGATAATTAATTGAAAAATAATTGATAATCTACTTTAAATAAATATAATCTTTAATTGCAGCCATGCTAACATGAAACATTGTAAACACTGTAAACAGTTATGTGGGTACTCAGTTCTCCACTTGGATCATGCAAAAAGAGTAAGGACTAGTTTTCATGAATAATAATCCTGTGGACAATTAAATAAGATGACACTCACTTGATGACATCTGACAAGCCAATCAGTTTACAAGTCATGAATGGAAACACACTAATGATTAAAAGCCTAGAGCAGGAATTACTATCACTGTTCATTTTGATCATGAAGTTGTTTCCCAACATTAAACATGTGCAGCCATGCTGAAAACCTCATGATGTCATCACTATATGGAAATTAACTGGGTGAGCAAGTTTGATCATAGTTTGAGTCAAACCTGCTGTGGCTCTACTGATGGCTCAGATTCAGAAGCTGAAAGATTGTAGAGCAGCAATGAGTGAAAATTAATCTCTGATGAAGCCAGCTCAGTGCCCGTTGCCGCCCTCAGACAGGATGCGGCTGGGCTCGGTGAACTTGGCGGTGGCGATGTAGAACAGGGCGGGACCAGGCACGAGGGCCAACAGCGGCAGGTCCTGCTCCAACTTGTCCAGTCGAGAGATAGAGATGATACCGTACGCATGGAGCAGCCAGTGGCTGAAGAGCACCACTAGACGCTTTTTCTTAGCAACCAGGTTCTTAAAAGACTGAGGTGGAAGAGAGAGAGAGAGGAACAGGTTGGTAATAATAAGGTCAAACACATACTATGCTCAAGAATTCCAATTAAGTTTCTAAACAGCTTAAATTTTGTAAAAATGAAGCCCATCCTTTTTCCTTTCTACATTCATGTACATAGCAGACCACACCTGGAGTTACAATATGGATATAGATCCATAAACTGATACAGTTGACAAATATATTTTACACTGATAATTAAATATCAATTTAAATAATGTATTGAAAAACCTCCATGAAAACAGACCAGCTGTTATAATTTGGTGGAGTTCGGCCAATCAGAGCTCCTGTTGCTGCTGTGTGGTTTGGACTTCATTTATTTTTAATATGATTTTTCTTTTAATGAAAGTGATCACTAAATGGAAACTGAAAAGGTTTTGTGGCTTGTTAGCCAGAATGTGATAAACACAAACATTAGTTCAGTGGAATAAGAATGTCTAATTTAAAAGCCTTTTTACATTTGATTTTAAGATTACATTTTTTATTGTTAATTCTGAACTGCCAGAATGATTGAACTGACTAATATAAATACAGATATAAATACAGGTTTTTTTCAGTTTGAAGTTTTCAATGCATAATTTAAGTTTTATGAATTAATAATATTTATTAAATATTTCATTTGATTTATTTAATTAATTAACCATGATTAAACTGAATTATAGAAAAGGTTTATAATTACTCTGATGGCACACTCCAGACTCCATATAACACACACATCCCAAAACCTAATTCAAGAACTTCAGTGACTTTTACGGTAAAAATTATTTACGTAAATGACACATGTCAAAAGAATTTAAATGTTTTTAAATTATGAACACACAAACAAGCAGTACCTGTATCTCAGAGGCAGACATGTAAACAGCCAGCGTGACCAGAGACAGGACCAGTATGATGTAGGGAAACGCGTAGTCTGAAAAACACAGACTGTCACTCACAGCTGCACAGCTCAACCTGTACAGTTACACTTTGTTATGGAAGCTGATAAGAGGAATGCTGCCGCTTCTGGAATCAAGAAACAATTCAACTCTGAAACACTGTTGACAGGTGGATATGAACTGAGCAGCAGAGGCCTACAGCCTCACTGATACTCACAGAGCAGTCCTCCTCCCACAGCCTGCAGCACAGTGAGGATGGGGAAGAAGTACAGAGCAGCGTAGATGCTCTTGAAGCGATCAGATTTGCCCAGACCGCATGCGATCTTCTTCACCAACAGAGGGCGCAGCAGCATCATCAGCACCAAGCAGAATGCATAGTAGATTAACACGATGGTGTAGCTGAGGAAGAGAAAATAAATCTAATGTTTTATTTGTAGATGAAGAAACTTAACTGCCATCTTGAATAATGAAGTAAATCATATATCAAAATGGCTTCAGATAAATAAACCTTCACTGAAGAAAAGTCACTACATATTATTTGGGCCTAACTAACAAATCTATTAACGTTTATATAGATAATGTGCTCTGTGGGGGGCCACTTCAACACAATTCCTTGGAGTAATTATAGATAATAGATAGATAAATTGAACAGGAAATCAAACATTAATATGATCTCATCCAAAATAGCAAAAAACAGGAATCATTGGCAAAACTAGATACATGCTTAATTTCAGCTCTACATTATATTTATATTACTCCATTATTCACCCTTATATAAGTTACTGCGATATGGCTTGGGCCAGTACGTACAATACAAAACTGAAAAAGATTTATCAACTATGAAAAATAAACTTCAGGTTGTTGAGTTTATTTATAGTTATTTCTTGTTATATTTTTATCTGACTTTTTATATTTTATTTTTTATTTTGATATTGTGCAAATAAATAAACAGACAAACAAAGAGGAAATTTAGTCAGAGACACCGTGTGTCAATGAGCAATTAAGCTATAATTCAACTTTTGTCACTGAAAAGTATGAGTTCAAAATTTCACATTCTACATTCTTCTTCTTATGAGTTCCACCTGTGGGACTACACAGTATTCCAGTTACGTCTTTGGTCATTTTGCCTTTTTATCCATGAAACTTTACAATGGATCACAGTAAACTGGAGGTAGAGGATGCACTCTGTAACAGAAAACATCAGCATATTCATGGGATCAATGTTTCACTTGGTGGAAACATCTTGAAACTGCATGTGCATTTTCCTAATCTTACTGTGCAGGTGAATAGTTGATCGATCAAAGAAACATCAGAGAATGACACTCTGCAGAATGAAACTCTCCTCTACTTTACTTCCAGGGTTTATTTTCTGCAGCTACGTGTTATTTTCATATATGAGGACTTGCTTTGGCGGGTTATTCCACTCATCACTAATTAAAGTATAAGTCCTTTTTTAACTTTTCTTTCTTTACCTAGAAACGGTGTCAGCATTATGACTGTAAACCCTGGGAAAACATTACTTTCACATCTCCATTAATGAGGAGAGGCTGTGGCCTAGTAGCACCACAGAAAGGCTGTGTTGATATTCCTGTGGCCAGAGCCACAGGGCGTCTCAGCACAAAGGAAATGATGGAAGAGAGGATTTTATGAAGATCATGATTGATTATGTTGTGTCTATGCCTTCAGTAATGTTCACATACTCTATCACAGACCTGGGATCTATTACTAAACTACAGCTTATAGGTCTATATGTTGGTGTTAGCATGTTTCCATCCATCTATTTTTGACTTCCTTCATGTTCACACCAAAGTCAAATTTCACACTGAGCTGATAAAATGCAGCAGAAGGATAAAAACTCTGAGATCCTCTTTAAGGATGGGACTTGAATGACAGGAGGAGCAGCGAGTTCACTAAAAAACAGTCGCTGATTGAAGCTGGAATTATTGAGCCACGTATAGAGAGGGACTTAATTAAAATCATAACGTTCAAATCACCACACTCCCCTACAAACAGTCTGAATGAGGCTTTAGGTTGACAAAGTGACAGCACAGAGTTTCTATAGAAGAGCATCTTGCATGATTATAGTGAATAGAATGCTTCTGAAAGGTGAGGAAATGTAAAAATATAAAATTATATAATGATGAATGTATTTCCTGACTGCCCTGGTAGTTTTTTGTGAGGCTGTTGAATATTCACATGTCCAGCAATGGAAAATGCTACAAATTCAGTTCCAGTATAGAAGTCACACATGTTTAGAGCTGCGACAATGAATCAATTGGTTGCCAACTATTAAATTAATTACCAACTATTTTGATAATTAATTGTTTTGAGCCATTTTTTTTTTTTAAAGAAAAAACGTCCAAATTCTCTGACTCTAGCTTCTTAAATGTGAATATTTTCTGGTTTCTTTAATCCTCTATGACAGTAAACTGAATATCTTTGGGTTGTGGACAAAACAAGATATTTGAGGACGTCACCTTGGGCTTTGGGAAACAGCAATCAACATTTTTCACATCTTATTGTGCAAAAACAACTTATCGATTAATCAAGAAAATGATCGACAAATAATCATTAGTTGCAGCCCTAAACTTGTTTAACTTCAGACAACACGTTGACCAGAATGCCTGTGAAAGTCAGTCAGAGGGTCTGAAAGTAGTGTGTTGTGATCTGAGACTGCTGTTCTGTGTGTTCAGTACTTACAGTGGGTACACAGCCTCCTGGGTGCAGTGTAATGTGTTGATGTAGTCTGGACTGGGGTTATACAGCATGGTGTACCAGTCTGACAGCATCTGGACCCGGCAGGAGTGGATACTGAGCATCCCCACTGGCTCTGTGACCAGCAGTGTGACCACCACTGACACACTGCACTCCAGCATGGCTGTGATGTGCTGCAGCAGAGCACTAGAGCTGAAGGCAACAAAAACCAGAGTAACTACACGGTAAGAGACAATACATTCTAACACACCAATGACACTACATTTTCTACCTTTCTACTCTGAGAACTTCACTTCAATGCAGTAGCATGTAACTCTGGAATTGTTTTCACTGAGACTGAAGTGTTTTGTGGGCTGCTGTTGCACATATCTGATGCCAGCTCACTCTTAGTGAAGAAACATCAGGGGCCAGATGCATAAATGATGCACAGGCACAAAAAACGTGCATACACCATTTCCTGCACATGAACTGGTATTTACAAACACAGAATGTGCAGTAAGAATGTGCGCACCTCACACTTCAGACCAGGTGTACACATGTTTCTCTAAAGTGATCTGAGAGAGATGTGATGAGGTGGATGATAAGCTGAGAGACGAAATCTTTTAGTAAGACATTGTTTAGGTTGATAACCAGCTGCATACACATATATATACATACACATTTTATATGTATGTGTGTGTATATATATATATATATATATATATATATATATATATATATACACACATACATACACACACACACACACACACACAGGACCACGTGTGCAATTATTCAATTATTCAGGTGCAAGACAAATAAAATCCATTGCAGGGTACAAAAGGAGTGAGGTCTGCACACTGTTAAGCTCCCAATAAATAATTTTCTTTTCTTTTTTTTCCTCTTTAACTGTGGGAGTGGAAATGAGGCTCATTCAAGTGCGCCCACTTCCTCAATGACTATGATTTATAAAACAGAACCATGCTTATGCACAGCTTTATAAATCTGATGAAAAGAATGCATCTGCATATTTCTGGCTTTGTGCGTACATACAGTTTTAATCATTAAACTACAGTTTTATGCATCTGGCCCCTGGTGTGCTTCAATTCAGCTGATACCACACATTTTAATTTGATATCAAATAACTCCAGGGCAGGGATCATACTGCTTCATCTACAAACAAACCTGAAGCAAAAAAACTTAGTAAATACCTTGTTTCTTACATTATTAACAGTATTGTTTTAATGGAAAGTAATAATAAAACATTATTTACTTATTATTTACTAGAAAAATCATGTGTTATTGCAACATCCACTCATTAAGTAAATTCAGATCTGCTCTCACTTTCAGTTTGACATCCAAATAAAGCAGTTTATCTCATCTAGATAAACTGTTGGTTTGTTTCCAACCTGTCTGATCATGTTACTGCTCATGTTTCTTGACCGTGGACTAGTGATATATTTCAAGTTATCTTGGTGAGGGACATACAGTCCTGGGGCCAGAGGAAAGTCACTGACTGGGCATTTGGTTTCTATGGGCGGGCCCCCATACATGGTCACACATGATGACACGGTCACTGGTTAAACCGCAACAGGTGTTTCGGTTTGAGCAGTGACGGTGTTATCTGGTGACTTTATATATATATATATATATATATATATATATATATATATATACATATATACATATATACACACACACACACACACAGTGGGGCAGAAAAGTATTTAGTCAGCCACCAAAAGTTCTCCCACTTAAAAGATGAGAGATGCCTGTAATTTTCATCATAGGTACACTTCAACTATGGGGGGAAAGAATCCAAGAAATCACATTGTAGGATTTTTTATGAATTAATTGGTAAATTCCTCAGTAAAATAAGTATTTGGTCACCTACAAACAAACAAGATTTCTGGCTCTCACAGACCTGTAACATCTTCTTTAAGAGGCTCCTCTGTCCTCCACTCGCTACCTGTATTAATGGCACCTGTTTGAACTCGTTACCAGTATAATAGACACATGTCCACAACCTCAAACAGTCACACTCCAAACTCCACTATGGCCAAGACCAAAGAGCTGTCAAAGGACACCAGAAACAAAATTGTAGACCTGCACCAGGCTGGGAAGACTGAATCTGCAATAGGTAAACAGCTTGGTGTGAAGAAATCAACTGTGGGAGCAATTATTAGAAAATGGAAGACATACAAGACCACTGATAATCTCCCTCGATCTGGGGCTCCACGCAAAGATCTCACCCCGTGGGGTCAAAATGATCACAAGATGATGATCACGATGAACAAAAATACCAGAACCACGCGGGGGACCTAGTGAATGACTTGCAGAGAGCTGGGACCAAAGTAACAAAAGCTACCATGAGTAACACACTACACCACCAGGGACTCAAATCCTGCAGTGCCAGACGTGTCCCCCTCTGAAGTTTGCTAGAGAGCATTTGGATGATCCAGAAGAGGATTGGGAGAATGTCATATGGTCAGATAAAACCAAAATAGAACTTTTTGGTAAAAACTCAACTCGTCGTGTTTGGAGGAGAAAGAATGCCGAGTTGCATCCAAAGAACACCATACCTACTGTGAAGCATGGGGGTGGAAACATCATGCTTTGGGACTGTTTTTCTGCAAGGGGACCAGGACGACTGATCCATGTAAAGGAAAGAATGAATGGGGCCATGTATCGTGAGATTTCCATCAGCAAGGGCATTGAAGATGAAACGTGGCTGGGTCTTTCAGCATGACAATGATCCCAAACACACCGCCCGGGCAATGAAGGAGTGGCTTCGTAAGAAGCGTTTCAAGGTCCTGGAGTGGCCTAGCCAGTCTCCAGATCTCAACCCCATATTCTTTGGAGGGAGTTGAAAGTCCGTATTGCCCAGTGACAGCCTCAAAACATCACTGCTCTAGAGGAGATCTGCATGGAGGAATGGGCCAAAATACCAGCAACAGTGTGTGAAAAACTTGTGAAGACTTACAGAAAACGTTTGCCAACAAAGGGTATATAACAAAGTATTTACATGAACTTTTGTTATTGACCAAATACTTATTTTCCACCATAATTTGCAAATAAATTCTTTAAAAATCAGACAATGTGATTTTTCTGGATTTTTTTCCTCATTTTGTCTCTCATAGTTGAAGTGTACCTATGATGAAAATTACAGGCCTCTCATCTTTTTAAGTGGGAGAACTTGCACAATTGGTGGCTGACTAAATACTTTTTTGCCCCACTGTATATGTGTGTGTATATACACACACACACACACACACACACACACACACACACACACACACACACACACACACAGTGAGTTCCACCTAGCTGTAGCATGTATGCTAGAACCTGAAAAACTGAAATTCTCCACAAGACACGCACTAAGTCCACACAAACAAACATAACTCATGGCATTATATATGTGGGATCAAATAATCTGTGTACTATTATAATTTAAGCAGACATTATAATCTCTGATCTGAAAAATGTTTAACTGCAGAGGCTCAACAAACTGGGCTTGTGTGGCTGCTATCATTGCAATAACAGTGGTCACAAGTTATTTCTAGCAGAGGTATTTTAAACCCTAAAGATAATAGGTGGTTGTTTTTGCTTTGAAATAGGCTGTGTGTTTGGGTGTATGAGTAGTCCTCAAAGCTACATGGCTCAGTGGTATAGCACAGTGCACTCTAAGTTTTCTTTTCGATTAAACACCTGGTATTGAAACCCAGGTGGCCAGTTTTTATTTTGAAGAAAATACATCAAAATATAATTAAGAATATTTCTGATCCCGCAGTTTCACGGAACTCCATAAAGCATCAATAAGCTAAATTAATCAGATAGATAGCCTAGTCAACAAAATTATGAGTGATATAAAATCATAATCAAGCATTTTGGAGGTCAGCTACATTTCCTCTCCATGATTGGAACATGTGCTGTTCCCATGAGAAACACCTGACATTTACAAACAAAGGTAACCAGTTAACAGGAAAACCAGTTAATTTGTAACACCGGCATCCTAACCTCAGCTAGCCGCTTTAAAGATTAAAAAAAGAATGAAACTAAAAGTGTAAAGGAGCAGCAGAGATACTAAACAGCAGAGTTTTTTTTCCTTCCTGTGAATATTATTTTATTATTTTCCCTGAGCTGAGTGTATTAAAACAGCAGTGATGTTGATTTCTCTTGGGAGAGCCAAATCCCTGTATGGGTGGGCCTGGCCCCCCCGGGACTGGGGACATATTATCATAACTGATAAAAAAATAGACCCAAGCTCTAATAAATCAGAATTGTCTTGAAACATTTAAAAGGAGAGGTTCACAGTGTTTAACAAAAAGAGGGACTTTGGCACTAAAAAGACTGTAACATTGAAAGATATCTACTTGATTTGACTCATTTGGATACTGAAGCTTCATATTAGCTTCAGATAAACTTTTAAATACATTTTTGCACAGAAGGAGGACTGTGGATTTTGTCCTCCATCACTTCCATTGTAAGTGCATTATGAAGGGATCTTCTAATGGTCAGTATGAACAGGAGGAATGATTACAGCAAGAAAAACATGTTTCACTCTTCATTTGGGCTCGTAACTGTTGTTTTAAGATAGACTTGAAAAATTGTGAACCCGTCCTTTAACATAAACATAAACATGCAAGAACAGAATGTGTGAGTGCTGGCTTTGTATGTGAATTCATTGGACTTTAGCTCCTGGCTGGTAGCACTCTAAAGGAGATCAAGAGACTTCATATAAAAGCATTGAGCAGAGCCTATTCTTTCCTTTGTTTTCCTGGTTCTAAGACTATAACTCCTGCAAGCTATTAAGTACTGAGCTCCTGTTTTACCCTGTTGAAGATTTTGTGAAAATGACTGGGTTTAGTCATTATCCTGAATAAAGAAAAGTGAGTGTGTGGGTTTGTGTGTGTGTGTGTTTGTCTAATCCTCTGTGCATCCACACCTCTTCTTTCCAGAGTACCACTCGATGAAGAACCAGTGCAGCACTAGTGGTAACATGGCCATGAAGCCCAGATAGAGCCAGTCGTAGAGCTCAGGGGACTCTGTGCAGCGTTCACACACCTTCTGATGGTTGGCCCGCTCTCCACGAGGACAGACCTGACACCACAGGACACACAGAGGTGATTAAAAGGGATTAGAAGCAGCCCACAAAAACTCCAAGCAAGTCCCTTACAAAGCAGAAGCTGATGCTCTCCTCATATCCTCTGTGTAGCATTCTTTCCCTATTCAGCACTAATATACTTCTGGAGTCACTACCTGCTGTCAGGAAGTAGAACTCTGTCACTCTCTTTTACAAAATTCCCTTTAATGCAGAAAAAACACTCTGAATGTAAAGTGCATGCAGTTTTGCAACACACTGTACTACTACAATGGAAACTTTAGTTTCACCTCCAAATAAGATAAAAAAAGATAAAGACTTTGAAACTAGTGAGAATTGCGTTATCATTAACCACAGGAATGACTCAAACTGAAAGAATAAGGCCTAGATTGTAAAAAACAAGAATTTTTTTTGAAAGCTTTTATCCTTCAGAACATAAGAATGTACAACATGGTATCACATGGGAGTTAGTTAAAACTTATTTTGCTGTTGAAGCCTTAATTAATCGTGAGTGTGAGGGATGTTCACCCCCACTCCTCACAGTGAATCCACTGATACTTCTTAATATCAGTTCCATCATGTAAAGGGGCCCTGCGGAGTTTTCTTGAAAACAAACAAAAGTCATGTTTACATTAAGTGTTACTATTCTTGAGGTCTAAAAAAGTCTTCAATGCATTTCCTTCCTCATAAAACATTTGCAAAGTTACTTTTTTTAAGTACAGCATTGTAGATCATTGGAATAGTCTGAATCCATTGGGGGGGACTGTGGATGACTGTGTATGGCCTCTCCCACATGTCTCTCGTGGGAGACAAACAAAATGGGAACCTACTCATAAAAAACTGCTCCATAGTGCTACTAGTGGACAGAAACTCCACAGGGTGACTTTAACATTATTGGAGAGTGAATTTTGCTGTCTGCTGTATAAAGTCCAACATGCACACACATTGAATGACAAGATGTTAAGTTGGGACTATCGTTTTATTCTTATTAGCTCACACACTGTGAGCAGATGTAGCATATGTGAGCATATGTACAGAGTTTGCTGGATATTCATTTATTCATCCATGCAGCTGTCATGAATGAAAATGTAAAATATAAGGAGAGTCCTGCTCAGATTATTAAACCTCTTCTGCTCCAGTTGTAGACTGACCCGATATGAGAAGAATTCTTAAATTTTTAAATTTTATTATTATTCTAATAAGACTACTGTATATACTAACCTTAAAGCTTACCCACAATTACAACAGTCCTGTTTCTTAATGCATTGAGGGATAACAGGCAATGCCCCAAAGTCCCACACACACACAGTACTCACACCACAGTCTCCCTCCACTGTTCCGTTGACCATCATCCTGCCACAGTACAGGCCTGGACACGTTGAGCTCATGGCCACAGCTGCAAGGACATGCAAACACCTTATATAACACCTTATACACTGTAGTCAGCAGTGGAAGAAGTACTCAGATCAGTTACTTCAGTAAAAGTACCAATACAGCGATGTAAAAATACTCCATTACAAGTAAAAGTCCTAGATGAAAAATCCTACAACAGTAAAAGTACATAAGTATTATGAGCTTGATGTAGTTAAAGTATTGCAGTAAAAGTAGTGGTTTGGTCCCTCTGACTGATATATTATTATATATGACATCATTAGATTATTAATACTGAAGCATCAGTGTGTAAGCAGCATGCTACTGTTGTAGCTGCTGGAGGTGGAGCTAGTTTCAACTACTTTATATACAGTTAGCTAGTTTAGTCCAGTGGTTCCCAACCTAGGGGTCGCGCCCCTCCAAAGAGTCAGCAGATAAATCTGAGGGGTCGTGAGATGATTAATGGGAGAGGAAAGAAGAAAAAACAAAGTTCTGATACACAAATCTGTTTTCAGTTTTTGGACTTTTTCTCTAATCTTTGATTTTTAGTGAAATATTGGATCATTTGAACATTTATTGAAATGAAACCATGTGAGAAGTTTAGAGGTAAAAATCACTATTTGGTGGAGCTGTTAACAACTCATAGACATCTGAAATGTGACCCCGACTACACACTGCTTTTTGTAAGACGCCAAAAGCCAAAAAGGTTGGAAACCACTGGTTTCATCTTTAACAATGTGTTGTATTTTAATAGCTTGTTATATTATCCATTGTGTCAAATCTTCATCTGAAAAGTAACTAAACTAACTAAAAATAAATGTAGTGGAGTAGAAAGTACAAACTACCTCTGAAATGTAGTGGAGTGGAAGTATAAAGTAGCATCAAATAGAAATACTCAAGTAAAGTACAAGTACCTCAAAATTGTACTTAGCTACAGTACTTGAGTAAAAGTAAGTTAATTTCCACCACTGCTTAACAACCGTTTGGCAAGCACTTGCTACAGGTACGTGTATGATTTCAAACATAAACACTCTGAATGGTTTTTCTTGTTGCAATGTTTCCATCTGAAAGCTGAGGTGAACAGTAAAAAGTAACGTTAGAAGCATTTTGCTACTCAAGTCAACAGTGTTTTGTACTAAGTTATATAGGGAGAGGACAGCTGCCAACAGTCTGTTTATTGTCATTTCAGAACATCTTGATCGTAAAGATACGGTTAGGTTTGTTATTTCACACTAACGTTACAAGCTTTATGGAAAGAAGCTCAGTGATAGCTCAGGACCAACACAACCCAAATATCGAAGAAAATTCTAACAAATGGCACATATTACTTTCACTAGTCGCTCTTAAAACATCATCTATAACGTTACCGTCACCATTTTATTTAAGAGACACGTCTGATGAATAATGGGGGCCGGCTTATTTAGCTAATAAAACAACACTATTACGTACAGTGCCATGTGTAGTGTATCTTAACGAGTCAACTATTGTCAGATGAAATAAGCACTTACCCATTCTGGCCCAAATAATGATTAAACACAAGGTTTCCAGCCTCAGTGTAACGTTAATATGTTTACATTTGGTGCACAAACCGGATGCACACTAAAACAAGGTAACACAAACAGGAAGACACGTTCTTCTGACGAAATTTGCGGCAGATTAGATGCAGCAAAGGCGTACTGCTTCCCTCCACAGGTCATCTTTAGAATTACATCAAATCAGTTAAATCCTTATTAGAGTCCAGTGCGATGGAGAAAATTAATAGCAGTTTTTGTTGTTTCACAATGTTCTGCGATATTGATTTCAATGAATGATCTGTAACTCCAGTTTTTTACAGCTCTGCTTGCATGATGCTTCTTTTAGTGTAATAGTTGTGCTTTCATGCATCAAAACATGAGTCACAGTTTATGCCTCTCCACAGATGCATTTTCCATCCAGGTGATTACCAGTCAGTGCCAGCCCATGTTTCAGTCTCAGCCTAGTTATTACCATACTGTCCCTCTCGCCCATTCTTAAATTTGACGTGTGTTTCAGTGTTGGTTAGCTGCTGTCCCATATGACATGCACCCATAATCAACTGCAGATCTTATATATCATCATTCATGTTCCTATAAACACTCCCCAGTCAGATCCTACTGTACATTGTACAACAATAATGACTTTCTCACATTTTGCAACTGCCTTCTCTACATGTACCCTCCAATGTCATTCTTTCCTAAAAAAACAGACCCTGCAGAAATGTGAATGTTTTAACTCTTTCAATAGGCTTGTTATAGGAAGGCGAGTTGTTTTTTTTAGCAACATTATTGAAAGAACAATAACATTACAATAAGAGCAGCAACGGTACAGGAAGCAAGACTTTATAGATACAATTATATAAAGTCTGTGGTTAAACCACAGGGGTTGTACTGGGTAGGAATTCTGGCTTTGTGAATGTGATATGTGTCAAGAGACACTGCATTTTTTATCCAATAATCAGTTCAAGTTCTTCAACTCAAAAATAAGAACATCAGGACCAAAAAGATGATCTCCAGGATTGATTAGGCAAGTTGGGGTGGGAAGTATGGGACATATTGAGTTTAAGATTGTGTATGAACTCATAACAGGGATAGCACATTTTAAATATGGATTTTTATTTTATCAGGATAAATGCTATCCCAATACTAATTTTAATGTTTGGAGAATAAATACAGATAATTGCAGCTGACATGCAGGCTGCATCCTTCTTATTGCATAGCAGCCATCTACTGGAGATATTACACACTGTCCATGTTCTCTCCAAAAATAAATAAATGACCATTCTGCCTTTCTACCCCCTCTGTCCTTTTTATTCTGGTCTCCTCCGTTTAATTTTGTATAAATAAATAAATAAATAAATAAATAAATAAAGCAGTTTATTTCACAAAATAATCAGAGTCACTGGACTCGTTTGAAGAGGGGGATGGGGAGTCAGGGGGAGTTGCAGTGTATGTTTTGGGGTTCCTCAGACCATAAGTATGAATGTTTGGCCTCTTTTTGGTGATGCCAGCTGACCACCATTTTACCACTGCTTCTTGGCTTTGATCATCTGCAGGAGCACAACACTGTGACAACCTCTAGCAAGTGTTAGGTGTGTTTCTGTTGGCAAACTCGGGCTAGATGGATCTTGCCTGTTTCCGACTTGGAATTCCGACTAGTAGTTCCATTGCACTTTTCCATGTTGGAGGTTGTTTTTTTCCAATTACAATAGATTGCAGCATTAGCTAACATTACGTTTGTTAACATTAATATTACAAACATTAGGTTATAATACTTGTTAACACTTCTTAGGCCACTGGGTCAACATTGTAGCGATATACAATCAATGCTTAAAATTATATGATTATATTATAAGTTTCTTGTCTTATTCATTCGCTAATTATCAAACTTTCGTACCTCAGCTCAGTCGACCTCTTCTCAGAAGTTCACTCACTGAAAGACAGTCCTGGATGGAGTTGGACACGCATACAAATGAAAAATAAAGTTTCTATTTGATTAAATGTTTGATTTTAATATTGGCAGTCATAGGCTTCCATAACTGGTATCATGGTGGTCAAACTGGATTAAGAGCCAGATCTAGATGGACCAACCATCAAAACACTGAGACACAGCCTACTGCAGATTAGCTATTTTACTCAAAATGGGCAGTTTATGTTGCTCATGTTCCGACCATGGCAAGAAATGTCTCACTTTTATATGAAAGGCTAAATAACTGATATAACATATTAATACAATGGTAAACGCATTGTTTGTACTAAGCTACTTGGTATATACGCAGGCTGCTATGCATCAGTTTTCACCTTATAATGTCATTTTATTTACAGGGACACAGATGCAAAATCGATCACCAGTTACCATGGCAACATGGTTCATAAAGAAGGCGTGGTTTCAGAGAAGGAGAGGGGGGATAAGATGCAGGTAGAGACAGATGCGAGTGGAGGTTACACAGATGTTAAAACAGGAGCATTAAAGAGGCAGAGGCAAAGCTAGGTTTTCTTTCTCCTCATTGAAACCAACAGGGTGGGAGCCGCTGTGTTCTCTCTTCCGGCGGCGTTAGACACAGCTAATGGAAAAGAAATGGACTGACTTTCTTCTCTTCTCCTTATGCAGGATTGTAAAGGCCAAATGGAGACGGTACATGTAGCCTACAGTGTTGTTTGTAACGATATGGAGTTGTGCATCTATCGCTGCCGTGGCTTAGCTGGATATGCAGGCTGTGTGCTCTCAAAAACATCCAGAGGAAAACGCGTTTCGGGCTCCGTTAAAACAAAGCTGGAACATCAGGAAAACAGTTTGGACCTTAATAACGTATAAAGACAACGACTTGTTCCGTGTAGGTTCAAAACAAGACTGTGACTGTGGACAGGCTGGGAATGTATCATGTAAATTTAGCAAACATGATGCTTCAACTAGATATAAATACGACTCTGGCCAAATTTTGATGGAATGTTAACAAAAAACAAATAACTTCCCAGTAAGTTATTTGACTCTTCTCGAGGTGTAGGCCTGTAGCTAAATGTGTTCAGCAAACATCCAGTTATGTTTTTATAAAGCTTTGTTGTGGTAAATAATGCTAGCTGCAAATATGGTTACACATCAAACTTCGGCGTTATAATTGCATTTAAATACTATAGAATGTGTGAAATTTTCAAAGCAGTGTAGCCACAGTATTCCTCTACCTTTTTACCTGTATCAAATACAGAAATGCAGTGATACTTTATATCATATGGCAAAAACTGGCAAAGTCCTACATTGTAATTTGTAATTTAGTGTAATTTAGTATAACTCATTGGTTTAATAATAGTTGTGAAGCACACATTTTGGCCAGTGTATGTTTAAATGAGATTGCAAATAGATTTTCACCTAGAGAATTCAAATGAAACAAACAAAAACAACAGGTGGTTCCATCTTCATGACACTTAGATGAGTGTCATCAATCAGTTGGAAATTCTAGATAATAATCTACTCTGAAGTTGAATTTATGTGACAAATCTATGTGCTAAATTTATCGGCCTTACACATGCATTTTTCATGATGGGCTCCTGTGGATCAATCGTGGCATCAGTCAATGACCTCTTAATCCTGAGAGCTGGGCTTAAATAGAAGAATGTCACTGGGGAGCTGTGTGGCATACAAAATGCATAGCCAGAAGCTGTTGTAGCAATAGAGCATAATTGATGTTACATATCATTACTCACAGGGCCAATTACTGACAGTTATCAACAGTGGTGTTAAATGTGTAAAAAAATGGTCAGGTGTAATTTCTTTCTTTCTCAAAACACATTTATTTTACATTATTATTAACCAGAAAAAAATCAATATTGCACTATTACAGTTATGTCAAACAGGCCTAATAAGTCAGTGTTTGTCAGATAATGAAAATTGAAAACTACAAATGGATGAAGAAGGGTTTTCATCTATGTTTGAAACCAGGACACCAACACGGACTCTAAATCTGAATGGATATGTGTGTGTGAGACGAGGGATGAGTGTTGTATTGTTTTTGTGCTTCATCGATGGATTCACCTGTTAGCACAGCGCTGCGGGGCAGCAGTGGCAGCAACTACACAGCTGACACCTCAGGTCTGAGCTTCAACAACCAGCTGAGCACTGCCTCACCTGTTGTGCCAAGGTAATTCATCCACCGCTCCATTTTTCCTTTCTGCTTTTGGAGTTAAAGCTACACTGTACACATTTGCATGTGGATGGCTTCAAAAGAGAGTTGAACTGCTTCAATTATTTGACTAAGAGAGGCAGCAGGTTATCTAAGAATTCTGTTGGAGGAAGGTATTTCAATAACAGCAAGAGCTCTCTGGCACCTGCACCACCATACACCCTTTCCTCAAGCTGCAGTGATTTCTAGCTGTCACAAACAAGAAGGTTATATTTTTACAGTAAAATAATTGATTTTACTGAAAACAGCTTCTTCAGTGCTTGAAAAATTAAATCTCTGACATGTTGGTTTAGGGTTTAAGGTTTGATCTGGTGACATTAAGTGCCAAGCCATAAGTGTGAAATTGGAAAGTAATACCAAACATGGTATTGCTAAATTCTTTATTCATGCTATTGATCATCAGTGGAAGGGCTTCCATTTCTTACTAGACACCAAGGTTTGCCTCCACTGAGTGGTTTAGACATTTTATGTTAAAGTCCCTCCCCACTCAGAAATGTTGTGCTTGTTCCTTCAGTTAGATGTTGTTCTCTTCTCTGTGCAGAATGATGTATGTGCAGACTTTGTTTTCACATCCATCTGTTGAAGGAGAATAGTTTCTTTGTGCTCACCTTAAATCTCTTTGACGTGTACCGATGAGCACGATTTGTGACATCACAACTAGATTGGAAGCCAATTGTGGTTCAGTTAAGATATGGAATTTTTTCTAACTAGGTAATTGAATGTTTTTACAGAAAAAAACATCAGACATAAATTATTATTCAAAGCATTTTTCTCTGTATTTTTATGTCTTGAAATATATCTGGAGGGGATCTTAAAGAACGATGACTAGCATAGCCCATTAAACATGGACAATATACCATCACATTTTCTGATATAAGCAATACAGGGTTTCTATCTGATGTCACTTTGTGGTCCTCTAGTGAGTAATGGACCTACGTGTGACTGAAGGCATGGAAGACCAGTAAAAATTGGGAGTGTAGTTGTTTTTGTCCCTCAAGATGGCAGTTAGCAAAATGATTAGTTTTTGTATTGATTATACATAGTAATGTTTACGAAAATAAAAGCAGTCTGTAGAACTGAGTATCAAAAGCTGACATCAAATGTGTGGTCGGTTTTAGGATCTCTTTTACTCATTCTTTAAGATGGTTACAGACTTGAATCTAAATTTTGCCAATTTTATACTGTATCTTATTTATTATTTAAGTACATTTAGATAACATTTACAATTTGAGAATATTATATTTGGCAAAGTAATGTATCAAAAACAGTATGGTTTTGGTATCGGTACTGAAACTACTCTATCACACTAGTATCAAAACATTTCAAACAGCACTCTACCCTAATAAAGAATGTAATTTTCTTTGATATGCATGAAGTGCTAGTTGTATCCACACTATTCTTGTTGTACAATGATTTCTCCTATTTTTATTTTTTTAGGGTTGTTTCCATAGTGACCAGCCTAGTGACTGCCACTACAGAGGCAACAGTGAGAACCACAGGAAACATATCAGCGCTCAGAGACCAAAGAGGGAGCGAGCTCAACCAAATCCATCAGGCGTCGACCCCGTCAGTGCTGAGCGCCGCTGAGAGTAACTCGGTCCTGCAGGGAATCACAGTGGCAGCTCAGGCCCTGGTACTCCTCTCCATATTCCTCCTCTCCAGCCTTGGCAACTCGGCGGTTGTCATTGTCATCATCAAACACCGACAGCTCCGGACGGTGACCAATGCTTTCATCATGTCGCTGTCACTGTCAGATTTCCTCACAGCTGTTCTATGCCTGCCATTCTCCTTCGTCATGCTCTTCAGTAAGGACGGTATCTGGATGTTTGGGGATCGTTTCTGTGTGGCCAATGGGTTTTTCAACACCTGCTTTGGCATCATCTCCACCCTGACTATGACATTGATCTCCTTTGACAGGTACTACGCCATAGTCAGACAGCCACAGGCTAAAATAGGGCGCCAGAAAGCCACTCGGTTGTTGATTGCTGTGTGGTTAACTGCAGTCATTTTCTCTCTGCCTTGGTATCTGTTAGTCCGAACACCTACAGAAATCCATAAGCAAGGTTTCTACCACTGTATGTATGTGTTCCATTCTGGCACCTCACGCATGGGAACGGCTTACAGCATCTGCCTTATCGTCGTCTGTTACTTACTGCCCTTTTCCCTAATGTGTTTTTGTCATTATAACATTTGTAAGACAGTTCGGCTCTCTGAAATACGAGTCAGGCCGGTGACCACGTACGCATACTTACTGCGCTTCTACAGTGAAATGCGCACAGCCACCACAGTTCTCATTATGATTGTTTTCATCATTTTTTGTTGGGGGCCGTATTGTTTAATGGGATTGGTCACAGCAATGGGGGACTACACATTCAACCCTGCAATGGACACAGTAGCCATCTGGCTAGCCTGGGCAAACGGAGCCATCAACCCTCTGATCTACGCCCTGAGGAACCCCAACATATCCATGTTACTAGGGCGGAGCCGAGAGGAGGGCTATCGGACCAGAAATATCGCAGCCTACTTGTCCAGCCAAACGCAGAACCGTGAGGTCCGGCTTAACCAAGCAGAGAGGATAAGGGACCGCTACGTGAGTCGAGTGGGGGTGAATAATAACAGCCGACTGTCAAGTTCAAGTCCAGGAAAAGGAGGAGGGGGAGGAGAGGTGGCAATGTGGGCCTGTAAAAACCCTGCTGTGTTCTTCTGCAGGGATGCCCAGCCTGACACTGCAACACTACCCAACACTGTCAGTGTGCCAAAAATGAAGACAGCTGACACCAGCCTGTGACATTTTGGAAAATGTTTGAACCATCTAATAGTTGTTTTTTTAATGTTATCTCTTTGTTGGTATGGATCTAAAGAATGCTGTTGTTGGTTTGTGACATTTACATTTAAAAGAATGTTTGTGATCCAAACCATCACCTGATTTTGTCCCAGCAATTGACAAAGGATAAATCAGTTTGTAGATGGGGTTCTACTGAATTGTGGGAAGACAGTGTTGATGAGTGTGATAATTGTTCAAACAGTCATTGTTGTACAAAAGCAAAATGATGATATAATAAAATTCATTTATTTGGTGAGGACACTATGAAGCCCTGCAAAGGATCCATGTGCAGGACCTCTGGAACTCCCTCTGTGATTTAGATAACCATGAAAGATTTGTGCTGTGCTACAAAGGTCATCACGTCAGATATCATTTTGTATGTAAATGGAAATGCAGCATGTGGATGTGGAAAACTGATTAAAAAAATCGAGCATTTCCTTAATCCTAATTCTTCCATTTAAATGTAATGTACTGTACATGTCATTTTCAGACTGTCCTTGCCAGAGAAACCACAGCAGTGGCTGTTTGTTCAAATGCTTAAAATGACCTAAGTTTACTTTTTCCTAACAAATTCTCTTTTGGTCCTCTTTGGTCATGTGAATAATGACAAGACTGTTCTGTATCAGAGGCAGGGTCAGGAGTAGACAGAACCTTTAATGGCCTGCTGCTCACTCTAGAAAGTATAAGTAAGTAGTATAGAGCTGAGTTTGTCTACACGTCCTTGTGAAATAAGTTTTCTACAAGCTTGCTGATGTATTCTCACTGGTTGGAGAATAACTGTAACTGACGAACTATCTGCTAAAAGACTAGCTAGCTACACACACTAGCAAATGCTACCCAGTCACAATGGTAAATGCTAGATTGGATCAGCTGGAGGGACGAACTCTCGAGTGCAGTTAGGGTTAGGTTTAAGATTAGGGTTAGGTTAAGGTCAAGGTTAGGGTTAAGTTAAGGTTAGGGTTGGGTTAAGATTAGTGCACAAATCTTGCAAGAATTTCGCAAATTGTCCCTCCGGCTCCAGTCTAGCACTAACCAGTCACAATAGCTCTCCAAGCTAGCTAGCTGGCTGCCAGTTAGAAAGCAAATGAACATCTTTGCTTAAATATTTTTACTATTGACTCAAACTGACATTTGTGTCAATTTATACTCCAGCAGAGCAGGTTACATAAAGAAGACGATGTGACACAGCTAATAGGCTACGATAGCTTCCTCTGTTTTGCATTCTCCAGCTCTGCGTTCATATGGTCATAAGGGAGGTGGTCAGGGTGGCTGGTTGGTTGGTTGGATGTACAAAGTGTCTGACTTGGACACAGGAGGCAACAATTGACATTTCTGTTCTCAAGCAGTCAATGTTGGTTTCTTTAAACCATGATGATCTTCTCCTAACCTTAATCAAGCAGTTTTCGTTGCCTAACCTTAACCAAACCTTTTCTGAGCATCAGGAAAATGCTCAGATGATTTGTTTTTGTAACAGTTATATGGGTTACTTTGGATACAGCACTGACAAATGACCTATTTTGTTTTAAGGTGTGAGGACTTGTTGCATTTGTGTCTGTCGTGGCATTATTTTTGATTCATGGCGTATTGCACTTACTTGTCAACTTACACATACTTTTTATTGCATTTATGATTGTTAATCTGTGTAAAGGTATTATCTTGAATGTGTCTCAACAAGTTTTAGGTTGCATTCTCAAAAACACAGCACAGAAACATTTTAACCTTGTGAACCAGAAGTGATCTCTGTTACAACACTGTTTTACAGTAAATAGATATACTGTGAGACAAGTTTAGATTGCAAATTAAGTATTAATTATTGGCATCAGCCATATGGATTGGTTAATTTAAAGTGCAATCAGCCACTTCACACAAAGTGACCACAAGTTATCAGCAGTCAGTCTGTTAATGGCTACTGAGAGTTTAAAGTTTCTAACAGGGCTACACTGTTAGAATTTTGGCATCGAAAATAAAATTTGGCATTGAAAACAAAACCTGAACTGAAAAAGAAAACATTGGCTTTAAAACACTTCAACAAAAAGTTGTATTGGCACTGAAACAAGTATTTGCAATGAAAAAAGTCCCGCTGAAAAATAAACACGGACATTACAAGAAATTACAGTCTTATTTTATTGTGATATTTTTTTGCATTATGATGTGTTTTTCAATGTCAATCTTCAGATTTATTCTTTGTGTTTGTCTTTTGTCAGTGACAGTTTTTTTTATTTTTTATGCTGTCAGGTTTTTTCAGTGTCGCTGGTTTTCAGTTTCAACTTTCTGGTTTTCAGTTTCAACTTTCTGTCAGCATTTTGGCATAGAGAGGAGGGCCCTTGCTGGGCCTACATTACCCAGTATGCCTTGCGGTCTGACGAAGATATTTGAGGGTGATGGCATCATGGCAGAGATTTTGAGCCAGACTGTTGTAATTTTCGCTCTAGGACTGTTAATATGTCACTTTATTAAGTTTTAATATTTTTTCAGGTGAGAAAGTAACCATGTAGATTCCCAATATGTGGTCAGTTTTTCCAAATTAAGCGTCGTCCCATCCTCAGAAGTTTGTATTCCTGAGTCGAATTGCCAAGTCCTCAACACACCTACCTGACTGTGCTGTGTAAAATAATTTCAACTTAAAGCTCCACTAACACTTTTTTCTTGCAAAAAATAACCTCATTGACAGAGAGATGCAGTAACTGTTATGTAGCTTAATAAAATGAAATTTAAGATAGACTGATCTGTTCATTTTAATACATTTATAATGTATATAATTTATATTTTTTTGAAATGTAATGGTATCTGTACATATAGAGCCTCAGAGGCAGCGCTGTTATTCTGGCCAGTAAAAACATGAAGCTTCATTTTACATTCAGACAAACTAATGTAGCAGCTACAATTGTTATATTTCATCTGTGAGACCAACATTTATCTTCCAAAAGGAATCATATCATATATCAAAATGCTGCAGAGACATTAGAGCCAGCAGTAAATCACCAAAGAGCTGCACAGATCAGTTCATCAGCTTTTTAATTTTATTTGGATAAACTGACCACATATTGAGAATCTACATGGTTACGTTCTCAGCTGAAAAAATAAATAATTTTTAATAAAGTGACATATTAAGAGTCCTAGAGCAAAAATTACAACAGTCTGGCACAAAATCTATCCTCAGGTATCTTCGTCGGACCGCAAGGTATGCTTGGTAATGTAGGCTCAGCAAGATCCCACCTCTCTACGCCAAAACAGTGACAGAAAGTTGAAACTGAAAAACGGAAAGTTAAAACTAAAAACCAGTGACACTGAAAAAAAAAACTGACAGTGTAAAAAAAAAACTGTCTCTGAAAAAAGAGACATGAAGAAAAAATCTGAAGATTGAGACTGAAAAACAATGTAAAAAATATGACAATAAAAATGTTGTATTGTAACACTGTAATGTTTTATGTTTCAGTGGAACGTTTTTCAGTGCCAGTGCAACTTTTTCCAATACAAGTGTTATAATGCCAGTGTTTCCTTTCAGTTCAGGGTTTGTTTTCAATGCCAAATTTTCTTTTCGATGCTAAAATTTTCACTGCTCTAGCCCCATATACACCGGCCTTGTCTGGCAATTCAGCCATCTCCCTACACACCACAGAGTTGCTGTTTTTTTTGTTTTTTTGCGCCAAGTGACACATTATCAAACGAACATTAGTTTATGAATTATGTTTTTTTATTATGCAATTAAAATGTTACGGTGCTGCTTCAACTGGTCTTTGCTCTTGAATTCAAAGTAAGTTCAGTCGGTTGCTGGTTCAGAGGGTTTAATTCAGTTCAGTAGGCCCACAATCTTTGTTAATGAAGGAAGTAGTGCAGAAGCCACCTTTTAGCAGCAGAATTACAGATTCATAGAATTTATAATTTGTATATATTTGCTGCTTATGCCTTGACTACAGAGAGATGATAGGGAATGGGGGAAGAAAGAGATGGAGAATGACATGCAACAAAGATCCATGGCTGTTCACAAAATGGGCACCTTACCGTACAAGTTATGTTTGCATGAAAATTCTTGGAGGGTATTCTGGGGGGGGGCTTTTCTCACAATCATTTTTACATTTGAACATTTTTAGTAGATTTTACATAGAGGTGAAAGAATAAAGAAGCACAGCAGGTTGATTTGACTCTGCTGTTTGACTATTTTTCAAAAGATAGTTGTGTTAATGTGATTACATTTTGATAGTAAAAGCAAGAAAGGCTACCTAAAAGTAATCTACTGATGTCCTCGGCTGATGTTGATCCCACCGAGTAACAAATGTTGAGGATGCATGGATGAACACACCTGTTTGCAAAAAATGCTTTATTGGTCAATTGTTCAGACTCAGATTCAGGCAACTTTATATATCCCAGAAGGGCAATTCAGTTTCACAGCCTACCCGTTTCACACAAATAAAATAAATACAACTTGGACTAGCAGCAGCATTCAAACATACACATCAACATCAACATGTCAGGGTCAACAGATCATCATATGGTACAAGAGCAAGAGCAGCAGACACACTCTGGCACCCTCAGGTCACCACGTATGGGCTGATGTGAGGAGTCAGTTTACAGGGACTGGCCTACATTTCACCTACTACTGTCAGCATTTATCAGCCTGATAGCAGAAGGAATGAAAGAATTTGAATAGAGGTTAGTTTTCCTAGTGGGCGCATGATAGTGCCAGCCTGAGGGCATTAAAGAGAATTCACCAGAAAGAACATGGTCAGATTGACTAATAATACCATTTGCTTTCTGGACCACCCATTTCTTCCAGAGGGAGCACAGGTCTTTCTGCTGGACTCCAATGATCTTGGAGCAGACTTTAACAATGCTGTTTAGACTATTCTTGTCCTTCATAGACAGTCCATTGAACCAGCACATGAAAGAAAATGTTAAAAGGTTTCAGCTTTCAATAAAGGATTGATAAAAGTTACATAAAATATTATCAAACACTAAAAGAGTTCAGTTTTCACATCAGGTGGATTCTCTGTTGTCCTCTCTTGGTAATCAGCTCTGTGTTTGCATCAAACTTGAGTTGTGACTCAAACACTGTTCCAAGATACTTGTATGTATCTACAATTGGACATCCTTACCATGTATTATGCTAGCTTTTGGTTTACTACTCTTTTTCTTAAAATCAATGATTAATTCCTTAGTTTTTGTCACATTAAGGCACAGCCATGATCTGATTCTGAGCCCTGAAGGAGAGACAACAGGTCAGTGTCATCAGAAAACATCACAAGATAGCTGCCCTCTTGAGACGTCCTGCAGCTGTCTGTGTATGATAAAAAGCAGGGGGGAAGGACGTAGCCCTGAAGAGAACCCGTGTTTGAGACATGTCCATTCACAAAAACCTGCTGGATTCTGTCTCTTAAGAAGTTTAAAAGTAACATTAAATGTAGTCGGGTAACTTAAAATGAGCTAGTCGTTCAATCAAAATATGAGGCTGCATCTTGTTAAAAGCTGAAGAAAAATCAGCAAATAAAAGTCTCACATGAGATTTAGGTTTTTCAAGCTGCTTATACACTCTGCAGTGGATGTAGTTTGCCATCAGTTAGGGAGACAACTTTATCTTTAAAAATTTTCTCAAAGTTTTTCATCACAAGGGACGTGAGTGCATTTGGTCTGAACTTATTAAGTTCTCTTGCATTTTTTGATTTTGGGACAGGTATTATGTATTATACTACACAATTTTTGTTTGTATTTTGTTTTTGTATTATAAAGAGATCAAGTCAGAGTTTGGTTTGCTAATATTGATCTTATGAAGTCATTGTCTCATCTCTGTCATGGAAAAATGTATTTCAAACATTCTGTTAGTGTTTGTGTGAGGTGCGCACAGCCTTACCACCTGTTCTGTTTTGGGCAGCTTCTGTGTCATGAGAGCTTTTTTATCAGTTCACATCCTGTACTGAACCCTAAAGGTCATCTTTCTTTGAAGACTGTTACTGTAGAGAGCTATTTAAAGACAAACACAGCCAGGAGAGGAGATCTGACAGAGGACAGCACCCTGTTTTATTAGACCACCTCATACCTGAGGGAAACATTTTAGATGATGTGGTGTTACATCCTCCCATATATTAAGTATATATTCAACTCATGAAAATGACCTCAAAATTCGAATTTAAATATTATTTTTTTATTATTTTGCAGAGCACCTCTGTAGTGCCACATTCAACATGGGTGACACGTATGACAAATTTTGCTAAATTGCTTTATTTCCTAAAAACATGTTTTTAAACCCTTTGAAACTCACCTCACAGTCTTCATCAGCAGATGGAGTTGTGGTATATAAAGTACAATATGTGTATATGAACAGTATGTATGAACATACATAAGTGACATATTTTATATTTGCAGTTTGATGGTCGCTGATTAGTGTGATCTGTGCCATGAGGACATAGAACAAGGTAAGCAGGACTACATCACTCTCCTCCATCAGATCAATCACCACCCCTAGTGGTCAGGACTATCTCGATAGGAAGCTTCTCCAATTGAGATAATACTTTAGAGCTTGAATTAGGATGTTACTTACCAGTGCAGAGTAGTGGCAATTTAGCCCACAAATAGCTGAACTTACTATAATTGCATACGGTCACTGGTACAAGCACACCTTTTAAGTAAAAAGGCTAAAACAGTAGTAAAAATGTCCTGAAATGGATTTAGAATGGCAAAAGAAAAAATGGAAGCCTCAGACTCTGAAGAATGTTGATTAAACTAGTGATGGTTAACCAAACAGTGTGTTCACACACTGTAAATCAAGATGACATTTTATTTGCATTGCATGACATTATAGCCTTCTCTTCAGTCTTTCTCACTGTCATAATTTTTAATGATATAGTTACTAACTCATCATAACAATTAATGAGATATTTTCAGTTGCCTTTGGTAAAGCCTAACTGTAAAATTTATATTTTGTACACTAGACAACTACATAAAAAGCTTCTTTACTAACTATATATTGAACATTAAAGTTCAAACTGTGAAGTAAATTGACTGTATAATACTGTAAATAGATTTCAGGTAGGATGTAGAGTCACACCATGAACCACAAATTTTTATTCCAGATCAAGCACTGGATGTAACAGAGTGAGACATGAACTCTTAATATTTGTGCATTAGAATTATATCATGTATGCTGCACTAAATTTAAAGAGCAACACTAGAAGACATTGAGTCATTTTGTTTTATGACTGCTGTGTAGTGAGGTTAACATAAGCTGGACCTTGGCTGCTGCTTATAAAAAGCGTATTGGCTGAAATACAGTACCTGTGTATGGTGGGCTGTAATGAAGATTAAAGCCTCCAGGGGGAGCTGCAGGGCTTTAGACTGTCAGTCTTGTTCACTTTGATCAGTAGCAGAACTGTTTCATAGTAATTCTCAAACTAATAGACTGATAACAGAAGACTACTGCAGTTGATGCATGTTTGGTCAGATTTTTTTTCTTTTTAGCCCCAGACAGTAAACTGTGGACAACCATGCTTTTAAATAAACTGTTAATGACAGCTTCAGAGATAATGAGTTTATTTTCACTAAGCTGACAATACCCATTAGTCTAGTGTTTAAGACCAGAGGCAAAAGAACAACACCCTTCACTGCACTGCAACAGCACAACAGCCAAGTGTGTTGGAATGTCACCTGGCCTCTTAACACACACACACACACACACACACACACACACACACACACAGAGAGAGAGAGAGAGAGAGAGAGAGAGAGAGAGAGAGAGATAACATCTGAATTTTGAAGGACAGATATATACCTCCAGTGTCTCACAGGTCATTTCTCAAAGGTGATCAAAGAGGTGAATGTTTGCACGGGTGACTTTAAATGTGTCACCATCTGAAAACTGTTTGGTTTACAGCTGCAGAGACTGACCTCAGTCTTTGGTCATTAAGTTAGAGCAGGGCTGTAGTCAGGATTCTAGATATAATAATGTCAGAAATCAGTAATACTTTATAATAGAGCCAGTGTTTTACAGTGTCATTTCATTGTATAAATCAAGTACCAATAAAACACTTACTGGTTCCTACTGGTACTAGTCGAGTGGAAAAGAAAACAAGACTATGGGGAACAAGGGAGTAACAACTGGACATTTTAGAGGATTTAGTTGTAGAGGAAGTATTTTTGTAAATACTGTGTATTGTACAGTACTGGTTTACTGGCTTTTTCCAGAGTTTTCAACTGGACATCCTCTAGTGTCAGATGTGAGCGTCCACTGACCCTGGTGGTTTTGCTCTTGTTTTCACAGTCGGCTGATGTGTTCATTCAGTCTCTTGTTCAGGGTCCTTGCTGTTTCACTTATGTAGTGTTCCCCACTGCTGCCACATGTGATGTCATGATGTCATACCCCACTCCAGTCTTCCTCTCAGGGGGGTTCTGTCTTTAGGGTGTTCCAGCAGAGATCTGAAGGTGTTGAATGGCTTGAAGACTCTGGGCAGATGTTCTGACAGCCCAGAGACACATTAGGGAGTCCTACTGATATGCTTCTGGTGGTCCCTGTTGATTTAGCAGAGTGGTCCTGGTCTGTGGTGGGATTATTATCATCCTTGTACTTGTTGGCCCACAGTGGCTCATGGACCTGCTGCTCCTCCCTCTGTCTATCCTCCTCACTGATAAGATGCTGTGTTCTGTGCAGGAGGCTCCTCACACTGATCTTTGATGTTGTAAGTGGTTCGAGTTCAAATTAAGATACTGTTCTGTGTGAGTGGGTTTCCTGTGCACTGTGCTCTTTATCAGTACCTGATGACAGGTGGTAGAAGGTGTTTTCAGGGAAATCTGTTCAAAATGTTTAATCTACAAGTAAAGTACAGTAGGGAAGATGGGTGACCTCATTATTATTCTTTTAGTGTGCTTGTACATATGGTAAATAGGTGGTGTCAAGACACAATATAACAGTTGGTGATCTGATCTAAGTTGAAGTTGTTGACTATCAGCTGAGGTTCTGTGTTAGCTGCTGTCTAATGTTGTTAACTACTTTCTAATGTTACCTTCCCTATGTCAAGACGTAGGATAATGACACAGTCTTCCCTCTAGAGCTGTGACACTGCTCTCAATCTCCTGAGTAGATCTTTTAAGTTGAGGTCATTTTGTCACACAAACCATAACAATTTTATTAGCAATTCTGTAGTCATTTTTTCTTAGTTGTCAAATGTAGAAATGACAGTGGTGGAAGAAGTATTCAGATCCTTTACTTTATCCTTTACTCCATTACAAGTAAAAGTCCTGCATGAAAAATCCTACTTAAGTAAAAGTACATAAGTAATATCAGCTTGATGTAGTTAAAGTATCTGCAGTTGTGGTTTGGTTGCTCTGACTGATATATCACTCACTACACACTGCTTTTTGTAAGTCGTCAAAAGCCAAAAAGGTTGGAAACCACTGGTTTCATCTTTAACAATGGGTTGTATTTTAAAAGCTTGTTATATTATCTATTGTGTCAAATCTTCATCTGTAACTAAAGCTGTCAAATAAATGTAGTGGAGTATAAAGTACAATATTTCCCTCTGAAATGTAGTGGAGTGGAAGTATAAAGTAGCATCACATGGAAATACTCAAGTAAAGTTCAAGTACCTCAGAATTGTACTTAAGTACAGTACTTAAGTAAATGTACTTAGTTACTTTCCACCATTGAGAAAAGATCAGAGTTGTGACAAAATGAATGTGTAAAAAAAAAATATAAAAATATATTTATTTTGTGAGTTTTTACTACAAAATGTAAGAACCAGAGTTAATGATGATTAGAGCAGAAAAGTAGACCTGAACAGAACCTGAGATTCATGAGCTAAAAAAACCACAGCATAAAACCTACATTTTTAAAAGGGACTGTCAAACTAATTCACTTCCTTCTTTTCCTCACTGACAGCCCACTCAGCTGACCTTCCAATCACATAGCCTACAGTATGTTGATTACAGCATGATCATGTGAGACCAGCTGGTTCTGAAGCAGCAACAAATACTGTTTATCAGATGTGATGAGATGCTGTACAGATATGATCACAGACACTGTCACACACCCCTCTCTCTCTCTCTGTCACAATGCAGTGGGTGAGGTCTGGGTGTGACTGCCTCCAACCAGGAATGCAGTAGTGTGTGTTTTGAACTCTTTGCATACTGTACACTCTCACCCAGGCTGATCTGTCGGTTTCTCTTTACATTCTACCTGACACACACACAGGGAGACACCAGAGCGAGTTGAACTCATGGACACATCAGAGTGGAAAGAGGAAAAGAAGAATAAAGAGACAGAAATACAAGAACAGGAGCTCTGTGGATAGATGAAGTCAGTGAAAGAGGATTAGTGTTTTTCTTGGACACCCTGATGTTACTGCAAAACTTTGAGGAAACTACTGAATGAAACCAGATTTGGGTGACTTTTCTCTCTCTGAACATTTGTGGATTCCATTTTTTTCCAACTAAACAAACTTCCAGTGGATTACAACTGTGGATTCTCTCTGAACATTTGACATGACGTCAGCCAGAGGCTGATTTAAGATTCAGAATAACATTTGGTTTTGATACCAAATTTTCAGCCTAAGAGGTCTGTCAAGGTCTGGGTTCTTGGAGTTTGAGTCTTGGAGCCTTGTTTCAGCATTGTTTTCTGACCTTTAGACCCTTGTTTCTTTCCTCTTTCTCTCTCTTTGGATTATATAAAACATGTAGAGACAGCACCAGTGTCTGCACAGTTGTTGAGTTGTTTTTTAAAGAACTTCTTCAGTGATAAGCAGCTGCTATAATGTTGGAATGACATACAGTGACAGCAGAGTGAATGACCTCTGTTATAGATGTTTACCTGACACCTGACTGCTACACACACTGAACATGGCATCTCACTACATCACATAGAGCTGGATCTGTCATCACAAAGGTAAGAAACCCAAGATGATCCATACACTTTATGTCACTTTATGAGTTTTATCAGGACCTGTAGCCAGGAGTTTAGAGACACTGAAGTCATGAATCCTCAGCCATGACAGAACCACCGCTGAACACATTTTTGACTTGCTGCCAAAAAAGCCTGCAAAATGTTAAGATATTATTATTGTACATGTTATATTTATTTATTTAATTGTTGAATTCTGTATTCTGTACATTTTTTCTCTCCACATAATGACCTAAATGCTGTTTCAAAGCCATCTCCACAGTGGTGAAAGAAGAACTCAGATCCTTTGCTGAAGTAAATGTACCAGCACAATACTGTAAAAATACTCCATTACAGGAAAGTTCTGCATTCAAATTCCTACTTAAAGTCCCCCTCCACTCAAAAATATGTTTTGCTTCTTGTTCCTTCACATGAATATTTGAGCTTCACTGTGCAGAATGATGTATGTGCAGAGTTTGACACTAGAAGGCTGTTTTCACGTTCATTTTGCATAGTGAAGCTCAATTATCCAAATGAAGGAACAAAAAGAAAACATATTTTTGAGTTGACGGGGATTTTAAGTAAAAGCAAAGTGTACTCAAGATATCAAACGTCGCCGTTCTGTAGAAAAACAGACCTTATGACTGATTATTAGGAAATGATTAGATTATTGACGACTCCATCTGCATTTTTTTGGGTTGAAAAAAACGCCCACTCAGTGGTTAGCAAAAAGCAGTGACGTGGGTTAGAACACTGGTGGAAGCTGTCAATTAAATGTAGTGCAGTAAAATGTTCAATATTTGAAACAGCAATAAAGTGAAAATACTCAATAAAGCACAAGTGCTTCAAAACTGTATTTAAAGTGGACAAGATATGGAGATATTTGGAGCTCTTTGAATTGGACTGATATCAGAGCTCTTTAGAAATAATGCAGAGAGGAATAGTTCAAGCAGAAACAGCCACAGTGATGATGATGTTTGATGAAGAGCTGCAGACGACCAGCACACCTCCAAACTACTTATTTTACTTTGCCCTGCTGTGTAATGGAAAAACACTCACAGCAAGCCAGCTCAACTCGAGTCATAGCTCGGTGTGACTACACCCAAAACAATGGAAAAATGCTATAATGTTAGTGGAGTGGAGCAGTGAACTTGCACGCTGTGTGTGGAGCAGATGACCATATAAAGAAATCCGTCACGAGCCAATGTCGGCTCGGGTTGACAGTAGAAAAAAAAAATTTGAAACTGAGTGTTCAGAGCAGACTGAAGCCGGTGCTTTTTGCTTAAAGGGATTACTTCTACATACGTATGTCCCGATAGGTACTACACACGTTTACCTCATTATTTGACACATCAGCCACTATTAACATTGTAACATATAGGACTAAAAATAAGGAAAAGTATAATAGGTCTCCTTTACGTACAGAAGTGGGCTAAAGAAAAAATCATATTTACAGATACTGAATACATCAAATATATCAGGCATCCTGTATAATATATATGTTATTGTAGAATATAACCTGCCCCCAAGAAAAATACAACCAAAGTACCCAGAAACAACACAGAGGACATAACCTCACCTACGTCCCTGAGTCAGTCAGGGCTGTGACTGACCTTGGATGCTGCTGTTTTGTTGGCCTCTGGAACCTGACAGATCTTCTATGTGGGGCAACAGTTTCGAGTTCAAATAAAAAGTACACAGGCTTGCTGTGTGTAGTTGAGTTTGTAGTGTTACTGTTTGGCAACTGCTAGCAAGTCACACTTAGCTTGTTTAGTCATCTGATCCAACTCAAAGTATTAAATAATTTTATCATATCCAATTGGAGGTGTACATCATTGCTGCCATCAAACGTCTATGTGGCCCCTGGAATCTGTAAAGTTCATTACATCCTACAATACAAAAGTGTACGACATAACAAACTAAAAATTTGGGGCTAAAAGTTTGTCCTGAGGGTGGTGCTAGAGCAAAGGTCATGATGTCATTAAAATGAAAACTGGTGGCGTGTGAATCATTTGCTAGATTATGGACTCAACTGAACACATACAGTACCAGTCAAAAGTTTGGACACACTTTCCCACCACTGAATTTCAGACCCACTGCAAGTTGTGTAGTCAATGTCTAAATGTGTCCAAAAGTTTGTACCCAACCTATGTCCCTGATTATCTTACACAAACCTGAGACCAAGCCATCTTAAAAAACTAAACAAAAAGAGAGAGAAATTAGATGGCTAACAAATAATACTCACAATTTGATGATGCACTGCCTCCAATTTGTTTTAAACACATATGCCTCTGTTAAACTTCTAACTGAAAACATCAGTTCATAACTGATGTGCTGTATGTAAAAGGTCCAGTGGCATCACAGCAACATAATGTTTCACTTTTGGAAAAGTGGCATTTATTTATGGTATTCAATATGTGTAAAAACACCTGAAATTCTATGGAGGTGGCTAACGATGCAGCTAGCATGGCTGCCTCCTGGCCAAATTGGATCGCTCTTAAAGTAACAAGCACAACCTCTACATGATGATGATACATTCAAATCAGTCATTTTCAGCTGTTTCATTAGCTGAGTAACGATGCAGCCTGGGTGTGTTGCTGTAGCAATACTCTATATTTTTCGTATTGTCAACAGTGAATTGATCTACTAACAAGTATTGTGTGTGTATCAAAACCTGATATATCATATTCCTTTGTGCTGCAGACCTCCATTGTTGTCTGTTATGCCTGGCTCATTCAGGCCATAACAAAGAGGGCAAGTCCACACAGTAACTATTAATTAAGCAAGCAATTTATGTCCAAAACATGTCCAGAAACTACTAAAAACACATCAATGCACCATGTTTCTTCATTACCATGAACACACACACACTGTAGTTCATTTTGACTCAATCCCACACACACCGTCCTCCTGCCAGAAATACTCACTAGAGATGAATGTGGATTAAAAATGAATGAGCTGACAATAGTCCTCAAATAGTACTGTTTGAGTCATGTAAAACTACAGTGACCAGCTGTTTTAGGAAATTAGAGACTTTTAAAAAAATGAAACTATATTTGTGAGCTGTTTTTAAAGTGGACCTATTATGCTCATTTCCAGCTCTATATTTTTATTCTAGGACTCCACTGGAGCAGCTTTGCATGATTCACAGTTCAAAAAACTACTTATTTATCTTACACTGACCCTTTATGCAGCCCCTCAGTTCAGCCTCTGTCTTTAACAGGCAGTCTTAGCTCCTGTCTCTTAAAGGCCCCCCTCCCGATGAGCCCACTCTGTTCTGATTGGCCAGCTTTCTGGAAGCTGCTGAGGCAGCTGTATCAGAGTTGTGTTAAGTTACCACTGATGCAAACCCAACATTTGCTGCTTTCCTGCTTCAAATTAAAAGCTTTTAACGCACTGTGCATGGCGCAGATGACCATATAAAGAAATCCCTCACGTCAGCTCGGGCTGAAAGTAGAGAAAACTGTTGGAAACCGAGCGTTCAGAGCAGACTGAAGCTGGTGCTTTTTGCTCACAGGGATTACTTCTACATATGTTTACCTCGTGACACGTCGGCCACCTTTAACATGAACGTCCAACATTGAAACCTTATATATATATGACTAAAAATAAGGAAAAGCATAATAGGTCCCCTTTAAAGATTTATATCTTCAGTAGGAGACGTGGCACACAGAGGGTAGAGAAGTCAGAAAGTATTGAGAGACGGACTAACACGTTGGTTTTAGTCTTTTTGTGGGATTTGTTGATAAAAAGGATAGAATAACATGACTTATCCTTTAAGTTGAACCTTACCATGTAGTGAGGTGGAGGACTGAGGACTGAAGACCCAGTTTGAATGAATGTGGTCATTAGGTTTTTAGAGGGATCAAGTTTTTCCTGAAAACCTCTATTGTGCTTTGAAAGATACACTTCAGTCAGTCAGAAGGAAGAGTTCTTCAAGATGATACATTTCTTGACCTGGCTATTCAAAACACTTTTAGGCCAATTTCTAAGCTTTCTTTTTTATCTAAGGTTTTAGAAAAGGTTGTTTTTAATGAGATTCTGTCCTTTTTAAAACCAAAACAATATTTTTGAGAAATCTGACCTCCCACATCATAGCACTGTTACTTCCCAGAACCTCAATCACCTTTCTGCCTACATCAGACCACATGCTAAGAACTTGGGTGTTATATTTGATGGTGATCTAAATTTCAACAGGCAGGTCCAGCTTCTTCCAACTCAGAACCATCTCCAAAATTAGGCATTTCCTATCACCCTCTGATCTAGAAAGAGTCATTCAAGGCTGGACTACTGTAACTCCCTCTACCTAGGCATCTCTCAGGCTACCATTTCCTGTTTACAACTATTTCAAAACACTGCTACCCACTTATTAACAAGGTCCAAGACCATATCACCCCTGTCCTTGCATCCTTGCACTGGCTCCCCGTTCATTTCAGGACAAACTTCAAAATTCTTCTAATTGTCTATAAATCGCTGCGCCCCTACATATATCTCAGAACTTCTCCCCTTACAGCACCACTAGACCCCTCAGATCCTCCCACCATCGCATATTGGCTCTGCCCCGTTTGTGGAAAAAAAAGGCTGGGGACAGGACTTTTTCTGTAGCGGCTCCTTGGCTCTGGAATAGCCTGCCAGAGGCCATTAGACAGGCTGAGTCTGTTGATGCTTTTAAGATGCACCCTAAGACCCACTTTTATTCTCTGGCTTTTAATTGTATTTAATCTGATTTCTTGGGTTTTAAATTGTGTTTAAACTTGTTTCTATTTTCTATCTTTATTTTCACATCTGTCATGCACATATATGTCGTTATGCTTGTACTGTATGTGTATACATATATGTTTGCCTTTGTGAAGCACTTTGGTGCAAAACCTGTTTTGCTATACAAGTAAAATAAACTTGAAATTTGAAATCAATTTCATAAAAGCAATTATGTTAGCAGATACTGACAGATACAGAGAGAGTTTTGTTTTTCTGCTCGATGAAGACATGTGGTTAGCAGCCTCATCAGCAACACAGATCTATGTTGGGAAACAACAAGCTCCAGCAAACATTTACTGACTGAACTGTCCTTGAGCGAGACAGTGAATCCACTCTAGCTCCAGGACTGCTGACTGCTGTGTGGCTGACACTGACCTTTGACCTCCATGTGGAAGAGTTCAGGCCAGAGAAAACACACTTTCCCTGCAGGGATCAATGAAAAATTGATTAAACCCTCTGAACTCTGAGCTGGCTTGTTCATCTGAGCATCAGGATGAATTATAACCCTCCCATCAATCTATACACAACATGAACACACACACACACACACTGTGCTGATCATTATTGGAGTCCTGCAGCAACCATTGACATGCTGTTATGTAAAAAACATCTGCGTGACTGAGGCAAGGAACCTGAGAGTACAGTGAATTAACAAAACATCCACAGACATCCGTTCTAAGAGTACAAGTACTTTTATTCAGTCAGTGTTTTGATCTGTCCAGCATTTTAATTCAGAAACAATCCATTAACTCAACAATGGCCACATTTACAGTAGTCACTGGCATTTTCCATTAGGGATAACCCTTATGTGGTGACCCCTGACCTTTCCTGTACTGACAGTGACCACCTATGTACCATAACTTACATTCTATACTTAAGGACAATTTTATACTTTTATATATACTATATATACTATATATTTTATATACTTTTGACAATTTTCTCCTCCACTACATTTCAGAGACAAATATAACTATTTGTTACTGTACTGCATTTATCTAACAACCATAGTTACTAGTTGCTTTGCAGATTGCAATTTTACATACAAAACATATGATGACCTCATAAAATATGATATATTGCAATAAATTAAACTACACAAACAGTAATTAACAATGTATAAAGTTTGACAAAATAATCTCAACCCAAGGTTTACTTTTGGGGGGCTTTCAACTGTCAGATATGAGTAAATCACCCACAGAGCCATATAGTCTGTGTTCCCAGTCACCCAATGGTTTGAGGGCCATGATGAACAATAACGCTGATAGAGGGCCCCATTGTTTTGTACCACAGGGCATTGACTTATGATTATTTTTGAAACGAAGATCACATAACTCCAGCTTACTTGATCAGACACTTTCTCAGTCTATAAACACAGTTCCTAGGGAGGTGATGTACTCTTTAACCCTCCATTATGTGTTAAAGCCCACTGAGATGATCTGAGCATTTCCATCCTTTTACAAAACCAGACTAGTCTTGGTATATGATTTGATGAGTGACACACTTGACTCTAAGGGCTTTCGGAAAGCAATATCTGGTCACAGTTTGAGAGTGAAATTGGCTGATAATTACTACTAGCTCTCAAACAATGAGGAATAAAAAGATAGTACTTAAACGGTTGTACTGTAACCATCATTGGCACCACAGAATGTACCACAAGAGCTGCAAGTGTTCAGTATCACCGCTAAGAACCACACATAAACACACAATATATCACAAAATGTAACATAAGGCACTACAATGTGCATTACCAATCTGTTACTGGCAAAATAATGTACACATTAGAAACATATAAGCTTATTTGTTGTGACTTCTATATTCAGCCCGCGTCTTAGGACTGTGGAAGTAACTGAGAATGTAGACGTTATTCACAGTTACACTGAAACAGTTTTTTTTTTCAGGCAACATACCAAAGTGATGTGTCTGTCATAAATCAAACCCTTAAATAAATTATCAAACACATGACTGTTAGAAGTGCACTGAGCCACACCTCATGACTCAGTGGTGTGAACAAGAACACTTCCAGCTGTGGTTTGTTAATCACACCCAAATGAATGTGTGTGTGTCTGGTTGTGTTCTTTTGTGTGTTAGAGACATGTTTGGTGTGCAAGCCAATAAATTATTTATAGTTTATAGTTTAAGAGATGGTAAGCCTGTATTCAAAAAGTGTGTGTGTACCTGTATATGTATTATGACACTATGATAATGATGTATGGATATTGGTTCAAACTCTGTGTTCTGAGGTTATCGATTTAGTTGAGCAGACTACTTAAAAATGCACCAGCTGCACCAGTGTTCATGAAACCCTGCAAATCAAAAGTTCCAACAGTGTTGGATGGAACAATGTACTAAGAGTTTAACCTTTCCAGTTACGGGGTGTGAGGGACCGAGCAGGCAGGCGTGACGAATAACAGTTGAATTTTCAACAATGAGAGTTTAATATACCCAAAAGAAAAATCAGTTTACAAATATTTGAAACAAAAAGTTCTAGTATGTTGTATTAACAAGTATTTTCAATGGAAAGTATCTGAAGCTTGTTTGAAAAGTCACTAGATGCCCTAAACCCTAACCCCCTAATTTGACTGAAATGACTCAAGCTAGCTGCATCATTAGCTATTACTAATTTTGAGGTTGCTATTGTCTCATCATTATGCATCAAAATCTACCTCTAATTTCCAAAACTTTTTATGAAAGCTGCCATGAATAGAAAGTATTCACATACTGGAATAAAGTCACTCTTGTAAACTTTGGTAACTTCTGTGTATTTTGAGAGAAAATAAAATCAAAATAGTCAAGTTAAATCTTTAAAAAAAAAAAAAAAAAACATCAAAAAAGCAAATAAATATTAATACAGGGTAGGGGCAGGCAAAAAAAGGTTTCAGTTACATGATGGTCATATAATGATTTGCAGTACAGTGAATACACATTCTCTGAATTTCTAATGTGGAGCCACAGGTGGTCAGTATGTCAATTATGCTTACATCATGGTTAACAGCCAACTTGGGGTTTGTGTGTCTATAGTTTATACCTGTGTAAAGTTTGTTGGTACACCTGGTCAGGAGTAGTTCAATATGTGTGTATGTCAAGCACAAGAAGGAATTTATTGATGAACCTGATTCTATGTGTAGATACGAGCACATGCGCGGTTTAAGCGCAAAACTGTTCATGATAAATGAGGCCCCCGGACTCTATGTTCTCTGAAACACAGGTTTCATGTTCTGGTGAACAGTGAGTTTGAATACTGACTTATATTTTCTCACTTTTCTTAACTTAATTGATATATTTGATGGAATAGCAGTCACCCATTAATATCAAACCCATCAACATGACCAGTAGCTGTTACTGTTCACACAGTAACACATCCATTAGCTTATTGGCAGGATGATATAAACAGTGTGATGACACACTGGTGCTCTTCAACTGGTGAAACATCCTAAAGACATCAGAAAAACATATGAGGGGCTGTATATTGTTTGGGATACTGTGGTGTGTTTTTAGCTGGGAGTAATTGACATCAACATTTCATTGATATTTTATTTTTCCTTTCTAGTCATTACTTCTGATAAGGCTCTGGCTGTAACCATGGCGTCCCGGGGGAAGCAGCAACAAGGGCGCAGCCTATCATCTCTATTTTCTTGCTGCCTCAAAGGAAGTGACCAACCAGAGATCACCTACTGCCATGATAACATCACCACTATGACTGTACTGGAGCCCACCCTCCCCATGCCCCCTCTTCAAGAGCTGGACTCTATGTTCATTGAGCTGGTGGTGAGTACACAACCAGAGAGAAAATATTTTTCTGCTTTTTCTGAACAATGCTTACTCAAATGTGCCTTCAAAGATCCATAATTATTCAACAGCTTGCTTATCTTCTTCCTTCCCCCTTTTTTCCCTCTCTTCCAGGATGAACTGGACCTTACAGAGGAGCACAGAGTCGCCATGTTTACTTTGCCAGCAGAAAAAAAATGGCAGATCTACTGTAGTAAGAAAATGGTAAAAAAAACTCTAACAACAATAGCCAACTTCCCTGTATTACCTTTTCACATCCACATAGTTGACGGTTGTTTGAAGCATATTGAGACCTTTACATTTGCCATGTCTTGTCTTATTGTGTCTTGCACTGTGGTTTTTCTAATAGCCACAATGCTGGAACCAAGTAAAACTTTTTTTCATACTTAACAGTAGAGTGTGTTAATGTGTGTTTTGGTTGAGAATTTAAAAACTGTTAAGGAGATTATTAAAGCTTAAGTTCAGGGTGTGTTTTTGCATGACTGAAAGGTGTCTCAGCCAGTTTCATCAGTGGTTGCTGCTTGTTAGTCCTTCAACTGCAGTAACAAAGATGACCACAAAACAAACGTCTCAAATCCATGCTTCAAAATGTCCCTTTAATGATCCAGAGAACACCAGTGTAGTGGATAAAATTACACTGGTAAAATTTCTTACTTTTGATAATTTCCATTTTGACTAAAAGATTTTACAAGTCAAAATAAACACCATTGATATATAAATTGTTTCTTAGCAAAGAGGAATTTTAATTTCAGATGGACTTTAAATGTAAAAATCTCCCACATAAAAATGCCATACCTAGACACACATCATCTATAGTGCACTCAGTTTTTATTTGGAGCTGCTGCAGGTTCTCATTTTCTACCACTCAATCTACCATGAGTTGTATAGACTACCATTAAGACGTACAGTGAACACTAACATGCCTGCATAGAGCGCTGCAGATAAGACATGGGTGGATTTATTGTCTGCATGTAAGTATATGCATAGCCCTGACCTGTGTGTGTGTGTGTGTGTGTATGTGTGTGTGTGTGTGTGTGTGTGTGTGTATTTCAGGAAGCAGAGGAGAATAAAGGTGCAACCAGCTGGCCAGAGTTTTATATTGACCAGCTCAGGTCCATGGCTGCTGTGAGTAACACTCATAATCTGTTCCCAGTTTATTCACAGACACAGAAAGACAGATTTTGCTTTGTTACTTGCAGTGCTTTATAATAGGCGAAAATACTGATGATTATTAAAGTCAGTAGGAGTACATTTTATGAAAATAAACTACACATGGAGGTTATAAGTTTGACTATTTATTATTTTAATGATATTGTACAATATATATTGTAATACAGTATATTTTCTTTTAGATATTGCTAATCTATAACACAACTTTGATTTAAAGTTATAATTTAAATGAACCCATTTATAAGTTAATAGCAATGCAGTTTTTCTTAATGTCGTGTTCACTGATATCACAGAGCACTCCTATCTTACACTATAAACCACCAACACTTAGTTCTAGTGAGGGACCAAACATTCTCCATTACTGCCTCTGAGTAAGTTTATAAGCTGTCTGGAACAGTGACACGTTGAGAAGCATTACTTTGTTCACCCCCTCTCCCACAGAGGAAGACTCTGCTGGCACTGGAGGATGAGGAAGAGCAGGGAAGACATAAGATCGTAGAAGGTTTGAAGACAGCCCTGAGGACACAGCCCATGAGGTACAAGTCCAGTTCTAACATGAACATTATTCTGAATATGTAGAATATAACCTCAATCTGCCACTCTGACTGATCTCCCCCAGGTTTGTCACACGCTTCATTGAGTTGGACGGCCTGTCTTGTATCCTGAATTTCCTCAAGTCAATGGACTATGAGACAACAGAGTCTCAGATCCACACCTCACTGATTGGCTGCATCAAAGCTCTGATGAACAACTCGCAGGGGAGAGCTCATGTCCTGGGACACTGTGAGAGCATCAATATCATCGCACAAAGTCTGGCCACTGAAAACATCAAAACCAAGGTAGGTGCAACACTAAATGCTTCATAGCATATCTTGTAACTCTCTCTTACTCTTAAATTATGAACAATCTCAAGGAGTTGTATATATCATTTTTTCTTGAAAATATGAAAAAAGGGTGAATCAACACATGCAAACAAACCACTAAATCTTGCACAAGTTAAATGCTACCTTTGTGGAGAAAAGGACAAAAAGATACCTGCACACTACTTTCCTCTTTTATTCTTCATGGACACGACAATGTTTACAACACAAATAGCTGTGCTGACATCATAAACATGTCACAAATCATCAGTGAACTGGGTTGTTGATATTATACAATGTGAGGACAAGAGGCCAAATTATTCAATGACTAGGAGTGATTACACATGCCACATCTACATATTACATTAAAAGTACATAATAGACTATTGAGATTTTCAAGAGTCATCTCAACACACTGATCCAAGAACTTTGGATCAACTGTGTTGTGTGTAAAGTGCTATATAATTAAGCTGAGTTGAGTTTGAGTTAAATGCATACGCTCTTATCACAACATTAAGAAGAAAAATTATACAAAAACTAGTATCTTAGTGTCCATAATTATCTGGATATTTTAAAAAGATAGATTAGATTTAGATTTAGATTTAGTTTATAAAATCAATAAGCAGGCCACTAAACACTATTAGAAGCCAGCTCAAATCCCAGTTCCCACCACACAACCTCCACCACCACCCCCAACACACTGCCACCAGCCAGAGACAACAGAGTGTTACCCAGTAAAGAAGTGATGGATATGCATGTGCCTCCTGATTACACAAACAAGTGGTGGACCCCACAAAAAGTAGCTGCCTGCTCTCCAAAGTCGCAGCTGCGTTCTCGATTATCAGCTGTGATAAGGTTTGTTGCCACACATAGAATCTGATTTATCAATTTATTCTTGAGAGTGTGCACACATTTAGAGCCATTCCTGACCATGTGTACCAACAAATCCCGAGTGGTGCACAGGTGTAATCACAGGTAAACATATTCAGTGATGGAAAGTAGCTAAGTACATTTATTCAAGTACTGTACTTGTTGAGGTACTTTACTTGAGTATTTCCAGTTGATGCTACTTTATACTTCCACTCCACTACATTGGGGGGAGGGAAATATTGTACTTTCTACTCCACTACATTTTTTGGCAGCTTTAGTTACTTTTCAGATGAAGATTTGACACAATGGATAATATAACAAGCTTTTAAAATACAACACATTGTTAAAGATGAAACCAGTGGTTTCCAACCTTTTTGGCTTTTGACGTCTTACAAAAAGCAGTGTGTAGTCGGGGTCACATTTCAGATGTCTATGAGTTGTTAACAGCTCCACCAAATAGTGATTTTTCCCTCTAAACTTCTCACATGGTTTCATTTCAATAAATGTTCAAATGATCCAATATTTCATCAAAAATCAAAGATTAGAGAAAAAGTACAAAAACTGAAAACAGATTTGTTTTTTCTTCTTTCCTCTCCCGTTAATCATCTCACGACCCCTCAGATTTATCTGCTGACTCTTTGGAGGGGCGCGACCCCTAGGTTGGGAACCACTGGACTAAACTAGCTAACTGTATATAAAGTAGTTGAAACTAGCTCCACCTCCAGCAGCTACAACAGTAACATGCTGCTTACACACTGATGCTTCAGTATTAATAATCTAATGATGTCATATATATAATAATATATCAGTCGTTACTGTAGTAGGATTTTCATGCAGGACTTTTACTTGTAATGAGAATATTTTTATATTGCTGTATACTTTTACTTAAGTAAAGGATCCAAGTACTTCTTCTACCACTGAACATATTCCTAAACTACAGTCACAGGAAACCCAACTCTAGTATAAGTCATGATGTAAGCATAACTGACAAATTTGATGGATGCACTTCTCTGTTTTTATTTGGGAGCAAATTTCATTTTTGTCAGAGTAAAATTATGCCATTAATGCCATCTGGTTTCTCCTGTACAGCATCACTGAGGGTTCCATATAAGAGATCCATAAGATGTGTTAATGACATTCACATGTCTGCATTAATAATTAATTGTTATCTTACTGTATCATTCATTTTAATTGATTGAATTATATTTAAATGTTAACAAGATCAACAATTAAAAAGCAAACTCATGATCTATGGATTACAGTGAAATGGTAGTGTCCAATGTCTGTTTTGTGTACTGCAACTCATTATTTGACAATCATGTAATGTGGAACCTTTCATTTCCTGCCCCCATGCTATGTCTTTATTTATTTACTTTTGTACAAGTCACACGCTGAAGTGTCAAAGTAAAACTAGTAGTTGGGTTTTGTGGAATTTAATTCAGTAGCATGGCAATCTTCTCAGCTACAAAATGTTTATAGAAAGAAAATCTGACATTATACAGTAAATGAATATAGTAACAACAGACGGAACATTCAACCAAACCAAGTGTTAAACCAAAGAATTACTTAAAAGTTAGTTTTTCATGGTTTGCGTGGTTATCTGAGTGGTTCTGATCACAGATAACTTTCGTTCTTTGAAGTCCAACTTTTACACGTCCCCCTAATATCACTGTGGAACCAGGAAATAATCACAGTATCCTGTGATTTCTTGTTGACCTTCCCTTCTCTCTCTGTAGGTTGCAGTGTTAGAGATCCTGGGTGCAGTGTGTTTGGTGCCAGGAGGCCATAAGAAAGTGCTGGAAGCCATGCTGCACTACCAGACATTTGCCTCAGAGAGAACACGCTTTCAGGTCTGTGTTTGTGTTTGTTCATTTGTTTGTGCTTCATACAATTTTATGTAAAAAGGACGATGCAAGTGTGGATTAAATAGATTAATATTAATCTGATGTTTTAACACAATGACCCAAGGTCTGACTGCACCATCAGATTTCGCTTCCCATGGATTTCGCTTTTCATGTTGAATTGACCAATTGACTGTCTTGAATAATTATATTTAGAGTCCACAGCAACCAAGGAAAAGAAAAGTACTCATGAAAACTAGCTGGCCAAACTGAGGACAATGTGAAACGAACCATAAAAAGAACTAAATCTATGTATTCAATATAAGCATGAAATATGTGAGGCTTCATGGCGGTATGAGCTGAGTATGTTCTGTTTTGTGTGCAGACCCTGCTGACAGACTTGGATAGATCCACAGGTCGCTACAGAGATGAAGTTAATCTGAAGACTGCCATCATGTCCTTCATCAATGCTGTGCTCAGCCAAGGAGCAGGAGAGGTGAAGAGCCATTCATTTAGAAAAAATACACTTTCACACTTTCTATATGTCATCATTTTATCACGTTAAATATCTCCTAGGAGTTATGTAGAGTGATAGAATATGATTTGTTTTTGGGTGTACTCACTTCTCTTCCACCGGCCTCCTCAGAGTATAAGGCTGGTGATATTCTGTAGTTTTCTTATTGTCAACAAAGTACAAAAAAAAATTTGCCTCACTTCTCTCTGTGGCAGGGAGTTGCAACAGCTGAGAAAAACAAATGATTCACATATTTTCTTTCTGTATTCTGGTTTGTTAAGGTTATTTATGGTGGAATATTTGATTCCAGATAAGGTGTGTTTCTGTACGTCTATCTAATGCAAACACTTGATCATCTTGTTGACATTACCTGTCCGGTTTTTGAACATTCTTTCCCGTTCCCTTCCTGCTAGAGAATAACTCAACATTGTCATTTTGTGTGTGTGTGTGTGTGTGTGTCTGTGTGTTTGTGTGTGTGTATTTTCAGACCAGTCTGGAGTTCCGTATCCATTTGCGTTATGAGTTCCTGATGTTAGGCATTCAGCCGGTCATTGACAAACTACGCTCCCATGATAATTCCACCCTGGACAGGTACATCATCATTGAAAGTGCACAAGGTGCTAGCATGTAGAAACATGCACACTGTGTCATGGAACTAACCAGCTAAGCAGCAGGTCAGAAGAGAGTGTTTTGACTTTGATTTTAAATTGCTTTCTGAGTATGGTTGTTATGTGGTTGTTTTCTTCCAGACATCTGGACTTTTTTGAGATGCTGAGGAATGAAGATGAACTTCTGCTGTCCAAACGCTTTGATGCAGTAAGTCATTTATTCAAACCTTTACACTGTTTCCTATATATTACATCCCATAAACTCAGTAACTTGCTGAGCTGCAAGACGTTTTTATATTTTTATAACCAAACATAGCATCATTAGTTCTGGTAAACACCACAACTGTAAAGGGCATTTTGTGGATTTTTGGAAATCATTGCATTTCTTTTTGATGTCAAATAAAATGTGAAAATGCAAATCAGATGTTATAAGTCTGATGATCAATGTCTTTCGGTGAATTGTGTCAGGTTCATATAGAAACTAAAAGTGCAAGCCAGATGTTTGAGCTGATCAAGAAGAATCTGAATCACACTGAAGCTTACCCTCACCTCCTGTCTGCACTGCAGCACTGTCTCATGATGCCATGTAAGACTGTCATAATATACTATATGCAGATTTATATGACTTATAAAACTGATCCATGCCTGTAGCAGCTTTTCCTCCCTGCTGACCACTCTGTGTGTCTCTCCAGATAAGCAGAACAATACCACCCTTCAGTACTGGGTGTTGTTGGACCGAATAGTTCAGCAGCTGGTTCTGCAGACAGATAAAGGTGAAAACCCTGATGTTGCTCCACTGGAGGACTTCAACGTTAAGAACATTGTTCGCATGTAAGTTTCCAGGGTTCCTACTATAGACTACAGAGCAACTAGGGCTTTTTTTCCCTTTTGACCAGTTTATCTACATTTCACATTTAGCCAAGACCTTTTCATTGTTACTCAGTCTGAATAGTCTGAATAGTAAACCTTATAGTCCTAATAGTAATCCCACAAAATCATAATGAGCCAGAGAAATGTTGTGCCATATTTTAGCAATATTTGAATAAGTAACCATCAGCTTAGAGCTATCTAATGGAATTACCTCTTACTGTTGATATACAGTAGGTAAAGTCAAATAACTACATGAAGTAATCTTTTTACTGACAAAAACTCTAACTCCTAAGAACAGCATGTAAGATGTTTGAGTGTAACATAAAGATATTTGTTCAGAAAAAACTGCTGCATTAGATTTTAGATTTAGATTGTTTGCCCTTGACACCAGTGATAGTCCAGTTAGACAGTCCAGTTATATTCACAATTGTTCATGGTGTAATTTGGCTTATGAGTAGCAAAGATACATCTATGTTGTTTTAAATCTTTAGCCTATGTTGTATGATGCTTTATTTTTTCAGCAATTGAAAATAATTATTTAAATATTCTTTAAGATTTGTACTGTAAATGATGAAAGTGTTTTTTTAAAAGGGGAGGCAAGATTATCTTGGAAAATTCCAGTCTCCAAAAAAATTATTGTGTGTATATGTGTAGTGGATGCAAAGCATGTATGAAAGACTTTATTAGTCATGTTTGTATGTGTTTGTGTCTACAGGCTGGTGAAGGAGAATGAGGTCAAACAATGGAAAGAACAAGCAGATAAAATGAGAAAAGGTAAACACACAAACATACACACACATATATTTATACACTATATACATGCGGAGGGGATTTGAACTTTGCATCCTGTTAGACCAGAGTTGGAAAAAAGTGGAACATAGAGACTTTGGCTCTACTGGTATTTTTGTTTTAAATAATAATAAAAAAGTATTTCACAGCTGATTTGATCAACTTGGCATAAGTGTTCCATGTAATTCACAAACTATACTAGACATGCAAGCAGGTATATCAGGGTCCAAACACCTGACAGAAATCATGATAAATAAGTCCAGATACAGAAAGTTCCCAAGCTTGTTTGGTTTTGGCTCCATGAATTATACTTTGAATAACTTAACTCCAGTTTGTAGAATGAACACTGTCGTACTTGGTAAAATTTCTATCCGTCTCACCTTCTCTTTTCCCCAGAGCATCAGAACTTACAGCAGCGTTTTGAAAAGAAAGAGAGGGAGTGTGAGGCCAAGAATAAGGAGAAAGAAGACATGATGGCCATGCTTAACAAGATGAAAGACAAACTGGAGCGAGAGAGCAATGACCACAAGCAAGCTAGACTACAAGTGGCAGAACTGTCTGCTCGACTGCAGCAACTAAACTCTGTATGTTCACCAACACAAGATACATCTGTGAGAGAAATGTCATTGATCAGCTTCATACACAGTCACAAATATAAGCTTTTTGTATTTCTGTGTGATATTGTGATAAAATATATGATCCTCAAGTAGGGAAGTGGTTTTTTTTTCTCATTTTCTGCCATTAGTTTTTTTACACAGCATCACAATGATCATTCATCTGTCTGTTCATGATGATTCCATCTCAAGCTATCTTCTTTTCTGTCATCTTGTTAGACCCCCAGTGTTCCAGGTGGACCTCCTGTGACTTCTGGTGGTGTAGTACCTCTTGTTCCTGCTCTGTCTGTCCGTCCTTCTCCTCCTCCTCCTCCTCCTCCTCCTCCACCTCCTCCTCCAGGAGGCCCACCAGTTTTTGGCATGGCTCCATTTGCTCCACCTCCTCCTCCAGGAGCTCCACTAGGAACTGCCCCCAGGAAGAAGAAGAATATTCCTCAGCCATCAAATCCACTGAAGTCATTCAACTGGAGCAAACTGCCTGAGGTACTTACTACTGTCAGGCCTACTATTACTATTACTGTTACTATTACTATTACTACTACTGCTGCTACAATTCCTACCATTACTGTCAGTACTGCTGTTATTATACAATTTGTATACACATATTACATACACCACTACAGTGCTGCTACTATTAATTCAGCTGTTAGTATTACTACTATACCAATCCTCATTTATTTAAAGTCCATCTATCCTTTTTTTACTGCTTGTCCGCTTGGAGAGCTGGAGCTGATCTCAGCTGACATTGGGCGAGAGGCAGGGTACACTTGGACGGGTCGCCATTCAGTCACAGTGCTGACACATAGAGACAGACAACCATTCACACTCACATTCACACCTACAGGCAATTTAGAGTCACCAATTAACCAAACCTGTATGTTTTTGTTCTGTGGGTGGAAGCTGGAGCACCCAGAGGAAACACAAAAAACAGAAGTTCTTTTAGCTAAATGCTGATATCATCATGCTAACATGCCCATAATGGCAGTGCTGTTTAGCAGGTATTATGACACTGTCACCATCTTATTTTGGTGCGTTAGCATGCTAACATTTGCTAATTAACACTAAACACACAATAGTTTTGCATGTATTCAGTCATAAACTGAAATATTGGACAGAATAAAAACTTTCACCTGATGCTAACACTAAATGAAAAGTCAGGATCACCAAAGTTATTGCAGTTCATCCTGAGGGGACCATAGATGTCTGGACCAGATTTAGCAATGTATGCTGGTGGCTCCACAGGGAAAAGCCAGGATCACCAAAGTATGATTCATCCTCTGGGGACCATGAATATCTGTAGAAAATGTTATGGCAATCCAATATTTGAGATATTTTAGTCTGTCAGTCAGACCAAAGTGATAGACCGACTGACTGACTAACAGGCCAACATTGCCATAGAGCCACGCCACTAGCATGGCTAAAAGAAGTTCCAAAATGAAAGCTAAACTGATGTCACAGGTGTCACCTGGCTGTCACCTGGATGCCTCTCCTCAATGTTCCAGTGACATGACCATACATTGTTACCATCATCAACAGGCCTTTCTAACTATGTATACAGTACACATTTAGTGTAGATGAGCATGTCCTCAAAATGGCTGAACCAACATCTTGGTCTGATCCAGATGTCTTCATGACATTATAACAAAGTGCCCCATTCAATATAATCCTGAAAATGAATAAAGGATATATACACATCCATGTGAGGTAAACATATTTTAATAAATAAATAATATAAAGATGATCAATACAGAGGCAATATACTGCTGCTTTCTGGCTAATAAGTGGTGATGATAACTGCAGTACAGTACATTAACTCACAAACACCAAACAGCAGCTCACAAGCTTCCTTGGGAACTCCTTTCAGAAAATAGTAGCTCACTGAACTTTGCAGTGATTTAAGAGCTATGGAGATGTGGTTGAAAGCTGCAAAGAGAAGTTTTCTTTTTTTTTTTTTATCACACTGCATTATTGTTTGTTTCAGGACAAGTTAGAAGGAACCATATGGACAGAGATTGATGATCTCAAGGTGTTCCAAGTTCTGGATCTTGATGACTTCCAGAGGACCTTCTCAGCTTACCAGAAGCCACAAGTAACACATTACACACTGCACTGACACTAAACATATAACATACCTGCTATGCCTTCAGCAATAATGGAATGTTCTCTTTTGCCTCCATTCATTTTCTTTGTTTCATTGACATATCCATTCATCCATTCATAGATTTCTTTTCACTGTGTCACAGCTATTGAGTCACAGCTACTAATTGTCTATTCATGAGAAAAAATTATTTTCTTTAGAGATTATGTGCTTATTGTTCTCATTGACGTGCACTGTTACCTTGAGATAATGACATAACATGACTTAAATGCCAAGTTCCCAGTCTTGGTGTGACAGAGTTCTTTATATTGCACTGTATTGCGTTGTATTATAACACGTTTCTCTGTATTAGCAGAAAGAGGCTGAGGATGACCATGCTTCTGTTAAGAAAGTCAAGGAGCTGTCAGTTATTGATGGTCGCCGAGCGCAGAATTGTAACATTCTGCTCTCACGGTCAGTGTGTGTGTGTGTGTGTGTGTGTGTGTGAGGATAATAAATGAATGAAAAAACCATTGCAGGATGTAAATGGTAGAAGTCAGGCATAAACTCTGTTTGCTGCTGTCAGCAGCCTGGACATGTTGTTCATCTCTACTTGCAGGCTGGTAGAGTCATTTACAGACATTATGGTCAGCTTGTTTCTGCTTCTCCCATGTGCCCTGAAAATCTGGTATTTCAGGTTTTAAGTAATGTAACATGTTTGTGTTACAGACTGAAGCTGACCAACGAGGAGATCCGCCATGCCATCCTGACCATGGATGAACAGGAAGACTTACCTAAAGACATGCTGGAGCAGGTACCTAAACATACACATCTTTAGAAATACACAAAGCAGCCTGAGGACATACCGGATGTGTTTCAAATGAAGACATTACAGTGTAGAATCCTATGTGTTTATAACCCAACTAAAGATGTATGGAGAGTGAATATCAAACTTGCATTTATTAGGTGGTCAAAAACATGACTCCACATGAATGCTAATGTTGCTCTGTGTCTGCTGCATTTGCCATAACAACTTTACAAGGTGATAATAAGTCAATTGCCATTTTCACATATGAACTCTGGACAATGTCCAGAGTTGCCCTTTCACACATGTAGCACACACAGATTGTTAGTGTCAGGCGTGTTCTCACCAACTGGAAATACTTGGTTACTGGTTTAGGTGAGGGGTGGTGCCTGGGTTGAGTGTGCAGGAAGCAGGACATGATGCAAAATGTATGCTGCAGTTGTAATTCAGCATTTTTAAGCTTTTCATCAGAAATAAAATGGCTTTTATTTTATGAAAAATCAGAGGAAGTCCTCTCTCCCATTAGTGCTATACAGTGGAGCGTTCAGGCCCAGTCAAAACAATGCAGCTTAGCTGCAACATCACAGCAACATGATAGAAACATTATCAACATGCCCATTCACTCACTGTGAATTCTCTGGAAAATGACCTGCTGTATTCACACATGGGCTCAATCAGGCATTACACATAACATAGACCTTGTACTAGGGAGCTGGCAGAGTAAAGTCTGTTTAATGTCTGGTCCGACTGATTCGGACATTTGCGTTCACACCTACAGCTCCTCTGGGTAAATAACTTCAGGGTTGCATTGCATGTGTGAAAGGGGCTAATGTTGCGTTGCTATCTTATTGCGGAATTCAGTTACTGCCAAGTAGCCAAAAAAAACAAATCAATGAATGTAGCTTTAAAAAATCCAGAATATTCTGTGTTTCTGTGTTGGGAACCACTAAGGTTATTCTAAAAATTACATTTCAAACCCCCCCCAAAAAACAGCACCTGAACCTGAAATCCACTTTGCTATTTGAACAAATCTTTAGAAAATAGATGTTGGTGTCATACGATTGCTTCTGAGCCAGTTTAAGCGTACACTGGTGTTTAGAATTAGGTCTTTCTCACATCATCATAATCTCCTCTCATACTTACAAATTTGATTTTTAAATCATGACAATGTAATGTATTGGAAACATAAGTCAAATTGGAGATTTTGATTATCTAGGCTCATACATGTTACAGTAAAAAAAATCAAATGAAATGCACTAATGATTGTTTGTGTTTATGTGTCTGTGTGTGAAGCTTCTGAAGTTTGTTCCTGAGAAAAGTGACATTGAGCTGTTAGAGGAACACAAGCATGAGCTGGAGCGTATGGCCAAAGCAGACCGTTTCCTGTATGAGATGAGCAGGTACACACCGAAATACACACACAGCCAGGATATCCATTGGCTTTAGCACAGCAGTTTATTGCAGCAAGAACATACAGGAGGAATTATACACTTTGAAGAGTAATTACGCACTAACATTGCTGCACTGGAGTCTGTAGGTTGAAAGTCTGTTGAACCTCTGATCACACCCATGATCACAGCTGGGTGTGGTTGTATATGTCACCAAAGTCTGCTGCACATAGCGGTGCAGTTATTCTTCAACATATTAGCACTGCTGAATAGTTGTAGGCAAAGGTCAGGTTCTCATGGTAGTTCATAACCCAGACTGCTGAAGCCTCATATAAGCTTCACATCAACTTTTAAATGGACTTTTGCACTAAATGACTGTGTGGACACACTGTGGATTTTGGCCTCCATCACTTACATTGAAAGCACATTTGAAGGGGATCTTTTAATAGTCAGTATGAACAGGAGGAATGATTACAGCAAGAAAACCTCTTTCAGTGTTTATATGGACACCTGACTGCAGTTTTAAGACACACTTGAATAATTATGAACCCGTCCTTTAAGAGAGGTTTCATATTTGAGTTCACTTACAGTTTTGCTGTTTATTTTCTTCTTCTCCAGAATCAACCACTATCACCAGAGACTCCTATCTCTGTACTTCAAAAAGAAGTTTGCTGAAAGAGTGGCCGAGGTCAAACCTAAAATCAAAGGTACTGTTTTCCACCCCAAAGGGTCATCCGTTTACTGAATGCATGGATGCAAGTAGATGTTTGAGAAGACAGCACATTTTATGAATGAATGCATTTCTCTCAAAGTTTCTGTAACTTCTGTTTTACAAGGTATTAGATGTTACAACATTGCAACGTGCAAAATATCACAACCATGATTTGTGTTTGAGAAGAATGTTGCATATGAAGAGAACTTGTGTGACATTCCCTCCTTGTCTCTGTGGTTTCAGCTCTGTGTCTTGCATCCACGGAGGTGGTGCAGAGCAGGACACTGCGTCAGCTCCTAGAGGTGGTTCTCGCCTTTGGAAACTACATGAACAAAGGACAGCGAGGAAGTGCCTATGGGTTTAAAGTCTCAAGTCTCAACAAGATAGCTGACACCAAGTCAAGCATTGACAAGTACAGTTCACAGCATGCTTTCATAAATTATATCCCTTTTTCATGGAAGACATGTTGACACGAGACACAGGCACAGGTGTAAATTAAGGTGTAATTAGCCACATGCTGACTCACTGTCATGGTTTATGGGGACACTTGAATTTAACAGATTCATTGTTAATGTTATTAGTAACACCAGTGTTTTTTCCTACTAGTCAACAAGTCAAAATGTGTGCTATGAGGCCTATTTGCTAGTTTGACCATTTCTTTGAGAAGTCTGAGGAGTGAGAAATGACTGATAAATGTGTACGGTCTGTGTCTGTAGAAACATCACTCTACTCCACTACATGATCAGTGTATTGGAGAAGAAGTTCCCTAAGGTGGCAGCCTTCAGTGAAGAGTTACAGAATGTGCCAGAAGCTTCAAGAGTTAAGTAAGAACTAACAGACACAAATAGATACACACACACACAAAAATAATAAAATATTGCTTTCCAATGTAGATCCTAAATGATTCACAGGAGTATTGTCCTTTTATCTTAAAAAGATAGTTCAGTGTTTTAGAAAATGTGCTTATTTTCAATCTTCTAGAGAGTGAGATGAGAGGATTGATATCATCTCATGTCTATGTGTTAAATATGGATGTGGTTAGCATAGCTTAGCTGGACAGTAACACAAAGTGGGAATTTCTAATTTGTCTAACTCAGACTGTATTAGCTTCAGATAAACTTTAGAATATGTTTTTGCAGAGGACTGTGGATTTTGTCCCCGACTCTCACTTACATTGAGAGTACAGTATGAAGGGCTCTCTTAATGCTAGTATGAACAGAAGGAATGATTACAGCAAGAAAACCCTTTTTCAATGTACATTTAGGTAGGTAGGACTTGAAAATTTTAGAACCTGTCTGGAACTGTTTCCAGCATGTACAGTGTTCCTTTGCGGTGTCTCAGGCTATGGTGCAGGTCTCCAGATACAGGTTTTGGTTTTGGTCTCTGTACAGGCACAATAGTAGCAAACTTGACAACCTCACTGTGACCACAAAACTCCCCAAAGTCTTCAGAAACACTGCACCTGACTGCTGTTAAACAAGAAATAGTTCCAGTTCCAACTCCACCTAAAACCACAAATGTCAAGGAGAAAAATCTGATGTTCTTTTTACTGTCATGTTACTGTCTATTCCTTTTATCATTACCTCTTCCCACCTATCTCTCTCTTTCTTTCATTGGCTCTCCAGTATGACAGAGTTGGAGAAGGACATTGGCAATCTGAGAACTGGTCTAAAGAGTGTTGAGGCGGTGAGAGAGCTTAGAATTAAGTATTGAAAATCTTTTCAGTATTGTCTGAGAATGTTTAATCAACCAAGGACCTGTAAACCCATAAAAAAATTAAAATGCGTGTGTGGAAAATTTCATGTGTGAAAAAGTCAGTGTATTTGTACATCAATCTAACTAATCAATGTCTATATGTCTGCCTGTGTGGTTGTTCATCTCCAGGAGCTGCAGTACCAGCAGGCTCAGTCCTCTCAGGGTCCTGCTGATAAATTTGTCCCTGTGGTCAGTCAGTTCATCACTGTGGCCTCCTTCAGCTTCTCTGAGGTAGAGGAGTCACTCAGTGAAGCCAAAGAACTGGTGAGTGGGCAACTGGCAGTTGTGGTTGACAGTTTTACTTTGCCTTCAGAAATGTCAAACATCATCATAACACTAAGTTTTAAGGTGTAAATTCACTCAGTAACCAAAAACCCAATGGTAGACCTATGGGAGATTTAGAGTGATGTGTTAGATAGCACTCTCCACCACCATCATCAGGCTAGCTGTTTCCCCCCGCTTACAATCTTCATGCTAAGCTAAGCTAACCATGTCCTGACTCCAGCTCTGTACTTAGCACACAGACATTAGGGTGAGAAGCTAAACTCTGGTAGGAGCTACAGGATGCCTCTGGCTACAAAGAATCACACAGGCAACAAGCTTTCTCAATTCCTACACACTCAATCTTAAGCTTTTTTTTCTTTTTTAAGGTGCTTGTCTTTATTTTTGTATTCATACTGTCAGTGTTATGTGGTGTGTGCATGTGTTTTTATGTTTTAATTATCTAAGCCGGATGGGCCAAAGACAATTTTCCACTTTTGTGGATGATAAAATTCTATTCTATTTTATTCTATATCCATCCATTGGGGTTCTAAAATCCTAAAATGCTACCAACAAAACATGACCTCCAATGAAAATATACAGCAAATACTAAAATACATACAAAAATTAAAGTACAAACATTCAGAGAAATGTCACAAATACTAAAATACATGCAAACAACCAGTGGTCCGGACCAATCAGTGTCCTAGAACTACTGGCAACTACGGGCAGATGGTTCATCCAATCACCTGCCAAGTATTTTTTGAAAGTGCCCGCCCTTTTCCAAACAGTTTCCAATGTCAACTTCTCAGATGGTTCATCTGGCGCGTCAGGTTACAGTGTCTTTGCCCCTGCAAAGTCAAAAAGGTCATCACTCCCCCTGTTTATCTATCTCTTTTTTTAGTGTTTCTCCTTTTGTACGTGTTTTGCCATTTGCAGCTGTTTCTTGTTTTGGAACGCATTTGCCTTAATGTTTGTGTTTTCACTGTTGTGTGTTCTTCTGCTCTGTGTATTGTGTTCTAGTATTTGTAGCATTTTTGGACTTGAAGCACATTTTTCTTGATGTTTGTGCTTTAATTTTTGGATGTGTTTTGGTATTTGTTGCATTTCTCTCAATGTGTGTTTTTTTTTTAAACTTTTGCATGTGTTTTACAATGTGTAAAACACATTAACTTGGAGACAAACATTGCAACTTAAGTATGTCTTTTTACAAAGCTTTAATATAGCGACACAAATTACCAACAGAATATCTTCACCATATCTTTACCAGTTGGACCAAAATCGGACTAATCCTCATTTCTCACTGTGGTTATTCTTACTGGACTATAATCAGAGTATGGTGTTTATAAGGGCTCATTTCTAGTTACAAGACTGCTTTAAGCACATTATGACTAGATTATTAATGTGCATGTGATAGTCATAGATCAAATTTCCATACAAGTAAGTTCCTTTACACATCCTCAGTAACTACAAGTCTTCAAAATGATTACACCCCTGTATTTGACTTGTGCATGTTGTCTATTTTTCCCTCTCTCCTTCACTCTCTGTTCCATTGTCACTCTTCATGTCTCTTGTTGAAGTTTGCAAAGGTGCTGAGACACTTTGGAGAAGAGTCGTCCAAGCTGCAGCCTGATGAGTTCTTTGGAATCTTTGACACTTTCCTCACTGCCTTCTCAGAGGCCCAACAGGACAACGAGAACATGGCCAGACGCAAGGAGGAGGAGGAGAAACGGGCACTCATGGAGGCACAGGTTAGAAGACATTATCGGCTCACATAGGCACAGTTATACTGCAGGCAGATGTCATTTATTTTTGCATACAGTGGTTAGATAAAAAGTATTCTACATATGCATTCATAAGAAAATGTTGTAAAAGGCGCAAGTGTCGACACTAACTGTTGAGAACTAATGTCTGACAATGCCTACCCACTTTTCCAGTTTCCATAATCTGATACCGAGCCTGATGGTCACCTCATTCATGGATAAATGAATAAAAATATTAAATAAATCCTAACATCCTCTCCTTCTCTTTCTCCTCTCAAGTTGAGGAAAGACAGGGAGCAAAAGCTGAGGAAAGCCAAAGCAAATGAAGATGGCGAGGGGGGCGGTGAGTTTGATGACTTAGTGTCTGCTCTGCGCTCTGGAGAGGTGTTCGATAAGGATCTGTCCAAAATGAATCGCAGAAAACGGAGACACAACTTGTTCGACAGCAGCCGGGAGAGACCAGTAACAAAACTAAACCAGTGACAGAACACTATGTGGACAACAGCACCTCACTGGGACTCTTACAGCCCTACTGAAACACATGAACCTCTCAGTGGCACAGTGGTGGGGAAGGCTGTTGGATACACAGAATACCAGAAACTCATAGGCATGAACTCCATGAGATCTGACCTACAGGTCCAAACAGAAAATATTTTTAAAGTCTATATGTCCAGGATTTTAAAAATGTGGACTTTAGTGCCCCCGAGTGGTAGTCTCAAAAAGACTATGGTAACACTTACCCCACCAATTTTCAACAACACTGACTAATTCTTCTGCAAACAAAAAGCGTGTGCCATCAAAATCATTTGAAAGATGCCATCACAAAGAAATTCTATGCATATGGTTTATGCAGATGGTGCAGATTGGTGACAGGGAAAATAATGTTCCTGCATGAATTCAAGTTGCACTAGTTTTGTGTTAAACTTGTAAGCTGTTTTTGTATGTGTGGCTGTAACAGTGAAACATGCTCTATCCAAAGATGTAGAGATATTGGAGGTTTAGCATGGGAAATGGCTTATTTGACTTAAAGCGTGTACTACTTTTCTCATGTGTTATGTTGAGTTACTTATTTAAAGGTTGTATATGTAAGAATTATGAAGAAATTTACATTTATTAATCTTTTTTATTAATCTGACTGACTGGGAGTGAGACATGCTTTACAGAGACACAGTTCAAAACACAATGTTAGAGATCTTTTATGTTATTATGAGAAGTGTAAGCAAGGAAAAAGACATCACCTGCAATAGTCTTGTGCCACTGCATGCTCCGTGAGTGAGGCGTGCGAGCAACAGGATGTTGACTGCAGCTCACTTAACGGCCACCGGTGTCACTAATGAGAAGGAATTTGATTCCTACATATAGAACCTTTAAATGTAAAGAATGTTTTGTACACAGATGTAAAATAGCTCAGTAGACACAGATAATATTGATAAATAGATTGGATGAAATTTGTTCTTTTTCCAATATGTTTGGAATATTACAAAGTTTCTTTACAGACTATTTAACCATCTAAAATAATTGTTTTACATTTCAGGAAATCAACTTGTTCTCTTTCTTCCTGAGTGAGATGTTCAAATGGATATGTGTTAAGTACAGAGTCAGGGTGTGGTTAGCCAAGCTTAGCATGAAGACTGGAAGCAGGGGGAAACAGCTAGCCTCTGTCAAAAGTAATAAAATCCCCAATCTCACTAATTAACACGTTGTATCTTGTTTGTTCTTCCATTCTTAATGCTAAGATGGGCTAACCCTGTTGTGATTCTAGTGTGCTTAGCCTAGCTCCATACTTAAAACACAGACATGAAATTTATGTCAATCTGCTCATCCCACTCTCAGAGAAAAAAGAGAATAAGCATATTTCCCAAAATGTTGAACTGTTGTTTTAATGTGCTATCTCATTGGTAGACACAATAAAAGACACTGCAGCTGCCTACAGATACATAAAAACGTAAACCATAAAAAGGTACTTAACATAACTTAATTTATTCTATCTGTCATAGTTCAGTCCCAGTCTGGCTCTATGTCCTTCATCAGTCCACCAGATGCCCTCAGACTTTTTCCCTGTTTGTTGAACTGGGCTTAGTGGGAGAAGGCCCTTGTACAGGAGATTGAAGTTTGCTTTCACACTACAGTGAGTAGTAGTTGTTTTCTTAAGGAAATGTGACTGAGGACTGTTGCTTGCTACGCGCTGACCCTCGTAGAAACTATGTGCAAGAGTAAACTGAAACTCAGAGTAACAGTTGTTTTTCAGTCCTATTTTTGTTGTTACATGCAGGTCACTCTACTTGACAAACTTATTGTTTCATGTTTATGTAATGTATGTTTGAATTCTTTAAAGACCCTAAAGTTGTCAATTATGTTGAGGTGTGTTTGCTGTTTCTGCTCAGTGTGATGTATATTTAAGTTAACTGGTTTTCAGTTTCCTGTATTTTTCCTTCTGTGTTCCCAGCCTGCTTTTTCCTCCACTCTTCCCTCCTCACCTGCCCTGCATCATCTTCGTTAGACCCACCCTTTTCCCAGTGTTTTCCCCAGCCTATCAGCTTTATTTTCGTTCTCCTGTTTCATCTCCTCATTCCCCTCACTTCACTTTCTCTGGCCATCTCCCCAAATGCACCTCATCTCCTTGTTAGTTCAGTCTGTCCTGGTTTTCAGTTCAGTCTTGTTGGATCCTTTGTTTTTTTTCTATTCTTTATTGTTCAGTCTGCTCTGTTTGTTATACGTTGGTCAGTTCTGTTCAATTCAGTTTTTCTTTGCCTGCACTGGAGCTAAAATAAAGAAGTTATTCTTCAGTTCCTGCTACTCCTGCATCCTGCATTTGGGTCTATCTCCTGCTACTCTTCTTGACACTATCTAAATGTATTGACCTGAGTCAATACATTGTGCACTGTGCTTTTTATGTTATTATAAAAATCAAAGAGGGATTTTCCAAAACTTACTTAGTCTATGTTGACCAATTATTTTCTGGGATTTCTTTTGGCATTAAAAATTAAGTAAATACTTTTAGAAACAATTCCTTCTACACAAACGATACAAGGATACTAAAAAAGAGAGAAGTGGTAAGAGGATGTAGAATGTTTTACATCATATAGTGTAGTTGGCCATAACTTGTATACAGTATTTGCCCACATTTGCACCTTTTACCTTGCACCATTTTAAGTGTAAATTACAGCCACACCCTACACCATCCATTCCTACTTTAACATAATATTTCCTTTCCTTTCCTTTGAGCAAAAGTTTGTAAGGATGTGTGAGAGTATATATTCTCAAGTTGAATCCTCAAAGTTGATGCAATTATTTTAAAGATTTAATATAATTTTGAACAAATGTTATATATTAGAATTGTTCTTCTCTAACCATGGATCAGTATTACCAGTTGATACGCGTATACAGTACACTATGCGTCAAGTTTAATATGGGTGAAATAACCAAAGTGCAGGTGAATTATTAGCCCGAACAAGGCTTGTTCATCAGCTGCTGCTGTATTTACCAGCTGCAGTAGCTTGTACATGTGTCCTCTGATGGATTGAGTGGGTTTATTAAAAAAGCTGCAGAGAGGGCACTCGGTTTAGACAATGGTATAGTTTTGGGTGTTAATATTAATTTGACTACTGCAATGTTCTGGGTCTGATTTTAACCAAAACTCACCTGTGTCCATTTTGAAAACACTTCAAGTCATTGTACTTCAGCATCAGATGTCTTTAAGACTGTCTGTATAAAAACTCCATGTAGAAAATGTACTGTTTTTATCAAGGAACACTGGAACTTTCTTTGAAGTTGGCCCTGTCAGTTGAAACTGACTCACATCTTCTGCAATCTGGGAAGAACATTTACATTACAATATTACTGTTTCTATTCCAACAGCCCAGGAGATCAAAATGCTTCTTACTGTAAGAGCAAAGTAGTTTTTGAGGAGCGAATGCCAGTTGGAAGAAAATCTCTCCAAAGGTTTGTGTTATTTGGTGTGAAAGAGTTTCTCAGCTGTGTGGACGCCGATTTACTGTAAATAAAACTGCTTGCTCTGCTGCTTGTTGTGCTGCTGGCATCAATTCATGCCACCAATGTCAAGCTCAATAAATGTCACTGATATGTCTAATGTTTCTAATGTTTAATCTTCAAAAAAGACTGAACTCTTGCACTGTAAAAAATAAAAAAACATTGTAAAACATACAACATACATAAAGTAAATATCTCTATGTTAAATACGTTAAGACATATGACCTAAACATTAACACAAACATGCACACACACACCCTCACACCTGTAGTTTCATCATCTGTGCCTTATTGTACTTTGTTATGCTCGTATAATATTGGCTGTATGGTTGATACTTTATTGTGCAGTAAACCCTTTTAAAGTACTCCATCTTCATTACATTGTTATTCCATTGGTGTTATATATGTGGTTGTAATTATTACTTAAATTCAAACAATAATAATTTAAGTAAATGTACCATTTATTTTGATAACTTTAATTATTGATTAGCCACCCCCAGCCACCAGGGATGCAGTCAGAGCATTCTTAGTGCCAGTCCCAAGCAAAGATAAATTAGAGGAGGGTTGTGTCAGGAAGGGAATCCAGCGTAAACCTATGCCAAATCAAATATGTGGATCATAAATCAGATTTCCATACCAGATCGGTCGAGGCCTGGGTTATCAAAGGCTGCCACCGGTACTGTTGACCAACAGGGTGCTGATGGAAACTATGCTACTGTTGGGCAAAGGAGAAGGAGAGAGGGAAGGCATGTCCGGAGGCAGCGGGAGAGGAGGAAGGGTAGGTGTGTGGAGGTGACATTCAGAACTTTGAATGTCTATGACTGGTAAAGGGAGAGAGCTGGCTGATATGGTGGAGAGAAGGAAGGTAGATATACTGTGTGTGCAAGAGAGCAGGTGGAAGGGGAGTAAGGCCAGGAGCATCGGAGGTGGGTTCAAACTGTTCTACCATGGTGTGGATGGGGGGGGAAATGGGGTAGGGGTTATCCTGAAGGAAGAGTATGTCAGGGCTGTGTCGGCGGTGAAGAGAGTGTCGAACAGAGTGATGAGTATGAAGCTGGAAATTTAGTGTTTGATGATGAATGTTGTCAGTGCATATGAGAAGAGAAAGAAGAATTCTGGAGTGAGTTGGATGAAATGATGGAGAGTGTAACCAAGGAGGAGAGAGTGGTGATTGGAGCGGACTTCAATGGGCATGTTGGTGAAGGGAACAGAGGTTATGAGGAGGTGATGGGCAGGTATGGTGTCAAGGAAAGGAATGTGGAAAGGCAGATAGTAGTGGATTTTGAGAAAAGGATGAAAATGGCTGTGTTGAATACATATTTCAAGAAGAGGGAGGAGCACAGGGTGACAGAGTGGAGGAAGGTGCACACAGGTGGACTATGTCTTATGCAGCAGGTGTAATCTGAAAGCAATTGGAGACTGCAAAATGAGTGGTGGCAGAGAGAATGTAGCTAGACAGCATTGGATGGTGGTTTGTAGGATGACTTTGGAGACCAAGAAGAGGAAGAGAGTGAAGGCAGAGCCAAGAATTAAATGGTGGAAGTTGAAGAAGGAAGACTGTTGTATTGAGTTCAGGGAGGAGTTAAGACAGGCGCTGGGTGGTAGCATAGACTGTAAAAAAATATGGACATAGCCACTGTGACATCACCCATTGGTTTCTGAAGAGTGGTTTTGAAGCTCAAAGTGGGCAGCTCCAGCTGTTGCCATCTTGGCAGTGCCTGACTCTGCCTAACTCCTGGCTAATCCAAAATGGGCAAAGAGGTGGAGCTGAGGTGGCCGAATAAGGCCTGGTTCCTGAAACACACCCACCTAGCTTGAAACTGCCAAGCTAGCTAAGACTAACAAGCTAGGCTAACAAATCAGGCTATGTGGCTAACCCTGTGGTCTTCTTGCTCCCAGTTGCTACTGTTACCATTGCAGCTTATGCTACTTGAGGTAAATTAACCCGAAACTATACAACAAAACTTGAAATAATGATTTATGTTATTGAGATTATACTACAAAAACCTAAAACGCTTCAATGTTTTTTAAATATATAATTGTGGTAATTTGCATCGCTAGATTTTGTCGAGACATGCAGAAATTTGGCTAGTATTACCATGAATCAGTCTAACTTTTATTTAATACATATCTAACTAACAATTTGAAACAAATCAATTAACCTGAATTTAGATTTCCTCATAACTTTAGTTACGAGCCGTTTATTTGGATGTCACTTGATTATACTTTTAATAAGTTAATGTTAATAAGTTAAGTTACATGTGATGGTTGCCATTTAGTGTCCTTACAATAAAAATTTTATTGATATTGCTTGCATAGCCATAATTATTATTGCTGCTTTTTTTGCCTATTAAGGAATTATACCAAACAAGAAATTAGAAAATCTGCAGTTTAATTCTCAGTGTGCATAATGGTTTACATTAAAAATTATAGTCCCCCAAACTGCTATTACAAACAGTGCGCATATTTATGGTTTTGACACTGATCTGCAGGGACTGAAACTTATGTGCACTGCTATCTATAGTGCTGTGTGAGATTATTATCTTCAATATGACTGTTGAGAAAGAATGTTTATATTTGTTACAAGATGTTTATTTCAGTACATCGGTCCTTGTTGAGGTCATGGCCACCTGTGATGCCTCCACCACGCCTGCTACGCGCAGTATAAACTGTAAGTACCGGTCTTGGCTACTTGACTTTAGACAGCTGATATTACATTGTCTGTCTTCAAAAGACAAAAAAATGTATTTAAAGACTGTCATCTGTATTTTGAGGTGTTGTGCCCTTGTTCCATGTCATTCTACAGATGTGACGTAATAGTAATTGAGCCACCCTTTATAGTTAACTTTATATTTTTCATTACCTGAAACATTTATTACACTCATTTATTTTCCTCTTATATTCACAGTGTGGATCATTGAGAGACTATGGGAAGCAACCTCAGCATGCTGGATGCCCCTCACATTAAAAGACCGTCCTGGGCTATTTTTGAATTTTGAATTGACTGTCATAGCTAATGTTGAGTTTATTTTTTAGTTTTAAATATTGTCCACCTTTTTGTGTTTTATTTCCTTTTCATTTAAAAATTTGAGAGTTAATCTATGATAACTTCTAGTCCACATTTAAATAAATTCTATTTATATTTGCACTCCTTATGTCTTTAATACTGACTGAAAATGTTAGATTTCACATTCAAATCTGACTGTCAACTGAAAGGACAAGCAAATCATATAATACAGATAAAACATTAAGCATTAATGCTCAACTCTTTTGCCAAAGGATAGAAGTCTAGTCTAAGTAGAAAGTGAAAATACTCCCACACGTTTCAGACTTCTGACCTTCCTCAAGAAATTGTCTTGGAATGCCTTGAGAAAGGTCAGAAGACTGAAACATTGACAATTAATTATGCAGAGTCCATTTCTGTGTGTGCGGGAGTATTTTCACTTTCTACTTGAAGAGAACTAAGCAGCCTTACACCCAGCAGCAGAGCCTGAGAAGGTCTTGGAGAGTGCCTTTTGTTTGCTGCTCTGATAGAAGTCTAGTTTAAACACAGAAGAATGTGACACATCCAAACAAACCAGTGGGTCAGATGCTGGATAAAAGGGCTCAAAGTACAAAAACAAAGAATTTGATCAGCTGATCAAATGCACCTATGGCAAATAGGTGCATTTTTTTGGCTTCACTATATAAACCCCACAATACCTGAGCAATACCCACAAGACCAGGTCACCATGTAGTAAATAAATGATACCTCCTAGGGGGCTTAAAACTATTCAGTGTGCAAATAATTCTTTGTTTTTCACAACAGAAGTATAGTTTCTCAGTGAATGTTCTGCATTTGTCTTAAAGAAATGTCCAAACAAAACCAGCACATAACATCAGTTTTTACTTTCTGCTAAGATCTATGCAAAATTTGGTAAAGGTTAACATATAAATACCATTTTAATATTTTCATTTATAACTATTAACTATTTTGTTAAAACTTTAGATCACCACTATATTTCCAATTAACATAGGAAACTAATGAATGACAGCTTTTAAGAATGTGCTTTTACTTTCAAGTACATTTAGTCTGATCCATTTTATATAACAAAAATAATAACCACTACACAAGCAGTTTAACAAATTAAAGTCAAATCTTGCATTCATGAAAACATCTATAAAGGTTACAAATTTGTTACAAAAAGTTGTTTTGTATGACTTAAGTACACTTGAAATAAATGAAAAGATTTGTAAGTTATAACAGGAATTATGTCTTGTAAAACAAGTGATGTTGTTCTGGCTGTTCTTCTTTGCCCTTGGATAAAGAGACAATGGTGGCACAGCGGTCTCCTTCAGGCATATCCTTCCCTAATAAAAATGACAAGAAACATAAAAATATGACATTATTGCAAAGGAAGTGGCTGTTATTCATAAAAGAGGTTTGTGTTTAACTTCTGTAGATATTCAACTTTGTATTTGAATGTGGTTTTAAATTTAACAGTGTACCACCAAGACAACTGGAGTATGAATGTATAGCATGCAGTTCATCCACATTAAAATTATTGTTGCTATTAAAAGAATATTAAACTGTTCTCAAAGCTTACTGCCACTGCAGAATCATGCTATGTTCGGCTGTCTTGCTTGGAGAATAAGTTTTCCCCTAAGTTTTTCAGACTGTATGTGGTCTTTGCATTAAATGCACTGAAATGTGAAAGTTGGCAGAAAAAGTGTTGTCATGTTGCTTGATTGGCTTTTTGCATCAGGGGAACACTAAACTACACTGGTGTGTCAGTAATTTCACCTTAACAGTGAAGGCACAGATCAAGCTGTGCCCTAATCAAATATTTAGTAATGTATTATGTATTGTAATTTAATGTAATGTATATTAATGTCAATATCTTATCAATTTAAACCAATAAGTTGTTTGATTTTTTGTAGGTACTGTATGTAAAAAGGTCTCTGTACCCTGGAGTCAGTGCTGAAGTGATGACTCAGATCAGAAGTCTTGTTAGGACTCCACTTATGTCTTCTCATGTTGATCCTCCACTGGTCCAGCCTGTCTGAATCACCTGGAGCAAACAGCGTAAATTACTTCATGTATGTATTTTTTTCATACAATTGAACTGTCAGTGTTTATATTACTATAATGCTACCTATACTATATCTATTTTCGCACACTATTTTTCACATATTCTTAGTTGCAACTGGGGTGTTTTGGTGTTAAAGTCGACTCAATATAAGGACGTATTGTTTAATGACAAATATTTTTTTATTAGATCAAATTACTTGAGCTTAGCCTACTCCACAATCTTTCCACGCATCCCCTGGCAGCTGCAAATGTACCCTCTGGGGTCAGTAAGTAGCTACACCTGGCTGGGAATCACTGACCTGCTGAGTATTTCTGGCAGCAGGACGGTGTGTGTGGGACTGAATCAAAATAAACTACAGTGTGTGTGTTCATGGTGATGAAGGAACAGTGCAACAATGGGGCTCACTGATGTGTTTTAATAGTTTTGGGACAACAATGGAGCTGTATGGTACAGAGGAATAATATACATCACAATACTTGTTAGTAGATCATCTCATTGTCGGTTGGCTCTACATATGAGATTTAGACAAGATGATAAATATCACCAATATTCTCTTATTGTTTAATGATAAATGCATGTTTTGTACTAAGAAGACACATGTGTACGTGTATGGGTGTTTGGGGGGGTTCAGTGTACTGTTCCGTACAAGCGATGGAAATATTATTTGTCGCCCCTGGTGGAGCAGAAACAAAACAAAGCTGCATTCAAGACTGCGCAGCACCGGGGCGGTTGTATGAGGTTGTATAACAAGTCCATCTTATAAAACAGATAATTCGTGTTACAGTTTACAGTCTTAATGTTAAATGAGGTCGGTTAAAAGTCTTAAATTCCTCCCGTCACGGTGTAACGTGTCAGAAATGCTGCATGTATGAGCTTTTTTTTTTAAAGCTGTTTTCCCTCCGTGCGGCGGGATGTTCATGAGCACCCAGTCAACGTTGTGTCATTTGGCAACAGCTGTGCCCACTTCCTGGATTTCACATCACAGCAACAGATGAAAGCGGCTGTTTCAGAGCCAACAACGGTCGCACTGTCACATTTTGAACCGATAACCACAAGAGACGCTTCGGGTTACGGCTCCAGGGTCGTGCCACCGCTCTGCTGCGATGGTGGAGACTCCAGCTGGCTGCCTGTTTGAAGACATCCAGCATGAAGACATCCAAGTCGAAGCGGTAAACTTAGTGACTTACTGATCAACAACAGCTCGACAGGAGAGGACGTTAACGTTAGCTCTGCACCGCTGGGAAAATGTTCCGGAGTAGGAGTTTAAATGTTTAAATGTTGCTACATATTCTTTCTGTTCACGAGCAAGGCTCAGATAAAAGACAGACACGGGCTACATGAGAAAAAATGCTAGTGGAACTGTACCGTTCACTGTCCTCTAATGTGGAATACAGAGAGAGGATAATAAACTGAGGCCCGAACAAACCATGAAACATGACATTTGCTACTGAAAACCTAAAAGCAGTTTAACAACCAGAACAAGGCCTCAGACAAGCCATAAACTGTACCCTGTTTAGTTGTTTAAGTGCTGAGAAGTGAGATGGTGAATTACACTTTCCGCTTTCAAGGCAACAAAAGTGTGAGCATTTAACGTTAACCTCCCCACTAACACTGAGCGGTTCTGTCCTCTTTACCACGGCCTCTTTAACATGCCAGGGAGACCTGGGGCAAAAACTGCTGCTGGGTCCCTGTGAACCCCCAGGTCCTCCCCTTTTCTCTGCATCATGCACAGTATCCCTGTGCTAGACTATTATACTGTGTAGCCTTTGGTTTGCTTTGTGGTCATTTGCTTAAACACAAATGAATGTAGGAATATGTGGAACAGGGGGTGCTATTCTATATTTTTGAATTATGTCTGACAAAAATTAGTTTAACAGTTTATCTTAAAATGCTTGATGCATTATTATGTTGTGGCTTAGGAATAAAGAAATTATATTTGAGGGACAAACACATAGCAAGCATATTCTGCCTACTATTTAAGCACAATAAATGCTAAAGATGGTCTTAAAACTAGTTCTCAAGATGGGGCCTCAAGAACAGGTAATAAAGCAAGCTCTTATAGAGAATATTCACAAAATCCCAGAATCTAAGATAACCACAAACAAATTGCCACACAGTGAACCTGGGGCTGTTGGGGTCCCGGGGATGAAGCTGTTAGTTAGCTGTCCAGACAGTAGGTGTGGGTTAGTTTTCTGTCTGAATGACCACCTCTTTTATTTTCTCCCTCCAGGCTGTTGGCAGAGGCACATTTGGGGTTGTCTACAAGGCCGTATGGAAAGGAAAAGATGTGGCAATCAAGACCATTGAGAGCGACAATGAAAGAAACGCTTTCCTTGTTGAGGTACTGCAAACACTGTTTGTTGTTCTGTTAGTGTATGTGCTGCAATAAAACTTGCAGCCAGCCTCATAGTTCAGACATGTGGTGGGGCTTTGCTAAAGCCTGTGTCCACCGCAAGAACTTTTACAAGGACAGGGGAACTTTTTCAAGAACCTTACTTGGATTTAGACCAGAGGACCAAAGGACAAAATTCAGTTTCCCTGCCATAGTGGTTGGTGCTCTGGGGGAAGTACTCTCTGCTGGCCAAGTGAGTGTGTGAATAAGCTAAGAGCACGCACACAGTATAGTAAAGTTCCTGTTACTCTTTAGTTCCTGAAACTACTTTGTTGAAAACAGCTTTTAGTATATCGGCATTACAACTATATTCTGACACTCAGGGTCATTTGAGTGATTAGCTGGAGCAAAGGTGCTCCTGTCTTTGATGGCTGGGTAAGTCCTGCTGGATGTAAACAGGCACTTTTTTACATTTAGGATAATAATAATACTTATAACGTCTTAAAAGCATAAAGAGCAATGTAGTAAACTGATTATATTTAGGTTTTGGGCTGTTTTTGTCAGATCACAGTCAGGTTCTGTGCAGTGCTTTGTTGGTGTGCTCAGTGCACTTTTGGTATTTTTGTGGCCAGGTGCACCCGTGCTGCTCTTGGATGCAAGGTGGGATCAAAAAGAATACATAACCATACGTTAAAGGTAGACGTGTTGGAGGCTTTGACAATCCTTTAAACATCCCCTTTAAACACAGGGCTTTCCCTGTCATCTGAGTCCTGCAGAGTTTACCTCAGAGGAAACTTATTGTTGTCTAGGTTCTAAAAAGTTTCAAATATGAAAACAGTAGCTCAAATATAGTGCCAAGAGCAGTTGATGATTAAGTTGAATTCACTTTTCTGGACACGTTGATGATGTGTGTAGTAGTTTGCAGTTTTACTTGGCATCACAATGATCCATACAATAACCACCTGCAGTTAAATACCTCCGTAGTGCCATATGGAAAAATGTGGTTTAGTATTTTGCATGTCGAATTTTCTTTTATTTCTGAAATTATTTTTAAAGTTCAAATTCTTATGATTTGACTGTTTCTGTGCAAAGTAACTGTTGACATTTTGGGAACAAAATAGTTGCTTGTTTAATCTTCAGAGTGCAACATACACGTAATCCTGGTAATGACTGGGTTTTTTTTTTTAAATTACAGGCTTTTGTGTAAAATGTAACCCAAACAATCTCTATCACATGTGCACATCACAGCCACTCATCTACCTGTAGTCTAAATAAAAATGCGGAGCTCCAGTGGCTAGACCTTGTTATTTGCATTAGAAACTGTACATAATCATAACAGATAAATTTGAACATTGTGAACATAAGCACAGATGTTTCTGAAAAACCTAAAAACACTTTCCATACTTTCATTGCCATACATGAACATGCCACACACACAGACACTGAGCAGGATGACTTACTTTTTTGTTTCATGTTTTGTGGAGCTTGGTCTTTAAATACTGGTCTGAGTACAGTTAACACAGACATAATCTTCAAATATCAGTGTAATTGTGTTAACACCTTTTAAAATACATGCAGTACATTAAGACAAATATAAAAATAATCAACTGCAGCAATGTTATATAGACAGAGAAATCTGGATTAATACATTCATAGTAACATATATATTTCCCATCTGCCCCTTTTTGTCTCTGTACAGCTCCGCCAGCTCTCGAGGGTGAATCACCCCAACATTGTTAAGCTGTTTGGCTCTTGTGACAATCCAGTAAGTATATAACACGCATCGCTGTGAGGATAATGTATGTAATTATGTATTGTCATACATATCTCTTCTCCTACGTCTGGTGAAAGACAAACCACTCCCTGAATACTTTTCAGAGCTCATCCAGTTTTCTGGGTGAGCTCAGGGTTTTTTTTCAGATTCATTGCAGAACTGTCCTGAATTTAAAAACTGACCATCTGAACCCATCATTCATTGCCTCATTTGACAGCAAGTTTAGAACTTAGAGAAGGAAGTGAGGGCAGTTGCCTTGTACACACACTTTGAACTTCCTATCATTTTGTAAGAAACACAGCACTGCTGTGGGTGGTGAAAAAAGAAGTGGTATATGTCAGTGGAACAGCAGTGCTGTGCTGTTTATACCAGTTAAGTGTACCACAGCAGTGGATTATGTCAGTGATAATCAGGATATGCTGTTAGGGAGTGGTATCTGCCAGTGGAACATGATTGACATGCCTTTTTTATGTGTCATAACAATAGAACAACACTAGCACAACAATAGCCAAAGTGGCATACTACTGAGATTTGGATTATTTAAGTATAACAACAGTTGCACACCATTAGCCACTTTTCTATCTTCGGCCAATCTACGTAGAAAGCGTTTTTAGAAGAAGTGTTATAGGTGTCTGTCATTCGTGTGTTTCACAGAACAGATATGCTTCCATTGTATCAAATATATCAATCCACACTGAGTCCGAGACACACACATCACCCAGGGACACCCTGCTTTTTTTACGCTCTGAGTCTAATTTTTTCTCCTCTGGTATGTTTAGTGAAGCGTAATCTCCACAGACAGCTGTTTATATGTTCCGAGCTTATTGACCATATCTATATTGATTAATGAAGGCTCCCAGTCTTGGGTGTGAGCTTGCCATTTTCACTATATGCTATGGTGGGCAGGGAAATAAAATCAATTAATCAATAAATACAAACAATGTCAATTTCTTCCTGTGAACATGCAAACTATTTTGGTTCAGTAAATTTCTGCTGTCAGTCAGCCTGGTGAAGGCAGTTTTGGCCAACCACTGTCCTCTCAGCTGTCTGACAGACAGCTAGTTCTGTGGACAGAGATTCTCAGACACTCATAGTCGGTGTGGATTGAACAGACAGAAAGCTTTAATAGCACCTACATGGTGCCAACGTCTCACTTTTGATGTGGATTCCCAGTACAGTAAGTGTCACTTTTCGAAGTCATTCATGAGGTCAAGTTTATTTTCACACTGTAAAATGTCCCATTTGGTACATATCTTGACCACATTTTTTAACATCCAAATTTAAGAGATACTTATCAAAAATATTTGTTTTATGTTACATGCTTACATTAAAAACCAAGCATGTAATCTCTCATATACTGTACACATAAGAACTTTTCTTCTATGGCATAAGTTAGTTTTTTGGTTAGTGGCCCCTTGTCCCACTCCCCTTAAAGGCTAAAGCTGCTTATATTCTATATTATTTCTTCTCGTCAAACAGCCACACCAACAATGAATTGATCTATATCTATATCTGTACCTATATCTATACATCTTATTCCTCTGTCATGCAGCTCCACTGTTGTCCAAAAACTATTAAAACACATCAGTGAGCCACACTGTTGCACTGGGTGACATGTCACACACATACTGTTGTTTGTTTTGACTCAACCCCACACACAGCATCCTACTGCCAGAAATACTCACTAGAGCACCAAATGTGGAATAATCCACCACAGAAAATAGTCCCCAACAAATACACTATTTCCTCCTGTTTGAGTATGTTTGTTCAAAGCTACAGTGGTCACAGACACTGGAGGGAAGAAAATATTGTGAGACTAACAGATTGTTGTTTTGGTCTTTTAATGGGATTTCTTGTCAATAAGAAAGATGCCAGGCTGTTCCCTGATGACTGATGAAGTACTGACATCAGTTGCAATGATACAATGCAAAGACACAGTGAGAAAGCCAAAGCCATTACATTAGCCCATCATCTCTGTTTCAGTGAATGTGATGTCAGCTAGCTGCAGGTGGTTGAACGCTAACAGTGGGTTTAGATGAAGTTACAGATGACCCATGTGTAACCATCTTGCTTTCATTGCTGAGGTAACAAGATCTTTTGTTCTCAGGTCTGTCTGGTTATGGAGTATGCAGAATGTGGCTCTTTATATAACCGTAAGTCATATTATGTCCATCAAAAGTTCTAGTTGATTCAAGTTGACTAGATATCCCTATCAACAACATTAGGCCATCATTCTTCTTTATTGTAAAGGATGTACAGTGACACTGTAAACACACTTCTCTGTCTGCTTGTCACTCAATCACAGTCCTGCACAGTGCTGAGCCGCAAGCCCCCTACACAGCTTCCCACGCTATGAGCTGGTGTCTGCAGTGTGCCCAGGGTGTTGCTTATCTGCATGCTATGAAACCAAAGGCCTTAATTCACCGGGACCTCAAACCACCAAAGTAAGACTCTTGATGATGAAGCAGAGTGGGAGTTGTGTTGAGAAAAAAATAGTTATAAATAGTTTCTTTTTTATTATTAAGTAAATGGATTGTTTTAGGGTGTATTTGTCCTTTACCACAACCGGAGGATAGTGAAAGGCATTTTATCAATACATTTTTCCTCCAGATGCTGAAGTATAATAGTTGAGCTGTAGTATATAACATATTTTCCTCTGTCTCTAATCGTCATCCACTGTACTGTTTCAGTCTGCTCCTTGTGTCTCGTGGTACTGTGCTGAAGATCTGTGACTTTGGAACAGCATGTGACATTCAGACCTACATGACCAACAATAAAGGCAGTGCAGCCTGGATGGCACCAGAAGTGTTTGAAGGTGAGCCACGATCACCTCTTCACTTTCACTTCTCATTCAGGAGCTCACACTGACGATCAGTATTGTTATTAAGTACTGCAGGGGGCAGAAATATTTTGTTACCATCAGTGACTAAATTTGTGCTTTTTTCATTGATATTTCTTTTTTTTATGTTAAGAGTTAACATCACAGCTAGACTTGATTCTGATTGGCTTCACTCTCTAAAGATTATACTACACTTGGAATGGAGGACCTGGAGTTTTCAGCCAGTCAGGGTGCACCTTTGACCAATAAGAAGTGCTGTGATGCAACACAGTTAGAGCTTGTTAGAACTTTTTGGATCAGCAGCCCAGATAGCCAGTGGATATTTCAAACTTACCAGCCACTCTGATTTTCAACCAGATTATGAGTTAGTGCTTCCATTTTAATACATGTATTAGTCAAAGACATATTTAACAGTCCTACTGGTGTCCATTAAATACAATACAAACTGCAGTGTTTTCTTTATGTATGAATGGCAAAAAGGCATGTTAATGTTAGTAAAGACTAACTTCCAATTTAATGCAAGCTTACTCATGCAAGTAAAACAAACCAGAGTCAGTCTACATAAAAATGTAACACATTTTCTTAATTTAACTGTGGCTGAGTAATTGCACATGTGGTTGTGTGGGTCATAAGCCAATGTGTTTGGGACAACTGTTTAAAAGATATGAGACCAGTGATGTGACTAGGGTTGCAACGGTATGAGATTTTCATGGTATGATAACTGTCTCATAAAAAATATCATGGTATCACATTATACAGTATTTCATTATTATTATTATTATTATTATTATTATTATTATTATTAATCATCATCATCAGTTACAATCACCCTTAAAGGAATTAATTTTTTTTTTTTGGTTGAACAAACACTTTATTATAGTTGAAACTTGAAACATTTATTTTTAATATTAGTATGTGTAAAAACTTGGTTTGCACCAGTGATGGAGGAAGTATTCACATCCTTTACTTAAGTAAAAGTACTAATACCACACTGTAAAAGTACTCTGTTACAAGTAAAAGCCCTTCATTGAAAATGTTAAGCATTAATGTAAAAGCAGGATTTTACTGTTGTAGCTGGTTGAGGTGGAGCTCTTTTAAACTATTTTGTATCCAACTGCAACTAATGATTATTTTCATTACGGATTAATCTGCTGATTATTTTCTCCATTAATTGATTGTTTGGTTTGTAAAAAAGTGCTCTAAATGATTATCAAAATAGTTGCCACAAATGCAACAGCACAACCAGACTGATCCTGTCTGTACCTTTAACTCACTCACTTATGTCAGCTCCCCGAGCTGGGACAGTTTGTGTGTGTTTCTTTATGGGGTCAGTGTGTGTCTGTTTGTAAGTCAGAGGTTACCGAATTGACAGACACAGATGTAGCCAGGAGCCGGGATGTGGAAAATTATTTCAATAACTCATTTTATGATTGCAGCTACTTTGCGTCCATATCTTTTACAAATTGGATATCTGTCCTCGAGGACAATCCCATGTTCATTTTTGCGATATCCAAAATATTCCCACACTGCTGATTTCAACTTCTTTTTGGGGGGATGGAGATTGGTGGCATCAGTCTTGCTCCTCTCTGCCATTTTCTCCACTGCATGTGTGTGTGTGTGGCGCCAGTTGTCGAGGCCCAAGTCTAAAGTATACCCGGCTGCAGCCTGCCAGAATGGATCTTCCAATTAATGGACGACAGCCGCCCCAAGCTATGACTATTATTAACTGTTAGTAGTACTAGTAGCCTAGTAGCATCCCAGCTAGCTGATATGTGAAGTAAACCAGTTAAATGTAGATAATAGCCTATATTCAGCTCTACGTTAGCCTAAGTCTAAACATGTGATTTGACTATGACAAAGGATGATGACAAAAATATAATGTGACTCTTATGTTTTGTACTCCATACTGGCGTTGTTCTCTACACTACATTGTTCTCCATAGACCAACTACCAATGTGACACTTTACTCTCACAGCTAGCATCCAATCACAATCGTCGTTTAACCCCGCCCAAACCAAGCCCTAACCAATGACATCAACGTTTAACCCCACCCAAATTTGACAGTCAAACCAATCAAACCACAGTGGGTGGGATTAAATGTTTGACGTTGAACACCGCCCCCATTCTGCAGGCTGCTGCCAGGTACTCCTCCCCAGTCTGACAGGCAGTCAAAGAGGAAAGATGTGCACGCAGGTGAGATTCTCTGTTTGGTTGCAATTTTTTTTTTTTTTTTACAAAACCGGTAATAAGCAAATGTACATGGTAAGATAACCGTCAATTTTCATACTATGGTATACCATGAAACCGGGATACTGCTGCAACCCTAGATGTGACTAGCTTATAAGCTACTGCTTAATTACTACATCTCCCTTTTTATATTACACTTCACCAAACTCTTTTGCTTGTGCAGTTGAATACACCCTCACTGCTGCTGCACACATTTTTTCCTGCATTTAGCTTACTGGAAATTCAGAATTTCTAGCCCTGAATACAATAAATGTGATGTTGGTGTGTATTCCTCAGGCAGTAACTACAGTGAAAAGTGTGACGTGTTCAGTTGGGGCATTATCCTGTGGGAGGTCATCACACGCAAAAAACCCTTTGATGAGATTGGTGGCTCAGCATTTTGTATAATGTGGGCTGTCCACAGAGGTGAGTGGAATCCTGCAGAAACTACAACTATGTTGCCAACTGCTCTGGCAGTTTACTTCTGTTTTGGGAGGTTTGATTGCTGACAACAGTCAACGATAAGACTGATGTGAAGTGGTTGGCTAATCCTGCTAAGAATCAACAGCTCAGTCTGCAGCCCTGTTCATCTTGAAGCCAAGATGGTCAAAGAGGTCTGGCTGGTATATACTACGTCACTGCTTCTCAGACGATCCAGTAGCTTCAGACCCCCCCCACCACCCCAAAGACTGTAGCCGTTTGGGACAACTATAAACACATTTGAGCATAACCTGTGCCCTTAGTGGCCACTGTGACCAAGACGTGGATAAGTGAATAAATTAATGGATTAATAGGTTCAGTGAGAATTGTTGGGCGTCAACCATAGCACCGTAACAGTGAGCTGAAAGCTGCTGAAAGCTGCTGAAAGCCTCACAGAGCTTCAGACTTGCTATTGATTCTCAGTGGGATCAGCTGTACTAGCGAAGGCCTGGTGAACAAACACACTATCTTATGTTGTTCACAGTACTGTAGTGTACATTAGGAATCAGTGTTCTCATCAGCAAAGCTTTATCCCACTCAGACCTTCCAGACCACTGACTGTTTGCTGTGATGCAGGTACACGGCCTCCTCTGATCAAAGACCTCCCAGAGCCCATAGAGACTCTGATGACCCGCTGCTGGGACAAAGAGCCCAGCCAGAGACCATCCATGGAAGAGGTCAAGAACACCATGAGCGATCTCATGAAGGTACACTGTCCTCACCAGTCTGACCGTTTACCACTCACATTTGCTGGTTTGCTTTTCAACTGACCAGGGCCTTGTTTCCCAAAAGCATCTTATGGCTAAGGTGATAATAAAATCCATTTTACAAATCTTCTTAAACTAAAGAGGTGTTTGACGAAAGCATCATAACTGAAGATGCTCTTAGAAAAGATGGTAGATGAATGAGTGACTCGTACCCACTTTTATAGGAGGCTGAGAGCTTCTTAAGAAGCTCTGCAACTTTCAGGAGGAACCAAAAAGTACATGTTTTAAGTTTTCATTGTTTTTGTATGTATTTAAGTCTATACTTTTTCATGAATACTGATAAGTGATATTGAATGTAAAATCAAATGTTGACATTTAAACTAGAAAGTAAAACTAAACCAACACATACACAAATTAATTCAATAATTGATTTGCCAGTATGTGTCTTCATCATCCTCCTCTTGCTCTTCTTCATAATATATTGATCTCTCCATGGCTTAAATGATACTTCCCAGGTGGTATATTTTCAAGTTCCAGATCTTCTTTTTTCTTTCTCTTTATGGGGTGTATGTTTGTCTCACACATACATACAGAAAGTCCAATATAGAAACGATGACAGAATGAAACTTATAGGAACCTCCACTGCTTCATTTTAGTTGTAATATGATCTTCAGAGTAACGTCTGCCTCCAGCAGCAGATAAATTATAGTTTACTCTCTTAAATCAGCTTTCTCCCAGTAATATGGATTATAAAGACTGTGGACTGTCTACTGCACATTAAGCTTCGTTTTCATACAAGTAGCAAGTATAAAACATTTATTTGTGTAGTTTACAACATGTACACCTTGTGATGTGAGTTTTTTCATTATCCACAGTATATAGCATGATTTACAGTTACTTTAAAATGTATTCATCATGACCTTCAGCACCACAGACAGCTGACGTTCAGAAGCTCTTAATGGTGTGCATGTGCTCTCGCTCTTAAGTACTGCTCTGGGAAACGTATGTAGAAATTTAAGAACATTCGTAGAAACACTCTTAAATTATAAGAATGATTATCGGGGAAACGAGGCCGTGGATTTTAAGAACTGATTATTCTATCTCCTACAATCTCCTGAACACGTACACAATCCAGAAACAAAAGCCCTGCATATACCTTTGTAAAGCTCATAATGTTCAGTTTTTGTTGAGACTGTCAGAGGTGTTAATTCAACTTAATGCTAACTAGGGCTGCAACAGTTCTTTTCCTTATGGATTAATCTGCCAGTGATATTCTCGATTAATCGCTTAATTGTTGAAATGTACAAAATGTCAAAACATTGTGAAAATCACAAATTCACAGAGCCAAAATATTGCAGATACATTTTCAGCTCATGGAGACTATATGTAGTATGGTGGTTTTGGATAATACATCAGGTTTAGCTGGTATATTGACTCCATTCTGTGCTTTTAAGTTAACATCTCAAAGTTAAAATGATGATGATGATGTTCAACAGTTTCTAAAAGTGATAAGCAAGTCACTGGTGAACTATTCCTTTAATTTTAAGACATTAACATGCTAGCTTAGACATTAGCATACAGGATAGAGTCTATATTAGTTATGCTATGTGGAATGTGGTAATGATTTACTGATGTCAACAAGTCTCCTTTGATAAATGTTCTCCTCTAATCAAGCTTTATGGTTCAGGTCAAACTGTGATGAGCTCTTTGAAAACAGCCTGGTTGTGTGTGGTGAACTTTGATTTTTCCAGTACTTCCCAGGTTCTGATGAGCCACTCAAGCTCCCTCACCAGTCCTCAGCCAACAGGAGTGGATCTTCATCAGCCACAAGCACAGGTAGCTAAAAACATCTGCAGCTTTAACACAAGCATATTTGTTTCTAACCAACTTTGTTTCAAACATGAGTCTTTGCTGCCTGCAGGCTCATATGCTGACTACACCATCAGCAGTAACAAGAGTGACGACAACACAGAACACAGAAACTCTGTTGGCAAAGAGGAAACCCTGAAAAGCTTTGAGGCCAAATTCCCAATACAGTTCAAACCCTCAAAGGTAACATAAGCTTAACAGCTGATAGCACAGCATCATACTGTCAGGAGATTTGTTCCACCTTGACTTCGTGATTTCAACCTTTTTTATTCCCTAGCAGACAGCAACATTGCGAACCGGTCTGTCCAGGGTGCCCAGTGTGGACAGTCAACCAGGACGCTCCCACAGCCCCACCCACTGCAGCAGCCCTGCAGCCACCACCAGCCAATCAGAGTTGAGGATGACGTTTAGTCCCACAGGTAGGGATAACAGCTGATACTGAGTGAGAGATGCTATTAATTTTTTTCAGCTATTTTTTATTTAGTCTTAGTCCTGTGTCAAATGTCCTCTAAGTTTTAGTTGAGTAAAAGTCTGGGCATTTTAATCTTATCTTAGTCAAAGAAAAAAATAACTATTTTAAAATAGCCAATTATAATAGTTGACATTTTAGTCTTTTTTAGCCATCAGATTATATTGAACATTTCAGTCAACTTATTTCACATTAGATTTTATCTTATTATCTGATGAAAATCACAGGTTGAATGATTAAAAATGCAACTTTGCAGAAAGTGTCTGGTCTATTGGTATCAATTTAAGGAATACATCCAGACATGGAACATGTTCTGATTTGCATATTTATTTTGAACCAACACGATTCAATAACTGGGTTTCCCCTTAAAGTATTAAACTGTGTTTATCAGTTGGATTTAACAGTTTAATTTGCCCCACTACAGTTTCACATCAGCATCCCCCCACATATAACCACACACAAACACACACACACACACTCTCTGTCTCCCTCTCTCTTTCTAACATCAGAAGTTCTTTTTCTAAAAACATTTTCGTCTCGTCTTTTTTCGTCACAATATTGCTGCTGGTCGTCAACAATAGTGTTTAATGACGGTGCCATCTCGTCGTCGTCTCCTCTTAGTCAGAAAATTAAGGTTGTTGACGTACATATTTAATCATAGTGTTCGTTAACAAAATATATTCATCACTGATGAACTGAAAAGGCGATACCATATAGCAAAAAAGGGACAAACATCATGAACATGTCATGACTTTTTAAATGCTAGTGCTGGAGAGACCTGGTTTCCATAACGGGGGTAGGGGATTAGAGAAACCTTGTTTCCCCAGGTAGATTTCTCCTGGAAAATGCAGATTACTCTGCCATGTATACGTGTAAGTGGGTTTCTAATGGCTTTTAACATGTGCGCATGTACTAAACAGGGCAAGCACAGCATGGAGTGACTGGATGAAAGGAGATCATCACACAGGGCGATGCATCCTCGTATAAAATAACTGCATCCAATGTGGGGGCTAAAACTGAAACTAAAACAAAGTAGTCTGTAGAAGTCTAAATAAGTCAGTTTACTGCTGAACATTTGACTGTTAAATTTAGACACTTTCACGCTGTGAGGATGGTCTCTCCTACTGCACTGTTTGGCTGCTCCAACGCGCACACACACACACACACACAAAAGAAGAAGTCGGTAAGCAGTGTCTTCCATCACTAATATTTAAAATCAGTAAGCCACGCTTCCAAAATAAGGCTGGCAGTAAGAGAGAAATCTGATTATTGATCTGCTGCATGTATATGCAGATTTACAGTAACCAGCTTACTACAGTGCATGTAAACGCATTCCACAATTACTCGCGTAAACTGGTTTCTCTGAGTAACCTGGTTACACAAGACCACCAACAGACCAGCTCCCACCTGAGTGGCCAGCTTTCCAGTGCTGGGTGCAAAAGGACACACTGACAGCTGCTGGTCCTGCTCTCTCTCTGCTCCATACCATCATACCAGCCTGCTGCTCAATTCACTCTTGGGGCCCATTTCACCAAATTTGTAACATGCAAGCTGCATGCAGCTGCAGCAGTGGCTTAAGTAACCCGGAACACCTAGGCCCTGTGTTCACTACTTGTGATCTGCATGTAAGCAGTGCTCGCAAATTGCTTTTGTGAAATCGGCCCCTGAATCACAAGACTGAGAGGTGACGAATCTGGTAGTGAACCGTCTGTTGGATACAGCGCAGTTTTCTGTCTGATATTCCGAATCAGAATATTGCCTGTGTATTGAAACAAACTTATATCTAAACTTATGTAAACAAACATTCTGTGTTATTAATTGCTGTGTTTGATGTGCTCCGAATGAGCTGTTGCATTCCTTCCCCTGAGAGTACCTGGAACTTGTATTTAGTTATGGGTCATTAAGTTCCTGTGTATGTTGCACTGTCCTCAACTCACCACTAAGGGGCATTACAGTGCAACATTATAGTGTTTCTATCTGTGCAGGTGTGTGTGCTCTGTGTTACAGCAGCTCTTTTCCAGTGACGATGACTCTGGTGTGTGTGTGTGTGTGTGTGTGTGTGTGTGTGTGTGTATGTGTGTGTGTGTCCTTAGCTACCAATGGTTTAGACAGCTCCCTTCCCATGCCGTACCTGAAACTGGATCACCAGTTACAGGTAAGTTAAAAATACATTTTTGTGTTCATTAGATGAAACCTTAACCATAATGTTTTACTGTTGTCTGTTATGTCTAGAACATTTTAATGTGGTCAGTTATTTATTTTTTACAACCTAAATTAAAATGGAACATGAGTCAGTATAAGATTTTATTTTGGTCTGCTTAAGTACATGATCACAGCGATACTGCATCTTCCCCAACACATGCTATGTCCCTATAGCAGTCCCTATATACTCCCTATAGGGAGTAACAAGAACATATATCAATACTTGCAGACACATATACACATACAGTATATAACAACTGAGTACACCCCTGGTCAATATCACTAAAATGTTAAGTAATTACAAATCCTGTCCATTTCATACAAATTCATTTGTTTTTAGACAAAACCCAAGAAGAATTAAGCCAATTAATAAAAAAAACAGAATGTTTGACTAATGAAACTGTAATGAAAGGTCCATATTTCAGAACAAACTGAAACAAAAGTCAGCACACCCTTCATTAGTGAGACTCAATTCTTTTATTTTTCAATATTTGGTATGCCTGCCTTTATTTTTGATGACAGATTGGATCCTCCTGGGCATGGATGAAACCAGTCTTGGCCAAATCTGTGGAGAGATGTTCTGTCATTCTTCACAGATGATTCTTTTCAGCCGCTCTTTGCTAGAGGGGTTTTGTTGCTATACATTCCCTTTAAAATATTCTAAAGGTATTCTATTGGATTCAGGTCAGGGGACATACTTGGCCGGGTCATAGTTTTTACTTTTTTTTCTTTAAAAACCCTTTTGTGATTTTTGCAGTGTGTTTGGTATAATTGTCATATTGGAAAATTCCTCTCCTGTCAACCTTCTTGAGACTGGGAGTCATCTTTTCATTCAGTGTTTGTGTATACAAACGTGCCCTCATAGTGCCATCTATAACCTTTTGCACTCATGCATCTCCATATCAGCACACTCCCACCTCCATGTTTCACGGTTGGCACTATGCAGTCACTGTGGTAGTCCTGGCAATTTCCACGCCAAACATGCTGGACCCCATCTGATCCAAACTAATTTATTTTGGTTTCATCTGACCAAAGAATGTGCTGCCAATATTCATCAGGCTTCTTTCATGTTCTTGGCAAAGTTTAATCTTGCAGTTTTGTGCCGTTTTGTGAGCGATGGTTTTCTTTTTGAACGTCAACTGTAGAGGTTGACTTCATGCAGTGTCCTTCACACTGTCTGAGCAGTCAGTGAAACACCAGTTCCCACAGATAATCCTTGTGCCAAGTCAGAAGCACTTGCCTGTCTGTTTTTCAATGCAAGGCTGTGTAAATAGCTGCATTGCTGTCATTTTTCGAGGACGACCACTGTACCTTCTGTTATTGGTAGTATGGGTCCTCCTGTACCTTCTAACCACTGCTGCAGCTGTGTTTTGGCTTCTGTTCAGCAGCCTACTGATGATCTTGTACCCTCTCCCATCGTTATGAAGTCTCACAATCTGGTTTCTTACTTGTTCAAGCAATTCCTCACCATGTGGAACTATGTTGCATGAGACACAACCCAGGCCAAATGTGAGAAAGTTGTGGTGTTCACAGGTTCTTTTATAACCTTGTTCATGCAGTTAGTCTGAATTGGAAGTCACAGGTGTTTTCACTTTTGTTGTACTGAGGTCGTACTTTGAGGCTTGTATTTTAAATTTAGTCTATTTAACTTGTTTGTTTTTAATTATAAATAAGATCAAATACCCTGCACTTCACGCTAAAAACACTACAGTTATTGGAAGATGATACAACGTTGAATTATTTAATATTTTAGTGATACTGCACAGGGGTGTAGTCAGTTTTGTTATATACTGTATAATATATGCAGACACACATGGCAATGCATACATGCATTGCAACTATAAGTGCCATATAAATATAAATAAATAAATTAGTAATTAGTAAATAAATTTAGAAGAGCACACACTAAAACAAATCTCCCTTTAATTTTTGACCAACCACAGATCTTCCGTAGGCAAACACCCACAGGAAAGAAATGAGCGATATGTATATTAGCAAAATGACCAGTGATGACATAATAATCTAATCACATTCATGTGTGTCAGTATATCCTCATCACAAATAAAAACATTGATATGAGTCGGCATACATGTATGATTTTAAAGGAGTTTTGCACAAATTTCCAATCAATAAGTCACAAATGATACAATGAAAACAAGAATAGTGTGCTGGTACTTGTATTGCTGTTGCTTTTTAGTTTGACACTACTATTAGCATTTCACAGTATTGCTCTCACCCAGTTCTTAAATGAGACTTTTTGAAAACTGCATGTACCCTGTTATGGAACAGTGTATTGATTGCTTTCAGCCTCTAGCCCCATGTCCAAACTCCAAGGAGTCCATGGCTGTGTTTGAGCAGCACATCAGGATGGCTCAGGAGTACCTCAAAGTCCAGTCAGAGATTGCTCACCTTGTTCGGAGGAAGTAAGTCAAACCACAGGATATTGTAAAAGTGGATAGTTAGCATGAATTCAAAAGATGAACTACTGTTAAATCCACCTACTGATCATGAACTGTCAAGGAAGCACTCTCCTTAGCAATCTGTGTAAATGACTTACAGTATATATGTATGCAAGACCATTGGGTAACCATGGTGACATGTATGTGAATGGTTGCGGGGATTTTCCTTTATCAATTAGAAGTGAGGAATTAAAATAGAGGTGTGTGCATTTTATCATCCCCTCATTGAAAAGTGAGTGAAAAGTAGAAACCACACAGTAACTTTTCCCAATGTAACATTACAGTAGAAGATGCTTCCTTCATTATTGAAGACAGACGAGGTCCAGTTACACTCTGGACTGATAAATCTCACAATCAGACATTCTTTTTAAGCTCTTTGTGACACCAGAGAACATCAATAAACACATCAAGTTCAGTAAATGATGGCCTGCTGTGACCCACGAGGGTCCGTTTATCACTGATGATGCAGGATGACATCACAAAAACTGTCTAATGACTGAGTCACCCGTCACTCCATATGACTTCATGTTTGATCCTCTTGGTTTATTTGCAATAAGTCAGTGTGAACAGGAAATAGACTAGAACTAAAAAGGCAACAATGTAGCAGTTTTTTTACTTCATACAGACAAACTAAACTCCATGTGTGAAAGAAACCTCAGAGTTCACAAACATGTAATGTAAAATTGTATTGTTTGCTTTCTGGTTTCGCTTTCTGAGAGTGAGATGTTCAGATGTATATCAGTCTCATGTCTGTGTTAAGCACAGAACTGGAGTCAGGATGTGGTTTGCCTACCTTAGCATAAAGACTAGAAGCAGGGGGATACAGCTAGCCTGGCTCTGCCCAAAGTTTAAAAAAATACACCTCACCGAAAGCTCACTAATTAACTATGTATCTTTTTGTTTAATCTGTAACCACAGATTAGACAACACACTGGGACATCTGGACACAGTCACTGCACCCAGCTATTCATCTAGAAATGAAAAATGTAATGTAAAAACCACAAATTGTTGTTTTTACGTTTCTTCTTTTTGTACAATGTAAACAAAGATACAAGGTGTTAATTAGTGAGCTTAGAGGTGTTGGTAGGTGTATTTTTAAACTTTAGGCAGAGCCAGGCTAGTTGTTTCCCCCAGCTTCCAGTCTTTATGCTAAGCCAGGCTAACCCCATCCTGAATTCTTAGCTCACTGTCCATTTAAAAGTGGCCATGATGAGGTGAAAGTGACAGAGGCTTTCTGCTGCTTGGTCTGTTTAGGCAGGAGCTGATGTCTGAGTTGGAGGAGGACCAGAGGGAGCAGCAGACTTCATCTCGACTCATCCAGGAGCACAGCAAGCTGCTGGAGGACAACAGCAACCTGTCGGCCTTCTGCCAGGGCCTGAAGAGCAACCTGAGCCTGATCAAGAGTCAGAACCAGCACCACAGCTAGGACACAAGGCTGGGACACAGCACACACTCTGTCTCCACGGTCATTGTACTTTTTCTCTGAAGGCTGAGAGGAATCACTCCATGAGCTGACCATGAAGCTGGGAAGCCGGTATCCTGGGAAAATAAGACCTTTAACTTACCACAAAAGAATGTCTCAAGATAACATTACAAGCATGTCATTAGTGGATTTAAAGTCAAACTGAAACTTGAATTCTTCTCACTTTTTGTGTAATGAAATATAAACTATAATGATAAGGCAAATATCAAAAGAGGGAAGAGAGTCTCAGCCTGAAGCCTTTGAATGTTTTCTGTGATCTCGGTTGGGTGACAAGTGAGAGCCCGCGTCGAAAATTCCAGAATTCAACCTGTACTTTATTGTCATACTTGTGTCCGTTTGGACTGTGGGTCATGCTAACTTTGCACTTGCCACCTCCATTTTAGAGATGTGGAGTGACAACATAAATTGGGAGAAGCAGCGTGAGCCTCCTAAAGCTTTCCAAATAAACTTTATTATTGCCAGACTCCAAGTATTTGGATACAGAAATTAGCCCCCCGGATTAGCTATTGGCTGTTAGCTAGTAGCACAGCTACAGTTACTAAACTAGCTTGCACTGCTTGCCCTTATACATATACTTTTTTTTGGAGTTTGTGTTTTCCTATATCACTACAATGGGGGTAGCATGTTTGAAAGTTAGCATTGAGAATGTTCACAGTTATAAGAAGAGAAATATTGGAATTTCCTTTTAAGTTTGTATTCCACTCCACTTCCATTAAAGCGGAAGCTAGTTAGCCTCACTCGCTAACATTAGCACTGTTTATTTGTAGCTAGCATTAGCTGTCTTTCTTATGTAGGCCTAAATGAGGTGAGGCAAATGACCAGACTGTCTAAACTTGCAGCAACAGGAAGGAATGTGACACGTGATTCAACTCACAGTGTAACATATGGAGAGTAACATAAGGAGTAACTAGGTAATATTCAGAGTGCTGAGGTCTTAGATGGAGCTAATAACAATGTTGGCTTCCCTCGCTGGGTTGAAACATACACAGCAGTGTACTCAAAACTTCCAGGTATGGCTGTTGGAATTTAAGTGGTAGAACAAACTATTTTAGTGGCCACACCAATCAAATTACAGTATTGACATCATCAGTTGAGACCAAAAACATAGATTTGACATATATGTTCAGAACAACCACCAGATTTTCCAGCGAGATGAATTTCAGTTTGACTTTAAAATAAGTGTGAGCAAAATTTGTTATCTTGAGATCATGAAATAGCTGAGAGTTAATAAGCCAAAAAAAGTAGCAGCTAGCATGTCCTCTCTGGGCCTCTGTAATTTAGTAATGGGGTTCATTTCAATCATCCAAAGAGACTTGACATGGACTTAAATACTTACTCTTAAATGGATTTGCGTGGGGTTACAAAATGACTTGCCTTTTAGCCCGCGAGTTTTATTTAATTGTATTTTTTTTCTGAATTGTTGAAAAGTAACTACAATTGTGGTTTGTACATTTTTACTCTTATATATTCAGTTTATCCCACCCTTTTTATCATGTTTCATGAAAAGAAGAAAAGCGCTGACATTGTGGGCCGAATCATTTTAAACCAATTTTACTGTGAATACAAGTGTTACCAAAGGAACTGTGCTTCAGAGACATGCTGCCTCGGAGCAAAGAAAAGCTTTTTTGAAATGGAAATAACTGTAAGATAATGAACCTAACGGAATTTTTTATCCATTTAATTTGTATTTTCTGCAGTTATTTTTTACACAATTATATTTCACAGAATGGTATTAATAATATTCTTCACTACACTTATTTGGGTTGAAGACATGTTCAGCATATGTTGTGCTATCACATTTGTGTGGAGGTTTCTATGACAGTGGGTTACTTTCAGATGAGTTGTTTAAATGCATTTGTTCAGATGTTGCCTTGCCATTTTTCCTGTACAGTTTATTTTTTCATCTCAGTACACTTTTTGAATGAATGAATGCCCAAGAATTCCTGAAATATTTCTCCTGTGATTTTAAAATGTACAGGCTGCAGTTATATATGCTTTAGAGAAAGTAAAAAATGTTTGTAGTATTTTGTCAGTTGTCATTTTGTACAATACTGTCTTCATTGCAAGTTTTGTGTTCTGTCTAAATGAAGATTGTGAGTTGTGAAGCACCATCTGTCACTCACAACAGGAGAGATGTCAGTGTTTGTGAAACTCTGGATGAGTGGAGCATTTGTTGTGCTGTTAGTGTGAAGTGATGCAGTGAAACATTGAGGCACAGACAGGAGGGCTCGTTTTCACCAAGGTAAATTATAATACTGTTGGTCAAAAATACAATGCACATGTTAAACCCAGCTGACTAACATTTAGCAACACAACCTCCTCAAACTACAGTAGCATATGAGAAGATGAACTGCATCATTACCAACAGATCAGACAGCAAGTTTCAGCCTCAGCAGACCTCAGCCAAACTGAAAAATGTGTAGGAATGGGTGGTAAGGAGGCTGTTAGTGTATGTTTGTTTCAGTATGAAAGCTTGTGAAACTGCCATGAAAACAATAAGGAATACACGCAGATATTTAGGTAGAACTGGGTGCCATATAAAAATGTTTGATTCTACTTTAGATACACTAATTAGATACATTCAGAGAAACATTTTTCTACAAAACCTTATCTGACAGCTTTGTCACTAGTTACTTTTGAAATTAAGTTTTTACATTAAAACCCATATTCAACTTAGACATAACAATGCATTAATAAACTAGCAGGGCCCAACACAAGACCTCTTATTAATATTCAGTGTATAATTGTCTCCTATAAAATCAGTGTCTAGTAATCAGGGATTAGAGAAGTCAAAAAACTGAAAACAGATTTGTGCATCACATCAGAACTTTGTTTTTTCTTCTTTCCTCTCCCATTAATCATCTCAGATGTATCCTGTGTCCCTTAAGAGGGGCTACTGAACTAAACTAGCTAACTGTATAAAGCTAACTGCAGATACTTTTTATACTCTAAGTACATTTAGCTGATAATACTTATGCACTTTTACTGAAGTATGATTTTACATGCAGTGCATTTACTTGTAATGGAGTGTTTTTACATTGTTGTATTGGTACTTTTACTTAAAGGATCGGTTCACAAGTTCTCAAATGTGTCTTAAAACAGCATCATTCCTCCTGTTCATACTGACTATTAAAAGATCCCCTTCAAATGTGCTTTCAATGTAAGTGATGGAGGCCAAAATCCACAGTGTGTCCACGCAGTCATTTTGTGCAAAAATGCATTTAAAATTTTTTGTGAAGCTTATATGAGGCTTCAGCAGTCTGAGTTAGTCATATCAAGTGGATATCTGCCACATTTACAGTCTTTTTAGCATCAAATTCCTTCTTTGTGTTTCCTCTGACAGTGTTTCCCTGTTGAGCTGTGGTGGAAATATAATAACTAAAAGAGGAACTTTGGCACTAAAAAGACTGTAACGTTGAAAGATATCTACTTGATTTGACTCATTTGGACGACTGAAGTTTCATATTAGCTTCAGATAAACTTTTAAATCCATTTTTGCACAGAAGGAGGACTGTGGATTTTGTCCCCCATCACTTACATTGTAAGTGCATTATGAAGGGATCTTCTAATGGTCAGTATGAACAGGAGGAATGATTACAGCAAGAAAAACATGTTTCAATGTTCAGTTGGGCTCCTGACTGTTGTTTTAAGACAGACTTGAAAAATTGTGAACTATCCTTAAAGTAAAGGATCGGAGTACTTCAATCCACCACTGCACCCTGGTGTCGAAGGGATTTAAGATGCTGACCATGAACAACAATGCCCTTGGTACCTAACAAAAGAGTGGTATTACGTGAAATGTATGATCAGTCAGGATGCCTTGGCCTCTGAGGCGGAGACAGTAAAACTAGCTAATAGGAGTGCAGACACATTTGAATCAACCAATGGAAGGCCGTAAAATACTTCTTACGGTTCAACTTCAGTTTAGTCTCACTTGTAAAGTCTTTGTCTGGATTTAAATCATTTAATTTATTAATTCTTTATTGTTTTAATTGATATGTTTGTCAATTGATACATACATATGTGGTTCTCAAGAAATAATCAATCGGCCCGTTCTGAACAGGTACTGTACCTGTTTATTGTAAAACCATGACTGCTGTTTGAAAACATCATAATGAAGGCTTTACGCAACTCTTATAATGCAATATGTATACATTATATTATGCAGGTATCTGTACTTTATACTGTAGATATGACCTAAAAGGAAGTCTGGTAATATTGTATATTTTTCTTCATATCTACAAATATGTGCAGACACCAACCAACAATATACTGTATATATGATATATGATACATCTTATTCCTCTGTGCCATAGAGCTCTGTTGTTAACAATTAAACACTCATCAATGAGCCCCACTGTTGCACTGAGTGACATGTTCCTTCATCACCATGAATACACACTGTAGTTTATTTTATTTTTATTTTCAACTACACACACACCATGGTGCTGCCAGAAATACTCACTAGAACACCAAATGTGGATTCATCCGCCGCTGAAAATAGTCCCCAACAAATGCACTATTTCTTCCTGTTTGAGTAACATTTGATAAAGACTACAGTACAGTGGCCAGCTGTTTCAGGAAATTACTGAGTCTTTTTTTTTTTTAAATGAAACTATATATTTTTGAGCTGTTTTTAAAGATTTATGTCTTTGGTAGGAACCACTGGGCTTTGAGCTGAGTGCCAGAGACAGTTTACAGAGTTATCCTTTCATATAAAAGTCATTTTTTCCTCTGGAGTAAGCTTTCATGAAATGTCAGTTTGAACTCCAAAGCCACAGGTCAATTTTATAGTTATAGTTATATCCTTTTATTATTTCACCCTGTAATCAAGTTTTGCATAGCATGTATCTTAAATCAATCCAGAATAGTGTTTAGTAGTAAAATAACTCCCTTTAAAAGTTTCTTAATTACCTTATTCTGCCTATCTGCAGTGTTACAACTGTATGGTTTTGTTAGCTATTTTATTTTAACTGGGTCTTATATTCAGTCCCTGTAAGTCTTTCTTAAATTAGTCTTACTGAAACCTGCAGGTACCATAGTTTCATATCCTAAAGCCTCAACATTGTGTGCACTGCTGACAGAACCTCTCTTGGCATGTACACAGTGTGTGGTGAGCAGAGTGAGTCTTGCTGTTATTGATGTTGCAGTTGCAGGTTGGTCCTGTGGAGCAGGGGAGCACATCGATGATGACATGGCAGCAGAACTCACAGCATGCCACAGAGAAAGAGCTTTGTCTGCAGGATGACGCTCAACCTCCTACTCATACAACCATCCTGTCCAGGCCCTGTCTGCTGAGCTCACTGTCATTCCTAACATACCCGTAACCAGTTAAAGGGCTTGTCCACCTAAATTTACAGTTAAAGAGCCCTCTTATAGAACGTCTGTTTTGTTTCTATATCCTATATATAATCAAATTTATTTATTTTTGTCCGGAAAGTGCCAAACAACAGATAGATAGTCCAACATATCTAATGACCACTAGACATTTAGTATAGATGGTCCCCAGAGGACGAATCCTAATCATTTTTATGACCTCCTCTTTATTACCTTTTCTCTAGGACCACCATCAAGCCAAATGTCTCATTCACAAACAATTTGGTCAATAAAAAAGGCAATTATTGGAAGATTTGCATGAAATCTGCTGTGTTTTATCTTTTTGGTAACCTTTTCTCTAGTGCCAAAATGTCCATTTGTGCAAAAGAAATATAATTGGAGTACATTCATGCTCCCCAGAGAATGAATCTAGACATTCCATGAGTAGGACAAATTTTACATTTTCAACCCAAAATAGTGAGTGGTGTTTTGAGGACTTTGTGTTCACATTGATCCAGTAAAAAACATAATTTTTCACTTGGAAGACATCATGACATCATCACTTACAAAACAAATTCTTGTCACCCTGAGCATGCATTGATTATCATGATTATGGGCCCTGGACGCAAATTCACTAATGGCCTTTGCCTACAAACACATCATGCATGCACACACTATGTATAATTTTAGAGTTATGTTAAAGAATTTGGTATATAATATTACATAATCCACATTTTAGCTCTGCTTTGCGTTATGCACACTGTACCATGCACATCATGCAAAATTTATCATTGAAGACATATTTTAAGACATATAGATACTTGATTTGAATAATAATTTGTGTCTGATATGAGTTTTCCACAAGAAAGTTCATGGGCAAAAAAAAACAACAACTTGTGGCCACATTTTACTACATAGAGATGCTATTGCACAAGATATTGCACACGAGATAGTACAATTTGTTCCCACATTTTGAATAATTTGTGTGCACGAGATAAGTATATTTGTATATACAAAGAGCCAGCACAACAGACCTTTCTCCCTGAAGCATGAAGTGCAGTGAACCTGCAGTGGCTAATGTTTACGTAAACATTAGACACTGCTTGCTTACTGATGGCTCTGGGCTACATCTTGCAAAGGCTTTACTAACCCAACTAGATTCGGTAAATGACTTTACCCAGCAGGGAGTTCAAGATTGCTAAAATGTGTATTTGACCATCTCACTGTTAGCTGTGCTGGTTATTTATTTAGCTGCCTACATAAACAACTTGCCAAGCTTTAACAAGCTAATACCAGACAGGTGTTACACCGTATTTGGTAACCCATCAGATTCTGTGACCGGCAGTGTTGGAAGAAGTACTGCAAGGAGAAAAAAACTGTTGGAAACCGAGCACTCGGAGCAGTCTGAAGCTGGTGCTTTTTTCTCACATGGATTACTTCTACATAAGTTTATCTCATTATTTGACTTTTATCATGAACATCCGACATTTTAACATTATGACTCAAAATAAGGAAAATCATAATAGGTCCCCTTTAAGTAAAAGTATCAATACCACAATGAAAAAATACTTCATTTCAAATAAAATCCTGCATTTAAAATCCTACTCAGTGTTTCCCATTAATTACCTAGACTGTGGCAGTCCGCCACAGATTAATAATGAACCGAAAATATTTTTACAGACTCACACCAACCACTGCCCAGGTATCCAGAGTGACTGACAGGCTGCACCGCCTCTGAGCTGACAGCATGTTCAGTGACACCCTGGAAGTCTCAGTAAATGCAATTAAACAGTCCCTTTTTAATTTTAGCTCAACTGATATCTCTGAGCACAGTGGCACAAAACATTAAACCTGCATTAACTGATGTTTCGTCCTCCTGTGAAACAAGCAGAAACAAGTAACACAACACAATGTCAGAAAATACTTATACTTATAAACACATTAAAATTAATGTGATGTCTTCAAATGTCACATTTTATCCAAATCCAAATATACTTAGTTTACTATCATGTATGACACACACAAAAAAGCTTAAATCATCATTTGAGAAGCTGCAACCAGCAAATTTTGTCAGTTTTCCTTAAAAATCACTTGGTTATCAAAGTAGTTTCCAATTGATTTATTGTCAATCAACTAATCGATTAATCATTGCAGCTCTAATTTTTAATTTCAGCAGAAATAAGTAGTGAACACAAAACAATGTTTTTATATGCACACACACCATCACAGTACGTCTCAGCTCCTTCAGGAAAATATTATGTCACACAGCTGTGTGTCTCCTATGATAACACCCTGAGCCTGAAAAGGACTTTCACAAACTAAATAAGCAATATTTTATTTGACATATTCTGCAGGCTGCAGCTGTTTTTATTGCTTTTTTATGTCGGTTCTGTTCTTTCAGTAATTAACGGGTTTAAATTGTCTATTTGTGTCTTATTCTGTGACAGACAGACCCTGCTATAGATCCATAATCAAATGATAAAAATTGAAGCAGTTATCAGGTGTTTTCCTTCCAGCTATCACTATGTAGAAATTACAGTAACAGTGTAAAGTGTTAATTAATTGTATGAATTAATTTTAAGTTTAAACATTATAGTTGAAACTGTTACTTAAGTAGTTGTCATCTTCTCAAAATGATGCTGGAGTGAGCGAGGACGTCCCGTTTGATGTCCTTGCATCTCTCTCTCATGTCCTTGCTGGAAAGAGTTAAGACGCGAGTGAGGGAAGCGAGGAGACATGTTACCATTATGAAAAGCACCCACAGTGGCAGTGCTCTTTAGGATTGAGTCAGAGTAGTGATGGTACAGTAATATTGGTGGCAAAATTTGACCATTTTAAGTCAGGAAATGCACATTGAGAGTAACTGCAAAATGTATCAAGCCATGACTGAACTTCTCCTGAATAGGAAACGCAAAAAAAAATAATGGACACATAAACAAATTCAAAAATGAAAGATATACTGTACCTGTCCTAGCTTATGTTTCCTCTTTCAGAAAATGATGCTCAGCTTGGTATTGAGTATGTATTTTAAGTTTTTAATTTACAGTTCTTGAGGTATTTGTTATATTAAAATATATGCAGTGGAGGAGTTTTTATCTGTTTGGCTTATTGTTTATTTATTAAAAGGGGACATTCTAGAAGGCTTTATGTGAAAATGGCTTAAGGACACTAGAAAATATTTAACTTTGATGAAAATTTTGGGACCATAAGAACTAGCAATGGTGAAAAGGAGAACAAATTTGACCAGTGTTTTTTTAAAATGAATTATTAGAGTGAAAAACAGGCCACAAAGGGGGGTTAACGTTGCTAATGAGCTAATATTAAAATGAAAAATTTTATCAAGAATTGGGAACAATAAGACTTCACTATAACCAGTGAAGAATCATCAGAGTCTTCATTTAACCAAACAAAACTAAGGCTTCATTTGGGTTAATGACTAAACTAAAAATAGAAAAATGTGCCTTTAATTCAGGCTGCAGAGGGATACAAGGAGATACTGCGTGAGAAATTTAAAGTGAAAAGAAAATCAGGAAGATTGTCAAAAAAATAAGAATATCCCCAGTTGAAAGGGAATCGAAACAGTTGAGCTTGATGTGATTTAATGACCTAAATGATTTAGAAAAATCTGAAATATGAGGGAAACCTCATCCTTAGTCCTAACTACTACCAAAAAGATGAAACCAGAAAACTTGCCCCAAAACTGGCAAAAATAAGACCTTAATGTGGCTTAATGACCTAAAAAAACGCTGGAATTAAATTGAAATAATTGCTTGTGACCTTACTATGAGGAGGATAACAAGTCAAAGAACTGACAATATTTTTGTAAAATCACCATTTTTTTGTTTTTCCAGATTGATGCATCTGTAATCCCTGTAATGATGGATGGTGACCTGGCAAAGTACATCCCGAAATATTGAGGTAGAATAGCTAGTGTGGCCATCTGCCAGCAAGACAACGCATCGCTTGACACAAAGAGCAGGAAAGACTCACAAGGCTGCAACAGAGATTAGTGTCTGGTGAGGTACCAGTACCCGCAAAAAAAAGCCATGGGCAGGAAATACAAGAGAGAGACAGATTGAGCATGGATGGAAAGACTTTGATGAAAAAGAGAAATGGTACAAACAAGAGAAGGCAATCAATGGTGGAGGAACGAGACACCTGACCGTCGACAAGGAGAAAACAGTAGTGGAAATCAAAGAAATGGCTGAAAACCTGTTTTTCCAAATGGTTTATCTCAAAAAAAGAAAAAGCTCTCAGATTATTCAACTGAAATTGAATCTTCTCAGGTACAGGTCAACACTGTGGATCACTTGTATTAAGAAAGCAGAGTTAAAATCTTCAGACTGTATCTTTGTGCTGAAATGAGAAAAGAGGAAGATGAAGCAGGGATGCAGTTAACCTCAACCCTAGTAGTAGATCTCACAGGAAGTGAGCCACATTGTTCAACTGAGGTACGAGGGATGGATGACATGGTTCAACAGAGATCGACCTCGAGATTATAACTGGGGCTGTGGCAAATGAAGATGTGCAGTTGGATGACAAAGAGCCATGGAATGACCAGCCACCACAGAGACCTGGCCCCGTATTCATAAAGCTTCCTAGTTGCTCCTAGAGACAAAATTCTAAGAAAACTGTTAGAATTATGATGTTTTCTAAGAATTTCCCCTTACAGTTAAGACTAGATCCTGGTAAAGATAAAAGTTATTCACAAAGCATCTTAGCCCTTAAGAGAACTCCCAAGATGAAAAACTGTTAGGAGGAGGGAGAAGGACTTTTAAGAGGCTTAAGAAAATGGCAGAAAGACAAAGAGGTAGGAGAAATATTCTCCAAACACTGAATGACAGTGAATTAATGAAACGCTACAAATTAGATCGTGCAGGGATAATAACAATAATAATAATAATAATACTAGTAATAATAACTTTATTTCTATAGCACCTTTCATACAAGAAATGCAGCTTAAAGTGCTTTACAACAAAAGAAATTACATGAAAAGAACAAGGAGAAAAGCATGGAGAAAAAAAAAGTGTAACATAAGATGGAAAAAATGATTATTTATTGATTATGTCAATAAAAAAAGATAAAATTAAGTGAAAATACAATACTATGAAATCCAGGCAGCTGTGGTGGCTGTGGGATTTCCACACCTAAAACAGCTCACTAAACAGTCCCTGCAACTCATACATTCCCACTTTATAATAAAATAACATAAAATAGATAAGTGAAGCTAAAAATACATAACATCAATTAAAATAAGATGAAATGAAAATACAATACTGTGAAATCCAGGCAGCTGTGGTGGCTGTGGGATTTCCACTCTCAAAGCGCTTTAAATTTATATCCAAAACAGCTAATTAAACAGTCCCTGCAACTCAAATACGTTCACACTTTATAATAAAATAAGAAAAAATTAAGTGAAAATACAGTACTATGAAATCCAGGCAGCTATTGTGGCACTCAAAGCACTTTAAATTTATATCCAAAACAGCTCACTGAACAGTACCTGCAATTCACATACATTCCCACTTAATAATAAGAATAAGATAGAAACAGATAAAGTGAAACTAAAAATACATAGAATGCATACTGAATAATAAAAGGATAAAATTTAATAAAACAAGTTAAAACACAGAATACATAGAATGTATAAGATAAGTAATACATAACATTTTAAAAGAGTGCAGTAGTGCATAAGTGCGAAGCTGACTGAGCAACAAACTAGTTAAAGGCTAAAGTGAAGAGATACGTTTTTAGCTTTCTTTTAAAAATATTTAGTGATCCCTGATATCTATCGGTAGTGTGTTCCAAAGCTTTGGGGCGTAACTGACAAAGGCTGCATTCCCGATTTTTTTTTCCGGCTGTTTATAAGAACCTCCAATAAACCAGCAGCAGATGATCGCAGTGTTCTTGAGGACAAATAGTTAACAAGGGAGTAAACAATGTAGGATAATGTTTGTGGTCTATCTCATTTGAGATGCACTCACACCTCCCACCCAAAGCAATAACGCCATAATGCCAGAAATGAAAGTGATCACAACACTAAGATATTTGGCAACTGGAAAAATGCAACAGTGCAGCAGCGATGATTTGGGTCTGTCACAACCTTCCATCAGCAAAGTGATCACACAAACAATTACAGCGCTTTCACAGCCTCATATTGTAATGCAGTTCACAGTCCACACATTGCAAGCTCACAAAAGAGCATTCATGGACATAACGGGCTTCCCCGGTGTTGTTGGTGTAATTGATAGGATGCACATCCACATCATCGCACCATCAGAAAATAAAGACATTTTTGTCAACAGAAAGAGGTACCACAGACAGCTTTTTGAAGGACATTACATGCCAGCCAGTTTCTTCTTGTTAGGGGACAGTGGCTATCCATGCAAACCATGTCTCCTTACACCTTACTTCCATCCACACCAGGGACCACAGCTAAATTACAACGAGTAGCTTAAACAGTAGCATAGAATTAAAAAAAAATTTAAAGAGCAACACGTGTTGCTAGTAGTTTAAATATTTCCCTCAAATAGCCTACACTGTCATGTATTAAAAATTATGCACATTTTCAGTTGCTTTGAATTAAATTCTGCTTATTTATTTGTATGGACTTATAGGCCCATAAGACAACACAAACAGTAGTTGAGTGGGGTATTGGCCAACTGAAGAGGCGGTTTCATGTGTTACATGGAGAGGTGCAGCTGACACCAGATAAGGTCTACAAAATCATTACGGCCTGTGCAGTACTTCACAACATCTGCAAAGCAAGACAAATCCTAGAACCTCTTGAGGACAGTCATGGTGACGGTGATGAAGACGAGGATGATAATGAAGAGAATCACCCTCCACAGGGGAGGAACTTGTCCCAGAGTGGGCTTCCTTACAGAGACTTACATTAGAAAACCTGTTGTTATAAAGGCAAATGAATGCATAATTTCTATTTGTCATGTAATTTATTTATTTTTTTTTAGAAATGTTCAGCTTGTAGTACTCTTCCTGTAAACATAGGACTCTTCTGTGCTGTCTGAGGATGTCCATCTCAATCTCTATTTTTCTGTCCAGCAGGGATGGTGATGGAGTAGCAGCAGCAGGCAGGTTTAATTGTTCCTCTGATGGCTCCATGCTGCAGAAAAGAAGAAAAACACTTTATTTCATTATTCTTTCATTTTTATTTGTTTTCATTTATTTCATGGAATATCACCATGGCAATGAGCATGTAGCTATACAACAGAAATATGAGAAATAGTCTATATATGTCCTATACCTTAAATAAAAACTGTTTTTGATATTCTGTTTACCTGCCTATTGGTTTATAAAAACCAACTTGTCCTACCTTTGTCGCATTTCCATCAGCTGAATCATTGAACTGTCTATGCCTTCCTTCAGCCCAGTGATGCTTACTTCCGACTGTCCAAGGACATTAAATACAGTCTCTGCTACTTGAAACAGCTGTTTAGCAGGTGGTCCACCCATTAAAAACAATCCAGTAGTTATTATTATTATAATTCTGTATTTAAGTTCACTTTGCCAGCAGTTGTAAGTAAGTGGTATAGTACTCACCTGGGCATGAAGAATAAACATTGTTCCTCTGTCCAGTTGGGCTTTCTAGTTCTTTTTCTTGCTTCCATTGCTGTTTCCTGGTTTATGGTAGATTGACATGTCAACCAACACTGCTACTTATATAGACTGGTCAGCAATCACAGAAATTGATGAAAACTGAGCCATTTTTCCCCGTTAACATCAAATAGTTTAAGTCAGCCTACTAAAATTACCAGCATTGTAAATAAACGTAAGCAAATAAATATAACTTTCAGCATGTGAATAGGCTACAGCACAAGTAGTGCCTGTGAGTCAACCACACCTCCTCATTAAGGTAAAAAATTCTGTCCATTCCTTGCTCAGAGTTGCTCTGAGAATTTTCCTAAATCACTCCTAAGATAGGATTCCTTGCTAAAAGTTTTTAAGCTAAGTTAGGAGCTCTTTGAGAGTATTCTCAGAATGTTTATGAATATGGCCCATGGAGAACTGCAACCTGCTCCTTGGAATGACCAGCCACCACAGGGATTGGACAAACCATGGAATGACCAGACATCAGGTGATCCTGAAGCTGCTCCTGTTACACTGTTTATTAGGAGGCAGCATCGTCTCACTGACCTAATCAAAGCCTTCACAAACCCAGACATTTTAAGCACTGAGGTGTTTATTAAGAAGTCTACCCAATGGAAAACTTGAAGACAGGGAGGGGTGCAGTGTGACTTGGGGCTACTTAACTGAGTTTTGGACAGACTTTGTGGTGCACTTAGCAAGTGTGTTGCCACCAGATGCTCTGCATCGTGTCATACAGCAGAAAACACCAACTGGAAAAGCTGTGAAGGAGATCCTGCAGTTCCCAGATGAGATAACTCCACCCAAGACAGCAGTTGCCCGCTACCTGAAGAGATATGTAGGAGAAGTTAATCTGAGCACCCCTACGGCTTTTCCACCGCTTCTGCGGTTACCTCCATTAGATTACTAATGGAGGTAACTGTGCACGTGTACTTATCCCCCTTCTTTTGGAGCTTCTCCCCTCGCTGGATGAGACGAGACTTCGACCAGTGTTCACCTGAACCCAGTGGACACCACTACCGGATCCACGAGAGACCGCTGTTTGCAACCCAGCGCTCTCACTGTGCCTGCAGAAGGAAGAAAAGGATTTCTTCATGGAGAAGCAGATAACTTCTACGCCCCGCTGTCTACCGACTGAGTTGACCATCCTGAGTTTCTTCGCTGCCCCACCGAGAAACCAGCTGCTGTCAGCCTCGAGGAAATAAGGACGGCATCGCCAGTACCACGCACTGGAGGCCCCCATGGTGGATTTCACTGACGGACTGAACACACACTGGTTCGCTTCCAAGAGCAACACAAGTAAGAGGTTGTATTAGATTTGTGTTTTATAAGCTTAGAGCTTGTGTTTTTCACGGCAGCCATCTCAAATCTCGTATGTCATCTCACCAGATCATGTCTGCCATTGTAAGGTCGTGTGACATCAGCTGGATAGATCATGCCGGCCATTTTGGTGTCACACACACACGCTTTGCTTGCATGTGTTTGACCCTACACAACTGTTGTCTATGTGTTGTTTGAGTAGTATTAGTTGGTAGTATAGTGTTTGTTAATTGAAACATTTGTTGACTTTGTTAATTTGTGGAGATGAATAAACACTGTTATAGCTTTAAAGAGAAGTCCTTTTGTCATTATTGTGCATGTTTATTGTGATAAGTGGCTGATTGAGAGAGTCAGAGCTCGAACTCAACCTTCTTCGTTCACCTGTGAATGTGAATATCCCTCAGATATTCACATTCTAGGTGAACTCTTTTATGAGACTATCTCATTAATTTTTAATAACCTGCTAATAACCAGCTGTGCTCCTCCCAAATCCAACAGGACTAAGCAAAAAAAGAAATTAATGTCCAGAGAAAAGTGCAGCAACTACAGCATCAAACTACCAACCCAGAGGAAGGCACGTGTACAGATGGGTTTAGATATGTATTCCAATTACAAACTTGCATATATTCACAAAAATATGTATTATTATATTTTCTAATTTTATGCTCTGTTTAGTTTACATCTTTAAACAGGCCATTTAAGAAGATAAAATTGGCAATGAGTTGAGATTATTGCTTTGATTTGTTGGTGAATTTGGAAAACAAATGAGGTGAAACAGTCATCAGCAGCTACAGCAGATTATTGCTGTTAACATTCATTTCCACTGGAGGTGTGTGTGGTGTAAGTGAAGGACTGGATTCTCTTAAATGTGAGGTTGCAGTTTCCATAGCGATGCAGTGGTTTTTATAGATCCCAGTACTCCCCTCAACAACAGTTTGACATGCTCTGTGGTAATGTGGTTTTACACACACACACACACACACACACACACACACACATGCATGGAGAAAGCTGTTAGATGATAGGTTGGACTGAATTTGAACCCACCACCTTCCATCATGACAGTGCAACACAGACATCAGCAGTTCCTGCCGCTCAGCAGTCATCATCATACCTTTAAAGGAGGAAGAGAAAACACAAGGGAATCACCAATTGCTAGTTAGACTTCTTTATTGAGTAAGGCAACCCTTCAGTGCTGCAACACTATTCTAATATTGTCACATAGAGTAGCAGGAAATGGACCCAAATGCAGTACAGCAGGTCGAGCAATACTGAAGAGACTTCTGTATTAAAGAATCACAGGCAAAAACTGGCTGACCGGAACAAAACAGAATGCAGAACAAGACTTGAACAAACAGAGCAGAACCTCAACAAAGGATCCAACAAAGACTGACTGCAAATCACTGAACTGATACTGAACCAATACTAACTGAACTAACAAGGAGATGAGGTGCAGGTGGAGAGATGGGTGGAGAAGCTCAGGAGAGAGGAGTGAGGTGACAAAACAAGAGAACAGACAGGGAGCAGGGCAGGACTGACAAGGCTGATACAGGGCAGGTGTGGGGAAAGCACAGAGCAGGACAGGGCTAATGAAGCTAGATGCAGGGCAGGTATGGAGGGAAAGGCAGGCTGGGGATACAGGGGAAAAACACAGGTAAAACAAATCCAAAACCCCAATAAACTATCCTCTTCCCAATTAACTGACACACAAAACCATAGCATACATAAAACATCACCCAAATACACAACACTTCAATCTCCCCAATCTGTAACAAACAAAACAAAAAATCCCCAAAACACAAATAGTCCACAGAGTCCAGTCAACATAACAGGGAGAAAAGGCTGAGGTCTCCAGTGGAACAAAGGAGAATAGCAACCAAGGGACACAAATCCATACTGTGACAGGAAACTAAACACACAAAAATAAAAACTGACTTATTTTAAGACAGACTATCTCAAAGCTAAGAGTTGTTTCTATATGAACAACCACTGTTGCTTTCTCACCCACAGTTTATTTCCCAGAACAGACGCAACTGTGCACCAGATATACTCAGCTCCATTTCTGTGGTGTCTGTCTGTAGTCCTGCTCCTGTTATTTTTTTCCCACTGGAATTAAATAGTTTTTTGTCTGCTGCAGCAGTAACATGTCGCTCTATCATAGGCAGAGCAGATGGTCACACTGAGCCTGATAGCATCCTGCTACACAACATAAGAGCCAGAGGCTCTGAACAACCCACAGTAGCTTTCCTGCTAAAGTCTACTTCTTATCTAACTTACAAACATAAACACACGTCTTGTCCTACACCTTAGCTTGTTTAACGCGCCACAAAACAAACATTCACTGCAAAAAGAAATTCCAAAATGTGATTTCATTTTTTTTTCAACACATCGATTTAAACATGTTTTAAACTAAACAAAGAGGCATTAAGACAAGATATAAAAGAAACAATGGCATTTTAAAAGTATAGGATAAAAGAGAAGATAATGATCTAAAATCAAAACAGCTTCAGTTTTTGAGGAAATTTTGGCAAATTAAATAACTGATTTCCTCAATGCACTCACTCAGTGACTGTATGGTATCAAAGTCACTTGGTGGTACTGTTATGTTAATATGTAGTGAGCATAATTATGGTAAGATATTTACTTGTTTTCCATAATCTGAGCTGGTTACAGCATGTAGACATTGAACTGAAGAGAAAAGAAACTAAACATTAAGTGCTTTCATGGGTAGTCGAGGTGCAGTCTGAAAAGGTGGAAGATGGGCAGTGACTCTGCCATCCTGACTTGATTTTGAGGGAGTTCATTCCACCACTGATGGGCAGGAACACAGAAGAGCCTTGACTGAGATGAAGGACAACAGTGTCTTCTGAGTGACAAGGCAGTCAATGAACTGACTACTAACCAGTATTGAGTGCGTATCAAAGTGTGTATCTTATTCCTCTGTGCCATATAGCTCCATTGTTGTCCAAAAACTATACACTCTTGCACTGGATGACATGTCCCTTCATTACCATGAACACACACACTGTAGTTTATTTTGACTCACTCCCACACACCGTCCTCCTGCCAGAAATACTCACTAGAGCACCAAATGTGGATTAATCCACTGCTGAAAATAGTCCCCAACAAATATACTGTTTTCTCTAGTTTATTAAAAACTACAATGACCAGCTGTTTTAGGAAATTACTGGTCTTTTTTTAAAAAACAAAATGTGTGAGCTGTTTTAAGAGATTTACATTTTCAGGAGGAACCAGTGGGATCGGGGCTGAATGCCAGAGACAGAGTAGGGAAGTCAGAAACTATCTAAAGATGTACTAACACCTTGTTGGTTTTCGGCCTTTTCTAATATTCTAATGAAAATATAATATCACCAGCCTCATCAATTCACTAATTTGATATTAAATTGTATTTCATTGGCTATTAGAGCGACTTACATATGAGAGGTGATTGTTCAACATCCCAACAATAGCAGTATCAAGACTCATTTTTATCTAAATGCAAATAATTTCACTGTATCAACAAACACAGTGAGCATGATCATCCCTCTAAGATGTACGTGTGCTTTCAGGAGTCTGCTACCAGCTAGCTTGTCTGGTCTTTGTCATTCCAAGCCTATCAGGCAACCCCTGGATCCATCCCTGAGAACATCACGTCCCCCCGCTGAGCTGATCGTAGCTGCCAGAGGAGCCGTACAAATCAGTTCTGGATATTTATAACATCTTGACATTGAGAATGTGGGCTGATCTGAATCCAGCCGCTCAGAATGAGGCCCAAGAGGTGCCTGTCTGTGGCAAACTGATAAAATGTAACAGCTCTGCCAGCTCCCTCAGGATTACACTCGATAATAGAAACTGTATCGTACCTACTGTCCTGTTCAGAATGACTTCAGCTCACTGCAAATATGGCTTCAAATAAATGTGATTTAATTTTCATCCAAACAGGAGTTATACATGATCCCATTTATATTTCTTTGTTTTACTCTTCCACGCCCGTAATCAGTAGCTATAGAGGCCACTCCTTTTGTTCTTAGTGCTATCAAATATCAACATATGATAACTCCAACTAATCACTGAAATTATTAATCAGTTATGATATTGATTTAGACAAGCTGCTCCCATACTTTTTCTGTCCTGCCTCACTTTGGAAGTCAAAATGACTGGCTTTTTATCAAAGAGTATTCGGGGAAACTAGTAACAAAAGCAGCCAAGTTGTGTTTTATTAAAATGACATTATCAAGAACATGAACTGCATGTTTCGCATTAGTTTCTCCTATGCAAAAGAATGACACACTAGACACAGCAGTGCTTTGAGCTAAATGTTAACATCAGCATGCTTACATGCTCACAATAAAATGTCAGCATGGTGATTTTTTTGAGTTTTTGAAAAATGTTAAGAACACACACAGACAGTGAGGTGCAGACCTGTATGAGCTTCAATGTCATTAATTAAAATGAAAACACACCCACAATATGTTCCTCTTAATGTCTTAAAGTAATAATCTCAAAGATTTTCATTCAAATAAAAGTCTGTTAAGTCAATATCTATCGCCAAATGAGGTAACACAATGGTGATTGACCCTATGGCCTACCGATGAAAGCCCTTGCATTTGCAGTATTACGAACTGGGTGTTGGTGGTGACATTCCTGGGAAAAATCAAAAGCAGCACACAGTTAGTGTTTTCCATCACCCAGCAGTAGTTGGTCCACCAGAGAGGGTAGGTGGAGCTAATACAACAGACTTGCTCTTCACCCATGGACATATAATAAGACCTGGATATGGTGCCGCCACTCAGCCTTGCTTTGAATTTTGCCCAGTGGACACAAAAAGAATTTTCCTCATAGACCACCATTATGAACTGCAAACAAGGTCAATTATGACTCTTTCTATTATGAATTTCTGATCCATGGAGGTTTTATATTTGTAAAACTTTCCTCAAGCCGAGAAAAGCAGTTTACAAATCTGCAGTTAGCCAGCTAAGATGGCTTGGCTTCTACTTTTTCTAATGTTAGCAATGTCCCACTGTGAGTGATGCTAGCCCATCTAACATTATGACTAAACCAAAGACTACTTAATCCTATGCCACTCATTTTCAGCTCCTTCATAACAATTTGGCTATAAAACACAGTCTACATAATGTAACACCACCACCTTATAGTTGGCATAATATAGCTTAAAAAAAACCCAAAACCTAACTTTAACACCAAGATGTTAACCTACCTCAGTTTCTTTGTGGTGAGTCTTTTCAGGTTTGTGGTCTTCTTACCAGCTATTTTATGGCCACATTGCTTCACTTCTGATAAAGCAATGCATTTGTCTTTTTCTCAGCCTCATTGTATCAAAATGGACCCAAATATAGCTCATTTCTTTCTCTTAAGCCCTGTTGTTGTCATTATTAACGTTAACTTGCTTTCTGTAATAGCTGATGTACTCCTCACTGTGCTCATTGTGCTGGTGTAGTCCTGATTTGGCACGCACAGCACAGGACATGAAACTGCTGCACATGCCATCAAATGAACAGGATGTCTGGATTGTAATTTAGAAAAAAACAGTCTATAATATTTTGTCTCCTTTTTTGTCAATGAAATGAGAGATTTTGGTCGAGTTTTTATTTTTTAAACTGCATTTTAGTCCTTTTTCGTCAACAATATTGTATGTTGATACAGTTAGTGTTTAATGACGTCGGTGCCATCTCATCATCATCTTGTCTTAGTCATGGGAAAAAAGATTGTTGAGGAACATTTTTAGTCTTAGTTTTCGTTAAGGAAGTTAACATTATCTTCAATTCACTTGTGTGTGAAGCAGCGTACTGTTTTTCTGGTCTCTGCCAACTGCGAACTGACTGATGTCACACACACAACACACCTGCAATTACTGCTTATCGCCATAGGTGCCACCAAAGAGAACAAAGCAGAGATCTTTGAGATTTTTACTTTAATGTAGTGTCTTTGACAACCAGTTTATGACAGATTTTGAGACTTTACTATTAGATTTTACTTTTAAAGCACTTCATGAATCACTTTCCCCTTACCAACCTGCATGCAGTCTGAGGTCCTCAGGTAGGAACTATTTGGTGGTTCCCATATCAAAGTGTAAGACTAAAGGGGACAGAGCTTTGGCTGTTAGAGCACCTCGGCTATGGAACGACCTGTCTGATGAACGCAGACTTGCAAAATCAGTATCTTCTTTTAAATTGCTTTTTGCTGGGTCTAGTGCTTTTTTCTTTTATATTACTTCTGAAAATGTATGTTTATTGTAAGCCTTTTTTATAACCTTATTCAATCTCTGTAAATTTGTCTGGATGTATATATTAATGTGTGTATTTTTCATTTTCATTTTGTCCTTGTAAAACACTTTGTAACCTCTGGTTTTGATTCTAGTTCTATATAAACTTTCATTATTAATTAATATCATTATTATTATATACATTATGCCACACATATGCATCAGACGTTTTCAGCTCTCTTGCTTTCATCAGGCTGCTTTTATGAAAATAAATGTAATAACTACAAAATGTAGAATATTACAACCAACTTTTCAAAATACAGTCTTTCATTTCAAACCATCAATGGGTTTTCAGTACAAACCAGCAATTTTTATTTTATTTTTCAAAACACAGTATTCTGAACTCTTCATCTCTGAATATTTATGGATAACCTGAATTTATTTTCTTTTAATTAATTAATTTATTTCATCAATTATGTAATGTCCTATTGTTCCAAAATAAATAAATTACAGATACCTTCTTGATTTCCCTATATTTAAAGGAAGATGGAATGTGCTGCAAATGGACACATCTCTAGCACTTTGTAACTATTTGGAAAGTGCTATGACATTTAAAAAAAAGTTATTATTATTATTATTATCTTCCCTTATTCTTTGTTTGAGTTCTCTTAAAGTTTTTCCACATGGATGTAGTAACAAATAAATTACACTCTTTGTGTTTCATGAAATCACTCCTCTCACTTGTATTCTTTTACCTGCATGTGGATGAACATGCTGATGTATAGCTATAATGTTTACCTTGTTCATCATGTTAGTGTATCATCCTACTGACAGTGACCTTGAGAATTAGACAGGCTTCTTCATATTTTGGTTCTTACAGCTTGATGAGCATCACCTGTTTTTCTTTGTTTCCCTGTTAAAAATCTGTCCATCTTGTACTTTACATGTCATTTTATTCAAATCTTAGTAGCTTTGCAGCATCCGAGTGGGATTATTTTTATTATTGATTAATCTGCTGATTATATTCATAATTCATAATTTAATGTACCAAATGTTACAAAATTTAATTACCATCATAATTTCTGTCATCATAAATGACTGTTTGTTGGACAAAACAAGTGATTCAAATATGTCACCAGGTGCTGTGCTTATTATGGGAATTATTTCACTATTAGACATTTTTATATTTGATTAATCAAGAAAATAATTTTCAGATTAATCGATACTGAAAATAAATCTCTGGGTGTAGTAGTGAAGTCTACCCTGCTGCACAGTCGTAGTGAGGGCGTACTTCACCAAACATCTCAGCTGCATCACAAGGTGGGGGCTCCACCACAGAGCAGGGGGGTGGCCGTTGTTGTGAATGAGGGCCAGCATGACGTCAGGAAGCCAATGTCAACAATGCAGCTCCTGGAGGAGAAAAGGCGTTTCATTCTAACACACACACACACACACACACACACACACACACACTAGAGACCCGTCTACCACACACCGACTGATGCCTACGGTCTTTTAAAATCAGCGGTTCTTGTTGTCTGAGGGCTGCGGAGATAAAACACAATGTGGACTCATTCTTATTTCTGAGGAGACTGACCGCGGACGAGCAGGAAAAACGGGTAAGTGGGTCTCCGCGTTACAAGGATAATAACCAGCCACTGGGCTTTACTACGCTTGAATAAAGCAGACTACGGGAGCCGCTTGTCAGCCTTGGATTTGTCTCTACTAATCTGTTTGCTCGCACTGGCTTCCCTCACTTGTTTGTGTTGTAGTCAGACTAGAGTTGGTTTAACCACGGTGTCTCTGTGTTCCTACCTGCTGTGGTTTTCACACCGTGGTGTCTTCGCAGGTTAGCAGGGATGCTGTTTTGGTGTCTTAGCTAAACAGTTAGGTGTTTTGCCTCAATGTGCTTCCCTCAAAAATGTGTTTCCCTGAGCCTCGATAATACGTCGGGGGAGTAGAAGCTCTAGCAAAGTGGCTTTGTGTTTTTGGGCAGCTTGTTTTGCTAACGACACAACTTTTCGAAAAAACAAACGGATGCAAAAACCCCAAATACTAACACCGGTTCATATCATTACGAAGAATGGACATTGTGGGAGCCGCTTGGTAACACTAGTCGCCTAACGTTATGGTGCCTTATGCCTGTAAACGACCAACCCTGTGTGTGGAGTCACTATGACAGACCACACGCGTCCGTTAATTCTACAAGGAAGTTGACGGTCTTTATTTCAGTCCGCTGGTTATGATTAGCTAACTGCACCCCACGCTCACAGTAAATTCCGTAACATGTAGCTTGGTAGACTAAACGAGGGGACACATGTTTTGCACAGAGACAAATGCTACCACAACCGCGGCTGGCGCTCCTGTCATGCTGGGGGAGGAGGGGGCTGCAGAGGGACAAAGGACCCAGCCTCCCACCCCCTCATTCCCGCCCTCAGCCGCCGAGCAGCAAACACCCACCAAGGAATAAAGCAAGAACGCGTGTGTGGACTCTATGTCGGTTTATCTTGTTTTAGCTCACCGCTGTGACTGTGAAAATCTGTCAAAATTAGCTCTACGCTTCACCTAAGTGACAATTCGCGACCTCACAGGTCTAAAATGAATGAATTACTGAGGTCTTCTTTTCAGTGAAGCCCAGTTAATATAGTACCTAGAAATTTATTTTTAATTGAATTGTCTAATTAACACACATGCCTTTAATTAAGAGAGCATATTGTGACTGGAACTGTTTATATGACTTGTTCAAGCCGTTGTGAACATTCCTTCTTGTGAACAGTTTAGCTCTTTGTTATCCTTTTATCCTCCCTTCATACAAAGCCACTCTCTTCCATCTTCCATCTCTCTCCTAATGGGAAAAGAGCAACATCAGTGCTCAGGCAGCACTTGGTTGTAATGGGGGGTTGGGGGGGGGGGATCTCTGTCTGTCCTCTCTCATGGTTTACATACAGTTCAGCTGAATGGAGCAGATGAGAGGTGACTGAGGCCAATGAAATATTTACCACCTGCACTTCTGCTGCAGACAGTTCTCTTAAGCAAAGCCTACTGAAATATTTTCTTCTGCGTTTCTGTAAATATTGCCTACTTTCTTGTCCAGAGTTATATTACTGTAAACAGGATCATTCACTAAACATACAGAATTATTAAAAAGGGGCATATCTTTTTTTTCAGAACTTTTAAATATTAACCTAAACACATTAAACAAGCAATGACTGGCGATTACATGAAATATTAATTTCACATAGCCAATAGGATATTTAAAGTACAAAAATAATTGAACATATAAACATTTATAATAAAAGAATAGTACATTTTTAAAAAAAAGTAAGATATGTATAATGATTACACATAGGTGATGTTCGATGTTCATTTTCCGAATAAAATAATACATTTGACAACATGTTCCATAAAGTCTGAGAAAATAACTGTGATTATGTCATCAGGTTGTCTCAGTTTGGGCTTGGAGACTACATTCATTCATCACAGAGAGTCTATTACAAACTTGGGGTTTGGACCTCAAAAATAGACATTTACCTGGCAGAGAAGATCAGACAAAAGATGTTATTGAGTTGCATTATGGGAATTGTAGGATCCAGCGTTTTGGACCCATGAAGGCCAAAAGTCAGGATATCTCAGTCTCTGCAGCACAGATTTTGACCATTTGTTTTTTAAACTGTCTCTTGCAGGTCCTCCAACTTTATGGAAGTGCAATTCTCAATTGCTGAAATACTTCTTTAAATCACTCTTAAGCAGGAATGTAAGGCTATGTAAACATGGATGCAAAATAAAAGCAATTTTAAAATCCCACACATAGTCTATAAATGAATAATCATAATTAAGTAATAAAAATGATGAGGTATTGTGTCTTGATTGTTTGGCCTGAAGGTGATGTTAGAGGATAGCTCACTGAGTGTCAAAACCTGAAAGAGTTCACCCTATAGAGCATGAATATACATGGAAATCTGATGTTCCTGATGTCTTCAGGAGCATCCTACTGAGCCCCCCTGGGGTCACATGGTAGAAAAAATAACTTGATGTATAAATCCGTGTGAACGGATTTGTAAACTGTGCGCACAGATTTCTAAACCGTGCCCTCGAATTCACAATCCGTGCGCACAGATTTCTAAACCGTGCCCTCGAATTCACAATCCGTGCGCACAGATTACATGCTCTCTTCTGTTCTTCAGTGAATGGGTCTGCCTTGCATAGACTGTGGTGACCACATCCACCCAGTAAGTTCAATTTTATCTCGATTTAACAGCAGATTTAACGATAGTGAAATCAGTTCAATTGATTTAGCTTTGTGTTTTTTGAGTTTCACAGCTTTTATGTGTACAAACATACAAACACAAAGCTACATCAATTTAACTGATTGAAATTACTGGGTGGATGTGGTCCGTGCGCACAGTTTACAAATCCGTTCACACGGATTTACACATCGAGTTTTTTTTCTACCATTTGACCCCACGGGGGCTCCGTAGCATCCCCTTCAGGAGGGGATAATGTTACAGGACTAGTAAAAAGGAAAAATGCCTCTGCTCCTGTTTGGGAGTATTTTAGGTTTAGTCCCTAATTAGCCACACGATTTTATTAAACATGTCCGTCTGCCACCACCACCCACACATCATTTCCGTTGAGCCCACTGATGTGTTGGTATATGTCACGGCAACAAGTATCATCAGGTCCTCTAGCAAGAATCAATGGAAGAAGGGCGCTTATTTCCTATCTATTCATTATTCTATGGGCCATAAGTATTTAAACCCAGTTAGACTTGTCTAAGTACACTAATTGCATATTAGACACAGAGCATTGTAGACTAGACTATGTCATACATGCTACAATGACTTTGTTTAGTTTTTTATACCGTCATAATGTACCTATTGTGTGTGTGTGTTTACAGCTTATTTATGGACTAGTATTGCGGAATGGAAGGCTGGTCAGTGGTTTGCATCCTGTGAGGTGTATGAAATATGTTTTCTGTGGTCTATGCAGATGCATTCAGTCACTGAAAATAACTGCTTTCCAATCTAGCGTTCTAACACACGAAGAGGCAGAAAACCAGCCTCAGCTCATTAAAGAAGTGAATAAAGATATGTATCCAAATGTCTTGTTTTGTCCCACCAACAGTCCAAAACTCAAAGTTTACCATCATATGACAAAGAAAAGCAGCAAATCATCACATTTGAAAAGCTGAAACCTGTGAATGTTTGACTTTTTTAAATTACTAAAACGATGAATCGATTATCAAAATAGTTTGATTAATTTTCTGTCGACCAATTTATTGATTTATTAATTAACATCTCTACTTAATTTAACTGACCAACAGTATAAAACCAAATATATTAAGTTTACAAAGATATAAAACAGAGAAAAGCAACAAACCCTCACATTTAAGAAGCTGCAAACATTTGGCAATTTTAAGTCAGTATCAAAATTATTGATTGATTTTCTGTCCAGCAAATAGTCGAGCATTTGACTAATCATTTCAGTATTAGTTTAAACTGAGATATTTATTGTAACTTTCAGTAATAAAAAACATAAAATATCAATATTTTTTGTTTGTTTGAGCTTATTGTCTTATTTACCACAGAAATCAATTTGACTAGTCACTTTTTAAAAGCTTGCTTATCTTTGTATGTTTGGTGTAAATCTTACCAATCACAAACCTGCCACGCTTTATGAAATTAGCTTCAGTACACACTCCACATTTCCACAACAGATGTGATTTCAGAAAGATATGAAGGATTCAGGAGGTGTGCAGTGTGACACTGCAAACATTTTAACAGTCAATGCACAGGTGTAATGAATAACAAAAATAATGGCTCCCTGCCATGCCAGAGCCCTGAAATGCAGCCAGTATAAATGTTAATTACAACTGTGCTTTCCTTGCTGTGACTGGTCTAAATATCTGCAGTCTAAACAGTCCATTGTCATCACTACAAACTGGAAACTATTTTATTCCTTTCTTTATGTCTAATTAAGAATATGCTGATTGAGGGCGGCCTCACAGCATTCAGTGTGTCATGAAAAAACACACACAAGATGTTTCACACACAATACTCTTTTAGAGTATTTATAGCCCGTCATCGACCCCACCCGTCATGTTTGAATTGATTTTATAAATAAAGCAATAACCAATGTTTTAACAGAACTGAAGTTGGGGTCAGTTTGGTCAAGTGTGCATTTGTAGCTTACTATTTCACCTCTGTATCTGTTCATTTCTGTTCCAGGCACTTATCCATGACTTTTAGCTTTTTAGACCTGTATGCTCACTTGTTAACTAGACAACAATAAAACGTAATCTCTCTTTTTTTTTTTTCTTTTTTTTTTTTTATTTATTTATTTATTTTTTTTATTTTTTATTTTTTATTTTTTATTTTTTATTTTTTATTTTTTATTTTTTATTTTTTATTTTTTATTTTTTATTTTTATTTTTTTATTTTTGTTTCTGTGTCATGCCAAACATTTGGCCCATCCCACATGGGATTACAAGACACCACTATTTTACAAAACATGCATGTTTTGGTAATACATATACAAAGCGTATACAGAAGTATGTGGAAAAAGAAAAGAAACACAAACAAAATAAATGTTATTTAAAATAGGCCGAGCACCCCTGGTTGGTAATCACTGTTCTTGAACGTGAGCTGTTGTCTTCAGATGTATTGTCCCAAAGATATTCAGGATGTTGGACAAGGAAAGGTAGAAGATTCTCACACTGGAAAAGCTAGAGTTATTACCAATCAATTTTCGGTGGGCTTGATTAATCATCTAATCATTGCAGCTGTAATATCCAGGGCATAAAGGTCTGTCTGTCTGTAACAGATCAGTTCAGGCCGAACTTGATTCAAACTTGATTCAGATTTCAAACCCACTTTTCCTATCTTGTCTCTGAAAGCACACTGCCTCCATCACTAACAACAAAGTGATGCATCAGCAGTAAGCATGAATGTAGAAATGTGAGGAACATATAGAAACAAATGTGCATTGCCACATTACTTTTCACATCTCTTTCACATTCTTCACACCTCAAATCTTTGAAATAAGGTTATTCATTGAAGTGGTGTTCCTGTGTTTTCAAAGGGTTAAGCACAGCAACTAGTACTCATTGTACCCTCAGTCTATTTTCATCCCCACTCTGTCATGTGAGGACATACTTCCTGAGGGATATATATATATATATATATATATATATATATATATATATATACATACACACACACACAGACCCTTTCCAAAAAAATAGAATATAATGGAAAAGTTTATTAATTTCCATTATTCCATTAAAAAAGTTAAACTTTCATAGATTATAGATTCAGGGCCCACAATTCAAATGATTTCAAGTATTTATTTGTTTATTTTTACATAATTTGGGCTTCCAGCTCAAAAAAATCCATGAAAACAGGAATTCAAAAAATTAGAATACTGTGAAGAAATCACAATTTACTTCTCAGTTTTTGCAGAAAAAAAGAAAGACATTAGGATCAAATCAAATCAATCAAAATGTGGAAAGAGTCTGTGTGTATGTATATATATATATATATATATATATTTATGTGTGTGTGTGTGTGTGTGTGTGACACATATCTATATTGTGTCAGCGTTTCCTGTATGTCTTTATGCCCCCTATATGCACATTTGTGTGCATCTATTCTGTGCATGCGCTCAGTCAGATTCAGTTTACAGTGGTATTTCAAGATGTTCATCTCCTTATTAGTGGGCCTTCCACACTGTGTGGCACACACAGTGATGTCAAACCAGTGACGCACAGGACAGAGTTGATTTTACTGAAATGTCTGTCAAGAGGCCTTTCTGTTGTTCTAAACATCCAACTGAGTGTGTTTTCTCTCAACTCATACACACTGCTCTGTAGTCAACTAGGTTCAATTACATTGATGGGAATGGACTGAACCAAAGAATTTGGGGGTTTTGGAGGGAGGGTAGTAGTCAGGGACCACTTTTCAAACATTTATTCAGTGTAAACACTGCAATGTGGAAGATTTTTCTATTCAGAAAGAAAAACTAGAAGATAAAGAGGTAAATACATGATTTTTAGCAAAGCAGCATAACTGTTGGTCAATTGGTCCATCAGTTTGGTGAAATTAAATATGAAAACGATTGAATGTTTTGCCATGAAAATGTGTGCAGACATTTGTGGTCCCCAGAGGATGAATCCTACTAACTATGGTGATGCTCTGACTTTTCTAGCACCACTAGCAGGTCAAAATTTTCACTTTCAGTGAAATATCTCAACATCTTTATGGACTGGCAAAACATTTTTGTTGACAAATTCATGCTTCTCAGGTTATGTTTGACTTTGCTGACAGTCTAACTTGTCATCTAGCACCACCACAAGCTTTGCATTTCTATTTTTTATTGACAGTTATTCATCAGGTAAAAATTTCATTTTGTTCAGCATGTTAGCGTTATCATTGTGAACATGTTAGCATGTTGATATTAGCACTTACAGTGGCTCAACTACAGCCTCACAGCTACTAGCATGCTAGCATGGCTGTAGACTCGTAGTCCTGTTACTGTTGGTCTAGTAATGGAAACTTTAAAACGATTTCACCTGTACTATAAAATAGGACTGGGTGATATGGACAAAATCAAATCACAATATTTTTTACCAAATGCCTTGATATCGATATTGTGACAATATTGTACGGATGACTATTGGTGCTTTCACAAAATATTTACACAATGAGATTTTTGATAAATATTTATCAGTAACGTGAATATAATGACTAAGTGTGTAAAGGCAAATAAGATAAATAAAGGCAGCTAGAACAGTCTGGTAAGTTCAGAAAATTACATCACTTTACTGTAATGCAGCCTTTAAAACCAGGAAAAGACAACACTTATGCCATATGACGATATTCAAAATCTAAGACAATATCTGGTGTCATATCATGATATCGATATAATATCAATATAATAATATTGATATATTGCTTAGCCTTACTATAAAACAGTGTGCTAGAGCTGGACGAATAAATCAACTGGTCAGTATTATTAGCTAATATTAGCTTATCACAGATATACTGTTGGCTTATAACTAACATGAAATGTCAGTAGAGAAATGTCAAAGATATGTTTGAGGTGATTTAGAAGCATCATTACAGAGTTTGTCTGCTAGAGAGCTCTGACAAGTTTATTTTTACACTGTATGTCCTGCTCAGTACATACTCTGGTCAAATTCAAGGGATCCTTATCAATTTTATTCTATTTAGTTTATGTCAGTATGTAAAAAAAGATCAGCTGATATATCATGTTTTAAAACTCTAATCAATATCAATATTGTTATCATCCTCACAAATCTAGTTTTGTTTGGTCTCTATAATGTCCATGTTTTTGTGGCTTATGGACTTGTCTTCAGAAATGCAGCAGAATTGTTTAGTATGCCTTAATTTGATATTTAACAAACAAACTGTCTGTTTTTGATGACCTCCAGTCCTCTTTTATTAATTCAAAGCTTGATCTAAACTCACACATACAGTATGTTTCACCAGAGTTTTTCTCTCACTACTGTATAGTGTTGTTGGGTTTGCTCTCAACATGTTGTACATTTTGTAAAATTATTTATATAGGTTTGTGAATTTACATTTAGCCCCATTTAGTTTTACATTCTTCACAATTTTACTGATAAAAATCAAAGTTCCATTCCCTTCACACAACAGCTCAGTCCCATCATGTCATTCATATGGGAATATAATAACATGTTCTCAAAGTTTAATCATTGTGTTGCTGTCACATTAAGGGGTTTAGAATGCCCCAGTCACAGAGGAGTATACAGTACACACTCTCCACAGTACAGCAGTATTGCACAAAGGCATCCAGTGACTAACACTGGTTCAGTATGTGTGGTTTGGAGACACTACATCCTGACAACCACTAGGGAGCAGATAGACTAACCCTGAGAGACTGAAGTGAATGAACAGTTCCTCTCTTGATCTATTGTGAACTTAACATGTAAAAACATCACAGCAATAAGTGCTGACCTCCAAAACATAACATGAAACATGAGGACTGTCAGCAAATGGAGTATGAATATTATTCTGCAGACACTTATACTAATGCTTCTAGTGTTTGATTTGAAAAATTTAGAATCACAGTTCAGACTTGAGGTTGTCTTCTTCTCTGTTGCTGTCTGAGACACTGTTTGCGTAAAAGCAATACATAATTCACACTCACACTACTGTGTATGTGTGTGTGTGTGAAGGTGATGAGTACAGACTGTCCCAGGAGGTGTAGTCAGCTCTAGGGCAGACAGAGGAAACTGGGCTCAGAATGTCTGATGGATGTGTTGGCTCACAGGCTTACTGAGATCTATTTGTATGTCCTTCTCTTCCTTTTTTTCTTATTGTCTGTACCTCCCTCTCTCTGTCGCTTTCTTCAATCCTTACTCTCTCAACATGTCTATTTTTATCTAATCTCTATAAACAGATATCTGCATATGAATGCAGAATCTGTAGGCTACCAGACAAGATTTTGGTACTGGAAGCATTCTGGTTTCCGTATTTTGTCTGTTTGTAGTCTGATCAATCATGTTTGAGCGGGCTTTGGTTGCATGCAGGTAAACAGTCTGTGTCAAGAGCAAAAGAGGCAGAACGCATTGGCTATTGTCGGACGACAATTTAGCTTTTTATTAGCTTTTTAAAATTAATTTGCATTCATATGCATATATCTATTTATACAGATTAGCCGAAATGTTATCTGGACCATCTCAAGTTGCTAATCAGACTGTAAACAATGACCGGCACACAGAAGAGGAAGTCTTGGCCCAGATACCCATTATCCAGATATTGGCCATTGCCCCCAGATTCTAAATCATCATCAGATGTTGGCTGGTGGGTTCCAAGATTGATGGATAAGTGGTTTGTTGTATAGCAAGGAAGTCTGTCTCATCCTCCATTAGTTGTCTTCAGTGATGTTTGCATCACCAGAGAAGGGCTCACTTTTTGATTTATTGATTACACTGTGAAAAATTAATAATTCATCTATAAATAAAGGTTCTACATGCCCATTCCCACACCAGAAACTTGATTTGAAAAAATTCTATGTCCCTATTTACACTTCATTTCAGTCATATTTATGAATTCCAAATGAGACAAAAGTTTTATCGTCTTCACACACATATCACTGAGTGGTTGCACTGATCAAGGACTAGAAAAACACTACAACAGCTTGGTGCACCTTCTGTATGATCTTAGCTATGTGCTTTTTTATTGTCATTTCAATGTGATTTCATTGCCATTATCACAGGGGACATGGACCTTGTGAGTAGCTGCTTCCACAGACGGCTTTCTGACATACAGACCCTTTCCAAAAAATTAGAATATCATGGAAAAGTTAACTTATTTCCATAATTCCATTAAAAAGGTTCAGCTTTCATAAATTATAGATTCAGGGCCCACAATTCAAATGATTTCAAGTATTTATTTGTTTATTTTTACATAATTTGGGCTTCCAGCTCATAAAACCCACGAAAACAGGAATTAAAAAAATTTGAATACTGTGAAGAAATCAGCCCAAATTTTGCAGGGCATGAATGTTTTAAACTGAGTGTCACACACTAATCATCTACTAAACTCAAAGCACCTGCACAGGTTTCCCCAGGTGTCATTAAATTGCTTCAGTTTGGTTCAATTGTCTCAGCTCGGTTCAATATGGGGAAGACTGCAGACTTGACAACTGGCCAGAAGACCATCATTGATACCCTCCATAGGATGGGTAAGCCACAAAAGTTCATAGCTAAGGAGGCTGGCTGTTCACAGAGTGCTGTGTCCAAGCATATCAATGGAAAGTCTAGTGGAAGGGCAAAATGTGGCAGGAGAAGATGCACCAGCATAAGAGATGACTGTGGGCTTCAGCGGATTATCAAACAGAGAAGATTCAAATACCACCACATTCAGATGCACCCGGGAGATGGGCTACAACTGTCGGGTTCCTCGGGTCAATTCTGATCCTGAGCCAACGTAGGAAGCGTCTCAACTGGGCCAAGGAGAAGGACTGCACTGTTGGCCAGTGGTCCAAGGTCCTCTTTTCCAATGAAAGTTAAGTGTGCCTTTCATTCGGGAATCAATGTCCAAGGGTTTGGAGGAAGACGGGTGAGGAACAGAACCCAAGCTGCTTGAGGTCAAGTGTGAAATATCCACAGTCAGTCATGATTTGGGGTGCAATGTCCGGTGCAGATGTTGGTAAACTCTGCTTTCTTAAATCCAAGGTCACCGCAACAGTCTACCAGAATGTTTTAGAGGACTTCATGATTCCTTCTGCCAAGGATCTGTATGGAGATGCAGATTTCATCTTCCAGCAGGACCTGGCCCCTGCCCATACCGCCAGAAGCACCAAAACCTGGTTTAATGCCCATGCCATCACAGTGCTTGACTGGCCAGCCGACTCACCAGACCTAAACCCCATTGAGAATCTATGGGGTATTATCAAGAGGAAAATGAGGGGCACCAGACCCAAAAACAATGAAGAGCTGACCGCAAGCATCAAGGAAATCTGGGCTTCCATAACTCCCATGCAATGCCACAGGCTGATTGCCTCAATGCCATGGTGCATCGAGGCAGTGATTAAGGCAAAGGGATTCCCAACCAAGTATTGAACATTGACATATTGTTTAGAAAGTAACATATTTTGATTGACATAATCCTAATTTATTTTTTTTTTCTGCAAAAACTGAAGTAAATGGTGATTTCTTCACAGTATTCTAATTCCTGTTTTCATGGGGTTTTTTTGAGCTGGAAACCCAAAATATGTAAAAATAAACAAATAAATTGTGGGCCCTGAATCTATAATCTATGAAAGTTTAACTTTTTTTAATGGAAATGAATAAACTATTCCATGATATTATTTTTTGGAAAGGGTCTGTATACAGTTGGGAGGTGTAAAGATAAGCTATGTGTCTAGGAGAGATGGATGTGTTTACACTTTTTTTTTTTTTTTTTTTTTTTTTAAACATCTAGAGTGCATCTCAAAAAAAACTTCCAGGGGTTTGAGCAGTCAGATTTCAATCTGTCTTGAATCCTTCTTGTCAGGAAGAGTAGCAGGGGATGGACCCAAATGCAGGACACAGCAACCAGAATGAACTGAAGAATGTCTCTTTAGTTAGGCTCGAGTGCAGGCAGAACTGAATAAATTGAACTAACAAAACAAAGGATCCAACGAGACTGAACTGAAAACCAGGATGCAAATCACTCAAATCTACAGAAACAAATGCCAAACAAACTCTTTTTCATAATGTGTTGAGGATGAGTTACAGAGTCCAGCCATTGAACAAACACCTGTCAGTCTCTGGATAAGAACAGAACAGAAAGGGTTTTTACTCTCTCCAGCATTTCAGTTTGTTTTGTATTGTATTTATCAGGTCAGTTTCTTTATTCACTCTGTTCTTCTGCACATGCGCGCTTGTAAAAAGCCGGTCAGAAATAGATTGCTGTGTGGGAATAGTAGTAGAAAAAATGTCATAAGTTCTATAACCTTCTGCACTTTATTTTCATTTGAAAAAGTAGAAAAAATGTCAGGTTATGTAACCTGGTGCACTTTATTTTGTTTTCATTTGGAGAAATTGTTTAATCTGTTTAGCGTTTTATATGCAGACCATTATGTTGTTTATTAAAGAACAAGTACATTCTCTTAATTAATTTTTTGTTGGCTGTTAATTATATCAAACTAAAAGTCAGTATCGGCTGGGATTGGTATTGGCAGGTCAGGCTTTTAAGAAAATCAGCGGTCGGAATCGGCCGAGAAGAATACGATGGCTGCATCCCTACTCTGCATGCTGCAGTCACTACCCTTTTCCTCTATTATATATCTAATAAAATATTTTCAACCTATATATTCAGGAAACATAACAGCAAAAAAAAAACAAAGCCTCTAAAAACATAAAATAATAATCAATCTTACATTTACATCTCTAAATAGTGTAGTACTCTTTCCAAAAAACAGATACTGCAATGGATAATTAATCCATTTCATGTTTCTGTTTCCTACATTTTTATTGACTTTTGACATTTGGAGCAATGGATGTGGCATTTACCCATAATTAAAACGAAATTAATGAATTTGGCTATGTATGTGTGTATTTTCAAGCTGTGAAGCTCAAACCAGAAGTTTTTGTTGTGGAAGCATAAAAAATAGATGATCTAAAATTTCCTCCTCAGTAGAACAAAAAGTCCAACAATAAATCATTTTTGCAAAAACTCCTTTAGTAGAACAAATAGCCTTTATTATTTTAAAGTGTGTCTCCTTAACCCTTTGAACTCTGGGGGATTTCTTGTTTTTAATTCCCTTCATGTAAAAGCTGGTGGGAAAGTCACTGTATGTGTCACCCAGACATATCATTGTCTGTGTGTTTTTTTCAGGACAAGTTAGGCTGTTCAGAAATACCATCATTTTGCACGTGAGCAGTACTATAAATGCTCTAGGAGACTTTTTATGGAAACAATGTAAACTTTGTCATTTTTTCCCCAGAGGTTTTCAATCCAGGACAAATCTCCATTAGTGAATGTAATGAGGAGATTGTCAGGGTTCCCATCAACATGGTTCCAGGGATATAAGAACCATGTTGATGGGTTTATGTTTATGAGTCTAAGTAATGTCAAAAAATGTATGAACAGTGCCAAACAAAATACAGGAAGCCCATTTTAACTCTGATTGTGTTGGTGATTGTAATTGTTCTGCATCAACCAGCAAACCATCAGTATATTTTGTGACCTCATTCTGTTTCACTTCAAGTTGTGATGTCACGTTTTTGGGAAAGTCTTTTGTTAGTTTACATGATGATAAATCTGTCCACAGAGTTACATGCTGCATTTGCTTATCAACACTTGTGGATTTGAAATGAAACTGATGCTGATCCTTAACAGATCATGGAGAAATTGCATCTTTGTAAAGTGGAGGTTCAACTGATTTTACAGTGTGTGTTTGATAAGTATGCATTCTGATTTGACAGAGCTATGATGTAGGGATTAGGGGGTACACATTTTGACACAGATTGTATCCCTTAGACACAAAGGGTTAATGTTGCAGCTTATTCACTATATACTGTTAATGCAGTGACTTCAAATATTAAAATGTTCGAGCCATACATGAAGACTGCTTTTTTTTTTTATAAATATTGGTAGGTATGGCTCCATCTAGATGCTGCTTTACTTACTGTCAGTAAACCAGTGTGCAACAACATCTTCCAGAAGCTTCTTTTGGTTTGAAATTGACTTGGCCTACATGTTGAAAAGAATAAACAGCTGCCTTTTTTGTACTATTACACATTCAATATTTCATGGATCCATCTGTTCACACCTTGCAACAATGAGAAGTGTCACCAGCAGCAAATTTGTCATGGCAGAAAACCATCTTCTAATCCCAGTGTGAGAGATGGCGTTCCTGACATGAAAGCGCTTCATCGAGCGCCAAGCTGCCGCCGCTTATTTGTGTCTTCCAACTGATTTGAACAGCATTGTTTGGACTTCTGAGAGATTCCTGATGAGGAGACAATCTGTCCACAGCAGCGGGTTTGTATCCTCACAGTGTGGAGGATGGTACTGTATAAATGACAGTGATAGTTTGAATTTGAGCAGTATACCAGTATTTAACTAAACCCAGACACATCTCTCCAGCTCTCCCAGCTCTCACTGCCCAGGGCATTGTTGGCATTTCTGCTTTATCTGGTGAATAACCTTGCCACAGATCTGGCAACCCATCTGGCATGGCTGCCGGTGATTGGTGCGGACATGGGGGCAGATGGTGAGATGATGGTCAGCTGTTTTGGGCGCTGCTGAAATCCATATATTCCATGTAGGGGTTGCTAAACTAAAGCTAAATCTGTTTAGTTCACAGAGTGTCTCATCAGAATCTCTGAGGGACACAGCTGTTGCAGAAAGAGAAAAAATAAGTGAAGAGGTGAGAACATAACAGATACAAGCTCTGATCCAAGACTGCTGTCACATTGTGGAATAATTAACAAAAAACTAAAAATGCTTTTCACACCGGATGAAGGATTGTCAGCTAAACTGGTTCACTGATCAAAAAGAAAGCATATGTGGTAACTCTTTATTTCAGTCCCCACTGTTTAGCATGTATAAGCAGTATATTCAATAATGTTTACAACACATAATTTAGTTATATAAGCAGATATAAAGAGGACATTATAAAGTTGATCAGTCAGTTCAGATCAACTCTCAGTATGTTCACTCTGCTAAGTGCATACGTAGTAAATGGAAAAAAATGATACATAGAGCTACTACACTACGATTCACCATGGCAACAGGTATATAAAAGACAGAGCCTCCATTTTAATCCAGTGGTCGTAGAAACATTAATGTGTGTATATACAGACAGTGCACATTTATCTTTAAAAACTCGGCAGCAGTGACAGCCTGAGTTAGTAAAAGTCAATAAGTCAATAAGTTAACACAATAAAGTTTTATTCAGCTTTGTGTATTAATTCATCATTCATCATTTGCCAGACCTTAATTTCCTTCATGCATGATAAAGTGGTGAAATCTTATTGTATATAAGGCCATACATTACATTTTAAATATATTTATTCTGACTTAATCTGACGAGGCAGCAACAAGAACTATAGCTGAAGATAAATAATATAGCTAATACAGATATATTACATTTACAGTACATATTTTACATAGAAATATGATTGTAAACTCTGATCCAGTAATAATGAGTTTGGTGATTTGGGGTTGAAAAGATGTCAAGGTTCAAACTGAGAGTACATTTTTAAATGTCTATTTGGATCTTTGCTCAACAGCCTTCCATGACTATATTTCAACTATTTCAACAAATGTAGTAAAATATTACTTAAACAGAGTCACTGATATGTTGTTAAAACACATTCAGACTACACGCAGCCTAAAAAAACTCACTTTAAAACTACGTTTCAAAATCTGTTTTAAAGTTTGCAGCTGCACCACAAACCTGCTCACTCAGAAATATTAACATATAATCTACAATATGATATGAAACCATAATAGGACTGTTCCATCACTGTGTCCAATCACACAAGTCAAGTCAATTTTATTTGTATAGCTCAATATCACAAATGACAAATTTGCCACAGGGGGATTTACAATCTGTACAGCAATATAGTCCTTAGACCCTTGATCAGTGTCCTATGTCCTATGGGGCGGCTGTGGCTCAGGAGGTAGAGCGGGTCGTCTACTAATCGGAAGATTGGCTGTTCGATTCCTGACTCCTCTAGTCTGCATGTCAAAGTATCCTTGGGCAAGATACTGAACCCAATGGCACTGGTTGTGCCATCAGTGTATGAATGTGTGTGAATGGTTAGCTTTCCTCTGATGGGCAGGTTGGGACCTTGTATGGTAGCCCCTCTACTCATTCAGCGTACAAACTTCTCAAAAGAAAAATATTGCATATATATATATACACACACACATATATATATGTGTATATATATACACATAATGCCATCTTGATTTGGGGCCTTTTTTCCTTGAGTCATGTCCCCCAGTCAGACCTTCCATACAGGCTGTTTGCTAGTCCTAACCCCAACCATGGCTCTAACTTTTACCATCAATAACCTAAAGCACCTAATGGGAAGAACTTATCAGTTGCAGTACAGACTGCCATGGTCTGTTCAGGACTAAACCCCAACGTGAGACCACAGTGGATATTGGTGTCCTCTGTTTCAGGTCAGCTTGATTGTTTTTGATAGATTTGTCTTTAAAACGTGTGTTTTGTTGTGAGGAGAATGTTGCTTTCTGAAAGCTGAGAAAAAATATGTCAACTTTTTTGTGTGATTACTCAGCAGCCAGACCATGTGATGTAATCCTCTGTTAGCAGCAGGAAGGAAGCCAGTCAGAGGGTCAGCTCTGGTGAATGAGGAATGAATGATTAAATTAATAGTTTTATTTTCATCTGTCTGGTCATTTACATGACCCATCCCTCATGGAATTATTCAGACACATTAACTAACAACAAATCAAATATTCCAGCATATTAACCCACCATCATCTATCAGCACCATACATAAATGTCATCCAAACATAAACATAAACATCATCCAAACATAAACATAAACCTCCCACAAATAACACTCCAGGAGATATCCCACAATGGAAAAATAACAAATACACAAACACACAAACACAACCCCCTGAGCACAATACACAAATCCAAACAAAACAAAATCTACATCTACATTAGTGCCAAACACTGTGTATTTGATTCAGTTCATAAACCAATAGTCTGCAATCCATATAGAATACAGTCTGAGGAATTTCTCTATCAAATGTTACTTTTATCCTCTTGTCCCATACTTTAGAAAGATATTCAGAAAATGCAAAAACATTATCATGAGGTTTATTCTTGGAATGCATTTAGTCCCATTAACACTGTCACCCATTCACCGAGTGAACCCAGTGAACCTGTAGCAACATGGGGAAGGAAGGGTATCCATTGTTATAGCCAAAGACGACTCCCAGCACTGCTTTATCTCCATCTGTGCTGTTCTGCAGAAAGAGCTGATCCAGTGAGGCAGATAATACTGCATGTTTACCCAGTGCAGGGTGTGAGGTCGCTAAAGAAAGATGGAGACAAGGTCGTTATTAAAGGGGCTTCCCACACAATCAAAACACACTCAATGAGTGTGTGCTGTGACGTAGGATCATGTGCTTTGAGGGGTTACTGAGTGCATCAAAGTCAAGTGAACGAAAAAACACACATAATCCCTGGCTGTGTTTTGAACAGACAACCAATCGGCTGCTTCTCACATACATTAAGTCATCACTTCATTCAGAGGGATGAGGAATTTCAACATTTGTAACATTTATTGAACTCTTTCGAATTGCTTTTAGGGGTAGAGAGTATGTCATATTCAAAACACATATTTTATGCTTCTTAAATGTTGATGATTTGAATCATCTAGTAGCCTCTGATTCAAATCTCATGTCTGTTAATCCTCAGCCTTTTCTTTGTTCATTGTGAACAGAGCAACACAGGAAAGCAGCATGGCAGATTGTAAACTTCCATAAAATGTCAGAAAATAGTGATAAATGCCTGTTATAATTTTCAAATGTTGAATGTTTTGTCTGACCAACAGTTCAAAATCAGTTTACTATCGTATATGATAGTAAACTGTATATATTTCATATATCGTATATGAAAGCATTAAAATGATCACATTTGACAAGCTGAAACCTACAAATTTGTTTGTTTTTGGGTTTTTTTGCTTAAAAATTGATTATTAAATCCTCAAAATAGATGCTGATTAATATTCTAAGTAATGAGGTAATCAACTAATTGTTGCAGCTCTAGCTCGTACGGCTTCCTCGACTACCATCCAGTGTGATCAACACTGAATAACTGCACTGTCAGAAGCTAATAAGGAGAGACGCTCCACAGTGTAGGATACGCTTACTTTTTATTTCTTTGAACATGTGCAAATGTGATGTTTTGACATCACAGATGATGACTGAAGGGACAAATCCCATGTATACTCAAACTACCTCATGGCAAACAGTGCAGCTTCTATTTTGTCAGTGTTTCCTGGTCTGAGCAGGGCTCTCAAGCTGCTCGTGGGCTGATGTAACAGTGCCGATGAAGCTGTAAAAGCTGCTTGATGTTGTGGAGGTTCCACCTGTCGAGACACATTAACATGCTCTCAGATTCATCTCCATGTCTGCTGAGGGAAGACATGGTTCTGGCTTTGATGTGATGCAATTAGGGTTTGTGTACTATGAAGGATTAGCAGTAGAGGCGATAAACAGATGTCGTTATGCTTTGCAAACATGTGGCTAGCTTTGAGCCAGCGTTCAGCCCGAAAAGCACTGCAGCAAAACAATGCAAGGAGCTGTTTTAGTGTGGGCGTGTTGTTACAGGGTGCTGATGAGAGGATGAAATATGAAATGAGAAGTTTGCTTGTACAACAAGGCACCACATGGCTGTTTATACTCCTTTGTGGCAGGATTGTACCACTCAGCCTTGTACCACTACAAGGTTCTGTTGAACCAGGTTCAACTTTTTTGCCAGACTGCCCTGTGTTTCTTTTTTCTAGAGACCTCTGTGGCAACACAGTGGTCTTAAGGCCCGGCTACACCAGCATTTTAAACAACAAGATCAATTCATTTCAAGGGCAGTTAGTGGAATCACTCACAGGCAGAGATGCAATCAAAATTCTGATGATCTACCCAGTTTCCAAAAAATTTAGTTTTATTTTCAACACAAACTGTTGCAGCCTGCTTACACCTTATAAATCTTACTGATATTTGTGACAATCAATAACAAGCCTCCTAAATGATCAACAATGGAGAGTAGGGCTCTGAAATTATAGTACAGCCCTACAGCTCTAAAGAGCTCTAGAGTGAAAACAGAAGTATGACATAAACCAGCCAGTAGGTTAGCTAAAAACACACATTTACTTACCTTTCTTTGTGGGTTTTGTAGTGATGGATGAAGTTGGATATTGTGGTGGTTGTGTCACTGATTTTTGAGATGTAGACATTGCATACCGCTGTTCTCTTCTTGTACTGTCATTAACAACATAGGGCTGTATTTTCATAGATGCGCAACGACCAGCACTAGCAGCACTCTGACTGTTTGGTATTTTCCTGACCTTGAAACTCGCTTTGTGCGTCTGTGTGGTATTTTGGTGACCAGCGCAGAGCGCACAGTGCACAGGTGGGAGGAGAGGCGCAGACAGGCCGGGGGTTCATTCAAATGAAGCAGCGCAAAGACAGTTGTTGTATTTTGGTGGAAATTTGGTCCTAGACGTTGCCCTGAAAATGGACGTCTCAGAACCACGTCTATTTGTGGTGCAACGTCAATCTGCTGCTGCTTTGGTGATGTTATCAACAGGATCAAACTAAATACTTGCTGCAGACATGCTGCAACAATGGATTAATGCTTAAAATATAAATAATTTATTGCAATTAAACGCTCTCCAACCAAAATCAGCACAGAAAATAACTATAAATGAATGTGGATGATTCTTGTCCAGAGCTGCTTTATACTGTATGAAAAGCATCTCCTTCAATTCATTAAAGGGGACCTAACATGCTCATTTCCAGCTCTATATTTTTATTCTGGGACTCCACTTGAGTAGCTTTGCATGATTCACTGTTCAAAAAACTCCTTATTTATCTTATACTGATCCTTTATGCAGCGCCTCAGTTCAGCCTCTGTCTCTAACAGGCAGTCTTAGCTCCTGTCTCTTTAAGGCCCCCCTCCCGATGAGCCCACTCTGTTCTGATTGGCTAGCTTTCTGTAAGCATGCTGAGGGGCAGCCGTATCAGAGGCATGTTAAGTTGCCGCTGATGCAAACCCAACATTTCCTGCTTTACTGATTCATATTAAAAGCTTTTAAATGACTAAAAAAACAGGAGACTTTTATTGTGAAGAAATTACAGGAAATTAAACTTGTTCCTCACCGAATTAGCGGAGCTTTAAAAACCAACATATGGAGATATTTAGTTGGATTCAGTGGATCAGTTAGAAATAATGCGGGGAGGAATAGTACAGGCAGAAACAGCCAAAGTGATGATGATTTTTGTTGTTGTTGTGATATTTGGGGGGGGGTGTTTAAGTGAATGTGAATATGCATGTATGGATTGTGGTTATGGAAAAAAACAAATTTAAGGTCAGGCAGCTGAAACGGTCCTGTCCTCTGTTTGGGGCATTTGATGTTATTTTGTGATACACTGCCCAGTGTGTTACTTGTATAAGTTGCATACTGGACAAACTCTGCACATACATCATTCTGAACAGTGACTCACCTCATTTTTCCAAAGGCATGGCCATCCTGGTGACTAGCAGATATAAAAGGAAACTGTTCAGTCTAATTCTGCTTAAATTTGCAGGTGTATGTGGATTTTTTTTGCCAGAACGCCGCCCTGCCCTGACATTTTGACAACAGGAAGTTAGCTGGCCCGCCTGCCTGGGTAGAAAGCAGCTGTGCACACGCCCTGCCACGGGTTGCCAGGTTACGGTGACAGATCATGGATGTATAAAGAGAACAGACAGACAGATGGGTTGAAACTGTATGTCGTGTGTGGATTGTGTGTGTAGATTGTGTTTCATAGACAATCTGGCAACTTGGGTAAAGTCAGACAAACATAAAAAACTTATTGATTTGTGTATGACGATTATTCATAATAAAGTTCAAGGGCCAAATTATGGGAGCACAGCAGGAGAGGAAGGTAAAATGCGGGAGAAACTTGGGAAAAACTGAAGTGTTGGCAAGTATGGCTGCAGAGGACCAGGACACCTCCAACAGGTAAACAACTTATTTTACTTTGCACTGCTGTGTAATGGAAAAACACTCACAGCGTGCCAGCTGGACTTGAGCCATGGCTCGGTGTGACTACCCCCAAAATAATGGAAAAACGCCGTAATGTTTGCGGAGCAGAGCAATGAACTTGCGTGCTGTGCGTGGAGCAGATGACCATATAAAGAAATCCATCAGGAGCCAATGTCTCAGGCTCAGGCTGAAAGCATTCAGATCAGTCTGAAGCCAGTGCTTTTTGCTCACAGGGATTACTTCTACATAAGTTTATCTCATTATTTGACACTTTGTCCATGTTTAATATGAACATCCAACATTGTAACATTATCACTGAAAATAAGGAGCAGCATCTAAACACAGCAGGACTGATATGATGATAAATCCGCAGCCTCTGAGAAGTGCCGCACCACAGCACAGTGCCATTATGCACGGCCGCTCACTGTGTTCACCTTCATTAAACCACCTGATGATACCAGGATGCTATAGTATAACCACACACACACACACCTCTAGACACATCAGGCTGGTCGCAATACTGCGATATTCTGCTTTTTAATGGAGACGTCGGGTTAGCAGGGCTCATCATTGCCTCATTTTCAACTTTCTTTTTAGCAAAAGTAATGTTTCATGTTTTATCCCTGAAACACATTGCAGTGCAAACACTGTTTTGTAACATTAATTACTAAACTATGTGACCATGTACGAGGTGAGATAAATTATAATTAATGCTGGAATAGCGTTAGTCTGATATAATCATTTAAACAGTTTTACCAAATTTCTTTATTTTTTATTTCTATTGTTATTATAGTAATTAACTGATGAAAAAAACTACTTGATCTGTCTTTCAGATTGTACATACGTACATGAACCAAAATAGCAGGTGTGCATGGAGCCGCCCACACAGTCCTGCCAGTGCCTAAGACCTACCACCTTGCCTTGTCATTGTTCTTGCATGGTTAAATAGGGCCTCTTATCCTTGAATCCACCCCCTCGATGGTAACTGCCTCAGTGCCTCTGCTGGCCTGCCATGTCCTAATAGGTTGCCAGGTTTGCAAGCATTGCACTAGAAATCACCCAATCATGTTTCAAAAACAAAATGTAATTTCTCAATATCTAGAAAAATGCACACATTTAATAAAAAAAATAGTCCTTTCAAGTTAATTTAACTCTATCAATTTTGTCTTCAAAGTATGCCATATTGGTGCATTTATATGCATACATATTCAGTTTTGCATTATTTTTTCATAGTTTTATTGTAGTTTTATTATAGTTAAAGACAAATGTTTGAATTCACATTTGCATTTATGTTACTTGTCATATGTAATTATGCATATGGACTAGATGTAAGCTTTTTATGAATTTTGCCAATTACATGCCTGGTAGTGGAAGAGTGTTAATACAGAAGCTACTATAAGCTGATTTCCAACATTGATTTTTATCTTGTTGTCTTCTTCTTTTTGTCTTGATGTATTCAGCTCCCACATCTATTGATTCCTTTTATGAGTTTTTAATGTAGGGTTGTTTAACCCCATAATGACTGTCAATTTTAAGGCAGATGCAAATATACTTTAAAGTATATTTTCTTCATCACCCCCCTAGTTGTAGCAGGTTTTTTCTAACCGCACAATGTTCTTACCCTCGCATCCCTGACAATGAAATGTCAGTATTCTAATTTTTAAGTAAACAAATAAATACTTGAAATCATTTAAATTGTGGGCCCTGAATCTATAATCTATGAAAGTTTAACTTTTTTAATGGAATTATGGAAATGAATAAACTTTTCCATGATATTCTAATTTTTTGGAAAGGGTCTGTAGTTTCATATGATATAGATATGATATGATATATGATATGATATAAAATTGATTTAAAATGATTTAAAACTGAGCCCACTACAGCCTCTGAAAGACAGTAATGAGGGCACAGGCGCAGGTCTCGGGGGGTTAACTAAAGTTTGTTAGCTAACTAGCTAGCGCTAGCTAACGGTACTATAGTGTTACTTTCAAAACTTACCAAAAGAGTCATCTGGTAGCTGCAAAAAGCATAGTTAACTGTTAACAAGTGCATAGTTAACTACTAATAAATACATAATTAAGTATGCATTACTCTTAATAAAGCAACAAAAAAGCTTAGTAAAGGTTTAACAATGACATAATAGGTAAGTTAGTTAAACTCAATAAATGTGTTTGTAATGTTATTATAAACTCATAATTCATCACCTAATAACTAATGCTTATTAGAAGGATCTTAATATAAGGTGTTACCATCAATGGAAATTTTCAAGTTCCCCCTTGTGAACTTTGACACACTAATCTGCACTGTTGCCCAATTACAAACTAAATTTGAGGGAACAGAGAGCTAGAAACTCCAAAACACTGGACGCTATCATAGCTAATTAGCAGTGTTGTACCATCCACTTTAATCTAATCCTCCTCTATCAGAGTTTAAACTGCTCCACTAAAAAGCAACGGTTTACAGACAGCCTTTTAAATAAATTGTGTAAACTTTTTGTCCCGTTAGTGACCAAACAAATAGGCTAACTGGCAGTTAGTATGTGTGTATGTTTTTTCAGTTGTTGTTTTGCATGTGATGTTAGCGCACAGCGGGGATAGATCAGCTGCAATCAGTGACAATGGAAACAGGTGTTCTCAGCAGTGAGGGACTGGGCTCTGTTAGGATGTGGGAGGATAGGTAAAACTGTGTGCCTATACCGCATTAAAGGCGCTTCACACCTGTAGTTGGTTTGCTCTGGTCAGAATCAGTGGATGAGTTCGTAAACTTGGTTCAGAGTAAATCCAAACAAACTAAAATGCATTACAAGCCAGGTCAGACTGTTCACTCTGCTTATGGGTCAGATGTTTGAGGCAGGAGCAAGAACATAAACACAGGAAGAAGGACCTCCAGCCAAATGCAATGCACTACGTTGCACTAGTCCAGGTCAGATTTCGATTCATTCTCCAGCTAGCTGCTAGCACCTATTAAATTTGCTCATCTGCATCCCAGCATGCAAAGCACATTTGTGTGTTGTTCTGTATACTGACAGCCTCATATCTGTAGCTCACATACTTACTCTAGCTGGTGGTAGTTCCAGTTATGTGAGGGTTAAAATGTAAAATGCCATTCACTGGTCAGCATGAGAGAGCAGCTGGCAGCTTGCTGTGACACTGCAGAAATTATTTGTTTGCTTGTTTTTTACTTTTGGCTTCAGCTCAATTATTTTTGTTGAATGTCCCGTCCTTCACGCCTCTGTTTGATTAATGTCATCTTTTTTGCACATACTCCTGCCCACCGGCCTGCTTCTTCAGTTTCCCCTTTAAAGGTCCAGTGTGTAAGATTTAGTGGCATCTAGCGGAACTTACTTGGCAGAAGTGCAATATAATATTCATAAGTATGTTTTAATTAGTGTATAATCCCACAAAAACAAATTGTGTTTTTGTTACTTTAGAATGAGCCCTTTATATCTACATAGGGAGTGGGTCCCCTTCCATGGAGCTCACCATGTTGCACAGCCATGTTTCTACAGTAGCCCAGAATGGACAAACCAAACACTCTTTTAGAGAGGGCCGTTTGTGTTTTTTGCGAGATTCTCAGCCACAGTAGGTTCTCCTACACGCCTGGAAGGGGAGGGGGAGAGGAGGGGTATTCAGTTGGTTGCCATCTGCAACCTCACCACTAAATGCCACTAAATCCTACACACTGGATCTTTAAAGTTTTCCAGTGGCAAACATCTTCTCATCTTTATATGGGGTAGGATTTCCATTGTTTTTCATTTGCGTTTCTGTATTTTTAGCACATTTCCCAATATGTGTTGAATAATTGGCGAATGTGTTTCTTAATTAGCTGAATGTAGACTCTGCTCAACAAGATAGAGAAGTCATCTTTCACTTTATTGTAAAATGTTGAATAGAAATAGAATTTTGGTATAGCTCTACAGCCTCAGAACAGAGAGCCTTGCATCTTCTTTCTTTAAACTTCCTTTAGGCTCCTTCCTGTCTTTTTTAGTGTTTTACGAGCCTCCCTGCAGGCACTTTGCTCTGATAATGTGAATTTAAAACAGACATGATAACAGTACCATATATTTAATCCTTTTATTACTGTAGTAATGGTTTAAAGATTAAAATACATTTTCAGATTTAGGATTCTTGCATATGGTTGTTTGCTCCTGGTGTATTTTAGTACAGTGGGGGACATTATTTCTGTCCTTTCACGTGTTTTTTCAACCACCAACTTTGTCTATTACCAGCAGCAGAAGTGATAATTGCACTAAGCACCATGTTATCTAGTCATTCCTGTTTGACACTTAGTGCTTGCTGTTGAGGGTTTTTGAGGCTTCTGCTAATTAACTTCATCATGTCCAATTAACACTAACCAAACTGCACAGGGACAGATACTCAGAGACAGGGCTGGGTTTAAAAAAGCAATTTTCTGATTCAAATCGATCTTCATTTGATTAAAAAAATCCAAGATCAATCTTTTAATATATGCCTTTTTCCGAAATGAATACAGACATCTGCCTTAAGGCTTGGCAGTGCCTTCAGTGGAGCAGCTCCCACCATGTTCAATGAGATCTGGCCACGAGATCTCGCAAAACTAATGAAATCTCATGCAAGATCTTGTGCACTGCGAGATGTCGTTGTTGCACAAAAGCTTTGTGAGACAATCACAACAAAGTGTATGTTTTCCTTAGGCATTAGTGATGTTTACATTACAGTAGGTATGTCTTAAGCCACCTTATTTACACTATATAAGCACTCACCTGGTCACTCAATAGTCACTGACTGTACTTTCTGAAGAGTTGCACTATATTGTGTTGACTGCTGTAGTGTGTTCATGTTAAATAAAATGTACATTAATGTAACGGCTTTGGGGTAAATTCTTAATATAAACATCAATATTTTTAGTAATGCACCAGGTAGAGGGTTCTTTGTACAATTTACAGCATTAGTTCTCTGAGAATCTCTTTCATATCCAAGCAAAATTGGTATTGTAAGTGAAATATCCCTAACTGAAACGATATCGAATCGAATAGGGAATCGAATCGCATCGGGACCTTGTGAATTGGAATCGAATCAATGCAGGAAATCTGAATCGATACCCAGTCCTACTCACAGAGTGTTGGAGAGTGACAATAATTAGCAGTGTACTTTAGAGAGCTTTGTATAATTGATGCTCATTTGATCTGTGTGTGAGAGAAAATGAACAAGAGGGATAACTGCCAAGTGTTTTTGTTAATATCAGCAATTCCCAATACTTTCTGACTTCTCTACCTGTTTGTGTCTCTCAGCCCCAAGCCCATTGATTCCTACTGAAGATGGAAATATTTAAAAATGCCCCATATATATAGTTTCATTTTAAAAAAAGGCTCAGTAATTTCCTAAAACAGCTGGTCACTGTAGTTTTAAACAAACATTCCTCAAACATTAGGAAATAGTGCATTTGTTGGGGACTACTTTCAGTGGCGGATTAATCCACATTTGGAGAGCATTCCTGGCAGCAGGACAGTGTGTGTGTGATTGAGTTAAAGTAAACTAGTGTGTGTTCACGCTAATAATTTCACCCAGTGCAACAGTGTGGCTTTACCACATGATCTGTATCTGGATACATTATCTGAATTATTATATCTGATCATGTTCTCTGCATTTACACCTGGTGTTAATAAGCATTATTGTTGTCTAATTTTCTTCCCACCTTGTGATTTGGTATGCAGGGCTGGCAGACAGATCAAGGGAAGGAATGAGAGATATTCTTGAGGGGCTGATATGATGATCAAGGTGAGGTTCATATTATATACAGAGAAAGAGACAGCATAAGGCATCTGTAAGCTACTTTTCACTACTTTTGGCAGGCCAAAATGAAACTTGGCTGTTAATGGGCTGTTTGCTCTTTGCAAGCCAGTGTCTGTACTCATCAAAGACAGTTGGTGAGGGAAAAAGCTCCGCTCTGTTACATCACTGTAAACTTCAGTAGAATCAAGTAGCTCATAAAAAATAAGGTGTGTCAGATTAGTATTCTACAGTTACAGTGTGAACCAGACCACCTCCAAATGTGGTCACATTTTAATTCCAATACGTGCATTTACACCTACATTAACCAGTGTTTCACCTAATCCAGATGCAGATTGCTTGTTAATATCAGGGAGAAATGGAGTTTAGTTTAATGTTTGGATAAAGCAGCTTGTTCCTAAATGCCTTTTAGATAAATAACAAGACTCTAGGTTGTATCAGATTTTCACCCAGTAGTAAACACTGAAGGGTTATATCTGCAGCCAAGAGCATTTTATTTTTTGTTTTGATCCTATCTCTTCATTCCTGTTTAGCTTGGCTGCCTTCCCAGTGTAGTCCATTTGAATTCCTGCAGCGTTCCCATCCAGAGCATGACTCACACAGCAAAACCTAGCCTCACTTTCCCTGAAATCTGACAAGCCTGATCCAATTTACGCTTCCCTAGCACCCTAAGGCAAAGTGATGTCAGCCCAGCCTCCCAGCTGAAGGGAGGGAATGGAAGTGTCAAGAAACACAGATGAGCATGGAGGAGCTCCCTGGGGAGGGACAGTCCTCCTCTGCCACATCCGTAACCATCAGACAGGTGAAATCAAATCCACTAGACCTTCTCAATGGTTTTTGGTTAATAAGGTCAGTGGCGTCACTGCAATCTTCAGTGTGACAAGAGAAAGAGATATGAGGAGAGTGATAATATGCCAACACAACATGCTGCAAAGGAATATGGGAAACTAGTATCCTGCGTCTATGGATGAGATCAACATCTGGCTCATTGAAGCTCCTTATTTTGCTGTACTGTGACTCCATGTTGATTCACTGTAGTATACTTCCAAAAACGCAGTGCTGCTTTTGGTTTACCTGCAATGCAAAATGTGTGAAACACTGCCAGGATTCAGTGCATTTCATAAAGGTGATGTTAATCATGTCAGTTTTCCTCTATGGAAACTTTGTGGGCGTCTAGCAGCCCACATGTGTACTTTCATTTTCACGCCTACGCTATGTTGCCTTGTGAAGAAGATGAAATAATCCTCTGCTCAAACGTCTCTGCCTTTATGACTCATTTAGAAACTGACAGCTTTTCTCAAAAACGATTAATTTATTGTTTTGATGTGACACATTTGGCCTTGCACCAGATATGAACACATAATTGATATTGTATATGTATATATACGTCATATAATATATGTAATATATATAAGCATGGTGGTCTTTGGGTGATTGGACATACTGATGAATGACTGAGGCCTGTTTTTTCATGTGGAAAAGGAAGCAGAAAGAGCAGTTTATGATGAAGTGTTGATTGGCTCTGAAAATCAAAATAACGAAGTTCCCTTTTCTGTAACAGTGCTCCCCACTGTTCCTCTGCACTGTAACTGCAGCTTGCTGATATTGATAATTGTCAAATATAGCTCAACTTATGGAGTCTACAGAGAAATAGAACAGTGAGATGTGTAAAATTGGGAAGCAACAAGTCCCATTATATCACCTTATACAAACATGTTAGATGAAATGAAAGCCATACTGATGATTTTTCTATTCTTACAGCCTTATCTGAAGTGGAACTAAAATATAAAATGTTTGCCATGCTGGTGGTGCCAGAGGAAAGGCCACGAGGCCAAATTGAATAATGAGGGTTTATTCTCTGTGGAGAATAAATGTGCTCAGCAGATTCAATGGCAGTCTGCCCATTAAATTTAGACTTGCCTTGTGTCTAAGTGGAATGTTTGGCTTGAAGTTGAAGCTAGAAGAAGGGTCAAGTAGTGCTTTAACTTTGAATCATCATTATCCACATTAAATTGTGTGGCAGTCTTGACAGCAATTGTGGAGTTATCCTCATAAGGATCAACAATCATTGAAGAGTGGACCCTCCACTGACAGACCGAGGCCATGTTCAGATTGACATTAGAGCTGCATTAAAACACAGCCCCCTCATTCATTTCAATTAGGACGCAGATGCAGAAGGGGCATCAAGGCTTCCAGACAAAAAAATGCAGGGTTTGTCTAGCAAACAAAGCTGAACCCCCCTCAACTTTCAATTTGAATTGTTTTGTTCAGTTCCACTCAAAGTTTTGTAGTCACTGAATATGTAGTTCGTTCACTTTATTCTAAGCTAGGCTATCACATCACCATTTAATTTACTTCATGCGTACATCAGTGAGTGAACACATCACCGTTCATACCACAATGTTGTTCAGCACTGACTGATTTTCTTCACTTCAGTAGCACATGAGGTTGCTAGTCCAAGCTGCTATATTCAGTTTAGTACAGCACAGCACAGCAGCCACTTTACTTTGCGACTGTACCGCATTATGATTGTTTCTGTGGGTTTCATGCTCTTTTAATAAGCTTTAAATGAGGAAGTAACATACTATGCATCACAGCTTAGCCGGCAATGGTGCCACACTGCTAAAAGCTACTGATTCATCCTTTGACAGTTCATCAGTTCAGTTTAAAAATTCAATGTTTAAGATGTGTTTGTACATGTACTGAACACTTCTAATGCATTGGCCAGTCGAATATGTGCAAGCCACACATCCCTGGTAGATTACTTTGTAACAAAGTGATGTACTGTTTTCCTCATTGTTACCAATGTTGCAATGAGGAATAAATTGTCAGCGTGATAACTTTACAGAGTTGTAAAATCCAGTATCATAGCCTACAAACTTAAGCATCTGTTACTCATCTGGCTTTCCTGGATCGTATTTCATTATCTCAACAGTACCTGAAGCAACACACTGCCACCAATGGAGCCTTTTGCATTTTTTTTCACGCAGTGATTTTTTCAGTCTGAACACCCAGTAATATTGCCATCCTTACATCCCCTTCTTAGTTCTCTAATGCCTCATCCAACCTCAAAATGTTACTGCTGATTTCAACAGCCCAAATCAAAATTTACACAAAGAGCTAATTTATCTAGTATGTTTCCGATCTGGAAAAATATATAGTACAATGTAGTCACAATCTTGTACCTGATGTGAAAATTATTAGAAGTTGTGGGATATCTCAGTTACTTCTTTGGACCAACCCCAATTGCCACTTGATCAGTATCTCTAAGTGTATATGGCTTTTAGAAAAAGGTAGGTAGGTGATATATTATGCTCATCTATTGCACTTTTTCTAAAATTTTGGCTACAAAAGGCAACTTGGAGATGGGCCTGTAATTTTGGGGTAAAAAAGGATCAAGGTTAGATTTTTTAAGAAGTGGTTGAATAACAGCTTGTTTGAACTGAGCAGGGACATGGCTAGATAACAGAGATGTTATATGTTTGACCAAATTAGTAAGATCTTGGCGTGTTATTGAAGAAAAACTTTCCAGGATTGTAGGCTGAGAGGAGCACGAGATAGGGGGGAAGGTGAGGGAAAAATGTTTGATCTTATGGCAGTCTTTCCCACAAAGAAAGAAAGAAATTTATTACATTCTTCACTTGAAAAAATCGGAACAGGTGATGCAGGAGTAACAATATTACTAATAGTGTCCAATAAAACTTTGGGATTGTGCCAATTGTTAGACAAAAGATGAGAGAAGTAGGTAGCCCTAGCAACCTTTACCACATTATTGAAAGAAATAAAATGTTCTTCTAAATTAAGATAGTAGACTTGTAGTATTTCCATAGGCGTTTGACTCTCCTACAGTCTCTCTTTAGAGAGCGAATATTGTCATTAGCCAAGGAGAGGACTTGATCAAAGGAGCTGATCTAGTTTTAATACTTTATCCATTGCTAAAAGGCAGTGTTCATTGCACCAAGTAGTCAACATCACTGTGCATAACAGAGTTTAAATGGAAAGTGGCAGAAAACTTTGCAGCAGAAAGGTGGTTAAGGATGCAAGAGCTAATGATACAGTGGCAAGGTAAGGAATGTAGATTAAACGATAAATCAAATTAAATACAGTTGTGATCAGTAATAAAAAGATCCTTGGAGAATAAAGAATAGATATTCAAACCAAGAGTAAAAACATGGTCCAGAGTATGCCCTCTGTTGTGTGTAGGGCCTGATACATATTGATTGAGATTAAAAGACTCAAAAGTAATATTAATAAATCTGGAGGCAAAGGGTCCGTCTGTCAGAAACATCATCAACATGAATGTTAAAATCACCGGCAATGATAAATCTGGATAGTTTAAAGATAGAGGACAAAAAGTTAGTGAATTCAGTTAAAAATTATCAGTGCAGGCCAGGTGGATGGTAGATAAAAAGTAAAAAGTAAAAAGGATTAGTATGTCCAACTTTAATCATTTGAAGTTCAAAAGAAGAAAACGACCCAGCACTCACCAAGCAACATACGAAGCGGCTCCTGAACACCACAGCAAGTCCTCCACTGCGGCCAGAAAGTCTGGGCGAGCTGATAAAGGTGTAATCCTTTCCAGTGTGGAAGACCTCACTCACAGCTGAATCCATCAAAGATAAAAAAAAGTCCTTCATTTGCTCCAAGGTAAGACGCGAACTAACATTAGCTAGCTTAGCACACAGTTGTTAGCAAACAAAGATGGTTGAATATTAATTATAAGTTAGGTAGTTTTTACCCTTTGAGTCCAAGTACGTAATTTAGTGACAAACCCGGGTAAATCAGAGTAAGTGGTAAACCTCCTTATAGAATAGCCCTATGACTTCATTCTCCTAGCAAAACAAAACCATAGGGCTCTTCTTTTAGGAGGGTTTACTACTTATTCTAAGTTAACTTATCTGAGTTAGTCACTGAACCACGTACTTGGAATACCCCCCTGGCAGCTGCAAAGTACATGTTTAACATGTAACAAAATAAAATCTTTGACAGGCATTATTAATTACTTAATTGTTTTTTGTTTGTTTGTAACTAAATGATTGTCAAACTGAATTTTACAGAACCAGATGTGATGAACAGGATGCTGTACAACCTTGCAACTTAAACCCCACTGAGGAAACTGCATCACAACACAGTGGCACTAACAGTTACAATGGTAAGTTTTTAACCAAGTGTATTTATTTAGTTATTTGTTCATTTATTCATTTATTACTGATGGCATCTGCTGAGAAAGTAGTCAAAGAAAAACAAATCTAATTTGTCTTTTTCATTTCACCCCACTTTACTGCATCAAAATGTATACACTGTAGGTAGTAGTCTTCAGCGCACGTTACAAAGAAGTCACACCATGGTATGCCTGTGAGTCCCAGCTGCCCTATTATTTGGTAGTGATATGTGTGGCTGTCCTTTAGCTTGTAGCTACCATCTGCCTGCCTCATGAGATAGGGACAATCTTTGAAGCTGTTTTTTCATGGGCACTTGATCTCTAAAAGTCCAGAGCTTGTATGGTCCCCCCTCTCTATGAACTTCTTGTCTGGTGAAGTGCCAAGGTGTGGAGCATGAGGATTTACCACAAAGCAACATTGGAACATTAGATTGCCTGTGACCTCAGAGTACTGCATTGCTGCTATGGGCTCTAGGTCTGCCCCTCTTTTCATTGCCTTGGTCTGTCCTGCAGCTGTGGTCTTGATACTAGTGGCAAGGTTATCATAGTTGGCTCGCCTGGAACATATTCTTTTAAAGGAGCTTGATGTAAGTCGGGGAGACCGTACAAGATGCCAATGGTTACTTGTGTCTGTTGTCTGGTCTTATGTTCTAGATCTACTGACTCAGGCAAAGGGTTGGTCATTTTACTGTAGCTATACATGTCATTTTCATTCAGCACAGACATGTTGGTTGTGATGGCAAAGGGATATCAGGGAAATCACAAGGCTGGTTTGCAGGTGGTGTTGGTCTAGCTGTGCTGAAGAGAGGAAGCTGTTAAAGGGGGAGAAAATTATACAAATAAATAAATTGATTAACTTAATGTTTCTTGTCGTTTTGACATTTACAGAGGCACATCATCACACAGGCAAGCATGAAGAGGAACTGAAGACTCTAAATGAGAGACTAACAGAACAGAAGCAGGGGAATCTGAAGATGGAACTTGATGCGAAAGATGACCAACTCCAGTTGCATGCACTACAGATGCATTAACCCCAGAGTCTCTAAACCAAAGTCATGTTCCTGGTTACTTCCACTACAGCACTGGTTTCACCTATGATCAGTTCAATAGCTTGTGTAAATTTTTCAAATTGCCAAATGATCCCATCCGAGATTCCTCTCACATAACAAATGGTAGACATTGAGATCCAAAAAATGCCCTTGTGTAGTCAGTTTTTACTCACACAAATGAAACTGTGACTGTGAAAATTTGGACCACAAAGATTTAGCATTTAGATTTCACGTTTGTTTACAAAGTGTCAGCACACTTAGACTACATGTATGGCAGACTTGGTCACAGAACATGCCTGCTAACTTTAAACAGGACTTCCCAAATTCATTTGCAATACTGGACTACACAGAACTGAAGATAGAGAGGCCCAGCTTATTACTGCTGCAGAGTCAGACCTATTCTACTTAGAAGTCTACCAACACACTCAAGTCTCTAGTTGCCTGTGACCCACAAGGTGCGGGTCTGTATGTGTCTGCCCTCTTCACTGGATTGATCTCAGACAAAGAGATCTTTAATCAGTGTAATATCATAGAGCTACTGCAGGGTTGTATTCAGTGTGGCTACCTTGGAGATGGATTAATGACTGACAAGGGTTTTCTGATTGAGAAAGAAGTTGAGGAGATTGGTCTCAAACTGAACATTCCACCTTTTCAGATCCAACTGTCAGATGCCACATTCAAAAGTTGAGATAACCAAAAAAATCACCAAGCACAGAGATCATGTGGAAAGAGCAAATGCCAAAATTAAAAAAGTTTAGGATTGTTTCTGGTAGAAATCCAATTTCCCGTCTTGGAAACATAAATCAGATATGGTAGCTGGTTAGCATGCTGTCCAACTTCCAACCACACATAATCAACGACAGGTGATCTAATTCCTCTACATTGAAAATAAGGGGATTGCCCTCAATGCATTTCTGAGGTTTGAATAAAGTGTGATGATTAAGTAAGATAAATGGTCAATCAAAAAACAGACTTCCAGCAACTTCAAACTGTAATATCCATTAAATTCTTTATGTGAATTTTGAGATATACTTGCCATGTTTAGATTGCATTTTAAACTACCTTTTAACTGTAATTGAAATACTTAACATCCTATGTCAGTTTTATCTTGTATGGAAGACTATTAGCAATTACTTGTACTTAATGTTCTACATGTAACTGGAATGAATTAATCATCAAAACATGACCTGTCTCTCTCAGAGCAGTTCATCTCTCTGCCTACTGAGGTTGGCTGGGATAAGCATATGTCTTGATAAGGCTGGCTGTGTCCTATGGTAACCAAGGTCAGGTGGAGATATGCTGTGCTTTGTGCAGACAGTCAGACTGGTCTTCTTGTAGAATGGATAGCATGTGACCTGTGTACAGACTATGTGACATCAGTTAACTTTTAGTCAGCATAGTGTCTTGTTTATAGTTCAATACCTAATAGAAGCATAGATGAGTGAAGGATAACCTTATTTGGACAGGTACAAAGGGTAAGTATTTGGTGAAGGGTTTAAATACTCTTGTCCAGAAGTAGACTGCAGAGTAGAGTGGCATTGCACAGTGTTTTCACTTGTATTGTAAATCTGTTCTCCTCGATCGAGCTTCAATAAATGTTCCTGCATAAGACATCCCGGTATCATGACAATTTCTTCACGTTGGGCTAACCAGCTTTACATCAGTTCCTTCACAGGTACTTGTTTTCTCCTACAGCTATCTCGACAGGGGGTCTGTTTACTAAGTAGCTGATGGGTGCTCCCATCTGCCATCTCAGTAATGCCAAGTCCTCATCGGTTATTGAGGAGCTCCAGGGAAAATATAATATCAATACACTGTATTATGGACTACTGAATAGATAAACCATTATGCTAATTTTTTTTGATATGACAATGTACAGTGGGGTATTCCAAGTATATGGTTTAGTGACAAACCTGGGTAAATTAGCTCAGCGTATTTGGTATACCTCCTAAGACAAGAGTCCATGTTTCTTTATACTAGCAAAACAGAGCAAAGGGCTTTACTTTTATGAGGTTTACCAGTTACTCTGAATTAACTTAACCCGGTTGGTGACTAAATCATGTACTTGGAATACCCCCACCCCCCCTGTAATCTTCAATTTACCTGCTCCACTTGTGATCATATCTGGCCTTTGCGACCAACACTGATGATATGGGCACAGCCTTTATTTTACCACCCCTTGATTTGTGCCATTGTTGTGGCAAACTTGTGCAGGATTTAGTTGGGCTTTCCTGTTGTGCCTTTATGAGATCCTATGTATGGATCAAACTGACGATGTGGAAGCAATATCCTGGCACGTTTTAAACAACAGCAACAGCAGGATAATTTAAATTTAAATAATAATAATAATGATATATATATATTTTAAAAATTGCTAGCAATGGGCTAAAATATATATTAGATAATGAAAGATAATGAAATGAAAGTCATAACTAAACGTTAGCTTAAAATAAAACAATATGTTGATTTACCCTGCTGTGCAAGAACATTGTTGTTCCTGTATATGTGAGCTTTTCCTTTGATTTTAACGTCCTCTTCATTCACAATACTGCGCCGACAAAGTACAGTATATTGTGAATTAGCTCTCTAATGCCAGCAGCACTGATTTCCACCCAAACAAACCAGATGAGGTAAACCAGGCCTTTAGCCTTTTGTGTTGTTCTGCACTGTCTCTCTGTTGTTATAATCTAACAGCTTGTCTGCTCATTTTAGATGCCTCTATTTAGGGATGTACATGGCTTGTAATATAGTCATTTTTGTTGATTTTGGTTTTTCCACCTCTTCAAGGTTGTATTTGTGGGCTAGGACTTTGTTTCACAGTTGGGCCTTAGGTTTTGGATTAAGGTAAGATTGAGGTCAACTTTAGCAGGCCTGTAAGATTCTGCTGAAACAAAAGCAGTAGGGTTAGGGTTAGGCATTAGGGATTAGGGAAGAAATAGATTCATTTTGACTATTATATGCTATGATTCTGAATCAACTCTCAGAAGAATGCTGTGGGGAAAGGCCACATAGTCTCATGAAGAGTTCGGCTGACAAAAAGTCAAAAGCCACACACTGTTCTTTTTACTTTCAAAGACACAGTTTCACACCAAATAATAATGATAGTAAAATAGAGTTGCTCCAGACTCTGGGAACCCCTTCTTGGACTACATCATTCACAGGAGCTCTATATCCTTGTGTTCTTTAGTGCCTTGAGCACCCTGAAAGACTGAGTTCATTTTCTGTAGAACTAATCTGCCCTGTAATTAGAAGCTGGAAAACTGTATCATTGCAGCAAGTCAGTGCTCAGTGCATGTTCAAAACACAGGGCTGCTCATTGTCTTCATCTTCTAAACTACTCATAGTTTGCTGACTTTTCTATCCATGTTTTTCAGACTGATGTCTTGTGTAGTGTGGCTTTGTGAAACCAGATCACCATCCCAATAAGAAAACTATCAGTGTTTCTGACCTTTAAAGTGCCGAGTTGAAAATACTGTTTAATCTCATACAACACCACCTACCCACCTGTACGTCAAAGCTTTCATGCATGTCAGGGTACAAGTACAGATACACAGGAGTATACCAAACACCATCAAAACCGGAATAAGAACTTGAACCATAACTGCTACCCATGTCATGCAGCCATTTGTTGAAACTGTAGAATCTTAGCGACCAAAAGCATCTCTGAGTTTTTCAAGAGCAGTTATTACACTTGTAATGTTATCTTCATTGTCTGGTTTCATTAGCAAAACCAGAGTGTGTAGGTTATGCTACATATGTGATCTGCCAGAAAAGTGACCCCATACCAAGGGAAAAGACCAATTCCCCATTTTTCTTCTAGAGAAATTCTCCAATGGTAAGATTTGAGGGTACTGAACTCAGCCATTTCTCTCTTATGCTGACTAGGACCTGGTTTAGCTTTTTCCACTGGTATGAATACAAGATTGTATGAGATTGTTGAGTTAGGTTCACCAATTGACAACATCCCTTCCAATTTTTATGTAAATAGAGAAAAGCCTTCTTACCACACTGCCAATTTGGAACTAGGCCAACTCCATTTGCAAAATGTACCCAGTTTAGCCCTGTTTCTTCGCACACTTTCAGTTTGGTTTTAATGGTGCCATTTTCTCATTCTACGGCTCCCCCACTCTGTGCATGATAGGTGCAGTGTGTTCTTAAATCAATCCCCAAATAGTCTGACATCTGTTTTATGGCATTATTCACAAAACGTGTGCCATTATCACAGGTTTCTTTTCTAGGTATTCCCCATCTTGTAGGACTTCTCTCAGTAGCACTTTTGCTACTGCTGTTGCATCTGCTTTTTCCTGTGGGAAAAATTCATTTAGAAAACATTTCAACAATCACCAAACAGTATTTCTTTCCTTCACATGGTGACAGTTCAAGTTCAAGTTAAATGGTCAAATGGAACATCTGGGGTAGCATGGCTGGGTTGCTTCATTGCCTGACCTCTTCCAGCATTGTGTTTGAGACACACTAGGCACCTCAAACAAAAATTTTGAGAATAATTTGAGAAGCCCGGTGTGTACCAATATGTGTTGTTCCCCCTCCCCTTTTGACACATGATCTTTTCAATGTGTCAATCTTGCAAATAAGGAAGAAAACATTGGCATTCATACCATACCAAACATTATTTACATATGTCTTTCCACTGTTTTCATTCCCATGCAGGAGTGTTCTTGTGGGCTTTGACCAGTTCTGCAAAGGAGACAGAAGGAGTTACATTTGTAATGTTACTATTGGAGCTTTTGCAGCTGCCTTGGCAGCTAGATCAGCCCTCACATTTCCTTTTGATACACAATCTTCTGCTTTAGTGTGGACTTCACACTTGCAGAAAGCTATTTGCTGTGGGAGTAAGATTGATTCCAAAACGTTAGATACCAACGAGGCACATGCAATTTGTTTGCCCTTTGATGTTAAAAAAAAACCTAATTTTCCACAATGTGCCAAAGTCATGTACAACTCCAAAAGTATATCTGCTGTTAGTGTAAACAGTAACCTTTTTCCATTTCCCCAAAATACACTCTCTGGAGAGTGCAAACAATTCTGCTACTTGTTTAGACAGATGTCTAGCAACCTGTTAGAAGATCTCTAAGATGTCTTGATCTGTAACAATAGCATAATCAAGTTGTGTTTCATGTGTAAGTGGGTCTTTTCTGCTGGAACCATTAACATACAGAATCAAATAAGCATTTGGTGAGGGTGTTGTAGTTAAATCAGGTCGTGGAGAGCAGATTTCTGCAATTGCAGCCAGACATTCATACGGTTCACCATCTGCTTCTGTAGGCAAAAGAGTTGCAGGATTTAGTACAGGGTTATGGTGACATTAAAAAGTGAGAGCAATACATTATGGTAATGCATCATTCTTGCTGGAGTCAGGTGACTCGTTCTCTGCTCCAGAAGGATCAATGAAACTGCATGACGAACCAAAAGATTTAGATTTTGATATCCCACTAAACCCTCTTGATGCTAGACTGCTAATGACGCTGCAGCCACAGCTTTTAAGCAATGTGGCAATCCTGCTGCTACAGCATCCAACTTAGGTGAGAAATAAGATATAGGTCTAAATTTTCCCCTGTGTTTCTGCAGCAACACCAATGACATAAACCTATCCTTTTCAGTCTGTGTAAATGGATGGTGTGGGTCTGGCAAGCCCAAGGTCAGGGCTGTAGTCAGTGCTTATTTGAGTTTAACAAAACTGGCAAGTCTATCCTCTGTCCACATCAGTGTGTGTCATGCTCTACAGAGGCTGTGCTATTTGAGCATAATCAGGAATCCACTGTCTACAGTAGCCTGCCATGCCTAGGAAAGCCATCATCTGTTTCTTAGTGATCAGTTTTCAAGATGGCTTGAATTCTATCATCTGATTGCTTTGGGAAATTATGTGGCCAAGGAAGGTTACTTCCTGTTTTACCCAGTATTTGCTTTCATTATGTACCTGTGACAGAACTGTGTGAGGATCAGGAACCACCAATGTTCTGGCATGTACTGTCATTCACTGTTTTTAGATTCTGGACAAATCGCCAAGTTGTGGGCTGATTTTCCTGTGGAGCCTTTTTGACTGGGAAGATAGGAGTGCCACACGTTGAGTCTGGACACCCCCTTGCTTCACAAGTGATGATTTTGATACTGGAGTTATCCCTTTAATAGCTTCTGGACTTAGTGGATATTGAGTTTTACAAGGTCTGTTATCAATTGGTGTGACTACCAATGGTCCTGCTGTTTTCATCAATCCTCCATCATATTTGTGTTTTGCCCACAGTTCAGTGGGAACATCAGCCAATCGTGGGTCATCAGCAGTCATTTGTGTTGCTATCACACATAGTAACTGGCCACCCCCCTTCTGGGGGTCCTTTGTTAAAGACGTGTGGATCAATGTGCTGTTTGAGAAACCTTTTAATCTCATTGGCCCTCTGTACAGACAATGTACAATACTCATTACCCCAAAATAAATGGGCACCAGTCAGCAAACCTGACTCTTTACCCTCTGAACATGTTTTTTCAGAGTATTCATCTGCTGTGTGTGCAATATATGCTGTATAGTGCAAATCCTCCATGTACATGTAATATATCTTTTCTCCTTTCATATGTTGTGTTGCAAAAGTTGTCAGCTTTTGAGCAACTGAGTGAGGGTCGTCAGTTCTCAAATTTCATGTGTAAACATACAGAGGAGGAATGGGATCAAAGTACACACCCTGAAAAAACATATTTCTACACATTTTATTTGTAGACCCTCTTCTATGCAAATTACTATGATACCGAATTCACACATCAAATCTCGAGCCTCCCCTCCCATGGCCTCCTTTTCCTGGGTTAGTCACAGGTATTCCGTTCTTTAGTCAGAACTGCTATTGTTCTCTGTCCTCCTCAGATTCTTCTGGTTCTGGAGTCTCATACTCAGTGCTTAAAATTCCCACAATGGAAGCAACCCTCTGGGTGATTCTTGATAAAAGCCCATCTTTGTCCTCTGCCCTGTCTCCCTATCCTCCCTCTGCCAAGGTTGTGCACGGTTGCAATTTCTACTCATAATTTTACAGCTGAGCCATTTGAAGTCTATTTCCCAACTTCTCTTTTTTCTTGTCGACTTTCTCCTCGCTTCTTGCCACCACTTTCTCTGTATGCTGAGCATGTGCAAGCACATCAGACAGGCATCCCGTGTCAAGGATAACACAGTGTTTCTGAAGTTTCTTGATGTCTAGATGCAAGCCCTCCATGAAGAAGCGTTTCTCTTGTTGTTCATAGGGGCTGTCAATGTTTGGATCCACTGGTGGTGTCAAACCACTGTGGACTCTAAAGATTTTTGACAGTCTCAGACGGTAATCTGTAATACTCTCTGCAGGTTTTTGTATACAGTCTCTTACCATGCCCCCATCCATTCATTTTGCATAGCAGTCATTCAGTCTTTCGATCAAGCCTGTTGCAGCTATCCTATATGCTGAGCCATCGGCTCATGGAGTGTCTTCTTCAGGCCATTCTCCTTGGACCGCACCCCATTTCAATTGAATCTTGGTGACCACCAGTCTCTTTATTTCTCCTGTTGTCAGGCGATGTTGCTGGATCAATTCCAACAGCTGAGCTCCAAACCCAGCTCCTCCAGCTTCTGAGGGGTTTGGCTCCATGACATCTCTCAAGTCAGCGGCTGTCCATGGTCAATACACATACATTGTCCCTGCAGCTCTGGGATTCGCTACTTCGACCATAGGCATAGGCAGACTTCTTCATCTTGTTCCTGTCCAGCCCGCCATAAAAACCAGTTGTTAGATTCGGCCAGAATGGGCATCAGACATTTGCTGCCAGTCTCAGACGGTAATCTGTAATACTCTCTGCAGGTTTTTGTATACAGTCTCTTACCATGCCCCCATCCATTCATTTTGCATAGCAGTCACTCAGTCTTTCGATCAAGCCTGTTGCAGCTATCCTATATGCTGAGCCATCGGCTCATGGAGTGTCTTCTTCAGGCCATTCTCCTTGGACCGCACCCCATTTCAATTGAATCTTGGTGACCACCAGTCTCTTTATTTCTCCTGTTGTCAGGCGATGTTGCTGGATCAATTCCAACAGCTGAGCTCCAAACCCAGCTCCTCCAGCTTCTGACGGGTTTGGCTCCATGACATCTCTCAAGTCAGTTGCTGTCCATGGTCAATACACATACATTGTCCCTGCAGCTCTGGGATTCGCTACTTCGACCATAGGCAGACTTCTTCATCTTGTTCCTGTCCAGCCCGCCATAAAAACCAGTTGTTAGATTCGGGCAGAATGGGCATCAGACATTTGCTGCCAGCGGGGCTGGCTGGGGTCAGAAGATCTCTGCCTTCCCCCACTGTGTGCTGTGTTGTGCTGCGTTGGGAGGCATGTAGAAAGGAAGAGAGACAGTACAGGCCCTGATCAGCTTTCCCTGTGGAAAGCATAGCACATTGTATTTAGTCCCAGACATTACTGCCTAGTACAGATGAGCGTTGGTCAAATACCAATTGACACAATATTTCTTTTCTGAGAAGATCTTTATTGCTCTCAAAAAAGAGTCATTCATCATCAGTGCATAGATAATGACTGAAGGAGAGGCAGTTTCTCTACCAATTCTTATAGTATTTTACACAATACATTAACTGTAGCCAAAACATTAGGGAAGCACGTTTTAGCTCAAGGCATTATTACCTTTCTTTCTTAAGACACAATGTTATCCTCTTATCTTTTGTAGATCACAACATCTCAAACCTTTGCCATGTGACACACATGAGACTCCTTATACACATCTATTATTGTATAGGCATAACCTATTCTAAGAATACATTTTACACAGAAAGAGGTTTAAATCCCCATCCAGGCTAAACTCTTCTACAATCAGTTTCCTATTAGCTCTCACAACCACTTTAAACATTGTATTGATATTTAAGAACACATCTATTTCTACTTAGCAACAACATGATCATGAGTGAAAAAACACAAGTGTATCTAACAGACATGAATTTCCCTCAGAAATCACATAAAAGAATGCGCAGGCAAGAAAGATGAGCATTCAGATGATCAGACAGATTAGAAACAAGCTGAAGAGAAAACAAAGGTGAATCATAAAGTTATTATCCAATTATTATGCATCATAGTTTACAGACCCACCTCCTGCTTCAACCTAAACCTACTATGCATACATACATATAGCTGTGTGTACAGTTTTACTGTGAAATGAGGGATTATTACTGACATTTCAACTGTGCTCATTTTCAGTTTGACCTCCAAATACAGAGGTTTATACAATCTGGATCAGGAACAGTTGGTTTGTTTACCTGTCTGATTGTCTGACTGCTAATTTTTCTCGACATGTGTGACCTCTTTTTAGTGGTTCCCAGATCTCAACAATTAAGTTCATGAGTAGAACTATATCATTACTGATAGAAACAATGGATTTCATTTTCATAGGTTCGCCCAAGTTGTAACTTAAAGTTGTAACCCTCAAGATTTCAGTGCGGGTTGATTTGGCGAGACCCATGGTTTAATACTACAGCAAACATTCCTTGAACAGCTACTTTGTCAGAAATACAACAGAGGAGCAGCTGCTGTATTTGTTTACAGATCAGCCAAACAAACTCAGGATGTTTTAATAAAGAAGTCAGTAATAATTTCAACCTCCATCTGATTTCATGCTGTACGCTGCACACTGCACGCTGCACGTGTGACAGCTCTGATATGATGTAAAGAGAGTGAACATTAAACAATAAGGGTGATATCATGAGATAAAATTGCGCTGGATTATATGCTGCTTGTTTCCTGTCAATCCCTAATGTTTAGGTAGGCTATCTGATTCCAGGGCAGGGCAGGACTTTAAATTAAAAATATACAAAAATACTAGATACAGAGGTAATTACTGAATGTAAATACATTGAATAGCTATTGCAGAAAAATGCTGACCATGAATTTTCCTATTGATGTGTTCCAGACTACAGTTTTTTTTACTACGATTGGTTACCTTCATGGTTCAATACTGAGTGTGCATCTTCAAATCTCTTCACACAGTCAACACAACAGCAACAATTATGAAAACTGTGACGACATTTGCATTTATTTCACACAAAAAGCATTCAGTAACTACAGCCTTCAATTTTCCTGAATACTTTTCTCACAGACTTTTCTCAAATACAAACAACCAACAGAACTCTGTGGATCTGCAGCACATTTTACAAATGTTTACATCCTCACTTCAAAACTCTTCAGTTTATGTTCAAAAACCAACATGTATTCATATGGACAGCAGTCTGCCAATCATAACCACACTGAAATACATCATCATACATCTATTTTCAACCAAAAAACAAGAAAAACTGTCAGAAATAAAGCCCACTGAAAGCTTTCCTGCTGCATTTCTATGACTCATTCCTGTTGAATACACTGTAGTACGTTCTATAGAGAGCGACAAATACACAATATACACATTTCTTACACTATCAACCATTAAAAAACAACATATACACAATAAAAAGTGATGCAAAAAGATCATCATGTGCTGCCTGTTGTTAGTGTTTTTATCTCAGTGTGTTCTGATTGACACATTAGTTGTTGTGTTCGTGTCTGCTGGAAGGATTTGCTTTTGTGTGTAAAATGAGCTGCTGTGTGCAGCAGTGTGTTGGTAAAGTTGACTGTGTGAAGAGTTTTGAAGATGCATAGTATTGAACATGGAACCAATTATAAAAAACTGTAATGTTAAATCCCTGCTACAATAATTTTGAAACCAGAAACACCATCCCTATGAGAAAACCATTACAGTGTATACAGGAGGTGTTTCTATACAGGAGGCATTTCACTCGCGTTTTTCAGTCATCTGTCTGACTTTCATCCTGGAAAGTTTGTGTTCTGTCACAAATCTGCAATTAACATTCACCTTTTTACTTACCATAACAATGTTTCCCTAACCCAAGTGGTTTAGTTGCTTAACCCCTATCACACCTTATTATATAGAGTTTGTAGAAGTATTGTAGAGGTATTGTAGAAAGTGAGAATTTTAAAAACCATTTGCATTGGATGTTAAAAAAAAGTAATTGAATGTAATCTGGGGTTTTGCAGAATCATTCTACATCAGTGTTCTTGTCTGGTAATTGAGCTGAAAGCAGTGAAATGTCTCAGAGTGCCTTTCCTGAACATCCAAGTAGTGAAAGTGCTCTTCTCAGGGTTACAAATGCTCTCCTGATAGAAACAGATTAGAGTGGCGAGTGCTTTGCATTAGTGCTGCTTGACCCATGTGCAGTCTGCAACACTCTGTGTGTGTGTGTGTGTGTGTGTGCTTGTAGGATAAAAGGTGAAGGTATTGATGGAAAGTGTGAATTCATGAGAACCAAAGTACCTAGGTCAGCTATTCAGCATCTATAGATTGTAACTTAATCCTTGGTTAAACACACTCTCTCACTCTCTCCCTCTCTCTCTCTCTCTCACACACACACACACACACACACACACACACACACACACACACCCAGATGTTACCATCACCCCTCTCTACTCATACCAATATATACGTGCCATCTTCCAACCCCTAGCAGTCCATTTGCTACTCATAATCCCTCATTGTTACATCAGGCCACTTGCCCTTCACACACATCTACAGTAGTCCTCTGACATATGATTACTCTGTCAGGAGAGCTGGCTACGTGCCTGAGGGATGAAGGGGTTTCATTTGCACTAAATCCAATTCCACTTGACAATGCCAAGATGAGTTATAAAGGGTCGAAGGAGGCTGAGAGTTGAGTAAACACTGTTAGCAATGACCTCAGAGGTCATTTATCAGGATCTCAATGACCACAGTGCAAGTGAGAGCTGCTTTCACAACAAAGGCTCTTTGTTGAAAGAGAGACGTTGATGTCATAGTGGTATATTTCCGGAGCTCAGAAACTCGCAGGGGAGGGCCCCAGTAATGTAGCCAGGACTCAGCACTATCTTTAGCTGTGAACTGTTTTGAGGAAATTTCTTCCTGTGATTAAGTTATTTGCATGAGTTAAAACTGTTAATGTCACATAGAAGCAGCAACAAGCAAGCAGGCGTCTTTCTGTAGATCCATAATCATTTGTTTTTATCATTTGATATTTCTTGGTTTAATATTATAGATTTTTTTTTTTTTTTGAGGCTTGGCACCAGCTCTGCCAAAGTCTGATTTGGTCGATCACAATTTTCAGTGTTTTAGCTAAGCTAGCTGCATGGCTAAATAATCAAGTCAAAATGTCTTCTGTACTGTATGACTTGGGGTGTAGCTTTGGCAGATACATGTGTAACATCAGTAGCAACGCTGTAACAACTTAATGTACAACTACAAATAAAGCTTTAGTTCTTTAAAACCTAGCCTGACACTGTCACTACACAGTCAATTCACCATACTGGATCCAAACCTTCGATTGCAGCTAAAGTGAGACTACGTTATTTTCTGAAAGAAAAAATAACATAATTTTCTTTCAATAAATGAAATGTTGAATTCATAAGCGATAAAACACATCCTTGTTCAGTTCAATACACTCAGGGGTTTTGTTGCTACAGCCTCACTTGGTCTGCTATGACCAGTAGCTTATTGTGGCCAATGTTGGCAAACATTTCATAGATATTTCTATGAAACCCTAACCCCTAACCCTAACCATAACCTAAAAATTAGCGCTTTACCAATTGGGGACACAGCTTTTGTCCCCAATTGGACAAGCGTCCCCAATTAACTGGTCTTTACTCTGAAATTCGTCCCTGAAAGTAGCCTATGACAGACACACACACACACACAAACACACGCACACTGTATATACTGTACATATAAGCACCATTCAGTATACCCCACAGACACTGTCACGTGAAAAAATAGACATAATCAGGACAGGGGAGAAGGAGGAAAGTAGGGCAGAGCAGTAGATTGGACTGTACAGACACACATACACACACACACATACAAACGTGCACAGTGGAATTGGTGAATTATTAGTGTTTGTTAATTAATATTTGTGTGTGTGCCTAGTGTTGGGCTCTGCTGCTCCTGTGATGAATAATTCACTCCTGGATGTTTCTACTCGCCTGCTAGGCTGCACTGTATGTGTGTGTGCGTGTGTGTGTGTGTGTGTGTACAGAATGTGTGTGTGCCTGTGGCCACCTTTGCTCATTTATGGCTGTCTCAGGGGTTTGAATGGCCTTAGATGTGTGTGTTTGATTGATGCTTTTGCCGGGTTGAATGTAGGCTAACAGAGCATGTGGCTGATAAGAGGAAAGTGCTGAGCGGCCACAGAGAGCTGCATTATGGGAAATACTGGCAGTGCTACTTGGACAGGAGGAATCTCCTGCTATTCTGCTTCACTGGGATTTTGCCTGTTGAGTTTTGATTGTGATCAAAAGGTTTAGGGTGGAAGACCCACTGTGTGTTGTGGTATGTGTAACATAGGTATAATTCTAATAATTAACTCATCTATCCTGACTTCCAAAATGTATTAACTGTGGAAGAATGGACAATCAGATCACTGTGGACTGAAGAACCAACCTTGTCTCCTAGAAATTACATTTACAGTACCAGTCAAAAATTTGAATGAGAAAATGTGTCCAAAATTTTGACTGGTACTGTATAAATAATTTGCAGCACAAATACATCTTGAAGTTAATGTAATGCCATCTGAATTATGTTTTCTGTCAACATAATTGGGGCGGCTGTGGCTCAGGAGGTAGAGCGGGTCGTCTAATAATCGGAACATTGGCGGTTCGATTCCCGTCTCCTCGAGTCCGCATGTCGAAGTATCCCTGGGCAAGATACTGAACCCCAAATTGCTCCTGATGGCTGTGCCATCAGTGTATGAATGTGTGCGAATGGTTAGATTTCCTCTGATGGGCAGGTTGGGACCTTGTAGGGTAGCCCCTGTACCCATTCAGCGTATGAATGTGTGTGAATGGGTGAATTGACTCGTAGTGTTAAAAGCGCTTTGAGTAGTCAGATGACTAGAAAGGCGCTATACAAGTACAGTCCATTTACCATAATGAGAAAATGTTGTTAATTAACGTCACAAACATGCTGTATCAGTAAAATCTTTACTGGTATTTGTTTTCTATCAGAATATTCACATATGCAGTACAGTATTTGTTGGTGGTAACAACAGCATTGTTATTGTTATCATTTTTTTTATGGTTTTTGTTTTTTTAGGGAAAGATGGTCTTGGTTTAATACAGAAAAAAGTCTGCAGTGACTTGAAGCATGAGACACAATGTGTTTATTAACATTTAATTGAATCTTTCACTTATCTTAACCAAAGTGCTTTCGTTGTCTAAACCTAAACACACAGGAGTCAGAATGTGAACCTCAATCTCTGACCTCCTCCCTACAACTTCAGTGCAATCTAGCCAGCCAGTTTGTCACAGTTTACTAGTATATAAATGTAATATCTAGGAGACAGGTTTAGTTTAGTTTACTTTAGTTTAGTTTATTAGGATCCCCATTAGCCATTACACTAGGCAACAGCTACTCTTCCTGGGCTCCACATTAACACAAAATACATACAATACAAATCAAGATAAAATGAAAGGAAAATAACAATGGACAATTTTTAAAATCATAAAGAAAAAAAATAACATGTAGCTAAAATGGAGAAGAAAAGAAAAGCCATTTCTGATTAGACAATAGAGAGGCTAGCTTGTGGATGACACCACAGATAGTCTCTAGCACATTATATTATAATCTTATTATGATATTATAATGATATATAGCACAATACTAATCAATATAATATAGTTTATCCACAGTGACCTGTATTAACCATTCTTTATAATTGGAACTTCAGCTGTTTTTTTAAAATGCATTCTGCCCTTAATTTCTATGATTGTGATAGGTAAGGAGTTCCATATTGACATGGCTCTGTACATAACTGTTTTCTTCATGGTGTTAGATTTAGGCATAGGCACTGTAAAACACTCCATTACCACCTGCCTGGTAGAATAGTTATGTCTATTACTAGTGTAATGAAGTAATTTGTACAAACAATTAGGTTTTTTGTTGACATGGATGTTCCTTAAAAATAAAATGAGACTAGCTAGCAATCTTTGTTCTACCATAAGCCATGATAGGCATTTATGCATATGTAAGGAATTGGACCTATATTTTGTATTTCCACACTGAAGGGCAAGGCACGCCGCTTTATTTTGGGAAAGTTGTAGTTTTCTCAAGTCCTTTTTTGCTGCACTTGACCACACAGCAGGGCAATAGTCAAGATGTGACTGTACCACAGAGCTTGATGTTAAGAACTCAGCACATCTCCTAATTATCAATATACCCCTCCTCATTTTCTTAGTTATGTTGTCTATGGAGTTGACCATGATAGATGGCTGTCCAATGTGACACCAAGCAGTTTTGAACCTAATACCATACACTCTGTTATTCATGACCCATTCTGATACTAGTTGTAACTCTTTGTTCAGAGCTACAGACAAGTCCTCCACAGTAGTAGCTGACATGTACAATGTTGAGTCATCAGCATACATGGACACCTTGGCCCTGTCCAGGACCAATGGCAAGTCATTTGTGAAGATTGTGAACATTAGGGGCCCAAGGCAGCTCCCTTGTGGTATTCCAGATTGTACCTGTGCAGTATCAGATAGGCCACCATTTAAAAAAACTCTCTGTGTTCTATTGGATAAATAGCTCTTTATCCAGGTCAAGTTTTTCAAGCAGTAATCCATGATCAATAATATTAAAGGCCACACTAAAGTCTAGTAAAATTGACCCCACATGTTTCTTGTTGTCAATATCGAGCAACGTTTCAACCACACGGCAGGTTTGTTCTTCCCTTTGATATTATAAATCTGTAAACAGCCACTGTCAAGGTGTTTTATTGAAATTAGTTAGTAGCAACACATGATTCTGAACCAGGTTTATATTATAAAAAACTAAACTGCCCCACATTCAGTCCTGAAAATAATGTCTTAGTTCCAATGTTTAATGTCATAGTTCTAATATTCGTAATAAATATTGATCAAAGTGAGTGTTAACAGTCAAAGTGACTTAACAGTAAATGATAGCGATGCTGCAGATACATACTGGTAGTGTAGAGGTAGTAGGGTGTTTCCCCTATATAGAATTATGAGTGCTAAAATTTCGTACGATCATTATTATCAATAGGCTACTAATGATTTTCACTCACACACTGTGTGAGCACACAGCTTAACAACACTTTAAGTTATCGTGGAATTGTTTTGAGTAATCGATTAGTGCATCAAATCCCAGAATCCTTCCTCTCCTCATTCTTCAAATGACATCTACGTAAAAGGTACTGTTATAAGAGTAGCGTAGCTGCTTTGAGGAATGGGGCACTGCGTAGTATGTGTGCGTAGCGAGTGTATGGTTGGGCAATTGTGAGAGAGCAAGCGGCAGAAAAGTGACGGTGAATGCGAGTGGAGCAGAGGAAAAGGTTAGCAGTGAGTCGTCAATCAGGCAGTAAATGTACAGCCACCAAATGTTAGCCACAAAGTTAGCAACAATGGGTTAGCCTAACCTGACCAGGTGGACCAGCTATTCTCATTTTAGTGTCAATCTCAGCCGCTCCTAAACGAAGAATGGAGCCGCCGCCCCAAACCAGTCAACTTAGGGGAAACACTGGTGGTAGTGTGGGACACAAGCCACACAGTCAAAGCTGAACAAAGTTGAACAGCATTCTTGGATTTGTCCATCATTGGACTCAAATGAAATGACGAGGACACAGAGCAAATATTCACACAGCAAACATATGACCATATCTTAACTTTAAATGACACATGACTTTAGTTGTAATTCTGTCATGTTGCAGAATAAAGTGAAGGTGGGAATGACTGTAGGTTAGTGAAAAAGTGATCTGCAACGATTAGTCGATTAGTCAATTAGTCAATTAATCTATTACAGTAGTTCCCAACGTGGGTGCTGTGAATACGGCCAGGATGCTCATTGCTCATCTATTATGCGTTTTTAATGTTTCACCACATTAAAAAATTGGCGACCTTTCCATTAACTATGTTTTATGTTACATTTTCGAATGTATCAAAACAGTATAAATAAGCAATAAATATCAAAATTACCATATTAAAAATTGTTCAATATACAGGTAGCTGTTAGTCACAGTTGACATGACAAACCGTTGTTACTAGTTGTCATATTAACACAACACGCTTTCTGTGTTCCAAGTTTTGCAGGAGCTCAGCGGCGATAAAAAGATTTGAGACAAAAAACAGCTCAAAGAAGCTCAAACATCTCAGATCTCAACACATAGAAGACTGAATCTGAGCTGACCAGCAAAACTACGACTTGGCTAACACCTTAATGGACAGGTTTTGGCAGCTTGTAGAACACAATTCCCAAATTCATATTAGTGTTATGTGGCTCTCTCATCGCTGGTTTACATGAAAACAAGACAACAGACGTCCTGTCAGAGGAGTCAGACCTGCATGTTGTTTTCTATCTCTCCACATCAACAGCAGCTCATGTCCCATTAAAATGCCTGCAGCCTTTTTTATTTTGTTTTGTTTGCTTGTTTTTGCTTGTAGATCTTAAATAAAAGCTCATTTTAATTGAAGAAAATGAAAAACACATTTTACATATTCACATATTTAATTGTATTCATTGTTTATTTTAAGCAAAATTATTGTTGTTATTATTATTATTATTATTATTATCTGTAGATCTGCATGGCAGGTGTTGGCTCTTATTCTGAGTGACTGACAATAAGCATATATTATTAACTTAATATTGATATAATATAGCCTTATAATATAATATAATATAATATTGTTAAAACCACTTCTGTGTACTTGCATAGGCTATGCAAGTTATATTGGGGGTTGGGTGGTTCGGGGTGGCTCGAGAAGCACCCTTCTTTTGAAGCGGTGCTTCCCAAAAAAGTTTGGGAATCACATTAGTCGAGCAACAGAAATTTATTTGCAAGCTATTTTGATAATTGATTAATTCTTTTGAGTCATTTAAAAAAAAAAGTCCAAATTCTGATTCCAGCTTCGGAAATGTGAATATTTTCTGGTTTCTTTAGTCTTCTATGACAGTAAACTGAATTACTTTGGGTTGTGGACTGTTGGTCAGGACAAAACAAGACATTAGAGGACTTCACCATGGGCTGTGGGAAACAGTGACTGTCATTTTCTTACAATTTTATAGAACTAATTGATTATTTGAGAAAATAATTGACAATAATCATTAGGTGCAGCCCTATATTGGTCCTAGTAGCTAATAGTTGATTCAAATGAAGAAAATAAAACTCTAATACAGACATGATTGTTGTCCAAGGGAAGAATGAAATATAAATCTGTGGAGAAAAAAATGTGCAACAGCCAAACGCAAAGATATATATATAAAGTGCCTAAATAAATCTGGGCTGAGAAAACACAACACACACAATAGTTTTCATACAGTCCCCAACAAGGTTCAGGTAGCTCTGTATTCAGCACACCTGGCTGTGCTTTAAGTGGCCCAGTGGAGCAGTTCAATACGTCTTCATTATTGCTGTTTACAGTTTGAAAAGACAGCCTCATAGAGAACACACCCCCACTGCACCCTTTATGTAGAATACAGTGTTTAGATGTTTTTGAGGCATTAGGAACCTAAAGAAAAAATCCACTCTTAAACACTTATCTATCTTATCTGGACCCAAGCTGTAATTATATCTATGTTTTGTTTTAACATACAATAGATGATATTTCATCAGGTTATTTTAGTCCAATTACACTCCAGAAAAGTTATGAGTATTTCTCTTCTGTTCCTTCCTCCTGTTCAGGAGTAATTTTACACTTTGGGGATTATGGGTATCAGTAAGCTGTCTGTCAGCCCAGCCTGCTGCTGAGACACGCCATCCTCCCCTCACGCATATTAAAGCATAACCCAGACAAGATGATGAAACCACTGGCAATGTCTTGTTTACCAAAGCCCCTCAACTGTCTCTGAACAATTTCCCAGCATGGCTGTGAGAGAAAAAAGAAAAATATGGAGAAGCATAGCTTTAAATGTCAAAGGCTCAGCTCATTCAAAGTGAGAAATGGGTAAACATGGAAAGTGGGAAATGTTTATGCAATTTTTTAATTAGGGGTGTAACAGTACGCAAAATTCATGGTTCGGTATATACCTCAGTTTTGGGGTCACGGTTCGGTACGATTTCGGTACAGAAGGAAAAAAAGAAAGGTAGAAAGTAACATTTTGGTCTTTTATTTTGCAAAATGTAAATGCCCAACAATGGCTCATTGGTCTTGCACGGAGTCAGCACACCTGCTGACAGCTGTTTTATGCTTATTTATGGCAGCATAGTGGTGCAGTGGTTAGCACTGTCACCTCACAGGGGGTTCAAACCTACCGGCCAGCTGGAGCCTTTCTGTGTGGAGTTTGCATGTGCATGGGTTCTATCTGGGTGCTCTGGATTCCTCCCACAGACCAAAAATATGCAGGTTAGGTTAATTGGTGACTCTAAATTGCTCGTAGGTGTGAATGTGAGTGTGAATGGTTGTCTGTCTCTATACAATATGTTAGCCCTGTGATTGACTGGCAACCTGTCCATGTTATACCCCACCTCTCATCCATTGTCCAGCTCCCCTGCGACCCTCTAGAGGATAAGCAGTAAAGAAAATGGATGGATGGATGGATGTCATATATAATAATATATCAGTCAGAGGGACCAAACCACTACTTTTATTATTATTCAAATTTGTTTATTGAATTTTTCCAATTATAGCAACAACAAAAAACATAATACACAGATACATAAAACATCAGGAAAACCAAGGCATAAAGTACAAAACAACAAATAATTAAATAAATAAAAGAGGCACAAACAACTAAGGACCTCAAGATAACATCCACAAAAATTACAGTCAATTACAATACAGTTTGCAGGGAGTGTGTTAAGTGTTGAGGACATTCATGTTTTCTGACAACCTCTGTCAATAAGCTTTGCTGTATCTACAGCAGCCAAATCTTTTAAGTACCATAACATCCACAAGATTACACTAATTACAATAAAGTTTGCAGGTGATGTGTTAGCTGTTGAGTATCATGTTTTCCTGCATACCACTGTCAAAAAACAAACACAAAAAAACCCTTGCAGTATCTGCATCAGCCAAATCTTAAATGCTATATGTAATCTAACAATACACATTTATTATATCTGTAATACAGAGGGCAAGTCAAACCCTAGTCAAAATCAAACCACTGACACTTAAATCCCTGAGTCTCTACTAGGCAGTGTTAAGAGGGGAAAGGTATTTCCGGTCAAAGTAATCCAGAAATGGACTCCACACTCAATTTCTACACACACAATTTCTGAGCCGAACAATGTGTAATGTGCTTCAATTTCTCCAATTTGAGATGGGCCCTCCCTGACCCAATATAGATGGCATGGAGGGGCAGCTGATTTCTAGCACAATAAAATCAGTTGTTGGGCCAGAAACAATGAGAAAGCTACAGCCTCAGCTTATGCCCCAGGGAGTGTAACCCTGTCAGGGGCTACTCCAAAAATAGCAATGCTAGGGTCTGGATCAATGTCACTATCACAGATGTAGAAGAATGTTTCTAAGATGGAGGACCAAAAAGGAACCAAAGATGCGCATGACCAAAACGTGATAGAGGGTGGCTGGGGCCTGTCTACGCCTAAAGCATATTGGATTCAAGCCAGCCTTGACAAGCCTACTCTTGAATAAGTGAAGTCTGTGTAACACTTTGAATGGCAGCAGTCCATATACAAATAGATAGAGAGATATAGCTGCATCCAATTCCTTAAAAATGCCTTCAGAAGGTACCGCATGAAACAGAAACAGAATTCTAGGCATGATGGTTATTTTCAGTTAATTTGTCTAATGCTGGCTTAAAGTTATTTTTAAATATGCCTTTATATTCCTGGGTTACTAAGACATTTAAATAGGTAAATGAGTCTTGGGTTACTTTAAAAGGAAATTTTTTCAAAAAACATTTATTGTGCTCGTATATTAATTGGAAATAACAGACTCTTGGTAAAATTTATTTTGTAACCTGAGATTACTCCAAATTTGGAAATAGTCTTCATGGCCATAGGGATAGAATTACATGGGTCCAACAAGTAGAGTATAAGGTCATCAACATGTAGAGTATAAGGTCATCAGTTTGTGAACCTGCCCACCCTGGCTAATACTAGATAAGCTGGTGTTTCCCCTGATAGATATTGCCAGTGGTTCAAGGGCAACATTAAATAGAAGAGGTAAAAGGGGGCACCATTGCCCCTATAAAGAGAGAAGTATTGGGATATGATCTTATTCGTACGAACTGATGTTTGAGGACAGTTATATAAGACTTTGATCCATAAACGAAAAGACTGCCCAAATCCAAACCTTTCCAAAACTTTGAATAAATAGTTATACTCTACCTGGTCGAATGCCTTATGAGCATCTAGGGAAATCAAAACCTCTGCTGTTTGCCCACTGCTGGGAGAGTATAAGATATTGAACAATCTATGTACATTACCAAACAGCTGGTGCCCAGCCATAAAACCAGTCTAGTCTGGGTGGATTATTGTACACATGGCTGGCTCAAGCCTAGCAGCCAGGACCTTGGTTAGGATTTTGTAGTCACAACATAGCAGAATGAACTTTCACGCTCAAGTATAATTACTGATACATGCTTGCAATAGCTTACAGGTCTGTACAACTCACATTTCAATGGGTCTTTGTCTTTTTTCAGAAGGACCGAAATCCTGGCTTGAGTCATTGTAGGTGGTAGTGATTCCAGAGCTAGAGCCTCTGCATATACCTTACATATATATACTTTGCCTGATAACACACAGCTGCCTGAATAATACAGTGTGGCTCATTACACCAGGTTCTTCAGTGTAAAGTCCTTGGCCTGCTTTGGGTCCCCAAAACTTCGTCGGACACCATCTGCTGTTGTAATCCTCATCTAAGTTGGATAATACAAGCCATAACGTATTCCTTCACATCCCCATAGTAGACTCCGCACCTCCCCAAACCATTTGCTATTTAGCTACTGCTTGTGTGTAGTCTGGCTGAATACGGACCACATCTCCATCCATGCAGTCTTCACCTGCTTCATGCGTACTGCCTTCTTGAAAAAGGCCTTCCTTTCCTGCAAGTAACGGCACTTTATGACGAAAACTGTTGGGGGCTCAGCATCCCCTGGTCTCTGGTGCAGTGTGCAATGAGCTCTGTCTAGTAGAGGGGCTTTTTCCAGCTCCAGTGCATCCTGCAGCATTTTGGAGATAAACTGAGGGATATGTTTCCCATCTTTCTGACCTTCCTTAACTCCCACGATGCACAGGTTGCATCTGAGAGGTCGTGCTTCCAGATCTTCATTTCATTCTCTCAGTGTAGCAACATTTTTCTTTAGTTGGGCCACTTCACGCTGTTTTACAACAATGTCGTCTGAATGTGTGTTCTCTGCCGTTTCCAGTGAGGCCATTTGGGCCTCCAGCGCCTCACTCCTGATGTTGGCCTGCTCTCTCATGTGTTTCAATTCCTCCTGTAACCGGCCAACCTAGTTTCTGATTTCGATAGCTTGTAGTTCTGCCCTTTCATCAATTTTTGCGAGTAATTCGGCTTTTAGATCTTTTATTGCTTGAAGGACAGCATCCTGTTTGTCCACATTAGCTAGCAGCTCCACTGGGCCCAGTTTAGCAGCAGTGGCTGCATTAGCTTCCTGGTTTTTGCTTTGAGTATCAGACATTTTTATCACTTATCGGCAACAAGTCACAGGTCAAGACGTCAGGCCAGGGGTTCTTTGACCAGTGTTTTAAATATTCTAAGAGAAGCTCTCAAAAACAAAGAAAAAAATACATTAACATAGCTCTAGCGAGGAGCTCAGTCAAAAGACATCCTCACACGGCACCTCTCCCAAACCATTACTTTTACTTTAATACTTTAACTGCATTTTCAAATGTGTTTCTAGTTGTTCTGAATGGCTTCACTCAAAGGCGGGGTGAAAAGCCAACCGTCACAGAGAGAGGAGGGGGACGACGTCACAGAGAGGAGCATGCCACATGGATGTATTAGTGGTGTGCTGACGAAATGTTCAGGGTGGAACTCAGGGTGGAATTATTGTTCCACACATAGGACTGAGTGGATTATTAAACTCTTTTGACCACAGTTCGGAGCATACCAAACCAAGGAAAGTCATGTACCAAATGGTTCAGGATGAATACACGTACCATTACAACCCTATTTTTAATATAAAGTATTTTGATGTAATGGTATAGTCAGTACTGACTGCAGAGCTACCTTTGGATCAAGTAATCATGCTCTCAAGGCTGTTTAAGTCAAACTATAAATGAACCAAATCGCATATTACTTTAACGGCACAATTTCTTGTCACCCTCAATGATTTTAAAGCCATACCATATATATTGTTATTAGAGTAGGGTGGCTCGTTTAAGGAATAGCTCAGTGTGTAGTGAGTGTGCAGTCGAGAGAGAGATTGGAGCATAAGGTTAGCAGCAGAGCTGTGAATGTAGCAGTGCAGTGTATGTACAGTTTAGACTGTAGTTTGTCAGGAAATAAATGCTACATCTTATCAAAACCTAAGCCAAGTCCCTGTGTCTTGGTTGCCACCTGTTGAGTCAAGTGAAGGGGGTTAACCCCGAAGTTAGCAGCAACCTCGACCTTGGAACAGAACACAAAGTCTGCCCTGTGCTTTGGTCTAGATGCTGAAGCAGGAACGGTTAACAATGTTTTAGAATCTTAAGAGATCATTGTTTTGAGTTATGTGTTCTCCCAATGACTAAATAGTATTGTATTTCTAAAGATGGTGATGTCAGTCTGCCCATCCAACAGTGCAACACAGAGCAAGAAATCTTAAAACTCCCTGACTTTATATCTAGGGTCACCAGCAGGTTTTCTCTTGGCAAACATGTTTGTCTGTGACAAGGTATCTTTAAAAATAATCATTGGATCTTCCTGAAATATGTCGAGGATATTAAATATATATTTTTCCAGTAATGATATATATTACAGTTTGGCAAATGTACGCAAAATCTCATATCAAATGATAAAGTTGATGTTCAGTGCAAAGACCTGTGTTCCACAGTTTTGTTGCACAAATTTAACAACTGATCTTGTGCAAGTTTATTATTAAGCTTTTTTGTCAGTCAGACAATAATCCTTTCTCAATGTAGAGATGGAATTAGATGACTTTACATCTTTATTTTATAGGGTAAGACAGGGTATAATGAAATATAAGATATTAAGCTGATATGTAAGAATTCAGATTGCACAGACTTTCTTAAATGCATCATAAACACTTCATGACTGATTACCCTGATATCTACTACACATGCATATGTTTACTTGTGGAGTCAGTTATTTGTACAGGCGTGACAGTGGATACAAGGGAGGGGCTCAAAAACATATTAACAGAGTAGTGCAGTGGATAAATAGTGTTAGTGAACAATTTGCAAGCACCATGAAAAGCAACAGAGAATGGTGTGTCTGAAGTGCTCCTGAGGGGGAACAGGAGATGATCTACAATGCTGAAATGATTGGCCCGTGGGCCACGGGGAGTAAAGCCAGCACACTACCTCAGCAAGCCCCCAGTGCTAGGCTGTGCCTATTCAAAAGCCATGAATCAGCAGAAAGCAGCCCCCTCTTTGCCTGCTGAGTGTGTGCTTGTATACACACACACACACACACACACACACACACACACACACACACACACACACACACACACACACACATACACATACACACACAGCTCAGGGCTGATGAGACAGACAGACTGCATGCTCAGCTGTCTGTGTTGGGGGTTATGTACTACAGTATAGAAATGAAACACAATGAAAAGCCTCTGGATAGAGCTGCCTGCAATCAATGTGGAAGGCTGCTTTATATCTATGCATCTTTCTCTAATATCTATCTATGTGTAAATACACCTCCAGTGGCACTAGAGGAGAGGTCACAGGGCCTTTAACAGGGTATCTGGGGTGCCCTAGTGGCCTAATGTTTAAGGCACACCACAAAACCACAACATCCACGGTTTGGCCCCAGGCCGGGGTACCCATGTTGCATGTTGTACCCCTCTCTCTCCCCACATTTCCTCTCTCTTTACTGTCTGTCAAATAAAGGCAAAAAAAAAAATCTCTAAAAACAAAATAAGAAAAAGCACTGAATTAACTTTCCTCAAAAAAGGCCTTAAAAGGTATTAAAAAGTCTTAAATTTCATTTACCCGTCTTAAATATTTTCTCTCTCCTGCTGTAGACCATAGCTAGGAAGCTCATCATCTCCTGATGAGCAAGTCTTGATTTTAGCAAAAACTTTCATAAAAATAATGCTGGGAAGTCCTGACAAAAATGTGATAGAATAATCAATAATTCTAGGCCACATCATCCCTACTGGTTTTCCATCATACTTTCATTCTTTGGCCAGTATGATCATGAAACAAGTATTTAATCACATTCTATTGGGTATTTAATAGGTCTTTAAAAAGTCTTAAATTTAACTTGTTGAACCCTGCAGAAACCCTGTTTAAAATGAAAAGGGTTTATCCTGTAGACCATATTCATTGTGTTTATTATTATTGTTTATTCATTGCTATAAAATGTTGATAAAATAGTGAAAATGCCCATCACAATTTCCTGAAGATGTGAGGTGATGTCATATAGCTGTATATACAGTGTATTTAGCTCAGCATTAGGGTTGGGGACAATCCAGTGTTAACCCTAAACCCACCCCAGATTTTGGTATATTGTGTCACTGACCTATTGTGATACAATACTGGTGTACTGGAGGGACTGGAAAGGAATAAAGTGATGTGGTCACTTTGTAAAAACACTTCAATAAGTGAATTAGTATCCTGGTTTTCAGTCTTATCCTGGTTTGTATCATATTCTGGATATGATGTTTACATGGAATATGAGAAACCTGGTTATTCATATCCCTGTTTACATGGTCATTACAGTATCCAAGTTTCTGCCTGCAGGTGTGTTTTGCTTCTTCAACAAGCCACTTCTCAGCCACTTATTTGTATATCGAGTTATTTCAGCAGTTGAGAATGAGCACAGTTTGGTTTCTGGCTCTCTGAACTCTGCTGGATTTAGCTTGTCCATCTGATCACCAGTAATGGAAAACCAAGAGCAACAGAGAGACAATACAATTTATAATCTGCATTGCATTTCTGAAGTCAGACTTCCGTTTAATTCCAGGGTGTTGATCATTTTTACATCATTTCATATATTACATCATATTTGTTTTACTGACTAACTACTACGTAACTTGAGTTGAGGACATACCTGTACACATGGCAGAGAATAATCAGTAAACTGGATAAGGTGTTAAAATGCCACAGAATTCTGGTTTCTATTGGAGTAGTCTAGCTAGCATAACCTGGTTTCTGAAAACCCAGGATATGATATCCTACACTAGGATATAGTGTAAAACACATAACTCCAACACTCCAAAAACCTGATCATGACCAGGATACTTATGCGCATATAAACACACTCAATGATTCAACAACATCAAACATTTTAAATGTGTTACTTACCCTTTTACCTGTCTCCATCAGGTTGTCCCCCATTAGGCCTCTTTGATATTCACTTTTCCCAAATGCACGTATTTAGTTGGTTTGTAATGGAATTGAAGGTCTTGCTTGGATATCAGATGCATCAATACACTTGTCGCAGTAGTTCACAGGTTATAAATTCCGAGGATAGTATTTGCATTTATGGCTGCTTCTTTCTTTATAAAAAGTTTATGTTTATGTGTCATACAATTTGCTGGCTCTCCCTCGTCATTTAATACAACCCTGAAATACTTCCGAATTGCACCAACTGCATTCTTTTTAGGAGGCATTGCGTTTGCATTTGTCTTATTTTTCTTCCCCTGTGAAATGTTCAAATACCTTGTTACCATCGTAATCGTAATCAGTAGATGTAGTCATGGCAATCTGCATATTAGATTGTGATATTCTTATTGTACAGTTGGAAGTTTTTCCCTGATGGCAGCACATGACAAGGGTCATGGGGTCATTAAAATCATAAGGAATCATGACCATGACAAGGGACTATGAATACTATACCAAATAATCCCAAATTCCATAGCAATCTGGCTACCAGTTGTCTTACTTTGGAAGAACAGACTGATGGACAACCACATTCTCCATACTTACACTAATCACAAAAATGTGTCCTACATCGAAATCTCTTCCCTTCCGACATGGCAGTTTAACAAGGACCTAATAGAATTCCTGTAGTGTCATACAAAAAGAAAAGGTAGCCTGTGCATTGTACCTGTACTGTTAGCTGACATGGCGTCATTTCTTTCTTCTGTCCAGGGTGCTAGAGGGAGTGATGTCGGCAGGCGAGGAGCTGGATGGTGAGGCGGCAGCGCCTGTGTACGTGTATGAATCGAAGGTCCACTGTGCCAATGTGCTGTTGAGCCTGGAGGAGCAGCGGCGGCAAGGCATCCTGTGCGATGTGACCGTACTGGTGGAGGGCAGGGAGGTGCGAGCACACAGGGCCGTCCTCGCTGCCAGTAGCCGCTACTTCCTGCAAGCCCTGCTGGGGCACCATGGGTCACCAGGAGAACCAGAGCCCATCATTACCCTGCCAGACAAGGTAAAGGGCCACAATGAGAACACAGTCCAAATATTTCAGCCTCTGCTGCTTCAATTCTGACCATTCTTTTTTTTAGTCTGTCTCTTGGCCCCCGACTTTATGGAAGTGCCCTTAAATATTTTATCCAGAACGACTAGAATATACAGGAGGTAGAACAGTCAATTGTATACTGACACTAACTAAACATTAAGCGCCAAATCCACAAAAGGATTGCGTGGCTTTTGCAGCTGCTAAATCTGTGCAAATGAGACAAAAAGTGGGGTGAAATTCACCACAAACTGCGCTGCCAAGCCAATAGCATCATGGTGTGCCTGTGCCATTTGCATGTATGTCAATTAGGTAATATTCATACATTCAGTGCAAAATTGGCCCCTTTCTATGCAAATAAGCCTTGTTGCAAAAACAGTCTGATTCACAAAGACCAGCACTAATTGCTGTTGCTGTTAGTTGGTGTTAACTGTACACACACTCATTCTTCACTCACTCTCTTTCTCTCTCTCTCTCTCTCTCTCTCTCTCTCTTCAAATCTTTAGGCGTCTAGTGCATTGAATGATATTGAATTGATATTGAATGATATCAAGGGCGAAATCTTCAGTCAGACATTGGGGGGATATGTGGGTATGGGGTGGCAGCCTTATCTCAGACTTTCAGGTAGTTAAAAATAAAAATGTCCTTACAGCTCTGATGGAGCTCAGGATTCATCCATAAAGGCTTCTTTATTACAATCAATTCCACCATATAAAGCTGGAATCTGTATGTAACAGGTGACCTGTAGATGTGTAGAAGAACACAGAACATTAATTACCGTCAGATCCTGACCAATCCGTTAATGAAGTTACTGCTGCTGTGCTGCTGTGCTGCTGTGCTGCTGTGCTGCTGTGCTGCTGTGCTGCTGTGCTGCTGTGCCGCTGTGCTGCTGTGCCGTGTGCGTAAATGTGCACAGCCTCTTTCTCAGTTTGGAGATGCACTTATCTTTTCAGCTGCTGTGTGATGCTGCAGCCAGCTGTGACACACAGCCAGCTGTGGGCAACAAACAGAACATCATTATTGCTGTTTCTGCGAAAATACATTCAGTGACACCTGAACAATATTATTGTAAGATTCAGACATTAATCTAACATGTTTCAGCCTGAAACACATTAATAGCTGTAGCCTATTTTGATGGACATTTCAGTAGATTATGTTCTGATGTGAAATACTAGTGAAGTAAAAGAAGCAAAATACAGAAAGTTGGTTTGTGATTGTAGAGAGCTCAGTGTGTGCACACCTCTACTAATAACATACACACAATGAGGATTTTGTGCTCTCTGCAGTTTTCATTATGGACCAAACTGTGCTGAAATGTGGAGAAAAGCCTGAAACACTGGAAACCGCTCCACTCACTGAAACAGATGCAAAACAAGGGCAATTTGCATTCAGCTGCAAATCTTTATGGGCGCATATTGTGGGTGCAAATGCTGCACAATTCACGGTGCTATCAGCGGGTGCAATCCATTTTTTGGGGATTTGGCCCCAAGACTCTCACACACTTTATTACTTTCCATCTGTCTTACGTATACCATCACTCTATCAAGAAAGTAATGCACAGTAGTAAACTGGAATTCAGGTAATCATTGATGTACTGTCCCAAATGTAAGATGACCCTGATTATATGATTACCCCCTACCCCCTTTTCTCTGGTAAAAATGCAATAATACCATTAAAGCAGAATGTAAATCCTGCATTGTATACCTTGTCTGTCAGTCACACATTCACACTCTCTGGTCAGCCTCATGGAAGCGGTCAAAATGATTTTCTCCTGCAGTTAGCATTTTTCAGACTTTTTGTCCTTTTGAGCTCATCATCATCTTTCAAAGTAGAAATTGGCAGCTTGATAGATGATTCAGTCCATGGTCTGTTGCTGCAGTAAAAACATCGAAAGATACTTCCTTTGCTGATGTTTAGAAACCTCTGCAGATTAAACTGAGCTAACAAAACACTTTCAGGGCTGACTGACTCTAACAGACACACTATAAAGAGGCATGAAGACACTCGCCAGCCTAGCAACATTACCATTACCAACAACCCATAATGCAACAGTCTCTGTAGGAGGCAGTGTTACACCGGTACTTTATCCATTCAAAAAAAAGATCTAATATTGTGAACATGTAATTGTCTAGTCCCCAAATATAAGACTGAAAACATCTAAAGGCAAAAAGTGATCATACCTGTTCAGAAAAAGTTACAAAAATTATCTAAATCTGCCAACCAAATTCTGACTGAGGAGTAGGGGTAGGGGATTTTAGATGCTTTTAAAGGGCCAGTATACTCCTTTAGAACGGCTTGTTGGATGGTTAAATAGCTTCTGAAACCCACTCCCCCACACCTCTCCAACAGAGGATTACAGGGGGCTGTGCAGGGCCATTCCTGTAACTTTCTGACATAGACGAGCGACATTCACACCCACTTCAGCAGTGATTGTTCAGCTGTGTGGAGGTGAGAGAGCCAGGATTTAAAAATTTCAAACTAGCTATTTCTCTCACTTTTCATGTGAGCAACAGAGTGCAACACTATGAATGTCTTCCAGGAGAGACTGTCTGAAAATATGCTCCATTTTCCCCGTTTTTAAACAATATTGCGTCTCTTGTCCCCGTCCCCTCCCATTTTTGTGACCGTCAACTTTTCACTTCGCCTTTCAGAACGACTATAAACACATTTGACATTTGATATCTGACGTGGTTGGACAGCATATCATAAAACCAGTTCTGATTGACCATAAATTGACCTTTAGACAATTTGACAACCACTTAGTCTGAAGTCCACTGAGACTTTACAGCCCATACCTAAATACAGTGTACCTGAACAGACCCGAAAGAAAGAAAACAGCAACACTGACAGCAACATGATGCTCCACCAATTAAAGAGCAGCTGCAGTGGAACATAGCAGCAATACATGTCATTTGTTCAGCACTTCACAGTTCATACTCTCTCTTTTGCCTCAAAAAACACCTGTGATCGCCTGTGATGATGGTGAAAAACCATGTGATCAATTGGGTATTGACATATTGACACAAAGACCCAAGACCGGTGCTGTATATAATATGGACCCACCTGCATCGGGCCTTGTTTCCTAGGACCTCTGAAGTACTCTAGAGTAGAGGTTGTGGGCAGTTACCTTTGTGACTGTGCAGGACAGTATGTATGTAACGCAGCTGCAGGAGGATGCTGGACAAAAGCATGGAGCAAACTTGACCTTCCTTGGATAAATAAGGTTAAAAGAGAAGGAAGGGTACATGGATGGAAACAGCAGGGCTGAAACAAATTGATTTGTTTATGAAAAAATGTTGGGCATTAATATTAATGCTGTTGCCCTGTTACTTGCTGCCTCCTCCATTCACCACTGAAGCTGATCAGGGAGCAGCTCATGATCCCAGTGGCTGGCATTACCATATAATGCCCCAGATCTGTCATATTGATTAATATGTCTCTGTGATACTACCTTATACAGTAATCACTGGCAAGGCCGCCACCACTTTACAAATCAAACTCCATCCCCTAATGACTCTAAGCATGGCTTTATGTTCCACATCCTTTCTGCTGCCCTTTCACTCACCTTTTCATAAATGACTGTAACTCAATGTGGCTCAGTGCTAAACAAGTTTGGATATGGAATTTAGTAATTTTAGGACTAAGGACACTGCTGTATTACTGTGATTCTCTGGCATTCTTGGTTCTCTTGAAATGGAAAATGTTATTGTCTAGGTCATTGTTTTCTATCTGATGGTAGATCGTACTGATTTATGCACCTTTATGGTGCTTTAGAACTATTTAATTTGGGGGTAATAAAGAATATCAAATTACAGGCTGTATACAGCGGACATGTTTGTCAGTTGTACATCTTACACACGCCTGACAAAACTGATTTGCTTCAACTGTTATCATTACAGCTGTCTCCCATTTTATGCACATAGCTGCTACCTTGAGCTTATTTTTGCCTTTTTATGCTTCAAGTCTACTTCTTCCCAACTACTAGTTATGTGGTTAGTTGGACAAGCTGGACAAGTTGGGCTAGCTGGTAAACTGTACCAACTGTCCAGTCAGGAACATGCTAGCACTAGTCAATCACAGTCCCTCTAGCTAACAGAACAAACAGTTTACACATATATTCAAGAGACATATTTGTACTGACCATGCCTCCATGCCTCTTTTATAGAGCAGTTTCCACTGGTAAAGGAGGGTTGAATAAAAATGGATTGTGCAACACAGCTAATAAGCTGTATGTTCTCCTGTGTTGGACACTGTAGCCTTCCATTCCCTCAAAAGTCAGCATTGTCAAGTCAATTTGCTATTGGTCAGTTGTGTGAATTCTCATGTCAAAGTTCAACAAAGTTGAACTTGATGCAAAAGATTCACGCACATTTACTTTGCCCCTCATAAGCGAATCCACTGCTTTTAGGCTGTGACTGCTACCAAAAGCATCTGAGCCCACAGCTGTGTGATGGCTGAATGCATCTCTGCAGACACTGTACTCAGGAGGAGGAATGAAGCTGTGTTAAATCTAACAAAAAATCTGCTTCACATATATATTGAATGTGAATTCCTTGGCTTCAAAGTATAGTTCTAGATGTATTTTCAGTTGTGTCATGGTCATTTTCTGTTCATCAGATAAAGAGTTAAACCCTTGCTTGCAGCTGTGAAAATAATAATGACTATCACAGCTGATCACCACCATTTTTGCAATGGTTGTATCTCTTAACATGCTTGGGGTCATGCAGCGTAGCTCTCATCTGGTGTTTTTATAAGTCTAAATTTGCCTTGCCTTTTTTGTCTAGATTGAGTTTCTCAGTAATCCCCTTTTGTTGTCAAAAAAGATGTACATTTGCCCTCCATGTTTGAACTGTAAAAAAAAAGGTAATTTTTCTTGAGAGTTCCCACATTTTTACATATCAGAGCAGAAGGCAAGCTGAAGCAAGTAATTCTACATTTGAGTGTTAATGTAGTGTATAATTGTTTATTTCAGTTCACTATCCTCTCATTCAAAATGGGACTTGTGTTACTTAATCCTTTACACCTCAATGACAAGCCACTAGGTACGTACAAACTCATGCAGTGCAGCCAAACCAACAGAACTTTTCATAATCATGATAAATGATTTACAGGACATATAGAATATTTCCATTATTTTCATTTCCATCATTGGAATGGAGCAGCTATTAAAAAAACATGGGGTCTTGGTTTTGAATATTTCAATCAGAGTAAACATATATAAAGCTTCAATAAAGAGCTGGACAAGAGGATAGGGTATGTATAATACTAAATACATTTTAACAATCTTTAAGTCACTTAAGAGGAAATAAAGGGAAACATTTTATTACGTGGTTAACAATCAATCATATTGATTGATTATTCCCATCTCTCTCTGTGCTGGTGCTCATTAGTAAAGGTTCGTAGAGTAGCGAAGTGGAGCTTCTCCTGGCTCATCTCTGTGCCTGTAAAGATGTGCTTCTGCACAGAATGCAGCAGCTGCTGATGCTAGCTGAAAATAGGCGTATATGCACTGCACACCAATATACATACACATACATTTTTATGTACACACACATGCACACACAGCAATATAGGGCAAACACATGCATACAGCAGCACACACTCTCAACATCCCCTTCATCACACACACACATATGAACAAACATAGTAGCCATGCTGACTGTAAGGAACCAGACGACAGCAAGGGAGATGAGGGGTGAAGGGTGTGAGAGAGGAGGGAATAAGCAAAAGGATCCATGTAAGAAGACGAAGATAAGATGATAAAAGGGAATGTGACAAAATAACTGACTATGAATAAAGTGGATTGGTTGCTTCAGTTTTATGTATTCAAAGCTCACCATCTCTTTGTTTAATTCCCAATCTGTAATCTACAGTATTTCCCCCTAAAATGATGTCATAACACACAATACTGTTCTTTTACTGAGAACAAACAATACTAACTATAATGAATCTCTTCAAAGCCTCAAAATAGAAAAAAATACAAACCTCTGTATGACACAATTCAGTTGACTCATCTCCATGGTAATTATGAGGTTGCAGTTAGTGGTGGTATTATTGAAAAGTGTCTCTAATATTTTGTTAACCATTTACAGACAACACAGTGTTGTGTTTTCAGTTTTACAGGATAAAAGCACTGCACTCTAAGTTTCTGCTCCCTAACTGCTGGCCCTATTCCTGAACACCTTCATCAAGTCTTGGCTACATTGTGTGGAGTAGTGTGAGATGTAGTGAGGATTGGTTCAACCAGGCAGGATAAGCATGATCAAGTGTCATTAAGCATTATGGGTGGTGTGTAAATATTTACTCTAATGAGTTAAGTAGGGTTAGGGTTCATACAATGCATTCTCTCAATTTGTATTCAGTGTAATTAAATCATTTAAACATATTCACAGTGATGTGAAAATGGTAGGTTTGTTGGGATTTGTTTTAAGGAGGCAGAATGTGATAACATGTCAGAATACATAGGGTGACAAAAAGCGTTATATCAGGCAGCCTTTGGGAGGCACTAGTTCTTGAGGTTGGCTTGGTTTTTCAGGGCTCTTGCAGCAGATTGTTTTCCAGGAAAATTTGGAAGCAGCTGTAGGTAAACAGCTTTGGCTGTTATGGTCATGATTTTGACATCATTGCCCTGTCTGTGTGAGCAGCCATAAAACAGAAAGGTTGAAAGGTTTTTTACATTGTGCACATCAATGATGTTAAGATCATTGCATCTGCTGATATTTAAAGCTGCTGTTTTCATGCGGGAAAAGTGTGAATCTTACTATGTATTCATTTTAAGTGGTGCTTAAGGTACTGACAAGTAATACATTCTTTCACATTATTTACTGAAATTTGTACTTCCTCCTCCACAGGTGACGGCTAAGGGCTTTGCTCCACTGCTCCAGTTTGCCTACACAGCCAAGCTGATTTTAAGTCAGGAGAACATCCATGAGGTCATCCTGTGTGCTGACTTTTTGGGTGTTCACAATTTGGAGGACTCTTGCTTCCGGTTCCTTCAAGCCCAGTTACAGAATGACAGCCAACATGCCATTAACGGCAAGGTGGAATATGGTGATCACATCACGGCCAATGACACAGTCTTTTCTGAGGCAATATCTTTGGATGATTCTGCAGAGAGCAGGCAGCAACCCAATCATGTAGCAAGCACTGCGTCACTTCCTGCTGACCTTCCTCAATGTCCGAAATACAGGAAATACCAGTACCAGATCTGTGACAAGCACAATGGCGAAAACCATCATGGCGATGATGATGTAATTTTGGCCAACCATACCTCAGTCATCCCGGTGAGTTCCCAGCTCCCAGACAGCAGTGCTGCTCCACAAACTCTTCTTACTCCTTCCAGGATCAAAGAGGAACCCTTTGTGTTCGAGGAAGAAGGAGATGACAGGAATGGATGCAACCCAGAATTGTGTACTGAGGAGGTACTGGAGATGGAGCTAGAGGTAGAAGGGGTTCCAGAAGCAGCTGAGCACTCTCCAAGCAGGGGCTCACCCTCTTCCTGCCTGCGCTCCTACCTTCAGAGAGGTGGCCTGGATCTCAGCAGAGTGCCCAGTACCACCATCCAGCAGCTCCTCACCAACAGACTGTCCCTCAACCACTACAGGGAACTGGTCAAAGACAAGCAGAGGGATAAGAGGGAATCTCTGGTTCAAGTGGGCCTCAAGACCAGAATTGCAGATGTAATACCAGCAGCACTGACTGGCATTGGCAGGAACATGGAAAGGCCAGTGTCCAAAGCCTCCTCCTCTAAACATGAGGGAGAGCTAGACAGACGTAGTGTCATTTTCTCTTCAGCAACTGGTGAGCAACAAATGTTGGCCCATTCCTACATGGAGGAGAAGTTCAGAGAAAAAGTCTCAACCCTAATGCAGATAGAAGCTCCTTCCTCTGGCAGGTCATGCCTCACTGACAGCTGCCCTGTTCCCATCAAGACATCAGCCCACTCTCCTTCCCCCTCTGAGCCCCGAACTCAGACTTCCAGCTCCCGTTCCTCATTCTCTTACCCAGAGGATGCAGGCAGTGGCAGCTCACCTTCCAGCCTGCCACAGTTTGACTTCTCCTTATCCCCGCACTCAGGCTCCATCTCTGGACTGTCTCACTGCCTGGCTGGGGTGGTGGAGCAGAGGAACCCCCACAGTGGAGAGGTCGTCTTCTCTCAGGGTTGCACCAAGATCAAAAGTGAGATGGGATTTGGCGCCAGTGGTGGCAACTCCAGCGATGAGTCATGCTCGTTCTCAGAGGGAGACAGTGAAAGTAGCGTCACCAGAATCTCTGGCCCTGAGGTTGGTGTGGTGCTTTATTATACTTTCTTTATTATGCTTGTTCTTTGTGTTAAGGTAAATTCAGCTACACTAGCATGTTAAAGTGAGACTATGTAACTTTTGTTGAACATTGACCACAACCAGTGGTGGAAGAAGTATTCAGATCCTTTACTTAAGTAAAAGTACCCATACAGCAATGTAAAACACTCAATTACAAGTAAATGTCCTGCATGAAAAATCCTACTTAAGTAAATAAGTATTATCAGCTTAATGTAGTTGAAGTATCTACAGTAAAGGTAATGATTTGGTCCATGTGACTAACACACACACACACACACACACACACACACACACACACACACACACACACACACACACAGACACACACACAGACACACACACAGACACACACACCCAAAAGTGACCCAAAAGTCAGCTTTTTATCAATTGGGGACATGGCTTTTGTCCTCAATTGCACAAGCCGTCCCCAATCAACTGGTCTTAAGGGCGTATTCAGACCAAATCAGGCATTCTGTTGCACCTCTGCAGGGTTGTTTGGAGGTGCAGGATGGAGTTGGGGGTGGGGATGTGGGCGTGTTTATTTATAACCACTGTGAAACAATCAGAAAATAACGTTTTATTCCTCTCATTCACCAGCTTTCTCATTACCACTGCTCTCTCTCTCTCACTCTCGCTGGTGCTCTCAACTTGCTCTCTCTCTCTTTTTCTCTTGTCTTTCTTTACAAATGAGTCAGAGAGCCTCAGCAAAGCCGAACTTTACTTTTAACATTATCAAACGAAGAGAAATGTCCTCTCCTCTTCCAAGTAAGGTCTTTCTCCTCCCTCATGGCGGGGTTGTACAGCTCTGATCAGTCTGATCTCCGGCTGTGATTGGCCACCGCAGCGTGACGTCGGGTTGCATTTCTCCAAAAGTTGATTCTGGTTCAATTTTCTCAAATGAATGGGAGGACTGGCGTTATCGCCACAACACCTGATTTGGTGTGAATTTAGCCTAAGTCTGAAAGTAAGCTAAGTCATAAACCACACACACATACACACACGCACACACACACACGCACACACACACACACTCTTAAGCTCATATAAGTCCTTCCTCTAAAACTCCCATTTGATCTTCTTTCATTGCTTAGCCTATATTTTGCATCCTTCATCCCTTTCCCACTATTCCAACTATTCATACTGCTTCAGCTTCTTTTACATGCATTTTCAACTCTTATCTACTGATTCATACTCCATTCAAACCTTAAAATTTTCCACATCTTTCATACGTTAGGAGTTTTATTCAACTTTCAAATCCTACTCATAGTAATAAGGCCTTTTCCCACTTTTCCAAATCATTCATACTCCTTCAGCTGCTTCTTCATCCAAATCAAAGTCAGCAATCCAGTTTAGTGTCAGCCTTTCAACAGCCAGCATTCACACAGCAGTTACTTCAGAAATTGCATTTTCTAGTTATATATGACATCATTAGATGATTAATACTGAAGCATCAGTGTGTAAGCAGCATGTTACTGTTGTAGCTGCTGGAGGTGGAACTAGTTTAAACTACTTTATATACAGTTGGTTAGTTTAGTCCAGTGGTTCCCAACCTAGGGGTTGGGCCCCTCAAAAGGGTCACCAGATAAATTTGAGGAGTCGTTAGATGATTAATGGAAGAGGAAAGAAGAAAAAACAAAGTTCTGATACACAAATCTGTTTTCAGTTTTTGGATTTTTGGTGAAATTTTGGGTCATTTGAACATTTATTGAAATGAAACCATGTGAGAAGTTTAGAGGGAAAAATCACTATTTGGTGGAGCTGTTAACAACTCATAGACATCTGAAATGTGACCCCGACTACACACTGCTTTTTGTAAGACGTCAAAAGACAAAAAGGTCGGAAACCACTGGTTTCATCTTTAACAATGTGTTGTATTTTAAAAGCTTGTTATATTATCCATTGTGTCAAATCTTCATCTGAAAAGTAACTAAAGCTGTCAAATAAATGTAGTGGAGTAGAAAGTACAATATTTCCCTCTGAAATGTAGTGGAGTGGAAGTATAAAGTAGCATCAAATGGAAATACTCAAGTAAAGTACAGTACTTGAGTAAATGTACTTAGTTACTTTCCACAAGTAGCAATTGGAATGTTAAATTACCCTTCATTTCCCAAGCTACTCATGAGTCAGTTCTTCTAAAGATCCGAATGGAAAGGGACCACAAGCAGGAAACATGATATGTCTCCTGGGTACAGTGTTGTTTTTGTCTTGATTTACTTGTGACAAAAACCAACATACTAAAATATAGTGTAACAGTCGCACAAGTAGGTAAAAGTCATGACATCAATGAACTGACTCAATAATGTCAGTTAATTAGCAGTTATTGATCTTAAGGAAGCTAAGACTAGCTACCATAAGCTGCTGCACATATAAGACCAAATAAGACTGTAGCAACAAACCCCTGAGTGTACTGAATTGAGTAAGGGTGGCTTTTATTTCTTATAAATTTAACATTTCATTCATAAAAGGAGGATTGTGTTATTTCTTCTCATATTGAGCCACATAGTCTCAATTTAAAAGAGCTTAAAAGTCAGACATTCATAGAACATCAGATTAGTGTTCTTGGTAATTAACTAAAAAATGGACCACTGTGCATATTGTTCATGCTTTTTTAGAATTTATTTTCCCATTCCATCATTCACCTCTCCTCCTCTGTACTTCTTATGATAGCAAGATTTTCACCAGTTCACCAATTTATAAGAAAGCCAACCACCTCTGAGCAATAACTTGCCTCTTTTTAACCTTAACTTGAAAAGCACATATCCTTGTGTTAGTAGCATGTATCATCATCTTTTACATATACATTAGTACATTATAGGTGTGATTTACAACTGTGACTATTCATAGACAGTTTCTTCTCTCAGGAGAAATGACGCAAACACTTCTCTCACGTACTCCTTTGAGTTAAAAGAGCTATATGGTTGCCATGGTGATGCCCTAGCACATAGCAATATTTGATGAGATGTGAGGTGTGTTTTATACCAGAGTGCTCTCTCTCTCTGTGTCATACACATACACATACACAAAGAAGATATTAGCTTTATTAGATTTGAATGGTGGTGGCCTCTGGCCTGTGGATGAGTCAGCGAACATGAGTAAGTGCTGGAATGTGTTGGAGAATGTGTTGGCCAAAGGTTGTCAGCTATTCTGAATAGACATACTGGACCAGACACTTAGAGAGCCATTTTACATGGGTCGCAACTACAAACCCAGTCCATTTATTTCAGTCTTTGCTCTCCTGACAACTACAAGTGTATGTATAGTGTGCTGTGTAGAACTATTTTTAGACCTGTGTACCTACAGTATTAGTCTTGATGTTCTGGCACCTTACAGACATTCCATCTCTGCTTATATTCCTATTGGCATGTAATTATGTAGGGGCAGATAATATATTTGGTACAGACATTCATGTTCCCCAGAGGATAAAGCCTTTTGTCTTTGGTGAGGCTTTGGACTCATAGTTGTGATACACTGACTCCTGACCCTTGGAAGCCACAATTCAAATTCTTTTAACTAATTAATTAATTCATGTATTTATTTATTTGGATCCCCATTAGCCACTACCAAGGTAGCAACTATTCTTCCTGGGATCCACACAAGAAAACATTACATCATAATGCAGAACAATAGTGTGAAAAAATCCAAGGCTAAAGAAATGGGGGACAAAGTACAATGAATCAACACCAATAAAAAACTAATAATAACGATAATAAAAACAACAATGACAACTAGTACCCAACACTATATCTTAAGTAGTAAGACATAGTGGAGGTAATAGTAAGTGTATTTGTGATGGCAAACTATTCCATATTTTCATACATAACAGTACGCTGCCTTGAATTAGTTTTTGAGGCAGGAAGTCAAAAGCAACCTTTCAGAATTTCAGTTCTTTCAATTTCTAGGTTGTGATCAAGTATTAGGACGAATATTTTCTTTCTTTTAGATATTTTCCCAACTCAACTACTTGCTTTCAATAAAAGAACCAGCTAAATAGCTTATTATTATTTTCGTGGGGCTATTTGATTTCTGGCACTGTTTTGTAAGCAGTCTGAATATCTACAAACGCAGCTAACAATGATAACACTATTAATGTCAACAATATCTGAAACAGAATCACTGCTAAGATACAAAGTTATGCTAATATTATATTGTTACCCGCCTAAGCACTTTGGGAAACGTGTAGCTTTGTAAAGTAGAGTTTTGTATACTCATACTTACGTTTTAATTTCATTTTTGTATGTGTGCGCTTGTACACACCTACATCGTATATACTCCTGTGTGTGTGTTTGTTTGTGTATGTGTGTGTGTGTGTGTGTGTGTGTGTGTGTGTGTGGTCTGTCCCACTTCTTTGCCCTGACCCAGTTGTCTTACCCATAGAGCGGACACACACACACACACCCTAGGGTGCCCTGTAGGCAGGTGGAAGGAGTCCTGTTCATGTTTTCTCCACCATCTGCTACTTCTGACCCCAGATCTGGCCTTTCCAATTAGGCCAGCTCACCAAGAATCCCCTCTCTGTCCCCTATTCAGCAGTTTTGCTTTTTTTCCTCATTATTTAAGTATTGTTTAAGTAGTAGTATGTATTTACATGACTTCACATGGTTGATTTTTGGTTTGATTCTTGATTATTTTGTTGATCAAGTATTCTACAGGTTATTCTAACAATTAAATGAGTAATCAGATAAAAATCATCTTTAAATATAGAGACCAGGGCCCTGTCTCACTAAGTCAGATTTCACTAAATTCACCACTGGTGATCCAGGACAACTTATCTAACAACGCTGGTTACCAACCACCACCTCTGTTAACCCTGCTCTTTTCCAATCCAGCTCTAATTCACACACATGAAAGAAGTGGGGTTTGAAACAAACAGCCACATCATGAAACATCAACAGATCCAGAGCAGGTTATTTAATATGCAGACTGTTGAACCCTGATAGGAATTGTGGTTATTGCAGCAGGATAAAAGGCATAAAAGTGTAAATAAATTTATGATGGATACTAATATAACCTGCCTATCTGTTTGTTAAAAGCCTAGGATGTTGGTTGTAGTGCAAACATTTACTATATTTTGACATGAGTCAAAATGAGTGACATGAAAAGCAAAGTCTGGGTTTGTAAAGATGCCACTCTGTACTCTTTAGTTCTTGTCACTATAATGTGGGGGGCAGCAGTATTTTTTGTCCACACTGGGATCCTGTAGGAGTGCTGACTCAAATTTTCCTCACAGGTAATTGTTGTTTTTTCATATGTTTCATCCATAAGCCTGAACAAAAACTGTCTATTGCAGGTTTGGTCTATTGCAACCTATGACAACAGAACTGAGATAACCCCAAGGTTATAATTAATCCTGTTTCATGAGCCAGGCCCCTGGTTTCCTTTGGTTAATATTACTCATTGACAATAGAAATAAACAATATGATATATAAGATATTCACAATTTTTCAAGGCTTTCTTAAAACAACAGTCAGATGAGGTTTTTCTTGCTGTAATCATTCCTCCTGTTCATAATGACTATTAGAAGATCCCTTCATAATGCACTTACCACAGTCTTCTTTCTGTGCAAAAATGTATTTAAAAGTTTATCTGAAGCTAATATGAAGCTTCAAGTAGATATCTTTCAACGTTACAGTCTTTTTAGTGCCAAAGTCCCTCTTTTTGTTACTATACTTCCACCACAGCTCAACAGGGAAACACTGTCTGAGGAAACACAAAGAGGGAATTTGATGATAAAAAGACTGTAAATGTGGCAGATATCCACTTGATATGACTGACTGTGTGGACACACTGTGGATTTTGGCCCCCATCACTTACATTGAAAGTACATTTGAAGGGGATCTTTTAATAGTCAGTATGAACAGAAGGAATGATTACAGCGAGGAAAACCTCTTTCACTGTTCATATGGACACCTGACCTGTTGATTTAAGACTGACTTGAAAAATGTGAGAACCTGTCCTTTAAACCTTTGTGGTAGCTCAATCAGCAGTGATAGCCTCACTAGCCAAAAATGAGAAATGTATGAAATTTGTTTTCTTGATGTGCTGTTGTAATGCTGTTGGTTCCCTGTCTACTTAGATGGAGAACTTCTTTGCATACAGCCAAATCATTTCATTTTAAAGTATATTTACATAAAGCCGTAATGTCACTGTATTATTATTATTGGCTCATGGTGATATTGACTAACCGCCAGAAACTTCCCTGAAAGTGAAGATCCACAAGAGCCAAATAAATCTTGTGATCACCTTTGACACTTCTCGTTCATTGCTGTGGGTATGTCAACACTAGCAAGTAGTTTGCTCATTAGCAAATATTGTGTAAATAACTCCAACAATTTATGTGACTTTCTTCCAAACAGAAACCACAATAATATTCTTCTTCTCCACAGACATTTATCTACACCTAGTAAACACTTACTAGTACTACCACTGCACCATTTTCTTTTTTGTTTTTTTGACAAATCACTACAGAGCTTTCAAGCAAAGTTTGCCCTAATTCTTTTTGCTGCCAATGACAGTTTACAGGCTAGATCGCTAATAGACCTTTTTTACAGCAGACATTTTAATTTGTTAAAGCAGGAAAAGCACAGATAATATTAATGTTGGCTAAGTTCCATTTAAGTGTCTAAGGAAACATCATGCACTATAAACCAGGGCTATGAATCAGCTGTATCACTTTGAATGACTTTGAATAAGCTACAGTTAGTAGTCCAAGTTTGTTTACATTGTCTCTCTGTCAATCACACATGTACACCACTCAAAGGCTTTCAGACTAAAGATTTTTAATATTAATTAAATTACTTTGAATTATATTAATTAAAAATCACATTGACATAATTTCAGAACTCAAATACACATAACATCATGTGGTGCCAATCTTCTTCTGTTTGGGTGTTGTGTACGTCCATGTTTTTTCTTGTACATTTTGTACAATTATTATTTCTTATTTTTATTTATGACATTGCAGATGTTGAGCACTTTAAACAAAGTAAAGCAAGTGAAGAGTGTCTCAAAGGAAACCCACAGAGTTAAAAATGGAAAGCAGAACACCAGAGAGAGAGAGATTGGTGAGGGGATTTATGACCACCCAAAGCTCACTTTGTCATTCCAACCTTATTATGTGACTGCTGAGAGTCATGGAGCTATATATAGACATCTATAGAGTAAAGGACAGGCGGCATCTAACACACATACACACACACTCACACACTTAGCTCTCTTTCCCCTTCCCTCTGTTGTCAGAGAAGCGAATGATGTCATCGTTGTACGTTGGCAGTGCTGTGCTGAACACTGCTGGTATGAAAAAAACAGCACGGGCTGCTGTAGCAGACTGTTCTGATGTAGCTTACACTGCTGCAATATAAAATGGGGGGAACAAAGCAACATATACTGTACATTATTCAACATCCAGTGCTTTGATGGATTAAATGAGTGATGTTTAAAAAACAGAAATTCTGCTTTTGGTGACCACATAAATAGGCAAATCAATAGAGGGATAAATGAATGTATTGAAAAGACATAACTGTGAATTAAGAGATAAAAGATTCAAACAAATTTTAGCAAAAGTTAAAGTATTAATGAGATAATAGAGCAAATGACTAAATCAATGAATACACAGAAAGAAAGAAATGCATACACAGGTGAAAGCATAGACAACAAAAAATACATGCAAATTAGCTTAATACATAACCCAAATAAATCCAGAAAAGAAAGAAAGAAACTAGTATGTAAGTAACAGAACACTACATGTGACACAAAGAGCTCATCCTGTTTTCTCTTTATGTCAGAGCTGCTGGACTCCATATGTAGCTTTATAGTGACACCTAGTGGATACTACACCACATTGCCCCCATGTAGCAACTTCAAACTATTATGACTATTATTGGATGCTACTGATATTACTGAAGTACAGTGGTGGCAAAGGTACAAGTGAAAGTCCTGCATATATTGGCTATACTATTCTACACATATGCAACTATGGATCTACATATCTGTGTGGGGATTCTTTAAAAGCCCCAAAGAGATATGGGACTTTAAAAAATCTAAAATTGCACACTCTTTTTATTATAGAACTATATTTTGGGGTGTTCATACTGTAGATTTGCTTGGACTTTATAGTTTTCTATATAGTTTATTTCCATGGGCTAAAGAGCTTTACTCACACTCTCTTAGAAGGCTGATTTGCTCTATATCTGAAGGAATCATTTATGTTGAACTGTTAACTCTATGATATATAAGATTTCGAAGAAAAATGTTTTTAAAATATAATTTGAAAACCAAAATTAAGGACATTATATATGCATATTTAACATATATTTAACATATTTAAAAGATCTTTAGTTGCTCAGTTGAGAACTGCTGTTCTTCCTCTGGCCAATAAGGTTGACAGATTCAAAAATATTCAGAAGGAAAACAGATTGTATGAGCTGTGTGATGTAGAAGTGAAAAGATTCATTTTATTTTGTATTGTAGAAATTTACTGTGACGATTTAAAGTTTGCCTTGAAATGGATCAACAAAACCCTGAAATATTCTGGTGTACAGATGATCAAAAATACAAACGTTTATTTATCAAAAACCTGGAAAAGAAGACATTTGTTGCATTTTGTTGTAGATAATGAAGGTCTGAAGATTATTTAAATTAATTTCCTTTATTTTTAGATTTAATACAGCATACTCTCTCTTTCTTTCTTATTAAGTAAATGTCCTGCATTCAAATTTTATCTCATGTAAATGTACATAAGTATTATCAGCAAAATGTACTTAAAGTACTGTATCATAAGTAAAAGCACTGTTACACTGTACACATTCTATATTATCTTATTATTTATTTATGATGGTATATTGTGTAAGCTGCATTTTAATGTTGTAACTGGTTGAGGAAGAACTAATTTCAACCACTTCATATGTTTTTCTGAGCGTGAATGTTTATTTTGACCTTGGTAACAGTATTTTGACAAAACAATTGGAACTCTTTGCTTTTAGAGGGGCTTTCAAAAATATATATATATTTTTATAGTCTTATATTTATAGTCTTTGTCAACAAATTGAGTTTGCTTGGTTGTCATGGAGCCACCACATTATACCATCATCTGATATGATGGCACCAAAGATCCATATTTCAATTACATGATGACACCAAAGTTATCTCCATGACAACTGAGAAAACTTCATCCATTGATGAAGACTGATGAGATGCAGTTGAAAGCTCCAGAAAAAGCTGGTACTGAAAGGGAATTTGCTTTGGTGAACAAATAATGCCATAACATGAAATAAAACCCTGCTGTGCTTTTAGGTGAAGCTGCCCTTCCCTGTGGACCAGATCACCAACCTGCCACGCAATGACTTCCAGATCCTCATCAAGATGCACAAGCTGACCTCAGAGCAGCTGGAGTTCATCCATGACATCCGCCGCCGCAGCAAAAACCGCATCGCTGCCCAGCGCTGTCGCAAGAGGAAGCTGGACTGCATCCAGAACCTGGAGGGCGAGATCCGCAAACTGGTACGATCAAGTAACAACCACACACCATGGATAAGCACACTCACACACACACACACACACACATATTGTTCCAGTCAAACATAGCAGCAAAGGTATATGACAGAAGCAGATCAAATATAAAAGTAATGTAACCTGAAATATGTGAGTGGACAACGCAAACAGCCTGTGGAACAACCTTAGTAACAAAGGCTACCAAACGGACACCATTTGTGGGCATGTGTGAACAATCTGATGTCAGTTTAATGGGGAAGTAGAGGTAACTTTGCAAATGGAGCATTCAGGCAAGTCCTGGCTTTTGACTTTAAGGGAGCATTTTTACATACTTTACCTTTGACCATTTTTAACATAGACATCTGTCATTATAACAGTATATAAGTGACGAAAGCATAATGTCCCCCTTAAAGTAATTTACCCAACAAGTCCTCCAAATTAAACAACAAAATATGTCACTTTTCATTGCCTTTGAAAACAACCCTTAGTAGTATTTCTGATGTGATGGCCCTGTCAGCAGGGACCATCATAAAAGGATGACAGTTATTTGCCAAGGCTATGGTTAAGGTTTGGTTAGGTAGGTAAGGTTAGGTTTAGGTACATCAGTTAGGGACATCACAATTTGGCTTACAATAACTACTTTCACAGTGACAACTAATGTTCTAATGTCCTTCTAACAAAGGTTGTTATGGTTAAAACTGTTAAGTTAAATTATTGTGATCATGATTAAAATAAAGGAAACAAGAAACAGACAGTGGTCTCCCATGTCAAAGTCACATGCTTTGTGGACCCATCCAATCAGCCTGACCTCCTCCCTACAAAGTTTTGAGGCTTTACATCAACATCACACTAGCTCCCCCTTTGCTTGTGACAAACAAGAGTTATAATTAACTAGACCTTGTTAGAGATCAGTTAAATATTAAGCAGGACTTCAGACAGAAAAAAATGCAACAGAGTATGTTGGTGGGAATGTGCTGTTTCAGGTAACAGTGAGATATAAAATACGATCCACAAAGTCCAGTTTGAGTAACAGATCCACTAGTTTAAAGGTTCATCAGTCACCAAACACTGCACAGTAGCTCATAATACTACAACTATGGAAAATCACGGTGATAATCGTTAATTCGCTCTGTGCTAATGCCAGTCTGAACATGGACCTAGATACCTAGATCATATTTGGCCTTTGAACAAACAACTGATGCTTTTATTTTTATGGTGAAGACAGTCTGGGTATACCTCATGTACAGTATTTCTGCCACCCTAATGACACTCTAACTCTTATTAACTTAGGTGTGTGAGAAGGAGAAGCTGCTGAGTGAACGCAACCAACTGAAGGTGTGTATGTCTGAGCTGTGGCAGAACCTCTCCTTCCTCTCCCAGCAAGTGTGTAGGGAGGTTCAGGGCAGCCAGCCAGCTGCTGTCTCTGCCAGTATCGACCTCACATCCAACCCACCATCGCCTTCTTCTGATGAGGGCACGTCACCGCAACAAAGTGAAGCTACATGTCTGTTGGAGATGGGTCCCAGTCAGCGGGGGCTAGGGGAAAGGCAGTCAGGGGTGGAGGTGTCTGGTCTGGGGCAGGAGAACCCAGAGTGTGCACTGGTGCTTGGATCCACTGAGGAAGTATGTAGCCCCACTGTAACAGTGGATTTCTGTCAGGAAATGACTGAGAAATGCACAACGGAGGAACAGAAGAGACATGACTGTACTTAGAGTCTGGTGGCAAAGTTTTTGTCTATTCATACTTGTCTATACCTTGATATTTGAAGTATTTTTTTCTTTTTTTGTAATGGACGACACAATGGCTGTCTTCTCAGCAATACTGTTCAACAGGTATTTTTGGACCGGTGATAAAACAAAAGCACTGGCAGCTTTCTCTTTCTCTCTCTCTCTCTCTCTCTCTCTCTCTCTTCCTCTGTCTCATCCTGACTTTTTCTTCCTGTCAGCTTCCCTCCCTCCTTGTGCATCATGGGAGGTTAAACTCAGGAATTTCTCAGAATGTTCAGTAGCCTAATGTCCCTGTTAACATGTACATGCACTTTACTTTACAGTCCTGTCAAATCTTGATAATTACTTCAGTACATATACTACAAGTGGTACAAGTGGTTTGAAGTAAATTATTCACATTTGACCTCCAAAACAGTTTTAATTTTGAGCATCTGTCACTTCTGGTTTACTTAAGGGAAAGGCGCAATGTTTTGGATTTTGCTTTCGTTCTCAGAGTGAGATGAGAAGATTGGTAACAATCTCATGTCTGTGTGTTCAGTGCTGTAGTCAGGAACTGTTTAGCTTATCTTAGCTCAGCATAAAGAGTGGAAGCAGGGAGAAACATCTAGCCTGGCTCTGTCCAAAGTGAAACATGCCTGTCAACAAGCAGACTTATAGACGCAATCTCTCTTGTTTGGTTAACCTATACATGAATAGAAATGTCATAATTTGTGATTTTAGAGAGACTGCTGGAACTAGTATTTCTTTAGAAGGAAAGATTTATCTATCTTCTCAGCACATCTGGCTATAGCGTGAGCTACCAGATGCAGTCAGTCCAGGCTTTGATTTGGTCTCAAACCTGGCAACATCACTGTGATAATGTTGCATTCATGCAATGTAAGAACAGAAAAATTTTCCATCATTTTGACTTGGGAGGATTCACACATTACTCTAAGATGGTTACCCCCACTGCTAACCTTCAAAAGTCACACCAGCTATATTGATTATATTAGTGTTAATATTAAATTTTATTTAGATGTAACTTCTAGCAATGGTGGCTTTGCAGCCATTTTGCTCCCAGTCTGTTGACACCAGTGTTGCCAACTATTTTCAATGAAAAGTAGCTAAAGCCAGCTTGAAAAGTTGCTTGATGTTGTGTGCTAATTTGCATATCGGTGATGTCATAACATAGCTATTTATACAAGATTTTTAAAAATGAAAGTTAAAAAAAGTCAAACTTATCTGATTCTAACTAACTATATCATTAGCTGTTATGTTTGAAGCTGCTATCATGTCATCAATATGCATCTAAATCTAACTACCTCTATTAAAAAATAATGCAGGCTGTTGTAGACTGTGGAGGTAATTTGGAGGCTAACGTCAACGTTTTTTTTCCCAACTTTGCTCCTTATACTCATGGTCTGACCAATGGCATCCGGTTAGCCAAGAAAGAGTTGTAGCATGTAACTCCTACTAAAACCACAAATTTTCATTGTTACGTTTTGTTTGTGCACAGATTAACAAGTGTTAATCAGTGAGCTTTAGAGGTGTTGGCAGGTGTATTTTTGAACTTTGGACAGAGCCAGGCTAGCTGTTTACCACTGCTTCCAGTCCTTATGCTAGGCTAGGCAAGCAGCTCTGGACTTAACACACAGATAGAGACTGCTATCCATCTTCTCCTCTCAGTCTCAGGAAAAAGAAAATAAGTGTATTACCCAAAATGTCGAACTAATCCTTTACATTATTAACTATTTGATACAACATCAAATAGCTTTCCTTTTGGCATATGACTTAACATTTCAAGTGACCAATTAATTGTTGAGTGACACAGGACTTTAAAGTAAAATGTTACCAAAGGTGTGTATTTGTAAAATTTTACATTAGATGAAATGGTGAAATGAACTCTCATTATGCAAAGTTTCTTTTGTCAAACTTCACTTTTACTTTTTCTTGTACTCAGATGGACGTTTCTACATGTTTCTCTTCTGCCTTTTTGTCAAATCTGCGCTAAGAGACAGAACTACATTACACAGTTGAAGCACTGCCCAGCACCTCCAAGAGGTGACGCCTGGCATTGAATATGAGCAAACACATTGTGACATTGGCACTTAACTCAAGTCCCAAGCCAATCACTGGGTGTCCAAATAGATTAAAAGATCATGCTGATGTACATTTACATTAATGCTGGCCATTTTCCAAAGCCTGTTGTACAGCTTCAGTGTGTTTCTCAGTGTTTTTCATTCATCTCTGTGTAGTATGAAAATCAACATGCAGAAAAGTTGAAAGTTGCTTGAGCTTGGCAAACCATTACATCCTTTCTATTTCTGGCATTGTCAAAGTTACATACATGCTGGTCAAACTGGGTAATGCTTTATAATTTCCTAACAAGAAACTTGAAGGTTCCCGGAAAGGACTATCATTTTGTAATAATTATACATAGTTCAATTTAATTTAAATAAATTGGTACCAAAATAACCAAAATGTAAATATTTATCTCTCTGTGTGGTTGTAAATTACAGGCAATCATACAATTCACAAAATATAGAAAATAACATTTTTAACAGACTCATATCGGTGGGTTTAAATGGGTCTCCAATCATTTTTTTAGCTCATCTAAAGAAATTCATCTGGGAAATTAAAAACTTCCTATAGACTTTACCCAACCATGTTCCCATTACATAATGTTCTGGTTGTTATTTATTTATTTATTTATTTATTTATTTATTTATTATTTTACATATTACTATTTTTACAGTAGTACCAGAAAACATAGTCCTCTCCAGGAAACTTCTTTGGAAATGATAAGGAATTACAGCACCTGTTAAATAAAGTGTTACCTGAAATTGTTATAGCAGGTTGACTTGAAAAGTCTACACATTAGGACAACAAAACTGAAATTATTAATGGATAAAATTAATATCAAAAATAAGAACACACATTTACTGTGATATATTTCGTATTTCAAGCAACTCTGCTAGTTGATAGATATATCATACATTATTACAGAGTGAAATGAATGGAAATCAATAGTTGTCTGGAAGGTAGAAGAAACATAATGGTATGCTTTGGAAAATGGACAGTAGTATAGTAAAGTAAACATGATCCATGTTAAAGCTAAAATTGCAAAAAACACTGGTAAGGTCCCTTAAACATCAGCGTAAACAAGTCGTAAGTGCTCTTTTTGACCCATTTATTTATTGTGTTATATGTAGTAAAAATTTAGTGTTTGTACCTACAGTAATCATGTATTTAGCTGCACTGTTCTTGTATAGTACATAAATAGCCCTACTAAAAGTATTTGGTACAGGATCTGGGTGTTTGACACCCTACATTATTAAATTTGCATATCATATGTAATTTTGTGGAGACACACAGCAAAATGATCAATATCCACATACAAATCAGTATCCTTAATAGTGTACAGTATGAAGTTCAAAGCTTCAAACAAATTCTGGTGCATTATTGATTTAGGGAGATGCCAAATTCATCTGCTGTTCAAAAGTCGATAGTGATTCACGTGGCAGGGGTGAGTGCTGCTGCCGTCTGCTTTGTTGCTGCCCAACACTCTGCTGCTGCACTGTCAGCTTCACAGTGGAGCAGGTTCATGGCATTTGAATACTGGATGTATTTGAGCTTTTAGCCATCAGGGTTAGGTTGAAGTCACTTTTAGTAAAGTAAGATCAAACTACAATTAAAAAAAAAAAATTACATTATATCATTGCACTTGTGTTGGAAATTGGTCAGGCATTCTTAAAGTAATGGGAGTAAATTGGAGTTACCAGAATTTGTAAAACCAGTTGGATCAGTAGATAATGACAGCGTGACCATACTAGCTTTAACAAACTAGAATTAGCAAATAGAAAAAAATCCATGGTATTGGAAGGGAAATAAACTGATACCACCCATGATATACTGTAACCACAGGACCCTGTAAACCAATGACAATCTCATTATGATGTACTGATTTCTCAGAGTACATAGAAGATCACTGATCAGCTGGTTTTCATAGACTTTAATTCCTTAATGTGAACTTGTTTATTTATTTGAACTCTTGTTGTTAGGGGTTGGGGCGAGGTTTAGAGAAAATTGCATAGATGTAAAATGTAGATTTGCAACTCTTTCTTAGAGTTGATTTGTCAATGGTTGTATTTTTTTTATTGTTGACAATTTCATGAAAAAATAAGCCTTTATTTACAAGTCACACATGTACTTACTTAAGTTATAATATTTTAACTTAAAGGGGTGTATGTTTACAATTTTGTGTATTACCTGTTCTTTTTGTTTTGTAAAGATATAATTAAGAGCTGAGACGTAAGTTGAATAGAAAAGCTGATAAAGCTCTTTTTTTACATAAGTTAAAAGTGTTGATGAATTTGTGAGAAAAATAAGCATCAGACAAGTGCAGCTACAATTTCTTGCCTTAGAGGTTACAGAGGCCAAACTATCCAGTAAGGGAACAAAGGATTTTATTCAATGGAAACAACACTGCAGCATTAAAAAACTGCAAAATGTTGCAACATTTTCTCAAGTTTCTCAAGACATGGACGTGGCCCCTTCTAACAATATGCTGTATTTGTCTGAGATGAAATCTCAAGAGGAACAGACAAACAGTACAACTTTTTTTCTGACTTTTTGTGTCACTGTTAACCAAGCTTCTTTTCATGACCCCTCTGGAAATACGGAGACCCACAATGTTCAATAGTAACTAAATAAATAAATAATCATATCAATGAATACTGGCGAAATATGCAATGAAATTATGAAATAATTACTCCGATTATTTTGAAAATGGTGTGAAATTAAAACTGGCTTTGGGAAAAAAGAAAAGAAAAATAGAATTGAAATAAAAATTAACTACAATAAAATATTATGTTATTATGAAAAGATAAGATTCCTAATAATCAGCTAAGTTTTAAAAATGTGTTGATTATTTCACAATTTTGTGGCTACATTTTTTTTTTTATATGATTATTTATTTCATAGTATCTTCTTTATTTATTCAATACTGACCACTTTGAATCTCCATATAGAAAAGCCAAATGCTCTTCTTAGTGTCACTTTGAAATATACCATAATAGAAGACCAACTGTTAAAAAATGACAATTTACTTGATGTAATTAATAAGTTGCTTTTCTGTCATTGAGCTCAAGGAAATCAAAGGAAGCTACACTTGCATAAACATCAAAATGAGGTATCAAATCATTTTGTAGCATTTAATAATTCATTCTACACAAAACTTTTTTGCAATTCTTTGCACCATTTAGCAGAACATAAAACAGATGAATACATGCCATGAAATGATTCACCTCCTTTTGACTTTCTCATGTTATCAAGCATTAATATTCCTTCCTTTTTCTCCTCATGCTAAAATGTAATAGAAACTACTCTTACTACTGGCTGAACTGAAGGCTGCAATCAGAGATGTGAAAAATCTGTTATTTCAAGTTGGTCCAAGTCTGACAGAGGTCAGGGAGCAACATGAAGGCTGCACAATTTTCTTTAGTTATTTTATATTCCCTATGAATGGAATAAGATCAGACCAAAACATATAAAATTCTTAAGAATACTCAGTTTTTTCATTTTGAGAGAACTCATTTTTTTCCATGTGGTCCTTGTGTTCTTCCATATACTGTACACACAACAGCAACTGTACTGTATCTGTATCTAGCAGCATTGCATCTGGTTAGTTAGCATAGAACATCTGTAACATGAGTGGAAGGTTGAATTCAAAACAATTTATCATGTTGTTTGATAGCTGTAAGGTTAAAAATGCTAATATGCATTTAAAGGAACATATCAGTGTTTATTTGTTATTGTTTTTTTGTTTTTTTTACCCATTTACTTCATATTACATATACTACATGCTGCTAACCATTCTCAAACACACTGTAGACTGCAGAATATGTTCTGAATTGGTTTAAGCATGGTGTCACAATCTACTTGTGGATGCATTAAAACTTGTCAGTGAGTTACATTATTGGCATGTGGTAATGCAATGCTGACTTTTCAAATCAATCTGCACTTACAGCTGCATCACCATGCCACAAAAACAAAGCAGATGTGATGTTAATAGTTAGTTAGCTAATCCAAGCAAGTTTCCAGTCTCTGCAAGTTGATTATCAGATTGTACCATAAGAAATGAAAAATGATAGCTGCCTGGACAGCATTCAAAAACCTAGGAGTGTATTTAGAACATGGTTCGCAGCATTAATGTAAGTACTGCAAAAACTACTGGTATGGCTCTTGATGTGTATTTTTAAAAGTATGTCATACCGTGTAGCATGGGGCACCAAGACTCTGCATGTTTTCAAACACTGCAGGTGATTGCCTCTCTATGCTGAAGGTCTGTTCATCAGTAGATTAAAGTAAAAGCCTGCAGACTCTTGGGTCTCTAGTTGAGAACCACTTGGTTTCCACTGTATACTGCCATATTAATATGACATCAGATTATTGACGTGATCCTACTTTGATACTCAAATGGCTGTAACATTACATTTCTCTTCATAAGATGTTAGAGTTTCCAACTTTCCAACATCTCTGAATGCAGCACTAATCTAGGAACAACAATTATTGTTTAAATATTGCACAGTGGTTATCAGGAAAGCTTTCCAGTATGGAAGTTAACATTTTGAAATCAAAGGCCTTCATTGGTAATTACAGTACATGGTGGCAGACTAAAGGGAGTAGTTATTAAAGCGATCTGTTTACAATAGGCGTAAATCGGGGGCCACTGCAGCTGTAATCCAGTTTCGCTTGAATCTCAGATTGTGACTTTTGAGGTTTCTTTACTCCTCAGTTGAACTAACTCTTGACACTTATCTACCTGGATGATTCAGCATACCTCTTCATATGGGTAAGGACTGTATGATAGACATGTAGACAGTTTCTGTGGCGTTGTTTCTAACTTTTTACAGTGGTTACATCATTGTATTTGTAGATTTTGGTGAGCCATTTTTTACGTGTCCTTTTTTTTTGAGTACCTGCAACATGACTGTTATATGCAGATTCAGCATTTTTGATTTCATTTTTTATCTCTGAATGTTCAAATGACCTGTGTTTAGTTTTGATTTTTTTGTAAATATTGTGCAACATGTCATGTTTTTTTTATTTGATATGAAAAAGGTTTTAAAGAAGAAAACAGCATTTTGTCTAGGCAATTTTTGTTGAGAAATAAAATAAAAAGCATGAGAATTCTAGTGTGGTGTTGTGTGGATTTGGATTAAATATCTGTTGACAAAACATTTGCTGTTTTGTTAAGAAGCATTTAATCTGAATATAATAGAAATTAGCATAATTTTTCATGAAATTACTGTATGTAAATGACTATACACAGATACAGATTATAATCAAGTCTTTGATTTAGAAAAATGTATTTAAGCTTATACAGTCCATGTTAGAGAAGCAAACAGATCCTCTGAGGAATTTGCTTCATAATCCACAGTGCTGTCTCTAAAAAATACAGCCAACACAAGGAAAGATATCCACATTTTTAAAAAGATACAATCCTTTCCTGTTAGTGCCCACATGTATGCATTGTAAGGTGCTTCTAATCCAAACACACTGGGGCTTTGTCATTGAGTCTGCTGCCTCATCATGGCTGACTATTTCACTGGTTTTGGCCCCATGTGACGTGAATGGTGGATCAATGTTGATGGCTGGATCATTGATACAGTTTCTCCTGTACCAAGCTGGGCTTTGGAACGCAGCTCCTATGGCCATGGTGTTAGCCTCTTCTTTTCACTTCTTCATGATAGAGGAGATATCCAGAAACATACTCTGAGAAAGACAAGAAGACAGCTGTAACTTAGCTGGTGCTGAACATAAACCACACATAGCATACATGCAAGCACTCTATCATTCATTCAAATGCACACACAACACATTTCTGTAAACCTAACATCTCATCTGGGAAAAACAATAAGAATGACAAATAAATCCTTTACTACTAATTTAAAATTAGTCTTTGGAAGAAAAACAGTGTGTAGATATACATATTTTTCTGCAAAAACATTATTGTTGTTCAGTTGTTTGGTCATGCCATTGTTGATGAGGTAGTAGTATAAGGATTTTTTAAAATATAAAATATGAAATCTATGGAGTCTGGCTGGTGTGTTTTTAAATTTTAGTTATAATCTATATACTTTAAATAGAAATTAATGGTGCATCAGTTTTTATCAGCATATTTTAAATTTAGATCCTGTATCTCCTGGTTATACTAATAACTAATATGTATCTGATGAACATATTTCTCATTACCAGCAATATTACTTTACTAAATTTATTTTAGTGTTGTCACCTGCCCCCCTTCCCCCCCGAAAAAATAAATAGATAAATAAATGAATACATGTGCAGCGATGGTTCTAAAGACACAAACATGCCTTTCGTTTATTACAATATTTGCTAAAAAAATCTAATTACAATTACAATATATGACATATATATGTCTATCTGATGTGAAGGCCAGTCAGTAGGATCAGCTGAAAGTGGCTGGTCTGTCTCAGCAGCAGCAGGTGTGTCCAGCTCCACGGGCTGGGCAGAGGAGCCTGTATCTGGTGCTTCTGCAGGGCAGATAATACACTTATTACTTATTCTCACCTCATGTCCACACAAGCTTCACACATGAACACAAGTCATAATATAATCTTTTATAAGGAATTTACTTGAATCAGCTGATTGAGACAAATGTATTAAGTGTGCAGACAATTACAGTTATACAAATGAGGTGGCTATTAAACAAGATGACATTTAAAGTTGTGCATATGTTTGTATTCATGTATTCACACACCTAAGAAGAGTGACAAGGTGGAAACTGTGGTCAGTGTTGTGCTCTCATCATCAGAAGATGTAGCCAACTGTTGAGATGTTTCTTCAAGTGGTTCTTTCGATATACAGAGGAAACAAGTTCATTAATTAGATTGTATATAGCATTACATGTAGTGTTTACATCAGATTATTTACGATGTAGAATGTCTAAATTAACATGTTACACTCACTCACCTTAAGAAATAGGCACATCTGTTGATGTACTTGGGCCTTCACCAGTTGTGTGTGATGGTGATTGTAGATATTTTGAAATGATATAAAAGACAATGTGGTTAGCTACCATAGCTAGCTAACTTAGCTTACATCAACATTAGATGCTGAGCGCATGCTGGCTAGCTAACCTAGTGGGCTAACGTTAGCTAGCGCTTTCCAATGTAGTTTAGCTAGCCATAGCAGCTAACGTTAGCTAACTACATTAGGAACTAGCTAGCTACATAACAAAACTTCAGAAAATACATACCTTTATGTTTGGCACGCTTCTCCTCTTCTTCTGTTTTTGTTTTTCTGACCTGCAACCCTGATGTTTTTTTTTTCTTTTCATCTTGAAATGCGCTCCTCTGGCTCTTCCAGTTCGCACACACCCCACTTGCTCAGCCCTGAGCCTTCGTTTTAAGTGAGGAGTTGAGTTGTAAACAAGGCTACCCTGACATTATGTAATTAACGTTGCATATTGTGTAACCCCCTGTAAAAACTGTATTAGTGCTATGGGCAGGCCACGAAGTGCGCCATTGCATTCGATAATGAAATTGGCTTGTTATATCAGTGCCCCCCTTTAGATGGCCCCCTAGGCAGTTGCCTAGGTTGCCTATAGCTAGGATCGGGTCTGGTTGTCACCATCCGTTCTTGCACTACCTGAAATGACAGCACATGGCCTCCTTTCTTTTGTTGTTGCAATTTTGCTTTTCAAATTGCCTTTCATTTAGTTGGCCTCCTGTCAAAATTGAAGGGTGTTATCTGAAATAACTTCTTCTCATTGCTTCCACTGAGAACATTGAATGGACAGAAACTGCCTATTCGTCCCTGTTGGGCTTCATCCAAATCACAAAAATGAGCTTTGTCTCTCCCTCTTTCTCTTGTCCATCCATCACTTCATCTCCTCTTCCATCTTTCACTCTTCAAGTATCAAGTCATTTTTCGTTTTATGCTGAGTTAATTGGTTCCCTCACTGTACTGTGGCATGTTTTGGCCACATTTGTTGTGTAGCTTATAGACTACATGACTCTACCAGTGGATGGGTGAATTACTTTTTTCCCTTTGACTTACACTAGCAATCTTGATGATGTTTAATGTTTTAAACATTTGACTGATTAACACTGTGATGGCCTGAACAATGATGGCAGAAGAATCCCAGGTTGGGGAAGGTTAGTTGTACTCTTTGCTTTATAACTTTGACATTCTGTTCTAGTGTAAAATGTGATTGGGACACATGATACTATGACACTTATGATAATTTCTGCTCTTTACTTGCCATTGACATTCTCCGCCCCCCAGCGGGCGGCATCATGGGCATGTCTCCCTGCAGGGAGCCCAGTTCATCCGACTCCTCTGAAGTATGTAATGAAGGGCTTGTGCAGCCACTGATTGACGACAAGCTGTCAGATGGCGGCCTGATCATGAAGCTGGTCTTCCTGGGGTTGGGGATCAGGACCTCGCTCCCCATTGACCCCCTTCGCTCATCCTCACCCAGGTCTCTGATAGCGCTTGGCCTTAAGGTGCTACTGGACAGCAGAGCTTCCAAATGGCTAGGGTGAGGGTGCTCTCCCTCATGGGTATCCTCGTGATGGCCTGGTGCACTTCCCTCGACATTGGGCATAGCAGAACCCCAAGATGGATTGTGGTCCACCATGGCTGTGCGGACCACTGGACCTTCATGGGTTTGGGGGGCTTGGATTGAGCAGTTCTGGCCAGACCTGGGTGGCATCCTTGGTTGGGGGCAAATGTAGCTGGTCTGACTGTGTCCCAGATGAGCCAAGCTGTTGTGTCTCAGGGCCTCCTGGTTGGCTTTGAATCCGGCATTGTAATGAGGAGGCTTCATGTCTGCCTCTGGAATCACTTTGAAGGTCTGAGTCAACGGCCCATTGTAAGGTGATACATTGCTCATTACACAAAGGTGCGGTAAGGATGCCTTCCCCTTGGACTTGTAAATCAAACTGTCATCTTCCATATACCTCTCTCCATAGAGTGTCTGTTTGATTTTCCTGATGCCCAGGTGGGATATTTCCAGAATGTTGAGGAAAAGTGACACACCGGCTATGGCAATCATGAAGACCATGAAGATTGTCTTCTCTGTGGGCCTGGAGATGTAACAATCTACACTGTTGGGGCAAGGCAGTCTCTCACATTTATAGAGTGGCTCAAGTTGGATACCATAGAGTACATACTGGCCCAGGATGAAGGAGACCTCCACCAAAGAGCGTGTAAGGATATGGATGATGTAGGTTCTCAACAGAGAGCCTCTGAGAGGAGCCTTCTTCACCCTCCTCTGCTCATCCAGCCTCTTCAGCTCCCTCTCCATGCGCTTATGTTCGTCCAATGCCAACTCAGCTTCGTCCATCTCCTCCTTCAGCTGGGCCCGTTTCCGGTGGCGTTCCTTCTCCAGGGCTCGGATGCAGTAGAGGGCATGGCCCATGTAGACCAGCGAGGGCGCAGAGACAAAGATCACCTGCAGGACCCAGTAGCGAATGAGAGAGATGGGGAAGGCACGGTCATAGCAGACTGCCTTGCAGCCTGGCTGGTCAGTGTTGCAGACAAACTCGGACTGCTCGTCGTCCCATACATCCTCAGCGGCTGCTCCCAGGATCAGCATGCGGAAGATGAAGAGTATGGTCAGCCAGATCTTGCCCACAATGGTGGAATGAATGTGGACCTCTTCTAGGATGCTGCCTAGCAGGTTCCAGTCACCCATGGTCAGCTTCTCACCACTTCACTGCCACATGACCTCAAACTGTGGAGACACAGCATTCACACCTGGATAAGCCTCACAAGCCTCAACCTCACAAAACCATTAGGTAAGTCTTTGCTTTGACATGTTTTTTCTAGCTGTTTTAGATAAGATGTTAGTATCAGCTCTGCACCTGCATGGCACATTTCTTTCCACAAATTTATTCATAAACTTGGTAGTGGGCAGTGATATCCTAGCAAGTGGTGCCCTCATTCAGTCTTTTGTAGGAAGGTTCACGTCTCTCTAAGGAAGATAACTGTCAGTCAGGTGTTGTACAGCCTATGTTAAAATGACGCCTGTCCTGAGCAAATGTCAGGTCAGACCAAACTGAGAGAAGCAAAACTGTGGCCTGGCACTGTGATGCAACTTTAATATAACAAAGCCTGAGTGTATTACAGTCTATTACAATCCAAGATAGCAAAAATAGCAAAATCAGATTTGATTTGAACATAGGGCTTATATTATATATCAGTATATCACCATGGCTGATGTCACAGACCTCTAGCATTTGTTCCATTATTCAGACTATGGAGCAGCTCCATAAGTTGTTTCTGGATGACATCATTACTACAGTATGGTGTTTTGAGACACTTATACTTGCAGTCCAATAATTTTATTGTATCACTGATGTTTCAACCACACTTGGATCTTTTTCAAGGGCTTGAAAAAGTGTAGTTGAAACGTGGACCATGTAATTGAAACATTGGTGATACAGTAAAATTATTGGTGCTTAGTGTGTGGTCGAATAATGTCAAATATGTCACTGCCATGACCAGAATCTGATTTTTGGTGTGCATTTACCAGGCAACTCTTCCTGATACAGAGGCATTCACACACAAAAGTGTCATACAAATAACATGCAAATTCTATTTTAGGGTGGATTTTCCCTGCTATTAGTATCCAAATGTGAGTATAGCCTGGTTCTGGTCAAAAATTCAGCTGGAGTCTTTACTGTCTTCACAATAACAACAAAAAGTATAACATTTACAAACACCATTTAGGACATCTGAGAAAATTATTTTACATTTGTTATTCCTGGAACTGTTGGTTGCAAAGTCACACTTTTGGGTGCATGACATAACAGCAAATGACTACATTCAATGAATCAACCATCTCAGCAGCACTTACATTTCACTGGTATGGGTTCCCTCTTTGCCTCTTGATGCACTTCATCATGTTTATATAAGCATCCTAGCAATTCACTGCATCAGTATGGCTACCCCATGGAGGTGTTTGGAAGTCCTCTTGCGTCGCTCCCAAACTCCAATACACATCTCCTTGTTCTCCTGTGTCTTTGTCTCTCTGTGTATCTGTGGGCGCTGTGGCTGTCTGTGTGCTCTCCCGTGTTACATGCTGGGTTCACAGGATGTGAGCATCGATCTCTTCACGACGGGACAATGCTCCCCTCTCCCCTCCCTTCTCCCACGCCAGCAGTGCCAACTCCAACCAATGCCATCAACAGGACACTCTCTGAGAGAGAGAGGAGATATTTGTTTATGGTTTGTCTTTCACATAGGGCCTGCTTTAACATAAAGATGGAACTGAGCCAACTAGGCGGCCTCACGGTATGAACTCAGACGTCTATTTGATGTGGATAATGTGGTTCAGTATCATGTCCTACCTGACATCTTTATTGCACACAGCTTTTAATGCATGTGAGTCCATGTACATGCATGCATGACTGCCTGGCACCCCAGAATATTGTATTCATTGTTTCAGACAGAAATGTGAAGATCATATTAGATATATGGTATCAGATTAATGCAGGCTAAACCCAAACAGTAGCATGTTGACAGATGATAAACATTTATCTCAACTGTATGAAATCTAACAAAATTTTATATTTAAAAAATAAAAATTTACATAATATTATTATACACTTTTCTGTTATTTTAAAGTATTATTGATGTAAACAAACCTTTAACAGCATCAGAGTAACAAGTTACAAATGTAACCTTAGTTTAAGCTGCACTAATCAGTATTTTTATATAAACAATGGATCAAATGACTATGTGTAATGTGGAAGAGATTGTTCATAGTGACAAACCCACCGAGAATCATCACCACCTCTGCAGCTCCCTTCAGCTCTGCAGAGCTTTTAAGCCTCTTTTAACTTGTTTTGGTTTTAAATCCCACACTGTACACTGTTGCTATGTGTCTGCTGGGTGTATAAATAGAAAACTGCAACTATAACAATTCTCCAATGAAAATGAAATTCATAAACAAACCAAAATGAAGTGATGTTAAATGTTCATATCCAATTTAGATGTTTTAACTGTCTCTGCAGTGTCAAGACCATTTTTTCGAACTTATTCTATTGACTTTTGTACTGCAGCCTAATAGTGCAATAACATGCATTAGTTTAGTTGTATATGGTATACTGAGGCAATGTATTTTAGACCAGAATGCAGTGCTGTATGTCAAAAAACAACAATGACACAACAAGCACATACGCATGAATTAAGCATATTGAATGCTAACACTGTGCTGCTCAGCAAAGGCCCACAGACCCCCTCCCTCAGAGTAAAGCAATAGTACATATTACTGGCTTGATTTGAGAGCCCTGGTGCTTGGCTGCATAAAATGACCAGCTGTGCCTGGAGGGCCTTTAATTAGGTTTCCATCACACGCTGACAGAGTCAATGGAGCATTGATTTGATTTTCCCTTCAGAATCTGCTGCTGTGTGGTCGCTGAGGCCAAATGCCATATGTCACACCAGGATCATTGGGTTACACAACCAACGGCTGCCTCATTAGGGGCTCCTCCCACCAGCCTGACTGACAGCTGAGCAGTGAGAGTGAGACTGTCTAATCTGCCTGTATGTTGACACTGTGCATCAACTCACCCACATGTTAGTCTTGATATCCTTGTGAGGATTTTCTGTTAATTCACTAACTTTTAACCAGTGCTGCTTCTAGCCTAAGAGGCACTCTAGATGAGATCTGAAAATGTCTCCTCATCTTCCAACCCCACTGTCTCAAAAAAATGTTAGTTAGTTAGTCAGTCGTTAGTTTCTTTAATAGAGACAATGTAGATAAACATTGCTACACAAGAAAAGGTAATGCAACAGATGTAATGTAATTAGGGCATCTAACTAACTTGCATCCTCTGTCCCTGGTTAGACTTTTAAATTCAGGTAAAATCAGACAATATGATGCAAAAACATTTCAAGTGACACTGCTATTCCTGTCAGTTCTTATGAATGTACACAAACTTATACAATTATATTTGTGCTTTTAGGGATACATCTACAGTATGTTGTACCAAAATATGTTTCATTTATTACTAAATTATATAGATTTTTTCTTCTGCCTGATTAGACCTCTGGCAGTGGTGGAAGAAATATTCAGATCCTTTACTTGACTAAAAGTACCAATACAACAGTCTAAAAATACTGCATCTGAACAAAATGTTGTCCTTATAATTTACTGAGATAATTGACAGTGAGTGGACTTATTTTCCAATTAAAGAAGACAGTGGGGATACTTTTTGATTCCAATTATCATCTCTGTCAGGCTAGTCCGAGATGAGTCAGTTAGATTTGTGTCTGACTTGATCCCAACTTGCCCTGACATCATGTAAATATAAAAACAATATCCTACTTCACTGTAAAGTCCATTCTCAGTGTATGTGCACTGGAGGCTTCAAGTTCCCACATTGCACTTGTGTAAGTTGCATACTGGACCACGATTGGCACCAAATTAGTTGTGATGTCACAAATCATGCTCGTAGGTGAGATGGGCAGGTCCAGAAAATAAGTCTGACCAGCAACTGATTTACAGTGTGCATGCTGAGCAGTGGGTAGAGGTCAACCCACTACAGTGTTAAATTTCTTTTTCTATGTTTAGTAATATGAGGAGGAATAAACACTCTCATGATTATCACTGAAAGCCTATAAGCTATGTCACTTTAATACCCTGTCATACAGAAGAACATCACTAGAACAACTATTATGAGTGGTTGAGTACAAGCTTGAATAGATTGATTTGATAACATGTTATTAAATCAGGATTGGATCTAACAGGATGTACATAAGCATTTCCATCACTTCCTGTACATACTTGGAAGGCTGCTGGAAACTCTCCTACAGTGTTTTGTGACTTCCTCCTGTTTGACTGTGTGTTCTCATCCACTTTCCACAAAAGGCAGTTTATCTTGAACGAGCCAAATGTCAGGCAGCTCTGTGCCTCAAATTTGAATTTTTCTCAATTTTCCCTGCTTGCTCTAACTCTCCTCTCATTGCAGACACAGCCAACCTGCCTTGCAGAAAGCCCAGTGTTTCTCACCATTCCCTGTCACCTGAGTCCATTTCCAGTCTGCTTTTCTGCCCATCAGCTTGCCGCTTTTGTATATGCTTGCCTGGTTTTCTCTGCCTGCCTGTTACTGACTTTTGCCTGCCTTCAAGTAAACTTGAACTTTTATCCTTCGAGCTTCAAAAACGCTCTTCAGAAACCAATGGGTGACATCATGGCGACAACATCCATATTTTGTACAGTCTATGGTAGTCACTGAGTCACCTCATGTTATCCTGAGCTGCAGAGTTCTAGGCCCCAAACATGCGCCTTGCAAACGAACATGCTTACAGCAACGCAAGATTGTGTTGTTGCGTTCTGCATTGTGTCATGTGAAAATTCTCAATGCAACACAATCGTGAGCTGCAGTCTGAGCTTTACAGCTAGGGGTGCTATAGCGAACGAATATTTAGGGACTGTTCCTAATTTATCAGTAGGAGATGGGTGGCTGGGGTGTGACTTCATTTTTTTTTTTTTTTTTATCTTGACCCTCCCCAGAACAACAAATATTTTTCCTTGAGCCTCCCTGAGTGACTGGGGGAAAATGCATCAACCTCCCTCCACCATAAATAACCATCTCTCCTATAGTACTGCAAAAGTTACCTATGACAATTCCAGCTCTGAAACAAAAATAAGACGCTTAGTCCGGCCAATGTAACGAGCAGTGCACACACAGCCAGTATTAGCGGCATGTGCATATTAATGACCGTTTTCCCAAATAAACTGTAACATACAAAACAGTTGCAGCAGTGGCCAGAATAATATCAGTTGGCATGGTGCCCATTATTAGATTTTAAAAACTGACCCTTTGATTATTGCATTAACAAAAGTTATTTGAAAACGAAATCCTGGAGTTGAAAAAAGCCTTGGTTTTCTGTACCAAATTAGCTCTGCTATAGGTCTTCCTTTGCCAATTAACTCCAACTTTTCATTAAAAATTAACTTTGAAAAAGGCATGGATAATCCTCACTAGCCATGGTTACTCCCAGCTTGTTTATCTGTTCATTTAAGTGCACCGGTACACCAGTTAATATGTAACGGCGAAGGCCGGGAAAACTGTTTCAATGGAGTTTAATCAGTCTGTAATCGGTGTAATCTGTCAGCCAGCGGCAGCAACCATGTAAGTGTCAGCTGACAAAACAAGCAACAATGTCGGCCAACATAATTGCCAACATGGACAGTAATGTTCACAATGTGATTTTATGTAAGCCCAAATGACATTCATCACTTCTCTGAGTTTTATCAATCTCCCTTGACTTGTTTGTGTTTGTATGGGCCATGTAGTCGTGGTGACATAAACGCCGCTCTCACCACTGAGATTTGGCGGCAGATCTGACATATCTGCCGGCTACGATAACTGTCAGATGATGCAGACTCCACCTACAGGTAGGTACCGTAGGCTGTTTTCTACAGATTTGCAGTCAAGGTTTGTAGGACGATATGGCCAACGGCTCTCTGCCCAGACAATCCGGAGTGCACTCCCTGGTCTCATAGGGCTGCCAGGAGGCCTGCCATGACTGCCCTTCACCGTCAGGCCCGTTTACGCTGGTGTCGGCAACACATGCACTGGAACCTGAACATGTGGAGGAATGTTATGTTCAGCGATGAGTCCAGATTCTGCCTACGGCAGTTGGATCGTAGGGTCAAAGTGTGGAGAAGACGTGGAGAACACTATGCTGATTGCTGCACCGATAGAGTAACATCTTTTGGTGGAGGCAGTGTGATGGTGTGGGGTGGCATCTCCCTCACTGGAAAAACAAGGCTGTCATCATTGGAGGCAATCTCAATGCAGAGAGATATCGAGATGAGATTCTGCAACCAGTGGCAATCCCATATCTCCACAGTCTTGGACCGAACTCTATCCTCCAAGATGACAACGCTCACCCCCACAGAGTGGGGTTTATCAGAGACTACCTCCAGAATTTGGGAGTGGAGAGGATGGAATGGCCTGCCAGCCAGGTGCTGACTTCAACCCCATTGAACACTTGTGGGATCAGCTTGGGCATGCTGTTCGTGCCAGAGTGACCAACACAACCACGTTGGCTGACTTGCGACAAATGCTGGTTGAAGAATGGGATGCCATCCCACAGCAGTGTGTGACCAGGCTGGTGACCAGCATGAGGAGGAGGTGCCAGGCTGTTGTGGCTGTGTATGGTTTTTCCACACACTATTGAGGCTCCTGTTTGTTAAATGAATAAATTGTTAAATTGCCAATATGTCTTGTTTCTTCAAACTTCAATCATCCAATCCACCAAACACGAGTCAATGGCAGAATAAGCTGTTTGGCACTGGCAGAGAAGATTTGGCAAATTTTTCATGGGCACAACCCACATACTCAGCTCTGCTGCTCATCCCACAAATGCATGTTCCTTACAAATGTGGCACCATTTAAAAGGGAAATAAACAGGCTTTCCAGCGGTATAAGATTTATTGCCAAGAAGCATTGTTACAATAAAGAAATAATCTACCAAACACAAATGTCTTACTTTTTGTGCTAAGTTTTAGTTTAGTTTTAATATCCTTTTTTGGTGTTATCCACTTCCATATAACCAATGAAATGCTTTGAATTTAAAATGTATATCATGTGTAGATTGCTGATAGGACAAAAATAGTGACGACCTCCCTCAGCTGCAGCTGTATTAAAGGGGATGTAACTCTGAGGGGAGTCAGTTTTGTTTTTTGTGTGTTTTTTTATGAGGGGGGGGGGGGGGGGGGGGGGGGGGGGGGGGCTTTTCACCTTGAGTTTGAGTGTTGAGTTTTTGAGCAGCTTTTTTAGCTTAGTAAATTTTACTCTTTTGAAATTTTGTAGTTTGCTTTTTGTGCTGAATAAAACTAAATAGATCATTTTGATCTATTGAAAGACAGCAACTTCTCATCTTTTTGGTCCTGTTGCTTCATTCATCCAAGGCTCTTCAACTACATTTTAGGTAAGGCCCCTCACTTTGCAATAATTCTTTAATATGTTAGAAATACTAATCAGTGCCCCTCAAGAGAGGGAACAGTGGTAGAATTGTTAGGACAGGAGCCACCATGTGAGGAGAAAGCCTAGAATGAGGGGCATACCTCCCACGGTACTGGGGCTCACTGTCAGACACTAACAAATTTCTAGGAGGAGAAGAGACCTCTTTAGCACATACTGATTCCACTGATAATAATAAGTTACTGTGTTATTATTATTATCATATCTGGTGATTAGAGACACTGGAAGAAGATATTCATTCTCGCTCACTCTGGTGTGCTACTACATAGCATAAATCCCTGACAAACCTGACAACCTTGCTGATAGCCAGGAGGTACTGCAGTAGTCCTAGTAACTCGGGCCACACGGCAGTACTTGGGAATGGTTAAATAGCACCATAACAATAAGAAAGGGACTTCATTGGACCGTGGCCTAGGCTCCTAAGCAGTGCCCAGATTGACACTTGCATTAGATTCTGGAGTCCATCAGAACCAGTTAACATGGTGCCTGAACAGGGACCCCACTAATGGTTAAAAGAGTAACCTGGTGAGGTCTCACGAGTAGAACTGTAGTACAAAGCAGATTAAAACCCATTGCAAACCCTCATGGGAATCTATTGGTTTTAGGGAGCCCTCAGAGAGCTAGCCCAGGCCCATTGCATTTGTGCAAACATGAATGTACAGACTACACATGCTAAAACTAGCTTTACCAGACTTGTGAATTGAATAGTTCCAGAAGGAGAATGGATGAAGCTCCTTAAAACAATACATGAAGGTTTAGGTCACACAGGCACACCTCAAGTGCAGTTTCTTGTAAATAGTTGTGTTAAAATATGTAATGCTAAAGAACTCATGCACCAACTACGGATGAGCTGTGAGGCATGTGCATGGGCAGGCGGTTTTCAGAAAGAAAAAGATATTGCACAGCTAATCACTTGCACTACACCGCACCAACACTTCATCACTTCACACTGACATCACAGGGCGATTGCCTCAGCAAACAGGCCCCAGGAACAAATATTTTTTAGTAGTTGCCGACAATGGATCCCCAGATAAAAGAGTGTTCCCACTCAGAGCAGCTACCGGGAAGTCAGCTTCAGATAAGCTGGCCCAAATCTTTGTCCAGTATCCAAAAATAGTTTAAAGCCCCACTTACTTCCTGGTTAATGGTTAACGTTCTTTTTCAAACAGAGAATGGGGGTGTGGTTAATAGTCTGACATAATCCATTACCATTGCAACCACACTACTATTCTAGCGCACTGGCGATCTGTTGGAACGGTAGTGATATTATAGTCTAACCTGTCCACTTACTACAGCATTAGCTATTTATGGTAAATGGACTGTACTTGTATAGCGCCTTTCTAGTCATTCGACTACTCAAAGCGCTTTTAACACTACGAGTCAATTCACCCATTCACACACATTCATACGCTGAATGGGTACAGGGGCTACCATACAAGGTCCCAACCTGCCCATCAGAGGAAAGCTCATACACTGATGGCAGCCACAATTTGGGGTTCAGTATCTTGCCCAAGGATACTTCGACATGCGGACTGGAGGAGCCGGGAATCGAACCGCCAATCTTCCGATTAGTAGACAACCCGCTCTACCTCCTGCGCCACAGCCGCCCCCAATTTAGACTAGGTTACATGTCAGTAACAGAGATATGTGAAATCCATAGGTGAAATCAGACGATGGCTTCTTTACTGATGGATCCTCTATCCGAAGCAGTGACATCTTGCTTTATTTTATAGTAAATGTCCATAAATTTTCCCCCTCAGTGGCCAGGCTCGGTTCTATGAGGGTGCAAAAGCATGCATCGCACCTTTAATATTTTACACCCTCAGTTGAAATTTGAATAATAAATGCCAAGCACAGAGGCACACGGGCTCTGCAGGGACGTCTCCATATGCACTTGCTATTTTGGTTCATGGAAAGGGCTGGATGAAGGTGAATAGGGCCTATAGATCAGCGGGTGTGGTAATTATTAAATACTGTCAGCCAGTCACATCACTGCTCACATAGCTCTGAAACAGTTGTGCCAATCACAGTTAAGCGTAATAATGATAGCTCAACAAATGGAAAGCTTTTCTTCAGGAAATGTCTGGATGGTTCAGAGCATTATGACATTAACACACATCACCACAAATCTGCACCCAAAGACAGATGGAATAGATCTTTTCATCAGTTAGTTACTATAATAAAAAAAAAATTGAAAAGTGATTTGGTGAAGCCGTTTATATGCTGTTTCAGCAATAATTATAATTTATCTCACATCATACTCTGTCACATAATTTAGTAATTAATGTTACACAACAGCGTTGTCGCAATGTGTTTCAAGAATAAAATGAGACGCTACTTTTGCTAGAAAGAAAGTTGGAAAAGAGGCTATGATGAGCCCTGCTAACCCGACGTCTTCTTCACAAATATCGAGTTATAACCGACCAGTCTAATATGTTTAGAGGTGTGTGTGGTTATACTGCAGCAGGCTGCTGTTGTTTTCAGGCAATTTAATGAAGGTAAACACAGTGAACATCCGTGCGCAACGGCACTGTGCTCTAGCGCGGCACTTCTCAGCTGCAGATTTATCAACATATCAGTCCTGCTGCTTTCAGATGCTGCAGGGATTTAATGAAGGATCAATGCAGACTGGTTTACCGACTTTCCTGCTTTAACCACATTAAACATTATTTTCTGTGCCGATTTTGGTTCGAGAGTGTTTAATTGAAATAAATTATTTATATTTCAAGGTTTAATCCATTGTTGCAGCATGTCTGCATCAAGTATTTAGTTTGAAACACAGGCGCCTAATACTGTATCAGTAGCCTATGTGACGCTCACAAAAACAATGGGATTCTATGAGGATGACATATGAATGTAGCTTTCTGTTATAGCTATATAACTATAACAAAACTGGTCTGTACCCTACAAACCCAAAGAAAATGAGATAGCAGAAAGGGCAGTCAGAACAACTAAAGACTGGATTATTAAAAATGCCAAAACCCAAAAATCTAGTAGCTATGCATGATGCCATAAACAAACCTGTATGCACAAACAAGCCAAGACCGACTAATCCTGTTGACCCTTCCTTTCCAGGTCAGGAATACGGTCTGGGTGGCCAGGAAACAGACTCTGTCTGATAAATAGGCAGTCAAGTCCAAAGTAGCAAGGACAGACACTGTAGAAGAGGTCAGTGATCAGCAGCAAAAGCAACAATTACAGTTCTCCTCCTATTAGCATAAGGGGCTCGAAGTGCCTACTATGTGGGTAGAGCCATGGAAAATCTCACCCAAGCAATGGAGGGATACATTCTTACAGACAGGACAGAACCAATAAGATGGTCACCATCCACGCCAGGACATTGTGTATGTTGTGACTCAGTCACAGCAGTTGTCTGCTGAGAGGCCCAGTAAGAGAAAAGCCCAAAAGGGTCCCTAAGGGAAAATCCGTGAGAGAATCAACCTCATGGATTCCAGGGAATAGAGAGATAAATAGAATTCTACTATGCCCTGACTGCTTCATAAGCAGGGGACCAAGACTTATGCTAGTCCTCACCATGCCACATAGACCTAAAACCCAGTCCGTATGTTCCTTGGACAGATACGTTTTCTGCAGAGCTGACTCATGCCATGCTGATTCTATCACATTGATCAAGTCCATTGTCATGAACAGAGGCACAGGCCTGCTGGCAGATGCCCATGGTCTGATTTAACACGCCTGTGCACAGGAAGGAGTGTTGGGATGGAGGGGAATCATTAACAGCATAAATTCTGAGAGGTTTGATGGATTGTGCAGATCCTTAAAGGAAGCATACCCCACATTCCCATCCTCCTGCTCAAGGCAGCATGGACAAACCCACACCCCAGAATTACTGCTGCTGCCCCCCAGTAAGGGGTGGTCTATTGTATTCCCTAAAGTGCAAGGGAATCCACATAGCCTGGCTGTCTCTTGCAGGAGCATGATCTTCCCTGTCCATGGTGGGGACTGGCACCATGGAAGACTGGCTTAAAGAAACTTCAGGAGTGGGTGATAAAACCTATATCTGTATCACCTTGCCCAAGGGGAACATCCCTACCCTTCACCACAATGATGTCATATGAGATGAGCATCTGACCAAACATCTTCTGGTGGGACCACTCCACCTAGTCACCTTGACCCTGAGAACCCTGTGCATATGGGGTCAGGGAATATTTAACTTTACGGCTAATTTTGAGGCAGCTGCTGACCCCACACCCAAGAAAAGCTGGTTCTGTAAGAAACCCAAATCCATACCAGCTGGATCCCCAGCAAGGGGCACCGGATCCAAGAAACCCAGCATTGGCTGGCTAAGTCGATTCAAAAAACCCAGAGCCACAAAAGCTTAACCACATCTTGTGATCTTCTCTGCAAAGCAAGAGAGGGAGAAATGGAACCTCTTTCAGATATAACCAAGGAGGTACACATGCCCACATGTGAGAAGTACAAGAAGACATGCTGTAATACTAATGGAAAAATTGTTTGCTACATTCTCCCGTTTACAGCTTTATATTGTGGAACAACTCTTATTGTAGCTACATAGGATAGAAATAATACTCAGAAATGGGAAATAGCTACATGGGAAGTAGACACAAGATATTCAACCCTAGGACGAATCTACACTGTAGACATGGAGCTACCATGCTTTTCTGATCTGACAACTAACCTTTTACTCTTAACCAGCAAGAATTTGACCAATTGGCTAGAGAGGGCCAGTACTGAATTTAAGGCAACAGGTGTTAACCTAACAGGAGAATGGTACTAGGGGCAAGACTGGGCCGCCATAGGCAAAGCAGCATTGGCCAAGTCCTGCCAAAAATCATGGTTACATCACTCGGAAGCCTGAAGGTTTCAAAACAGTAAGATAGGAGATTGGTATACAATCCAACAGAGAAAAGACAATAGAAACCTGATCTGAGAAACAGACTACATATACTTCCTTAAACAAATATCTTGCTGGACCATTACAACCTGAAAGGAATTAGAATCCTTTTGGACCAATTATTCCAACTGCATCCACACATCCTCATGAGCGGTCCTGCCCATTTGTCCTGCCTTCTGGTCACCCTCGAGAGCAGTCCCACCTGTCTGTGCTGCCTTCAAGTCGACCTCCCCAGCAACTCCACACATCTACCCTGTCTTCCTGTCATGGTTTCCAGCCACTGGGTTGTCCACCTGAGGGTCCTTGCTCTGCCCCTGTTCTGTCCTTGAGCCGTCCGCCTGAGCTCCACTGCCCTGCTCATCTCCAGTGTCCAAGTCATCCTTCACCTTGTTCTGCTCCCTGAATCCCACCTCCGGACCCCTTCCACCCGCTCTGCTCAGTTTACTCCCTCCTTTTCTCCCTCCTGACCAGCCTAGAGGGATGTCTGGGAGCTGTCCCTTGAGGGGAAGGTACTGTCACGATTCCTGCCTAAGTCCTGTGTCTTCCTACCTGTTGCCACTTCCCCAGTGGTTCTCTCCCCTCTCTCCCTGTGTGTGTGATTGTGTGAGTGGAAACAGGTGTGCTGGAGTCGAGCAGAGCCCCACCAGCTGCAACCCATTCCATAATCAAGACCTCTACTTATACTCAGCCCTGCCAGATCCACACTGCCAAATTGTGGCCTCTGCACCAGTTAGTCTGTGCTTCAAGCCATTTTGCCTGCATTTGTCCTGTTATCTTGTTGCCTGTTTTCCTGGTCTAACCCTGTCTCCTGTTCCCTGCAGTCCCATCTGTTCTGTCTCCTGTCGCTGTCTTCTGTCTCTTGTCTTGTTAGCCCTGCTTCCCTGTCCTGGATCCTTGTTCTACTCTGCTTTCCCCCAATGTATTCCACTCTGGACCTGCTCCCCTTGCCCCAGCTCGCCTCAACTCCTGGTTCCTGGCTACCAGCCCAAGCCCAAGGTCCACAGCTTCAAGCACAAGTCCAAGCCCCAGGTTCCCAGCTTCCAGCTTCAGCCCCAGCCCCAGCCCCAGGTTCCTGGCTACCAGTCCAAGCTTCCCCAGGCCTGCATTCCTTTTTCCTCATCTGAAAATAAATACCTTGTTCCTACCATATCCCTGTCTCTTCATCTGTGTCTGCACTTGGATTTACCTGCGCTGCCCCATGTAACACTTTGTGATGGCCTATCAAATGCAATGTTACATTTTTATGCAGATGATAGTTATCTATTGCTCATCCCCTTCAGTAGTACAAACCTTCGAATTCGAATGCAACAAATCCAAAATCATGCCATTTTCAAATGGCAAATAGTTACCAACTAATCTTAAGCTCTCAACTGTCCAAGTGGTTGAAAATGAAATGGTCTCAACATATATTGTTATTTAGGTGGTATTATTATTATTATTGATCTGAACTTGTCATTCAAATTGCACATTGAAAACCTTGTTACCAAGCTGAAACTGAAATTAAGTTTCTTCTTTAGGAATAAATCCTGTTTCACCCTCCAGGCAAGGAAACACTTGATTTCGGCAACTTTTTTTACCTTTATTGGACTACGGCGATCTGCTCTTTATGAATGCACCTGACCAGGTGGCCTCTGTATGTTCGCAGGCTTCCTCATTGGTTGACTTTTATATACAAATCTCTCATTGGACTGTTCCTCCTTGTCCATACATGTGCAGTACTCTTGGTCAATGTCGTTGCTCTCAAATTTTTTGCAAAAATCGCACCTGTTTATGCATCTTAACTAGATTTTGTCCATAATTTTGTGTTTCATATTAACTTGATATTGTGTTCACTTGTTCGTAGTGTGTGACAGTTGTATTCATCTATTCATGTTGTTTGTATTTCTTGTTGTAACAATGTTTAAGCTGCTCTCCTGGCCAGGTCTCTCTTGAAAAAGAGATTTTAATCTCAGTAAGACCTTTTTTATCTGGTTAAATAAAAGAAAAATGCCCAACCTCATCCTAACCTGCCTGATGAAGTGAGGCACTCCTAGAACTTTCTTCTCCCCAATATTTCCACTGACTTCCACAGTCAAACTTTACTTGAAACTCTTCAGGCAAAGTTCAAATAACCAGTTTTAAAGGAAAAATATTCTTTCCCCGACAGCTCACCTTCATTGCATTAAATAAAGCACCTTTTCCACTTATGCTCATGGAGATGCCCTTTAGCACAGAACAGGAGATCCATGTCAGATGCGTTCTCACCTACTGGAAATACTCCATTTGGGTGGAGCCTACAGGAGGCAGGGTACACTGTGGAAATTGCAGTGTTTTGTTTACAGCAGATCAAAGATGGCAGACTAGGCTACCAACTCATCCATAATGATGACTGTTTTCACGTTCATCAATTGATATCTGCAATATCAATGAAAGAATGGAAAGCAAAGTACCCTTGGATGTTTGTATTCTTCCGGTTTCACGCTAGTTGCATGACAGAAACATCATCAACACTCCGACTCACTTGTTGTGAATTCTCTGGACAATGACCTACTCCATTCACACATGGGCTCAATCGTACATTACATGGACTTTGTACAAGGGGTCCATTTAATGTCCAGTCCAACTGATTTAGACATTTGCATTCTCATATACAGCTCCTCTGGGTAATGTCTAGATAAATTCAGGGTTGCAGTGCATGTGTGAAAAGGACTCATGATTAACCCAGAATTACAACAGCTTTGAATGCAACACAACACACAGAGCTGCAACCAAAGTCGCACACAAAGACACACAAATTACCCCACCAAAAATTAGGTGATTACTTTTGCAATATTGTTGTTTCATTAATTTCATTTGTATTACTTTTAAAAATGTTTTTTTAACACTACGCCAAGATGTTCACATTTTCATTTTGTTGTTTAAGAAGTGTTACAAGTCAGATAGGGGGTCAATATGTAATATATTAATGTAAAACGTGAGTAATTGGTGATTCTATTAATCAGAATCTTTGTTTTTGTCTTTTTTGGAGGGATTTTTTCTAACAACAGTAGATTTGTTGAGCAGGAATGTTCTTTTTCAAGAATGTTCCACATTCACACACTAGATGTCATCAAAAAGTCAGTTTCAGTGTCTACATTTGTTGACAAGGCACATGATTTCACACTTAAGCGTGTTGCACACTGCAACTTGGTTGCAACAATGGTTGTCCCAGCATCATTGATATGACATGACTTTCTACCCCATGTGACAGTGAGTGTTGATTTTCCTTCAGTCCTACATGAACATTTTACAATATGTAGTCTGCATATATTCCCTCGACACCTTTCTGACAGTGGATTAGCTGGGGCTGTGCAGGGCCATTTATGTATCTTTCCAAAACTGACATTCTGACATTCACACCTACTTCACACAGTGAATATTCAGACATGAGACTAACACGTTAGATTGACATCACATTTGCATAAAGAAGAGCATGCCTGAAAGGGGCTTAACATAAACAATACTTTATTAAAGATGTATTAACTGTATATAGAGTATGGATTATCCCATGTACTTATTTTTTTATTTTCTGCTTTTGCTGCCCACAGCAATTTAAGCTTTTCTGAGTATTTAAATGCTTAATCTAAGAGAAAAAGTTTGTCCAGGCTCGGTCCAGGATTGGTCACTATCAGGGCGTGTCAGCTTTCTACATTCTCATTGGTCTTCAGCCTCTGCAGCTCCTCCTCCAGTGTGCTGATTCGCTGCAGCAGCTCCTTCCTGTCCTGCTGCGCTCTGAGCTCTGTCTGTTGCTCCACCTCCAAGATCTTCCTGTCATACCAGCGCTCCAACTGACTCGACACCGTCTCAAAGAAACGCTGAGTCACCTGAGAAGGAGGCAACAACACAAAGTGGTTTGAAGTTTTAAGGTCAGTAGCTGTGGTCATTGATATCAGTCTAATGCCTGTGTGTTAAAGGCACCCTGTGGAGTTTCAGACCACTAGTAGCGCTATGGAACTGTTTTCTATGAGTGGGTCCCTGCTTTGTTTCTCTTGTGCAAGAAGACTGCAAGCCAGTTAAAGTAAACAATGCAGGATTTGAAGTATTTAAAAAAAAATTGCTTTGCAAATGTTTTTTTTTGAAAATGCATTCAACACAACCTCAATAATACACACCGTGTTTTAGTCAGTAACACTTATGTAACATAACTTTTGTTTTGTTTGAGAAAACTCCACAGGGTCCCTTAGGTACAGGACTAGAGCTCAGAGACAATTAGCCTAGCTTAGCATAAAGAGTGGAAGTTCAGAAATACACCTACCAACACCTCTAAAGCTCACTAATTAATGCATTGTATTGATTACACAAATGAGATACAAATGAGTGTTAATTAATGAACTTTAAAGGTGTTGTTACTTGACATGTATTTTTAAACGTTGGATAGATCCAGGGGTATCCTTTAAGGCTTAAGGCAAAGCATCTTTTGGAGCATGTCTGCTTGATTGACATATTCCAAGCCTCTTTAAAACCCTCACCTCCATAGCATGCAGATTGTTCCTCTCCTGGCTGAATGTGGGCTCAGCAGGACGGTCGATGAAGAACTCCAGTGTTCTGGTGCAGTCAGCTTGTATCCCTGCCCTGATCAGCTCTCCAAAGTGTTTCCTGTTTTGTCTATCACAGCCTGGTCCCTGATGTTGGATCCTTGAGGGTCCCTGGTCTCTGATGATAGACTGGCTGCTGCTGCTGCTTGAGAAGTCCCCCCCACACAGTGGCACCACTGCTGCTGTGGGACTGTCCTGCATTCCCAGGGGCTGCCAGCAGGGGTCAGCAGAGCCCAGCAGGAGCCCTGAGGTTTGGCTGGCAGGCATGGGAAACAGGGCTGTGTTCTCATAGTCATCTGACAGGAGAGGTGTGGGGAGAAAAATAAATTATCCATTTAACACAGAGAATCTGTTCAATAAAGTTTTTTTTATATTTCCACAGCAAACAACCATAATATACAAATGACAAGCATTCAGTTGCTCAGATACAAGAATTTCATAAGTTGTTTTCAACAAAGGAGCAATCCTGCCAGAATTTGTGACTTTAAGCATCACCCCCATTGATCATCCACCCCCACCCCCTACCTGTGTATATACCCTTTCACTTCCAAGTTCCCACTATGTACACTACAAACAGAAGTCTATATCTATCTCTCTGTTCATTACCTGCCATCTCTGTAAGTGGGAGCATTTTCGTTTGATTTGCAGAACAAAGTTATTATCACACAAGCATGTCAATATTGGACGGATCTTCAAAACCCAGGTTTATAATAAATTCCAATGTTTTTTATACCTAATGCCAACATTATTAAAATTCTCACTTTATGTAATATCTGTTCATGGCAGCTATGGGATGGTTAAGGTTAGGAGAAAACTGTGGTGATTGTAACAATGTTAATTGGACGACAAGATGTAAACTCTAGTCTCCTGTATGAAAATTTGACACACTACACACTCATCCAGTACTCCAACTTCCACACCTTCACTTTCTACTTTACTATATAGGACACACTACATCCGGCACAGGACATAAATCGTCAGAATTGTCCAATATGGGCATAATTCCCAGGATACTAGGGACTGTATTTTCATAACAAAAAAACATCACTACTCAGTTTAGCTATGGAATAAAAGGTTTTATTAAAATAACATGACAAATGGACTATTATTGTTCTAAGGTTTTGCCAATTTATACCTGTTGGATTTAATTGGTGGCTTTACTCTTCTCTGCTGTAAAAACATTTATTTATGGTTCAATTATAGGCCACTGTAAGCTGTGCCACTGACCGGCTGATGCTTTTGCAGCTGATATAAGGCAATTATAATATTACTGAATACACCTTTAAAATGGTTCCTATTGATTGCATTGTAGACGTTTTCCTTGTTAATGAAGATGGAGACTTATATTGCATAGTTAAAGCAAACTATTTGTGACCTGTACAGATGCCCCTACTGTTAGAGCTTGGACATACAGTGCCTACCTGGTGACCTGTCCACCTTCATTTCAAAGTATGTCCTGCTTCCCATCTGCTCCTGCTCTGTTCCTCCCAGACTGTGAGTAGATTTGGATGGTAGGATGTTGACATAGGTAGCCAGTGAAGTGCTGCTGTCTCCAGATACCACAGACAGTAGGGGGAGTGATTCCAGGTCAGCGTCTGCTACAGACTTCTCCACAGAGGGCGAGGAGAGCAATTTGTAGTACTGGGCTTTGGCTGGGATGTGGACATCCATGTCCTTCAGCTGGGACATGTACCACTTCTTCATTTCATGACTCACTACTGCCTGCTTAAGAAACAAAGTAGTTTTATGATCAAACCTTCAGCATACTAATTAGCTCTTAACAGCTGGTATTTTTCATCTCTCTTTGTGTTGTACCAGAAAGGTCAGTCTCTGTACAAAGTGTCAAACAAGACAAAACTCTAAATTAAATCTCCATTTCTGACTCTTCTCTATTTTCACAATGACTCCGTTGTTGAAATTGTGAGATTAAACTCAAATGACGAATGAATTTATTTCTCACTTCAATCTGCATTGTACCAAAAGATCAGTATCACTATGGGCTTCCAGCCATGACAAATACTGTATCCTTAAAATCTTCTCCTTTAATTGTCCATCTCTATATTTAATCACAATTTTTTGAAATTAATCTCAGATTTCTTCCATTCAAGGGTAAATTCACACGTTTCCCATGGAAGCAGCAAGTTGTGTCAAAGCCACAATGACCTGGTTTCTCAAAGTATGAATAAGAGTATGAATGTATGAGGTTTTTACTGCTGTTATGATGGTAACACATATAAACATATAATATGAGCTTCCTATGTGTTCCCTGCGTGAAAAGAAATCCTGTAGGTTGTAACTGTGATACCTGTGTCATCATGGCTTCCTCTCTGCCCCGGGCAACCTCCTGCTTGATCCTGTAAATCATGTTCTTCCTCTCAGCTACTGCTCTTTCCTGATTCAGCATGTCCAACACTTTCATCTGCCCAAACCAAAGAGTAGGAAAATCTGACTGAATCAAGCAATTATCTAAAAATTTCAGAACTTTCTTGCATTGAAATTGTCAAATTTAAAGACAAACTGAAATTAAAATTCAGTTTTGCTAAGAAATCTACATATATCCTATGTCCCTCCTTGGTGTTTGACTTGTCTGACAAACACCAAGGTTGTTTACGTTCCAATTGACAATGTCACTACTGTGTCTAAGCATGGGGCATTGTTTCTGCAAATATGTCCAAAAATGGTTTGATCCTCTTTTTGCATTATTGTATCTTAGTCATGTCACATAACATAGTTTCACTTTAAAGACACACAAACTATAGGCAAGCAACGGATAAACTCAAAAAATAGATATTTGTATCAAACTCCCAAATGAACTCAGTTTAAAAGTAACTTTCAGCAAGTAGCTATAAACATAATCTCCATCAGACAGTGGAAGCAGACCTGGTGTCTGTTCCTGCGGTCCACTTTGCCCAGCCTGCTGTCGACCTGTTCCTGGACGTTTAGAATGTGCAGCCTCATCTCCTCCTGCGTGGCTCTCAGTTGGCCCTCCAGCTTCTTGATCAGAGGCTTACAATGGCACCCATTGGCCGGTGCCTAAAGAGAAATGGCTACTGGTAAACAAGCCACAAAACTGCACACTCAGCAGGAAGGCTTCAATAAGGTTTTATATAGTGTATGTGCTCAAATAAATCAACACAAGTTTTAGCACCAGGATGTTCTCAAACTTTGTGCCTTTTGATGAGTTTCATGAGTATTTTGTCCTCTCAGTGCTCTGAGACCTTCTGATTTATAAATTAAGCTCTGAGTATAACCACTGCTTTAAAATAAAGAAATGTTTGAAGTTTTTAAAAAAATCAGTAACCTGTCTAATGCTGCCATCCTTGTCACGGTACAGTGTGTAAAGCTGATAGGTATGCCCATTCTGGGGAGTATAATCTTCATCATCATCATCATTATCTTCACGGAGCAGATTCTTCTTAATGTGGAAGTCATCTTTGCCTTTTCTCAGATCCTCTTGATTTAAAGGCTGCAAAGAAGACAAAGTAAAGTAGTGGTAGTAAATTTCCGCAAAATGTGGTTTTATCTCACACAGAGATTAGTTGCATGATGGCTGTAAAAATCATGCATTCCATCACTTTCCTAGGTGAAGTGTGGATTACATGTGCATGTAAAGTTCTAGTTCTGCAGAACAGTTATCAGTTAACAGTTCAAAAGCTTTTATTGTCACATGCACAGCAGGTAGCAACACTGAAGGCAGTGAAATTTGGCTTCTTTGAGCTCTAGTTCCAATTAGAGTACAAAATAAATATTTACAATTGTAAAAAAAGGGAGAGAGAGAAGAAACACACACACTTATATATATATATATATATATATATATATATATACATACATACATACATATACACAAACATACATACTGGAGATCAAAATTAGAGAACAATTTATAAACAACTGATTTTTTCTGAAGTAATGTCATCTTCACTGCTCAACAGTTGAAGGACTTTTTGTCGTGTCTGTACCATGCTACTAGAACACTTTTTCCACAAAATAACTAAGGCATTTCAACAAAAAACATTATTTTGCAGAAAACACACTGATCAAAATTAGAGAACAACAATGAGTGTAGCATGGAAAAAGATTACAACTGAATTTTCTGAAGGTTACAACAGTCAGCAATTAGTAGGAAGTGTACAGGCCTCTGCTCTGAATGACTTCAGCACATCTGCGGCCACAGGACAGCACTAGTCTCTCACACTGCTCTGGTGTGATTTTGGTCCACTCTTCTTCCAGTCTCCTCCACAGTTCGGTGACTGTAGTTGGTTTCTTGGCCATAACTTTGTCGCCAAGGATTTTCCAGAGGTTCTCTATTGGGTTGAGATCAGGACTCTGGGCAGGCCATGTCATAATTTCAATGTTTTCAGTTTCAAGGAACTGCTTTACCCGTTTTGCTGTGTGACATGGAGCGTTGTCCTGCATGAACACTGTGGGCTGATTGGGTGATGAACGCAGGGAAGGAACCATATGTTGTTGAAGAAGGTTCTGATAAACATTTGCATTCACTCTGCCATGTAGCTGTATAAGAGGCCAAACTCCTGCTGCAGAAAACATGCCCCAAACCATGACACTTCCTCCTCCACCTTTCACTGACTTCTTTACACACTTTGGGTTCAGTCTTTCTCCAGTTTGTCGAACATAATGTTTCCCATCAGACCCAAATAAATTAAACTTGCTTTCATCACTCAAGTGAACTTTGGACCAGTTCTCCTCTGTCCACACAACATGCTCCTCAGCAAAGCTTAGTCTAGCCTTTTGATTCTTTCTGCTAATGAGAGGTTTGGTCACTGCAGAGTGGGCTTTCAGTCCAAATGCTCTTAAACGTCGAGACACTGTATGACGAGACAGATCCTTACCCTGTTCAGCGCTGAACTGATGAGCAATTCCAGCTGCAGTGTGGAAACGATTGCCCATTGAGATCCTCCGCAGTATCCTGTCCTCTCTTGTATTTGTCTTCCGTGGACGACCAGCCTTCTTGGGGGACTTGAATGAGTTTGTGATGTTGTAAAGATTCAATATTCTTGAAATCACAGATTTGGAATGACCAACTTGTCTTGCTATGGCTGATAGGGTCATCCCTTTGGCCTTCATCTGGACAACCTGCTGCCGGAGGCTTTCAGTCACTTTGGAACGGCCCACCGTCTTGCAGAGTCAGTGAAACTGGGACTTAGGCTGCCAGTTAAATAGGGGTTGACAGATAATCAAGGAAATTAGCACCAGGTGCCAGATTAACACCAATAACTAGGAGGTATCTGAAAGTGTTCTCTAATTTTGATCAGTGTGTTTTCTGCAAAATAATGTTTTTTGTTGAAATGCCTTAGTTATTTTGTGGAAAAAGTGTTCTAGTAGCATGGTATAGACACAACAAAAAGTCCTTCAACTGTTGAGCAGTGAAGATGACATTACTTCAGAAAAAATCAGTCGTTTATAAATTGTTCTCTAATTTTGATCTCCAGTGTATATATTACACACAAACATACAATATATTGCACATTGTGTGCAAGTGCAGTATTTCACATATAATTGTGAAGTTTACTGCATCAAATATATTCTGTTTTAGAGAACTGTCGAATGTGTCAATAAAGATAATTAGGAGGTTAAATAACAGGTTGTGTAAATTGGGTAGCTTCACAATGTCAGCTATCATATTTTACATACTTGATTTGGCTTATTGTTTGTTTGGATCAGATCTGAATTCTCACCAGCATGCAATATTGTTCATTGCTGTGGAGATATTGATATGTATGTCTGTGAGGAAATATTACATAGAGTACTGTTCAGTTTTCAATTGGACCAGAAGAAATATAGTAAAGAGTGAAAACCCATCCCACCCTGACGTCTTTATTGGACTCTGTTAGCTATCTGTCTAGTTTTCTACTGTAACATTGGACAAGGACAGAATAAAACGTCACCTGCAATATTCAATTACCAGCAAATTAAAGGAAGATAGTTAACAGAACTGGGCACAATGTTTCACATGAAAACAAACATTGGACTAGCAGGGTATGTCAGAGGTCTCTGTTCTGTTGACTCACCTGCTCTTTGACTCTTCTCCTCCTGCGATGGCTGTTGGGGCTGCTGATGGCAGCTGGGGTCTTGTGACAATGCTGCTGCTGCTGTTTGGGGGTGCCCACCTGGACGGCAGTTCTGCTCTCCATTTGTTCACTGCTGGGTGTTTCCTCCACCACAGAACTGCTGTCCTGCTCAGGACCCACAGCCAGGAGGAGCAGAATGAAATTAAATTCCAATGCAAAACAAAAAACTGCAAACAATAAAATAACAACAGCAAATGCTCCAATCACTCTGAAATTTTGAGGATTTGACTGTAACAATTCTCTCAACAGCTCTTGATACCCATCCTCTTATCTCCTACAGTACATGCTATACAGAATGATTGTTTCTGGTATCTTCTTACTTTGTTTGGTAGTATTTCTACTCTGGTGACAGACTGGGTCCTGCGCTCAGCTGTCAGTCTTTCTCTTCGTTTCCTTATTGTTCTTCCTCGCATGAAGCGATGTACCTGAAGATAATAACAAAATCTACTATACTTACATCACTACATTTTGTTTTGCTAACAGTAATCCTACATACATACATAAACAAGCTGTTTGTAGATGCTGTTAAAAACTGTGATTATGATAGTTATAAAGAATAAAGAAGATCAAACTCATACAAATCACATTCTTTACACTGTGCTCCCGAATGTTTGAATAGAAGTATCTATCTAATATGGGAATTTAATCTAATAAAAACCTTTTGATACAGGCACCAACCTGAGGAGCTCTGGCCAGGAGAAGTGCCACATCTTTATGGTTGTTGTCTCTGGCCTTGTCAAGTGCTGTTTTACCTGCCTGGAAGTGAACAGTATATAATATATATGATCCAACGCAAAACAAGAGTGTGATTTTTAAACTGTATTCCACTGTCATAATAAGAGTGTTTCCACCAGAGTTCAGGTTACTCGTCATGAGGAGTACTAGTCTGTGAAAACCATTGTGTAATATTTTTGTGGCTCTTGAACTTTTCAAAGTAAAAAATAGCCTCTGCAGCACAGAGTTTGACCATTCTTTTTTTAATCTCTTAGTCGCATGTGAGTCCTCCATATTTATATGATACTAAATCACTGGACTGTCCCTTTAATTCTAATAAAACACTGTGCACTGTTTTCTGCTGGTTTACAGCAACACTGTAACAGACTACATTGTGAACCTAAAGAACATGAATGCTCTGGTAAAGGTCTGTCAAAAAACAAAAAACAAAACAAATAACATTTTAATCAGTGTGACTGATAGAGTTGTAAGCACTCATTGTACAAATGCTTTTAACTTTTTAGGGCAGTTATCTTGACATCACAATGTAGTACTAACTACTGTATGTCAAGATTATCTTAATATAAAAATGCTTTATATTTAGTGGTATTAAATGTGGGTTGTAGATGGATCTTACATTGTTTCTGATTTTTCCATCAGTCCCAGCCTCCAGTAAGAGTTGAACTGTCTTCTTATGGTTCAGAGCAGCAGCCACATGAAGAGCTGTGTCACCTCCCTACAGTCAAACACAACATGACATGTATTTCAGTACCTTATAAGTGGTTGTATTGAATTTAACTTAAACTCAAGCACTCACATGAATTGGTAATACTTTACTTTAAAAGATAGGTTCACAATTGTTGTTAAGTCTTTCTTAAAACAATAGTCATATACCCAAATGAACACTAAAACAGATTTTGCTCACTGTAATCATTTGTCCTGTTCATACTGAGCATTAGAAGATCGCCTCCAAACACAAGTGATGGGCACCAAAATCTACAGACCAGCTTCTGTGCAAAAATGTATTTAAACGTTTATCTGAAGCTTATGAGGTTTCAGCCATCTGAATTAGTTAAAAAAGGAGATATCTTCCACATTTATAGTCTTTGTGTTTCCCCAGACAGTGTTTCCCTGTTCAGCTGCAGTGGAAGGGTCATAACAAAAAGAGCCCCAAAATGACTACCTTTAAAAGATATTGACTGATGACTGAAGCTTCATATTAGCTTCAGATAAACTTTTAAATACATTTTTTCACAGGAGGAGGACTGTGGATTTTGTCCCCCATCACTTCCATTGTTAGTGCATTATGAAGGGATCTTCTAATGGTCAGTATGAACAGGAGGAATGATTACAGCAAGAAACACATGTTTCAATGTTCCTGTGGGCTCCTGACTGTTGTTTTAAGACAGACTTCAAAGATTGTGAACCGGTCCTTTAAGTCCCCCTATTTAGCATTTATAAGCAGTATTCAGCTAACAGTTTATAATACACCATAATGAAGTTAGCAGATATACATGTTTATTAATGTATTAGTCATCAACTATAACTCAGTATAACACTTGTAATAATATAAATATATATCTTCATAGGAAAGGTTTGGAGAAGTTTCTATATTGCTTATAAATGATAAATAGGGGGACCTAATGTAAAGTGTTACCAAATCTTCATCACACATCACACACACATACAACTGAAAAAAGAAATAGTGTGTTAGTAATGAACTACTGAAACCATGCACACACTCACCTGTAAAAATATGCACATACACCAAATCCATACAAATAAGTGAAAGACCTCGTCACACACATTGGTGAAACTTCATGTACACACCATTAGAAAAATCATGCATTAGTAAAACTACACACAGGTAAAAACCTCACATCAGAACAGAGTGTAGTCAAACATGTACACATGAAGGACATAGATTTTTAAAAATGAGGTGTGTGTGATTGCACTTGCATGAATGCATGATTTCTAATATACAACTACAACAAGGACCACCAATGGAAATAAGTCCTGTGACTTTTTTGTTATCCTTGATGCTCTTTTAATTGTGCATGTACATGGTGTTGCAACCATATAATCTGTCCTTTTAAGTATCAAACAAATAAACTAAACTAAAAAAAATCTTATTGATATGACATCCTGTACCTGGTTTCTCTCTGTCACAGAGCACAGTGAACTCAGCAGGATTTTCACCAGGGTCAGGTTGTTGTAGCGAGCAGCCACATGCAAACAGGTGTCACCCACCTGGAACCATAGCACAGTCCTTTGTTTCAACGGGTACCACCATGCCTAGTGACGTGTCACATTATGACTTTTTTATTTACATGTAAGTCTCAGAGGAGAGACTCAGTTCAGACTCAAATCTTGGAGGACTCACATTGTTCTTGGTGTCTGGTGTGGATCCTCCGAGTAGCAGAAGTCTAGCAGTCTGAGCATGTGCGTTCTGACAGGCCAGGTGAAGTGCTGTGTTCCCCGCCTGCATCAACACAATACTGTTACTACACTGTAGTGCATAAGGATAATAATACCAAAGATGTGAATGTGTGAGAGAGGGAAGAACCACGCCTGACTGCACAAAAAGGACACTTTCTAGAGCACCCCTTTACCATCAAGCATTTCACAAGTCATAAAACCAGATAATCCAATGTTGTTGTAATGTTTTGGAATATTCTGTACATTTTCATAAATTTCAATATTACTATGGTTTGGACCTTTATAGGTTATCTCTAGTAATATCTCAGTAATAACTAATGTCAGTGTAACTTCTATTTCCACTGTGATAGTCATGTTTGAGCATAAATCATGACAATGAGAAATGAATACTGTATGGTCCAAATGTAATTTTAGGAACCCTTATCCATGCATCATATTATGTTCATGGTGCACTCCAAACTCTTCTCACCAGAAACAGTCTAATTCTTACCTTTTTAGGCGGTAGCACCTAGATTCTTGTAATCTTATAATATCAGAGTCCCTGAAGTTCCCAAGAACAAGATGAGCAATTTAGAGTCTGGAAATATATGTCATATATTTTCAACCCATGTATTTACATGTACGTACATATGCTATACATATTTGAACATGGCATTTAGAAGGTTTGTGGGTCTAGGAGGAGCAAGAGCCAGGGCTTGAACCACATCCTGTCTCTAGATACACAGATGTGAGACTGATATTCATCTGAACATCTCACACAAGGAAATAAAGAGAATATATATTCCCAAAAATGTGGAACTACTCCTTACATATTTCTACCGAGAAGCTTTTTCATTTCAGTGTTCACAATATTCAGTTTGCCATTAGCTGCTCTCATTTCAGATGATGATTTATATTAGTGTATTTTGTCATACTTCATTGGTTATTGTCTCTGGCTTGCCTATTGTCATTGTAATTTCTGTTGTGTGAATCAACTTGTGAATGTATTTTTGAAAAGTGCTACACAAGAAAATATTACTACAATGCAGCTAAATAAAAAGTCCATCTCAGTAATCATACCTTGTTCCTGATGTGTACATCAGCTCCGGCCTTGACCAGCAGTTTGACACACTGAGAGAAACCGTGCCAAGACACCTCATGCAGCGCAGTATTGCCATCCTCAAAGAAACACAGGACAAAGCGTTGTCATCATAAACTAACAGTAAGTTACTGTTATGTTAACTATGTTATGTAAACTATACACACAGCAATAGATTTTCCTTTGCATGTCCACCACTCACTCTGTCCTGCAGGTCCACAGCACAGCCTCCCTGGATGAGAGCAGCTATGACATCACTGTTTCCCACCATGGCAGCTCGGTGCAGAGCCGTGCGGTGGCCTGAGCTCTGGCAGGATGATGGAGGGACAGGAACCAGTACCTGTTCACTCATCACTGCTGACACACACACATTCACTGCTGATACACACACATTCATCCACACAGGCCTGTGTACCTGTACATGTGTGCATGCATGCACATAAACACAACTGCACAATAGATAAAAGATTAAGAAACAGATGCATATATAAGACACATTCTAGCTATTGAAACATTTGAAGATCATTTTAATAATGTCCCATTCCTACCCACCTTCAGATGAATGACTTCAATCCCACAATACTCAGGCAGGATGGATCTTGCACTTTCTGTTGTAACAAAAATGAAATGTTTAAACTCAACTGAAGCAATATCCAGAACAGATGTGGTGCTTCAAAAAGAATGGCAGCTTTGCGAGCTGATGCTGTGATACACACAGAGGTCTACCTACAGTGCACAAGTGTAATCTAGTGCCCTGGGAATGAGTGCTGCTGGCTTTGTGCATGTGTTGATTGTGCAGGTACATGAGCCTGTGTGTTGCAGAATTAAAGACAGCCAACAATATTTAATCCACAGGCTGGATCACTCTGTGTGGTCTCTACTGGAGTGTACAGCAGGATAGACTCAGTATCTGTATATATATGAAGATACTTGTCCAATTACTTTCTGTCCCCTAAAATTGGGGGACAGAGTTCATCTGGATGATTTTTAACTTCACTAACAAAGACCACGCCAACGGTGATGTGAGTTTGGAATGATTTATTGTATGGATTGGGTGATAACCGGGATGATATGAGTGTTCCCTGGTTGAATTGTTGCAGGTGTCTGGCAGCTTGGGACGTGAAAAGAACGTGGTAAGTATAGAAGCCGTTGCCACCGAACCACAAGGCCAGATCGAGGATCAAGGACAAGTAGTCGTCCAGCTCGGGTCTTCTGTCGGGAAAAGCAGGGAAAACAGATGATGTCGCGGTACAGGGAGAATGCAAAGGCGAATTCTGCTGCCGTGAGTTCCTTTGAGCGGGCGGAAAGCGGTTGTTTAAGTTCGATGGGGCCTAGTGAAGTTTGCAGTTCCCTGGGGATATGAGGATTACACATGGATGGGTGGATAAGTTGGACAAGGTCGACATAGTTACCCGTGAGTATCTGTTGCCTGAGCGTGGGAGACACGGGGGACGGTCGGGCGGAAGCTACTGGGCGCGCTGGGGGCAAGGCAGTGGCCAAGGTGGAGCTGTTGGGTGGAGGGATGTGTATGGGAAAAGTGCTGTGACCGGCTGCGAGCGGAGCTGTGGAGGAAAAAGGTATGTTAGTGGCGGGGTGAGAAAAGTTGACAACGCGTGGGTTATGGGGAAGGGGAGGGTAGGGATGGGGGTAGGGAGGGGGGAAAGAAAAGAAAGGAGGAAACGAGGGGTATTGGATGATGGCACTGCTGTGAGTCAATAACTGAAGACATCAAAACTATGAAATAACACATATGGAATTATGTAGTAAACAAAAAAAGTGTTAAAGAAACCAAAATATGTTTAAAATTTTAGATTTCTCAAAGTAGCCACTGTTTGCCTTGATGACAGTTTTGCATTCTCTTAACCAACTTCATGAGGTTGTCATCTGGAATGCTTTTCAATGAACCTTGTCATTGGACATACAGTAAATCATGAGGTGTCCAATATGGGCGTAATCCCTACATTACTGGACTGGTATCTACACATAATGATGGTGATTTAGCTAGTTTGTTGGTTGGTCCGTTCAATATTTTGTTATTTTATTATCACATTATCACAACTGCTGGTTTAAATAACCATTTCATTTGCTCTGCATATTCATGGTTTCCAAAAAGAAATCTTTTGAGCCTCTGACCCGTGTGTCTGATGCCACCATCATATCAATAAATATATATATTAATGTCAATTTTGGAATTTCAAAATGAGCGGGCAAGGGTCACAACACACAACACAAATTAGGGGCAGCTGCATGAACATGATCAAAGCTGAAATTGAAAAACTTACCTACTATCTTAGTATAGAGCCAGGTATTTTTTTTGTGTTTTTTTAATAACCACATAACATAACCAAACAGTTTTGATACAGATCCTTAAATTTGTATTTTACACTTGGAAAAACAAACTTGTCACTGCACTGTGGTTGACAAACTACATAATGGAGGCACTAGTTTTCAATTAAATCACATATTTTGCACATTTCAAGCTTATTTTTTACATAAAAGGGAAGAAACATGCTGCATAAGCCATTTTGAAATAATGTAGGTTACATGAGGTCATTTGACATTGTAATGTGTTTCCTTATTGTTAAAATGATACTGAGTCATTAGTTTCTCTTCAATGAACCAAAGGTAAACATTTAGAATAACTTGTCAGTGCTCTGTGGTGGACAAATTACATAATGCAGATACTGGTTTTCAGTTAATTTTCTGTAAATCAATTTCTTGTTACTGAGCTGCTCACATATTTGCCAATAGCTTGCAATAAGCTAATATGGGCTGAAAGATTGGGCAAGATCATTTATTTACATTTTTTTATCCATTGTTAATATAAAAAAATGATTATTGCAACATTAAAGTAATACAACAAGTTTCAGTTATTTCAGTAATCATCTATCTTAAAACTGCAAGTCTTCTTAATTTTCTTTGATTAAATTACATTTTTCACTTTCAGTTGTTGTCAGTCACGCTCACTAGCATGTTATAGCTCACTCACGAATATCACTGACCTGAATTCTCATGCTAACTGTCCTGCTCCTTTAACGTTAAGCATCTGACCCAGATGACAAAGGATTTCATGTTTTCATGTCAGTGCTGCAGTATTTGAGCAGATAGTCAGATTATACTCTATGCCAAGGGTCAACCTTTAATCTTTGTTGGTGATTCTAAACAGCCTGAGGCATGTGTTCATACACAACATGAAACACTTAACTTTTATTTTCCTCTCTTCACTAAGCCCACATGTATCACAATGTTCCAGTTTTATTTCAGTAGTAATATACTTTACTATTCTGCTTAATAAAGACTGGGTCTGGGTATTTGTAATTACTTTATAAATAATAAACTGTGTATGATATTTTATCATTTATGCTGTTTTCTCATCTTAATGACTTACTGTCTTACTGTCTATTTTGGGTCACTGATGTGTTTGCCAGTGCCATAGTGTTGTGGTGTGCTGAGCCCCTGATCTTTCCAGCAACACCATCGGGTCAAAATTTACCTATATACATAGTCTTTGGTCCATTCAAGAAAAACTGATGACTCAGTATCATCTTAACAATAAGGAAACACATCTTTTACAACTTCCTAATTTAGCCTATTTTACTTTAAAGTAACTTATGTAGCATATTTTTCCCTTTTTGTGGGGAAAAAAGGTTTAAATTTGCAGAATATGTGAGTAAAAGTATTACTTTTAGCTGTATCCTTAACAGCTGACTTTATTTGGATTGCATTATCTAACCATGATACAGAGAGGAGCTTTTTTGGAAATATTTTTCTTTTTAAATTTTTAGGGTCTGTAATTTCTAAAAATATTCCAAAACTTTTTGGAGATGTTTTCTATTAAGAACTACAGTATGTACTAGTACTAATTAAGGGAAAAATAGAGACAATTTCCAGTTGGTGCACTTGCAACTAATTAGTGCACAACAGGTTTGCTGAAAATGTAAAAATGTGAAATTTGTCTACAGACATGCATGAAATTCAACATAAAGTTTCCAATGGTAAATGAGTAATAATGAATGAAAATTAAATTGAGCTTTTATTTCAAGACAATGCCTATTTCCCTTTAATAACAAGTTACACATTCTTTCCACGAAGCTTCATATGGTTACAAGAAAAATCTATTTAAACTAAATAAATATATACTATAAATCATTTCATTCCCTCCATAAAAGTTATAATAATCCTATAAAGACTTAAAAGTATCTGGTAGGCTTTACTAACTTTACAGTGAGCGCTTTTAGGCTATATGACATTTGTCTGTCATCACTATTGGTTTTTTATAACTTCAAACAGTAACATTTTCTGTTGTAGCTCCACATGGACTCTTTGATATCTGTGCAATATCATAGGAACTGTTTGATTTGTGTATTGGTGTCTCCTCCTCGCTTTAATTGTAGTTTATTTTGTCCAGTCCAGTCTGTGTGTCCTGTCCTGAGGCTCTCCAGATATACAGAGGTTTGGTTGTTGTTGGCTGTCACAGGTGGAGACTGCAGAGTATACTTAAACACAGAAAACTGCCAGCACAGGTATTAACCCCCCTCATCACAACCAACACAGCAGTAATGAACTGTGCTGAAAGGAGATGTCATTATTAAACATCCCAAATAAACATACACACATATACACATTTATGCTTGCTTCGAATTTAATTTTAAGGACCAATCAGAACATTTTAACCATGACTCCTGTGTTTACATTTGGATCACAGATTATATGAGTGCATTTGGAGCCGGCATCAGAAATCTCTCTTTCCCATCTCTTTTCATTTAGATTGGAGAATTAAGGGTGTAAAAGTTGCTCAGTAGGCGCCTAAGCCTCTGCATTTTTGGAGCATGCCTACTAGAGCATAGAGACAGGTTGAGAGCATGCATGTTGGAGACTTCCTCTGACTGAGCTGACACATGAATGAATGAAACCATTTACTTTCAGACTTTCCAAGTGAGCCAGTAGATGTCTGGTGATCCTGTAATACCAAATATGACCACTACACCAGAAACACCTCACAGTCCAGCTGTTGAAGAGTCATACCAGCTTGGTCATGACTCCAGGATATATATATATATATATATATATATACACACATACATATTGGATATTGTTTTGCAGGTATTTAGTATGAACATTTTGCAACTTTGTAGATACTTACAAACGTTTCTTCCTCATGTTAATCAAAACATAATCCAGGTAGCATTATCTTTCTTTCAAAACTATTGCTGTTACAAATTAGTAGTGTAAATAATGTTTACATGCTCTAGTAGGAATGTAAACATTAATTAGTAGTGTAAATAATGTTTACATGCTCTAGTAGGAATGTAAACATCAGTTTAAAGAGGCAGGGTATTGATATCAATCTTGTCATGTCACTTTTGGAAAGAAGGAAAATTAAACATATTTGCCAAAATAATTATTTCCATATTGTAAAACCATACTATAAATTTGATACATAACACTTATACTAATGTGAATTGTCATAATAGAAGCATAGCAAGCAAGTATAGTGAAAATGAGGGATGTCTGCAGTAATTAAAGGCAACAAAGTAACAAATAGTAAACTGCTTATAACTGTGTGTTCAGTAGGATTCAAAAGAAGTGTTAACTGTTAAAAATATGTTTTCAATATGATTACTGAGGCTGGTTTCAAGGCTGTTAAAAGTATGTTCAATCATAGGTCCTCACAGAAAAGAAGAGCATTGTCCAGAGCCATTACAACATTACATTTTACCTTATCCTCCATAGATCCTGCAGACTTCTGATCCTCTCTGTAGCAAAACGGAGAATCCGTTCAAAATCCAAACAAGCCTTTCAAAGAGTGTGACTGTGTTTGTGGTGTTTAAGAGGATGATGCTGCTGCAACAACAGCAGGCTGGCTACTCAGTGTGTGAAGAAGTGCTGAGAGGATGCCAGCTGTTCTAGTGCATTACAGCTTAGAGAGAGAGAGAGAGAGAGAGAGAGAGAAAGAGAGAGAGAGAGAGAGAGAGAGAGAGAGAATGGGAGCAGCACATGCATCTACAATAAAACATTTAACCTTCCATCCACATGTGCACACTGTTTAATCATGTTTATGACCAGATCATCTGTGATGTGGAATTACAACAACAAAATGTCAGCTGACTTCAAGCTCATCTGCGGAATAGCACACTTTGAATCTCTATTATACACACACACACACACACACACACACACTATGTATTAGCACAGGCCAGCATGTCTTTGGTGAATCTTTGTGAAATGTATTCCATGAGGATTAGGATCAGTAAGCCCAGATGAAATCTCTGACTTGCCCTGCTTTGCTGGGAAAGTTGTAATTTTAATCTAAGCTTTTGTTGCACATGATAACAAAACAGGATAGAGGAAAAAAATGAAAAAAAATGAATTTCAAGTAAAGTAATAATATAATGACAGCTGGGTTATATCCAATCCAGTCTCACATCAAAATGTGTAATAGTTACGTTGGTCCACAGCGCAAAATGCATTAGTTTCACAATAACGGCTCTGGCTGTGGGAAGGCAAGGTTGGGCATCGAGCCCCGCCCACATCCAGCATGTCAACTGTGCTTTGTTCAGGACAAGTGGGAATTTCGGAAGTTTGTTAATGTCCTATTTCAACTAAAATGTTGTCATGTATAAAAAAAACTAAATAGCAAATCTGGAATTATATCAGCCAAAAAAAGACAAAAGTAATTTCTTTGTCCATGCAGTATAGTCTATGCAGTTCTCCATTTTATATTTGTTTTATTAGCATTTACTTTAAGCATTTTTATTGTTCAATTTATGTTTACATAAATGCAGAACTTAGTGCTTTGCATGGTTTTCCATAATCCATAATTTGTCATTTCATAATGCCTCCCAATGTAAGGAATATATTGTGTGTGAAGTGAATAACTTTCAGTGATATTAAATAATACAAAAACCTATGGTTTGATAATTGGGATTTTATTATTCATTATTTATTAGATAATGCAAGTGACTAACAAAGTAAAAAGTAGTTCTATTGATTTAGCTACAATTAACACACTTTTCTGATTAAATATGCTGCAGTATGTTGTGTCGAAGATTTGGTCACTCATGGCTCATTTTACTGAAGTAGCACATGAAAATATTATACACCCAACTCCACCAGATTTAGACCTACTGCATATAGTAGCCTGGATACAAACTCAGTAACTACTAACTGCTTATTAATAATTTTTCTTTCTGCATCTCCTCTATTATATTCGCTTGGACAGATCCCCACCAAAACAGAAATGTCAAAATCTTACTGAGTTTTACATTTTAACACAAAGGAATGCACACAGATCCTATAAAAATGTTTTAATTCTGAAAGGACGACAAGATGACAGGGGTCAGAAGTCAGGGGTACTAAATACAGATCGCAGTCTCACAGTGATTAGCTTGATGCAAGGGCTTCAACATAAAATTACATATCAACCCAGTTGGAAAAATTAAAGCATACAATCACATCAGATTGTTTTAGTTATCAAACAAGACTATTTCAAAGTCGGAAAAAAACAGCAGGTTAAACATTGCCAGACACCTCTATTAAATTACAATATGGGACAATACATTCTGCTACAGCCTCTTTAACAGTTCACACAGCTGTGCCACTGTTTCCACTAAGAAAAAGGCAATGGTAACAGTGTGTTACTGTATGTTGGTTTTTCTCTACACTCCATAAGGTCAGTGGTCCATGCACATCAGAGACAATCACTGCACATGCAATCATTTCTCAATGGAATCTACTGTAGTCTTTGGGAAAGGTCTGAAGCTTGCCCAACTGAAACCTCTGAGATTAAACCATTTCCCTGCTAAAGAATTTAAAATTATAGACAACACAAGCTTTTTTTACAGTTTAGATAATACACAAACAAGCTCTTATTGAAACACACTGTTCCACATGTACCATATTTGTAAAAAGAAAACAAAAGACAATTTGTGCATTCTAAAGCTGAACCAGATTGATGACCAACATCAAGAGTAAAATGAAAATTTAGAGAAAGTGCCCCTTGTTTTCATGACATCTGTAATGGAGACATCTGGGCCTTCCTCATGGAGTGCAGGGCCTTACAAGCCACCAATAGTATTCTCAACAAATATTTATCCTTCTTCCTCAACTCCAGTTCCTCCAGCTTATTTGGGTACATCAGCTCAAAACTAAAAAAAAACATTATCATTCACCAACGTTCTGCTTTTTTGTTAAAGTTGAGTGAAATGTCATGTTGTTTTTCTTTTAGGAATCAGACAGTGAAGTAGAAGACAGCTTGGACGACCCGAAGAAACACCTAAGAGCGATTAGGTGTTTCTTCGGGTCAAACATGACATTTCACTTGTAAGAAATCCCCAACTAAGAAATGGCTGAAAAAAGGTTCAAATGGTGTTAACTTTGTTTGTTCATTCTGTCTTTAAAAGTCAATAAAAAGAAAATTCCCCCCAAAAAAAGAAAATGAAACCAAGCTTAATGCATACTTTGAACATTGTATTGGGGGAAAAAAATGTTCACCCACCAATTTATTCTGAAAACCCTGCACACAGCTGGCAGAACTGAGAGTAGAAGCCAGCGTGTGAGTTCCCAGAGTAGTTACCCAGCAGCTCCCCTCGTTTCCACACTGACATCTCTGCATTGACGACTGCATTTGCAGATGAGATAACCTGTGAGACAAGATTTTAACAATCAGAGCTACTGACAACCTTAAGCCACAGATATACTGTACTATAGCTCTGTTTATACTACTTTCTGGAGTCTGCTTGGAGTACGAATTCCACACATGCACAGTAGATCGGTATCTACAGGAAGACAGCGTTGTGACCGCGCAGACAGGTGCGGACAAGTCCGCACAGTCACAACAAATTGGAGGTGCGTGGATGTTCACATGGAGCCTACGCATACAGCCTCTGATGATGAAATGTACATCACGTGGACCTTAGCGGACGCAGAAGGTATAATTTCAGCTTAACCAACAATCCACAAACAGAAGCACATGCTTGATGGGGAGGGGAAAGGGGAGACAAAAGTAGCAGAACCAGATAAAGGGAAAACGGTCACGTGAATCCTAAAATTGTATTGTAGGTGGGGCTGGACCTTCAGGCTGGACATCCAACCCCACATTCCTGCGGGCCACAACCATTACCTTCTCCTAAAATTGTGAGATGCCTACATTTTTTTTGGCCTATTCTTTTTTATTGGCCTGCATCCATGTCACTGTTAAGTTTCTGTCTGCAAAAACAAAAAAATGGCTGACATTCCTTTTATCCTCAGTGGAAAATGCAATATTTTAAGATAGTTTCAGCATTAAAATGCATTTTGATAACATTTCATGTTGTTTGAATCATTGTCTTTGTGTTGTGTAGTTATCTGAGCTGTTAGGTTTTGTGTTTGTGTTATTTTATGTAGCTGTTTGATGATGTTCTTTCAATAAAAAAACCTAGATTTTAAGGCCCAGGGATGAATTGAATTTGAAATCCAGAATTTGAAGCTTTGTGATTGGCTGACTGGAGAACCTAGTCACTGTCATCATTCAGGTTTTCTTTTAATGATACATTTAACATTATCATATACATTCACTCAACAAAGATTATGAAAATAAAATGCACATTTCTTGCTATAAATGTTATCAAAACACATTTTAATGCCAAAACTATCTTAAAATATTGCATTTTCCACTGAGAATGAAAGGAATGTCAGCCTTTTTTTTCACATACGGAAACTTGACAGTCATGTGATATGGACGCTGGCTAATGGAAAAGAATAGCCAAAAAAAAAAACACGGGCATCTCACAGTTTTAGAGCCATTATTGTGAAACTAATACATTTTGTGCTGTGGACCAACGTAGCTATTACACATAAGAATTTTAAAAAAGCAATGACGTTCCAGCTTACTTTTAATGGAAGTCCATGGTGTTGAAGGGCAGCCTAAAAAGTATCCGAGGCGCTCTGATTGTGAGTTTTTTCCTTCATCATTAGTAGCTATTACACATTTTGATGTGAGACAGGGTTGCTAGTTCTTATCAAACATGACAATCCACCGGTCAGACTTCAGAGATCATTAAAGGTTATTTTACATGATAAGCTGGTAGACATATTATTCACTTATTCTAGTTATGATATACTGTTTTGCAGTATATTGCTTCACTCTTTTCTCTAAACTACAGTGTACACTGTAAACTACATAATGGTGACCAGCTAAGGTATTGTTCCACCATGAGTGCAGTTTGTCATTGAGTCTCTAAGTGTGTGAAACTCTACTGGAGAGATGAACAACATTCTTCTAGAGCATATTCCCTCATTTGGTGGTTTGGGGATGGTAGTGGAGCATGCTGTCTAACACAAAATTCCCTATAGGTGTTCTAAACAACCTATATGACCATCTTACTAAAACAATTCATATGAGTGCTTTCTGCTCTGCCTCCTCTGTGGTTGAGGTTTGGTTATGTTTAGGCAACTAAAAGTACTTAAGTAGTTAAGGTTAAGGTTAGTGAAAGATTGTGGTCATGGTTAAAATAAACCAATGCTGACTGCTGTAGGAGATAGAATATTATTGAACATTCCAGACCGTGTCATTCCTTACCTGTCTACCAAATTCCCTCAGTTTCATCTAATCTAATCCTGCTCCTCTGTGCACACCTGTCCCTCATTTCCTCATTAAGTCCCTGAATACAAATACAGCTTCTTTCCCTCTTTCTGCTGCCAGCTCAGTGCTGCTTAGTTGCTATTGCGCTTCAGCCATTCTTGATTGTATGTTTTCTTCCCCAGTTTTTGGAAACCTGCCAGTTATTAACTGACGGTGTTTTGACCTGCTGCCAATGTATTACCTGCTACACAGCCTCTGCCCTGTCACATGTGTTTACCCTTTAGGGCTGACTTCTAGTTGTCAACCGTTTAGTCAATTTATTGACCAGCGATTAGAAAGTACCTTTCGTTCAAGCTGCTCTGCCTTTGTGTCTGCACTGGTGTCCTCTTTCCTGCTGCCAAACAGTGACAAAGTCAGACACTTTATTCATTTCTTACCCATATGTATACAAACCCTCCCTACTGGAGCAAGTGCAGAGCTGAGGCTGGCTCCTCCATACACTGGCACGTACAAAAACTAACCTTTCCTGATGTGAAAGAGTATTTATTTCTTTAAGTATTAGAGTGCATGTAAAAAGTGGTCAAGGCAATATTAGAAAAAAAAAATAATCATGTCTGTGAGGCCAGCTGTAGGTTTCTGAAGGAATGTTTACAAGTCAGAGGTTGGGTTTTCTGCTTACCACCATTTGAAGCAGGAAAGAACAAATCTGGGTTAAGCCATACAGTTTGTATACATGGATTCTAGTTGCCCAGTTGTGACTGGGTATTTTTGTTCCAGTCTGTGTGGTATTTTGGTACCCAGCGCATGGTGCACAGGTAGGAGAAGAGACACAAACAGGTGGGAGGTTTATTCAAATGAAGCAGTGCAAAGCAGGAGAAGCTGAGAACAGACCTTTCAGAATCACATCTGTTTCTTGCAGAACATCAATACAATGCTGATCTGATTTTGTCACAGAGAGCAAACTAAATAATTTGAGCAATTCTGCTGAAATAATAGAATAATGCTCATAATGCAGATTACCTATTATTATATGTTTAATTAAACACTCCCCAGCCAGTAGAGTCAAGTTTAAATTGGCAACAAAAAATAACGTTTAATGTGGTTAAAGCTGAAAAGTCAGTAAATGACTCTAATCATTGATCTATAAATGAATGTGGATGGTTCTTACAGTATCTGTTGTCCAGAGCTACTTTATACTGTATGAAAAGTTTCTCCTTCAGTTCATTAAATCCCTGCAGCATCTGAAGGCAGCAGGACTGATATGTTGATAAATCTGCAGTCTCTGATTAGAGAAGTGATGCAGTGCAGTGTCGTTATGTATAGTCATTCACTGTGTTTACCTTCATTAAATTACATGCAAAAAACACCAGAATAACCACACACACCTCTACACACATCTGGTCGGTTAAAACTTTGTATTTTAGCAACATTTTTATTATTTATTTTTATTATCTTTTGAACTATAGTTAACTGTTAAACTCATGCCATCTGCCTCAGGCTGCAGATTTGTTGTTCTGTGTGTTCATGTAACAAGGCTCTGCACCTTCCAACAAAATGATTTCCTGAAGATGTGTCTTTTCATTTGATGAAAAGTTTTTGTCAGACTTCACTGTGATTGGCTCAGCTGTTTCAGAGCTATGAGACCAGTGATGTGAGGTTTAGAGTGTATTTATTAATCTGATCTACAGTCACCTTCAGCCAGCCCTTTTGCACTTTGTGCTGCTGCACACACATGAACCAAATTAGCAGGTTTGCTTGGAGATGCCCACATGCATCTCCAAGCATGTGGGCAAAAACAGGGCCCTTTATCTTTACATTTCATTACATTCATCTGGTAGACAGCTTTGTCTGACTGTTTTGACAGTTTTGTGATTTGTGATATTGGACTACATAAAGCTGGCCCTCAGACAGCAGACATTCACCCTGCATCACCTTTTTTGCTCTTGAACCTCCACATTCCACACATGCATGCATGCTTTCACTTATGTTACCGACCTGCAACACACTATTGTTTGATTGTGTTAGTGACTTTAGTTTTTAATAAATTACATTGGTTTGAAGTATAACTTCTGCATGGACTCCTTCCTTGTGACCGTCCTCCCTCCAGTGCCACACCAGTGGTGGAAAAAGTACACTTTACTTAAGTAAAAGTATCAATATCATAATTGAAAAATACTTCATTACAAGTAAAAGTCCTGCATTTGAATTTCCCCTTAAATGTATTTGCTAATGCAAAACAATAGCATATAAACATAAGGAGATGAGGCTGTGTAAATTCCAGCAGTGGTCTCAGAAAAAAAACTCAGTGTTATATAAAAAGAGAAGAATCAATACTGTGATTAATGCTACACATGGCAGAAAAAAATAAAAAAGTAGAAAATATGAATATAATTTTATATACATTATTAACAGTATAACAGTAGTACTTGGACAAAAATGAGTGATAAAAATACATGATGTAAACAACAAAAAGACTGGGCTGCAAAGTCAAACAATATAAAAGAGTTTCCTTCATACTGACATGCCTACTTTTACAATGTCCCACATTTACCAGAATACATTTCTACGACCATCAGACAGCAGACATGGCTGAATGGCAGCATGTCTACTGTGCACCACTGCCTAGAGAAAGGAAGGCCTGCACATAATATCAACTATAACAAATCAAGCATCTCAAAGGAAGGAGCTCTTAAGATAAATCAATGAAAATATGATTACAAAGTTATTTGATCAAGTTAAAGTATGATCAGTAATGGCTGCTCTTTAAAGATTTAAAGCAAGACTGTGTAACATTTGCTGAACAGTGGCCACTCTGGCCTCAAGTGGCAATTACAGAATAACAGCACATTGAGTTGAGAGGGAAGCTGTGTCCGACATCACTATATTTGCTTTCAGCCATTGAGGTGTTGAGGTGTTAAAATTATCGGTGTAAAGTTTATGCATTACGTAGTGCTACAAATATGTCCACATTGGAAAGAAAAAGTAGTGTCCATAGCATGTACACCACTTTATCTTAAAGTCTGCTTTTGATAGCTGTGAAAATTACAATTATGTTCCATTACAACATTCCAATAATGACACAAAATGATTATGATATATAAGTATCTGAAATATCAATTTATTACTTACTATTGCGTAAACTCATGAGTGTTATTTACTATAATAATTGAGGGAGTGACCACTGTTCTGTGATAATGGATTTAGTGCAAAATGGCAGTGCTGGAAAGAAGTCATTTCTCTTCTGAGGGACTTAAAGTAAAACCTTTACAGTTGATATTTTAAACTACTGAAACTTTTCTGTTTCTACGATTTCCCTGCTGTAATGAATCAAACTCATGATCTCAAACTCATTAACTTGATTAGCAAAGAAATCTCAATCAGAAGTTTTGATCCCTTGACCTCATCCACACTTCCCACTGATCCTGGTATTCTCTGTTTGTCTCTGTACCCTGTATGATTGCAACCATCACATTCTGCAGATCTGGAGAGGTAAGACTCTCCATTATCCTGGTAAACTGTACCATCAGCTGTGGATCAACTCTTGGTGGAGGGTGTAACTTCTTCTTGACTACAAGGAAAATTTGGAAACACAAACAATAATGTCATGTCATTAAAAATACATTATTCCTGTGTAGTAACCGGGGATATTTGACTGACCTATGTGACTGTGTGTAGGCACTCAGATTGGTAGGGTGGACTGCACTTAAAAGACACTTGAAACTTTGCAAGCCTACAGTCTGAAAGAATTATATTTACATAAATTCTGAATGAACCTCAATTGAACTTCACTGTGCTGGATTTCACAGTCATATCCCAACCGCTTTAATAGTGTTTCAAGTGACTCTCTACTGTGACAACAGTAAAGTATACTGAGAGCCAGATTTCATGGCCTTTTTGTGCTGCATTTCAGGCACATCATGCAACTACAGATGTATGTAGTGTGCAGATATTCTGTGTGGTACTTAGCTTTATGCCTACATATTTATGTAAGGATTTCACAAATAATGGGAGAAGGTATTAAGTACATTGTGTAGTAAAGAGACTTTACTACACTTGCAATGTATTCTGTATTCACAATACACGCTTGTTAATACACAGTATTCAAATTAATTAATTTATGTCATGTGTATTTTGTATGAGTTTTAAGACTGATATAAAAATAAGAAGTCTTACCACATTTAAGCAGAAATATCATTCCACAAGAAATCAGAATGATCACAGAAACCACAGAGCAGTATCCAGTTATCACAATAAGAATGTCCCATTTGTGTAAGTGGTTAAGGTGTCTGCCATCAAGAGTATTCCCATCTGAAATGAGAGAAGATTCTGACAACCCATTCTGACCACTGAAGTTAGTCACCATGTCAATGTAGGTATTTACAATCCTTCAAGCTGAGATTAAAAGAACTCTAATGCCAAAACTCATACACATTACCACCAGAACAGGGTGTTTGGGGGTAAATTTTTTTTTTAAATTCCCACACACCATCACCAGTTACATCACAAATTGTTGGTTTCATATAACATCTAATCCCTGTAAATCTATTCTACCTTTGATTATTCTTAAAAATACCATCTAAAGTATTTATATTTTTTGGAATTCTGTGATTAATTTGAGATTGAACAGACTGAACACATCAGGAAAGAAATTACTTCCCTCACATCCTCTTCCATCCTAAACTCAATTTACATGTTTGTTACCATTCCAAACCAATCACATGTTCCAGATCCTATTCCAGGCAACTGCATAAAAGAACAGTTCACTTTGCAGAGAAGTCATATTCTCAGAATCATCAATAAGTTGTTTTGGTATCTGGTACTGAAAAGATCAATCCTTGATCCACACACTAAACAATTACTGGACCTATTTCCAATCTCCCCTTCAGTTTGGACATGAAGGGGAAATCGGTCGATCAGATAAGAGCAGAAGATATAAACCAGGCAGCACCAGCTCGTGACAGAACACAAAGTGTTGTATACAATAAAGCTGTATCCTCCTAAGGTTAAATGCTTAGAACGATATAGAATTTGAACTTGGAACACTTTTTTTTCTGTGTGTACATGCTTCCAATTGGTCACATTCTCAGAAAAGTACAGAATACATTTTCATTCATTGCTATGCTGACAACAAATAAATCTATCTTTCTCAGAGCCATATAGTAAAGAATTTGAGATCACTTTTGATTCCTCTTCCACAGCATATTGATAGAAGAAGCGTATAGTTTTTTCACCCAAAACTTTTAAAGCAAAATCACTTCAGAACCTTTATAATGGACTCTTGTAAACCATTATTTTTTAAGAGGTCTAACTGGATCTATATTTGATTAATTACCAGTTTATTAGATGCAACTGTAGAATCTATGGCAATTCAATCCAACCGCAAAAAATCCAACTTTTGTAAGAATTTTAATAAAGTAAAGAGTATAGTTTTTGCTGTTAGTATATGGCTGGTAGTATGGTGTATATAGGTAGAACATAGCTTTGCTTATATGTAGCCATTTGTGAAGTTTTAATTAGTATTTGTGCTGAATTACCAGCCTAGCATCCAAAGAAGCTGTGTTCAGACAGAACACAAAGTGAATTTTTGCGCGACTTTGACCACTGGATCATTTGTGTTTATATGCCCCAGACAGCTAAAATACATTACTGTACATTAGCTGTAAGCTAGCTAGCAACAACAGGCACTGCGAGTTGAAACATTTTCAACTCGCGTTCATTCGCACCGCCTGGGGCAAATTTGTGTCTACTTGCGTCTTTGCATTGACTTTGTATCTAATCACGCTGCACAAAAAATGGTCCGAACACACCATCAGATTGCACAGCTCTCAATTTACATCCAGTGCCAATATTCAGTGCCAATGCAAGATGTAGTGTGTCCTTTAAGTAGCGATGGAAAAGGGACCCAAGTTTGTGTCCTGTCATAGACCACCCTTAATGCTTTTTTGTAGCTTTACCACAAGCTTTCCCTAATCTTAATCTTATTTTAGTTGCCTAACCCTAACCATATCTTAACCATAGTTTACATGCCATATTCTTTCCCTAACCTAAACCATAGGCTACTATGCCATGCACAAATACTGGTAAATAAAAAAACAAAGGCACTGAATGCTGGCATGTTGTCACTGAACATAATCCAGGGTTTTGCATATTTGTTCAATATCAATGTTTTGTCTGTCGTTAGAGTTAGGATTTATAGTATACTGAGAAAGTATTAGAGAGACAGAATTTAAGAAACACAAGTCTATTCATGTTTTAAAATGTCAAAAGGTCTTACCCCAAAAGACAGTGATGTTGTGACCTCCTGTTTGTACTGTGCAGCCGTAGGTGTTGGTGTTTCGGCTCAGGGAGATCCCAGCTGTCAGTCTAATGATCACTGATTCATCTCCAGAAGGCATTGGTCCAGTCACTGTGATCCAACTGGCCCTGGAAGCCCCGTCTTCAATCAGATGCACTGAGCTCAAGGATTTGTCAGTGCTCGTCACATGACATCTTAGCAGTACCTGGTCGGTGTTATCAGTGGGCTTTGCAAAAACACGCAGGCCTGGGGGGAATGAAATAATACATCAGCATTATATTCCTTTAAAGAAGTGTGTGTGTTTGTGTGTGTGTGTGTGTGTGTGTGTGTGTGTACAATACATTCCCCAAACCAAACGACAAAAGGAACCCATATGAGCATTTTCTAGTCTGACACATCTTGTCGAGGTTAGTTTAGGTTTAGACAAAAGAATGACTTAGTGTTAGAGGTTCATCCATTAACCCCAAGGAGGTTTGGGTTTCCATATGAAACAAAGCACATATACTGAACTGACACAACAATAAGAAGCTAAGCTAGTAGCAAACAAGTGGAGGAAGAAGAAGAAATAATCTACTACAATCCATGAAGTTATATCTGACATTGGACCACTCAACATGCTGAAGTTTTTTGGAGTACCCAATGTGCACGAAATTGAGTTACGTGTCCATTGTCTCCAGTATTGATAGCATCATTTATCAGTCAGCTAAAATCCTTGCCAGTGTCATTAGGCCCTTGGTGGGATAAACAACATCATGTTCAGGATAGTGGGGATTTGTTCAGACAATCACAGACTTGAAAGTGTTCCCCTTACACAAATTTCGAGTGAAGTGGCAGTCAAAATACCAAACATAAAGAAGTTTAAATAGCAGTTAAAATGGAAATGCTGAATGTCAACACAGAATGAAGTCGAAGAAGCATATGAATTGAAGAGTATAAGATAAAGCAGTTCAAATGTCAGGTAACATGTAAGTGGTATAAGTAGATTAATTTTCAGTTGAAGAATAAAAGTCAGTTCAAGTGTCAATTGGCATGTAAGAGGTGAAAGCAGTTGAAGTGTTAGATAAAGTGTAAGTGATAAAAGCACTTAAAATGTAATTTGAAGTGTAAATTAATGAGGCAGTTGAATCTCTTGTGAAGCTGAAGCCAAAAGTGAGTGTGTGATTTCACCCACTCTAGGTTTGAACAGTCCACACAATACACAACAATGTTAACATCTGAGAAAGCCTTAAATGATCATAAAACTTAAAGGGTAACTACACACTCTAATTCTGCTAGCTCCTTCCATCCCAACAAAAATGCAACAGAGGACTGGAGGGGTACAACTGTAGGGGGCATGGCCTTGTGGCTACATAGTGTGTAACGCAGGTGGTACGGGGACACCAACTGACCACCGCTTGGTGCAGCATGAACAGAGATGTAGCGCTGGTAGTCAGAGCTAACAGCCATGAGCAGGTGCTGTCAGACTCTATGTGTCCGCACTGGAAACACAGAGAGTCCGCTGGAGCTTTGACTGTCACTAGAAGCACCTTCATGGCCCTTTGTCAAAGTTTCTGTGTGGTATCGGTGTTATAGCTGAGCTAGCAGCTCTACTACGAGAGGCTCTCCAGTGTGTGTGTGTGTGTGTGTGTGTGTGTGTGTCTGTCTGTGGGGGAGTGTCAGTATGTAGCCATAACCCTGCTGTTTATCATGTTAATGTTACCGTCGTCATCCCTGAATATCTTGTGAAGCTCTGAATACAGCAGTTATGGACAGGAATATTGTTATTCATGTACGATGTCCTCTCTCTCCCCTTATACATGGACAATCATTCACCAAACTGCATCATTCCTGTATTGGCAGCTTCATCCAACACATCAATAACATCAAGCCCACTCTTTAAGTTCACTAGTGAACAGGAAGAGGATGGTAAGCTGCTGTTCCTAGGTACCTGTGTTCATTTCAAGGCTGACGGGAGCACGGAGCAATATCTCAGTTTGAACATTTACCACCACTTACATTATTAAAGATCAGTGCGAGGATCCTCCTACACAGAGCACAACATCTTATCAGTAAGAAGGAGGATAGAGAGAGGAAGGAGCAGCAGGTCCGAGAGGCACTGCAGGCCACCAAGATAAAAGAATGATGAGAGTTCCATCCCAATTTGAGACCAGGACGGACACTGCTAAATCAACAGGGACCACCAGAAGCAGAGAAAACGCTCCTTGAGAGGAAGGCTTGTGTGGTGTATGACATCACACCAGACCAAAACCACTCAAGAGGTCAAAGGTCATTGACCAGGAGTCAGTGGACGACCAGAGAGAGAGATCAAGGAGGACATTCACATCTGACACTGGAGACCATCTTTAAACAGAGACAGAGGTTACCATCTCCAAAAGTGTCACACTTATGTCACATGATAACAACTGATCCATCTCCATGACAACTGAGAAAACTCCATCTGCTAAGCGAGAGCATGAGATGTGGTTGAAAGCAGCAGGACAACATTGTTTATCTGTGACTTCCAAAAGTGTTATGAATCACCATTTCAAAAATAAAATAGTGTATTTATCTGGAATGCTCCAGCTCTCACCTGTTTTTTGTTTTATTGGTCTTAATTTAACCCCCTGGATCATTTGTGGACATTGGTATCTGATGAAGTCTCTAAATACTGAATTCCTTGCTTTGTTATTGTTCCAGAGATGTTCAACTGTTTTTGCAGAGGGAGACTGGGATGTCCATCTCTGAGATTCAGGGTCAAAGCTTAGGAAGTCGGTCCCATTCACCGCCCAGGTTTCAAAAGCAGAAACAGTCCCATTGGTTGACTGGATGCAGCCCCGCCGCCGTTGCACAATATCTAGGAAGTATAAGATTCATTAGTTTTTGTTGCACAATATCAGACATCAAAATGTAATCAACATCTCACAGAAAGTGAAACGTTATTTGGAAAACTTACACACTATGCTGTTGGTGTAGTTTGGAATGTCATAGAGAGATTCCTCAATATCAGCAATCGCACCATCACAGCGTTGGGGTAAAGGTTTGGATTGCAGGATTTGTCTGAGCTCTTCTTTCTTGGTCAGGCTGTCACAGTGAGAGATTGGGGCTCCATCAAAAACAGTTAGTTGCTCAGATAATGGATGATCTCCAGGCCTAACACGTCCTGTAGACAAGAACACCAGAGAGTGGGCAACTGAAAAAGAAAAGATATTTGAACAATCAAAATTCATCCTTATTATCTGTGTTAAATGCACTGACACATTTTGATTGAATTCATTCAGTGATGTCTGGCCTCTATCTTGAGGCCATGAAACTGGACTGAATGTTTACCACTGATCATACTGTACACAGGTTTGTAGTCAACTCTCTGAGGACAGTCCACTGGATTGCAGTATAACAAAGGAGCAGGACCTCACCAGGTGAGTTGTCTAATCATGTAATGATGTAGTGAGCAGATTGTGAAGTAAAAATTGGTAAAATTATGTAGTTCTGATTGTAAACAAGTTATTGGGATCTTCCTCCAAATCCAGCTAAGCACACAGCACATACTGCTATCAACTGACCCTGCAAATCACAACAAGAAAGAAACAGCTCTAACTGGTTTAACAAGTTTGACGAGCCATGTGACCCATCATGACGTTAAAGATGCTTATCAATCAAAAGAAAATGAAAAATAGTTCTACAGTCAAGTATTGGGTCATTTAACACAAACAAACAAACTTCCTGCGGTTCCATAAAAAAGAAATAAATTTTATGTTGTCTTAACCCCAATGGGAGGCACAGTAACTTGGTACATGTACATGATGCACTGGTTTTCCATTTTGTCAGACTGTACTTTTCCTCTACATTATACTAGATTGTAGACTGTAAGCAGTCTATGATGTAGCCAATGTTAGACACACAGGCTCATATTTTGTTTTAATGATGAAGCATAGAAAACATAGCCCAGTCAGTCACTATGTCACAAACATCCACCCAGCTGTCGCTCAGTTGATACAGGAATGAAATCATGTCACACAGATGCTTTAACATGCTGAAACATGCTTTACTGCAGGTGCCACCTTGTTTTTTAGCTTATTATTTAGCTTTTTAGCTTATAAATTTTGAGTAGATAATATTGTTCTGATATGCAGCCTCTGGTGTTCAGTCAGATTTATTTAAAAAGAAAACAAACAAAGAAAAAAAAGTGGAAGTTGTGCAACACATTTACTGATGTTGTGATGTTGAGTTACCCACAGTTGTAGATAAAGAACCTTACTGACAGCACTTTTATGTAATAATTTAAATGTAAGACTTTACTTGTATTGTTCTACTGCTGTACTGATCATTTTGCAAAGGTAAAAGACACTAGTCCACCCATCCATCTGCACCCCTCTTTTCCTAAAGGGGGCTGAATTGCTGCTGGATATTCAATACATACACACAAGACAGCAGGATATTGAGAATTTCTCCTTATTTTTCGCTTATACACCACAGTTAGTTAGGCATGTAGTCCTTTAACAGAGCAGAGGCAAACAGGACTGCAACCAAACAGGTTTTCGAAACACATCAGCGTGCAGACTGCCATGATATGTACCGAACACTAACCCTTTCGATTTGATTTTCTTCATATGATTCACAAATAGGCCCCAGTCAGGCTGTCAACAAATTTTTAAAACACACTCGCATGAAGAACACCATATCTGCTCACTGTCATACCACTCTGAGCACAGCCAATCATCTGATCTATGAAGATACTACAGTCCCACATATAAGTGAAGTGTAGCACCAACTGTACAATTCTGAGCTATACTTGTACTTGACTTGAGTATTTCCATTTTCTGCTACTTTATACATCTTTTCCACTACATTATAGAGGAAAAATATTGTACTCTTTACTCAACTACATTTATTATATAGTTATAGGCCCTAGTTACCATTTATTTTGCAGATGATTATTTTATATAAAAACATGATGATAACAGTGCTATAATATTATGAAACTGATTTTTGCTTCATAATGAGTACTGAGATCAAAATGCAGATCAACTTTTAAAATATTTTAAATCCTTCAGTTTACATCCATCCATCCATCCATACAACCATGTTTACTTGCTAGCAGTCTTTTTCTTCACAGCCTTTGTCGACACATTATTGTCAAACTGTCAATCAGCAGAACAGTCAGAAGGATGTAGGACTGCAGCCCCTTCATGATCATGTTCACATGTTCACAAGGCAAACAAACCAGTAATTCACTAATACGAACATTTCTCCATAGTGGACTAAAACTCCACACAGTACCTTTTACTACAAAACCAAAATAATTTCTTCAGTGTTTCTCTAAAATACTAAAAAGAATTCTTTTTCATCTGAAACTCTATTCTTGCTGCAGCTCAGGGGCCCCCAGCTCATTTTGTCCCTTATAGGATGAATACAGCCCGAGCAGCACAGTGCAAGATCATTTTCATGGCTTCAGTCACCAGAAGCTTAAGCACACAGATCTCTCCAAAATCAGTTGTCAATTTGTCTGTATGAGTTTTGCCTCTTCATTTTATTACACATTTTTTAGCTCCTGCAGACTGATATAAGTGCATCAAAATGCAACTTCATGCAACAAATGAAAGTGATTAATGTGATTAAGGGGGGATTAATAACAGGAATCACATCTCATAAATTAATGGCTACCAATAATATCATCCACGTCACTGGGCGGATCTGGCGTGATCCAAGGACCTGGGGTTTTGCTGAAACCATATATATGTGTGTGTGTGTGTGTGTGTGTGCATATATATAATAATAAGTGAATGCAAATTATACACATAGCTATTAAATTCACATTCATTTGTGAATTTGCTTTAGTGGGTGTAGCTACAACTGGGATTTAAGTTATTGCAGCAATGTAGTTTGATCATCATACAGTAATCACATCTCAGGACTCTCAGCCAAATATGGTTCTCTTGACAACATGCAACACAGAAAAAGGTAGCATTATAAAGCATTTACTTCAGTGAAATCAGCAGTGCCACCATGCAAAAGTCCTGCATTTCAAATTTAAAGGTCCTGCTCTGAGATCAGTTTAAGAATTACATTTTACTCTAAATACTACTTTAAAAGTACTTTCTCTTAAACCTACAAGATCAAAAGTTCATCATCAACATAAAACTGATGCTTTTCAGAATCCTTGACTAGTGGTTGTCAGTTGATGCCATCAACAGTGATTGAGTTAAAAGCATAAAGCTTCCCTTTAAAATGTAATTCAGTAGAAGAAGGTTAAATACACTACTAAGTACAGGTTAAATAAAATATACTTAGTTATGTTCTATCTCTGGGAAATGGACACTAGCTGCACTTGATTTGTAAGTGACAAAACACAATAAAAACAATTAATAACCCATAAATCTGAAACAATACAGTCGTCTTAAGTCGACTGCTACAGCTCTGTCTTTACAAAGTATGCCTCAATTCTGCAGTAGCACTGATGAAATGTCACTCACCACATCCAGCTTCCAGACAGAAAAATAGAAACAAAAAAGACTGAATCCACTTCATCCTATGGCACCATTCTCGGTTTTCAAAAAGAGTGAAAGAGTACAAGAGAAATACTCAGAGTACACAGTCAGTCTGTCATTTGTTTACCACTGAGTTTAACTGAACAAACTGGATGAACAAGGGAGGGAGGTCCAGACATGATGTGCTCATGCTGCCACTGTTCAAATTGCTGACAAGCTGATAAGAGGAAATGAAAACATTTCCTCCAAACCTTAGCAACTACCAAACTGCCATGCCCTTAAAGTCATCAGTCAGGCACAACCTTGGTGCCTTATCCTCATCCTTTGGGTCTTCTCTGCGTAATCTTGGTGTGATTTTTGACCAATTCATGAGTTTTGATGCTCACATTAAGACAATGACTCAGGTCTGTCATGTCAAGAAATTAAATGGAGATTCTAATACATGTTTTTATTTCATCACGCTTGGACTACTGTAATTTGCTTTTTACCTGCCTTAATAAATCTTCCTTACACCGCTTACAAACTGTCCAAAATGGTGCTGCTAGGCTCTTAACACGATCCAACAGATGGTCACATATTGCACCTATTTTAACCTCCCTTCCTGTTAATTTTAGAATCCATTTTAAAATTTTGGTGCTCACTTATAGTATATTGTGGACCTTCTGCACCCCCACACCATAAGCCGAGCTCTATGGTCCTCTACCCAGGGTTTTCTAAGTGTATCTCAAAGTTTATCTCATTTTAAGACTCGGGGAGATTATGCTTTCCGGTCGGCAGCCCCTAAGCTTTGGAATAGTCTCCCAATAAGCTTGAGGTCCTCAGATACTATGGTATTTTTTGTTTTAATTTGTCTCTTATGCATATGTTATCTTTTGTCTTTTGTTTTTATTTATTTAGATTTAATTGCATTTGATTTTCTTTCTTTTCCTTCTTTCTTTTATTTATTATATATTTCTTTTATTACTGTGAAGCACTTTGTGACTGCTGTCTGTGAAAGGTGCTATATAAAAAAAACTTTGCTTGCTTGCTTAAAGTATTTAACTGCCAATGCAATGGGTCAATGGGTCTGCATGATACGAAACCCCAGTAGAGGCACAGTTATTTTACCCTGCAGGTGTTGAAAGAGTTTCTTAAAGTCTATCTTAATACAATACCGTACACATGCCCTTATGAGATATAAAAGTGTTATTGATCGCTGTAATCATCTCTGTATTAGAAATACACAGTTCTTGTCAGCAGGACCACCAGGAGCCCTTATAGTTCAGTCAGGACACTCACATCAAGGATTTAACCATTTAGTGCAACAACATGCAATTTTAGTTTGGCTCTCTTCAGATGATCTTGTTCTGGAACAAATCTGATCAAGCTTGACACAAACTGTCCCTGAGCTCATGGACAGTATGGACAATCTGTCAGCCTGTCCAACACTTTGGTCCAGAGCAGGATGTCACTCCTCATCATTCCTTACAATTTAGGTGACCAACTGACCTTTCCTTTAGCATCACCTGCGGGTCAGTGTGTCCATTTCTGCACAAGAAATATCAAAATCTTTCAAGTTTATTTGCATAATTATTATATCATAAGAGTCTGAGAGTCTACAGCCATGCTAGCAGCTCTGTGAGGCTGTACTGAGGCACAGTGGTGCTTGAGCTAATATGTTCACAATGACAATGCTAACATGCTGATGCCTAACAGGTAATGTTAACCACATTCGTCATCTTAGTTTAAAGAACGTCAGGAGTCAGGAGCCCAAATGAACATTGAAACATGTTTTCTTGCTGTAATCATTCCTCCTGTTCATACTGACCATTAGAAGATCCCTTCATAATGCACTTACAATGTAAGTGATGGGGGACAAAATCCACAGTCCTCCTTCTGTGCAAAAATGTATTTAAAAGTTTATCTGAAGCTAATATGAGGCTTCAGTGTCCAAATGAGTCAAATCAAGTAGATATCTTTCAATGTTACAGTCTTTTTAGTGCCAAAGTCCCTCTTTTTGTTACTATACTTCCACCACAGCTCAACAGGGAAACACTGTCAGAGGAAACACAAAGAGGGAATTTGATGCTAAAAAGACTGTAAATGTGGCAGATATCCACTTGATATGACTAACTCAGACTGCTGAAGCCCCTTATAAGCTTCACATTAACTTTTAAATGCATTTTTTGCACTAAATGACTGTGTGGACACACTGTGGAATTTTGGCCCCCATCATTTCCATTGAAAGCACATTGAAAGTGGATCTTTTAATAGCCAGTATGAACAGGAGGAATGATTACAGCGAGGAAAACCTCTTTCACTGTTGATATGGACACCTGACTGCTGTTTTAAGACACACTTGAAAAATTGTGAACCCGTCCTTTAAAGGGGACCTATTATGCTTTTCCTTATTTTCAGTCAGTCAGCACCGGCTTCAGACTGCTCTGAATGCTCGGTTTCCAATGGTTTTTCTACTTTCAGCCTGAGCCGATGTCGGCTCGTGATGGATTTCTTTATATGGTCATCTTTTCCACGCATAGTATGCGAGTTTACTGCTCCCCTCCACTAACATTATGGCATTTTTCCATTGTTTTCGGGGTAGTCACACCGAGCCATGACTTGAGTCGAGCTGGCACATTGTGAGTGTTTTTCCATTACATAGCAGTGCAAACTAAATTAGGCAGTTTACCTGTTGGAGGTGTGACTCCTTGAGGGGGGCCTTAAAGAGACAGGAACTACAATGGCCTGTTAAGAGATAGAGGCTGAACTGAGGGGCTGCATAAAGGGCCAGTATAGGATAAATAAGGAATTTTTTGAACTTATTGTGAACTTATTGTAAATCATGCAAAGCTGCTCTAGTGGAGTCCCAAAATAAAAATATAGAGCTGCAAATGAGCATAATAGGTCCCCTTTAAACATGTTACTATGCTAAAATATGTTTTTTCTCAGAAAGAAGTGGCTATCAAATTACAACAGTTGTTTTATTAGGAGGCAGGTGGACATGCATCTGCACTCAAGCAACTCTGTATACACAGTACCAAGCTCCACCTCCAGGCCAGAAGAGATGACAACACAGCACCACACAGCAGCACAACTCTTGTATTCAGCTACACCAGTAACATTACAGTCTTCTCACCTTTAACCATTTTCCTTACTTTTCTTTTATACACCACAGTTAGTTAGACACTTATTCCTTTAACAGAGCATAGGCAAAAACAATATATAATAAATATATAGAAGGACTGCAACCAAACAGGTTTTCAGAGAAAAACACATCAGCAGGCAGAATGTCATGACATGTACTGCACACTCTGCAGAGAACTAACCCTTTCAATTTCAATTTCTTCATATGATTCATATCTAGGCCCCAGTCAGACTGTCAACATAATATTTGATACACACCCACATGAAGAAAACCATCTATCTATCTATCTGCTCACTGTCATACGACTCTGAGCACAGCCAATCATCTGATCTATGAAGATATGCAGGGTTGGGCCTGGTTATTACATGGATGAGGAAACATTCTCATGTTTAAGTGAAGTGTAGCACTAACTACTAATTGCTTTGTACATCTTCTCCACTACATTACAGAGGAAAAATATTGTACCCTTTACTCAACTACATGTATTATACAGTTATAGGCCCTAGTTACTGGTTATTTTGCAGATTTTATAAACAAAACAGCTGATGATAACAGTGCCACAATATTGACACTGATTTCTGCTGCATAATGAGTACTCAGAGATAAAGATGCAAATTCAACTTTAAAAATATTTTAAATCCTGCATTGTTTACATCCATGTTTACTTGCTAGAGGTTTTCTTCGCTGCCTTTGTCGACACATTACTGTCAAACTGTCAATCAGCAGAATAGCATGAAGCAGTCAGAAGGATGTAGGACTGCACCTTTGTGCTGATGTTCACAAGACAAACAAACCAGTGACCCATTAATAAAAATATTTCTCCATACTAATGGACTAAAACTCCACACAGTACCTTTATCTATAGACCAAAATAATTTCTTCAGTGATACTAAAAAGAATTCTTTTCCATCTGAAACTCTATTCTTGGTGCAGCTCAGGGGCCTCCAGCTCATTTTGTCCCTTATAGGATGAATACAGCCCGAGCAGCACAGTGCAAGATCATTTTCATGGCTTCAGTTGCCAGAAGCTTAAGCACACAGATCTCTCCAAAATCAGAATGCATTTGCCTGTATGTATGCAGACAAATGCTTGTTTTGCCTGTTTCATTTCTTTCATCTCCGGCAGATTAATAAGTGCATCAAAATGCAACTTCATGCAACAAATGAATGTGATTAATGTGATTAACACCTGGTCTGTAACAGGCAAATTAACATGTGATAAGGTTCCCGCCATTAATCGATAACATTAAAACTATGATTTGAAAGGCTAAAAGTAAGTTTTAAAAGTGTAAACTGTGATAAACTGAACTTGGAAGACACAGATTTATTACATTTTAAGAGTTATATTCAAATATTATTTTCAAATGTTTAAATCCTTTTTTTCCAATCAGTAATCATATGGAAGAGTCCTGAGCTCTATTAAATCTGCTAGAACATTTTTATGAGCAAAAGTCCAAACTCTGCTTCATCGGCAGAATTAAAATATTTTTCTGTCAAGATGATTATTAAGTGAATGAAGTGACTTTTCTGGTTTGCCACTTGCAATTATGTCAATATGTCAATTATATTTGGCATAATGGCTTTATTCTGCATATGACAGCATATCCATACTGAAAACACCCTCTAAATGCTTAAATAAGACCAAAATAAGACTGACAGTAATACTGAAAAAACACATTTTGTTGCTACATAGTTGTTGTCTCACTGGACAAATATGCCTCATTACACACATACAACACACACACGCACACACAGGAATATCAGTGTTTCCTCAAACATAAATTCAGTTTAAAAAAGGATGTTGAAGAAGTTAGCTGGTAATTTCCTGCTGACTGGCTTTCGCAGAAGTAATTAAATGACTCTGGAATTCTGCATCATTCTCCAATTAGATCCATACAGTGTGCAAGCTTAATTCATTGATTTAGAGATAATACTCAATACTAAGTTTGTAAGCAGTCATACAGTATGTACAAGTTGACCACAGCTTTGGCCTTCATGGATATAGTGCAGGTTTGTACTTATTATTTAGAGGACATATCCTTCCATTGACAATACAACATTTGAATTCCTTTTAAAAGTCCCGATGCTTGTTTTCAGAATCATCCAAAGAGACTCTCGGGGGCACCTTGTCCACTTATTTTAGATAATCATCAGAAGCAGCTATCCTGCTAAATCTCAACATAAATTGTCTCAACTCCTGAACAAAAATATATATTTGACTCAGAAATGATTTACAGAAAAACAAAGCTTTCTTTCCCCATAATGATGTCTCTGGTGGCAAGTAACATGTGAAAACAATATATAGTATATCCTGATTTTAAATGTAAAAATGACTCCTGCTCTATAAAAAATATGCATATATGCATATTTACATCAGCACCCCTGTCAGGAGATTAGACTTCATTATACTTGAGTCACTTCTGTTAAAGAAAGATGTATTCTAGTAGTCCTAATAGTAATAAAGGGCAAAGGTGCTATTGATATATAATTAAAAAATAATGAATTCTGCATTAAAGGTAATAACCAATAATGTAGGGTCATGTGTTTTTATTGATACATTTTTTTATATGCATATTACTTTAAAATACTGGTAATTGTATTATTGTTTTGTGTTTGTAAACACAATAATATCCCCTACAAAAAAAACACTGACGCTGCAAAAAACAAAATACCCACAAGGCCCTGATCTCTCCAAAAATGAATAGATAGGGTTACAAATTTCCAACAATTTGTCCGACTCATGGTTCAGGTCATATGTCAGTCAAAGGAAGTAGGGAGGTAGTAGGTATTGTCAGGGACACCAAAACCTTTACTGTTTAAAATTGTTAGTTTGTAAAATTTCAAACTCCTTGCAGATAACATGTTTAATACATAGTTAATGGATTAACCCCATCAAACTTGATGAGCAAAGAATTCTGGATCAGAGTAGATCTGATCCCTTAATCTCTTCACCTCATCCCACCGGTCCTGTTTAGTTAAGATTTTCATTTGTGGAATCCTGCCAATAGGTCTGTCAAAAAAGTGCCAGTCTATCATTTTGCATGATTGTGAGCCTTGAGTCTGCTGGGTCTTAAAAAATAAGGCTGGTTATTTTCTATATTTTTCTTATAGTCAATAAATCTCATGCAGCCAAACCAACAATGAACTGATCTACTAACAAGTATTGTGTGTGTATCCAAATCCTCATATATCTTATTCCTCTGTGGTGTAGAGCTCTGTTGTCCAAAAACGAATAAAAACAAGTCAGTGTCACACAGTGGTTACCGTAGCTTGTTGACACCTCCAGAGTCTAATAACAGTTGTGATAAGGTAGTAACCTGCAGGAGAGAAGTTCCTTGTGCAGCAGACTCCACTGAGCATGTGCAGAAACACGGTTCAGTTTACAGAGCTTCACTAGCTTGTTGTGCTACATATCACAACCTCTTGACTTTGTACTGAAGTTTGAAAAATGTATAATGTAATACAAAGTCAAGAGGTTGTATTATGTTGCACAACATTGTTATGATAAAGGTTTAATTTCATCTTTGTATGACTTGTTTGTGTCTGGGTCTGATGAATCCTCAGAATCTAAACTGAGACTATGGAAGGAAGATACAGATGACAAAATATCTTTAGAAGACTAGAGTGAAGCATGTAAGAAGGCTCAGAGGCAGTCAACAGTAGCCTGAAACTTATACAGTATAAATGGCTGACATACATATATAACTCCTGTTAAATTGCATACGTTTAATAATAACATTCCTGATACTTGTATCAAGTGTAATGACACAAGAGGGACACTGCACCACTGTATATGGGAATGTGTGAAAGTGGAATCCTTTTGGCAAGATATTATTAATATGATTGATCACATTTTATCAAAGAAATTACCACTGGATCCTAAGCTTTTCATTCTGGGTATATATCTTACCAACCCACACTTACAAAGCAAAGAGTTTAGATTTGAAGATGTGTATATTACAAGCTAAACGTATAATTGCTCTTAATTGGAAAAATGTTGATGGGCCAAAAATCGGAATGTAGATTAAAGAAATGGTATCAAACATGTCAATGGAAAAGATAACGTATATTGTTAGACGTAAACAAAATGTTTTTGATGATATCTGGAGACCTTTTATGTACTTCTTAAGACATGATGTTAATGTTGGTAACCTGCTTCAGCAGGAACAAGCTCTGAGGGAGTAGGATAGCATTATGATCTTGTACATTGATCTGAGAAAACCCTTTACTTTATTTATTTTAGTTTATTTGATTATATTATTATTATTATTATTATTATTATTATTATTATTATTATTATTATTATTATTTCTGTATGCAGTTGATAGGAATTGGGTGATGGGAGACAGAAAAGGGTGAAAAATGTTTGCTGTGTTTTATATAACTGCTATTCACTGTACATTTACAAGTGGGAACAATAAACAGAGTGTGTTCTCAGCTAGCAAGGCACTCAGAATTCAGGTTAGCAACTGTCAGCAAGACAGTAACATGTAAAAGATCCTAATTTTGCCAATAAGCCACTTGCTGTTTCAGTGCATACCATGAGGAGGGAGTAAATACTTTGGATATGGTGTCAACTGTGCTCGATAGGACAATCACACGGTGCATATCTGACATTCCAATAACTGACAACAATAAGGCCTACTTATTCATTGTCCTGTGTTAGTTTTGTCAACTCACTGAATGAGGATTTGCTGTTTTGCATGTATAAGACAGTAAATGGGAAATAATATTGTGGAACATGCTCTCTGTTCTCTGTAAAACTGTGTGCTTGTCATAGTTTAGAAATTGAATTGAGTTAAAAAGCCCAGAAGAAGAGTTTGTAACAACAAATGTGTTGTTGCTGTTGCTAGTCTGTCACGTTGTGTGCAAGTTGAGAAGTTCCATAAAAGCTAATCTTCGACTCCTGTGGTATTATTGCAAGGAATATCACAAAATAGTTGGTTGTTATGCAGCTTATGAACTTTTTAAGATATTGGACTGTTACCTTACAGAACACAGTCTTACATGGGAGGCCATGGCAGGAAAGAGGAATGGATATGGGCACTAATTAAGAGGGTCTCAGTAAATGCACACTGGACCCACTGCATTATTCAGAGAAGCCCTGGCATTGAGGAAGATAAGCCCTGAATTACACGAGGCCTTGTTTATTTTTATGGAATAGGAGGGCATGGATAAACTGACCTCAGCAACACATTTACAAAGCTGAATGAGTTAAATCCCTAACTGCAGGGAAAAGACAACTACCTCACCTGGCAGACAAGATCAGCATATTCACTGAAAGGCTGGAGTTGATGGACAGGAGACTTGATCAAAAAAATACAGATTCCTTTGAGAATGTGAGTGCACTAGCTGACAACAGAGAAATTGAAGTCCCCTCAGTGATTCCATGTCCTAAGAGAACCTCTTTCAAAACTACTTCCCAGACAACACTACTCAATGTGAGAAATCCATTCAACACAGTTCTCCTGCTGATTTCAGCTCACCAATTCATTTGGACCAATTCATTGAGATGACATCCACTCCACCCTGAGGCTAAATTTTACATCTCAGACCCTGAATGCACTCTGGTTTGGTGTGGAGAGAGAGTACCCTCTCTGCTTCCCTTTACAGAGAACAGATCTAGGCTCAGCATTGAGCATGACTTGACAGTGAAAGTATCAAGTGTACATCCCTGTTTTGAAAAGCTGTGCAGCGTAAGGGGGAGGGCTTGGGAAGCCACCTAATTTCCAGACGAATCAAGCCTGTTGTGGTTAACAACCAACAAGTCCTTCAAATTAAACGACCAAATACATTATTTGACCATGTGACTCCAGAATGACACATAGGAGTGTTTTCTAATCTGGCGCCTATCAGCAGTAATCGGCAGGACAACATCATCTGTCTGTGCTTTCCAAAACTGTTACACATCACTGTTAAAAAATAATGATGTGTTATGATGTGACAATGCTGTGGTTAAGGTCTGGTTAGGTTTAGACACAAAAACCACTTGGTTAGGTTTAGGGAAATGTGGTGTGGGTTAAAGTTACTACTTCCTTAAAGTTAGACCTTTGTCATCAAGGTTACAATAATACCCACAGGCTTAAGGTTAGAGGACGATCGTAGTTACACTTTTTTAAAAACTGGCCCAACTCACCATTGGAAACAGGAAATGAACAGTGGTCTCCTCTGGTAAAGTCCTCCTTTAAGAGGAAATTTGTCAACTTTTATACACGTCACCTGAACTGCTCCACTGCTCTGGGTCATAATTACTACGGCCACTAGATGGCATCTGTCACAAAACAATGTTGTTTTTGGGCAACTGACATTAGCTATTGTGTTGTTTTTCTTGGAGGACAGTCTCCTTACAGTTAAACCTGCTTTTATGAGCAAAGCTGAGACCTTTGGGGGTTTAGACCAACACTTGTTCATAATTTCTTCTGGTGTATCTAGCTGTGCTGCCTCTATAGTCAGCTCTTATTAGCAACCCTACGGCCAAATCAGCATGTTGAAGCAGTTAGAGAATCACGTCACCCTTTTAGTGCTGTTCTTTATTTTTCATCTCTGCCTTTTCTTATCTTCTGCCACAAGCAAAAGACTTTTCATCAGATAAAACTATTTGTATTCCAGCATCACATTCACAGTGGCAGGAAAATGGATGCCTATAGTTTTCCTTGTTTGTTCTTCTGCAACATTTGTTGAATAGTGGATACAAACAATGAATAATTTCCTCTCATGCATGTTCAGAATGTTATAGGCATGATGGTGGTCTCACTCTATCTTGTGACTTGTGACCAGCCTTACAGGGCTTTCACACATAAAGCGCAAGGGCAATATTGCATGGAGAGGGCCATAAGCTACGCTCTCCCGGGTAGCTGCATGAAATAGTGTTCCACACTGCTCTGGTTTTCTGCCAGGTTTAGCAGCCCAAAGTATAACCAATCTGAACTTTGACCCCAGGTACGCTGACCCCCAACACCAATGGCCAATGGCATTCCAGAATTGACAGGAGGCAGAAGATAAAATGGTGCAACTTTCACTGTAGGGCTACAACAAAGGAGTTCATTTTGCATGTCTCTGAATTTCCAGAGTTATACAAATTTACTTTGCAGTCCTTGGGTGAAAAAACCTCAAGCTTTGCTGAAAATATCTGAGAGGATGGAGATAACAAGTTCGAAAATTAACACTGTAGCATCATAGTTAGCTGCTTCATACTGTAGTATAGCAAGATCTGAAAACATTAAATGAACACACTGAAACTAATGATAATTCTTACTTCTTCTAGCTTTCACCTCCATCATCCAAAAACAAACAAAAAAACAACAAACAATAAACAAACAAACAAAAAGCAAACCCACAAACAAACACTTTACCTCTGCACTTTATGTGTGAAAGCCTTGCTAGGGTGCAATATAACATTTTGAGGTCACATTTTTAACCTCTGTTTAAGATCATGTTAATGCTGACCTGTATTGTAAACCTTTTTCCCTACTTCATGTTTTAATCTCTGTATTTGTACAAAAATGAATGACCTCTGTGACTGAGTACCTCCTTGAGTTTGCTCTATTTTTATTGAAATTCTTCTAGACATCAGCCTATTTGTCAGTTTTTCAGAAACATGATTTTTTAATTTCAACTATTTAACTAGCATGGCTGGTTCTCATAAAATCATTTAAATAAATGTATTTACACCAGCTCAGTCTGGTGCCCCCCTCCCCCCTGGGCTGCTGCAGTGTGTCGGACAGGAGGCAGGGGGGGTGAAAGTTCACCAGCATGGCTCTCACATATCAGGTGACAATGTGGGAAAGTTGGACGCCAGAAGCGGTTTAAAAACACCAAAAACAAAGCGACAGGAGAAGTCAGCATGACGAGTGAGAAGGTGTCCGTGCTGAGCGTGGAGGAGGAGGAGGACACGGCTTTGGGATATTACGACGACGAAGACGACTTGGAGGCGTTTTCAGACGCAGAGTTGGGCTGCGAGGACGGAGGTAGGCGGATATTTGTGTTGCCTAGGAAGGTCACACACCAGCAGAGAGCGAGCAGAGACAGTACTTTCACTTCGGCTCTGTTGACACTGCTGAAACGTCTCAGTGTGGAGTACCGCTTTTAACTTTAGCCAACCCCATTAGCTAAATGAAGCTGTGTTCCTCACTGTGTTTCTTTCTGTGTTAGCACGGCGTCATTTTTAAAAGTTACTTACCGAGGTGGAGTAACGGAGTACTTTTAGTGCAAGTTTTATACACATACACTGACACTTGGTTTTTCTCCCCTCCTGTGAAACTCGTTTACGTCCCAGAAAGATATACACATCTTACTCCACCGACTAGCTACATGAATCTGACATTTTAGTGTAGTAACGTTAGATTAGCTAATGTTAAGTCTTATTCAGGTTGCTTTCAGAGTTAAGTGTTGACATTTTACCGCTATCAGTTCACAAGATATGAAATTAGAGTTTAAACTAGATTTATGACAGATGCTTTGTGTTGGCTTCAATTTGATATTATTTACTTAGCTTATGTTTATTTACATGAATATGTTCAGTTTTATAGTAACATACTGCAGAGTTTCGTACATTTGATGTACTATGATATCCATTAAAATATGTGGCCTGTTAGAGCCATTTATTTCTGTATAACTGTAAGCTATATTAATTTACTTATTTACTCCAAAAATTTCAAATGTTCTATTATTTACTGCAAAGGCTTTAACACCAGCAGCTTGTGAAGTAGTTAGACCACCTACACCATTAAACCACTAAAGAAGGAACAGTTGACAAAAATCTGAGCAACTTTTGAAAAAGTGTTCTGCATGCTACAGCTACAATATTGTACTATTTAATATAAAAACACCTGTTTAGGAGGACATTCAAAATCAAATTCATTTGAATGGATTGAGAAATGTTAATGTTTCTGTTGTGTGATTTGCAATTGACCATTGGCTTTCAAAAATCACAATCTTTAAAAGCACACAGCTGTTGCTGATCATGTGATGAGAGAGCCTGAGGAAGCCACACTGTCAAAGGCGTTGTTCGCTCACAGATAATAATCAAATAGTAATCATACATGACTAATGAAGATGATGTAGACATCCTTTGTATGTGCTGGAATTCCTAGGCCTGTTTTTCCACATTATTCATACTCCAGATCAGCACCCTGGTAGATGAATGAATTATAGCTGTGTACAGGATCATTATCTGTTGATTTACTTGGATGACCCTACTGCTGTTTTTTTATGACTATTGCTGAATCTCTGTGTTTTTGAGTGGGGTTCATTTGCTGCTCAGTCTGTGACTGTGTCAGGAGTGCAGAATTTGAAGTGATGAAGCGAGTCTTCTTATGAGACAGAGGTTAGAGAAGTGGGTTGCCAGTAGGATAAATCTGCCCCTTCTTCACTCCCAAAGCTGTTAACTTCCAGTAGCTTAAGTGAGGCTGCTCGGTGGCCAACTGGACTACCTTCAGGTGTACTGAGTGTAAGGGTCAGGTAATGTTAGAAAATAACTGGCTCGTATGACATATGTAACTGTATGACAGAATGTTACAGAAACAGCCACCCCCATTGGGGAGGGGGTTTCTGAAGCTGTTCAAGCACCTGACAAACACTTCTGATGAAGCACACTAGCAGCTCAACTGTGTGAGTGTGAACAGGGCCTTCCTGTTTTCATGGTGCCCAGAAGACCATGACTTTTCTTCTAGTGCCACTATGAAATTAAAACTATTGGACTGTTGACTGACATTCATGTTCCCATCAGGAAGTAAATTGTGATTATGCTTGATTTTTCATCTAGGGCCACAAACAGTATTAAAAACAAACAAAAAAAACAATACTTTGTTTTATGACCAAATACCAGCAAAACTAATGACATCATCAGTAGATATTAATCAGATTAATTGTTTCAGCTCTGAAATAAAGGTTAATAGGATTAATAGGTTAATATGTTCATTTAAATCCATTAGAACTTATTTAAAATATGTACTGTATGGAAAAAAAATGTAAAGGCATGTATATGCACATATTCATTGTAACTCTTTGTTTTACCTGTTATTTTGTTGTGATTTTAATTACATTTTACTTCATGTTGAAATTCTGAAATGAAAAATGGTTGTTTGACTTCATTAGTCTTGAACTGTGTTGCATTAGTCTACTGTGATTGGCTGTTGGGCCTTCGATGTAGATTTTTATGATGATAAAAGCAAAAAGCTGTCTGTATTCTGTAGACTTCTGTCTCCTTCACTTTCCTGCCCTCTTTGATACTTTCAAGTGAATTCCAGTCAGGAGACACATGGCAGTGAAAGAGGCATGGAAAGAGTGTGGTAGTTATCAAGTAAATAGTTGCAAACTCAATGGCTTTGAGTGCTGCAGTTCTTTTTGCCCAGACTGAAATATAAAATGAGAATAGTGTATCGATAATGTGAGGGAATCAGCAGGAGTTGAGATACAGTAGGAGCTGTTGTTTAAATCAAACACTGTGTTATTGACTCATTTTACTGTTCGGTGACTAAAGGTCGATCATTTGATACGTAGCTGGTAGAGTATGTGTCTTGCTCAGTCATTTACAGCAGAAAGACTTTTTGTTAGAATTCTTCAACAGGGAGCGATCAAGGTCACAGTGTCAAAGGAGGAATGTGACACACACACACACACACACACGCACACAGATCATGGTCCCTTTTGGGGACATTACATAGACTTACATTAATTTCCTGGAGACTTACCCTAACCCTAACCATAACCACTGACCCAAAAATCAGCCTTTTCCCAATTGAGACGGCTTTTGTCCCCAATTGGACAAGTTGTCCCCGGTTAACAGGTCCTAAGTCTGAAATTTGTCCCCAAAAGTAGCCTATGACAGAAACCACACACACACTATATATACTCATGGGCCACTTTATTAGGTACACCTGTGCAATCCAATGCAATCCAATACAACAGCTCTGCCATTAATTATACATTTACGAAGCTTATACATTTTCAGTTTTTGTTGACATTGTCAGAAAGGTGATAATTCTACTTTATGTTTATTATTAAGGTTGTAGTTGGTGGTGCACATAGGGAGGGAAAAAATATTAGGAACACTTCATATATATATATATATATATATATATATATATATATGTGTGTGTGTATAGTTCATTCATTCATCATACTGTTACAAAAGCTGCATGCCTTGCCTTTTATCAAAAAGTACAGAATTAGTTGGGTAACTTAATTTCCAAGTAAAGCATACAGTCAGCTCTTCCATGGCCAGACAACTTGAGAGGCTTTTCAGCCATTGTTTAACAATATGTGCTTTTTCCATTGAAGGGCTGCACTCTTTTGTTAACACAACAATCCAGTAACTCAGTATGTTATTTGTTGGGGAGAAGAGAGACAGATAAAAAGAAGAAGAGTCAAAATTGAAACTGCAGAGGCTGAGATATCCTGACTGTAAGTCCCTATTAAAAACACAGAAAGACTGGATCCTACACTTCCCATAATGCAACTCAATAGCATATTTTGTTACCCACAGAATAATTAATTGTGGTGGTAGCTGACCAGGGGCGAATTAATTATTAAATAATAACTAACTCACCATCAACACACACACACACACAGGGCTGTATGCATACTTTATTAAGTGGTAGCACTGGTGCTAGCAAGCTAAAGATTTCAGTAAAAATTTAATAGCACACACAGGTGGACGGTTAACCCGTACATACTGTTCATATCCTGACCCTTCATAGTATGGAGTGGGTCATTTTTGATCCGGTTGAAGTATCCCTTCATAATTAGTTCCTACTAGTGCAGGCCTCTGGGCACTACTTCAATTCATAGAAAAATAATACAGTTAATGTGAGGTGTGAATGAGTATATACACCAACAACATGAAAGAAACTAACGTTCTATTATGCACAGATGTTATAAATAGTAAGTACTCTAATAGTACGTAAATATTCTTTTCTCATTTCAAGTAGCCTAAAATAAGGGATTCAATCAATCATTTTGGGTTATATTGGAGCATATTGGGCTCTTAGATCGTTCTTATTTTCTGTGCCTGCAGTTTGGATTTGAGTGGGTATGTTTGCGGGTGACCTACGCTCAACCGTGTACCTGAAAGCCACCTGTGTAGACACAACGGTTCAATCGCTGCTGCTGCTGATGATCTGCTAAGCGTGCTGCTCACGCTATGTTCGCTCAAAAGATTTGTGCTTTGTCTGTAGTCGCGCTTCACAATTGCCATGATCTCGGAGCATATGAGACAAACTGGCTTTGAACTGCCTGTGGAAGTATTTGCTTAACTACAGTCATTGTGTATTGAGTGCTTCCAAAAAGCAGGTGACCTACACTCAACAATGTACCTGAACGCCTCCTGTGTAGTCACTCGCTGCTGCTGCTGATCTGCTAAACGTGCTGCTAACGCTATGCTTTCTGTCTAGACATGGGATAAGAGTGTCCATCCTTGATTTAAAAACTCTGTTTTTGCTGTCCTCTCTTTTTAGAGCGTTTTTTTTCTGACTCATGTCACGCCTCGTCTCTAGTCTCTCCCTGATATGCTGGAGTCAGTCGGCAGAGCCCTAAAGCTCCACCCTGCCCCTGCACAGAGTGGAGCAGCACACTAATTGCTGGTTTATTTGAAGTTTATTAATATTAAACGCACTGCATGTCCAAATTGCACCAAATCCACACTGCACTCCCTTTGTTCCCTAGCAAAGCACCTGCTAAGTATGGAGTCAATCGGATGAATGGTTCAAGAGATATGCGAAGGACATATAGACATACAGACACACACACATACAGAGGTTCCTTCCTTTAGTAGATAGATACCAAATTTTGAACCAAAATTATGTTTTGCATCCATAGGTTTTGTATCAATCATTAATAAATGGGTGATTTATCTTTCATTAACATTCAATATTTCATGTCCCAATGACAAAAATAGACATGCCAATCTATAGTTTCACTGTTTCAAGATTCCACATAACCAGTCTATACCTTGATCTGACTGCCTCTGGTGACGTTAAAATCCCTTTGAATAAATACCCAGAACACCCTCTATGTACAAATATTTATACCAGCTGCACAAAAATGAATAATTTTGAAATATTTCCATTTTTGTATATTCTGGGCCACTTTAGGAAAAGTCATCAAATTTAAGTTTTACGGACATTACTTGGAGGAGCTGTGCGTGTGAACACAAATGTCTGAATCAGTCGGACTGGGCATTAAACAGACTTTATCCTGCCAGCTCCCTAGTACAAAGTCCGTGTAATGTACACTTCACTCTACTCTTCACACAGAATAATTTTTAATAGCATATGTGATCAAAACTATTGCACTGTACAGCACTATGCCTGACACACACACACAGGCTAACATGCTAATGGGCTCAGAAAGCTGTCCAGAGTTGGACTTGTTCGGTTTTCGTGCACTTTGTCCTTTTTTTCAACTCTCATCACAAATTCATCCCCTCGAGTGCTTACTAATAACCCTTTTGAAGAGTTGAGTCTCTGAGATTGTGTTAAGAACATAGACTAACTTAATTTGAATGCATCAGTTTTGGACACATTTGTGCATAGTGGTTCATGATACTAACAATGCGTGATCTCTGGATTGATTCGACCAGCCGTCTTCTCTGCGGGGAAAAGCCGGGAAAAGCCACCAACTGTATATACCCCTCCCCTTCTTCTTTGGTTTTACTGGCAGACTACAAACCAACGTTAAAGGTGGATGCCACCACCTACTGTCCCGGAGTGTGTAACATCATGCTATTCATAGATGGGTCCGTTTTCATGTGTTTGTGTGAGAGAGAGAGAGAGAGAGTGAGAGTGGGGCATGCAGCTCAAAAAATAGAAAATCAATATGTGGTGGGCAGTGTTGATATTGTGGTGGGCCGCCACAAATAAATGAATGTATGGGAAACCCTGAAATGACCGTGCCATATCATGATATTATTTTAAGGCACATCACCCATCACTAAACTCTGTTGAATAGTATTTGTAAACTTACTAGTGAATTGACTTTGACTTGTAAAATCAGTGTCTTGCATTGTAATGTAGGAGCTTATGTACAGTAATTTACTGTCTCTCTGTTGTTGTCTAGTGTTGGGCTTCAGTGACTCTCTGAATGGAGAGGTCAAACCTCGCATCCTGTTGATGGGCCTGCGGAGGAGTGGGAAGTCCTCAATCCAGAAGGTGGTTTTCCATAAAATGTCCCCCAATGAGACCCTGTTTCTGGAGAGCACCAACAAGATCTGCAGGGAGGACGTCTCCAGCAGCTCCTTCGTCAGCTTCCAGATTTGGGACTTCCCTGGCCAGATTGACTTCTTTGACCCCACCTTCGACTATGAAATGATCTTCAGAGGCACCGGAGCACTGATCTTTGTCATCGACTCACAGGTCAGGCCACAAGGGTTGCCATAGAGAAGTAAATCATCTCTTTATAAAGTCCTTAATTATTTATGATGACCCTGCTGCTGTGTTACCATTATTACAAAAGTAATGCTGTATACAGCCTCTGCTGCATACAGTGGGGTCTAGAGGGTGACTACCAGAAATGCTGCTGACATTAGCATCCATGCCAGGTGTAGGTCCATGGTCCTCAGCAGCAGGAGCTGACCGATGAGGAAGCTTGCCCTTTACAGAAACATACACTTTATTCACCAAGAAACTGCTTGTTGGAAGGGCCTTAGTCAAGTGGTGCCCAATAGTTAAAGAATCAGAAGAAGCAGATCAGCTCCACAATTGAGCATCAATTGATTATTTGGAGTACTTGTGTCTTGGTGGAGGTCATGTATGAGATCTTCAATAGGTAAGGCTGTAGGCAGGGCTTGTGCTTAGGTTAAAAGTTAAAAGTTAAGTTAAAGAAATTTAGGGGCATGGTAATGTTTTTTTTTTTTTTTTTAGAAATAATAATACATCTCTTTTTTTAACTTTACACATACAGTGTACACAAGAGGCATCTAAAGCTGATTTAACAAACAGATGACTAAAGAATTTTGAAATATACAGTGTAGCACTTGAAAGTGTCCCATTGTTTAATGCTGCGGTTAATGCGTTATTTTTCACATTCTGAGAAGACCCACCCTACACTGCCTGTGATTGGCACGTACTCGAATGGCCATTCCTGAGGTAAACTGCTAGGGTTGGTTAGATTTAGGCATAATTATGCAGAGAGGGTTGGTTAGGTTTAGGCATGAGGAGTGCGATGGTTAGGGTAAAAATATCAGGATCAGGGCAATAAACAATGACAACTGTTGTGTCTTGTCTCTCACACCTACACATGAAACATCATCACAAATGCAGGCAGAAGACTGAGCCAATCAGAGGCAGAGTAGGGCAGGTCTTTGTGAAATGTGGGTGGGGGCAAAAAAATAATGTGCGGTTCACGCACTCATGCCACAGAATAGCATGTGTTACAGTATGTTGTCAGTAGGGGGTGCTCTGCTTACACACAGCTTCACACTGGTAAAGATACTACTGCACTGTAGCTTGGGATGTGATATACGTCATGCTGCACTGAGATTGTACAGCAGGCTACACTTAAGATTTATCTACTGGCCCTTTATGCAGTCGGAAGCCTGCTGAGGTGCAGCCGTATCAGAGTTGTGTTAAGTTACTACTAATAAAAAACCCAGCATTTCCTGCTTAACTGCTTCAAATTAAAAGCTTTTAAATGTCTAAATAACGGGAAACTTTTATTGTGAAGAATTTACAGGAAATGAAACATGTTCCTCACTGAATTGGCAGACTTTCATTAGCGGCACTAAAAGCTGGTTGACACAACAATTTATGGGGATATTTGGAGGTCTTTGTTGAGCGGATCAGTTAGAAATAATGCAGGAAGGAATAGTACAAGCAGAAACAGCCACAGTGATGATGATGTTTGATGAAGAGCTGCAGACGACCAGCACACCTCCAACAAACTAAACTACTTATTTTACTTTGCAGTGCTGTGTAATGGAGTCATGGCTCGGCGTGACTACCCCCAAAACAATGGAAAAATGCCATAATGTTATCGGAGTGGAGCAATGAACTTGTGCGCTGTGTGTGGAGCAGATGACCATATAAATAAATCTGTGATGAGCCGACTTTAGCTCGGGCTGAGAGTAGAAAAAACTGTTGGAGTGTTCAGAGCCTGACTGAAGCCGGTGCTTTTTGCTTAAAGGGATTACTTCTACATACGTTTATCTCATTATTTGACACTTTGGCCACATTTAATAAGAACATCCAACATTGTAACATTATTTAAATGAAAACCTGACCACACGATGTGATGCTTTACCACAGCTATAGTTCCTCTCATTACTAATGTCTGTTTTGTCCCCCAGCATTAAAACTTTTTTAATTCTCCCTCAGCATTTTATTCAGTAACATTCCAGAAATATGCATCTCAACAACCTTAATGGACAAAAGACAATTATAGTTTTAAATTACCGTGAAGCACAGAAAAAGCCTGCAAGGAGCATGGTTTTAGGCTTTTGCATGGCCAATCTATGAAATATATGCTGCTTTGAGATGGAAAAGAGAGAGAGATGGTCGTGTCTCCTTTCAGCAGCATTCAGAGTTTGATGGCCTCTCTGAAACATAAACTAGTTTACCATTAAATAAAATCCACAATCCATTACAATGTGTAGGTTACATGCACAAAGTAAAGCATGTTTATATTTACTGACACCATGTCGCTGTGATTGTGTGTGCTATGGTATTTGACTGTGCCGTCTGTACTCTGACTGCCAATGTGCTGTTGCATTTATGCTTTGATTCCACCAGGCACGGCTGCGTCACGTTCTGGCTGCAACGTGATTTTGTTCCGTCCCCTGCGTGGTGTCATACCCCACTGGGAGCACTTCACAAGCAGAGTGTTTTGCTCTGGCAGCGCCAGAGGGAGGAGAGCCACCTCTCCCTGGAGAGGAAGCCAGGCACAGGGGCAGTCATGGCAGCAGTGGTGTCATAAAATCTTGTGATTTTCCTCTTCCAAGATGAACCTCTCGTTGTCCATGGTGACAAATATCCTCTGACCAGTTGACTTCTGGCCTGGTGCCACCGGTTATAATGTGATGTTGATGTAGTGAAGTCTGCACAGGGTGTTTTATTTTGATAAATTGACTGGATGCTCTATGCCGTTCCTGTGTCTGACTTCCTGCCTGGCTCGATCTGCTATTTGCAGCTTGATGCGGCTTCTGTCAAAATTAGACTAGGCGTGTATGTTTAGTGCAACGGAGAGCTGCTTCTGGGATGCTTCTGAAATGCGCTGCAGCATGTCTGATGGGATCACAATTATTGACTAGAGTGGCCACGATCAGCTTCGGTGGCCGTGTTGCAGCCAGAATGTGACGCAGACGCGCCCAATAGATTCAAGCTGTTAGTTTAGCGTTTCTCAATGGGGGCGTTCAGAGAACACTGGGGGGCACTGGAAGCAATATTTCCAAGGGGGGCATTGAGGTGTTCTTGGGGGATGTTTGTGTGTGTCTGTTTTTAATGCCAGTTTAGTCCCCCATTCCAATCCACATTTTCACAGCTTTATCATTAGACTTTTTTCACAGCGTTGTTAAGTCTATTTTCCCCAGTTTTAGATCTAGAGATCCAGCTTTCCTCTGATATATGCTCATGATGCACCATAACACACACACTGATGGTCACTGATAACTTCTCTGTGAATTTCTCTGTAATCACATAGTACAGGACTTCATGATATTCAGATATTTGATGGATATTTCAGTCAGCAGTGTGGGAGTTTAGATCTTTTGACACATAAACAGCCTTTTTATTTTTTTTATTTTTTGGGGGGAGATTTAATCAGTTTATATGGATGAAGAGGCAGTAATACTCGCACTGTAGAGCCCTGCTGTGGGACTCATCTGCTGTACCTCCCTGTTGGAACATTCCAGTCTCTCAAATGGAAATGTCCATTTGGTCAAAGGATCACTTATATGTTGTTATTAAAAAGCTGTAACAATGATATGTAGTGAGTAGGATGCTGTACAGTGTAAAAAGAATCTGTTATAGAGACAGTTTCTAAAAAACCTCAAACATACATGTCTGACATTTCTTTGCTGACATATCTTTTTACTTATTGTTTGATATACAGGTACTCTGATAACAAAATCATACAAATCTAAAATTACCCACAAAAACGAGTGTAGTTCAGATCAAAGAACCTGAACTGTAGATGTTATTGTTTTCTTAACAGCATAATTTTTTCCTTTCCATCCCTCCTGATAGGATGATTATGTGGAGGCTCTGAGTAGACTGCATCTCACAGTGACCAGGGCTTACAAAGTCAATCCAAACATCAACTTCGAGGTGTTCATTCACAAAGTGGACGGCCTGTCAGATGACCATAAGATCGAGAAGCAGAGGGACATTCACAAACGTGCAAACGATGACCTCGCAGATGCAGGTCTGGAACGAATACACCTGAGGTGGGCTTTACCTGCAACTTTTGAACTGTTTTTGAATTCAGGAGAGATTTTTTTATAGATTAAATACATACAGTAATACAAGCTAATTTAAAATTATATATTGAGTCATAAATCTTTACATTACTTTAAGCCCAGTGTTTCCAAGTATTTTCATGTCATGGAAAATGAAAAAATTCACTACTGGACCAAAACCAAAATTTAACCTTGAGACCCAAATAATCTGGGACCAGCTTAATATTGATTTAGTGTTGAATTGCACAGCTTTCTTCACTGTGCCTGGTGATAATGTAACCTGTGGTTAACATAGTCATTTCCACACTTTCTTTGGATAAATCATTTGTAGCTAAATTAAACTTCATATTCAGGGGCGGAGCTAGACTCTCAGCACATAGGGGGCGGAGCATTCTTGAGGGGCCCTTCTGATAAAGTCATTTTAAAATTCACAACTGTAAAATAGCTGATATATCTTATCCTATCCTATCCATAAACACAAATTGTCACTTGTTGAGCCAAGCAAGCCTATGTCTTGAAGGCTTGCTTGTCAGTGAAGCCACTTTGTCAGACAAGCTTGTTCAGAAGAACAAAAAAAGAAAACACATTGCCAGTCGCGTTGAAATGGTTTAGCACCAATGCCAGCACATGGCGCTCTACATGCATTGATTGACGACGGTTCAGCACCACCATGAATAAACAGCGACAGGCCAGGTCTCAGTACCATGTCTACCTTACACAGGACAAGGCGGTCTACAACACTACAAGACCTATTCATTCAAACATAAAATAGACAGTCTACAACACCACAGGCAGTAACACTGACAGGTGCTGAGATGTAGTAAGCATGGAGTTAAACAACAGATTAATCTAACATTCTGACTGATTTCTTCATTACTAAAATATAAGTTAATAAAGACTAATTATGGATATTTGTAACTTTGCTGAGCCCTGAAAAGGTGAAAATGCCCAGTATTTCCCAAGAAAAGAGCAGTGCAATTAGAGAAAAATCTGAAAAAATGAACAGAAATTGCTTTTGTTTTATACTTTTTGTCATTTTGTGACCCCACACATTTATCAAGGTCAGCTAAATTAAGTCTGAAACTAAGCACTTACAATAGCAGTGGTGTGGTCAGAAGCCAAGTCAGACAGGTCATTATAAAGAAGAGTTAACAAATTCAGAGTGTTTCATGGAGGTGTAATCTGATCCAGTACATAACAGGGCTGTACAGTGTGACAGTTTTGATCGCATATGCTATTAAAGATTATTTTGTGCGAAGAGAAATATGTATCCATTCGTACACGTGCAAGTGAGTTGCGCTGGTATCATATCTGTTAAAATCAGAAAGAAACATTACCATATTGACCCGAATATTAGACGACCCTGATTATAAGATGACCCCCCCCCCCTTTTTTTGGAAAAAGACAACTTGGATTAAATTACACTTACTTTTTACTTTTTACTTGCGAAGCTTGCACTTACAGCAAAATGCAGTAGAGACTATGTTCATTTATATTATATACCTAATTTATGTGCACTTGTTTCATTTCAGCTCAATTTGAGACTCTCTACTGCGTTTTACTGTCATTTATGGTCACACTGAGTTTCTCTCCTCTCCTTTGTTTCACTGCTGGAGCTCAAGGGGGCCTTGACACTGTCACAAGAACTGCCCATGTTCCCTTGCCATATCTGTCCCTTGCTCCATCTGCCAGGGTTTCTACCCAGATGGACATCTGCACCTGCAAACAAGCCTATACAAAGTAATAAATCAAACCCACCAATTACCAGGCAACCAACATAGTGGTTGTTCAACATAGTCCTCACTATAGTGGAGGGTAGCTTTCATAGGGCTATAAAGAGTACCTGAGTGCCTATTTCACTGATTTGGTGGAGTGGAAGGAGTGATTTGGTGGATCTGTTAATCTAAGATGAAAAAGGTGTTGGTGAGTGGAAGAGAAAGAATTAAAAGAGGAGGACAACATAAAGAAAATGGAGGAAAGGTCCTTGTGACTTCTGTCATGCAAAGGCGACACCACCTTCCCCACACGTCAGCCACAGCAGCACAGTAGTCTGAATCTTGCTATAATCAGTCTGCAGTCCCACAGTTTATTGTCTCAAGGGGACAAAAGAGAAGGAGATACAACTTCTGCACAACAAAAAAGGACTGTAAAAGTAATGTTTTTTTGCAGTTTTGTTTGCAAACCAGTTTGTTGTTTTGATACACACAATGCAGAGTTTATTGTGTACAATTGACAGAAAAGGAGGGCTTTTGGTTTGCAAGCAGTGTTGATTTATGGTTTTAATGGTTATGATGAAACCTACCATTCAAAAATATTGTTGTATCTTTCACTTTCAGAAAAAATCATATAAATAATTATGACTTATGTTTTGTTTTCCTGTTTTAAATAACATGAGATCATAATATAGTGTGATTGTGAATGTTTTCTCCATAAACGAATGGTGTCAAACCTAAAGAAAACACTCTCTCTGCTCTCTGAAATATTAATGAAAGATAAATCACCCATTTATTAATGACTGATATTTATGGTTGCATAATACAATTGTGGTTCAAAATTTGGTATAGGGACTAATTATAAAGGGATACTTGAGCCTGATCAAAAATGACCCACTCCATACTATAAAGGGTCAGGATATGAACAGTATGTAAGAGTTAACCGCCCACCTGTGTGTGCTACTAAATTTTTCTTTGTGCTACTGTACTCTTTAGCTTGCTAGCACCAGTGCTACCACCTAATAAAGTAAGCGTTCATTCCTGTGTAATATAACTTCCACAAGTTATGGAAGTTACATGTTTCACTCACCAATTGTTGCTGTAGTTTAGTGTAGTTCATTTGTGTATTCCACCATCCTCCATAGCATGGAGTAGCCCGAGTATGTTATGCCATTGAGAGCTACTCTGACTAAATGCATTGAAAACACTTTGAGGTGAAGAGGGATGAGCTAACCAGGGCAGACAAGCTAGCTCTGACCACCGACTGCTGGACACCTCTCACAAACAAAAGCTACATCACAACTTTTCTTAAAAAAGTAACCAGTTGGTTACCAGTTAATGGGTGCCGGTCTATGGAAATCAAAATTAACTGAAACTGCAACCTACATTACCTTGGGTTGCGTTATGTCCCCTGCTGGCACACTACGCGCCACTTATGTTCATATTACTTCTGAGCCACCAGAACTAAAGGGCCTTTATTGGTTCTTTGATACCAGCTCAAGAATCACTATGCAAGATTAGCGCTCGCCAGTGAACCTTCCATACCAAAATTGCCCATAGAATCATTTAATTGCAAGCTTGTATTTACTGATTTAAAAAGAACTTTGGCTTTTTAGCCATGCTCTATGCATAGAAATGTTGGTTGTCTACCACTTACTACACTGAAATATCTTGACAACTATGAGATGGATTGCCATGAAATTTACAACAGATATTCAAGGATCCTAGAGGATACATTGTAGTGACTTTGGTTATACTCTGGCTTTTCCTCTAGTGCCTCCAGCAGGTCAATGTTTTCACTTATGTTGTGATATATCTCAATATCCACTTGATGGATTTGTGCAAAATATTATACATTTATCTATCATGTGGTTAAATTTTCATGTTTTCCAGTACTTTATGACCAAATACCTGGAAAAACTCATAACAATAACATCAGTCTCAGCTGTACTTTTGTGTTTAGTACTAATTAGCAGATGTTAGTATGTTAACATGCTCAACCTTCATGGTGAACATGGTAAAAATGATACCTGCTCAATATCAACATGCTAGTATTATGATTCTGAGCGTGTTAGCATGCTGATGTTAGCATTTAGCTCAAGTACAGCCTTACAGAGCTGCTACAGCATGGTTTTAGACTCCTAGTCTTGTTAAACAACAAAAAGAATTTAGTGGAAAAACATGCTTATATTTCTCAAAGTATGATATTGCAAAAATAATTGTTTTGGTATCAGTACTTAAAGTCAGGTATCACATCTGCACTAGTATTGCAATTTTTCAAAAGATACCAGCCCTAAACAAGAGGAATTCTATCAAAGAATGAGGTGTTGTAATGTTGGGACTGTAATATTATCTAGAAGTTTTTCAAAGAATCTGATGACCTTGACATGCTAGTGATTGGTGACTATTCTCTTGTTTTCTGTCCATATCTGTAAAAAAGCTATGAGTATCAAGTTCTGATTCAGATTATTTCCCCTTACCTTTCTAGCTTCTATTTAACCAGTATATACGATCACTCCATATTTGAGGCTTTCAGTAAAGTGGTCCAGAAGCTCATCCCACAACTGCCCACGCTGGAGAACCTGCTCAACATCTTCATATCTGTGAGTAATCCTGCTGCTGTGGCACACAACCAGCCTGGCACTGCACCTCAAAACATGGAGAATACATTTAGACTTGTCTACTGTTGACTAAGCAGTGCAAATATATCTAAAAAAACTATGACATCCTTTAGTCAAATCTCCATGGAAACCTTGCACCAGTGTGCTTCTGTATTTCCCCTGCATTTTAATACTGGGACTATCACTTAACAGTTGTATGCAAAAGTTTGTGCACCCCTTTACAAATAACATATTTTGGTGATTTTTTTAAATTGAAAAGATGTGAACACAGCCTCTCTAGGATATGGAACATAAAACACAATATTTAAGCAAATATTAATGCATAGTTACTTTTTATGTCATAAATTGAACAAAAAATAAATAAATAAAAACATCATTGTGGCATGTGCAAAAGTTTGGGCACCCTACATAGTCAGTACAGATGTTCTTTTCATGAAATGCTGCCACTTTTTTCCTCCAAACATACCTTTGCTGATTGTGGCGAAATAACTTTATTTTAACTTCATTAGTCCACAGCACTTGTTTCCAAAAAACATCAGGCTCATGTAGATTTTCCATGCTTCTGACGTTGGATTTCATGATGAGGATGCAGGTAAGGTTTAATAATACTGATTCTTCCATGAAGGTCTTTTTTTGTCTTGTTTGCAAGCATCACTTTACAGTGGAACGGCGTGCTACCACTCCTGTGTCTGCTAAATCTTCCTGCAGGGTTTTTTGCAGTCAAATGGGGGTTTTGATTTGGCTTTCTGACCAGCCACAATTCCCTAAAATGCCATCTCTTAATTGCATTTTGCACTGTGGAAACTGCAAGCTGATAATGTTTTGCTATCTTCTTGTCTTACACAGCTGCTTAGAGGAACCCATGTTTGCCGAGTGTTTGCACAAGGTTTGAAGAGCCAGAGTATTTGTAAAGCTTTGAAAATGGCACCAGCTGACATTTCCTAATGACTGTTGTTGACATGCCTCAGGCCTAACAAGCTGATTAAGGTCTGAGACCTTGTAAAAAGAATCTCAGACTTCAGAACTCTTAGGGTGCCCAAACTTTGCCCCAAATGATGATTTTATTTTTTTATTTTTTGTTCTATTTATGACATAAAAAGTATCTATGCATTAATGTTTGCTGAAAATATTGTCTTACGTTCCATGTCCTAGAGAGGCTGTGTTCACCAATATATGTTATTTGTCAAGGGGCACCCAAATGTTTGCATACAACTGTATATTGCATGTACATGTCCTCCTGCACACCACAATCCCGTCACTAGGTGGTAGTGACACATAACAAATGAAGTGATCATCTTGCATGAATGCAGGCATTGGATGGAACACCACCACTGATTTTCATATGCATGCAACAGAAATTTATCCTGCATAATAATCATTCATTAATGAGAAAACCAAAAGCATCTAAACTAGATTATTCCATTGACATGCCTGCATCACTGACTGTTACATACTCTTGGCCACCACACTACCATGATGCCCTAACTCATTTTCATTTTCATTCATGTTCTATATGCCATACTGAATAAAATATTTGCAAGCCCCTACTGATGCCATTTGTTCAGGCCCTAAATTTTCAGGTGAAATCTTATTTGAGTGTCCATGTAGTATGTATTTGGCTTGGTTTACGCTTTGTCTGTGTTGTTTACTATCCCATGCAAATTCACATAAGTGCCTGTCGGGTCAGTGTCATGTAAATGAACTGAAATGATAATGAGCTGTAACAGTGTCTGTTGAGATACTCACTGGGCTTTAAACCACTCCTCAATGAGTTAATGGCATTTAATATACCCATATAAATTATGTATGACTCAACAAGTGCTGTAGTTGTGGAACCTGTACAATGTTCTCTTCATGTCCCAATAATGTGCCTTGCACAGAAGTTAAAATAAATATAAAATGTGTTACAAAATACAGCTGGACAGCACAGACTTAACCTACAGTAAGCCTTTATTAAAGTTAGAAGTAATGTATATTTAATAGCAGAATAAGTCTGCATTAACAAAATATAGCCTGTATCACAGCTTTCTTTACGATTTCTGCAACATAATTTAGACAGCTTGAAGAAAATGACATCAACAAAATATGAAAGTCCTCATGCAGTCTTATGATGATTTCATGTGAGAAATTGTGCTCTGCAGGTCACTCACTCAAAACACTGCCTTCATTCTAAACAGAATTTACAAAGCAAACTCACAAACAATCAGAAAATGATTGTGCTCTATATGCTGTAGCTGACACTGATCCATCAAAAAATATCTGGATTGGCCTTGATCCAGATTGGGTCAGGATATCTCTATTAGTTTGTCTTCATCAGCTGTTGAGTTTTAAATGCTAATGCATTTCTCTTTCAACATAAAATAAAATAAATAAATATTAAGTGTAAACGAATAAATAAACAAATTAAACACTTTGAATGTTATCCGTGTGCATTTTTGTAAGCTTCTGTTTTTTTACTGGTATTGTAATGCACAGACAAAAATAAATAAATAAATACGACTGCTTGACTTAAAGATTCTCAGTCGACTGAAGGGTCTCCAACAGATGATTCAACTCATTGACTTTCAGGAGGCAGCCCTAAGTGAATCAATTCTATTCAGTTACATCTTCCTCCCTCATTGTAAATCAGGGCTTTGATGATTGTTTTAGCTGTCATATTAAAAGTTTCAAACTTGAAATTAAAATCCAAAATTTGCATGGTGTTTTGACAAGCCACAGAAAAAGAGATTTTCTTGTTAATTGAATATCGAGCCTTGAAGACAACAGATGACAGTTCAGTCTCTCCTTAAGGGGAAATTTAATTGAAAAAACAGTAATTAAGAGGCAGTACTTAATTGAGCAAAGCTTTCCCTCCAGTGATTTTTCAGTACCTTTACCTGCACATTTCAAGGACTGCTATTGAGTTAGGTCCTAAATATATGCGACGTGGTTCACAGTCCACGTGTTAGAGTAGCCATCATGTGAGCATTTTATTCTATATAACAAAAAATTATATCTTACAAGATTAATGCAAGAGTGCAAATATATAAATAAACTTGTTCCTTTTCATAATGTGAGAGACCTCTGACAAACCTGTTTAAGATACCTAAACCAGGGGGAGAGTCAACCACAGGTTGATGTAAACAGATAAACCTGAGCCCCAAGACGTGTTTTTTATCCAAACACAGGTCTTAGTGCTGCATGTTGTGGACTCTTGAGGCTGTTGTAGAAATTTGTGTTTTTCTTTGAGAATGTATTGAAGCTAAATGGTATATCTACAAAGACTTTGCTTACTGTTTATATTTTGTATGGCTGAAATTAGTTGTCAAACTACATTATACTGTAGTTATACTAGAAAATGTTGATTGGATGGAGTGTATGCTGTTTACTGGGGTGTGAAAAACATATTGGAGAGAATCATTGAGACGCAACTACAGATCTGTAGCACATTTTGTAAAAACACTGTCAAAAATCAATATGGCAGTCAAAAAAGGCAGCTTCAAGTATCTCTCTCTGTGCTCCTGTGCCTGTAGCAGGTCTGTGTCTGACTGTATGTGCAGCCCAACCCTCCCTTGTTATGTTCTTTCAACCTCCAAAAAAATAGCAACAATGTAGCATTGCTACTATCATATATACCAGTTATGATTCAACCCTACTGCCCAGTCCAGACACTAACAGCACAACAGCTGCAACAAAACTCAAAGAGGTTGAGTCAAGAGCCTCAGATTTTGAACTCACTTTGGCTTTCTAGCTAATGTCGTCTTCTTGTCTACAGTCATGAACTCATGTTTTGTGTTGCACCCATGGATATGTTATAGGAACTGGTTACCAGACTCCAAGATGGCACCCATTCACTCGAATGAAAATTGCTTGCTGGGTGCAAACAAGTCAAACATTTTTTAGCTTCCAGGTTTGCTTATGAGTTGTGTGGCCCACTACACATGCTCATTAGTGTTTCCGCTGGCACCTCCTGAGCCTTCCCGCTCAGCCCATAGACTTAACATTAGGATGATGTCACACACTTTAAAATTGCTTTTCTAGGCCCCGGAAAGTTTTACAAACATGAAGCATTCATGCATTATAAATTCATAATAGTAAGTAATTGATCCTGTATGTAGTTTGAAATATCCTGTCCACTATTTTAAAAATGTCTCTTTTATAATGGAGGTCTATGTTGAAAATAATTTTGGGCAGCAGGAGATTTGCAATACTGTGAGTGACCCCTGGGGCAAATTGGCAGTAAGGCTGAGTGGTGGCGCCTTATCATCTCAGTACATCCATGGGTGCACCTCGGTTTGCTGAACTAGCTTCCAAGGATCCACTGAGTAAAAGAGCATTGCTAAGTTAGTTTGTAGGCTAAATTGCTAATTAGCTGAAGCACATTGCACAACTTAAAAACATACCTGCAATGAGATTTCAGTTGGACTTAAAGAGGGCAGAATGCTACAGAATAATACGGATGGTAAAGTTTTAGGCAGACAACGCTTCGTTCCTACTTGGATCTTCATCAGGTCAGAATGTTTTAAAAATGGAAAACACACCCATATTTATATCATGTACACCAATAGGGTGACAAGATGATGGCAGGGGTGGTTAACCATCCAAACTGCCCAGGGTGATAAACAACCCAAAACAATTAGCAATTCAATAAAGTACATAGAAAAAAGCAGTAATACAAGAGCCATACTTCAAAAAACAATACACCAAAAACATCACATAAATCAAACATTTATACACAGTTTAAACATTATATCAGATTCATCATCCAATATATCAGAATCTACACCACGTGCTTCTACGGAAATAGGTTCTTAACATCCTTCTATAAAAAGTTAACTAGATCAAACAACAATAAGGAAAATTACACACCTTTTTAAATTTACAAAATGTAACATTTTTTCATTTTTTCAAATATGTGTGTCAGGGTCTAGAAATATAAAATATATATATATATATAGAGAGAGACATCACGATACTACCACTATTTTTTACTTTAGAGAAATGTTTGATCTCATACTCTTGATTCAGACCTCTAGGTGTGAGAGTCTGGAGAGTGAAAATATAAAAAGTTTCTCTTTGGAGTAAGAGGGTATTTAAATTGCCTCGTCTTCTCAGAGATCTAACATGCTGTATGCCAGTGTATCTCAGAGAGGCCACTGGGTGATTTGCCTCTCTGAAATGCACTGCCAGCGGGTTATGCTGGTCCTGGGTTCGGATGCAGCTCCTGTGCTCTGCTATCCTTGTTTTTAGAGCTCTTGGTGTTTTTCCTACATATGCTAAACCACATGGGCATTTGATAAGATAGATCACATTTCTTATGGAACAAGATATAGTGCCTCCTACTTTAACTGTTTTTCCTGTTATCGGGTGGGTGTATGTGGTACACTTCTATTTAAAATTGCACTCGGTGCATGAACCACACTGACAATTCCCTTTTGGAGGATGAAAGAAAGTTGTGTTTTTAGCTAGTGTCTACATTAAGCCAATTTCTGGTAATGACTTTCTTACTTGCTGCAAGTAGAGCTTTGGTCAAATAGAGATCTTCTCTTATCACAACATCCTCAATGTTCCCAGGACACATCACAGGACAACTTTTTGGGATCTCATATCCCAAAATATTTTAATATCTGCATTAACATTTTCCCAATATATTCATATCTTCATACAATTCCAGAAAATATGCGAGTGGTCAGCCTCCATGCTACCACACAGCCTCCAACAATGTTGTTGTGCAGCCAAGTTGCTTGCTTTTTATTTTAGGTGTTATAAAAAAGCGGGTTAAATTCTTCCAGCTGAATTCCCTCCACACTATTGAATTTTCGGACGTACATAGTGTCTCACACATTTGATACCATTCTTCCTCTGTTATTTGAATCTTTCACTCTGCTTCCCATTTTGTTTAATGTAGAGCGTTGATTCCCCCCTGCTTCCACCCAGAGCTTGGCAGAAAAGAGAGATGACCCGAGGCCCTTTCTGTTTGTATGCATCCACAATCACCCCAATCACATTATTTGAAGTTTCATATGGTTCAGACCTTATCTCCTTTCTAAAGTAGTCTCTTTACTGCATGTATCTAAAAAAATCTTTTTTTTCAAGACCATACTTTGCCTTTTAATCTTGGAAGCTTATGAGTTCACCATTTTCTGAAACTGTACACATTGCTGTTATGCCTCTTTTTGGATGAATTTTTCTGTTGTGGATCGAGGTGAGAGCTGCATCCAACCAGATATTGTTCTTCGCAGATTGTCACACTCACGAGTCGTGCATGCGTGTGACTCAGACCAGTGCGGAATATCTTAACACAGAGCATTGCTCAACTTTAGCTCATAGTTATGAGATCAAAGATCGGAATTTGACATGACAGAATAACAACAGTAAGATCTGTATTGTTGTTGAATGTTCAATCAGTGAAAATGAGTTAATATAAACGATGAACAGATAAATATCGGTTTGCTACAGATGGTAGCTAGCCAGCTAACGTTATCCTTGCGCTTGGCAAGTTCACATTTAGCCTACCAATTGAAAGTAAATAACATGTTGTTATTATTAACAGAAAATAACACGCAGATGGACATTTAATTGTGTCCCATAGGCTGTAGGCCTAACTGTTAGCCTGTGTGCCTGATGGGGGTATGAAACAGTGAGATCTGAACAGGCTATATATATTGTACATAACCACCTACTATTCAGTATGTGTATAAAGTAACATTTTTTTTACCATTTATTATTTATTTCATCACTCCTTGCACTCTTCACTTCTTTGCAATAATTGTATCCTGTACACTTCACAGAAACGGTTTCACCTGTCATTCCTTGTGTATATTTCTGAGGATTGTTGTGTTGTTATTCTGTCCAAGTACATTGAGAGCTACTAAACCGGAGTCAAATTCCTGGTATATGTAAACATACTTGGCAAATAAAGATGATTTTGATTCTGATTTATACAATAATGTTACAGGTTATTTACTATTGAAGGCTGCGGTAATTTTGATTAAATGTTAATTAATTGTTAGATATGTCAACACATCTAGTCTGATAATGTCCTCTAATAAAGCAGGAAGTTGTGCAGCTGTTTGCTGTGTTTAATTCTTTGGATTTTGTTGGGCCAGTTGTTGAATAGCGACAGACAGAAGCTCTGTAATTTTAAATCAAAGCTGTGGTAGGCAGTTTATTTTTATATTAACCTTTCAGCATATTGCAATTCAAGTGGTCTGAGAGAACACCAGACTCCTCTCCTCCTCCTCAGACCTCCTCTTGGCTCTGTATTCAGGCTTGAGAAAATCTAGCCTGTGACAGGATATTTAAGCCAATCACGGGTCATCTCAGAGAGCGGGCATTCTTATTGACTGTTCTACAAACGCAGATACGCATACACGTTGCTTCAGATGGTGAAAGCCTGATTCAATGGCGGCAGAGCTTGCCGTTCTTCTCCTGGACAGGTAAGCTGCTAACTTCATTTTCCTGTAATATCTAAATGTGTTTACCTCCTGAAACTTTTCAGTGGGCTCATGCAGGGCTGCAGTTACACTCGCAGTGTGTTTATGGCAGCAGCAGGCTAAGCTAAGCTACATAGCTGCCATGTCACTTTCTTTTTATTTCCAGTAATGAGAATCAATCAGTCACATCCACGCTAAGTAAACTCAGTCACAAGTCCCCTGGTCTGTTGTCACTGTCAAATATTAGAGCAGGACCAATTTGTGATCAGTGAGTTACATTTTTTCATGTCCACCAGCTGAATGTATTTCAGTATCCACCAATAGGCACTTTTCCCCCGGAACTCTGGTTGCCGGTCACCGGTTTGTGCGGCTTGTGTTGCTCCCTTCATTTTATACAAAGATCTAGCCACAGTCAGGAGTAAGTTTTATTCCTATCAGACATGTTTTAAAACCACCTCCGGTAAAGACCAGTGCACAGCTGAAACTTCCTGAGCTCATGCAGGGCTGTGTGCCGTGCGGTGGGAGAGACAGACCTGACCTGTGCTGCACAGCCGCCTGCAGCTCAAAAACCTCCGTAATAATGACACACATATGTGGACTTGCTGCTAGTCACAGAAAAACGCAGACTGAAAGTAAAAACAGAACAGCTGCAGAACAACACAGATGTCTGCATTTTCATGCCTTTGTTTACAAACTGCTCACAATATAAGCTGAGAAAAGTGTCATGCCAGTGGTGTTTGCTATACAGTTGTGCTAAGTCTACTGTAGATGTGATGTCAGCCTTTGCATTGATGTATTGCATCTTAGCATATACATTATAAAGAGTTTGAGCATATTCTATAAACTACACTGTGTGTACTTACAGAGATGAAGATTTTCACTGCAACAACTGGGAACAAGGTTGGTTTGGTTCAAGTCTTATTATTGCAGATATTGGCCTTTATTGATTTTTATCATTTATTGATATTGACTGTTGCATTACTTTTTGAACTGTCTTTCTTATTTTGCCCAAATTGTCTGTGTCGTTTCAGTCATTGTGTTTTGCACCATGTCACCTGCCCCAGAGCCACAGCAACATCTGGACTGAGCAAGACTGCACACGGGACCCTGATCTGTGGCTGAGGGATGAAAAAAAGTTTTTGCCTTTCAGGTAAGTAAATAGTTCTGCATTTTTAGTAATACAGTGTGTGTTCACAATCACATGGTTCACTTTGGACATATCAAGTGAAGAAATAATAATGTATTTTATCCTTCATCTATTAGAGAAAATGTTGTGTTTTATAATTTGCCATTTGTACTACAGGTAGATTAACTGCAGAACTGGAGTCAATATCTAGAGGCTTTGATTATAACCATCATGTCCACAGGTCAGCAGTGGAAAAACGGGGATGGCATTTTGCTGTACGTTAAACCCAATTACCTTACTAAACCACTGACTTACATGTATTTATAATTACAATTACAAATACTACAAAACTACCACAAATCAAAAGCATCATCATGTACAAATTGTTGTTGTGTTTTATCTTTTTTTTTTCTTTAGGTAAGTCTGGAACAATCGGGGAGATGGAGTTTATATTCTGTTGCAGTTCCAAAGGACTACAGTTACATGCCAGACCTGCAGAGTGCCATCGTGAGAAGACGGCTGGCTGATGACGACAGGAAAGAAAGAGCCCAGAAAGAGAGCGATGCATCAGGTGCAGGGCACCTAAACCAATTCACTTTTACCAGACAGATCTGAATAGATTTCCTTCATGCAGAAAACATTAAACTAAGATTCTGTTTCTTGTTTGCCTAAACTGCAAACTATTTTTACAATATTTCTGTAAATAATTTGAAAATACAGGTACAGATTCATCTGTCATGCTTGTGTAATCAGGCTTCTAATTCCTAAACTGTTTTTTTTGTTGTTGTTGGGTTTTTTGACACCACAGGTAGCACAATAATCTCCAGTCGAACAGAACAGCAGCCTTCCAATCAACCTGGCAAATGAAAAGAAGATAACCTCGATAGGAGATGGGCACTACTTTAACAGTATGCTATTTTGAAGGTTGGCATTTTATTTATCATAGTGGTTGGTAATTCTTTCAAGTAGAGAGAGCTGACACATTTAGATGTAATTATCTCTAAACTTTTGCAGCATATTGTCTGTCATGCTTTTGGATTTATAGGTATTTAGCTTTGGTAATGTTATGACACATAGTTACAAGTTTAAAGGTTCCATAAAATTAAAAATACATTTTCCCAGTTTTAATCCTGTGTTCCTGTGTTAATTGCTCATTTATCTCTTGTTATATGCCAAATATGTCATAAAATCATTATCAGAGTATTTTTACATCAAAATCTCTGTCTTTTCTCTGCCTGTAAAATGGTTTCAAATGTTTGATGACTCATCCTGCACTCAGAGGTATTTACAAAGGTTCATCCAATCAAATGTGACTTTGGATGAGTAGCTAGCCACACCGGTCATATAAAACCACACTTCACTGTTTGTGGGTCATAGTAGCTAACAGAGCAATATGGAGAGACAGAAAAGAGATGTGTGTTTGGATATCAGTGGGCAAAAACTTTTTCATTTCCAAAACAATGTGGCTGAGGTCTGATTTATTCATCTCTCCCTCCTCCTCCTCCTGATCTAACAACAGGTGAGGGAGGTGTGTGTGGAGTCAACAGTCCTGTGTAGCTCCGTTTCTCTCTGCAGCTCTGTATCGCACTTAACTCTATAAGCCCCGCCCACTTTTATAGTGGTCCAATCAAATGCGAAGGGTTTGATTTAAGCAGTACAATGTGATACAAACCAATTCAATGCAAAACAGTTTCTAGACTCCAGCTCTGGCTGACTGTCCGAAAACTCATGATTCAGCTCTGGGTTGTTCGAGTGCTGTAATGATGTTGTATTACAATGCGGTGCCTTTTTTCGGTGGTGCCAGAAAAAACAAGGTACAATATGTGTTGCTTTTATCCAAAACAAATATTATGAAAAATTAGATAACTGTTTTAAACAAATTAGACATCACAAAGACAGGTGCAATATTTTATTACAATGTAGATCACAACAAAGTGAAGATGGTTGAGTCACAATTATAAGTATGGGAGAAGGGAGAAAAATACATCCAAAAACAAATGTTCACAAAGCTATTTCCATAATGAAACTGTATGGTGTCTGTTGGCATGTCCCTACACCTCTAGCAGACACACCATTGGGATTGTGCTGGGATGGTAAATGGATTAGGTGGTTGTTTGTCTCCATCCCTAATGGCAAGGACATCAGAAATGAGGCTGGGGTCCTGGGTCAGGCAGGTCTGCAGGACTTGGCGACAGCTGTCCAGGTTTTCAATGATGGTCTATTGGCAAAGTATGAAAATACAACTCTATAAGGTGACTTTCTCCAGAAAAACAAATGAGTCTGCCAGATAGCTTCTGTAAATGACAGCTGAATTACTTGAATAAACAATACAAATAGTAACTGCCATAAATGAGTTTAGGTGCCAGTGTATCATGTCAACCTAGTTAAAAGTAATGCAGTCTAATACAACTGTCCTGCAGTAAATCCACACTTCATGAAGGTTATAATGTTCAGTTTTTGTGGAAACTGTATGATCATTTTGGAGGCTGCAGTTTGTGGTACTGCTGAACTATATTTCATTGGGGAGGACACAAGATTAAAAATCCCTGTCAGTATAGTACAATACATTTCAACAGTAGTACAAAATCTGGAGCCTCCAAAATGATAAAAAAAAGTTTATACAAAAACTGAACATTATCGCCTCCATTAATGGAGGATTTGTTTACAGGACTGTTGTATTAGACTGCATTAGTCTTAGCTTGGTGACCTAATGCACTGTCAGCAGAGTGTCTAAATTTATTAGATGTTAGATGTGCCTGTTCAAACTGAAGCCTATATGCCTGTTCAGATATACAGTAGTGAATAAAATGTATTGCACACTTTGTATTTTAGACTAAAATATATATAATTTATAAGTACAGTGGGTATTATAGTGTTCCAATGTAAAGATTACCCCAGTCTCCCCACAACAGACATCAGTCTCACTGGTTTATCTGCAGACCTGATCTACATGATGGAGTGATGTATGCTGTTTACTGTAGTCCAGCTGCTAGAAACAGCTGCTCAGCTGGACGGATGTTCTGGGGACAAACAATACTGTCACTCTGACTATCTGTCCATTTACTGCCACTGCTAAAATGCATTAATACTCAGAGCAGGGGAGTATTGCTTATACAGTTCATCACTTTTGTGTTGATTTTGTTGGAAGCATATGTAATTAGAGTCCTGCTGTCTGACACTCAGCTCTCAGCCTGCATTAACTGAGCAGCTGCTTCTCTTTAAGATACTAATTTGGCATTAGCATGAACCTCAGATAGCTAAACCAGACAGCCGCCAGACAACAAGTCCATGGAATTTTCACAACTTTATGCTTTATGCTGCAGAGTTCATCAATACGACTGTCACAGTAAGCAGATTGAGGCATGCTGTGACTTTTTTCTTCCTTGGAAGGCAGGGAGGTGCATTTGTTACACACCTGTAACCTCCACCTAGTGGAACAACTGCATACTACAGCAAAACATTTTCTGACAGTTGAACTGCACGTCCCTCGTCTTCTGCATTATCGGTTAATATATTTTTATTCAGTTGAATTACTAACTGCAATTAACCAATAATTGATTTATCATTGACATCCCTACTTTATATCATCTATTTTCTCTGTACCAGCAGGCCCAATTTGCAACATAGCCAAGCCAATGTGAAATTTCCTAACCTAAACGTGGGTGTGGATGTGTTTTAAGGCTACACATCTCAGTTGAATAGAGAGAAAATAAATCTTGTTCTTCTATCAGAGTGAAACTTATTAATAGACCCACATACAATATATTTCTGTATTATAACCTTTATTTTTTATCATGAAATTATGCAAAGTAGGCAAACTCATGAAATAAGTCAGAACAAATATAGCAATTTCAGGTGTATTGTCTTCCCTTAATCTTATGTGTTTAATAATAATTAATAAGAAAATAAAAACCCATGTACTGAAAAGTTATGTAGACTGTTGATCATTTGAAAGAGTAAAAACAGACAAGCTTTGCAAAAAAGGAAAAGTATCAGTTTCATTTCATAGATTGAAAATGGCAGTGAAATGATGAAAAAAGAAAACTGGCAATAGAAAAGCTGTTAAAAAGCATCTTCTTCCCTTCAAACACTATTGGTCTAGAGTATTTAAACTTGATGGCTGCATTAGAGAACAGCAGCAATGGTTATGTGCTGAAATCTCATACTGTTACATATTGTGGTATTTGTTTAGCGGGCGTCAAGTAATGTAACCTGTTTTACAAATTGTAGAAGGGGAATATGACTTGGCAGCAGCTTGAAAAACATTTCAGTCAAAAAATTTTTATTTATTAATATATTTTTTATTTTATTCTAACTTGCTACAATATATTTTTGAACATAGGTGATGTAGATTCTTATATGTGGGATGATAAATCTGGTATGTTTATATATAAGAAGCTGTTTGATATTTGTGATGCTTTTGGTGTATTGCTTTTTAAAGTACGGCTTTCATATTACTGCTTTTTTCTATGTACTTTATTGAATCGCTAATTGTTTTGGGTTGTTTATCACCCTGGGCAGTTTGGATGGTTAATCATACCTGCCATCATAGAGCTTGTCAGCCTATTGGTGTGCATCATGTATAAATAAGGGTGTGTATTCCATTTTAAAAAACATTCTGACCTGACGAAGATCCAAGCAAGATCGAAAAGTCATCATTAAACTTCTGTGGCTTGGAGTAAATGTGAAGGCGTTACCTTTTTTTCATTGATGCTGTTTTCTGATAGCCTTGCACCTACGTGATGTGCATATAATTGCTCTTTTTCAACAAAGTTTTAGGCAGAACCAGTCAACCCAAGCCAAATGTTGCCAACTTCTCTTGGTGGAAGGCAATAACTGAAGCCATGAAGTGTCATATATACATGGAGATAGAATAATTGAAAATACCAAATTGAGATGGATGACATTGACTCTGGAACTGATGTAAACACCCAAACAGCAGCAGCCTTTCTCCTTGTCGGCTGACTGCCTGAAAATTAGCCAGTGCATTACTGCCCATTGTTTATTATTACTGTTGCAGTAGGTATAATTTTTTGGAGCATTTTGTATTGATTACTTGAAATAAAACGTGAGGAATATAAATGTCACTGGCATTCCCAATCCATCTCCCTTAATTCAGTTAAAAGCCAGCGACAACTTCAAAATCAACTATATCAGTTCATTTCAACAATTATGGAGGAAGATTAGCATGCCAGTCTCTCTGGCAACATATGTGACGATAAACGCAATACTGCAGTCGTGATGCCTACCGCTGGGTTGAGCTCATTACCGTCATCACTGCATTTAAAAAAAAAAAAATCAACCACAACTGTCATATACAGTAATTAAATGTATCCCCGTCGGGGATACACTGCTTTTTCACTGCAGTAAGAAAAAATCAATACCGTCACAGCCCTAGTTCCGATAGCCCATTCTATTTTGGATGCAGTAGTGGCAAAAACTTTGAAGTAAACTGTGACAATGACAAATCTCTTATCAAGCCTACCAATCCTCACTCTTGTAAAATATATAGGTAGCACTTTCTCATTTTTAGGCGGTCACACAGCGTGGCCTCCTAAACACACCGCCACATCAGCTCTGCGTGAAAAACGCAGCCCTCTCATTCATTCGAATGGGGGCGGTGCGTTGATGCAGCAGGGGCGGTCATCCGCCAAAAAAGTTGAACCGGGCTTAACCTTTGCACCATGAAATCATCCGGCAAGGCGCTGCGTTGGCCAATCACATACATACAAGTGCACACTTCTGGTGGATTACTTTGTAACATGAACGCTGTATTTGACAGTTGCTGCTGTACAACTTTCCAGAGTTGTAGAATCCTGTCTGTAAGTATTATGTTGGCATCATATAAACCTTTTAAATGCATTAATCTGTAGCTCCAACTCGACTTCCTGGATTGTATTTCATTGTCTCACCGCTACATTAAACAACATGCCCGCACAGTTGCAGCCCCCTGCATTGTTTTAACACAGGACTGTTTCCTGTCTGAATGCAGCCTAACGGCTTGATTCCACCGTGCACGGCTGCATCGCGTTCCAGCTACGACGTGGAGCTGATTGCGGCCACTCTAGACCAGATGCGCCGTAGCGTGTTTCAGAAGCATCCCAGAAGCGGCTCTCTGTTCTTCACCACTTAAAATATGCACCTAGTCTATTTTTGATAAAGCCACGTCAAGCTGCACAGAGCAGGAAGTCAGATACAGGCATAGAGCATCCGGTCAGTTTTCAAAATAAAACACACTGTGCAGACTCCTGATTATATATCGCATCATTACATCAGCATTACGTTATAACCGGCGGCACCAGGCCAGAAGTCAACCGGTCAGAGGATATTTGTCACCATGGATGATAAGGGGTTCATTTTGGAAGTGGAAAATCAAAAGACACCACAGATCCTTTTTATAAGGACAACACCAGAAAGGACAAGGCGTGGAATTCAGCTGCAGGAGTTTTTGGAGTGGAAGGTGAGTAAGCTATAACCTACTTATTAGCTACCCTATAAATACGTGATTTTGCCCGACTAATGAGTGCGACTTGTACGGTCAAGTACTTGTAAAGAGCCATACAATAGTTATCCATCTTGAAAACCCATTAAAAAATCGGGTGGACAAAACACTCCCAGTTTGGTTTGAAGCCATGCAGAGGATGGAACAAAACTGTGCCACAGACAGAACGCGGCACAGCTGTGCCTGGTGGAATCCCAGTGTGAGCTCACTGTCAGACATCAGCGGCAGCACATTAGATCAACTGTAGCTAATTAACATTACCGTTTGTTTTCTGGTTGATTTGCTCTCTGCAGCTGGTATCTGTAAAAGATTGTGAGTGAAAAGACTCATCATTTTGTCACACCACTATATGACCGCCAGTGGACTGTGTTTTTGTAGTTTCACACAGTTGGAGGCTCTTCTCTAGAGAATTGATCATCTGATCACCTCATGTCAATTTAAGAATCTCCCAGATAAACTTGAATTCATATCATATCAGGTGCAAAATTGCTGCAAGAGAAGGGTGGTCCTGTTATATTTGTAAATATTTGAAATTGACACGTCATTAGATTCCCCCAAAGGCTGAAAGAAAGCTAATTTGTTCCCCTCAATATTCAGTGTTAAACTGACTCCAATATGCACTGTATGTGTACCATTCACAGAAAACCTCCTGCGTTTTGTCTGTGTTAATGTCAACCAGCAACGGTAAACACACAGCTGTAAGCGCATGTGGCCAAAGTTCTCTCACAATGGGTGTCATTGATAAAAATCAAGGTCAAATGTTTAGATAACAAAAATAACGTTGACTTTTATTGTTTAATTAAAATCAATTAAGTCAAAGTCTTTTTAAAGGTGCTATGTGGAATTTTCAGAAATTCCTTCTCATCAACACTGGTGGTTGTTAAGTGAGCTGCATCCTGTTGCGTGCACATGTGCTCGCACTCTGTCAGCATGAGCGAGCAGCAGCGCAAGACTATTGCAGGTGATGTCTTTTTCCTTGCTCATGATCATCTGGGCAGCTGGTAAACCAGTGACGTGACATGCACGAGACTGTTGATATGATATGTTGATAGATGAAGTAAGTAAAGTGTTGTTATAGTTTGACTAACATTTTTTTTTAATTGGATTCATAACGCGTTATATTGTTATCAGCTTGCTAGCTAGCACAATATAGGCTAGTGACGTTGAACTAATCCATTCTCGTTGCACGATACATTGACTGCATTTATATGATACGTCTCTGTTAGCTAGCTAGCCAGCTTTATCAGTCTGTTTTTCAAGCTTTCATAGAGAGGCTTAGCAATGTCAGCATAACTAAAATTACTGGATGATAAATGGTAAATGGACTGTACTTGTATAGCACCTTTCTAGTCACCCAACCACTCAAAGCGCTTTTTTTTTAACACTACAAGTCAATTCACCCATTCACACACATTCATACACTGAATGGGTACAGGGGCTACCATACAAAGTCCCAACCTGCCCATCAGAGGAAATCTAATCATTCACACACACATTCATACACTGATGGCACAACCATTTGGGGTTCAGTATCCTTGTCTATCCACGACACTTCGACATGTGGACTGGAGGAGCCGGGAATCGAACCACCAATCTTCTGATTAGTGGACGACCTGCTCTACCTCCTGCGGCTTATGTACTGTAATGTTTAGTGAACTAGATGGAATATTATAAATAAGATGTGTTGCCACACTTCATTATTGATGTGATAGTTTCCATCACAACTGTCATTTTGCTGAATCGATGTGCTAATGTTTTAGCATAATAGCAAAGACCTTTTTAATTGTTAACTAAGTTACTGTACTGAATAGGTCTGGCAGTGGGTTGAGACAACGGTAATCCACAGATGATAGGAGTGGGATGAGTAACATTAGACTGGAGATAATGCACATAAAATGTACAAAGTACCAGGTTCTAAAGAACAGACGTTTTTGGCATTATCCTAGAATATGGTCTATGTATTTATCATTTCATGCATCATTGTAGTTTACCTTGCTGTATCATTAGAGATTACCATTGTTTCTTTCACTGTTACTGTTAATCAGCATACCTCAAATATGGAATGTATGACAATAAAACTAGCCATTTTATACATTTTCATTATTTTCATTTCAAGAGAACAAGGGGTCAAGGCAGAGGTGCAGATGGAGTGTGAGGTAGGGGAAAGGGCAGAGGCCAGGGGAGGGGGAGGGGAAGGGCTGTAGTTTTGTCACTGAAGAGGACAGACTCTGGGTTGCTCAGCTGACTGCTGCCAGGACAGCAGAGATGCAGGTTGTTCAGTCATAGATCTTTGGAAAAAAAAAAAAAAAAAAAAAAAAATATATATATATTTATATATATATAAATAAATTAAAAGTACACACCCACTTGAAATGTGAATCTAGCCATTCTAAACAGATGTTCATGCTCAATTTCCAGACAGAATTGCAACAGTTGACCCAAGAGCAGAGGGATGACGTCCTGCAGATGGTGGTCACCCATCGTCCAGGGGTTTTTCTTGACATCATGGACTACCGGCAAGCGACACCAAGAGCACATGTTCCAAATAGAGGACAGCCAGCATGGTACACCTGTCTGAACTGCCAGCCTATGCTGATGGATCTAGGAAATAAATGTTTGGTCAGGATCCAGAGAGGTGTCTCAGCAGGAGGGCCCATATGGAACCTTATTGTCTTGAAGAGGGCATCCTGTGTTTGGCTCTGCAGACATGGAATGACATTCTTGCACTCAATGACAGCCAGGATCCAGGGGCCAACAACAGAGACTATTGGTACTCTGCATACTGCCAGTTCATCTGGCAACACGGATGTCTGGGAACCGGGTGGTGATACTGAGCTGCTACGTTTGGCAGATTAGAGACAAATACTCTGACCCCTTTAGTAACTATGTTGGCGACAAGGAAGCACCATTTAGGTGAAATGAAAAACTGTTCAGTGTTTTTGCATGAGTTTATTACCTCAAAGAAAAACTACACTTTATTTGCTATACAAGTACTAACTACAAAACTACGTTTTTCTTCAATTTTTTCAATTTATTGTTTTACAAGTTTTACAATGTCTACATTTTTTTCTTTTTTACAAGTTTTTCCCAATGGGTATTTATAATAAACAAACAATGGTACTGTAAACCATACTCTCAGGACTTCTCTTTTTTTTGCTCCATTGTCTGTTTGGCCATTGTCTCTCATTGCTCATGTAGCTGAAGCCATGTCATTTATGGAAATAGAAGAAAATAGCAAGAATTAGAACCTACACCTGTGTTAAAATCAACTGGTGACAACTGAAACACACATTTCAAATTGGTTGTATTGCCTTGTGAAAGGCCATTATATACACCATGAACTCCTCTCGATCGTCCGCCTTCTGGCAACAAAATCAAAAATGATTGACAATATCCTTCAACCAGACAAGTATGGCAGACTGACCAGATATCATCCCAGCCTATGAACAAATAAGATATAACAAAAAAACAGCCACATTTCTATTAGCAATCCCATTTTCATCGAAATTCAATTTACATAAGATAAAAACAACAGGGCAAACATGTTAGGGAAATAAACAATGGAACACTGTTACTTACTGCAATGAACAAAGTAATGTCAACTTGTTTTCACTTTTACCACATGACGTTTCTTGGTCAGATTTTTGGCTGCATTTAAAATCCTATTAGTTTTTGATACTGTGTTACACACACTGTAACACCCCAGACTACAGGATAATCTTGGAAGATAATAATTTCTGACCAGCCTGAAACGGGAATGCCCCTGCTATTCTCAGTAGGGGCAAATTGGCCTGATAATCCTATATTCTGCATCTAGCATTAGTTATTGTGTCAACCACAATCAGACATTTATTTGGCATAAGAGATATACGATGGCAGTTTTTTTTTTCCCCAGGCAGTGCGCCTGCTGAAAAGCCACCTATATCTCACTGCCTCCCCACCCTCCCATCCCATTACACTACCACTGTTATTACCCACATCAGTCCTGACACTGCCCAATACACACTACTCCCCCTCACAGTCTGCTGCTATTCAGCGGGCGCACACACAAGAGCGTGCACACACAAGAGTAGGTTTTCCAGACACACATACACACTGTACATACATTGTTTATATATTTTTAAATTTTACAACCTGCACATTTCATGTATATTTTAATTATATACTGTGATTATATGTTGTAATTTATTTTGTATTTTTGCATTTTTAGAGATAGCAAATGACAGTTGGAGTAAGCATTCCAATGTACCAGTACTTGTACTTGTTACAAATTGCAATTAAAACTCCCTATACTCACTCATCAGTGATGTGTGTGTGTGTGTGTGCGCATCTGTGACGATCTCTTTGATGTTTAGTTCCCCCAGAAGCCTGTCAAATGTCTGTATGAAGGTGTGCTTCTCAATGACCACACTATTTTGGTCTGTCTGTCTCCTGTTGACTGTAACTACACTGATTATGTCCATGGAGTCATAGTCCATGGTCGTATAGGTGCAATATTGGGTGGACTGACCTTTAGAATATATATGTGTCATTATGGTCTGAAATATTGATGTGCTTGCAGAAAACCTGTTTATTGAACACACAGTACAGAGAAATTAGAAAACTCAATGACTTACCTGGGGAGTCCATCCTTCTGTCAGCTGAAACAGAGAAAAACAAGCATGTAAGAACGTGATAAGCTGCGACCATGTGCATTATCTAACCTGCTAGCTAATTATCATGGCATTTTCAAAATGTCCTCACATTACATAGATAGCCAGCTCTTACTGAATAATAGTTTTACATTAGCAGGCTAGCTAGCTTGGTAACAAGGTCAATGATGATGACTATAAAAACAGTTTTTAAACATATACAGTTTTATAAATGACTTTGCAATATACAGTACAGACCAAAAGTTTGGACACACCTTCTCATTCAATGTGTTTTCTTTATTTTCATGACTATTTACATAGTAGATTCTCACTGAAGGCATCAAAACTATGAATGAACACATGTGGAGTTATGTACTTAACAAAAAAAGGTGAAATAACTGAAAACATGTTTTATATTCTAGTTTCTTCAAAATAGCCACCCTTTGCTCTGATTACTGCTTTGCACACTCTTGGCATTATCTCGATGAGCTTCAAGAGGTAGTCACCTGAAATGGTTTTCATTTCATAGGTGTGCCTTATCAGGGTTAATTAGTGGAATTTCTTGCTTTATCAATGGGGTTGGGACCATCAGTTGTGTTGTGCAGAAGTCAGGTTACTACACAGCCGACAGCCCTATTGGACAACTGTTAAAATTCATATTATGGCAAGAACCAATCAGCTAACTAAAGAAAAACGAGTGGCCATCATTACTTTAAGAAATGAAGGTCAGTCAGTCCGGAAAATTGCAAAAACTTTAAATGTGTCTTTAAAAGTGGAGTCGCAAAAACCATCAAGCACTACAACGAAACTGGCACACATGAGGACCGACCCAGGAAAGGAAGACCAAGAGTCACCTCTGCTTCTGAGGACAAGTTCATCCGAGTCACCAGCCTCAGAAATCACAAGTTAACAGCAGCTCAGATCAGAGACCAGATGAATGCCACACAGAGTTCTAGCAGCAGACCCATCTCTAGAACAACTGTTAAGAGGAGACTGCGCGAATCAGGCCTTCATGGTCAAATAGCTGCTAGGAAACCACTGCTAAGGAGAGGCAACAAGCAGAAGAGATTTGTTTGGGCCAAGAAACACAAGGAATGGACATTAGACCAGTGGAAATGTGCTGAATGAATCTGTGCTTTGGTCTGATGAGTCCAAATTTGAGATCTTTGGTTCCAACCGCTGTGTCTTTGTGAGACGCAGAAAAGGTGAACGGATGGATTCCACATGCCTGGTTCCCACTGTGAAGCATGGAGGAGGAGGTGTGATGGTGTGGGGGTGTTTTGCTGGTGACACTGTTGGGGATTTATTCAAAATTGAAGGCACACTCAACCAGCACCACAGCATCCTGCAGCGACATGCCATCCCATCCGGTTTGCATTTAGTTGGACGATCATTTATTTTTCAACAGGACAATGACCCCAAACACACCTCCAGACTGTGTAAGGGCTATTTGACCAAGAAGGAGAGTGATGGAGTGCTGTGGCAGATGACCTGGCCTCCACAGTCACCGGACCTGAACCCAATCGAGATGGTTTGGGGTGAGCTGGACCGCAGAGTGAAGGCAAAGGGGCCAACAAGTGCTAAACACCTCTGGGAACTCCTTCAAGACTGTTGGAAAACAATTTCAGGTGACTACCTCTTGAAGCTCATCGAGAGAATGCCAAGAGTGTGCAAAGCAGTAATCAGAGCAAAGGGTGGCTATTTTGAAGAAACTAGAATATAAAATATGTTTTCAGTTATTTCACCTTTTTTTGTTAAGTACATAACTCCACATGTGTTCATTCATAGTTTTGATGCCTTCAGTGAGAATCTACAATGTAAATAGTCATGAAAATAAAGAAAACACATTGAATGAGAAGGTGTGTCCAAACTTTTGGCATGTACTGTATATATATATATATATATATATATAATGGATATTCTATACAATGCCTTTGTCCTTTGTGCACAAGCGGTCAATGGCCGTAGCCTTCTTCTCCTCCCAAAATTCTGGAGAACGAGGGCAACCTTGGAGAAGTTATTGCCAGAAAGTAGTATGTTTGTGGACAGCATGAAGGCCCCTCCTTGCATTCCATAGTAAAGGACTGACTTGCTGTTCCACTTCCAGAGCTTATGCCCATGTGTGCAAAAGTATGACAGGGAAGACAACACATTGTCCAGTCAACTCCGTGAACAGGATCTTTTTAACAATACTGCTCAACCAGGCATGCTAAACTAGTAACACAACTTTACACAATTCAATGTCAAAAATAAAATCCAATCAAATCAACGTTTATTGTCACATCACATTTACACAGGTATAAAAGTGAGTGAAATGCTTGTGTGTTCTCTCTATGACAGTGATGGGTATTCAGAAAGTGGTGTCAGTACGAAATAACAGGAAATAAATAGGAAAATAGGTGTTAGTAGGTGAGATAAGAATACTATGTACAAGGAGGTAAGATCAACAAGATAAGAGTATGCCAGCACAATTATAAGTGTACATGATAAATATGAGCCGTAATTTACAGTGGGTGTACTGTTATTCTCCAGTGTCCTTTTATTGAGCCTGTACTGAGTTTTCACAGCCAATTTAAATCTTCTTCATACCATTTCTCCAAGGAACAGGCAGTCGTTGTTTTAGGCAGATTTTATATGAAGAAGTGTGAAACTGAAAAAAGGAGCTAAGCACAAAGGGCAAATATGATAAGTTCGTCCTCCAAATCAATTCTACAGTAGCAAAAAAAAAGAAAAAACACTCTAAAATAGGCATGCAAGATGACAAAATGTTTTCCACTTACACCCTGTTTAGAAGGTTGTCCTAAACAAAACGAAACAGTCCTTCAAAAGGTCCATGGATTTGATGCTACACACAAAACAAGTGTGAGTACATATGATATAATACATAAAGACAATGGGACTATTTAGAATCACAGAAGGGGATTCATTGTGGCCATAATGGGATAAGGTCTAGTCATTATAAATACACATTTACCTTTCTTTCAAAGCATCCAAAGCTTGGTCCTCAGCCGGTGGTTGAACTCCTGCCATTATAAAATCATCTCTGTTGAGATAACATTTCTGCGTCACCAATGAACACTGTGTGTCTGCAGCAGGGCTATACACATAATCTAGCTGTAGAATGGAATGTCATGAGCAGACAAATTATGAGAATTTCATGTGATATTATAATCTCTTACACTATTGTATGTACAGTTAGGCCCAGAAATATTTGGACAGTGACACAAGTTTTGTTATTTTAGCTGTTTACGAAAACATATTCAGGATACAATTATATAATCAATATGGGCTTAAAGTGCAGAGTCTCAGCTGTAATTTGAGAGTATTCACATCCAAATTGGAGCAAGGGTTTAGGAATTACAGCTCTTTAATACGTAGCCGCCTCTTTTTCAAGGGACCAAAAGTAATTGGACAATTGACTCAGAAGGCCGCAAAAAAAAAAAATCACACGGCTGCATGGGCTCTTCCCTCATTAACCTGTCATCAATTAAGCAGTTAAAAGGTCTGGAGTTGATTCCAGGTGTGGTGTTTGCATTTGGAAGCTGTTCCTGTGAACACACAATAAAGTCAAAGGAGCTCTCAATGGAGGTGAAACAGACCATCCTGAGGCTGAAAAAAAGAAGAAATCCATCAGAGAGATAGCAGAAATGTTAGGAGTGGCCAAATCAACAGTTTGGTACATTCTGAGAAAAAAGAGTGCACTGGTGAGCTTGGGAACTTGGGAAAAAGGCCTGGACGTCCATGGAAGACAACAGTAGTGGATGATCGCAGAATCCTTTCCATGGTGAAGAAAAACCCCTTCACAACATCCACTCAAGTGAAGAACATTCTCCAGGAAGTAGGTGTATCAGTTTTTAAGTCTACCATAAAGAGAAGACTTCATGAGAGTAAATACAAAGGATTCACCACAAGGTGCAAACCATTAATCAGCCTCAAAAATAGAAAGGCCAGAATTGACTTTGCCAAAAACACCTGAAGAAGCCAGCCCAGTTCTGGAACAGCATTCTTTGGACAGATGAGACTAAGATCAACCTGTACCAGAATAATGGGAAGAAGAAAGTTTGGAGAAGAATTGGAACAGCTCATGATCCAAAGCACACCACCTCTTCTGTAAAACATGGTGGAGGCAGTGTGATGGCATGGGCATGCATGGCTTCCAATGGCACTGGGTCTCTTGTGTTTATTGATGATGTGACAAAAGACAAATAGCCGGATGAATTCTGAAGTGTATAGGGATATACTTTTTGCTCAGATTCAGCCAAATGCAGCAAAGTTGATTGAATGGCGCTTCACAGTACAGATGGACAATGATCCAAAACATACTACAAAAGCAACTCGGGAGTTTTTTAAAGCAAAGACGTGGAATATTCTCCAATGGCCGAGTCAATCACCAGATCTTAACCCAATCGAGCATGCATTTCACTTGCTCAAGACAAAACTTAAGGCAGAAAGACCCACAAACAAGCAACAACTGAAGACAGCTGCAGTAAAGGCCTGGCAAAGCATCACAAAGGAGGAAACCCAGCGTTTGGTGATGTCCATGGGTTCCAGACTTCAGGCAGTCATTGCCTGCAAAAGATTCTCAACAAAATATTGAAAAGTAACATTTTACTTAGGGTTATGTTTATTTGTCCAATTACTTTTGAGCCCCTGAAATGAGGAGCGTTTGTATAAAAATAGCTATAGCTCAGCTTCGTACGTTAGCTGATAAAGTAATTTGCAAACAGCAAGCTAGCCAAATTTACCAGCCAGATCAGCCCCGGGAGTCCTGATGAATTATCCACTCAAGACAGTATTTTGCTATGTTAGCTAGCTAGCAATTCGTCCACATTAGCAAGCAAGGTCCCTCCATGTCTCGAATGCACAGCCGATATTGACCTTAGTTTTCCCCTGGTTACATTGCCATTTGGCCAGATGGGCTTCACTAGATAAAACATTTTATTGTGCTTAGGTGTCGGACTCTGTGTTGTGGTGGGTGGTCATTTGTTCATGTTAGCAGACTCCATTTCTAAGCTAACGTTAGCTAGTGTTGTACCCTGTTGGCGCTGTAGGGGGGTGGGAGTGACGCAAGGCACCTACAGAGTAAGCATAAATGTCACATCCTTTGGATTTTTCCAGCAAAACTGCCCCAAGTCTTTTACATAGAAATAAGTCCACAGGCTATTATAGGAAACTGAGAAAGTCGGGGAAGGTCTCATTTTTTAAGTTACATTCCAGTCCATTCACACATTGCCAACAGAAAGCGATTAATACATGTAAATTGCTTCACAATTCTCACGTTTAGCTCCTTTAATTGAACATTCACAAAGTAAATACAAGCAGTCTGCAATGATCAAACTATTTTTTTTTTCAACAACCTTTTTTTTTCACCTAAATGACAGAGATTCGACAATTGGGAAGGGAAGTAGCCCTTTCACCACAAATGTCATTACCGCACTGTGAAACTCCTCAGTTTTCTCTTTGGTGATCTTTCACTTTATTGCCAAAGAGATGATTTCCAAAGAGAATGATGTGTCATAGCTAGGTATCCCTGGCTCTACTGGAGGTGCTAATTAGGTGGTAGCACTAGCTGATGACACACTTGGGCTGGGAGACCGCAAGACATCGAGCACGGAATATTCTTTTAGATCTATGCCGTGCTGCCTTAAATGTTTGGTCAAATTTGATGCGTAACTTGACTTACAGCTAATTAGCTTCCCACATGCGTTGCACTTTGCCTTGTCGTTTCTTTAATAAAATGAAGCCACACTTCATCCATCTTTCACTACTGTTGTGATGTTAGCCATGCATGCTCTTATCTAAACAAACTGACACGCTGTTGCGTTGATGCATGATGTAGACAGGTCCTGGCAGATAGCCACATCCTTGCAGATATATAGCCTTTGTTTGCAATTATTAAGGGTTATCACGTTTTTACTTGGTTCTTGGCATTTAGGATTTGGTTCTAATTTGGAACTTGGTTCCCAACCCTACTCACATGTTTACACAAGTCAGTGGTGTCATTAGGGCCAAGCTTTCAGCTTCAGTCCCGAGTCAAGCTCCAAGTATTTTTGGTCCTCAAAAACATGTATTTTAATTTAACAGAGCGGAACTTGAAGCATCGGAGGGAGTGGGAGAAATATGGTGCAGCACATCATAGATGCATGCAGGCCACTGATGTATTAAGGATGCAGACAGGCAGTAAAGTTATTTTTACGGCAAGTGGAGCGGTTTCAATTGCTGCTTCCAGTGTTTCAGGTTTTTCTCCACATTTCAGCACAGAGACTGGTCCATAATAAAAAGCACAGGAGAGCACAAAAGAGAGCACAAAAGCCAAAAAATTGTGTGGCTTTAGTTAGCAGAAGTGCGCACACACCGAGCTCTCCAAAATCACATATCAACTTTTGTGTATGTTGCTCTTTTACTTCTCTTGAGTATTTCACATCTATTACATAGCCTATTGAAATGTCCTATTAATAACTATTAATGATTCAGGCAGGTCTGTAATGGGTTAGATGAATGTCTGAATCTTAGCAATAATGTTGGTCACGTGTCACTGAATGTAATCCGGCCCACAACTGGCTGTGTGTAGGATTCTTTCCTTGAGTTTATTAAATACCTGCAGAATCACACAGCAGCTGAAACAATAAATGCATCTCCAAACTGAGAGTGATATGTGCATTTATGCATGTGGCACAGCAGCAGTAAGTTCATTAACACGCCAACCGGATCACTCAGAATCTATCAGTAATTAATGTTCTGTGCTTTTCTTCACATCAAGCAGTTCAGCTGTTGACATTCAGCAGCTGAACTGCTGGATGCCAACAGTCAGGCTATTTATAGTCATGGTATGTTGGGAGCGAAAACACTTTCTGAATATAGGGATACTACAATGGGAAAGAGAGAAAAAAGGGGTGAACAGACTTTAAATGGAGGGGTATGAAAGAGGCCCAGATGATCAGAGGAACTAAAAAGTTCACCTCTGTGACCATCAAGTCCTAGTACATTATAATAACACTGAAATTACTCTATGTGCATAATGATACTCCTATCTGTCCAATCAGGCAACAACTAACTTAAGGACCAATAAAATGTTATTTCTTTAATGATTTACTTTAACAAATAGAGCGGATACATTCACTAGGCCAATATGGAAACCATTCCATCGTTCCATTCGCACAGGAATGGCATTACAGAAAATATTGTGAGACACTGCATTTAAACAGCAAAACTGAAAACTTGACAGGACAGAGGAAACAGAGTTTGGACTTGATGGGGCTCAGGATTCATTCTGAGAAGGGTGGCTTTATTCCAAACTATGTCACTGTATAAACCTGGAATTTGTGTGTAACAGCTGAGCTGCCTGATGTGTGTGTGTGTATATATATGTATATAAGTATGAAACTGATCAGTTTTATAGTTCTGAATCAGGACCTTCAGTATTTGTGGTAAGTAAGGCAGTAGTTTGTCAGATACATTTAATCAACATTTTATATATTATAATGCTCATCTTATGTTCAGGTTGTGAACATGAATTAGGCTGCCACTAAATGCTCTAGTGTTTCTGAAAGCAAACGATTACATCTTTAAGTTAGTTATTTTAGCATTTTGTTACTCACAAATATTGAAAGATAAACCTAATAAGATTTGATAACGGAATCGACAGGAGTCTGATTTGATAAGTGAATTCGATACTGGATTTGAGTTCAATAAAATGCTATCAAACCCCATCCCTACTCTGATTGTATCTCCAGCAGCTGAGAAAAGCTGCTCATAGAGGAGGCATGCACACAGAGATGTGAGAATGCCTGCTATGACAAAAAAGGATGAATATCTGTCTTATTCCACCCACACAGAACAGGGTCCTCACAGGTCATCATGTGGCATATCTCATATTCTCATCATCCTCTGTGAAAAACTCTTCTAAAAGTGTCATCTTGGGCTTCTTGAAGGTTTGTGGCTAAAAAGAAAATCCAGTGATTTATTCAGTTTGTCTTACATTATTAAGTCATATTCATTAGTTCACATTTATTTTAAATGTAATAATCAATTTAGGCAAACTGCCAAGGACAGTGTTGACAAATCTGATGGCTGATTTATGCGTTGCACTCTCAAGCACTGCCACCATCACTGTGGTGGAAGAGTGGAAGTGAACACATTTCCACTGACTTAATCACGGTCGGCAGTCGCCCTCTTTGAGGGAGTGTGAATGTGTGAATGTGCAAGCTACTCTGAAAACAATACTGTGAAATTAATTATGACACAGGCTTTGTGAAAAATGGTGCTCAAGATGCTTGCGATGAGATCTTAACATGAGGATTTAATGGAGATTTATGATTTATAAATTGAACAAAAATAAAAAAACAAGAACATTGTTGTGGCATGTGCAAAGGTTTGGGCACCCTACATAGTCAAAACTTAGTAACACCCCCTCTGGCAGATATCACACCTTGCAAACGCTTTTTGTAGCCAGCTAAACATCTTTCAATTCTTGTTTTTGTGATTTTCTCCCATTCTTCCTGGCAAAAGGCTTCTACTTCTGTAATATTCTTGGGCCATCTTGCATGTCCAGGGACTGTGAGGGCCAAACAAAATCTTCAGCTGGCACCTCTTGAGGTAGTCCATAGTGGATTTCAAGGTATGTTTAGGATAATTATCCTGTTGTAGAAGCCATCCTCTGTTCAGCTTCAGCTTTTTTATTGGCGGTGTGATGTTTGCTTCCATAATTTGCTGGTATTTAGTGGAATCCATTCTTCCCCCCACCTGTGCAATGTTTCCTGTGCCACTGGCTGCAACACAACCCCAAAGCATGATAGAGCCACCCCCATGCTTAACAGTTGGCAAGGTGTTCTTTTCATGAAATGCCGCTTGTTTTTTTTCTCCAAACATACCTTTGTTGATTGTGGCCAAAGAGCTTTATTTTAACTTCATCAGTTTCCAAAACGTATCAGGCTCCTGTAGATGTTCCGTTTCATACTTCTGACATGGTGCACCACCACTCCTGTTGTTCCAGGTTTTTTGCATTCAAGTGGGGATTTTGATTTGCCTTTCTGACCAGCATATGAGTTCTCTCCGAGAGTTTTCTTAATCTTCCAGATCTCATCTTGACCTCCACAGTTCCCTTAAACTGCCATCTCTTAATTACATTTTGCACTATGGAAACTGCAAGCTGACAATGATTTGCTATCTTCTTGTAGCCTTCCGGTGCATTGTGGGCATCAATAATTTTCATTTTCAGAGTCTTACACAGCTGCTTAGAGGAACCCATGGTTGCTGAGCGTTCGCACAAGGTTTGAAGAGTCAGAGTATTTGTAAAGCTTAGAAAATGGCACCAGCTGACATTTCCTAATGACAATTGTTGACATGCCTCAGGCCTAACAAGCTGTTTAAGGTCTGGCACGTTGTAAAAATAATCTGAGATTTCAGAACTCTTAAGGCCGGGGTGACCACCAGGGGTGATTTTTTGTGTGTGATTAATTCTTATGTTTTGTCAGGAGTACTTTCACACAGAATGCGAGTATTATGTGGTCAAAAAGCAACATTTTTTTTTTTTTTAGAACAAGGTCGATTTTTCTGAGTTTTCACACAGCGAAGCATAATATGCACAGACAGCGGTTTATTGCAAAGGCCCACGTCGGGTGTTGAATATCTCACTGTATTGATTCATGTGTCATCATATGATTCATCATCATGTAACAATTTAAAAACACTGTTGATTTCTTCCTGTGGAGCCAACATGAAACCAATTTTGGTTCAGTAAATTTCTGCTGTCAGTTTGTCTGGCCGCTGTCCTCTCAGCTCCCCAGGAGCTGCAGCTGACAGACAGCTGCTTCTGTGGAGAGAGACGCTGAATGCAGGTCGGAGATCATCATCATCATCTTGTCCTCCTCTTCATCACTGGACAACAGAAGAGGAGATTGTTAAATCCATTGAATGCACACTGACTCCGACCTGCATTCGGCATCTCTGTCCACAGAAGCAGCCGTCTGTCAGCTGCAGCTTCACTGGGCTGACTGACAACAGAATGAGCTGTCGCAACTTCTTTCGCAAATTTGTGTTTCTGTGTTTCTGTCGCAAATTCCTATTGCTGCTGGTGTGAATAGTTTTTTTGAAAGTATTTCACATTTTTGTGACGTTTATTTGTCACGCCCCGGTGTGTAAAGGCCTTTGGGGTGCCCAAACTTTTGCACATGCCACAATGATGTTTTTATTTTTTTTATTTTTGTTCATTTTATGACATAAAAAGTATCTAAGCATTAATGTTTGCTGAAAATATTGTATTTTATGTTCCATATTCTAGAGAAGCTGTGTTCATATCTTTTCAATTAAAAAATTACCCAAATATATTATTTGTCAATCGGTGCCCAAACTTTTGCAAACATTAATGAGGAAGTAAATGTTTACTTTCTTGCCTGAAAAAATATTTGCGTTAATATAAAAAAATATAAGCGTTTAGCCTGGCTCAAAATCTCGGCCATCGCTGCCACTTGGTGCCAAATGCATTCTGAAATACTTGGCTGTCCCAAGTGCACACAACTCAGCTCCTGACGTATCCTCAATAAAACGGGCAGAGCAAGTACACATCCGGGCATTTGGTCTGCACTTGGCTGGATGTGGACTTTAAATTAGAACAGTACTGGGGCTACGACTGATGACGTTTCACAAGTACACAAGAACACAAGTACAGAAAAGAACACATATTGAGAAAGGCCTTGTGTCTTAACTCAAACTCGGGATGTGGCTGTTTTTTTCAAAATAAAAGCCCAAGATAGTAACTTTTGTCATAACTGGAAATTCAGGATGAGCCAGACTTTCAAATTAAAAGCCCCCAACTGTCACTGTATGTTAACAGGAAACTAGGAATGGACCTAGTTTTTCAAAATAAAAGCCCCAGACAGTAACTGTATTTTAAAAAGGTACTCAGGATGAGGCTGTTTTTCAAAATAAAACCCCCCAGATGGTGATAGGAGCTAGGGGGGCATGGACAAGGCTGGAATTTCAAAATAAGTAATTCATTAGATCTCTGCATTTTTAGCAGTTCTTTGCAGTTTATTATTCTTCTGTATGTTTCTCGTTCAACTTCTACTGCATATGTTAAGTTACAGAAACCATCCAATTGTTAAGCTTGCTATTCAATTTTTTTCTACCTTTTCTACTTTTTAAAATATAAAGCATTTTCAACAATTTATTACAATAGAAGTGAAAGACTTTGGTAATATTAGAATTTAGCTTCCAGTTGTTGTAGCATTTCAGCTCATAGCTTCCTTAGATAATGCAATTCAGCTTCCAATTCTAGCAATTAATTTCACATTTCTGCATTTTCAGCAATGCTCTGCAATTTATTTCAGTTGTCAGCGTTCAGACGCATTTTTGCAGGAAATGCAGTTTTCTAGTTTTAATTGATTTAACCAACCATGTAAATTTTCTGTTATTCTGACACTGTTAAAAAGTGCAACAATTAAAATGCTAATTTGTAATCTTTGAGTTAGACTGAAGTAGTACTTTACCCAATGTCTGTTTACTTCAGTTCTTTATTTGAGCATCACATAAAGTAACTCATCTGTCAATCACCTGTCTCCATACTGTATCTTTATTTCTTTATGATTACAGAAGCCACTGTTGAAATGACAACCAGTTTGGGTTTAGCTGTTAATTTGCTTTTTACTGTGATAATCTCCTAAGAAATGACAGATAGAGCACTTATGCTTATAGCACTTATAGAGCACAGGTGCTAGAACACTTATTTTTGTAGTTATGTCATTCTGTGTGAGGATACTCGGGTAGTGTCCTCACACAGATCTCATGTAGTGCTGAGTGCTGTAAGGTAGGGACTGCACCAAGTTCAACATAATTACTGCAGCATTGTAATAGCATATAATTATATTTTGTTTTTAGTGGGAAGAATTAGGAATTAGGTTGGAGACCACTGTGTTTTATCATAACCTTTGATTGATTGTGGTTTGTGTGGACAAAGCAGCATAGCTTACTGAATTTAAAAAATATTAATACTACATCCATGTTGGATCTGTCATCTACAGTAACATCTTGATTTTGCTTCCTTATATTGTTCCAAAATGTTAGCTATAGAGTTTGACAAGATAATCTTAACTCAAGGTCTACTCTCTATGTGCACAGTGTTTGTTTTGAGGACTATTTTTGAGGTTTCTTCAGTAATATAAAAAACAATAAGTTTAATTGAATGATCCTGGTAAATGCTTGGCTAATTATCAAAAGTTACTTTTCTGACATTTTCAGATCAGATATTAATTTTAATTTGTTCTCGTTCGATGCAGGAATTAAACAGTGGAACAGACTGCCCCTTGAGAGAGGCTGGTATTTAGGATTTACTGCTTTGTTCACTTCCCTGGAATATATTAGAATGACATTACCTCAACAATTAAACAATTAAAAAACAGGAGACAGCTATTTAAATGTGTTCTCACTGTGTTTTGCTGCCCTTTCCTTTCAAAGCTGAATGGAGTTTCTCTGTCAGTAGCTCTCCTGGGGCTGAACTGAATTACACATTGTGTTTCTATGGGAATCTGCAGATTCTTAGTAGATAATAGATTTTTAGTTTTAATTTTTGGTTACTTTATTATTTATCTTCACTTCTTACAAGAAGTAACTGGAAATCAAATTGGCTCTGCAGAGTGGCTACAGCCACAGTTGACGAGACTTCAGCTTGCGCTTGACCTGTCGACAAATCTGCCAACAGAATTCCACCCTAAAGGTTCCTGGGCCATAGGCACATGCTGTCTCAGGAGCAAGGACTTTTGGGGTGGCAGGAACTTAGCTCAGGAATGGATTGCACATAACATGCCATTATGGGTTATTTAAGTTATCATCATTGGCGTACGTTTTTGAATAGGTAATGCATATAATTTGAATATTGTAAAATGCCAGTTTTGAATGACGCAGGTATAGTGATACCCCATTCACATAAGAAGTGGGTCTAACCTGGGTCTGCTACAGTATTTTGCATACACATTGATGTATGCATAAATATGTACTCTGAGGAATGAACATGGTGACTATGTGGAGCTGTTCCAGGCAATCATCTATTTATGAGGCTTTGTGTTCTTCATGCAACCACCTTATGAAACATTGGTCAAAAAAGATTGTGAACCAGGTCTGGAGATGAGTTTATTTGTGGTAAGCTTTTATGTCATACTTGCACGCCTCACAACACAACCAATCAAATTCCTGAATGGAAACTCGTGTTGAGGACCCCATTCACCCAACCCTGGTAAAGAGGAGGGTTGTGAAGGAGTGTCTGCTTACCCCAACGTGGCTTTAACCTGCATCACTGTGTCGGTCTGAATGGGGTATTAGTCAACGCTTACTATAACTAGGCCAAGACTTAATTGTGTAACTGGCTACAGGAACTAGATTCCAGTTCATATCCTAGAAGAGTTTTTGAGTCCCTTAAAAGGTTCGTAGGATCCTGGAAAACATCTGCAGTTGAAATGGGCTGAAAGGCCACCAGACCAAACAGCACTGCCAATATTACGCTCCACAGCAAGCACGCAAAAATGGGCCCAGCCATTTTAAACAGTCTTAAGTTTCTTGAGGTTAATTAACTGGGATACAAACAATATTCAGATTTCTCCCTGCATGTAGTAGTGGCCACCAGATCTCATGTGTGCTAACTTAAAGTTCTTCTTTGTCTCTTCTCTATTATCAGAACTCAGGTATTGAGAAGGCCTTCCTGTTCGATGTGGTCAGTAAGATTTACATCGCCACAGACAGCAGTCCAGTGGACATGCAGACATACGAACTGTGTTGTGACATGATCGATGTGGTCATTGACATCTCCTGCATCTATGGGTAAGCCAATGGACACTCTTAACAAACCATAATAACACCAGCCATGTTTGTTATTAAACTGTGAAATGTCACAAAGGGATGCCCCTGAAAGTGGTCGGAGACCCCTCAGTCGACTGAGATTCTAGTTGAGCAGCCATGTTTTTTTTTTTTGTTTGTTTGTTTGTTTTTGTCAGTCAGTGTGCATTACAATAACAGGATAAAACAGAAGCTTACAAAAATGCACAGGGATAACATTTACAAGTGTTTAATTTGTTTCTTTATTCGTTTAAGAAGAGAAATACAATAGCCTAATAGGCCTATTCCGTTGAAGATGAGAAGTTATTATTTCAAAGTGGACAATACTGTGAATTTATTTAAAATTTTCAGGCCTAATGTTTTTATTTTAATCTAAAAATAATTTTAAAAAAAAATAAATGAAATAATCTAAAAATATTTCCAATCTTAAACCTGCAGTGCGGAACTTTTACATATAAATGAATTTCCGTTACATTCAAGCCCTTGCTAGACAAGTTCACACAATGCTGATTGAGTCTATCACCGCCAGATAAATCTCTCTGTATTTCACAGTATACAGCGTTTTGTTTTTTTTAAATATCTTTTTTGCAAAACAGACAAAAACTAGGCAAGAAAAAACATGAGACATAACAAAAATGACAACATAGAGAGAAAAATAAAAAAAGATCAATAGAGCAATAAGAGTATAAGAGTATAGGGCTGGATGATATGGTTGAAATCCATATCCTGACAATCACAGGGGTCTTTCTCGATGTCAGTATACACCACGATATGGTTCATGCATGCAAAAATCATGCCAAGTATTTAGACTAATGTTGACTTATACACCACACTGTTAATCATGCAGCTCTTCTAGACTTTCCAAGTGTTATCGGACCAGATGGATCAAATTCTGATAGTAAAATGAGTCATTTCGCAGGGGCTGTGTGACACTCAAAACAATTTATCCACTGTTTTACAGCCGCAACAGTAAGTTACAGCCAGTACTGGCCATCGGGCATACTGGGACAAATCCCAGTGGACACTATCAAAAAATATGTTTTTGGGCTGGTCAACCATCAAAACCCATCTGTTTTATTCATTTGGGGTGCACATGAGAGCGTGCTGCATGCCAGTGTCAGGCAATCACAGCCGAGCACCACCCCTTTACTCTCACTGCCAGAAGGGGGAGACAAAAGTCCTGCATTCCAGCTTTAAATAATTTTGTTTATAATTTGTTAATTTATTCTTCTTTAGCTTTATTTATTAGTTTTTATGTTTAAAGAAAAATAAAGAAGTATGCCTATCCTGTTGAAGAAGAGGTGTCAGTTATTTCATTATAGGCAATACCATGAATTTATTTTAAACTATTTAATTTGTTTATTCATTTACACATTGTTTTTAATGTTTACAGTGAAATTAAAAAAATAGTGTATAAGAGCTTGATTTAAAGAGGACCTATTATGCTCATTTCCAGCTAAATTTTTATTTTTGGACTCCACTAGAGTCTTTGCATGATTCACAGTTCAAAAAACTTCTTATTTATCTCATACTGGCCATTTATGCAGCCCCTCAGTACAGTCTCTCCTAACAGGCCATTTAAACTCTGGTCTCTTTAAGTCCCCCTCCCAATGAGCCTACTCTGTTGTAATTGGCCAGCTTTCCGTAAGCTGTTGAGGGGCAGCACATATCAGAGTTGTGTAAACCGCTGATGCAAACCCAACATTTCCTGCTTTACTGCTTCAAAATTAAAGCTTTTAAATGCCTAAAGAACAGGAGACTTTTAGCTATCATTCTGACAAATCCATATGGTAGCCAGACATAATATGTCAGCAATTCAATTGGGCCACAATTCAAATCTTGCATCATATGCAGCTGTCTTTTATTGATTTTTAAATGCCCAAAAATATGCATTTCACTATGTTAATGTGGTCGAAATCATCACTGAAACCCATGCCAATAGATTTTCTGATTGCCAGATAGACTATATGAAAAAAAACAAGTTAAGAATATTTAAATCTTCATATTGAACAGCCAAATCTGATTCGACAAACAAAATTCTGAGTTGGTTACAGCCCTAATGTCACAAAACATGAAAAATACTGTTGCAGATCCATGAGAAACAGTGATATCTGACTTCATAAATGTCAAAAAAATGCAATGCAGGAAAAAATGGAAAGTCTCCCAAGAATTGAGTAATATTGTTGGTTTTCAGTGCCAGTTATGGCTTCATCTTTCATATGAAGATGAAGATGAAAACAAAGAAATCTGTGATGGTGATGTTAGAAACAACACATACAATGTGTGTTTTAGTGTACTAAAAAAGTTGTACAACCATTTTCTACATGTTATTAAAACCAGTATGACTCTTTAATATGTCAGCTGTTGATCATGAAACACATTGGACACATGTATCAGAGATAAAAAACATTCAATCAAAAAGACACTGCAAAAAGTTTTTTACTCACTAGGAGTGGGCGATATGCATAACATTCTCATGGAATATGCCATTTTAGATCAACATGTGTATATCAGAGATATTTAGTAGGTTGTTAATATAGTAAAATATATTTGATGGTATATATTGTTATATAGCTTAACTGTAACGCTCAGTACATTTCTTTTAATAACCAAATTTAAGAGATCCTTGAAAAAAATACATTAAAGTATATCAATATCTGAGTTTTCAAATATTAGGATCAGCAAGACTCTACTTGTCTTGTAGAGTCCTGAAATCTTATTGATCAGTCCATTTTTTAACAACATTGACAGGAACAATGATCTTAATTATATACACCTTGGTATTCTTAACATGTTACTTAATTGAGGGAATCCTGCATTTCTGCTGACATCCTGTTGGTTAAAGGATAAGTCTGGTGATTTTCTATATTTTTCTTATTATCAATGAATCTCATTTGCAGAGCCTAACCAACAATAAACTCATCCTACTTACAAGTATTGTGTGTGTATCCAAAGCCTGATATATCTTATTCCTCTGTGCCATAGACCTCCAAAAACTATTAAAAACATGTCAGCTAGTCACCCTGCTGCGCTGGGTGACATTTTCCTTGTCCCAGTTGAGCGTGATTACAGTAGTTTGTTTAGAAACGGCTCAGGGGAGTAATAACAGCGACCATGTTGTCATCCCTCTCGGAGAGCATTTCCTGTAACATATGTGCCACTGCACATGTGTGCTTCTCTAGCTCGTTGTGCTACATATCACAACCTCTGTAATATTTGTAAATATATCAGTTTATTTTTGGTTTGGCTCTGCACATTTCTTATTGTTGACAATAAGAAAAATATAGAAAATCGCCAGTCAAATCCTTTAAAGCAAACCAATCACAGAGCAGCTGAAATTGCATTTCAGTATAAAGCCAAATACATAATTGGCACATTGGCCCTTTGGCACTGTGATAGACCACAGGTAGATTTGGTAGTAAAGTGAATGGGATTAGCTATATTTGATGCAGTAATAATGACTTATATGGGATCAGGTTCTGTGCCAATAAGCCACCTGTGTTGGAACTGTTTACACACCATCCCCCTGTAATTGACTATTTTGTATTGCATGTATGAGGTGTCAGAAAATATGACCTGCCAGTATTCCTGCTAAATGGACCTGTGTTAAGTCACAAATTCGATCCGTTATTCATCACCAATTTAACACCGACATCTGTCACGTCAGAATTTGTGTATTTGAGAGGACTTTTAGAGAGAAATTTCATACATGAATATAATGGCTTTGATCTGTTTGAGGACGGTTGAAGGGTTTTCAGTTTGATAAACACTGATGTGTGTCTGGTATTCTTTCTATACTTTACATATACAGCCAATAGATCCTATAGAAGCTGGATATGACAAGCTTGGAGAGATGTAGCAACTTGTCAACAGTGTCATTTATCCCTATTTTAATCGTGCAAGCAAAGTGGTAGGTGTTGTAGGAGCCTGGAGTCGTTTTCAGGTGCTTAAATGAAGGTTAACACTGGACGGCCATGCGTAATGGAAATGCGCTGTGGCTCAACACTTCTCCAACCAGAGGCTGCAGTTTTATCAACATACAGTATCTGTTCTGCTGCCTTCAGATTGCTGTAGGAATTTAATTAACTAAATAAGCAAGTACACAGTATATAGCAGCTGTGACAACAGATACAGTTTTACAGATAAATACAGATTGCTTTACCAACGATCCTGCTTTAACCATATGAAGCATTCATTCTGATGCAGATTCAATTGAGCTACTGGCTGGAGAGTGTTTAATTAAAATAGTTAGTTCTGTTATTGTGATGCATTTGTTCCAAGTATTTAGCTTGCTCTTGTACACAAAATTACTTAAGTATCAGTGGAGTGACCTTGCTCCAGAAAGAGATTGGTGGTTCTGAGACTCTGTTTTCAGACCCAATTTCCACCAACATATCAACAGCTTGCTTTGCGCTGCCTCATTTGAATGAGCTTCCCATCTGTTTGTTCCTCTCCTACGCTGTGCAATGGCGATTTTAGGGGGTGGCCTGGGAAGGCCACAGCCACCCCTGAAATCTCATTGGCCATCCCTGTGGCCACCTTCTACTATATTAGTAGTGTAGTAAGTCAGTGGACTTTTGACCATGAGTCAGGAAAAAGCAGGTCTCGAAATTGAAAGTATGTGCTGGCCGTCAGGACTCAGGACTCTGGTCACAGTGACCGCAGGCTGAGCTAAAGCCACAATGATATGAATAACATTGCTGATAATTGTTTTAAATATGTTTTGCACAGGTAAGAAAAGTATTAATGGGACTGTTATGGTGACAAAATAGAGTAAACTACTGTAAGTTTTGTGGACATTGGTTTGGGGTCACATACAATGTGAATTTGAATGTACATGTGGGGCCAGGATGTGTGCATGTGCTGAAAGCAGTAGTGTTTCGTGCTAGCAATTAGCATTAGTGATTTCCATATGTTATTCACAGTCTAATGTGTGTTAATAGATAGCATTAATGGCATTTGGAAATTTGATACAAGGTCCATGAAATGTTTAGTTTATGTTCACCCACCACAGTAGTTTGTTCAGTTCTGTTTAATAGGATTTTACTGTCATGTAGGTAATATTATTTGTGTTCAGAGTGTGTAAGAGTGAGATTATTGCTAGAATACAGGCAGTTTAACCACCCAAGTTAAACCTGTGAGCCTGTAGAGATGTAGGATGGAAAGTGAGGTTTATTGTATTTCCCAGCCATAGTTAGAATGTCAAGGTCATTCAGTAAACACAGTTAAAGGTGTAATGTGATGTTTTCAATTAGTTGAACTGAGTAAGAGACATCTATGGAACATAAGAGAGTGTTACTCATGCAGATAAGAAAACATGTTTATGACGGTGTACAATGGTGTCAATATTGTTTCTGTATTGGTAGAAAATGTTACTGTGCAATTTACACATGTAGGTATTTGTAGCTTTGTGTACGGGATGTTTAAAGTAAATGAATGCCATTGAGAACTTTAAAGCAGGACTGTAAGCTAAAGTCATTACAGTGAAGTAAACAGTTCAGAGATTGTAGAGCTGATGCAACCTGAGTTAACGTCACAATCGTATGAATAACATTGCTGACAACTGTTTTGAATGTTTTGCTCAGGGTAACCCCTGTGAAAAAATGTGTTGCACCAGTTTGGACCCAGAGCTTCATTCTAAACCTGTAACATATAACATATTTACTCCACTACAGGGAAACTCTTAAAAAATGTGTAGCCTATCCTGAACAGAATTACTGTTGGAAAATATACGTTTAAATAACCACTGCTTCCCAGAGACTGTGATAGGTGGAAATGGAAAATGTAATGTACATGGAATAGAAAACTGAATAGAATAGTAGCTGCATGTTAGTGCTGTTCTAGGCTGTAATATTAATTTTAGTTGTTGTGGATGGTCACCATGTCACCATTAGTTTAATGCTGTATTATAAAATGTGAAAATGTGAAAGGTTCACTATGCCATGGCCACCCTACACTAGCTCTGTGTCCCACCTTGGCCACCCCAGTCAAAATGTCCTGGATACACTGGCGCTGTGAACCAAAATACCACACAGACGGACAAAGCGAGTTTCAAGGTTAAAATACCAAACTGTCACAGCTCTGCTTGCGCTGGTCATTGCACCAACTTTATTATCTTCATCATATACAACCACTGATTTGAACACTACAATTCTTAGATGAAATAAAAAAAAACTTGTATTTTCCTTGTATTATAAGTGTATTGAGATAATTCAACAAGTAGCAAAAGGATTTTATGAGCATCAAGATTGGATAAATTATAGCCTTGTGGGTATGAACATATGGAAAGAAACTAAAAAAGAAATGATCTGGATGAAATAAGTTACAAATTACAAGTTACAATTCTTAAACCGAATGTATAAGAAAATGAAGAAAACCTGTGCATGTACAAATTCTTGAACATATACAGGACATGAGATCTGCTCATAGTCACATTGACCCATCTGCAAAAGTTCATATATGTACAAAAAGTGTTCAGGTAGATAGATAGTGAAGTTATTACACCTTAAATATATAATCACTCAATTTTCCATTGTGGATTTGTGGATCTTTAAAAAGGTGCTTTACATGCTAGCTGTTCATAATTAAAACCTTTATAGAAGTAATGTCAACTTAATAGTGGCAGCTTGCACAGATGTAGGTGCATTGATAACTGTACTGTTTTACTTTAAACAGTGGTTATTAGTATAAAATAGATTTTATAGCTTAAAGTCTGTGTAAAGCAATAATAAATATATGTTCTGAGTTTTTTTACACCACAGAAAATGTGCTATTAACCACCCAGCCAAATTTGATTGAAATCGCCAAGTATATAAAATTAGGTTTCAAAATCATGGAAAAACAAGCAGTGTATTGAGCTCCCAAAGGGGCGTGGGGGACTGTGCATTTATGCTAACATAGCTTGGTGCACAGACGATGTCATTATCAAGAGACACTGCTCTGCTAACCTAGAATGTCTCATAGTTAAGTGTAGACCTTTCTATCTGCCCAGAGAGTTTATATCTATTGTTGTGACTGCAGCACACATCAGGATGCTAATGCTAAGCTTGCAATGAAATAATTGTATGCTGCCACTAGCAAACAACAGACTACACACCCAGCCGATGCCAAGGTGTGCTAGTTCTTATATAGTGTTAGGGGTTGGGGGGTCATGCTAGTCACCCCTATATGTCATGGTGCAGCCGTTTTAGGCCCACCCAACAAATCCTGAACACAGGTTAATGGTCTAACTCCAGAATTCAGTACTACATAGTTCTCAGTCTTTTCACGTTTTCAGCAATTATTGTATGTATAATGGGTTTCAAAAGAAATCTCTGATTTTCCTTTACACAGACTTTAACAAAGCACCTTAAGATGAGGCAGTAGTTGATGAAGTATCTGAAATCACTTTCCTTGTCAAGGAAGTATGCTGGGTAGCTGTGTGAATCAGGAACACAGGGAATTGGCATACTGGAAATAATAGTTGTACAGAGCTGAATGTCTTCTGATCCCCTAGCAGATCCTCTCCGATCTGCTCTATATTCTAACTTCAATTATAACTCCAGCTGGGAGTATAATTAGGTCCTAATCTAGATCTGTGTAATCATGTAGGATAGGGTTCAATTAAAACCTGAAAAGTGAATTAGTGTGCTGTGGCACATAATATAATCTCCATTATCATGGAGGGATCAGGGTACAGCTTCTCAATACATCTCTTGTAATCAGTATCAAAGACAGACTCATGTTTTTTGACAATTAAAAACTTGCTAGCTTGAAGTATTCCTCCTTTTGCTTTGCCTGGGAGGGCATCAAATGGCCCCATATCTACATCTCTAGGGGATCACTGCTCCATATAAGGGTCATCTAACAATAAGATGCTAAAACTGTACATCTTTACATCCAGTGAGTGCAACAAAATTAAAAAAAATAAATAAATAAAATGATATATTTTATAGATAATAAAAGTAATATAAGTTTCAAGGTATAGTCAGCGATTCTAATCCAATACACTTTTTGTCAAATTCAACAAATATCTCCTCACAGTCCACTAGCTGTCCCTTCTGTGTCCGCTGAAAAAAAATCCGGTGTTCATACAGAGCACTGGCTCTGTAAATGGGCATGTAAACTCAGTGGCTCACAGTGAGCCACACAACACTACGCCAATCTGTAGCAGGGGGGCGTTCATGCTCATTCACAGGACAGGGGGAAGTCATCAGAGTAGCTGTCTGTGTGAGGACATGACAGTCTCCTGTCTCCAGCACCTGCTGAATGGGGGGGCTGGCAAACTGGAGAGAGAGAGGCTATGGCCAATTCACATAGAAAGCGTTTTCTCACGGAACAGATACCTTCCATTTTATTAAATGTATTAATCCACACTGACTCTGAGACAGTCTCACAGAGACCCTACGTGTTTTTTTACGCTCCGTATCTGTTTATGTCTCATTTAGCGAAGTGTAATCTGAGTAGGCAGCCGTTTAAATCACACAAATATCCCGCTGTATATGTGTTTTCAACTTATTAACCGTATCAATTAATCAATAAATACAAACACTGTCGATTTCTTCCCGTGGAGCTGACATGCAAACTCTTTTGGTTCAGTAATTTTCTGCTGTCAGCCTGGTGAAGGCAGTTTGTCCGGCCGCTGTCCTCTCAGCTCCCCAGGAGCTGCAGCTGACAGACGGCTGCTTCTGTGGACAGAGACGCTGAACGCAGGTCGAGTGAGAAGTGGGGAGGCTGCAGAGAGGTGGGGAGTGTGGATGGACTGTTGCTCACGAGACGGAATTTTTTTCCCCGCTTGAGATAATGTGTGAGAAGAACAGAAGTGGCTCTACAGCTGACGCATCGCTTTGAATTCCGCCATATTTCTCTTTTGGTCGTTGCCTTGACAATGCACGTCCATTGAATTTGGGGGGCTTCTGAAGGAGCACGAAGGGAGGGATGTTTTTGTTTGAGTGTTTAGTTCAAATATCAACATTCTTTCTCCAGATTGACTGACTCTACCTTTAACTGAGGAATTTCAACTATTGTTCACTATCCACTAGCATTAGCTACTGCTCACTGCTCAACTGCTATCTTGTGAGAACATATGGGGCTGGAAAATAGCATCAGTTAACACTGGATTGTTTATGTACAGACACCTGTACTGTTTGCTTGGGTGAGATCCTGGATGGTGTTGGTAATGTGAACTGTAGAGCCTATAGAGGGAATTGGAGGGGAGTGAATGTTAATGTCTCCCTCGAGTGTCACACAAGTGACGTCATTGGCCACCGATGTCAGTCGCAAGTACTGAACATGTTTAAAATGTGGCTGGATCTGAAGACTTGAGATTAGAATCTTTACATGTGACACTACATGATTTTATCTGCCAATTCTCAACACCAACTGACCCAGATTGGAACAGACCGGCTCCAACTTGGTCCCATCAGTCATCATGCCCAAATCATATGGGCAGCACAAAAACAGCACCGCACAGTATATGATGCATTATATAAAGCACATGCAGTGAATTTGGAGGTGGACCTTGGATTCACTGGAGTCTTTTGTGTGTTATTTCACATATCCCTCCTCTGAAGAGGCCATCTCTGTAGCTGTGGCTGAATAGGAAATGTCTTATTAATATATCTTTATAAAGCCAGCCCTGTGGGTCATAGGAGTCCTGATATTTTTATGCCTTAATAATAAGTTTCTTCTTGTCCATTGTGATAGACCACAGAAGAAAATGTGCCATCACAAGACAAGAGAAACAAGTCAGGTTACTGTAGCTGGATGTGTAAATTGTGGGATTGAGTCTGACAAATATGCTGCTTTCTGTAGCATTGATTGTTGTTGCATGTTGGAAAATAGAACAATGGGGTTTACGTAGGAAATAAATGGACCAGCCCTTATGACATGTGACATCTAAATTTTTTACGTCAAATCATTCATACACAGTACATGCCACACAATAAGACTTTAAAGATGACAATTTGGAACATTGTGACATGACCAAAACAAGAACTGTAGGACTGAGTACATGATTCCTCAACAGCCACCCAACAACACCCATCAGGCACCCGGCAGTCAAAAGAAAATTATCAATTATTAATCTGCAACTATATTGATTTTTTTCAGTCCATTTTTCAGTTAAAATGCCAAACATTTGATGGTTCTCAAATGTAAGAATTTGCTGTCTTACTTCATCTTACATTATATTAAGTATAATATTTTGGGTCTTTTGCCTGTGTGCTGGACAATACAAGAAATGTAATGATGTCGCCTTTGTGCTCTAGGATATTGTGATGGCAGTTTTTCACAGTTTGCTGACATTTTATAGATGAATTGAGAAAATAATCATTAGATGAATCAATAATGAAAATAATCTTTACTTGAAGCCCTAGTTTTTCTTAAATTAAACAAGGATCCAGTTAGAGATAGAGAGGGAAGAGTGGTAGGGAGAGGAAGAGGAGTACATGATGGAGGGTGATTGAGACTACTGAACTGTAGTTTAAAATAAGATTAGGCATATTTTAACAATTATTTTTTATTAGTATATTGACAATCTCTATTCATGCATGAGAGAATCATGTCTGCTACAGAGCCAAGACATGAAAGAGCCACATCTTCCCTAAGTCCCAAGCAGCCACAGAGACAAATAACTGAATATTATGCAGGTGGGTTTATTTACAATGTGTGAACTGGAATTACAGCTTCAGTAGAACTGTTTTAACGGTTGAATGTTGTAAAGAAACAAACAGTTTAAATCACTAATGGATGATACTTTGTGGACTTTTTGAAAAAGCAGAAATTCACCTTACAATAATATTGGTAGGCTATACAATATGAAGTTCTGCAGTCTGTAGTGCACCACAGAAGTTGAAGTTTATTTCCCAGCAACACTGGCTCTCAGTTGCCAGTCAGCTGACGTCATGGGAAACACCCACTCAGAGGCTGGATGCTTAAGGGGCTGGTATACTCCTTCAGACGTGCTTGTTGGATGGTCGAATAGCTTCGGAACCCCCCTCCCTCCGCATCTTTCTGTTGGCAGATAAGGGGGGGCTGTGCAGAGCCATTTCTGTAACTTCCCGAAACCGTCAAGCTGACATTCACACCCACTTCACGCAGTGATTGTTCAGCTGTGTGAAGGTGTGAAAGAAGCCAGGATTTTATCTTCTCTCTCTAGGTCTCCTTTTTCATAACTATTTCTGTCACTTTTTAGGTGAGCAACACAATGAATGTCTACCAGGAGAGACTGAAAATATGCGCCGTTATCCCCATATTTATCAATATGGAGCTGCATCTTCCCCAAGTCCCAAGCAGCCACAGAGACAAATAACTGAATGTAATGAAGGTGGGTTTATTTACAATGTTAAATAATACTCAGGGAGCAGGATTTAGCTTCAGGGTGGACAAAGGCCAACATAACAAACAAAAACAAATCTCACTGGGAAGGTAACCAAATCTAGCAAAATCAAAGAAACCAGATTTCAGCAATTTATCTCCCTAACTAACATAAACATGAGAAAACAAGATTAACCAGAACTGGCAGCCCACCCCTATTAAAACCAAAACAGAAGAACAGAATCTTAGCCGGGTTTAACTACATCAGAGTGAGGAAGTGTGGCTAGTTGGGAGAGGAGGGAGATGGAAGATGCCCCTGCACAGTCTCATATCCCGATGTAATTCATTTCATATTCCGATAACGATACTTATCCTGATATAAACCCCCTGTACTGTACATTTACTGCCAGAATGACAACTCACTGCTGACCTTTTCCTCTGCTCCACTCGCACTCACCGTCACTTTTCTGCAGCTCACTGTACTCGCTAAACCACACACTCGCTACGCACATACATTACACACTGACCTAAAGGAGCTATGCTACTCTTATAACAGTACCTTTTACGTACATGTTCTTTGAAGAATGAGGAGAGGGAAGAGACATAGGGTTCTTGTGCTCGCACAGTGTGCGAGTGAAAATCATTAGTAGCCCATTGATATTAATGATTGTGTGAAATTTTAACAGCAGCGCTCATAATTCTGCAGTGGCAGTGGAAATATAGTGGAAATACTGGGAATAATGTGATGGCCTCAGGATACCGTGTAGCAGCGCACATCACTGTCAGGATATATTGATGTCCAGATTTAGTTTTTGGCAGAGGGCCCATGCAGTCTCTCAAACGGCTCAACAAGCACCGCGATCAGATGCAGGGTGTCCGACAGGACAGGTTGATTGGGCTTTCCTACAACTTAACATGTGTGACAGGAGCTGCAGTATCTGCAGTATCAGCATATGTTTTTAATCTGGGCTGAAAGAAATTACTCAACACTCGGTGGTAGGTTTTTTTAACACCAAGGTGTCCAGCTAAGCTGGAGTCATGTGTGAGTCTGAGAACTTGTGGTTGGTATTCTTTTGGCACTACCACCTGATTATATTCAACTCTATGGAATCAGGGTCCACTTTCTCATCACAACACCCTTTTCTAGGAAAAAAACAATGAGTTGTTGGTTTCCCTTGGTGGCTATGGCAGAGGACAAACACAGAGCTAAGAACAGGTCATTTTGCTGAGCGTGTATCAACATCTCTTAAACTCAGCTCTACCTTAGTAGGGAACAGGTCAGACCCATTTTCACCTATTGACACTTATTCACTCACAATAGTGGGGGAAGCTGAACAGGGGAGCTCACTCTCATCTAATGTAGCCATAAAGGACTCAGACATATCTACAGCTTCACTCAGTTTACAGGTTATGTTATGTCATCCTGTTTCAGGTAACATTAGACTATAGTGTCATGATGAAGAAACAAAACTAGAGAATACACTCTCCCTTTTCTCTGAAAGGTTAATGAAGGATTGATCATCCATTTATTAATGACTGAAAAGGTATTCATGAATGCCAAATACATTTATGGTTCAACATTTGGTATAGAAAGTGAGGGGATACTTGGACAAGATCAAAAATGATCTGGTCCATACTGTGAGAGGTCAGAATATGAACAGTATGTAGGTGTGAGGTTGGTAAGTTGAACTTACGGAGCAACATTATCATTCATTTAGAGTCGTGTTTCTGTCCAATATTAACTCTCTTTTTGCTCTCAACCAACTCATCAAGGGAAATATCTGGCTCTTTAGCTCTGTTGAGCTTTTTCTCGTAAAACAGCTGCCTGCTGAGGCTGAAAATTATGCTATGAGAGCAAACAGCAAAACAATGAGCTGAAAAGCTATAAAGCTCTGTAAAGCTGAGGGGAGCTGCAGAGTCGCTGATAATTCTCTAAAGGTTTATCACTATGAGTGACATTACACATCAACAATTGATACATTATTATTATAAGAAATATTGATTATAGCCACTTTAAGGTTCCAAATAAAATTCTCAAATGCCCTCTTTAGCTTGTTCTTTTGTTTGCCTCACTGCTGTATTTTTGTCAGCTCAGCTGACTTATAACCTTTCTGGAGAAATGTTGTCATGGAATTCTCTTTTTGTTAGATATCAGTCATGCGCTCATGATATCTCAACTGGTGTTATTAGTTTAAATATATCATTCATTTCTTTATAAAAATAAAGCGAAAGGAATAACATAGAAGTTAGGACTACCACTCCACAATGTACATTATTTACTTTGTCCTTTTAGAGATCTCAGGAGTCAAAATTCACTCTTGTGACAATTGTAGATCTTCAGAGAATAGTTTGAAGCTGCTTTTCCACTATGAGGAACTTAATGACCCGTAACCTGGAGCTTCCCATACCCTAGACCTATTGGAACTTGAAGGGTTAAGGTGACTCTGTGTTTCTTTTCCACTGTATTTTACTGGGAAGGATTGGATGTGCGTCTTGTTTGTTTTTTATTCCTTGATCAAAACAAATTCCATTTAATCACAATCAAATCCAAAGCCAAAAGTTAGACATTGCAAATTGAAATTACAATCAAGTCTTGTGAAAGACAAATAGAAAGAACAAGGGCAATGACAATAAGAGGAAAAAAATACAGTAAATAAAATAATACATTAAAATTAAGTAAAAGCAGATTAAGCTCTAAATGTTTTCAAAAATGTAGTTATTATAATAATGCATACTACTAAAACTACTACTACTACTACTACTACTACTACTAATAATAATAATAAACTAAGATATAGAAAGACTATAGAAAAATTGGTAATCTTTTGTAAAAATGACATTTGTGAATAAAAAGGTTCACATTATAACCATTACATTTGCTAAAAATAAATGGTAGGGTCTTTGTGTTTAAAATGTGTTAACATGAAATTATGAGTATGTTGGAAATGACTAAATGACTAAAATCTGACCAAAATTTGGCAGTAAGGTTACAATTGAAAGTGATGTGATTCAGTTTCTTTTCTACAAAAAGTACAGTTAATCAACATCAGCAGTAATGTGAAACAAAATCATTTGTGGGGTATACTGTATGTTATGTAGGATTTTTAAATGTTTAAAATTTCTTGAGCCATATTGGGTATACAGAATGTGTATGGTAATGACACATAGTAAAGTTTTATTCCTGTCAATATTCTGTTATTCAATTCCATTAATATTCTTTCATTGTTTTTTGTGTTTAAAAGTCCTCGTCAATGTACACACAGAAGTGAAATGGTGGTTACTGCTATGTTGTGTTTATTGTAGTTGAGCTGTGATGACACACAATCACAGGCAGCCGCCCTGCGAGCACGCCCCACCTTCCATGCGAGTACCCGGAACTTGATTTAGTACAACAAGGGATGCCAAAATGTAGCTCCTGGAACCAGGGACAATGGGTTCAGTTAGGGGTCGGTAAGTTCCTGTAGTGGAAAAGGCCTATGAGCAACTTGTTGGCTCTCTCCCGAGCCTCAGCCTGGCCTTCTTTCATTGACACACTGGCCAATATCATCTCTCTCAACAAGTCTTGTCTGCAGCTGAAAGCAGCATTGGATGGTTAGCCTTGATCAAGCCACATAAGCCTTACTTTCAGACTCACCTGTCATTATTTCACTTGTTTCCAACATCAAAGGCAGCAGTAAGGGAGCAATAATAGACAGCACACTCTTCCCATTGGCTGACTACTACTACTACTGATTACTTAGATAGACTGAGAAAGGTATCTGTCTCCAGGTTGATCAAATAAGAAAAAAAAATCGAAGTTTCTATTTTTCAACACTTGGACAATTGATATATTTGAAGACTTAAGTGGCTGAGAGAGAGCTCAATACTCAACATGAACAACATGAACAAATGGACGAAGCACAAGAAAATTAAGGAAATATTTTTGTGACTTTGGCAACATATACTTTGCATTTAGATGCTGCAAGTAAATGAAACAAACACATTTACTCATTTCACTCACATGGCATAAAAGGAATGTGCTGCAAATACAAATTCCACATGTATATTTCTCATGTATATTTTTTTTTATTTTTAGTGTTTTTTTGTGATGTTTTTCACACTACATAATGAATAACATTACATTATTGATTAGTTTCTTTCTTCTATACAGCTCCTACAACTCCTATGAGAAATATATTCATGTCTCCGCCCAGTTACTGCAATTACAGTAAAATCAAGTGCACCTGCAGAGCAGCCACTCCACACTACCCTCACACAGCCAACATGAGTCTCATATTATACCTGTAAGACGCATGTTTTAATACTGTTGTTCATCATTTGTGATGTGAAAACAGATTTCCACAGTCAGAGAAATAAAAAGTTTACGTTCTGGTTTTAGTTCAGTTATAAAATCCAAGCGCAGCACGGAACGTCTCTCCTGCTGGCTGCTGACAGCGCTGTCAGCCAAAAAGTCGATCACTGGACGGTAGAAGAGGAGACAGTAGATACACTGGTACGCGTCTGTTTAAACAGTAGTTTAGTAATCTTCACTGCATTTAACACCATAGTTTAGAGCAGGAAACAGTGGCTTTGCATCATGCTATCCATCACAGTGGAAAGAGTTCGAGATCAAGTCACTGAGTTCAAATACATTTTGGTGATGTTGGTTGGGGGCACACAGGCAAACATAATAAAGCCACCCAAACTGAATTCTGAAATGACGTATGGTCATGATGCCTCCCCTGGGCCAGGTGATCCTTGTTTGACCTGTATTTGTTGTCAAGCTTATAGAGGGGAGTGTGTGTGTGTGTGTGTGTGTGTGTGTGTGTGTGTGTGTGTATGCTTCACCTAAGGCAACACAGCTGTGGGTTTTAACTGAACTAGGCCACACTTGGCCTGAAGTGAGGGAATATTCAACCCATCACAGCTGTGTTGAGGAATGTGTGGCCGAGGGCACAAACAGGATTCCTGCTAATTTCACATTTTGGCCCTGGATAGAGGTGGATGCCAGATGTCTGGATATTATGTTTTCTTTGTAAACACAGGCTGCTGAGTTAAATGTTCACTTAAGTAACTCCTGATAATATATGCACTCACCTGTGTCCTGGAATTGTTCGGTGTTAACAAGCGTGGAAGTGTTGTAGGTACCAGTTGGACCTGCTCACATAAATCAGTACATTGTTGTACAGAAGGCTGTCATCATTATCATGACAAAACAGCTGGGATATTATCCTTAAATAGAGGCTTTAGTAAGTGGAGTCTTTTTTCACCTCATTTAATTAATGAGCTCCTCTGGTTTGAGAAACCTGGCAAGCACCACACTTGGAAAGCTAAAACATCCCTTGGCCAGCAAACTGAGCCAACTCTTTTGTCAGTGAAATGCAATTATTTCTTTTTCTCTTTGACAACAATGATGAATTCACAATTCTCTAAACTCACATTAGCTGTGCATGTTTCTCCTCTTTGGCTGTCTCCAATCTGTGGAGCACTGTGACTATTCTTAGCTCACATATGTCATCGTGTCTAGGCCATTGGCCATGAAAACATGAGATTAAGTATGAGAGAGTGTTTTTATTCATTTTGATAATTACATTTAATCCGGCATCTGTTGCATAGAGATGCTTTTTATCATACTTCTACTGTATGGTGTGTTTATTGCCAGCAGTGCCTCAGGTATAGATATGAGTGATTTATTATTAATAGAAGCTCAGCTTGGTGCTGTCTGTTTGTCCTTGTGAAGTGAGGATTGATGCCGGATGTGTAAAAATAATTCCCCGTGAAACTGTTGTATTTCTTCACAGCTCCTTAGACACATTTCGTGAAATGTATTCCATTTCCCCAAACTGCTAACATGAGGTTCCAAAAAAAAAAACACTACTGAAACATCTTATCACTCAACTAAATACTTCAACTAACAATGACTCACAAAATCTTCTCACCAGTGTGCGATGGGTACTCAATACTCCAAATGTAGTGTGGCCGTAGTGTGGCCGATCCGATCACATTCTGAATTTGTGTGCATTAACGTGTGTTTTCCCTTATCCAGATAAAGTATCTGGATACAGATTGCATGTTAATGCCAAGTGTAAATGGGGTATAAAAGTCAAAGGGCGCCCAGTGGCACGTTGTGGGAAAGTTGAAGAAAAGTTAAACTTTATGCAAATGTCCTCTGATACATGTGAGCGACAACCTGGAAATAACCAGTCACAGTTGATTCCCCTGAGATGCACAGAGTTGTTTGCTACTTCACTCAACTACGTAAATAACCAAACAAAAAAGTGGAAAACCCAATCGTGATGGGCAATGGATTCTTTACGATGGGGCTTAAATAAGAACAACAATGTATAGAAAACCATTGCTTAGGAAATGAACTGCTATGTTGTGTGCCTGTATAGCTGCACTGTGAGAAACATTTGGAGTTGAGTATGTACTGTATATTACACACTAAATTTAACTTCATAAGCTTCTTAAGCTTCAGACTTGTCATAGAGAAGAGAGAGCCTACATCTGTATGTGTGAAAGCACCGTTAGTGCTTAAAATTAGCAACATTCATGGGTTGATGCTGCATTCTACAGATGCTGCATTCAAATTCATCTATTCTATTCGTTTTCTGATGGACTGATGGCAGGGATTGTGGTGGTGAACAGAACAATCGATGTTTCCTCATTGGCTGTTGCGCTTACAAAATGAATCAGCACGAGATGATGGAAGCAGAGGACAGCAGCACAACGCAGAGTGACTGTGTTTCCTCCTCCGAACTCTGAAGCTCTCAGCTCTGGTGTTAAATGCAGTGCAGTTGGATAAACTCCTGTTTAAACAGACATGTACCAGCATCTCTGCGTCTCCTCCTCTACCGTCCAGTGTGATCGACTCACCAGCTGGCAGTACTGTCAGCAGCCTGCAGGAGAGACGCTCCACGGTGTGTTTGGATTTTATAACTTAACTAATACCAGGATGCAAGCTTTTTATTTCTCTGATGTTTTCACATCACAAACGATGAACAACAGCATTAAAACACGAGTCTTGCAAGTAAAACATGCACCTCATGTAGTTCTTATATCAGGTTAGTGTGGGGCAGCTGCTCTACAGGTGCACTTAATTTGACTGTAACTGCAGTAACTAGGCGGAGATAAGCCTCCTGAATTTGCACCCAAAATGCTGTTAAAACTTTCATTTATAATTTCCACCACAGCCTCCATGATCATTGACTGGGAAAGAGGCAGAAAAAAGGTGCATAGAGGCATAAGGGAGAGTGCACAGTTAAAGCTCCCCAAAAAAACCATCACACTGATAAAAATCAATACACTGAAAAACGAGACACTAGCCGACTGAAACAGATGAAAGAGCAGGGGGACTTAATAATAATTAGAATAGTTATAATTAGAAGTAAAATCTGTTTTCTTTCAAATCAAACATCCCAAGATATGAGTGAAACGTATTGTTCTTGCAACTGCATTTATAACCTTTTTTTACTCAAACGTAGCTTAACCATGTCATGTGATGCTACTTCAGTACATTTTGCCAGCAAATATTACTGGGACCACTACAGAAAATTGCAGATGAACATTTAATATCCAGGAATTCACATTATAGAAAACTACCACTGACTATCCCTGTAACAAATTGGCCACAGTTTCACACATTGACCATATACGGTCGGTCCAGCCATATACTAGGTTTTGACCTAGTCTTGTTGACACTGTGATGGGGAAGATTAACTTGTTGAAAGTACACATCATCTGCTAGAGGGGAAATTATGGCCACAGATGCATGAACATGTTCTGCTACTGTGTTACAGTGCACTATGGCATCAAAGTGTCCTTGTGCAGGTGTAAGGCGGTTAAAAGATTGGTTCTTCTCAAATGACAAAAATCACTTTCTCACTTACCTCTGGTGGTGTCTTTCCATGCAAAAAGTTTTGGTTTTATTTGTCCAGGTTTTGAGATTTCTGCCTTTAATGGAGGTAAATGAAATTTAGTTTGTGGCACTTACAAGCATTGAAACTAACGTTTAAAAATATTCAGTGGCGGCATGTCTTTCCCAGAACAATGGCCCTCATGTAAGAAGCACTCATATGACAAGATTTGTTCTTAAGAGGAACATTTGAGTGATTTAAGAAAATTTGTGGCATCATTTTTCTCATACTTTTCTCTTAGGTACAGACTAAATTTATGAGTGGTCCAGAGCTGTCATATGAGTCATGAATCAATAGTCTGACTTTCTTCACAAGGGGAGAACTTGTTTGACATAGAATTATAATGTCTTAATCTGAATGAATTTGGAGTTTAAATATGATACAAGTAAACCTCACAGAAAAAGTTTGAATAAGAATACAGAAATGTTCATGCATGAGATCCAATGTCCCTGCTATACCCCGTTCACACCCAGGTGCTACAGCCACATTTTTTAGTTGCTCATCCCACACATCTGATGTAACAGATACTCTCCAGTTTCAGTCCAAACAGCTGAGTACACTAATGGTATAACAGCTCAGGTTTCATTTTTTACACATGTAGCTGCGATCGGAAGTTTAAAAAGCTTCATGTCTATTTTTTTCCAAATTACCCCTCATGTCCACTGGATGCAGCTGCATTGTTCCAGTTGCTCCACACCTGTGTCATGCTTTCAGTGTCTTCCAGGAGTCTGTTCCTCAGCAGACACATTCCCACTATTATTTACAAACAATCAATGTGGTAACAGACACTTTGTGTTCTGCTGTGATGCTGATGTACTATGCTGCAGATGTAGACAAGGTCTGCATAATCCATGAACCTCGCTGTGAGCACTCTTCATTTGATACTATTTATCACTGTGATAACTGTTCACAGTGAGGTCTGTGGATCATTCTGGAAAGAGATGTTGTTAAAACTGTTAAAACTTTTCTGTGAGATTTACTGAAAAACATGACTGAAACACATCTGGTGGAGACAGGATGAACTGACAACTGACAACTATGAACTGAGTCGTCCAGTATTATTCACAAACTCCAGGGTCTGCCTCTTCTGATCTGATCCATTCCTGCTCATCTTTGATCGCTGCCTTTAAAAAAAGCCAGCAAATGCTTGGTCTTGGTTTTCTGGCGCCCACAATCATGTCGGATCAGGTACGAAACCTTCTCTGGGTCAGGTAGCCATGGGTTGATAAGTAAGTAAAGATTCAAATTCTGGTTTCTGTTTGAACTATTGTTGCTACTGTAAATGTAAAGAAAAAAGGTGGGTTCAAAATGAATACGTTAGATTGCAAATAGTGCAGATGATATCATGTCCTGTTTGATTTTCTTTCTGTATAGCAGAAAACAGAAGTTCACACTTGAGCCTGTGTATGTATACTATAGAATGAAAAATCCCATGTGATTCAAAAAAGGAATATATAAACCAGGAAGATAGAATGACTATTCATCAGATGGAAATAAACAATGTTGTCTTTTGTTTGTTGGCTTTCTTTGTGAAAACAGAATAAATTAAAGCTGCAAGCAGCGATGAATGGGCCCTCGCACCACGCGCACATTGGAGGGAGCAGCAGCTGTGGTATCGCTAATGTAGATCTATTTACACGGCTCTTAATTTTCAGGATTGTCGGAAACTGTTTGAATGGGTAAAATATTATTTCTGGTGTGCAGTATGTGGTGCTGGATTTGACTTATTAGAAAATGTGTATACATTTGATGAACTATGTGTCATTTAGGCCTCATTTCCTGTTGCATGTAGGTAATACTACATAAGTGAAATATTAATGCAGCAATACATTTACCAGAGGGGAACTGACATGGATATACATTTTCATGAATATTGGACATTGCATGTAGGAGATAACTATCACTTCCTTTGTCCACGATGTGGCGCTAGAGAACACCCACAAACTATATGTCATGTTGCTGTATATGATGTGTAGACCACACCATGTAAATTTCATGTAAATCAGACGATGTTTGTCACCTAAGGTTGACCTCCTGTTGTCAGTAGGTGGCGCTATGACTATGACTAAATGTTGACATGTAGATGCGTTCAGGCCTGGACTCATCAGACATGAGAAATGTGTCACAGATTGGACAACGTAAAGTGGAGTTGCAACAACATCCTGTTAAATGCCCCAAACATATTTTGGTCAAAATTCACAGGCATGCTACGCCAAGGGTGTTCCATGACATATAAAAAGCTTCGTAATTTAGCATCGCAAAAGTCTTTAGATGTAACCTACCAAATTTGAAGTCCATCGGGTTAAATCTCTAGTTAAAATACGTCTGCAATGGCTTCACTTTGCACACTTTGCAAAAAAATGCACAATTTATTCAAAATGGCTGACTTCTTGTTGGACTTAGGGTATGGCTCCAAGAGGCTTTTTTAAGTCTGGAGATGGTACATCTGCAAAATTAAAGGTGGGGGCTTAGATGTTGATATTTTCTAGGGGGCGCCCTGAGCCATTTTACCACACCCATGCCCAAGACCCATATCCAATACCAAGTTACGCCACTTCTGATGCATGTGCAAAGTTTCGTGAGTTTTCAAGCATCCCTAGCACCTCAAAAATGCTAAAAGTAATTAGGGGGCACTATAGAGTCAACATGCCACGCCCAAGCCCAATTGTGATACTAATCGCAATACTTCCTAGTTTGAACATAGGTGCAAAGTTTTGGAAGTCTTTGTGCATCCTAAAGGCCTCAAACGTGTTTGAAATTGATAAAATTCAAAATGGCTGGCTTCCATGTGTCCCTGGTACTTTCGTGCTCGGGCCCTTATTACAAGTGAAAAGAAAAGAACAGTGTGTCCTTTCTGTTCAGTCCTCAGTTTCTCTCCATGTCCTCCTGCTCTGCTTGTTTAAATTCTTAGACTTCAGTATCTGCCTTTAAACTGCTCCTATCACTGCTCCCTCTGTTTCTCCCCTCTCCACCTTTCTCTCTACATCTCTACATTCCTGTGGTTGAATACTAAAATCAGAGGTCTGTTCTTTTTTCGTAATAGCAACTACTGTGTGCTTCTTTTGAAATTGTCCAAAACAAGGAGCTGTATAACAGGCTGAGTGAAGTGTATAATGTTGCCTCAGTAGAAGTCTTCCCCAGTATCATGTTTCAGATGATGCATTATTTTTTACTCATTGGAATTCATTCTTTCCTCCAGTCTGGCTGACAGTGACGCTGGGTTGCCCTACGATAAGGAGTCTATGGCCATCATCCACCTGAACAACACTACAGTCATGTACCTGAAGGAGGTCACCAAGTTCCTTGCCATGGTCTGCTTCCTCCGCAAGGAAAGCTTCGAGAGGAAAGGTCAGTCAGTTTGCAGTCAGAACACATGCACAGAAGAAGCTATCAGTGGTTTTTTTTAACTTTTATTTTAGGATTTTCAATATAAAACAAACACTCAGTACATCTCTTGAGCAACTCAGCCACGATTATCTTCACAAATACAGAAAAAAAATCATAGGACTTCAACATTACTATTAAAAGTCTTATTCTTGTTAGAGAACCTTAACCTTTCTAAGTGCAAAACATTCATCAAGTCACTTATCCACATATCATATGTTGGTGTGTAGTCTGACTTCCACATAAGTAGACTAGTTTTTGCTACAATCATACCAAATGAAATGGCCTGTGTTTCATACTTGTTTGCCATACACACTCATAGCACCTAAAACAGCGACTCGTGGGTTAGGTTCCCAATTTTTCTCAAAGGCTTTAGAGAAACATTCAAATACACTCTTTCAATAAACAATTTCCGACATGACCAAAGAGAATGTGTCAATGACCCGTCAGCCTCTTTACACCTGTTACAGGGAGGGGGGGCATCAGGGAAAATTTTGTGTAATCTGTCTTTGGAATAGTATGGCCAATATACTGTTTTGAATTGTATCAGATTGTGTTTAGAGTTAATTGAACATTCATGCACACTTTCAAGGCTTTCCTCCCAAGTCTCATTATCTATCTCTTCGTCTCCCAATTCTGCTTGAGTGCACTTGTGTTAACATCAATATGTCTTTGTATGGTTCGATAAAAGTAAGAGACTGCCCCCTTACTATGCGGATTTGTTGATACTCTCAAGGGAGTAATGGGAACGTCTTTTCTCAAAATTGGGCATATTTTTCCTTACATAGTCTCAGATTTGCAAGTACCTGAATAAATTTGAAGCTAGGATATATGCTATCTGTAGCTGCTCAAATGACATAAAGTGCCCATCAAGGTATAAAGCGTTTATATCTTTGATACCCTTAAGATTCCAATCTGTGAGAACTGATTCAATTAAGCCAGGGACGAATGCATGATTTTCACATATTGGACTGTCAATGTTGGTATTTGGTGCTTTTATGTGTAATTTGATTTGCTTCCAGATTTTAAGAGTATTCATCCCCATTTGTAGCTCAAAAGAGGTAGCACTAGCATCTCCCTTATCTGCTGCCTTGGCTAAGGTACAACAAATTTGTCCTTTTAGAGTCCTTCTCGTGCTTTTTTGCCTGGTTATGTCATCTTTCTCAGGGTTGTGTATGTGGTTTTTCAGAAAGACTGAAAAGTGAGGGTAAAATTAGAAGTGTGGCGGAGCTCCCAAACACACTACATGCTGCTGCACCAGAAGTCCCCCACTATCAGTGTTTCAACAATTGTTTGCCATGCCCTCCTACACTTACCCTCATCACTTGACTTTATGCTGCACCATACGTCATGCAAGTAGCCACGTAACAAGCAAGGGCGGGGTCCAAGGGGAGCACAAAATTTACAAGTGAACACACTTACTCATTATGAATCATCAACAAGTCCTCCAAATTAAATGACAAAAAAAATTCACGTTCATCTGCTGAAGGAGGAGGAAACTTCTCTAAGCTCATCTTAAGTCTGAGTGTGATGGACGTTACAGTGAAGTAGTAGACATCTTGTGTTTAGCAGTTAAACTTTTGAAATTAACAGTATTTACATGTTCATAGATTCTGGATTTTTCAATGAGGTAGAAGGAGGAGATGCCATTTTAAGAATTTCTAACTAACTGTTTTTTGGGTGCAAAAACCATATCAGACACAAATTACAATATTAATAACCATGTCATGTTTTTTTTTTTTTTTAAACAATGTTCACTTGTGTTTGGAAACAGGAAGTGAACAGTGATCTCCAACAGTCTGATGTTTTGTTGATCCATCCATCTACCTCAACCTCCTCCTTGGAATGTCCAGCTTTTGCCACTTCATGTGGTTGTAGCATGAATGCAAACTTCACCAAACAACTAAACTAACGACTAAACATTGACAGTTCAATTATATGAAAATTCTGTAACATCCACTATTATATATCCACTTTATATGATTAATAGTTAAATAGTTTGAAATTAATTCAAATGAACACATTTGGACCACAAATGGTGGAATTGATGAAGGGGTACTTGAGTTCATCGGACTGGGCTGTGGGGGTAACTCTTACTCCTAACAAAAAAGGTTGGGAACCACTGTCTTAAAGCAGACACATTGTGGTAAAGTTACAAATAAATAGTATTTATATTGCACTTTTCTGAACAAAGTTAGTGTGGTGGGAAACAGGAAGAAAAACGAATCGAGTTTGTTTATTTCAACTGATGCTAGTTCTCACAGTGCATGTTGTCTCACTGATCTCGCAGAAGTCCACATGAGTACTGGAACATCACTTAAAATAACAGATTCCCAACAGGGGAAGTGATTGAGGGTTTGTTAAAACCACAATTAAAACGTGTTGCAGGCTACTCAGAGAAATGAGGTCACGCAGGTAATTGGACAAGGCTCCTACATGCACTATAAACTGGTTACTTTAAAATCAAAGCATTTGGAGTGATGGCACAGTGAGGAAACAGGCTCTGTAGTGAGAGAACAGTTTTCCCTTAAAGTGCGAATGTGTCTGAATGTTACAAATAGAAGTTCCAGCACTGGAAACTGACTTATTTACACTTAATGTCAGCTTCAGTTTCAGGCTTAAATTATTAAACAGTTTTGAATATGAGGATGAATCTCTATGTGTGATGATCTTTCCTTTCATCCTGCTGTCATAGTGACACTTTTCATGTCTGACGTCTTTCAGCAAATCTACACAGGAACCGGCTGCGTCGCAGTTTCAGTGTTCACTGAAAGAGGAAGTGGAGCTTCTGTTCTTCAGCAGACACATTTATAATATAGTTTAGAGTTGTTTTACCCACATTTTTAAATGTTTTACAAGCACAAATACACATTTGCAGCTGCTTTAGATGGTAACAGATGCTTTGTGGCAGTACTTGGATATGACACCCCTTTGTATTCTCTAACTTTCTCTGTGATCACTTATTTTAAGAAGTGTTTTTGTTCATTTCGTCTGACAATGTTGTGATAATGAAATAATGATTTTATCTGCAGCTCAGCGGCTTGGTAATGACTGCTGGTTAACATAGCCTAGTATTTTTGAGCTGCAATCAAATTTCATACTTGTTCTACTATCTGACAACAGAAAAAGTTCAAATGAGAGAAACTATATTGTGAAATTGGTTGCAGTGTGTAATCACAGAGAGCAGGATGAGACTGAATGAGCTGTCGACCTCCCTTGCTTCTTTCCTTCTCTCTCTCTTTCTCACAAACTACAAACAAGAAAAAATAGTTTTCTGTATATGTATGAAGACAAAGTGAGAAACAAATGAAATGCACCAATAAAAATACATTTTAAATCAATTACCAATAAATACAGGTATTTAGCACATAAAAGATAGCAGAGCAAGAGCCGGGGGCATGGCTCAAGGACCCAGTGGGCACACACACACACCAGCTAGAATGGCAGAATATCCTCTCTTCACGCCGCAGCTGGATGCTGTGTACATACTGTTGAAGAAATCAAGCTGACAGGAACACATAGTTAAGAGCATGTGATGTGCTCTGAGGCAGTGACCAAGGACCAATCAGACTGGATTAAACAACACCAGTCACCAGAGGTGGGGGACTCAAGTCACATGACTTGACTCGAGTCAGACTCAAGGTGCAAATTTGAGGACTTGAGACTTGCTTGACTAACAATGATAAAAGACTCGACTTGACTTTGACTTGGTATTCATGACTTGAGACTTGACTCAGACTTGAGAAAGATGACTCAAAAGGACTCGAAAGGATTGAGAAGTTACTTATTGTTCTTGAAACATGATTTGTTGATTTCTAGTGCAATGCCACAAACCTGGCAACCTACTAGGACGCGGCAGACCAGCAGAGGCCAACGCAGGAGGCAACTATCATTGAGGGGGCTAGGCCAAAAATAATATTCCCCCAGAAGCTGGAAGAAAGCGAATTTGTTCCCTCAATATTCAGTGTAAAACCGACTCCAAACGCACTGGATATTTATCATTCACAGAAAACCTCCTGCATCTTGTTTGTGTTCAGGTCAAAAGCAACAGTGAACACAGCAGCTGCGAGCCTGGTGCCAAAGTTTTGGGTCCATCCTGTAGGTCCCGAGTGCTGCCACTGCTTCAGCAATGTTTTGAGCTGAGCCCTGAATATTTCTGCTCCTCAAAACTGGTATTTTAATGTAAAAGAGCGGAACTTAATGTGGAGCATCGGAGAAATATGGTGCTTACTACAGTAAGCGGAGCGATTTCCAGTGTTTCAGGCTTTTCTCCACATTTCAGCACAGAGATCGATCCATTATGAAAAGTGCAGAAAGTGCAAATGCCACAGTTTGCGTGCCTTTAGTCAGCAGAGATGCACACACACAGAGCTCCCCAACATCACAAATCAACTTTCATTTATTTAGCTTCTTTGACTTCTAGTATTTGGCATCTATAACAATCTACTGAAATGTCCATCAGAATGCAGCTATTTATGTGATTTTATGTGTGCATTTACGCATGCAGCAAGTGGCAAGTGGCACAGCAGCAGTAACTTCATTAACACGCCAACAGGACGGTAATTAATGTTCCGAGTTCTGCTACATAGTACACAGTGTACAGTATACAGTCAAACAGTGTGTAATTAAACAGCCCTCATGGATAAATCCTGGGCTCCATTACAGCTGTCAGGACTTTTTTACTTTAAGTAGCTAAAAGTCCAATGAGAAGCACCTTTGACAGATGCTGATAATATAATGATAATAGGATATAATATATGTAGATGATGTCAAGGAGAAATGGTGTGACCCTCCTGAAGGGGAACCAGGCAGGAGGCTTAACATTGTGATGTACATTTTTTGTGTCATACTTCTGTTTTCACTTTAGAGTCCTTTAGAGCTGTAGGGCTATATTATAATTTCATAGCCCCACTCTCCATTGTTATTAATTTAGGAGGATTGTTATTGATTGCTACAAAATGTCAAATATCAGTAAAATTTATAAGGTGTAAGCAGGCTGCAACAGTTTCTATTAATGTTGAAAATAAAACTCAACTTTTCATGACCACTGTCTTTTAACTGATTTAAATGTGGAAACTGGGGTAAATCATCAGAATTTCATATGACTTGACTTGTGACTTGCTTGACTTAGCAGGGACTCAACTTGACATGTTGATTCTCACCACAGTAACTTGGGACTTGAGACTTGAAGGTTAAGACTTGAGACTTGCTTGTGATTTGCACATGTGTGACTTACTCCCACCTCTGCCAGTTGCATCCTCCTCTGTGACTCCTCTGGTTTCTTTTAGCTTTCAGTCATAATAATGATACTCTTAACAGTGTTATAAATCTATAGATTTATTGATAAATAGTACAGAGACACATCAGAATCACAGTGGACCTCAGTTTCATTAGATGATTATCCAAATGGTCTGTAACACCACCTTTATTCTTTGTTCAGATAGTTCCTGATTATAATCATGAATTTGGCAGTTTAACACTGTATTTTATCTAGACAAAAATCTTGTATGGAATTGAAAAAGTATCATTTTGGTATTTGTACTAAAACTTAGGTATTGTACTGGCACTGTATTGAAACTTAATATTAGCAAGCGCTATTAATGGCAAAGTGTTAAGCATACTGATACACCCCTTTAGGCAGCATTCAGACAGAAAACAGCCCTGCGTTAAAACAATGCCACAGGCTATGATGGTTGGGTCATGTTTGAGGTACCAGTGAGACAATTGGACAGTTGGAGCTACAGATTAATTTAAAGGCTTATCAAACACTGCACAGTGGTTTGTGGTACTCACAGACAGGATTCTACAACTCTGGAAAGTTATCACGGTGGCAAGTCTCTCATCTTTAGTTGTGATGATCACAAGGTAAACAGTCAAATACGGTGTTCACATGACAAAGTAATCCACCAGGAGTATGCACTTGCATGTATGTGATTGGCCAATGCAACGCCTTGCCAGATGACATTGGGTTGCGTTGCGGCAAAGGTTGTGCCAGGTTCAACTTTTTTGCCATACGACCACTGCTTTTTTTTTGCCGAGCCGTCTGCGTTGGCACCTCCACTGCATCAACACATTGCCCCCTTTCAAATGAATGGGAGGGCTGTGTTTTTTCATGCAGAGCTGATGTCGGTCTGAACACCCCTTTAGATTATGAACAGCCCCATACATTAGCTACCAATTATCATTCATGATAAAATGTAACATAATTTATTACTGCACTGTAATCAAACTGAAACTTTATTATTATATGTTATTTTTGTCTGTATACTTAATGTCATTTAGTTCTACTTAAATTGACAAAATGTTCTCTTTGAGTATGAACATTTTGTCAGTGTTTGAAAGATTCTATACAAATAAACTTCTCACATTGTCTCTCCTTGCCTGTAGACAGATATCCTAAATAATATGAATACAGATTCTTTTGTTCCTGAAGAAACCAGACAGAGGAAGCACAAATCATGGAAGTTGTGTGTATTTTCTGCTGCTGTTAGAGTGAGTGGTTTGTAATGATTGAGCAGGCAGGTCAGATGCTGGGAGCTGCCCTGGAGCAGCGGAGGGTTCACTGCCTCACTGAAGGGTACTTATCCACTGGCTGTTAATAGAGTGAAGGGCATTGCTTGTTCATTTTCCCATATTTGCATACAGGCTTGAGGGATTTGAATCTGCAATTATTTGGTCTCAGGTTGACTTCTTCACCCTCTACAGCAGTGGTTCACATACGGTCAATGTAATTATCTGCATTGAGCTGTCTGTTAAAATAGAAAAATCTGAATCAGAGCTGCTCAGCAGGTGTGAGGACACATGCTTCTGATGTTCTGAATGACGCTGGTGTTTAATCTCATTGCTGTGGTAATTATTTTTTCATGAGTACATGTTTAGTTCAGCAGTGTGGTTGAGGATCCACTTTGAAGTCTGATACATCTCTCTCAGTTCATATTAAGATGCATGTAACAGTCTGTTTCTTAGAGCAAAGTGTATGAAATGTTTTTTCATCTAAAGATCTTCAGCTGTTGAATTCAAATCAAATTAAACTAAACAAACACAATCTGTTAAGGATTGGAAATTCATTTTCACAATTGAGCCAAACAAAGCTGTTTAGTAAATTCATCTCTGTATTGACAGTGGATATGGATGGCTGGATATCAAACCTTAGAAACAACCAAAGTGTCACAAGTATATAAATGCTTGCTCAGATTTGTACTACTGAGTCTTTACTTAGACAGTTTCTCAATTAAATCAGAATTTTGGCAATTTTAGAATGTTTTGTTTGGGAAAAGTTCTGCTGCTTGTGTTTAGCCAACATTTAACATTTGAGAACATCAGCTTCTTTTGTTACTAAACCTAGAAGATGGTTTTGTTGAAAACATGTTTATATTCCTCAAAGGAAGGTATCAAAAAAGATCTTTTTGGCATCAGTACTAAAACTCACATCATATCAAAACAAACATCTAAAGGTTTCAATTAAATCAAGACACTCAGGAGAAAATATATCAGGATTCACTGTGAGAAGAGGTGGCGAGTGTCTCTCATGCTCACAATCCATTCAAAATAAGTTTTAAAATCCATCAGTAATGCAGATTGAGAGAACATGGGTATTGTAACTCTTTGCCAAAGGGACTTCCATCACGTCTGACTAAAGCCATTACAGAATATTCACATAACAGAGACCTACAGTATACCTGAATGACAAAAAGCCATCAACTTTAACACATAGATGAAGCCAGTAATCTTACATATTTCAGGACAGAAAAGGGTTGTACTGTAGTTAACAGCAGCACCATGCTTACATCCCACACACTGGGGCACATGTGACATTGTTGGTGTTAAGAATACATATCCATCCATACATAGTTCGTCATTTTTAGCTGTGTGTGAAATCTGAAGTGGTTCTGTTCTGTGCAGTGCTGACAGATCCAGTCTGATTCAGCATATCAGTGATGGGATGAATATCAATTAGAGATGATTCCTGAGTTTTTCTTATTCTAATGAATGAACTGGTCAAACTTGAATAGTGTGTTATAGCAGGAAATACACCAGAGATGTAAACCATCAACAGCAAATCAACATGATTTGTTGTCTGCGCCTCTGAATCGAAGGGCAAAGCTTCTTCCTACAACTGCATTTTTCATTCTTCCTTAACACTCTACAGTCACACAGGGTGAGCTCTGCCATTGAAAGGCCAGAGATATCAGTTTGTGTGTTTGCTGTAGTGCAGATCTGTTCTTAACCCTTTGCACTGGCTTTTATTGTAATTGGAACAACTAGACGTAATCCACCACAGCTTGTTCTCTCAGTTCTCATGCTTTTTGGATTTTCAAAATGTACTTATTAAAAGCTTATGTAAAGGCTCAGCCACTCAGTCCTATTTATATCAAAGTGCAGGAAAGAGTTAATCTTCATCATAGCCCCCAGTTGTTAGGACAGACATTACTGCAAACTTTAGAATGAGTGTCAGAGCTCAGAGGGCAATAACCATCAAACCAACAAGTCCTTCAAATTAAGTGAAAAAATACAAACCTCCACTTCACTCCAGAACTACTGAAAGAAGGATTTTCTGATCTGACACCCCTATCAGCAGGACCACATCACCATTTCAAAAATAAAACTTTTATTTTCTTCGTTTAGTCTACCTTCTGAGGTAGTGAGACATAGAGTGGCTGCCTTTTCTTCCATTTCTTTTTTCAGTTTTTTCAAATCTTCAAATTTCAAAAAAAAATTTAAACTAGCAAAGTCCTCGGGTCCATTGAGCATTTTTTAAAGGACGAGTTCACAATTTTTCAAGTCTGTCTTAAAACAACAGTCAGGAGCCCAAATGTACATTGAAACATGTTTTTCTTGCTGTAATCATTCCTCCTGTTCATACTGACCTTTAGAAGATCCCTTCATAATGCACTTACAATGTAAGTGATGGGGGACAAAATCCACAGTCCTCCTTCTGTGCAAAAATCTATTTCAAAGTTTATTAAAAAGCTAATATGAAGCTTCAGCGTCCAAATGTGTCAAATCAAGTAGATATCTTTCAACGTTACAGTCTTTTTAGTGCAAAAGTCCCTCTATGTTGTCCTCACTGCAGTGTAGCAACTGCAGCTATACAACTAGCTAAACTCTTCCTTATTAATGATGACGTGAGTCGTAGTAAGCTTTAGTTGCTCTTTATTAGAATTACCATTTAGCTCTGTAACCCACTTTTCTCATGTAAATAAATGTAAATAAAATGTTTTAGTTACAAACAAATCAAATGCATTTTTTATGTAAATAGTACTTTTTAACATTAACTTATAAATGTAACTATGAAATTATTCACTTACGACGTTGCCTCTGTGGCGTTTACAGTGATGAAACACATGCGGTTGAACACAGAAATGTAGCTGTGCACATTCAGCTAGCCTCAAATTATCGACCCAAACAACCTGAAAACCCGGAAACTCCCGGCTCGAAAATGGCCCTTCAAAATAAAAGATCCTTCAAAATAAAAGTTCATTCAAACTTATGCCTGAAAGACAACACACTCCCCGCCTGACCTCTGTGAGGTCAATAATTGACCCACATGAACTACGTGAGTCTCTCAGACTTAAGAAGTAAGACAACTTCTGAGACTGGCCTGAAGAAAGTTTTTGAATGTCCCTGATTTGTGGTCCTCATTTCCACCTTCCTCACCCTTCCGTCTTCTCCAGGGAAGGTCTTTGTGATCATAGCCATGGGCCAGTTATTGCGGGTAGCGTGACTGTCTTTGAGAAGTACAATATCTCCTACTTGCAGGTTTAGGTGAGATTTGATCCATTTATTGCGGCACTGCAAGGTTGGCAAGTACTCTCGACTCCAACGACTCCAGAATCTGTCAGCAAGAGCCTGTACTTGTCTCCACTGCTTGGTGAGGAGATCTTTATCTGTAAAGTCTCCAGGTGTAGGTGGGACTCCAGTTTTCTGGGTCAGAAGCATTGATGGCGACAGAATGAATGGATCCTCAGGATCATTTGAAACTGGGATTAGTGGCCTTGCATTTATAATAGCTGCCACTTCTGCCATTAGCGTGCACAAAACCTCATGGGTTAAGCGAGTGTGCTGTTCGAGAAGCATTGCATCCAGAACTCTTCGGGCCACTCCAATCAGACGTTCCCAAGAACCACCCATGTGTGAGGCATGCGGGGGGTTAAATTCCCATGTGCACCCCTGTTGATTTAGGTACCTCTGCACCGTGGCGTCTGGTTGGTTTTTGCTCATCCCAAGTTCCTTACATGCTCCTATGAAGTTTGTGCCGCAGTCAGACAGTAGTTGTTTGGCAGGTCCTCTTATAGCAAAGAAACGCCTCAAAGCGTTAATACAGCTTGAAGTGTCCATTGACTCAATTACCTCGATGTGAACGGCTCTGGAGCTCATACAGCAGAACATCATAGCCCACCGCTTGCTCTCAGCTTGTCCTCCTCTCGTTCGTCTGGAGGTAATACCCCAAGGTCCAAAGACATCCAAACCCACATATGTAAAAGGAGGGCAGGTTCGAAGGCGTTCTGGGGGCAAATTTGCCATGAGTTGCTCTTGCATTTTGCCTCTGAGTTTGCGACAAGTTATACATTTGTGTAAGACTGAATTGATGAGCCTCTTTCCTCCTAAGAGCCATAGACCTGCTGCTCTGACAGCTCCTTCTGTCAGGTGGCGGCCTTGATGTTTGACCTGAGCATGATGGTGTCTGACAAGCAACAAGGAAATGTGGTTATCCTTTGGGAGGATTATGGGGTTCTTCTCTCCAGTGTCCAGGTCAGCGTTCTTTAATCGGCCACCAACACAAATGAGATTGTTCTGCAAAATTGGACTTAGGCGCCGAAGTCTGCTGTTTAGAGGGACCGGCTTATTCGTGATCAAAGCTTCAAATTCCTTTGGGAATGCTCTTCTCTGAACAGCTGAAATGATGACTTCCTTCGCTAGGGATAGTTCATCTGGAGTTCGAGTCAGATCACACCTGTGCCACCCCTTACACTTGTCCATGCCTTTGGAGAGCTTAAAGGACCTCACAATGTGAATTAGGAGTGCTATAGCTCGGATAAGAGAGTTGAAGCTGGAGAACCTTAGAAAGCGTTCTGGGCTGAGGATTTTCTCTTGCAGCTTTGTGGCATAGCTCCTCACTTGTGGGCGGATATCCACGTCCAATTCTGGTTTGACCAGGTCGAAGGACTGAACCGAATCTGGTTCATTGGGAGAGTCGAGCAGGAAGTTAGGGCCTTTTAACCATGTAGTCTGTGCCAGGAGTGTGGCCGGAATAGACCTTGATGCATGGTCTGCTGGATTATCCTCTGTGCACACATAGTGCCATTGCTCAGGTTTTGTGGTTTGGCGAATGCGCCGAACTCTATTATGGACATAGACATAGAATCGTCTGGATTCATTATAGATATAGCCGAGGACCACTTTGCTGTCGGTGTAGAACTTTGTGGAATCCAGGTTCAGGTCCAATTCATCACAGATTAAGTCTGCCATTTCCACTGCTAAAACTGCCGCACAGAGTTCGAGCCTTGGAATAGTTGGTTCAGACTGAGGTGCAAGTCTTGACTTGGCCATGACGAACCCAATGTGAGTTTGTCCGTCTTCTTGTACAGCCTTCAAATATGCCACAGCACCGATGGCTTTGATAGATGCATCACAAAACACGCAGAGCTCCTTATGCACTGCCTTGTCTAGCGAAGCTGCTGTGTATGTCCGTGGTACGTGAAGATGCCTCAGCTCCTGAAGTGAGTCTTGCCAAGCTTTCCATTTACTGAATTTATCTTCAGGTAACGGTATGTCCCAATCGGACAGCTCAGCAGTGAGTTCCCGGAGGAGGAGCCTTCCTTGGATTGTGACCGGGGCCAGAAAACCCAAGGGGTCAAAAACACTGTTCACCGTGGAGAGGACACCACGGCGAGTGAATGGCTTGATGACGTTTGCTACAGAGAAGGTGAATGTGTCGCTTGCTATCTCCCACAGGAGACCCAGACTGCGTTGAGTGGGTGTAGCCTCTCCGCTTAAGTCCACATCCTTTGCAACTGTGGCACAGTCTTCAGATGGAAAAGCTTCCAGGACTGTCTGGCTATTGGAGGCAAACTTGTGAAGCCTGAGGTTTGATTCGGCCAGTGACATCTGTGTTCTGCTTAACAGGTCGATGGCTTCAGCATTGGTCGACACAGAGCAAAGGCCGTCGTCCACATAGAAGTGGTGCTCCACAAAGTTGACTGTGTCAGTCCCGTGTTCTCGTGCACCCTCTCTGATTGCTCTTCTGAGTCCGTAGATGGCTACAGCTGGGGAAGGGCTGTTGCCGAAAACATGAACGTTCATTCTGTAGTCTATAATTTCTTTTGTCACGTCATTGTCCTTGTACCACAGGAATCTCAGATAATTTCTGTGGTCCTCTCGCACTAAAAAGCAGTGGAACATCTGCTGTATGTCTGCCAAGATGGCAACCTTTTCCTTACGAAACCGCATCAGGACTCCGAGAAGAGAATTATTGAGGTCAGGGCCTGTAAGCAGTACATCATTCAGAGAAACGCCCAAGTGTTTGGCACTCGAGTCAAAGACCACCCTTATTTGGCCTGGTTTTTGAGGGTGGTACACTCCAAACGTTGGCAGGTACCAACATTCTTCATCCTTTTCTAGCACTGGAGCGATCTCTGCGTGGTCATTCTCCAATATTTTCCCCATGAAAGCCACATATTGTTGTTGCATCTCTGGCTTCTTATTCAAGCTACGTTGCAGTGATGCAAAGCGTCTGACTGCTTGTTCTCGGTTGTTAGGCAAGCGTTGTCTAGGTTGCTTAAATGGGAGTGGAGCCACCCAGCTATTTGATTCATTTCTGTAGACTTCTTTGTCCATTAGTTTCAGAAAGATGCCGTCTTCGATAGAAGGTGCCAGCTTGTTGTCATGTTCAGTATGACTGAAAACAGTTTTCCCCAAAGTTTCTTCCATGGACTTGCTCTCTGAAATCCTGTATCTCGTCTCTTCGTCTTGGTGAACCTTTTCTTTGATGTGCAAAAAGTTTGTACAAGGTTCGAGTAGGGAGGGCCGGCCGTTGTCAAGCACGGTTGTCTTGAAGGTGTTTACTGTTGGCTTATGTGCATTCCCCAAACAGACTTCTCCAACCAGCACCCATCCGAGGTCTAAGCGTTGGGCAAAGGGGGCATTGTGGGGGCCGTTGACTTGTTCCCTAACTTTGTGCACTCTTATTATGTCTCTACCAAGCAACAGGAGGATCTCAGCAGTAGGGTCGACCTCTGGGATGTGCTCTGCTACCTTGGCAAGGTGTGGATGATGACGAGCTGCATTTGGGGTTGGGATTTCAGAGCGGTTGTCGAGTATGTCATTGCACTCAATAAGTGGTGGGAGAGGGATCATGGCCTTTCCATCTAGTGACTCGACCACAACGTCTTCAGCCCTGCGCCCAGATGTTTCCACTACGCCAGAGCATGTCTTCAGACAGTAAGAGTATGGTTTGCACTTGATGTTAAAAAGCTCGAAAAGGCTGGACCTTGCTAGCGACCGGTTGCTTTGGTCATCTAGGATGACGTAGGCTCTGATAGCGTTGTCTGGTTGACCTTTAGGATATAGCTTCACAAGGCAAATTTTGGAACATGACCAGCCAACGTTCCCTGTGCCACAGACCTCGGTACAGTTTGAGTTAACAACAGCTTTAATGGTGCTGCTGTCTTCCTCCTCCCCGCCATTGTGTGGTGCAGTTGAGGGTGCCTTGACCTGAGGTGCAGATCCAGGGTGCATGGCAGAGTCGTGATAGTTGCTATCACACTCTAAACACTTAGCTGCATTTGGACAGTCTTTAGCAAGGTGAGTAGTTGAGCCACAACACTTAAAGCAGATTCCCTTTTCTTTGAGAAAGGCCTTTCTTTCCTCCAGCTTCTTGGCTCTGAAGGCTTTGCAGCGTTTGAGAGGATGTGGCTTGCCATGTATCGGACAGCTTTTGTTCGGGTCGCAGGCACCTTTGTTGATACTTGGGATCGTCGGGACGACGTCTGTCTTGTGGACTGAAATTGGGTACTTTGTGCTTCTAAAGAAGGTTTTTTCAAACTTTACAGCTGAGCCACTAGTACTTGGAATGGCAAAGCTAGGGTCGTTCCTTTTACGAGCTTCGTTGCACACAAACTTGCTGAAGAACTCAAATGGTGGAAATCTTCCTCTGTTTTCTTCCTTGTATTTCGACCCAGCTGAAATCCACTTTTCTTGAAGCCCATAGGGCAGTTTTGCCACTATGGGTTCAATGCCACGTGCGGTATCCAGGTAGGAGAGGGCTGGGAGGTAGCCATCCTCCTTGGCGCACTGCACTTCCATTAGCAAGTCTGCTAGTTCCCGTAGCTTCGTCTGTTCTTTTGCTGAGACTCTTGGGAAATTGTCAAGTCGATCGAAAAGAGCTTTTTCGATTATTTCGGGTGCTGCATAACATTCCTGGAGGCGTTCCCAGGCCTTTGTGAGAGCTATGACTGGGTTTGTTATGTAGACTGACCGTAGGCGTTTGACGTGGTTGCTGGATTCTTTACCAAGCCATTTTGTCATTAAGTCCAATTCCTCAGTAGCTGTGAGGCCTAGCCCTTGAGTGGCGCTGATGTAGGACGACTGCCAAGCACGATAATGCTCAGGCTGATCATCAAACTGATATAAACTTGAACTCACCAGGTCCCGCCGAGCCAAGTACTGCGCCAGGTGTTCGGTCGTGGGTCCGCTGTAGGAAGCTGCCGGCACACTCTGGGAACAGAAGGGCTGTGCTGACCTGTTCAAGTTGGTGTGGGTCATTTTTGAGCCTCTCTGCTGGTTGGATTCTCCATACGGAGCCTGGTTTTCTATCTTAACCGTTTGTGGGACACACACATCGGGAGGCTGACCTGTTGACTGGGTAGCTTTAAAGGCTGCTTGAGCTGGGGAGTCGGTGGAAGGATGGCCTTTATATGAGTGCGGGTCGAAATGAGACGTAATGTATTCTTCTGTCCGTCCCATTTTATCCTCTTCTGATGGGCCTACTTCATCTAACAGCATATAATTTTCCATACTATCCGCTGCTTCCCACACAGCTGCTTCAGCTTCAGCCATTGCCGCCTCTCTTCGAACAGTGAGCGCTTCTAGCTCAGCATCCTTCTTTGCCTTTTCCAGCAGATATGCAGCTTCTCTGTCAGCTTTTTCTTTTTGGTGCTCGGCCTCCTTAGCAGCTCTCTCTATTTTAGCTTTAGCTTCTTGATCAGCGAATGCAAGACGTGTTCTAGCTGCCTCTGCCTTAGCTCGTGCTCGTATCAATGAGCTATGTGAGGCTGTAGATGACCGTGAACTTCTTCTACTGGCCACTGAAACCTTGTCGCTCTGTTTAGCTTCCATCTTACCACGATGTACAACGCCAGCCTTTAACGTCTTTTCACTATGTTGTCCTCACTGCAGTGTAGCAACTGCAGCTATACAACTAGCTAAACTCTTCCTTATTAATGATGACGTGAGTCGTAGTAAGCTTTAGTTGCTCTTTACTGTGGCTCTTTCTCTCATTGTACAAGGTCAGAGTGAAAACTGTAACAAAAACAAATACAGAATTACCATTTAGCTCTGTAACCCACTTTTCTCATGTAAATAAATGTAAATAAAATGTTTTAGTTACAAACAAATCAAATGCATTTTTTATGTAAATAGTACTTTTTAACATTAACTTATAAATGTAACTATGAAATTATTCACTTACGACGTTGCCTCTGTGGCGTTTACAGTGATGAAACACATGCGGTTGAACACAGAAATGTAGCTGTGCACATTCAGCTAGCCTCAAATTATCGACCCAAACAACCTGAAAACCCGGAAACTCCCGGCTCGAAAATGGCCCTTCAAAATAAAAGATCCTTCAAAATAAAAGTTCATTCAAACTTATGCCTGAAAGACAACACACCCTCCTTTTGTTACTATACTGGTTGTCATTCTGTCAGAGCTTCAAGTCAGCACTTTTAATGTTCTTAACCTATTGATCTTAGTGGTCTTTACTGGTCTTCTATCATATCACTACTGCACTGTGATTTTAAGAGACACATCACACACGCTGTTTTTACCTAAAGTTACTGTTTTTATCTACTGTTCTACTGGACTGGCTGCCGCCAAAGTAGACTTACGAGCTGAGGACCTGAAGGACACGTTTCCCCTGCTTCCTTGTCGTGATAGCTCCTCTGCAACCTGTGAGAAGTATGGTGCTAAGCCTAAAAAATCATCTCTGCCCAGAGTCACGGACTAAAGTCAGACGTGGACACCACAAGAAATGTTCCCTCAGTTGCAGAAAGCCCCTGCCCATGGAACAATCCAACAAGTTCAGTGTCCTGAGTTTGGAGGACTTCCCTCAGCTGCCCAAGAACTCAGGCCAGCTGCAACCTGCCACCACACCGGGCTCTCCCTCGCGTGTAGCTACTGGAGTGGCTGCAGTTGACCTGAGACCTATCATTGTGACTTCACCTGTTGCTGCGGCTGGCGCTTCACGTGCAATCGCTGGATCTGTCACGGCACCTGCCACTCCTGTCCCTCCTGCTGACGTCAGCATCACTCCTATGGATGCTGCCGTGATGTCAGATGGGGCTGAGCTTGGCAGCATTAAGGCAGAACTCAGGACCTTGGCAAATGAGATCCAACTGTTACTGGAGCGACAGAGGAGCTTTAATAACAGAGTGACCATCTGGGAGGCAGCAGCACACAGGTCTGCCTCTGAACCGGCGGAGACGGCTCTCCACCCAGGGAATGATGACGTGCTGCGGAGCCACAGCGGCACAGGCCTCACAGCTACATTCAAGCCGTGAAAACCCTGCTGATACCCGTCTGATCTCCTGCGGCCGGGAATGCCCACGGGGGCAATTTGGAGCACAAACTTTCAAACGATTTTAATGTGTACTGTTTCCCTGGTGCGAGGGTGTCCGATATTGCACACATAGCCACGACTGCTATTACTAACACTGACACAGTGGTTTTCCACTGTGGAGTTAATAACCTCAGACTCTGAGCATCAGAAATCCTGAAGAATGACTTCACCTTTCTACATAATAAAACAAAGTCTTCTGCTCGCAGAATTGTAATGTCTGGCCTGCTTCCAGTTTAGGATCGCAGCTCTTAAGTTTTCAGCAGTGATTTCCCTTAGTGACTGGTTAAAAAACTGGGACTCTTTCTGGGGCAGACCTGCTTTATTAAAGAGAGATGGACCTCACCCAAACGGAACAGCAGTCTTGGCAAAGAATATATTAGACCGTCTTTTATGACAAGGTGACCATGCAATGTCAAATCCGTGGAGAACCTCTAGTTTGGTGGGACCCTCACTGCTGGGGGATCTCGCAGATGGTCATGTAATGTTAATGCACTGTGATGAAGCTGCTAATGGAGTGCCTAATGTCCCTGGTGCTGTGTCTGTTGCCCCTGTGTGTAATTGTGCCTTTAATATTTAAACTATTGTCTCTGTTTGTCTGGTTCCCGTTCCTCTTGGAGACTGCGGTCCAGCGAATATGCTTGCACAAGATAAAAAAACTAAATATGGCTCTGTTTAACGTCCGTGCTCTTACTAAAATGGCAGAGAAGATTTGGCAAATTTTTCATGGGCGCAACCCACATACTCAGCTCTGCTGCTCATCCTACAAATGCATGTTCCTTACAAATGTGGCACCATTTAAAAGGGAAATAAACAGGCTTTCCAACGGTATAAGATTTATTGCCAAGAAGCATTGTTACAACAAAGAAATAATCTACCAAACACAAATTTCCTTACTTTTTGTGTTAAGTTTATGACAGCATTCTCCTAACTGGTGACCTGAACTTGCACATTGATAATACCCTTGACTGCAAGGCTATGGATTTTATACGTGTTTTACATTCTTCTGACTTAATGCAGCATGTTGCCGGGCCAACTCACAACTGCGGCCCCACTTTAGATCTAGTGATTTCCAGAGGGTTGAATATTGTGGTCGATAGGATTGTTGACTTAGCTGCCACTACTGCTTTTTTAAAAATTTTATCATCTCAGGATTAGAAAGGAAAGATACTTGTGTCTTATTAAAAGACGCTTGTTTTGGTCCCTCTACAGCCGTTATGTTCTCAAACCATTTGCACAGTCAGGCATTCTTTGATGAAACTACATCAATCCATGAAAAGGTTAACAACTTCAACCACAAGTTAAGGTCATCTCTTGACATAGTGGCACCTGAAAGAATTAAAAAGAAACCCCAAACTAAGGCCACCCCCTGGAAAAACGAGCAAACAGGACTCCTAAAGAAGGAATGCCGTCGAGCAGAGCAGTCCACCGCGAGATTCTCTTAAAATCAATTTATGTTTACAACACTGCCTTGCGCTGTGAAAGGCAGGCATATGAATAACCCCAGAATTTTATTTTCAACCCCATTGAGCGTCTCCTAAACCAACCCCCCACCCCCAACCCCACCCCACCCCACCCCACCCCCCCCCCCCCCCCCCCCACACACACACACACACACACACACATTGACGAGCATGTCTACCATCCCTTACAGTCATAGTGTGAGGAGTTTGAAAATATGAAAAATATATACTAATCAAAAATATGCCAGCGCGCCTCAAGGAATAAAATTATTTTAGGAAAATTAGTGAAGGGGAACTCCAGAATATCATCTCTCACTTGAAACCCTCCAATGCCATCCCAACCTCCTTTTTTAAAGAGGTCGTAGATAGCTTTATTTTTGATGTATTGGATCTTGTAAACTATTCCTTAAAGTCAGGTATCTTCCCAGATCCACTTAAAACTGCTTTAGTTAGGCCTCTACTCAAAAAACACACACTGGATTCCTCTGTTCTGAGTAACTACAGGCCCATATCCAACCTGCCCTTTCTAGGTAAAATCCTGGAAAAGGCAGTGTTGATACAGCTAGAGGCTTTTTGATGATATTTATGAAAAATTTCAGTCTGGTTTCAGAGGTGGACATAGCACCGAAACTGCACTCACTAAAGTCATAAATGATCTTAGAATGAGCACAGATAAAAAGAAAGTTTCTGTCCTTGTTCTTCTCAATTTGAGTGCTGTGTTCGATACCATTGATCATGAGATACTTCTGAACAGACTTGAAAGCTGGATTGGTCTCTCAGGAACCACACTAGGCTGGTTTAATACCTACCTCACTGACAGAAATTACTTTGTGAGTCTTGGTGACTATGTTTCCGAGAAGCGAAGCTCTCTCTGTGGTGTTCCTCAGGGCTCGATCCTTGGTTGTTGTTTTCCCTATACATGATCCCACTTGGAGAAACTATCCGTGACCACGGGAGTCATTTTCATTTTCATTGTTATGCTGATGACACCTAGCTGTATTTATCTGCAGCAACTGACAATAAGGATGCCCTACGTCCTCTGCTAAACTGCTTCTCCAGTATTGTGCAGTGGATGAATGGCAATTTTCTTAAATTAAACGAAGACAAAACTGAAGTCCTTATCATTGGCACAGACGCTCAAAGAGATGAGATAATAAATAGACTCAGAAATCTGGCCCTACAGGTAAAACCAAAAGTGAAAAACCTGGGTGTTATCCTTAAACCTGACCTCAAGTTTGAGAATCATATCAGCAACATTACTAAGATAGCCTTTTATCACTTGAGAAACATTGCAAGAGTCAGACCCTACCTTTTCCTAGAGGATGCTAAGACACTGACTCATCCCTTTGCACTCTCACGCTAAGATTATTGCAATGCACTTTATACTGGCCTGCCAAAAAAAACTATTGATCGGCTGCAACTCATCCAAAACTCAGCAGCAAGATTTCTAACCAAAACCAGAAAAAGAGGTCACATTACTCCTGTATTAGCAACTTTTGCACTGGCTTCCAGTAACGTTGAGGATAGATTTTAAAATTCTTTTACTTGCTTTTAAAGCTCTTAATGGGCTAGAACCTTCCTACCTGTCAGATTGCCTGTTGGAGTATGTTCCAAATCGCTCCCTCAGATCGCATGGAGCCGGTCTGCTGAGGCTGCCACCGGCCAACAGAAAGAGACATGGTGATGCTGCCTTCAGTAGTTATGCACTGAGGATTTGGAACATGCTCCCCCATCATATTAGACAAGCAACCTCGGTTGATAGTTTTAAGAAGCAGCTCAAAACCTACTTCTATGACCTTGCCTTTGATTGATTTTGTTCTATTTCTATGATTTTATCCCTTGTCCAGGATTTCACTGTCTTTTACTCTTTTACAATGTCTTCTTTTGTAAAGCACTTTCAGCTGCATTTTATGTCATGAAAGGTGCTCTATAAATTTATTAAGTTTATTATTATTATTACTATTATTGTACTTCCACCACAGCTAAACAGGGAAACACTGTCCGAAGAAACACAAAGAGGGAATTTGATGCTAAAAAGACTGTAAATGTGGCAGATATCCACTTGATATGACTAACTCAGACTGCTGAAGCCCCATGTAAGCTTCACATTAACTTTTAAATGCATTTTTGCACTAAATGACTGTGTGGACACACTGGATTTTGGCCCCCATCACTTCCATTGAAAGCACATTTGAAGGGGATCTTTTAATAGCCAGTATGAACAGGAGGAATGATTACAGCAAGGAAAACCTATTTCACTGTTCATATGGACACCTAACTGTTGTTTTAAGATACATTTAAAAAAATGTGAACCCATCCTTTAAGAATACTGCACCAATGTTCACAAAACTCATGACTGCACTCACCCAAAAAGTGTTCTTTCTGCCATCTCAATCATAGGCACCGATTTTTGTTTTTGCTCCTGGGTGCCAAATTAAATGTCCAGTGTGTCGGATTTAGTGGCATCTAGCGGTGAGGTTGCAGATTGCAGAGCCAGTGTTTGATTTGTCGATGCAACATGGTGAGTTCCGTGGAAGGGGACCCGCTCCCTATGTATATAGGTCTTTATGATATAAAGGGCTCATTCTAAGGAAACAAAGACACAGCAATTCTTATTTTCAGGTGATTATACACTAATTAAAACATACTTATGAATATTATATTCAATTTCTGCAGAGTCCGTCTCTCTCTCAGATTTAGTAATGTTAGTCAAAAGACATTTAATATGTATAATGTAAAATGAATCCATCAATGACAAAATAAAATAAATGATTTTACTCTCATGTTTGTAAGTAGGAGTGCTTGTGAGAAGTATTTTTTTTATTTTTGTCTTTTTTCTCACATTTGATTGAATAAAAGGCAGTATATGGACGACCACATGTGTTACGGAAATAGTAATAAAGCCTTTCATTAATTAATGACTAATTGTACAATAAAAATAGGGATTAATACATTTGCTTACAAATTAATTTATTAATCTATGAATAAATAGACTAAATTACACACATTTTTGCACATTGCATATTGCACATTTACAAGTGCAATATTGATCCGTCAATAAATAGTTCAAATTAAAGCGGGATTTACAAAAACAACACAAAACAGTCAATAAGTACATCATTTGGAAATACATTAATTAATTCATAAATAAATTATAGAATTAAAAAATCTATTTGAAAATGCATTCTAAAAAGAGAAATAAATAACTGGATTCACAATTGACAGCTGATTACAGCTTTTAATCAGGCATTTAAAAAGGCAATTTCCTTTCCCATTTGCATTTCCGTTTCCCCGCTGCTTTTCCTTTTCCTATTAGCTATTTAATTTGCTTAGTCATTTAGCTTCTCCTTTTAGCTTCTCCATTTAGCCTTTCTGTGAGCATTTAATTCACCAAATGGGTAACATTTCAGAGATTCAGCCCTGTCTTGACATACAAAGAGACCAGTTACAGCTGCAGATCTCCCTTGGAATCCCGCGCAGGGAGACTTTGAAAACTCTCCATTGCAGGATTGCCCTGTGGGGATTAAGGTAAGAAACCTAGTTGTCTAGCTAGCTAAGGCTAACAACATCTAATGCAAACTGTCACCCCATGTGAGTTGTCCATAGCAAAAATAATTTTTACTGACCAAGGAAAGATAGGACAAGCAGTAATAGCTGCCTTTCCTGTTTTGTAAGCTTGGTCACTAGAGTACGTTTTGTTCGTATACAACATGGCAAATCCTGAGAAAGCATATTGAAATATAATGTTACATTCAAGTCCTGCTAAATGTTAGGTGTAATGCTATTTAATCTTCAGGAACTACATTTCTCCACATCTGATTCTGCATTTTCATACTTAATACTTTGACAAAATAGTTTCAGCAGAAATTTTAATTTTATTTATTTTAAAAAGTGTTTCTAATAGCGTACAACTTTCTGTGCACTCAGACAAGATGACTTTAACGACAGTATCAATGACGAGGAGTTGGACGTGATTGTGTCTGACATTCATCACCATTACCCCAGCGCTGGCTACAAGATGATATTGGGTCACTTGAGATCAAGGCAACACAGACAGCAGAGTAATCAACATATTTTTTCAACAAAACATATTGTCCTTTTAATCTTGTTATAGATAATAGCTAATAATCTTGAAGTCAGAAGCTTTTAAATAGACCATCTTTATAGTTTATATGAACTGTAAATACAACTGTATTCATGACAAACTGTCCAAATATGATCTCATTGTGGACAATGTATGCTACATCATGTGTTAATGTAACTCTCCTTTTATAGAGGGACATGTGCTGGCATCATTAAGATGTGTGGATCCTGAAGGGGTACTGATGCGCAGGCTATCACTACAAACCTTACGGCGAACATGTTATCCTGTTCCAGCTCTCAACAGCCTTTAACATATTGATGGCAACCATACACTTATACGTTGAACAGTTGCAATGCTTTCACAACTTCTGTTTATGGCAGTGAGATCACTATAGATCATGGTGTTTTTTGGTAGGAGGGTGTGATTGCATGTGTAGTGTGGACTCAGGAATTTCACGTGTTTCTAACTACTGAAGAGCAACAAGTTCACCAGTACGGTCTACAAGCTTTACTATTTAGGTTCCCTGCCAATTAGTGCAATCCTTTATCCTATTTGATTACCTGTGTATTCTGTGTAATCTGCATTGTCTCAAACACCACTAACCCAACAATGACATATGGTCCCCATAATCAACAATAAGGCATGGTTTGTTTATTTGTTTCACAGAATTTATACACAGTGGGTGCACAATGAGTTTTATAAGATGTTGATTTGATCAAATGTTTCAAAAATCACAATGTGCTTCTTAATTGACTTGATTTGTTGTTTGCAAGATTTTTCTTAATCAATTGTTATACTAAGGCTTGGTATTTGATTTAAAGAGCCACTGAGTCAAGGTGAGTCAATTATCTAAAGGGGATCTGCATCATTTCTGGGGGATGACATTTTCTACAACTTCAGTGTTCCTTTAATCTACAATTTTGTATGCTGCCACATCTTGTTTTCATCTTGTGTGTGTTTCAATGCTGCCTCTTCCAGAAAGTGGTTTAAAAGGACCTTCTTTTTCATATTTGTCAATGGAGAGTGGTTGTGCATGGTGGTATTGATGGGTTTTCACAGCTCAGCCTTTACCTGACTGCAGTGAAAACAACAGAGCCCAAACTGTCCTGGAGAGTTTCCTGTCTGCAGTAGAGCAGTGTGGTATCCCTAGAGTCCACTTAGATAAGGGAGGGAAAAACATTCTGGTGGCATCTTCATGGTGACCAGTCATGGATTCAATAGGAACTCTCACATTGCTGGAAGAAGTGTCCACAATCAGAGGTGCTTGACATACCAATAAAGTAATTTAATAAGTTGAGTTTCTAGATATTTGCATTATAGTATTGCATTTTCTTTGCAGACTTATATATATATATATATATATATATATATGTGTGTGTGTGTGTGTGTGTGTGTGTACTTGTTAATTACATTAATTACACATATCAATAAAATTAAAAGTACATTCTGTTTTAAAATGACACTTGGAATAACCATTATTATTATTATTAAAATGCTTCTCTTGTCTGTAAACATAGTTTTATGAGTTCAGATGTTACCGCATTACTTTCTGATACTTGAAGTTAATACATTTGAAACAGCATATTCAAAATTCTAGTTGTCAGCCCTGGGGGTTATCAGTTGTCAGCATGTAATTCCTTACTACCTCTCCCAAGGCAAACAAAGACTTGAGATGAGATAAATGTTATTGGTTTGGTAAAGATGCAGACCATGACTGGTAAGTGGTATGGTCTTTCACAAAGCAACATTTGACATATTTAGTTAATGTCCTTGATCTCTTCTATACCACTTTTCTTCACCTGGAAACTGAGGGATGGCTTAATCCAGACAAGGAGACAGACCTCTATGCTTTACATAGCTGTTACATGCTGCATATCCAGTCACATCTGCAACAATTCCAGAGAGCATAGAACAACCATTCCTTAAGATCAGCCAGAAACCAATCCCCTCTGCAGCTGTGGTTGAGCAAACAAAAGATGGGAACAGGAAAAACTTTTGTCAGGTAATTTTTTAAGTCAATATAGTGCCTTATTTTAAAATATGTAACCTGACCAAAAATAAAAATGTATGGTAATGGACTATACTTGTATAGCGCCTTTCTAGTCATCCGGCCACTCAAAGCACTTTTAACACTATGAGTCAATTCACCCATTCATACGCTAAATGGGTACAGGGGCTACCATACAAGGTCCCAACCTGCCCATTAGAGGAAATCTAATCATTCACACACTGATGGATGGCACAGCCATCAGGAGCAATTTGGGGTTCAGTATCTTGCCCAAGGACACTTCGACATGCGGACTGGAGGAGCCGGGAATCAAACCGCCAATCTTCTGATTAGTGGACGAACCGCTCTACCTCCTGAGCCACAGCCCCCCCAATGTATCACTTTCACTTTTACTTTTCACTTTTACTAAACACTAAACTAAACACCTAAATTCCAGATAGATGTCGAATACAGAGTTGACTGGAGAGGGCCGCAGAGACCTGTGACAGAAAGAGCTCACATTCCTGAGTTGGAGCTGCCCCAAGCCCTGTCTGTGGCAGAAATGGCAACACTGCCAAATCTAACTGTACCATTGCCAGATACAATACCAACTTACATTGAGACAGTACGCATTCTTCAAGAAATGCTGGATCATGAATGATTTGTCATACAGATAACAGTACTAGTGATTGACCATTTATAACTGGTCGTTAGAGCTGATATAACTAATATTTGTGAAAGTGGTCACTGTTAGTGAGGATTTCACAGAAAAGTGTCACTAGACTCTGCAGTTCCCCTCAGCTCTACTGAGCATTTCAGAATCTAACAACTCATTTTTTAGGTTGTCTTGCAGATTGATTAAGGCAAAGGGATTCCCAACCAAGTATTGAACATTGACATATCATTTAGAAAGTACCATATTTTGATTGATTTGATCCTAATTTCTTTCCTTTTTTTTCTGCAAAAACTGAGAAGTAAATGGTGATTTCTTCACAGTATTCTAATTTTTTAAATTACTGTTTTCATGGGTTTTTGAGATGGAAGCCCAAAATATGTAAAAATAAACAAATAAATACTTGAAATCATTTAAATTGTGGGCCCTGAATCTATAATCTATGAAAGTTTAACTTTTTTAATGGAATTATGGAAATGAATAAACTTTTCCATGATATTCTAATTTTTTGGAAAGGGTCTGTATGTATGTATATATGTCCTTTGCATATCTCAAGAACAGTTCATCCAATCTACTTCACACTTGGCAGGTGTGTTGCTGGGGACCCAAGGATATGCAGTGTTGAATTAGTTGCAATTTGGACACACTCAATATTCAATATTAACTTTCTCTGAGAGAGAGAAAGCCTGTGAAAATTTATTTTCTGATTATTTTACGGTGGTTACATTCTAAAGCACAAATAAATAACCATCAAACACTCAACAGATGATTTACTATGGAGATGGATGCTCTTAGTTTCTGTTTCGTTTTCCTCCTCTGCATTTCTCCTCATACATCCAACTAACTAAAACAGTAAATACAAAGAACAGGACAAATCCAGTGTTTTTTTTCCTCGTGTGAGAATGCTGTTTCAAGCATGGCAGCTGAGGAGCATGAGAGAGAGATAAGAGAGAGAGAAAGAGAGAGTGCGGAAGTCATATACTGTAAAAAAAAAATACGGACGTAGTCACCATGATGTCACCTATTGGTTTGTGGACTGTCATTTTGAAGCCTCAAGTTTGGCGATTTGACCGTTACGTTATGTAATCAACGTTGTCGCCATAGTAGCAACTTGACAATCACAAGGTAGCCACACTCTTAAGTGTACCCTGCTTTCTCGTCTGTTTTACTCTAAATGGGACCATAATTTACAAAATGAACATCATGTTGTATTGAGGAAGACTTGAAACTAGTGATTGAGACCATAAACTCATTAGGAAATTGTGGTACTGAGGTAATAAATCAAATGAGAAGTAGAGTCATTTTCTCATAGACTTTCATACAATCTGACTTCTTTTTGCAACTAGTGGAGTCACCTCCTGCAGGCCATTAGAAAGAATGCGGGTTTAAGGCACTTCCACATTGGCTTCACTTTTCAGACCAGGAGTTACCCGCTTGGGCGGAGTGAGGAGAGGGAGCAGTGGAAAGCTTTCAGTGAAAATCAAGCTTTCTCACTCTCTCTCTCTTTCTCTCTCTCTTCAGAAAGCCCGTGAATGAGATAAACAACTGACCAATCAGAGGTCTACAGTGTTTTCACGTCACATTTTGGTATTAGCTCAGCTTGAGAAAAGTTTTTTCACATGGCGTGCTGTAAAAAAATGAAAAGTAAACAGCTGAAATGATAATAGATTCACTATTACAGTACTTAACATCTCTGTAAAATAGAATGTTATTTTCTTTCATGTTGTTGGTGTATATACTCATTCACACCTCACATTAACAGCATTAATTTTTCTTTGCGTTGGCCTGTTCCAAACAGGCATATTTTGAATGGGCACTGCACTAGTCTTAAGACAATGTTACATGTGTTTGCTTCCGGAAAAATCTTGCCTGACTCTTCTGGAAGGATTTTAATTGTGGGCTGAAGGAGAGAGCCATTGGGAGGTATAGTAGAGGACCAAGAGGCAAACTCTAGCACATTCTACAAGGTCAAGGGGGCACATTCTCCTTCTAAAATGAAAATCAAGTTTATTGTTGAGCATTTAAAATGAATGTCGTTTTTTTTTTTTTTTTTTTTCATTCCAAACAATTGTCCTATAGCAACTTGCAAGTTTAAACTAAACTTATGGGATTCTTCAAGTTTAGAAAATCTCCTTAACATATTGTTCATATTGGATGCCAGGACATATAGGCCATTATGTTCACATGATGAATTTAAAACTCCTTTCTGAATGCACAAATTTATGTATTGTGGTGAACAGATCAGACTATGTAGATTTGGACCAACTGTGTTTTTTTCACAGCAACTATAATGAGTGAGGTTGATTACAACCCAAGACAATTTATATTCCATTTAACAATTTTTTTAAAAAGCTTCTTGAGGGTTTAACTCTGAGGGTTTAGTACCTTCAACATCAATGAGTTAATCTCTCCAGAAGTAGATAGTCCAGTTTTCTATCTCTCTTGCGTGTGTCCCTGGTGCCGAAAAGCTGACTTGAAAAGTGCTGATCAGCTTTCAAAGGCATCACATCCTCCACAAACATGCTATGGAACAGATCTCCCCTTATCTCCTGGAGAAGTCCAAGGGTGTTGAAGCCCTCCACAAACCTGCACACACAAATGCATTTAAAGTGTAAAAATCAACCAAAATATCAGCAAAAAATAAGTACTTCATTTTATGGCCTCTACTTTATGATTTTTTTTCCCACAGCATTTACATTATACATCACATCCAATATGAAGCAGCACTACCTAATGTTTTGTTTAAATGGAACTTACCAGTGCCTCCTGAGTTGTGTATACTGGGGATGTGCGTGATTAGTTGACTAGGGTTAGGACAACCAGAGGCCCATTAAGTTTTTCTCAATTTAAAGTGTAGAAAAATTTCAAACCAAATCTGTTATTGACTGACATGGCAACGCTTGCCAATAGCAGATACCATCATGCTTTGAGCCCTTGTCCATTAATGTGTGCTTAAACTAATACTTACTGTTGCAATGCGACATTTAATCTACCCTCAACAAAGGAGTGTTGTGATGCTTCTGCAAGCCCTAACAATAGCAAGACTGTCCTTTGCTTCCTCTATTGCAGCTTTTGCATCTTCAACAGTTGTTGCTTCTTTACTCATTCTTAACTCACTTTGAATGTAGCGTTAATTATAATGCTAGCACAAGATACAATAGCTGTAGATCACACTAAACAACCTCTCTAAGTAGAAATTTGGTGCCACGCCTCCATGAATTACACACACAGATATCATCTGTGCTATCTGTGTATACAGTTTTCTTTCCAAAGCTGTAAATGGAATATATTGAATTACTATGATAGAATGTCCAGTGCTGAATGTTTCACCATTTATACGATAGGCGTTTTAAATTCTGTTGTCAGGTGAGAAATTCCAGTATTAATCCCTGTAGAGATGCCACTCCTATTTATGAGGATGTGTTGAGGACACCCCATCACAATTTGCCAGAACAAAACCACCTTCTGAGTATATGTCCTGAAACTCCCTCATTTACAAGAATGAGTGGGATGTCCACACAGGATTAAATGCTGGGTTTTCCCTACCTGCAACAGAATTTAAAGTGTTCAAGAACTTCAGAATCATCACATTCCAACACATAAAGGGAATATACAGTATGTAGAAATTACCATGAGTGTCGAAGGTCAATCTTTTGTCTGCCTCAGGTCTTTCAGATATGCTGGACTGATGAATAGCCTTTATCAGCAAGTGGGTCCACCACCATCTACTGCACCTTCAGATGTTTGTTCACTGTCAACAAAAACCACATCCAATCTGGCCTCTGGGTTGAAATGCCGCTGTCTGAAGGCCTGAAGGGTACTCCTAAGTATTTTGTGGACATTGCCAGTGTAATCTCTGCATATTTTGACCTGATTGCTGGTTGGGCATGAAGTGTGATCAGTCTTCTCCCCAAGTCGTTTCAAAATGGTTCTAAGGTCAGTCCTGTATAGAAATAAAAACAAACATTAAAAAAAAAAAGGGATTAAATAATAAGGCTCTTTTAGTCTATTTTTAATTGTCAACAAATCTCATGAAAAGACCAAAACACAAAAGGCTGGCCATTGTAGTTTTTTTGCAAACTCTACTCAAACAGGATAAAATGTTGTGTTTGCTGGGGACTATTTTCAGCAGCAGTTTTTTCCACACTTGTGGCAGTGTGTGTTGGACTGAGTCAAATAAACTAGTGTGTGTGGTCATACTAGTAATGTCAGCCAGTGTTATAGTGTGGCTCATTGATGTTTTTTTAATAGTATGGACAACAACGGAGCTCTATGGCACAGAGGAATAAGATATACCAGGCTTTGATACATACAATACTTTTTAGGAGGATCAATGCATTGTTGGCTTTAGTCTTCTCATTTGTTGATAAAAAGAGCAGAACATATCACCAGACATAATCTTTATGTACAAGACATGTTACTAAAGACTAAAATCATGCATTTGCAAAACAACATACCCTTCAGGAGAGAAAGACTTGTCACACCAAGTTGAAGACATGGGTGATGGCAAAGAGGAGCAAGTTAACTGGTTATTGAAATTGGGAGATTCAACTTGATTGTTAGAATCAAGTGCTGGGACAAACTGCATTGAGTTAGCAACACAAGAGTGCTTGCATATGTAAATTGCTCAGAGTTACATTCTCTCATTCAAGTAAGTATATGTTGGTATCAAGTTATCCATTTAACCTGGTAGGATCAAATTACAACCACATAATTACTAAGATGGCTTAGGCAGAATGCAGCCAGACTGTTCTTCAACAATATGGAAGTGACATATAGATAGCAATAGTCATTAATCATTAATTAAAGTCATTAATTTTATTGTGAAGTGAGAACAACTGTGAGTAAAATGAAATTCAATTCAGTGTCAAAGCAAATCATATTGCAGAGTAGCTAAACATTGTATAAGCTTTATGTATATCAAAATAAGAAACTTGTTATTTCTTTGTTTTTTTGCAGTTAAAGTCTTACAAAATACTCAAAATCATGGCTCTCGCCTCAGGATCATCAGTTTGAATCCAGTGGACATGTGTGGAAGTGTTTTTTGACCCACTGATGTTCTCCAGAAGTGTTCCAGACATGTTGCTTTTGAGAGATGTTACTGAAAGGGCATCTTGGTTATGGAAATATTCTGTGGCATCTTCTTCTCCCACAAAGTCAAATAATATCTACATAATGATACATGAAGAAAATCTTTGCATTCACTGAAAAAGATATCTTCTGCACAAATCAGACATTTTTCCTTGGGCCCAGACACAACTTACTCAGGTTCTACCTATTGTGAGAATTTAGGAGTTATGGTTTGTCATCAGACAAAATACAAAGGACAATACCAGTATTTTAGAACAGTCTGTTTCTGTGTACAAAATATCAGTAAACTCATTCAAACGTCTGGGAGTTGTATCTATGTTTTTTTTTACATTGGATGTATGTAGGACAAGGCATCAGAGAAAGCTTTTTGCTCCTGGTCATCCCTGACACTTTTAAAATCTCAACCCCCCTCCAGTCATTCAGTTTTGGGTAGGCTGCCAGAATGTGACTTCTGAACTCCTCTGCACTGTTTTCATCACCAGTAAAAAGAATTTAGGGCAAATGACATCCATTTTTTTAAAATTCACAATCTGTCCTTAACCTTATGAAACAAAGAGATATTTTCCTCAAAAACATGTCCAAAGAGGCCATACTACTGTGGAATATACAGTAATCAAGTCTATCAACAATTATGCCCTTTAACAACAACCAAAAAATTAAGTCTTTGCTCCCCAAGGCCAGCTGCATTGAGTGTGTCTTTTTCTTCTCTTGTTGGTACCACCATCTGAGTAGTGTTGTCCAAACAGAAGTATGATCTTGTATAGCTTGACTAATGTCTTGCAGTGGTTACAGCGGTTACCAGGAGTCCTGTCAGCAATATTCTGCACACTTAGCTGGAAAACAAGATGTTCTTTTATTTACTGAATGGTGACTTGGTGGGGTTAAGCAAACATATAACATACATATATTATTATTAACACAGATCTCAAGTAAATGCCAATGAAATGACTTAATATTTGAATGACAGAGTACAACACTATTAATGACTTCCAGGAGAGACTGTCTGAAAATATTCGCCATTATCCCCGTATTTAAACGATATCACGTCTCCACCCTCTCGATGACAGTTGCCTTTTCACTCCACATTCCAGAGCGGCGTTTAGTACAACCATAAACATAAACACACTTGATTTCCGATGTGAAATCAAGTTGTAATCGAACATAAAATCAAACCTTACTTTTTCAACTAGAGCTCCTACATCTGACAATAACCCTTGTTAAATGTAGCGACATGCAGGGTTGGCTGAAAGATGACAGTTGAAGTGACGTGACAGCATGTTACACTCAAAAGCAGTCCTGGTCAAGTTGCAGAGAAAATTTGTTCCTCGTCCAGAGTTAATTAAAACACAACAGAGTCCGCACTAGTGATGATGATGATGATGCACTAGTGTAAATTTAGCCATATGATGTCAAACATTATATCATTTGGCAAAAGTTAGCCATTTCCTTTAAAGTTGTGTGCACAAATCTAACGGGGCAAAGTTGGCTTGACTGTTTGGTCGTTCTAACAGTACTAGCTGGTTTAAGGCTTATGCCAGCAAGGCACATATTATGAAACCTCTCTTTCAACCTATAACATTAATGTTAAATCAACAGTATTGCTATTGTTAGCCCCGAATAGCCCCATTCCATATACAAAGATAACATGAGCCTTAAGCTTTTTAATCACATAGCGTTAGGCATGCTATGTTAGATGTTATGTCTCTACAGAGAATACACTGGAAAATATTGGTAATAATGGATAGGAACAAACCAATGTTTACTCGTCTTCTGAGATGATTAACTTGGCCCCAGCCTTAACCTCAAGGCCAATTCAAATTCTACCATGAAGGTGGTGCTACAGGAGAGATAATTCTTAGGGGAGGGAAACACTATTTTAGGGAAAAGCAGAATATGACATAAGACCCCGATAGCCACCTCTCCATGGGGGAAGAGCATACTATCTTACTTTTAACAGTAGCTAGCTAGTACTGTGTAGGAGTATTAATACTTTATTAATCAATTACCTATTATTGGGAGCACTACCTCCTTTTTGGTTAGGATTTGTTAGTGCCAGGAGGAAGCACTAACCCTTGTTCAATTTAGTAAGTGAATCAGTCTCCATACCGTAAGTTCTTGTCCCAAACAGTGACCTCTGACTGTTGCTCAGAGAAACAACCAACCACTTTAGAATAAATGAAGACATTTATTAATAGCTAAGGTGAGGATACATGATACAGAATAAGATAATATAAATAAAAATAAAATAAATAAATAATAAGGCCTATAAATGGTAATACAAATAATAAGGAAAATTATTCAGCAAGAGTGGCTCGAAGTGTGTGACTCGAGGCTTAATGTATTTCAAAGGGAATGCTAAGGGAATTCAACATCAACCCTTGATCACAAAGCCATGTTATGCCTTACTGTTAAGGTGTTTCGTCGTGTTAGAGGCGTCATCTCGGCAGGCCCAGTGCTGTTTCGTGTAGCATCATCAATGGATTTGCAGTGAAAGAGCCCGGATCAAGCTGTGGACTGTGGGCATGTCTTCATGGGTGTGGTGTTGAAGGAGTCAAGCCGTTTCAGGCCGCTCTGACAGCCGGCGTAACTTCTAGTTTGCAGTATTACTGTCAAAAAGCTGGTAGAGACCCAGTTTCAAGTGTTGTTTTCTTCTTCAGGAGTTTAAGTTGAGGATTCAGGTTTTGGTTGGCTTGTAATAACTTGAGTTGAGTGCCGAATAAAGTTTAATCTGACTACACTGAAAAGCAGCGGGGAAATGGAAATGCAAATGGGAAAGGAAATTGTCTTTTTAAAAGCTAGTTTAAAGTCTGTATTCTTAGTTCAATTTGTGAATCAGGTTATTTATTTCTCTTTTTAAAACTGCATTTTCAAATAGATTTTCTATTTATTATATATTTAGGAATTCATTCATGTATTTTTAAATTATGTAGTTCTTGACTGTTTTATGTTCTTTTTGTAAATCCTGTTTTAATTTGAACTATTTATTGATGATTCATATTTCATTTGTAAATTATTTTTATAATTTGTCTTTTTATTGCCCATTAAATATCAAATAATAAATTGCTTTCTATTTATTCATAGATTAATTAATTTGTAAAAAAAAAAAAAAAAAGCATTCTTGTTTTTATCATAGAATTAGTTATTAAGTAATGAAATGCTTTATTACTATTTCCATGACACTGGTCCTCTATAGCGGCAGACAGAAAAGTCTTCATCCTTGATTTAAAGGAACTAAGAGTTGGAGTAAACCTGCAGTTTTCTAGGAGTTTGTTCAGATATGTGGTGCAAAGAACTGAATGCTACTTCTCCATGTTTAGTCCCCATGGAGATCATCTAAAGTTGAGCTTCGCATCTAAGGAGACATGTCTACAAAGTCAGGGAATTACAGACCATATGCTGTTTACGCCTTAAACTTTTTATTCACTTTGTTTTTTTATTGTATTGCTGCACATTTGTTGTTTTGACAGTCCCTAAGATAATTACATATAAACTTGAAAACAGATTATTTGCATCTCTTGATCTGACATCCACATGAGCTGATGTCATATGCCAGTATTTCAGATTTGTATTCACCATGTCATTATAATTATTATGTTCACCAAATTATGAGCCTGTCCTCCTAAGAAAAAAACGCCAAAAATTCAGTCGCCAAAAACAACCTTTAGTTAAGTTTCAGATACAGACGCCATCTAGCAGCTGTAGTAATTATCACATCATAAAACATCATAAAAGTTTTGGAAAGCGGCATATTACCCTCCTATGTGTTGTTCTGAAAACACTTCAATGGGTCATTCTGGAATACAGGTATAATCGACTTATATGGTTGTTTAATTTGGAGGACTTCTTGCAAATTATAGGTGAGCGTAATTAACTGACATGTTTAAGAATTTAAATATATAGTAATGATAATGGTTATTTTCCACCGTTGAGTTTTGTTTGTACTCTTTTGCAATTGACATCACACTAATAATAAACTCACACACTAATTTTCTTAAAGTAACCTCAGTCATTCCCATCCTCTCCAACTCCGGCACAAATGCAGAAATGTCTTACCATAACCATTGAAAAAAATCTTAGTTGTACAATATTTTAAGGGGTACTCAAATTATTCAGTATGTCTCTTCCATAAATTTTGGGGACTCACAAGAGACAGAAAGAAAAACAGAATAGTCAAAACCGGTGCAGCAGTAGCCGAGACGTTTTTAAGTCTTTTGGTCAAAGTCCAAGTCAAGTCTCAAGTCTTTGAGATGTGACTTGCAAGTCAAAAAGTAAGTCTTTTGGTCTATCAGGGCTTTGTATGCAGATTATAATTGCTGAATCACATCCCTGCTTAAACACATTAAAACAGGGATCAGTGCTATAAGCTATAATGATTAGGCAGCATAGTGCACTTAAAACTGATTTACTTTAAAAGTATAAAGAAACATAACTGGACTTAATCTGAAGTTGTTTTTTTTAGTTCAGTTGACTGACCATGTTTAACATTATACCTACTATTCAGTAGTAGTTCAGTTAAATGTTAATGCAGTGCTAACTCACATTTTCATGTTGAAACTACCTTATGTTTTTTACAGTGTAATTTGGAGCGCTGTCCGTGTTGATAGTGGTACTGAATGCACACAACTGAACCAATGACCCAAATGCAATGTGGCTTTAATTTGAAACATCAGAAGGATAAAAATTTATAGACGAATTTAGAGTAACATCAGACTCTGATAATTTGTTATTAATATTATGAAGATCTGAGTGTACAGACACACAAGGCACAGGCACACAAGCCGCCACGATGGACAAAAACAGTTATAAGCCTAATTCCAAAGCTCTGAAAGGCAAATTGTAACCAGAATGCACACACAGACACACCGTGTTGTCAGTGCCAGTGTCCTGGCTGTGTTTACAGGACGCATGAACCATTACGCACAGGTGACAGGTATGTTACAGTCATTTTAAATGCCTAGATATTTTATCACAAATATCTTTTGCAGTTGGCGGCCGCACACTTCATTGTCTTGTTTAAAACAGGGCAGGATGGCATAAAAAAATTGGCTTATTCCTAATAACTAGTGCAATTGAAAATGCATTAATAACACAAAAAATATTTTACATAACCAAAAAGTATATTTTTAACTACTAAAAGCAGGAACTAACATATACATAAGTGATTTGTGTGTCAGAATATTTTCACAGATTCAGGGAGGAAAATAAACAATGTACTGGAGAGGACAGAAAACTATAGAGCTACTCATTTATGTGTAAAGATACGCTAATTGATTTTTTTAAATGAAAGGCTTCTCTCATCTGAATTTAGAATTTTCTACATTTTATTCTGGTGCCAGCAGCTGAAAGTGTGCATTATAGAGATGTGCTTAGCTCCTTTAGGTTGTTATGCATGACAGTTTTGCAGCTCTCCAAAAGGCACAATGCATTCACTGTAGCATTTTTCAATATTAGGAGTCACCAAGTCAAGTCTCCTCAGCTTTTTAGTTAAAAAAAGTTAGTAAGCTGAGTCTCAGAGCAGAGGAGTCCAAGTCTCATATCTCCAGCTTTGGTCCCTGGTATGGGTCAAACTCCAAAACAGTGGACTCCAAAACAGATACATTTCCCCTACATTTGCGGCCAGTGCATGTCTTATCATACTCACCCTGCCTAGTCAACACCCACATCCTTCAAACCTCACAACCACTGAACAATTGATTTTTTTTTATGTCAAAATGATTTAAATGGGACATTTAAGTATGCAACTGTTCATTTCATCAGCTATTATTCCAGCTGTTGCCAGCAAATTTACTCAGCTGTAGGTAATTAGTGTTAATTCCATGAGTTGACCAAACAACAAAACATGAACTGTTGGTTGTTTTCTGGTTAATATGCTCTCTGCATGCCTGTGTCTGCAGTATTTAAACTCAGCAAGAGACAGTTTTGTGAAAGAAGAAACATCACTCTGTACGCATTTAATGTTTGAAAAAATAAGGGCTGTTTTTGCTTTTCAAGACCAACAGAGAGATCAGTCTTCTTCTACATATAAACACACACCTGTAGGTGAGGAAGAAAAGAGGTAGAGTCTGTGACATCATGGAATGTGTTGTAGTGAAAAATCTTAAGGCAAGACAAGTTTATAACGCCTCTTGCAATTACTGTAAAAGTGCTTCACATGAGACATAAAAAGGCATTAAGAGAAACAAGAGACAATATAAAAAGACACACCAATAGGTTTTAAAAGAGTAAAAATAAAAAAGAAGATAAAAATAAACTTAAAACGAATGAGGCAGATATGACTGACAGCTTATCTGAATCTCTGAAGTGTACAAGGTCAACAAAACAATTTTTTTTTTATCTTAGACTTATTGTGTTGCCTTTAAGGCACTAGTGCAGTGTCCATTCAAAATGTTCCTGTTCAGAACAGGCCAGTGGCTTATTATTGCTAGAGAACCACATATATATGTATCAATTCACAAATGTATAGTTTAAAACAATAAGGAATTAATAAATTAAAAGGTTTAAATCCAGACAGACACTTCACTAGTGAGACTAAACAGAGGTTGAACCATAAAGGCAGTTTATGGCCTTCCATTGGTTGATTCTGCTGCCAATCAAACGTGACTGTGCTCCTATTGGCTAGTTTTACTGCCTCCGCCTCAGTTTTTTTCTCCTGTGTGCATTCTTTCCTCTTAGGCAGTTTAACTGAGTGGGGTGCGTGCCTTTGACCCGCTGTGATGTGATTGTGTTTATATTAAACGGTCCCTGCCGCACTTAAACACTTCCTGTTAGTCATTCAAGAAAGCTGGCTGAATCTGTCCACATGCGTTTCTATATCCACTCTAATTCACACTGTAAATGCTAGAGAGGCAGTGTCGTAAGTAAATAATTTCATAGTTGCATTATAAGTTAATGTTAAGAATGTTATTTACATGAAAAAGCATTTGATTTGTTTGTTTTTTAAAAATGTTTTATTTACATGTACTTACATTGGGGAAAAAATGCTGCCAACAAAATGGTGGTTGTTTGTATTCTGTCTCTGTGTAAGATGGTGTAAAGAGCCACAATAAACAGCAAGTAAAGCTTACTACGACTTGATTCATCATTTTGCAAGCAAGAGTTTAGCTAGTTGGATAGCTGCAGCTATGACAACTCATGATGTCAATACTGAAATGGTGATACATGCTTTTTAAAGGTTGCTTAGATTACTGCAGCTCTCCTTCAAATACATTTCCTAATATAATTCATATACATATAATTCAGAATGCTGCAGCCAGAATTTCGACTTATACTAAAAACAGAGATCACACTACCGCACTTCTCTCTACACTGTGCTGACCACCTGTATTTGACTTTAAAGTCCTTTAACTGGTTTATAAAGCCCTACATCACCTTTCTGTTGCTGTTATTTTTTTATTTTTATAATTACAATAAAACCAATAGTAAAACATTAAAAACAAGACATTATTTTAATGTGATCACATTAAAAGCTCTGAATGGGGGCCTTTCAGACATCTAATGGAGTAGCATTAGATGTCATCACACTGTAAGTCTGACTTGACTTACAGTAGCAGCGGTTAGTCATTACTAGCATAACCAGCATATGCAGCTGTTTCTGATAAATATGACACTTTTGGATGTCATGATTAAAGGTGAATATTAATGAGTAATACAGCTAATTATTAACATCTTGATAGAAGATGAGAAACATTAAGAAACATTTTTGATAATGCATACAGTCAGCGTTTGAAACAACTGTTTTCAGAGTACTAACTATCACTAGTAAACTGATCTTGTGTAGAATTGGTGGAGTGCTTCTTTAAAGGGACAGGTTCACAATTTTTCAAGTGTGTCTTAAAACAGCAGTCAGGTGTCCATATGAACAGTGAAAGAGGTTTTCCTCGCTGTAATCATTCCTCCTGTTCATACTGACTATTAAAAGATCCCCTTCAAATGTGCTTTCAATGTAAGTGATGGAGGCCAAAATCCACAGTGTGTCCACACAGTCATTTAGTGCAAAAATGCATTTAAAAGTGTATCTGAAGCTTATAGTCACAGATTTAGTCATATCAAGTGGATATCTGCCACATTTACAGTCTTTTTAGCATCAAATTCCCTCTTTGTGTTTCTTCAGACAGTGTTTCCCTGTTGAGCTGTGGTGGAAGTATAGTAACAAAAAGAGGGACTTTGGCACTAAAAAGACTGTAACGTTGAAAGATATCTACTTGATTTGACTCATTAGTTCATTTGGGCATCTGACTGTTGTTTTAAGACAGACTTGAAAAATTGTGAACCGGCCCTTTAAGGTCTTAATCAAATTGCTATTTTATGGTTGAACTATATTGGCTTATATTTTTCTATAGCATGTCCAGTCTTTACCTCTGTGACCTGTGATAGACTTGACTCTGTCCTCTCTCTGTCCCTCACAGGACTGATTGACTACAACTTCCACTGCTTCAAGAAAGCCATTCAGGAGGTTTTTGATGTCCGAGTGAAGGTTCAACAGAACCGTAAACTCCTCAGTCAGAGGAGATGGAGCAAACTGACTATGACCAACGGAGTGCTCAACAACCAACACTGAAAACTGGCAGCCAAATGTACCTGAACTGCACTCTGACAAATACATAAGACTCCATCCTTATTCGCAGGAACATCAACTTTTTCATCTTACTGGGAATCCACATCTAAAGCGATACGTGAGAAGTGTGTAAGCACAGCTGAAGCATTCTGTACGTTCAATCTACAACTCCGACCTGCGTTCAGCGTCTGTGTCCACAGAACCAGCTGTCTGTCTTGTCAGCAGCAGCTCTTGATTAGCTGAGAAGACAGCAGCAGGACAAACTGTCTGCACATTATACAGGAAGTAACCAATATTGTTTTATTTATTCATTCATTTATTTAATTTCTCGTCCCCATGTAGTGGTTGGGGGGAATCTACCTACAATATATTGAAATCAGAAAACTCATAGCAAACCTGGGGGCCTTGATCAATCATTATAGATACCATTAATAATGCTTATAAACAGAAGGGGATTTGTGTCATTTGAATGGCTGCTTGTAGAGCTTATGCGTCACTAAATGCACCACAGAAAATATATAGACTTGGGACGTAAAAAAAAATGCAAGGGGTCCTGTAGTAGCGCGTGTGTCTTGGAGCCAGTGTGGATTGTTACATTTGATAAAATGGAAGCTTATCTGTTCTGTGAGCCAGCAAATGACGGACGGTTTGTGCATGGATTTCCCTTTAAACACCAAATCACTCCTGAGTCTCTGTGGAGAGCAGTGACAGCAGTGCCCCATGTAACACTGGAGTATACACACTGTTATTAGTGTGTGGGTTTCACCTTCCACCACTGAGTCAATCTGAGAGGCATTTTGAGCAGTTAACACCCTTAAAGGTATACTATGCAGGATTTCCCTAAAAAAAGCACCACTCACTCTCTCTCTCTCTCTCTCTCTCTCTCTCTCTCTCACTGGTTGAGCTGGAGAGGAGGGACCAACTTTGAATGCTGTGTTTACAAACACCAGCTGACAAATCCTGCATAGTATGCCTTAAAATTATAATATTTAGCACACTTAATTTGACTCAATGTTGGAGTTAAAAGTCACATATGACCAAGAAGGTATTTAGCCAGTTTCACACAAACTCCTTCCAAAAGATTTGAACTTTGAATAATAATGAAGACCATGCAAAACAATACCATCAGATTGTGCCTATTTGATTTAATAATAAATAATAATACATTTAATTTGTACTGCACTTTTAATTCATTGTGAAACTCAAAGTGCTACAGTATTAATAACATAGAACACACAACATAAAGAAAATAATAAAGGTTAAGATGAAAAAGCCTCCCTTAATAGAAGGGTTTTTAGGCCTTTTTTAAGAGTCTAGGGTCTGTGCTGTCCTCAGATGGTTAGTAAGCTGTTCCACAAGCATAGTGCAGCAGAGCAGAAGGCTCCATCCCCCATGGTGCAGAGCTTAGTACTGGGGATCCGGAGGAGCAAGCTGCTGGCAGATCTGAGGGTGCGGGTGGAGGTTTGTGGTATGATCAGTTCCTGGAGGTAGGGAGGCGCATGTCCTTGATGGATTTGTATGTGAGCAGCAGGACTTTGTAGTCAATCCTGAAGGAGACACGGAGCCAGTGCAGTGAAAACAGAATTGGTGTTACCTATTTGCGTTATCGCACTGTCATCAGGATCCTGACAGCGCTGTTCTGAATGTACTGGAGCTTCTGGATGCTCCTGCTAGGGATCCCTGTGAAGAGCACATTGCAGTAGTCCAGTCTGAAGGAGATGAAGTCATGGACAAGTTTCTCTGCATCTGACAGGTTAGAGAGGGGCAGAGTTTAGAGATGTTTTTGAGATGGTAGAAAGAGGTTTTGCATAGATGTCTTATATGGTCGTCATCAATCAGCTGAGGGTCAAACCTAACACCCAGATTAGTGACTAAGGAGTAAAGGCAGATATCCTGGCCGTCAAAGGTGAGATGAGGTATGAGATGCTGACATGTCCAAGGGGGAGCTGAGAACTGATCCTTGCGGAACAGGGAGCATTTTAGACCTGCATTCTCCCAGTGAGACATACTCAGTCCTACCGTGCAGAAAGGTGCAGAGTCTGAAGGTCCAATGGTGGTGTGGAGGTGCTCTAAGAAAGTGTGTGATCACAGTCTGCAACCTCACCACTAGATGCCACTAAATCCTACACACTGGACCTTTAAGACAGAAATATGTACTTGTTTGACATATTTTAGTATTTTGATAATAAATAGGTTCAAAATATACCATATCATAATTTTTATGTAATGCCTGTGGAGCTCCCTTGTGTTCTTAAAATAGAGCATAAAGGTACTCAAATTCACATGACAACTTGACAGCTGTAATTACTGTTATTAAGAGAATTTTGGGAGCTAAAAACAGACTCACACGCCAGAGAAAAGTTTAGTAACCCTCATTAGAACTGTGAGAAAATATGTATGTGGTTAAGCATTTCAGTTCAGTCTGTGTCATGTAGACATTTGCACTGTAAAACCAAAGTGTGTTTTTATTGGTCTGAGGGCTTTTTAAATTATACATATCCTGTTTTCTGAGCAGGAAATATAATCTTACAGTGCAAGCCCCATGTAAGATATTTCAATTAACACAATCAACATTATTTTTTGCCAAGCCTTTGATCAGCTACTTAACCAAACCTGCTTTTAATTGAACACACACAGTACTGACACTGCACTTTACTTATTTTGTCTGGTTTGCTGTGTGATCAAAGACATTCAGTTCACTGTTTGATAATGAATGTATATTTAGTTGATTTATGTATTTATTAATGTTTGTCATTAAATCTATTTTAACACTACACTGTCTCTATTTCTTAAGCTGTATGAACACATGTTGAATGAAAGAATGAACATTGAACCTCAGTTTTATGCTAACAACATGGATGAAAAGCCCTCAAATCTACAGTTACAGTTTCATAACTGGTCAAACCCCATCTGCTGATGAAGATCGTGTGATATGACTAAAAGCTCCAGAACTACTAAATACACCTTATGGTGAGGTTGTTTTCTCAACTATGTTTTCAAAATTAAAGAATTATCTTCGACCTCAATGTTGCAGGTTATTTCTGGTAATTACCAGAAAACTACACATTAAGCCTAGACACTAGAAATTAAGTGTTACCGTGTTACCATTTTCATCAATACATTTCTGACCTGAGGGAATCAATGCACGGTGCTCTGGCATTGGACATCTTGGGGTTGGAATACCCCCAGACCCTCAGGGGCCCTGAAGGCCCCAGGTTCCCTGTGTCGCAATTACTTGTTGACAAAACAATCTAACCACTACATCTGTACATTCATGACCTTAAAACAGTAGCTCGCACAGTCTCACACAAGACTCATTTAGTAGCTGTTCTGGAGCTTTCAATCATATATACAATATTCCTCAGTTGCTCATCTAGCAGATCAATCTACAAGCTGACTATATTCAAAATGTCCACAACAGCTACAGTACTAATTGGACTTCTTCAAATTTGATTAATTGCAAAAGAGTTTGGAAATATTCACCACTAAAAAACAGTAAGGAGCTAAAATGGTGAAGGCCCCATGGTCAATTTTTGCATTTTTTCCCACCAACACCAATTTATTACACTAATTCTAGCCTCCCTTCATTGGCTCCCTATCCATGTTACATCAGACTTGAAGGTACTTCTGGTGACTAATAAAATCCAAAATGGGCATGCTCCTTCATACCTGTCTGATATCTTTCAACCTTATATTCCATCCTGTGCTATCCACTCTCAGAATACATGGATCCTGTGTGTACCCAGAGTTAAAAAGTAGTCAGCAGGCTGCAGGGCCTTTCCTATCAGGCCTCCTTCCTCTGGAATAATCTCCCTGCTGACATCAGACAGTCTGACTCTGTTGAGTCCTTTATATCTAAACTTAAATGCAGTTTAAATATGAATTACAAACTGACTAGCAGATATCTCTGCTCAACAACACAACATAATACAAAAGAGCAGGAATACAGCTTTATCTTTTTCTGTTTCCCTCAGGTCCCTTCTGCATATTTTTCCTGACTTTTACTGGCTCAGATATGTTCCATATATATTTTCATAACTCATTCAATCACTGATCCTTTTGTTGAGCTGAGAACATCAGAATAGTTGACTCAAATTTCGTCACATATAGCATTTCTCTTGCAGGATGAATATTGAATACCAATTGACTGAGGAACAGCTTCTTTCCCAGAGCTGTGGCCTCCATCACACCCATCCCTGAACCACAGAACAGATTACAGGAACTGTGAGCGTGCGCACATACACACACACATCAAGGACTGTGACACACACACAATTACGAGAAACATAATTACGAGAAAAGATCTCGTAATTATGAAATAGTTTTGTTATTATTAGGAGATCCTGATCTCGTTATTATGAGAGTCAAGTTTATTTATATAGCACATTTCATATGACAGGTGTAAACTCAATGTGCTTCAAGATTAAAAGCAAAATACATAGGCAAAGATCATATAAAATGACAAAAACATGTAAGCAGGTATTACACTGTTGTAGTTGACCTTAGTTCATGTGGTGGAGAATTCCAGAGAGTAGGACCATAACGACTGAAGGCACCATAAGCTGATTTAGAGGTTATTGTAGGTATATTATAGTGAGGAGACCTTTGCTTGATGATCTAAGGGATCTGTGCGGTGTGTACTCAGTGAGCATGTCAACAACATAGGAAGGAGCTAAGCCATTCATAGATTTAAAAACAAGAAGTATTTTAAAATCAATTCTTTGTTTTACTGGGAGCCAGTGAAGAAAATATAAAATAGGAGTGATGTGTTCAAACCTTTTGGTTTTAGTTAATAGTCTGGCTGCAGCATTCTGAATTTTGTCGGTCCAGCAAAAAGTGCATTACAGTAATCTAATGTATTGTATTGTATGGTAGCCCCTGTACCCATTCAGTGTGTGAATGGGTGAATTGACTTGTAGTGTTAAAAGCGCTTTGAGGGGTCAAGATGACTAGAAAGGCGCTATACAAGTACAGTCCATTTACCAAGAATTCGCCCTTGAGGGACTCCATATGGAAATCCAACTTCAACTGATTCAAAGTTACCAATAGAAACAGAAAAAGATCTTCCAGTAAGATAGGAAGGAAGCCAATTCAACTGTATCGAAGGCTGCACTGAGGTCAAGAAGTACAAGAATAGAGACTTTATGGTTGTCTGACCTAATTTTGAGATTGTTAACAACTCTAACCAGGGCAGTTTCTGTACTGTAGTTAACTCTAAAACCAGACTGGTAAACATACAACCTTTTCAAGAATTTTTCTCAGGAATGGAAGGTTTGAGATTGCTCTGTAGTTCTCAAAAACACATGGATCAAGATTACTCTTTTTCAACAATGGTGTTATAATAGCATGTTTTGTTTGATACCTGTGGGGAAGATTCCAGAGGGTAGGGAGGCATTAATAATCTCAAGGACATTATCTACTGTTGTTGATTAAATAGCGATGATGTGAAGATAATGAAGGAATCTCTGCTGACACCATCTTGCTTGTATAAAAAGGTTTAATACAAAGACGTCCAGCATCAAAACAGACAACATGGATTGCCTGGAGAGGATTCAGAGCCAATTGGAATCTCTCTCTCTAACAGCCCTAAATACCCACTTATAAAGGCTGGTACATACCTCAGTAATACAAACACCATGTGGAACTTCAGATACTACACTACCAAGCACCTGAAAACATTTTTGAACAACTCATAGGCATTGGGTCAAGAGCACATGTTGTATAACTTAACTGCTGCACCATTTCTTGTAGTACTCTATGTTGAATAAGAGCGAAGTTGGACAGAGTTTAGGCAACATGGCACTGAGTTAAGACTGTGAAAGAAGAGAGGTCACACCCACCAGCAGAGGAAGCCACAATAATATTCCTAATATTGGAAATTTTATATTTAAAGTATGAGCCAAATTTATTACAGTTCTCTGAAGAGTGGAGTTTAGCAGGTATTTGTCTAAGAGGGTTAACCAATTTATCAATTTATTTATCAATTGAGCAAAACAGCAACTTAGAATTATTCAAATCTTCAGTAATAATTCAAGAAAAGTAGTGCTGTCTAGATTTTTTTCATTTCTTTGTTATATTCACTGAGCAGGTTTTTATAGATATCATGATTAACCTGTAATTTGATTCTTACGCCACTTGCGACTCAGATTTGTGGCAAGTTCTTTTTAGTAACGGAAAAGTAGCGGAAAGTAATCAAGTTACGTTACTTTAATATTGTGATACTTGGATTAGGTTACTGATTACATTTTTGAACAGGTAATTAGTAATTGTATCAGAATACATTTTTAAAGTAACCCCCCCAACCCTGTATATCAAGGCCTTTAATAACCAGCTCAAGAGTGTGACCCTGATTATGAGTAGGCCCGGCAGTGTGCTGTATGAACTCAAAAGTTGATAACGTGTCAGTGAACTGGTCAGCAAAATGGTCTGTGGTGTTATCAATATGAATGTTAAAATCACCAGAAATAAGAATTGAGTCATACTCAACAGTAATTTTAGATAAAAGCTCACCAAATTCAGATAGAAAGCCTTTTTTTAAGCTTTGGAGGGTGGTAAACTTTGAGCACTAGACTTGGATATACAGACCTGATGACCAGAGTCAAATACTCAGAAGTAGAGTAAGAACCAAATAATATGATTTACATGATAAAATATCTGAAAAAAAACACCACAGTGTTGCTATTATTATTGCTATTATTAAGCCTTTGACCTCCTGGACACTAGGATCCAATAGGAGGAGACCACAAGGCACAGTGCAGGGATTATACAGTATATTCCATATAACCTGGAAACCTCAGGAAGCCATAGGAAGAGCTGGAGGCTGGAGAGAAGGATGCCTGCTCAGTCTGCTGCTACCACAAAATCAGTGGATGGATACAGGATGGTTGGTGGTTCACTCTTTTCCTCCTTTATACTCACAGCCTCACACATTCATATCAGCCACAAGAGCTGTATACTAAAACTGCATGGATTCAAAGATCAATATCCAATAAATGGTGAACTAATAATCTCTTCCCTAATATGGTGGCCTTCAAGTGTTTGGTGTTGAACAGGTAAGATGGAACACTTCAATTTTGGATCCATTAATGATTAGTGAAAACATGGCATGCTGAGGGAACAAGGAAAGAGTGAAATCATTACACCAATGTGTAAATGTGTTGTTTTTTTTGTCCATCACATTTGGAAATACAGGGTTGGTTTTACCCACATTATAAAAAACCCATTTTATGGTGGCAGTTACAATGAAATGAACTGAGGACACTGTAACTTACTGTTTTCAATGTTATTTTAAACACAGTGAGCACCACAATCTAAATTACATTTGTATTGTTTAATATGTTGGTGTTCCCTCACTGTTTTCTTCAGATTTTGATCAGCTGTAGTGCTGACGTACAGGGCAAATGTATAGCTGAACAATTAATTAACAATTAATTTCATTCCATTTGGTCAGGTAGTTTTCTTTTTGATTGTGTAATTGTTGTAATAGTGGATGGTGTACAGTCAGAACAGACTCTGTCTCTGCCTCCATGCTGAAGCATTATGCTGACCAGCTGTTTCCGGTGTTCACAGGCATCTTTAACACCTCACTGGAGACATGCCACGTGCCAGCCTGCTTCAAATCCTGCACCATAATCCCTGTCCCCCAAAAAACAAGGTCCACATGACTTAATGACTACAGACCCATCCCCCTGGCCTCTGTGGTAATGAAGTCCATTGAGTGCCTTGTGCTGTCCCACCTCAAATCCATCACAGACCCACTCCTGGACCCCCTGCAGTTTGTCTACAGAGCAAACAGGCCTGTAGACAACACAGTCAACATGGCCCTCCACTTCATCCTGCAGCACTTGGAATCTTCAGGAACCTATGCCAGAATCCTGTTTGTGGACTTCAGCTCCGCCTTCAACACGGTCATCCTGGTTCTCTGACAGGACAAACTCTCCCAGCTGAATGTACCTGACTCCACCTGCAGACTTCCTGTCTGACAGGAAGCAGCATGTGAAGCTGGGGAAGAATGTCTCCGACTCCCTGACCCTCAGCACTTGTTCCCCTCCAGGCTGCATTCTTTCTCTAGTTCTCTTCTCCTTGTACACCAATACTTGCACCTCCAATCATCAGTCCATCAAGCTCCTGAAGTTGGCAGATAACACCACCCTCACTGCGCTCATCTCTGGTGGGGATGAGACTGCCTACAGGCGGGAGGTTAACCATCTGATGATTTGGTGCAAACAAAAGAACTTGGAGCTCACCACTCTAAAGACAGTGGAGATGGTTGTGGATATCAGAAGGAGTCAGTGCCGTGGATGCCCCAGAGTGTGGCCATAATGCCCGTTCTAAAATTAACTACCCATACGGACAGTTGGCATACCCTGTTTTGGCTGGCTGTTGTGCCCTTAAAAGACAGTTGCACTTTCCTCGTTTAAAACTACATGCACCGCAGTGGATAAACAGACTCAACGTTTCCCAGTGTCTCCATCATCACGCTAGACATCAACAGTAGTGCAAGATTTCTCCCACTCCCGCAAATATATGCGTAACATTAACATTAACAGCTAACCCGCTAGCTAACATTAGCTAACAATTAATGTTATGTGATAAGTGTAAGCAGCTAAACACTGTACAGTGTAAGTATTAATACACGTTGTGTTTACCAGTCACACACTCTCCTACCAGGCTCTTGGAAGCAGTCAAAATTATTTTCTCCAGCTGCTAAGACTGCCTGTTTGTCTTTTTGAGCTCCTTATCATCTGTCACAGTGGTATTTGACAGCTTGACATATTCCATTTCTGCAGTAGAGACATTGGAAGATGCTTTGGACTCATTTTCACTCATCATGAAGGCAGTAAAACACATTACACGACCCCTCAGAAACTCCTGCAGGTTAAACTGGACTAATGAAACACACACTCACTATAAACAGACTTTAAGACACTCGCTAGCCTAGCAACATTAATGCTACAAACAACCCATAATGCAACACTCCATGTAAGAATCAGTTTTACACATCTGATGTTCTGAACACATAATTGTCTAGCCATTAGCGGAGTATGCAAATTAACCTATAGACCGACATGCGTAACCGGTCACAAAATATTCTCTGTGGTTAACCATTGACATCCCTATCCAGGATATTGCTGCACAGTGTTGGCTAACTATGAACATACATAGAGTTTATAACTTGCTGTGAGATCTGATGGGTTGCTACTTTTTCAGTGTGATGCGACATTAAAACACACACACACACACCCAGACACTTCTCAGTTAAGACAGATCTGGAAAATCTGTTGGCCGTTACATGACCCGCAGCTATCATCTTAGTCTCTCCTTGAGAAGTTTCTCATTAGTGTGTTTAATGTTTAATGTAAAAAAGTGTTTTATGTCATTTTTGTGACTGCTCCTATGATCTCAAATGCAGATAGTTGCATGGGTGTTGAAACTTGTTCAGATTAATTTTGATCACCCTTAGCCCATTTAAAGACTTTATTTTATCATTTGAATATAACAATAACAATTAATATAATGAATTGTTCACATTTTTAAAAAATCAATTAGACAGAAGTTTGTGTAAAGGCAAACATTCAGCATACAGTTTTAATACTCTCAGCACTGACACTGACTCCTAATTGTTGATTGTATACTGTTTTCTCTTCATACAATATAGTTGTCACTTATTGTTATTGCACCTGAACCACTTACTACTTACCAATATTTACTGTTACTATTCATATTTATACTACTGTCTATACTGCCTTTATCTGACCCATAGTGTATTCATATTTATTCATATTCACATGTATACTGCTTATAACTGACCTATAGTATATTCATATTTATTCATTGTTTATTCCACACTTATACCACTGTCGATACTGGTTATATCTTCTATAGTGTATTCATATTTATACTATTGCTTATAGTGTTTACATCTGATCTATAGTGTTTACATCGTATTCCTATCATACCTCGAGCTGTTCATATTAACCCTTACTGTTTATTCTATTTATATATTATACATATGTACATTACACTGCACTGCACTTTACTGCTTCTTTTGCACTTCTGGTTAGATGCTAAACTGCATTTCGTCTCAGTACTTGTACACTGTGCAATGACAATAAAGTTGAACCTAAACTAATCTATGTAGATGTTTGTTTGTTCAATAAGGATGTTTCCAACAGTGCCCTCTCCGACTTTCCTGTTAGCTCTCTCACCTGGCAGGAAATATTAAACCTTTATCATTATCATTAGCAGATGGAGTCTGGTGACCTCATGTAAGTCACGGCATAACTCCGCCCACCTTGTACCTGAACAGAGGTAATGAGCAGAACATGTGAAATCACCTGTGTGAGAGTGTAGTACCTTTAAATAGACTGCAAGTGAGACACGATGCTGCAGGTATGATTCTTAGTTGCTCTGCTGTTGAACCAGAAACTGTGGATAAGATGATAAACACGTAAACTGCTGTTTGTTGGTGTATATGTAAGCTATGCAACTATCATTGAGGCTGAACTTTTTCATCCCTTGAGAGCTTTTTGTTGTTGGCAGAGATGGCTCATTATCCTTTTCATCGGGATTCAGCCATGACAAGCTGTGTTAAATGTGTTTACTACTCTATTGTTTAACCATGCTGTTAGTACTCATGTTTTTGTTGCACAAGCCATCCATTTAGGTTGGCATTAGTAAAACGTGCAATTTTGTGTGCTGAACTGAAATAGTGTTTAAACCACAATCACCACACACAAACCATCACTGTGGGGGAGAAAACCTAAAACACATCATACAATCAGCAATCAGCAGGAAAACAATGACAGGCCGGTGAGGACCAAAAGTGGGAACAAATTCAAAATTAACAACATGCTCAAATCAGCTGGTCATACAAGAGCAGGAACATTTTTAACATTTTGTAAATAATAAAAATATGGATATTTATATACTCGACATAAGGTGACTTTTTTCATTACTATTTTTTTCTTAACTTCCAATGTGGCAACCAACATATTTAATCCACACTGCTTTTGTGTGACTACATTCTCAAATGTTAAGACCAAAGAAGAAGCAATAGTGAGCCCTACAGATAAAGCTGGTTAATGCGCCCCTGCTTAAATCCAACCTAAAGGACAAATGTTTCATATGACTGTTTTCTGATCTGTGACCTCTACAGTTAAAGTCTGGTTAAGATAGTGGTCATGGTTTAAAGAAACCAATGTTCACTGTTGCTAGGAGACAGAGAGCAAACAGCAGTTTCTGGTGGCAGAGTCAGACACAAAAGGGTTTTGCAGTGCTGTAACAGTTCCACCTTTGCTCCTGACAAACATCATTCTCAAAAACCAAACTACCAATGCTGCTGTTTCCTGATGAGGACATTCTCAGTAATTAAACTGTTTAGTTTAGTTAGATATAAGTTGAGAAACGAAAAACATGCTGATGAGAGAACAACAGCAGTGGGAGACAGGTGACATGATGAGCCCCTCACATGACATGACAGGCATTTGCAATAACTTTACCACCGTTTACAGATGTAGACGGGTTCGTTTGGCTTAACAGGGTTTCACACATGTCCATCAAATCAATCCCACACTCCTTAATTAGACTGTGGAGCTGGAACACCTCATTCGAGTCTTCAAATGGTAATGAATCCTAATACAGGTACAGCAGCAGCATGATGACAGCCTGTGCTGCTGTTAAGAACATGAGATTTACTACATGACAATACGTCCTCACTGACAAACCAACATACTTTATCAACTGTCATTGACTACATTTGGATTTGTTCAAAGGCAAACTAATGTGTAGCTAACCCAAAACATGGAACATTATGATTAAAAATATACCACTGTTACATGAAAACCTTCTATATCTCTTAAATACCAACTGTTCTGGAGCTTTAAGCTTTAACTCATAATCCTTGTGATTTTTACATAAAACCCCATTTGTGATACTATTCACGGCCATTATAGCCATTCAGTGCATTTGCTTCTATAATTTCGCTCTATATAGTTTTAATTGTTACTGACAGAGTATGCCTCTCGTGCAGGATTCAAATTCTGCCTCTACACAAAAAGGATTCACAGGAAATGATGTGTGTATATACTGGAGGATGTAGAGTTCAACAAAGTATCAGGCTTGGCGTTGGGTTCAGGCTGTTTTTGTTGTGTGAAGTTTCGGGCTCAAGTCTGGTTTAGTTTTTGTTATTTTGAAATGTAAACAATGGAAAGAGAGTAACACCCACACACTTACTCCAAAGCCGCAATTCAAACTTTAATTCAAATAGATAACATTTCAATCCAAAACAGATCTTTGACCTGACAAAGTCCTGTTGCCAACATTGTTGCAGATATAGCAGCTGATATATTTTATTTCTATGTGCTGTGGACCGCCATTGTTGTTCAAAAACTTTTAAAAACACATCAGTGAGCCACACTTCTGCACTGGGTGACATGTTCCTTTGCCACAAAGATTACAGTCATGTTAGTTTGTTTAGAAATGGCTCCAAAGAGTAATACCAGAGATCACGTTTTCATTCTCTGCAGGAGAAACTTTGTACTGAAGTTCTCTGAGAAATTAACATTGTCGTACAAAGTCAAGAGGTTGTGATATGTAGCAAAATAAGCTAGCAAAGCTCTGTAAACAGAACATTGTTCCTGCACATGCTCAGTGGCGTCTTTCTACTTTACACAGAACTACTCTCCAGAGACTGAAAACATGATCACTGTTATTAGACTTTGGAGCCGTTCATTTCTAAACAAACTAACCAAACTCTTCATAATGAAAGAACTTGTCACACAGTGCAACGGTGTGGCTCATTGATGTGTTTTTAATTGATTTTGGACAACAATGGAGGTCTATGATCTATCATACTTTGAATACACACACAATACTTGTTAGTGGATTAATTCATTGTTGGTTTGGCTCTGCACAAAAATATAGAAAATTGCTGGCCATATCCTTTAAATGTGTGTATGTGTGTGTGTGTGTGCTCTCTCTCTCTCTGTGTATGTGTGCACATGTGCAGGCATGCCGCTTCTTTGCCAGGTCAACAGTGGATTGCATAACAGCTGCTGGTGGCTGTCGTCTGCACTACAATGTGTTACATAAGACAATTTGATGTTCAGAGTTATAATCCGGCCTGTGCTGCCTGAGCGCTCCCCATCTGGGATTTCCAGCCTGTCCTCGTCCTGAGCTCTGCACTTGCCTCCACTCAGAGCTGTCACACAGACTACAGCACATATAAGCACAGGTCAGAATGTACCCTTTGAACACTTTGGTCCATGACAGGGTATCTCAAAACTAATGCCTGGATTTTCCTGGATATTGTTGTGGCTGCTCATGTTCTGCAGAGAGTGAACCTGCAGAGAGCTGTAGCTTTACAGAGCCTATTTACCCTCTTTTTAGCTCATTGTTTTAGTTTAATGATCAGTTTAGAAATGTAACAATAATACTGAGGGCCCTCCATAAGTTTGGGTACACCTATATATATATATATATATATATATACACTCAGCAAGCACTTTATTAGGAATACCTGTGCAATGTAATGCAATCCAATACAACAGCTGTGCCATACATTTTTTTAGTTTTTTGGAAATTGTCAGAAAGGTGATAATTCTACTCTATGTTCATGTATGTTAATGGTGCGGACAAAATATTAGGAGCACTTTTCCATAGTAGAATTATCACCTTTCTGACAATGTCAACAAAAACTGAAAATGTATGGCAGAGCTGTTGTATTGGATTGCATTAGAATGCACAGGTGTTTCTAATAAAGTGTTTGGTGAGTGTATATATGCCTTGTGTATATAAATACAGTGATGGTATCACTTTACTGTAAGGAAAGACGTGAAACCTCCTAAGCAATTGCCTAATGTCACCTGCACCTTAAACAAACACTGGTGGTGTGTCTTCTGTTTCTAGGTGTGTGTCCTCTAGGTTTACCTCATTGGGAAATATACTTATATACTTCACTTTTAGTAAATGCATAAACATGCTCCTTCTTCAGCCCTGACTTTCAAGACATTCAAGAAGGGAACGTGTTAACATAATCTTGTAGAAGTGTAGCGTTGGAGCGACAAACCCAAAAGTCCCAACAGGTAAAATGAGTCCAATAAAAATAAACCCTCAATATAGCACAGGTGTCTCCTGGGAGGGCACCTGTGATCTGAGAGATGAAGAGGATGTCAGAGTGAATATCTACCAACAGCATCTGAAGATCACCTCTGACAACCACCCTGCCTGCTGCTGCACACTGTAGGAGGTGGTGTGTGTGTGTGTGTGTGTGTGTGTGTGTGTGTGTGTGTGAACTCACCAGAGTGTTTAGGTTGCTGACAGAAAAGATGAGGGTGTTTTGAAGCCTGACTGTCACACATCTATACACACACACACACACACACTGATTGCTGAGTGGGACCTTTATCCAGGCCACAGACTACATCACTTGATATAAACAAAGTCCCTGCATGTGTGGGCTTATTGAAATTGGAAAATCAATTCTACTTTTATGCTACAAAACAGAATATTTACAGGCACCATGTGTAACTTCTACCTTAATGCTCTCATCTATTCTTCAGTAATAGATAGGCACTAACTGTAAGAGGTTTGAGCATTGAAGGAGTACTCCAGTAAAGCAGCAAAGAGCGACAAATCCTTGTCATTGATAACTTGCTGCAAATAGTTCATCAGTGGATAAAACCAAACTTATTCAAGCCCTTCTGTGTTTGTATGTACTGTGATCAAATCAAACTTTTCTTTAGGGGAGCAATGTTTGATCTTTAAGGGGGGAGGCATTATGACCCAGAGGTCATATAGTGAGTATTTTCTGTGTATTTGTGTGTTGTGTGCTTTAACCCCCTGTGTGTGCTTGTGGACCTCTTTCTCTCTCTCTGATGAACCTGCTGCAAAATCCCTTGTTGCTGGTAGTTCTTGGGAGCTGGAAAGAGGGGAGTTTCATTTTTGTGTTTTCTAGGGTTTCTCCTAGGCTGGGTCACAACATGAATGAAGGACAGCAAAATGCCCGAATTAATTATACTGTTGGCCAAGAGGGGAGTGATGACCAGGAGCAGGACCTTTTTTTGGCATGAGTTTAATAGATAACATGATTATTAAATTTTAACATATGTTACATGTTTAGCAAATGTAAATATGAGACTAGTTTCCCAATAACTGTCATGATTAATTCTATGGAATGAGACCAAACATTACATGTGTACACCAATCTTAGCCAGAGTTACACTGTTGGTTGCTGTGTTTCAAATGACAACTGTTAGAATCTCTGTTCAAACTCAAACCCATAGCAATATGAATATGTAAAACACATTAATGATCAGAATTGTGATTTTCATTTTACAAGTTGGTTTTCTGAGTCTTTGTGAAGAAAATGTGCAGAAGTCAGTCTGAGTTCATGTGACTGTTTTATGACCTGTCTTTCTGCCAAGAAGGGCCAACAGAGTCCATTATAGAATATCTTTGATTACCACTCACTGCAGTCACTGCAGTGCCTTCTTGACTACTGTGGTGGCACTGGTAGTCCAGGAGAAATCTTTAGCAATGTGTGTACTCAGGAACCTGAAAACAGGGACCCCCCACACAGTACCTGTTTTTGAGGAGTTCAGGACGACATTGTTTTCTGAACACTACAGTCAGTCTTTGGACGTCATCCCTGTAGGCCGTCTTGTCTCCTCCTGAGATAAGTCCAACCAGTCGTGATGTCCGCGAACTTGATGATGGTGTTGGTGCAATGGATGGGGGAACAGTCATGAGTGTAGAGGATGGGGCTCAATACACAGCCCTGTGGGGAGAAGGTGCTGAGTGTAAGGGTGGAGGAGAGGTGGGGGCCTAGTCTAACAGTCTGGGGATGGTTGGTCAGAAAGTCGTTGATCCAGTGGCAGGTGGGTTGGGAAAGTCCTTAGTCAGTAAGTTTAGTGATCAGTCTGGATCACTAAGGATCTCCTATTTGGTTTCTAATTACAGCATAATTTAGGTGTATGGTGTCTAATTAGGGTATAACCATGTTTATTTACTGTCTTTACTGTCTCTAATAAAGAACATTCTATTTCTAGTTTTACCTAATTTGATACAAAGTACATCTTATCATGTCTTTTTAGTGTACCGTAAAATAAAGTGTGACCATTATCATTATTATTATTATTGTTATTATTATTATTATTGCAGCATTGAAAGTAAAGTCAATTAATGATTTATTGAGGCTTTCCAGGTTAAATAGTGGACCCCTACATGCCTTGCAACATGTCAACCATAATCAGCAGCGCCATAGCAGCAAGCAAGCATGTGAGCAGTGTGGCAGCAGGTATGCAGAAATATATGATCAGAGCAATGACGACTAAAATGCGTTGGATATATGTTGCAGTGAGGGATGTATGGCATGTGAGTGGCGTGACATCTTGAATTGGGCTGCCTGAACTAGCTTGTAAGTGTCGCTTCACTTCAGTCAGCCAACCCACGTGGAGTAGATTATTATTTAAATGTAGAGTATGTACAGCAGTAGTGTTTGGCATCTAGGCTCTGACCTTGTTGCTCCCCACAAGGAAACATTGATCTCACACAGCAGGGAGTGGTGAGCAATGATATTAACTTCCCCCCAAAAACGCTTTTCATTCAGAGCCCAGCGCCAGCCATTATGAGGAATCTGATATGTTTGGGCCTGGCACCAGCCAGTGTGGCCATTCCCCATGAGCTCCTCGGCCACGAGGGGAATATGCTATCTAATAAAACAAGATGGAAGAATCTAAACCCACCTGATAAAATCCCAAATACAAGGCTCAGAGTAGACATGCTTCAATCATTATTAAAGCAAGATAGATGCATAGGCTTAGTTTGAAAAAGAATGTGGCTTTAGATCTGATTGATGTACAGATTACCCCCCAAAAACGAAGCAACACCCAGGGAATTATGTTGCGAAACCAATACACTACATATCTGAAAAGTGAGTACTTGTATTACCACTGAAAGTGACATAAAGCATGAGCTAGATGAAGCAGGAAATTAGCTCAGTCGCTGTAGAACTTAAATCGCGATCAAAAGCATGTAGCCAGGAGAAGCATAAAAACATAAATGGTAGCAAGATGGCCACAATCAGTTTAAGGCTGTATTCAGACCAAATCAGTTGTTGCGGCACACTGACGCAGGGTTGAGCGTGGGGTGTGGGCGTGTTTGTGCTCTAGAACATAACCGCTGTGTAACAATCAGAAAATAACATTTTATTGATCTGATTCACTGGCTTTTTTGCTACCACCACTCCCTCTCTTCATTCACTCTCTAGCTTGCTCAATCATAGCTGCTCTCTCACTCGCTGCTCTCTCACTCGCCTAAACTTAGTACCCCCGTTCAAATGAATGGGGGTACTAAGTTTAGGCTGGCTAAAAGGTTTGATAACAGACAGTGACACAGCCTACAAAATCCAGGTGTTAATTCAAGTAACAGAACACACAAATACTTAACATAAACACACTCAAGTATTCCACTGACAGCGAAACGCTCGCACTGATGGTCCCCACAGCAGCAGATAGCAGCAAGCACTGACTGAACAGAGCTTTAACATCCAGGCTATGTATATACATGCATGTAAGCACAAGTAGCAAAACTTATCTAGGTGACTGAAGCAGGGATCCCTGCCATCTCCTGGGGAGCAAACACTTTGAAAGCGATCCTGAACCACCACAGCACACAACTCCAGCCTCAGCTCCTGAAGGACAAATAGTTTCCTGTAGCTGAAATGATGAACAACTGCCGTTCAGAGTCGGTGCTCTGACCTAATGCTGGAGGAAGCAGCAGGGCAACGCGAACATAGTTCCTTCCTTAAACCCTCCAAATCAACACAATCAGGCTGATATGCAGCAAATTTGTTTTTGACACACTATATGAACAGCAGCAGTGGCAGCGCCATAGCAGCAAGCAAGCATGTTAGCGGTGTGGCAGCAGCTATGCAGCAAAGTGTGAGCAGAGCATTGACGACTTAAATGATAATAAGGGTGTATTGGATATATGTTGCACTGAGGGGAGTATGGCGTTGCTTCATTTCTGCCGAATAATGCATGCACCCCTTAACACTCAGCAATAACATTTAATATCAAAGTTTAATAGTCATCAAATGGTTTCATGGCGTTTCTCTGTTCCCCCCATCATAATTTTGTATTGAATAACCTACAGTAGAGAGACAGAGAGACATCTGTGGGGTTCTGTCGCCGGACCTGAAGGCGGTGTTACAGTCCTTGAGGAGAGTTTTGACCTCCATTGTCATTCAGAGCTTCTGGTTGGGGTACACCTGGATGTGCTTGTCAACAATGACATTGTCAACACAATTCTGTGTAGTAGTGGTGTTGACCTAAAACCATTCTAAATGTTTGAATAAACCTTGTCTAGTGTAAATTTCCCCCTAGCAGCATATTTGATGTGTTGTTCAAATTTCGAGAGACTCTCCTTTAAAGCTGCATGGTTAAAATCACCAGCTATGATATGGGCTGCTTCGGAATAGGTGCTCTGTTGTGAATTTATAGCACTGAGCATCAGTGACCAGATGTCCTGGTTTGTCCGGGATTGTCCCAGGTTCAGGCTGGGTGTCCCGAGTCCCGACAAATATCTTCTGTGCTGGGGAGCATCAATGTGAAAATAATGAAAAACGTAAATGGTTTTTGTGGTTAAGAAACCACAAAGAATAAGAAAACAGTTGAAATGTAGCTGCTGCTGTGTGTCTTTCAGCACCACTGAGGCATGGAGAGAGAGAGAGAGACGCCATTTATTTCATTAATAACATTCATTCATTAACCATTTTACTAATCTACCCTCCTGTGTGGAACAAGTACACCTTCGTATCCCTGGGTGCTACGGTTCATACATTAGTTTTATTTTCTGTTTTACAAAGGCAAGAAGGAAAATCAAGTCCTTTATAAATGTTGTAGCGTATCTGCTGTTTCTGAAAAACAAACTCTTTCTCTGCCTGGCAACCCCACAAGATTTCTGACCAATGAACAGAGCTGACAATGACAGCTCCCACATGGCTTTTGTTGATACATTTTGGTTTGCTTTAAAATTTTGCAACAAAGTAGCAAACCATCCACTGATTCGGACAAAAGCAACAACAAACTATAAGTGTGAAAATGCCCTTAAATACCTTCACCTGGGCCCATTTAAAAACACAAGAAGTTGTGACATGTAAGGAAAGCAGAAATGTTTAAGATTCTGCATTATTTCTTGTGGCATTGATCAACTTAACTCCTTCGTACAAAAGGTCATATTTTCTTGAGTTGTATCCCTTCCTTTGAAGCATGTGTTCAGATGACACTGTGTTCAGATAACTCAACTTGCAGCCAGTGTTCACCTGTAAATATGGCTGTGCCTCAAGTTTCCAGCAGAACATTGCTTACTAAGTAGCACTATGATAGTGGGAAACATGGCATCAGAATTAAGTGAAAGTGTCAGAAGTCAGATTGTTATTCTAAGCAAAGAGGGGCTTTGTCAAATCATGGCTAGACCAAAGGGGGCAGTACATGGAGCTCTAAAATGCTTTGCAGAAACTGGATCAGTTGTATCCAAAGAATGATCAGGCAGTGACCACACCATCAGGAGATCAATAGTTCAAGCTTAGTTCCCTGAGAGATAGAAAAGCAACTTCATCACAGATACAGAATTTGATAAATAAAGAACGCAAGACTCCAATAAGCAAGAGTATTGTCAAAAGAAGGCTGTCTTGTAGTGTCTCAAAGGACAAGTAGCAGTTTATAAACCACTTCTGAGGAGGGGAAACAAGGCCAGATGCTTGGGGTGGGCTAAGAAATATTAGTATTTCACATTGGATGACTGGGAAAAGTTCTATTTACTGATGAATCCAAGTTTGAGAGTCTCAGTGTATCAAACCGCAGTGTACCGCAGTGCCTACTCTGGAGTTGAACATCTGCACCGAATTGACTACACCCTGACCAAGGAGAAGTACCACTCTATTCTTTGGAGACATGTTAGACCCTCTGATTTGCATCTTTGTATCTGGCATCTTTCTAATATGAAGGGACACAAGTGCAAGATGGTTTTTATAGGATATAAATATGCATTTGGTTTGAAAAAAGTCAAGAGACTGCTCTCACCAACTGGTCAGAGTTTACACAATCATTTTACACTACTAAGTACAACATAAGCTGTGTTTATCATCTCTTCACAGATTTTCCACACAGACTTGTATTATTTTTCCATTCAGATTACAAAGCTCCTTAGTTTGCCATTTTTAGCGCCTTCCAGCATGCCCATCATCTTACCACAGATTAAAAAGCCTCTGCTGTGGTGAACATCAACAGCTCCAATTGACAGATGTTAGAAAACATGAAGCACAGGTTAAAGGTCAAGGCCAACACATGTTGCTGTGTGTGCTCAGTTATGTTTAACTTTCATAAATATGTTTCAGCCATGAAACACAGGTATTAATCAGGGGTTTACCTGACTTTTGATTTTACTGCAGCAAGCATGCTTTTGTTCTTTGTCAGGTACAATGATTAGAAATGTTATAACTGAATTCCTCATACACATTTTCTTTCCTGAACTGACAGTTCATTATGATTTATCTATATATTTAGAGAGCAAACAGATTAGAGCTAGTAGGGGTGATGAAGTCAGTTGGCTGGTCCACCACTTTGGCTGTGAGCATGCGCCATAAAATGTAGCAGAGAGCCAACTGCTGGTGGCTAGTGGCTAGGCTAGTGGTTTCTAAAAGTTTAAAAAAGTATCTTTTGGTGGCCACTTAGCAACTGGTTTCACTTTACAATTATCACAGTACCACAATGATCCATGTACATTTAGCCTCCGTCGGGGGGTAAATGTTATCTAATAAGGAAGCAGCAATCGGGCAGAAAATTGCCCAATCTGGCAACATTTCTTGGGTATAAAATTTTCCGCCCCAGATCCAGTTATTTTTGGCATGTAGTGTCAACCAATCAGGGGCCACCAGGAAATGCCTAACATATTACACACATTCCGCTGTCGGGCAGAGAAAAATATGCATTTTGGCACACAGACAAAGATTGTATGCAGCGCTTTTTCATTAGTCATTACATGTTTCTGTAATTATGTATGATTTATGTGAATGTAACAACTAAACTTTATACAAACACACAACACAACACTAACAAAATGATTTTTCATTAAAATATGTATTTCACAATTGGAATTGCAGGAGGGGTGGCACCCCAGCGCCCTTAATGGACCATACAACCTGGTTCCAAGCTATGTCATCAGTGAGATGCATACACACCGGGGAGGCAGAAAACAAACCAGAATGACTGATGTTTATGAAAAGATCTACTAGTGAAGTTGTTGTGCCTTATACTACATGAATCACAACAGTAATGAATGGAATGCATACAATAAATGCTCATTATCCTAAAGCTGTGTTCAGACAGAACGCAAATCGAATTTTCGTGTTTTCACATTACTTGTGCAACTTTGTCCACTAGATCATTTCGATCATTTATTTGCCCCAAACATTAACAGCAAATACATAACATTACATTATGTATCATTACGTACATTAGCTGTACGCTGGCTAGCAATGGCAGGCAGCAATGGCAGGTTGGTGCCTAGCAATGGCAGGCACCAACTGTGTTGTTGACCGAGTGTTTTTGGAAGTGTTTGTGCTCAGTTCACCCTCTGACTGAACTCAGAACTCAGCAGGAACTCTGGTTCTTTCCATTATTTATCTCCGCAGTGTCTCTCCTTTTTTCCTTCTCTTCTCTGTACATTCATGAAGTACATTCATAAAGTGCTGCAATATGCGCAAATCTTTGACTCGAGTTGAAAAATGTTCAACTCACATGGACACGTATTCGTGTCAATTCATGCCACCCCGGGGGAATTCACGCCTAATTGCATCTTTGCATTGACTTTGTATCTAATCACACCACATGCAAAATTCGCTTTGTGTTCTGTCTGAACACAACTTAAGAAATAAACCTCCTGGCTAGCTCAGAGTGCAGAATTAGCTGTTGGCTTCAGCAGTCTGGTGGACATATGTTTGTTGACTTTTCTCTTCCAGAAAAGCTACCCTGTTTTTTTCTTCTTCCTTCTTTTTCATGGCATTCCCCTTCTTTTTTCTTCATTTCTCTCTCTTCACACCTCTTCATCTCCTCCTCCTCCTTTTCATTTTCTTTGTTCTCCATTTTTGCTTTCTCCTCCTTTTCAATCTTTTCTTTATTTCCCTTCTTCTTATTTCCCACCTACTCCATTTTCCTTCTCCTCCTGCTCCCTTTTAGGCTTTTTCTCAAACTGCTCCTTCTCTTTTGTGTTGAAGACAAGCTTGTGAAAGGAGAAAGACAGTATACAAGACAGTAAACAAACACAGGATTTTTTGTTTAGTAAGTTAGAGCACAGAAAAACACCAACATCTTTTTATTGTTGACAGGAAGTGAACATATTTTTCTCTTGAAAGTAGTCTAATAGGAGAACGGTGAAAATGACACAAGGTTTCCTGACAACACCAATCAGTATCCTGTTTTACTACTTGCACACCCAGGACCCACATTTAAAGACATAAAACAAATCAGTGAACACAAAAGCAAGGATGAACTGAGCAGCAAGGGTACAGCACTATTCTAACAGGAGGGAACACTGTTTGAAGGTGAACAGACTTTGACACAAGACCAGGACACAGAGGAAGAAAAAACGTGACATCTCTCACTAGGTTTATGGCTGAGCTCATAACATTGACTGTCAACATCTGAACCCACAGGTGTGTGTGTTACACTGACTGACTAACAGCAGGTAAGGATCGCACCTCAACAGGGTGACAACTGTAGCCATGGCGGTCAGTGAGTTACCTAATGTAATATGTCCCAATAACGTTACGATCCACATCATCTTCACACCGCCGGTGTGGTAATTGTGACAAAAATAAACCTGGTTATTAACTTAGTTTTATTGAAGGGGGCATAGGTAACACTAACTAATGTTAGTTTACTTCGTAACAGTCACCCTTCTAATGTTAGCATTAGGATACTGAAATGCAGCAACAGTGATAACAGAAACATCTAGCTAATTTCAGTCAGCTGTTGTTTCTCCTCTTTCCACTTTATGATTTTTTGACTATGAAGGGTTAATCTTCTCTTTCACCTGCTGACCTCCTGTTGATTTGACTCTTTTCTTCTTACTTGTAACACTCAGTGCTCCAGTTGATGGTGGCTGTATTTCCCCCCATCATGTTTGTTCTGGTCACTTTCCTTCTTGTGCTTTCTGTTTTATGGTGGCTGGTAAACTATGAAATGACTCACTGCCACCTACCGGTCGTACTCAACCACTTTAGAAAAAGAGGGATTTATGCGCCAAAATGAAAGTATTGGTCAGTTTGGTGCATTATTTCATTTGCTCAGCAATCTAACTTTGTTTTCTTATGAAAACAAATTTACGTTTTGTACATTTAAGTGTTACATAGTTTCCCTTTAAGGTGTAAAGACTCAAACAATGGCTGTTGACAGCATATCTCCTCTCTTCGGATCATGACATACTTTATGTTTCAAGAGTGTTCAATAGATGTTGATGATGATGATGATGTCAAAAGACTATATCAGTGGTCAACAAATAGCAGCCCGTAGGCCAAAGCTGGCCCTCCAAAAACAGTACATTGATTAAACAATGAAGCAGGCCACTATTTATTGTGTGTGGATAACCAATAATCAATTCTCGTGGTGGAAGATAAAAGATACATTTGCATATATGAGCAATTTTTTGCCAAATGAATATTAACATAATAACTCTGTGCGTCTTACTCACTAACAGGAAAAATGACATCTGCCATCAGATACAATCCAAAACTGTTTTATAAATCAATGAATAAATCAATTATTGTAAACATAATTAATAATATAATATACATATTTAAACAAAGCATACTGAAAACATAGGCCTGTGTCGTAGTAGGTTTCATCGTCTGGGAGCAATAAATGTATGTTCTAAATTTTGTCCCAATCCATCTTGTAGATATTGAGATATTTCACTCAATAAGTGGATACTTTGGCCTGTTGGTGGCGCTAGAAGAGAAGTCAGAGGATTACCATAGTCATTAGGATTCATCCTCACGGCACCATGGATATGTGTACCAAATTTCACACCAATTCATCCAATATTTGTCAAGGTATTCTACGAAAAGCAAATATGTCAATTTACTGGTGGCACTAGAGTTCAGAGGATCACCAAAGACACTAGGATTAATTCTCTGGGCACCATGAATGTCTGTACAAAATTTCACAGCAATCCATCCAGCTGTTGAGATATTTCATTCTGGATGAAAGAGGTGACTGACATAGACATCTATAGGGTCGTGCCATAATACACAAAAGGAAATGGAGGATGTGCTCACAGCTGCAAAACATTCAAGTTAGTTGTGCATGGTGGTGAAACAGTCCCAGGAACATCTCAGAAAACAAGAAATATCTGAACACATAACCCCTTAAGTTTAAGTTAACTGGCAGTGGCTTTCAATGCTGTATCATTTCCTGTTAGTATAAAACATACAGTTAGTATGCTAATTTCTTGTATACTAACTGCAAAGCACAGTACACTCTAAAGATGAGTACACTATACTGTATACAGTTAGTATGTACAGTTGTATGGAATTGAGACACAACTTGTTTTGTTTATGGTTTGAATTGTTTTATGGTTAGTTAATGGTTAATGTTTCTGTTTATAAGATCAATCCAGTTATATTCACTTAGAGCAAAGTAAGAGTTTAGATTGGTTTGTTCCTGTCATTAACTGCCGAAAATCCCCTCTCACATTCCACACAAGAAGCCAAGTAGGTCTTACTGGTAATCAGAAGCCTCTTCAGAGTCTCTCCTCCCTGTGTCCCTTGTAGTCTCTGAAGTCCTCAATGGCTTCTCTGGTTGGTTCATCAAGGAGTTTGGCCATCTTGTGCACTTCAGTCTCACCAAACAAGACAAGCATTTCGTGCTTTTGTGGCCAGCTGGACTTCTAAGGGGCCTCAGTAACTGAACAAGTTCGTCACTTGGCAGGCGGGCAGTCAAGCTGTCAACAACTGCTTGGTAAAATTGAGGACTATTTATTTTCTCTGCTCTCTAACCAATAACACTCACACCTTTAACCAGGCCAGCCAAGATGCTCTGTTGAGCCTTTGCTGTTGACTTTCCACCCTGCATTTTCATTGCAGTTAGAATTTCAATTGTCTGTTGGATGTAGTGGTGACTGTCAACAAGTGTTGTGTCTCTTCGCTGCAGCTTCAGTGAGATGCTCTGCAGTTCCCTTAAAACATGTTTCATGCAGGTCAAATCACACAAAAAAATTTGCATTGGTGAGGTACTTCAACAGCCCAGTGTACTTCTTCACACTGTCATTTTCAGTTTTAAAATGTTTTGCCAGTGCAGGGAAACTCTTACACACTGCTCTCACTGTGTTAAAACTACTGGCAACCCATCTTATGGTGAAGACCTGGCCAATCTTCAGAATTTGAATGTTTAGGTCATTTACTGCTTCTTGTAGCAACCGTGCAGTTTTGTGGGACTGATGAAACAGGCTGTATAGCTTTAAGATGAACATTTCAAAATGATTGCAACCAGACGCAGATTTCAATGAGTCATGTACAGCTAACTCCAATCAGTGAGCTAAGCAGTGAATGGACTTTACATTGGGAAATTCACATTTTAGTTTAGTGATGATTCAGTTTTTGTAGCCCATCAAAATTGAAGCTCCATCAGCTGCAATGCTAATGAGATTTCTGTGCAAAACATCATCATCGAAGCCATCTTCCTGTAAACTTCTTCTCAACGCATTATGAATGGAGAGACAGAGACACAGAGACACACACATACCCATCTCATACACACACAGCTGTTAATATTGCTTAGGTAGGATTAGATTTCAGGAGTGATTTATTGATCAAAGCATTTACTAACTTTGTTAACTTTGCTATTGTTTAATATGCACTGTTATATCTTTAAAGAGAAGTCTTCTGTGATTATTGTGCTCATTTATTGGGAAAAGTGGCTGATTGAGAGAGAGTCAGAGCTCAAATTCAAACCTTCACTGTTCACTTGTGGATGCTGATATCCCTCAGATATTAGCACTCTTCAGTGAACCTTGTTTATGAGATTACTTTATTGGTTGGTTATTGGTCCCAGTTTCCGGGTGGTGCCCCGTATTATTAATTCATATTAATAATGTACTTTTTATTAATTAATAATTATCACTGATAATTATTAATTATTGCTAATAACCAACCTGCTCCCAATCAAGGACCCAACAAGATGTGTCTGTATTGTAATTGTATTTCAAGATTCTTCCAGGCATTAGTATGGGAAATATATCGCAATATTTACGATTACAGGTAAGAAGGATATATAAATGTTTCGACACCCCTGACCTGTTGTTTTTGCCTCTTTTGGGGGGTCCAAGACTTGATAGGGGGGTCAGACCCCCCAAATCCCCACCATAATTCGAACCCTACTGCTTTGTTAATTCTGATTTCATGTTGGGCTACCTGCGCTGAGCTATGCCCTGAGCACCTGCAATCAGAGCAAGGTGGGGCAACATGAGGTTTTGTATACTACAGGAAGTGACAGTAACAAGATGCTGTTTACCTTGATGACACATTGAATGTTTGGTGGTTCATACAAACCACAATAACAGCTTGTCAACTGCAGCCATTCATCTAATCAGCTCACTGTGGCTGCTTTGACTACCATTCCTGTTTGTATACTAACAAACCCCAAAAATCTGGAGGCTGAAGTCTACAGTAGATACAGTAGAATAACTAGTAAAAGGCCCAACTAGGATTGCAAAATGTTCCAGTACACAAATTGATCTGATATTTACTAACAAACCAGAAAGAATAACTGAAAGTTATAATTTAATCACTGGCAGAGACACTGGCATGCTGATTTATAAAAGTTTAAGGAACAAAGTTATCCAAGAGCTAAGAGAAGCTAAATCTCGTCCTTATCTCAATATATTGAATGAGAAAAAAGGCAACAGTAAATTGATCTGAAAAAATATTGATAATCTCACAAGGAGGGACCAAAAAATTTAGGAGATTTTAAACTCACAGTACAGGGAAAGTTAGTTGAAGATCATCTTACTGTTGCTTCTGTCTTCAATATTTTTTTTTTTTTTTGAGTCTGTATATGAGCTAGGAAAAAAATTTACAAAAAGGAAACTGGATATTGTTCTTATAGATGCTACAGGCCAGGTTTTCTAACTGGTAGAGTAAACAAAATCATCAGCTCCTTAAAAAGCTCCAAAAGTGAAGATGCTTTCCAATTTGACACGTTTGTTATATCACACAAAGATATTTTAACTCCCCCCATTGCTCATTTAATTAACTTGTCTCTTAAACACAGCTCCTTTCCTGCTCCATGCCTATTTTAAATCTGGATACTGCCTTGAAGCCAGTAACTACAGACCAATAAGTATACTGCCAGTACTCTCAAAGATTGCTGAGAAAGTTCTCATTAAACAACTGACAACATTTCTTAATACAAGCAATTTTGGTCTACATCATCATCTATGCAATTTAGCTTTAGAGCAAGTCATTCCACCGAAACTGCTACCTTGCATATAATAGAGCAAATTAAATCAAGACTTGATAAAGGAGGAGTAGTTGGTGCTGTCTTTTCTTTTAATATCAAAACTCTCTAAATTCAACTTCTCATGTAGAGCACAAGCATGGATGTCTTCATAGTTATCTAATAGGATGCAGTGTGTTAAAGTTTGTGACACACTGTCCAGTAACATGAACTGCAAATGTTTGCAGATGACACTGTTGTATACACACATGCAAAAACAGCTAAAAGGTTAGCAGCTGCTAAGCTAACAGTTATGTTGGAAAGGATCACACAATGGCTTTATCAATCATGTCTAAGTTTGAATGTAAACAAGACAAAGGGTATGTTTTTCTCTAAATCCAAGGTCCAACCTCCTAACACTGATATTCTCATCAAAGGTGAAAGGATTGACATAGTCACTGATTTTAAATATCTTGGTGTGACACTGGATCCGAAGTTGAACTGTAACAAACATGTTTAAAAAATAGTTAAAACCATAAAGTACAACTTACAAAATTTTAGACATATTAGAAACTGTCTCTCTTTGGAAGCAGCCACGATATTTATGCATGCTATGATTCTTTCCCATATGTCTTATTGCATTACATGTTGGGTGCAGGCTGGAGAGGCAGCCTTAAGACCTCTTGAGTCCTTATACAAACAAACTCTAAAAACTCTGGACAAAAAGCCATTTCATTGCTCTGCATTTGGGCAGTCAACATTCTCCCTGAAAGCCAGAACTCAGTGGAATGCCCTATCTGATGATATAAAGAGCTGCAGTTCCATCAGTACGTTTAAAACCAAATTAAAAAGTCTGCTATAAGCTACTCAGCTCTGTAACCACTGACTCTAAATTTCATCTCACGGTCTACTCATGAACGCAAATAATCTTGCTTTTAATTTGACAAGCATACATTAGTCATTTTTTGTTGACATTGTGGGTGTATGTGATATGCTATTGTGTGTAGCTTTGTATTTTGTATTATGCTATTATATGTTTAATTGTGACCTGATGAAGAGACTGCAGATGAAAATTAGCTATAAGCTAACTCTGGTACAGTACATCAAATGGTAACATTTACATTTAACACTGAACATGGTCTCAATAAATACATAAATAAATTTGGAATTTTCTCCAATCAAGGCTTATCAAACACTCTAATCAAGGCTCATTGACAAACTGTTCTTTTTTTAATTTTAGGAAATCCACACATCAATTCTACTAATCTGTCTCTTTAGATAAAATGTTATCTGTCTCCACTGTATTATTAGGTTGGTTTGTTTGTCTTTATGATTGACTACATCTTCCTGCACACTATAACATTGTACTTCAGTCATCTGTTTAAGTGACTGGAAGATGGGAGAATGATTATGTGAAATATAGTTTTCTTCTATAACACGTAATACAGTATGAAGTTTCAAAGTAATGCGTAACTCAACAGACCATTGTTGTAGCTCCCTTAGTCTTGTCTCTGCTATTTTGTCGATATTATGAAGTAAAAAGGGTAGTTCATACTTATTCATATTTCTATCTGCAGTGACAATACAAAGCTAAAAATGCCCTTGATTGAGGTTGTGGGAATGCAGGGTCAGAGCCTTCAGTGGATGAAAGGAAAGTCAGAAGGTGGGCGGATGGGTCGAAAAGGTTGAAGCATGACAGGCTGTGGCATTTGTTATATAAAATTCCTTTTCTTGTCTTTAAACAAAATAATAAGTACCTTTCATGGCTACATGAAGCAGTAATTAATGAGTTTCTTTTTGTGGTTTTTGTCTTTGATAGCAAGTGCATAGTGTTGTGATGGTTTTACATCTCTCTTACACTCCCGCAGAGGCGACGGCAGTAATACAGTGTGGAAGTTTGAGTTTCTGCGACACTTTGTAATTAGTTGCTATTCATGCTAATTGCCAAGTTCTCTCTTTGTTTATTCTAAACAAACTCGAGAAAGTAAAAGCTATCACTTCCAGTGCACCAATGGTTTTCTACTGTGAAGACCTTCCAAATTAGAGGTCTAAATACTACTATGAATCCATGTGAGGAATCTCAAAAAATTAAGCAATAATACTTTCCGAAAGTTAGTGAATTATCAGTGTTACACCTGTTACACAAATTTGACAATACTATCCAATGGTGGCAAAGAAACAGTATTACATTACATAGGGAAATGTAGGTCGGTGACAAACTTCTGCCAAGAGTACATCACATTATTGAACAGGTGGTTTCAATACACATCCCTATATCTATTATAAATGTATACCCCAATGTAAGGACAGAAGTTAAAGCCTTTATGTATTGATCAACATGTCTTACAAGCAAAGAAACTTATAGCTTTTGATTAGAAAAGCAGAAATTAACAATCTATAGGGAAGTGTACTGTATTTAGGAGATGGTGTCAGGTATGGGAGTAGAAAAAGACAATGTCCACAGTATTTAATTGAATAACTCACAGTTCATTTGTTCATAATATATTGCTAAATATACATAATGCTAACATACAGACATCATAAAATGTGATTTCAGTTTTATAGTTACAAACTTGGAAATGTAGCATACTATAATAGCAACCATGACAGATGAGCTACCTTTTTTTGAAGTTACATATATTGCTATGGTTCCATGGACATTACTGTAGTGAGGTTTCTATACACGTTACTCCCCATCAAATCAGGGCACTGTCCATACCTATGCTACTGCTTTTTGACAACATCTAGCTTTCGTTCCTATGGAGGTTGAATTTACTTGTTGTAAACCATGTAATACCAACATGTAATATGTCCCACTAATGTTAAGATCCACATCATCTACATCATCCAAATACAGTCTGATGTATGCTAGTATGTCTCTTAGCTCTGTTGATAATGATGTAAGTCATGTATTGGCGAGTTAGCGAGTGCATACTTTTATGCTTCAAGTCAATTTTACTCTGTCAATGCATAACTACAGTGATTGTGTGTTGGGCTCTGAGTGCTTCCACTTGCTGCTGCTGCTCTGCTGACATGCTGCTCACACTATGCCTCCTGTATAGACACCATGGATGTAATCAGAAGTATAGATACGATGTCGCCACTCAGTCTTGCTGCCATTATCCCCCAGTGGTCACCATTATAGAGAGACATCTGTAAAAACTTGACAGGACACCTCCAATTGCAAAACAATCAATTATTGCTCTTTGTACTATGAATTTTTAACCCACAGATGTGATGCTACTTTCTTAGGAAAAATAAGTTGCAGTGACCAAAAACAGAAGTTAGGGTGGGTGTGGTGCATTATTTTTATTGCTTAGAAATCTATCTTTTGTTCTGAGTAAGAATGTACTTTTTGCACATTTAAAAATGACATACTTTCACTTTAAATGTTAAATATTTATTTCAATATTACAATATAAGATACATTTATTACAGTATATACTGATACATTTGTCCATGTCTCACTTCATCTTACCTGAGCACACACACACACACACACACACACACACACACTCACACACACACACACACACCACCACACAGTGTGCAGCAGCAGGCAGGGTGGTTGTCAGAGGTGATCTTCAGATGCTGTTGGTGGATATTCACTCTGACATCCTCTTCATCTCTCAGATCACAGGTGCCCTCCCAGGAGACACCTGTGCTATATTGAGGGTTTATTTTTATTGGACTCATTTTACCTGTTGGGACTTTTGGGTTTGTCGCTCCAGGTACAGAGCCATAAGCTATATCAGTCTGTGGAGGTGTTGTTAATTTGGGGCTATTTAGGGGATTTGTTGATAAAAAGAGAAAAGCTGACACTGGTGTTCTTTTAACATAGTCATCTGACAGGCACCCTCCTGAGACTGGTTGACCAGGGTTAGACTGTAAAACGCTCACTGAGAGCTCCAGGTTTATTCCTTCCTTCGTAAAGTACCCTACAAAGAAAATGCTGCGTTCTGCACATACCGCAAGAATATATTTTCAGTTGCAGATGGTGGAAATGCCGATATAAAAGATCATTTTAAGAAGGTCAAACATAAGTGGTGGTTTCCCTGAGAGCTGAGAGCTCCAGAAAAGAAGCTCTTTCTTGGTTTTCGTTATTTACAAAGTGCAATTGTGATTTCATGTTTTGATGTTTTAATCTTTGTAAACTCGCAACCAACTCGTGGCATAGTGTTGTGAAGATGTAGGGTAAAGTTATTTTTATGTTATAACCTATAAAGTTATTTATAGGCCACAAGGAGATTTGTACCTTGTTTTGTTTTTTAAAAAAAAGCTGGCAGAGAATGTGTCACAGTCGGCCATTTATCTGGCAGCCTGCGCTTGTGCACACTGACAAATACCTTGGTGGATTTTGGGAGACAAACATAATATTTTGTCTGCTGAGGCGCTGTCCATGGTGTTGAAAGGTGCGCTCGGTAGGTGTGCTAAGCGCTGAAATGATTGTTCCCCATCCTGATGAAAACACCTATGGTGCATGCATAAGTGCATACATGTGCGTGTGCATGAACGTGCGGTACTCTTAAGGGTCCTGGTTTGGCAGCTTAAAAATATGGTCACCCTACACTTATTATAACTTGGGCCTCATTTTTCTAGTCATCTAGTTATCATTTCTATCAGTAATGATAACATTGTACTTACCAAGTTAATTTGGGAGATGTGGGAACACTGTGACATCACTGCAACAAAGTCCACTGGGTTAGATAGCAGTGAGACTGAACCAAAACAGTAAAGTTGTCATAAAACCAAAACAATGAACTAAAAGAGGCTAAAAATCTCTGTAGAGCTGAAGGGAACTGCAAAGTTGGTGATAATTCTCTGTGTGTTTGTCACTATGAGTGATCCCTTTCACATTACACACAGTCATATGACCCATTGTTAATATTAAAATATTGACACTGAGCAGCTTTAAAACTATCTGACAATATAAACTTACTTCAGTAGCCAGTTTTGATAGTAATTGTTACATATTGTTTTTCATGTTTCAGCTGTCATCTGGTAAGTAAAGCAATATCAGACATCACCTAAAACATTCTTTATTTGAATAAATGAATAAACTGACACTCATTATGAGATATTTGCATATTGTCTGTCGCATGTTGAGCTGTTTGTTTTTATTTCCAGTCAATGTCAGCAATCCATGTGGGTGAAGCTCCAGGCTCCATTAATCTGTCTGTGTGCCACAAAATTCAGTAAAGTAAAGTTTTCTTATTTTCACATCATTTTTCCACTGATGGAGGAATACCTTAAGTGTTTTTGTTGGAAATAGAAGTCCTGAAAACCTTCAGGTTTACATTGTAATTAAATCTTCAACATTAGATTCATCAAAGCATGGAGTCAAGATGGTCTGATGCTTTCATTTCAATAATAAGTGTTTTTTTTCTTTTTTCACAAAGTAAATAGGCTGGAAACTACACAAGGTCAGCCATGACAGATATTAACACTGACAAGCAACTGAGGCTGTTTTTCTTTTACAGCAGCGGCAGCAGCAGGTTTCTGCAGGTCAAACATTATCCAAAAAGGAAAAGTGCCTGCGTTGTTTTGTGTGGACTGACCTGTCTGACCCACTGTCATAGCAGTTTCAAATGTTTGTGGCCCTCAAACAGAACAGCATCTACATTTTTAATGAAACAGAAACACCAAGCAGGAATTGTACATGTCAAAGAGTAAAAGAATAAAAAAATGTATTTTTTACTTACCAGGTTAGCAAGAGAACATCTTAATTAGTTTTAGTTAAATGATCCACAACAGCATAAAGATCAGAAGCTCCTTGCTTGCAAAGAGTGGAAATATTTAGTGACACTTCTGATTTTACAGCAGGAGAAAAACAGAACAGTGGCTGTAAAATAGCATGCAGCCTGGCAGATTTAAATTTCTTTTTCCTATTAACATTAACATCTTTTGTCTCTGCATTGATTTGTTTTTCCTTTTCCTTGATTTAAATGACTACCACTCTCTTGAACATCAGTCATCATGAAGTGCTTTGACCAACTAGTCAAAACCCACATTTGCTCCTCCTTTTCTGACATCTTGGACCCTCTTCAGTTTGCATATAGACCAAACAGGGCCACGGACGATGCCATCACCTTGGCAACACACACTGCACTTACCCACCTGGAAAAAGGAAATACATATGTGAGAATGCTCCTCATTGATTACAGCTTGGCATTCCATACCATCATTTCCTCAAAACTCATCTCTAAGCTTTTTGATCATGGACTCCATCTGACCTCCATCTGCAGCTGGCTATTCGACTTCCTGATGGGCAGGCCCCAGATGGTGAGAATTGGTAGCCACACCTCCTCCTCACTGACCCTTAACACGGGCATACCACAGGGCTGTGTGCTCAGCCCCCTCCTGTACTCCCTGTTCACTTACGACTGTGCTGCCAAGCACAGCTCCAACATCATAATTAAGTTTGCTGAAGACACGGCCATCCTGGGCCTCATCACGGACAATGATGAAACGGCCTACAGACAGGAGGTGAAGACACTAAACGGCAAACTCTCTCTCACCATCAGTAAAACTAAAGTGATGATTGTGGACTACAGGAGACAGCAGGGGGTTGGACGCCTCCCTATCCACATTGGTAATGCTGAGGTTAAAAGGGTTAGCAGCTTCAAGTTCTTCAATGTGCACATCACCGAGGACCTCTCCTGGTCATTACACATGGACACCATGGTCAAGAAAGCTTGCCAGCTGCTCTATTTCCTGAGGAGACTGAGGAAGATTGGCATGAACGTCAGCATTCTCACAAACTTCTACAGGTGCACCGTCGAGAGCTTGCTGAGGGGCTGCATCATGGTCTTGTATGGGAACTTTTCTGCCCACAGCCACAAATCACTGGAGAGTGGTGGAGGTGGCACAGCACATCACTGGCAACAGACTCCCAGCCATTCAGGATATCTTCCACCAGCAGTGCCTGCGGAAGGCACAGCATCATCAAGGACCACAGCCACCCAGCACACAGACTGTTCTCCCTGTTACTGTCTGGCAGATGATACTACCAGACTGAAGGAAAGTTTTTACCACCAGGCCTTCTCAACACATATATCTAAACATTCCATATCACATATTTGCTTATCTGCTTGTCTGCACTGTCTACTGTTTACTGCACTGCTTACATAGAAATGCATTATCAACCATGACTGCTGCTATTGAACCAGGATTGCTACATACCCAATGTGCAATACTGTTGTATACACTTGTCACTTTTACTTTTATACAAAAATCCTCATTTTTATATATGTATATTGTGTTTTATTTTATATATATCTCATCCCATCAATTTCCTTTATCTTATATTCTATATTTTATGACTAGTGCTCTTATTACTGAGCTGACCTGTTTTCTCATCTAACACATTTCATTATACCATTGAGCCTGTGTTAACCTACGACTAATAAAACTGAACTGAACTGGTTTGTGATTTAAGTTTTTATTCCCTCGAAGTAACAACACTCTTCCATCGAGGCAACAATTACAAGTGTTTAATTTCATCCTCACTGCTGGGGCCCTACCATGATTATCTCATCCATCCATCTATCCACAGCCTCAAGAAAGGCACAGAAGGCACAGACAAATGTTTACCTCTCACTGTACCCCTGAACAGTGCACTATTTAATACAATGTTTTTCCTACCCTTCCACAGAAAAATTAGTCTGTCTGTCACAGCTTCTACAGACTGATGAATTCAACAACTAAAGCTCTTTTTTTTAGTCCTTCACATGCAAACCTGTTGCCAACATTAAGATAAACTCATTTGCTTTTCCAAATATATTTTTTGCTTCTTGTTTCTTCAGTTGGATGTTGTTTTCTTCTCTGTGCAGTTTCTTTTCACATTCATCTGCTGAATGAGGGAAGTTTCTCTGAGCTCACCTTGAATCTGAGTTTAAGATGTGTACTTAAGAGCATGATTTGTTACATCACAACTAGTTTAGAGCCAATCGTGGTCCAGTATGCAACTTACACAAGTGTGATGTGGAAGCTTGAAGCCTCCAGTACACTGAGAATGGACTTTACAGTAAAGTAGGAGACATCTTGTGTCCAGCAGTTCAGCTTTTAAAATGAATTTGGATATTCCTAGATTATGGATTTTTTAACGAGGGGGAAGGGGTAGATATAACTTTAAGAATTTTAACAAGGTAATTTAACTTTTTTTGGTGAAAATTCATATTAGACACAAATTATTATTCAAATCTGAGTATTTTTGTCTATCTTAAAACATGTCTTGAGGGGGTCTATTGTTTATTTTAGTTTAGGAAAAGATCATCAGACTGATAATGACTCAACACAAGACACGCAGCATCTGGGATGCCTTGCAATGTTCATGTCAGGGTTTTTTTTTTTTTGTGTCTCACCTAGTTTGACAACTTCTACATGTTCTATGACATCAACTAATAGGGGCACAGAGTGTGCTTCATGCACAACAGTAAACATGACAAAGCAAAAGAGGAATGAAGTTGCTGGTGTGTCAGGCACCTTTCTGATCACCTAATGTATAGGTACCATCTTTCACTTTGTAAATTATTGCTCAGGGTTGAACATGTAATCTGCCAAGTCACAGCAAGGATTTTTGACTCTAAATTGCCCAATCTGACACAGACACATGTCAAAATATGAAAAATATAGTCTTATTCCAGCATTAAAGAAACCAACACAAACTATTGAAAAGTCAGACACTTCGCTCAGTAAACCATCCACCCCGACATCCTCCCCTAGAGATTTAATTTAAGTGTAATCCTGCTGCTTCTGCCTTTGCTTCTGAGAGATGACAGTCATTATTTGCACAACCACAACAGGTCAGTTGTCAGCTAATTGGCCACTTGAATCATTTGAGCAAATGACCAATGCTGTCATTTTGTCTGGTGAGGACTGTCTCCCACATGTTAGATTAAGGCTACTAAATCATAGGGTTTGGACATAGACTATATGCCTGTTGGTTTCATTGGAGCCAGTTTGAAGCCCAGAATTGCAGCTTCTGGTCAGCACCATCTTTTCCGTTTGGAGCCAGGAGCTTCCAGATAAGGAGTGCAGGGTATTAGTGTTAAAGGGGTTTCGGGATCCTCATCCAAAAAATCCCAAGTCTGGCAGGAGAAACATTGGTTTTTGTAAAAATTATAATAGAGACAAACACAGCTGTTATACTTGGTCTGTGGCAGCGCAAGATCATGATTGAACTAGTTTCTGATCACGTTTGATAGGGCTTAGTCAAAATAAATTATTTGTTTCAACAAAAACTGTTCTTTCACAACACTCTCTTGATAGTGTCTTGACTAGATTATTATGGGGAATTGTCAGTTTATGCAACCATGTAAACGGCTTAAAGCGACTCTTTCAATCACAGTTTTGACAGCAGTGACATCATTGTTGCATGTGGAGACTGCCAAAGCCAACAGAGTACAGCTTCATTAATCACTTTCAGTGGTAATGTGTTCATTAAGTAAAACAGTACATCAACATGCAACATTCTACTGTAATTATTGGGTTCAGTTGCCTCAGCCACCTTCTGTGCTGATAAGTGCATTAAATCAAGCATACAGCCAGTCTCCATGAGTAGGTGAAGTACTCAGATCCTCAAGGAAAAGTCGCAACGCCTCACTGTAAAAATACTCCATCATGAAGTAAAAGTCCTGCAGTCCTGCTGAAGTTTACTTCATTAAAAATAAAGGTTATCAGCAAAATATCCTTCATAAAAAGTGAAATTACTGGCCAATTTAATAAACACATAATGCTGGTACATGTTTTGTAAGCATTGTAAGCTTCTTAAATAAATGGAGTGCAGTAACAAATACAATATTTTTCTCTGAAATGTACAGTACAAGTTTGGACACACCTTCCCATTCCCTTGAATGAGATAGTGTGTCCAAAATTTTGACTGGTACCGTAGTCGAGTAGAAGTATAAAGTAGGATGAACAGAAATACTCAAGTTAACTACAAGTGATGAAACTGATGAAACAAACTGAGAACAAGAAGTGCAGTTTCACAGAGTGTGTTGTGCTGGCAAGGTTCTCTAACAGTGCCAGAACAGCTGTCATTACGCACGGCTGTGTGGAGAGAGCTCACTGGGACACTTTTTATTAACAGGACATCCCGTCACTCACGCAAATACAAACACTGTACAGTGCATGGCGCAATCAAGTGAGATCAACCAAACAGTATTACAGTCACAGTCAGATGACAAACATTCAGGTGAGAGGACAAAGCAATTAAATAGAGTTAGAAGCTCTAGAAGCATGTAGCTTTACTGAACATAAAAGAGACAAAACACAATGTTGTTTTGAATGGTTCCTATCTCATAACATTTTATAAGAATGGAACATATTTATCTTGAAAGTGTTGTCAAAAAGAAAACACAGTTTGTTAATATTACATAATAACCATCTGTGGGGGTTCTGCCATAACTTACTGTTTGGATATTAATAATATTCACGCTAAATCCAACTTTCATAAACTTAAACTTTTTCTTGTCTGTTGACCATTGTTGGTCCTAAAACCACTGCACAACCGCCAACACCTGGACATATGTTCCACAATATACTGTGGTGAATTGTGGGATATACTTGGCTCTGAATATCGCATTGAAGTGTTATTAGGAGAAGTGTGCATCCACAGGAAAAGTGTGGACTGTATGTTGGTATATTTCAGATGTGGGACACACTTACCTACGACCTGGTGGTGCGTGAACTCGCACTTAAATGTTCAAGACCACAAGTGTGGGTGTTGGGATGGACCCATCACATTTAAACCATTTTTGGAAGTGATATCTCATCATCATTATTAAATGTCAAAAATGTAATCAGTGATCACTACCAGTTTATGTGTGGGAAAATGGTGTATGCAAGGTTTTTATGCGTACATATCATTTATACATCTGGCCCCTGAACTAAAAATGGAGTACATTGAAATGAAATGTAATCAAGAGTCATCTACTCATCCACAGACCAGAGCAAACCAACTATAGGTTTGAAAACAGAATCAGTTTGTCACATCTCTGCCCAGTTGGATTTTCCCCAGTCAAATGTAAGTCCTGTTATTGTGAAGTGGAAATGTGGAATATACAAGCAACAACAGCTGAGCACCTCTGACTGCTTAAAGGTGCAGTGTGTAGAATTTAGTGGCATCTAGCAGAATGGACTTGGCAGAAATGGAATACAATATTTAAAAGTATGTTTTAATTCGTGTATCATCACCTGAAAATAAGAATGATTGTGTTTTTGTTACTTTAGAATGAGCCCTTTATATCTAATTGGGGAGCGGGTCCCCTTCCACGCAGCCTGCCATGTTGCACCATCATGTTTCTACAGTAGCCCAGAACAGACAAACCAAACACTGGCTACAAGGGCCTTTCTCATTTTTCGTGAGTTTCATGGCCACCGTAGGTTCTCCTACACGCTTGGAAGGGGAGGGGGAGGTGAGCGGTATTCAGTTGGTTGCAATCTGCAACCTCATTGCTAGATGCCACTAAATCCTACACACTGGACCTTTAAGTGTGTAGTGCATAAAAATCATTTGTCCTCAGTTGCAACACTAACTACTCGGTTCCAGACTATCTCAGGAAGCAGCGTCAGTACAAGAACTGTCAGTATCATGACATGAGTTTCTCTGGCCCAGCAGCAGCATAAGCCTGAGATCCATGGCAGTGTGCTTGACACCACTCACGCAGACACTTTGAATTGTGCACACTGCCATTGGACTCTGGAGCAGAGGAAACGTGTTGTCTGGAGTGATGAATCGCACTTCCCTGATGGAAGAATCTGGTTCTGAAAATTGCCAGGAGAAGGCCTTATCACCCAGTGTCAGTGTTGGACCTCACTAAAGCAACTGCACTTCCAACATCTGGTGGAAATCCTGGAGGCTGTTTCAGCAGCTGTTTATTCAGAAATGGTAATTAACATGCCCTTTATTTAAGGGCAAATATCTCATCCATACTATCATTGCCCTTTCATGCTGCTGTTGTAAAAAAAAATGGAAATGATCCAGATATTATTATTATAATCAGAGTTACTCACATCATGCAAACAACCGTAAATCCACATGCACGCACTGTATATTCATCCTCTTGTCATCATCATACACTGGCAGGCTGTATGTTGGCTAAAGGCGTATAGATTTAACAGCTGTCAGACTCTTTGCAAGCTTGTATCATCTGAAGTGGGAACTAGTACAGTCTGTCAGACAGGATCCCCAACAGCTTTTAGGGATTTATTTAAATATCTTCATTTAAGAAATAATCTCCTACTTGCAAACGTATTCCTGCACATGTGCCCAATGTATGATTAAAATTTCACACTCGCACAGCTTCACACGAGACTGAAATCTGGTTACAGAGAATATTTCAGGAAGTAGTGTTTACATTAAAAAAAGCCCAAAACCATGTCTGTGTGAAGCATTAGCCAGCTGCTGTACACCCCAAATTAAATTGGGTTAAAAACAAAATGAATTTGGTTCTAATAAAAGCATGTTTGTTCTGTCAGGCAGACATGTCATGGTTTCATCAGATTCCTCTTCATCTGACCAAAATATCCCTGGCTTGCTCTTCTAACAAGGCAGTACTAAAGGCATCATGAGTCTACCATAGTCTGAAACCCCCTCCCACACACCAGAAACGGGGGGGGGGGGGGTCTTGTGTTGTCCTACGATGCATACAGAAGCCCTTATTGTGTGTTCAGACAGAACGCAAGGATGCATTAGACATGAATTTCCCCGGAGCAGGTCAAACTGATGTAAAGATGTGTCCATGTTAGTTGAAAATGTTTCAACAAAAAATTAATGTTTATCCTGGGGCTTTAAGAATCAGCTTCATAAACGTACAGAGACGTGAGGAGAAATAAGAGAGACTGGAGGGAAATGACATACAGAACTGGAGTTTCTGGTGAGTTCTGAGATCAGGCAGAGGCTGAGCTGCCATACAAACACACTCCACACATGAATTGACTTGGTTTTCTGTTTGAACACACATTTAGAAACCCAGATACCTTGCATGGAGAGCAATTGTGGCTCCATGTTCCCTGCTGGCTGGCGTGTCAGCTACAGAAGTTCATCAACCACTTTGAGTAGTCACTACATCACCAAGCATCCAGTGTAGCCTATTTTGTGAGGTGTGTGTGTGTGTGTGTGTGCGTGTGTAGTCAGATCTTTACACGTTCAGTTGTCACAAGAACTCACACACACAAGTGAAATTATGTCTGGTGTAGATAAGGTGACTGGCTAGATACCATGATGAGCCAACAATTTGATATTATTGAAACATAAATTAAGATGTAGTAATGTGATGAAATAATGATTCACAATCAAAAGGACTACAGGTCTAATCCCCAGTCAGTGGCTGCTAGATGTTACATTATCCTGGATGAAACAAACAACACAGAAGAAAGGCCATTAAAACTGAAAAAGGTATATCATCTTGAGAACAATCTTCTGTACATGTGACATTTTGTCTTTAAAGTGGCACCAGAAAATGTTTTTTATTGTGGGGAGTATGAATGTGCTCAATAATGTTCATGGTAAACTGTGCATACTTATTTACATACAGTATTTGCCTGATGATGGTCTCTTCATGAACCCTCTCAAATATTCATTTGCAGCACATGTTGATGTTTTTACCCAAGTATCATATTGGGATTTTAAAAGCAATAGAAGAACAAAAATGTATCTAAAATGGTCATGACGTTATCTGTTCAGTCTACCCTTCTCCTTCTTCAACCACTGAATCTCTCTCTTCCCATAAGCCCTGCAAGGACTGCTGTGTTCCAGACAAGTCTGAACCCAAAAATTCCCAACCTCCTAGTTGAAAAAGTATTTGGAATGGAATGGCTCTCAAAGCTCCAACTGGGAAACTCGGGCCAATTTCAGCATCCACAGAAGTTTCGAATAGTGTTAAATGAATAGTGAATATATAGTATATTAGTGAATGACATAGACCAGGCCAATCACGGCACAAGGGCAGATTTTATACGGCTCGTAGTTTCTTTCTTAAAATGTATTATTTATGGCCTGCAAGCACTGTCAAACTGAATTACTAAATCAGTGCAGGTCTATGAAAGACCTGATCAAACTTATAGTTGGCTAATCCATGCACATCAATTTTAAAATGTCAATATGTTTTGAACTTAATTTAGATTTGTTTGGGTTTGCTTTAATTGTTAACAGTTAAAACTTAATTAATAACAGTTGACAGTCAAACTCATGCTTGAAATGGTAATGAACTTTAGCTAAAGATATTTCTCATTTTAGTGGAACTTTTATGGATTCCTGACAGCTTTTTCCTACTCTCAAAATGTTAAAGAAAGGTTGAATTATTTTGTAGAAACCTGTTCATGTGTGAGACTTACATTTGGCTAAACTTTGCCCTCAGACAGTTTCCCTCCAATTACTACCCTTCACACCTGTCAGTCATTCCCACAATGAGCCACAATTGTCCCCTCTTCTCTCATTCGCTTGTGTATATACCGACCAGCCACCTTCCCACTCTCAGTTACCAGATCTGCTATGGAGCTCACCTGATGTAGGAGTTGGCTGTAGCTCAGGTGTTAGGGTTGGCCCTCAGTCATAAGATTTGATCCTTCCTTCCTCCTATCCTGAACCCCATGTGTATGTTGGAGTAAAAATGTAAGTCACCTTGGACAAAAGCATCTGCCAGGTAAATGTAAAGTCCAAGCCATTTCTGCCTGCATTTTCCCACATCTGATCTGTGATGAAAAAAGAAACTACCGCACATTTTCTGTATCTAATTTCCAAACAGTTTAGATAATATATACAGGTAGTGTTTACCATTTACTGTAACTCAATAGGATGATAAAGTGGCAATTTATGTAGAAAATCCACTATAGTGACAGTGTGGGTGATGAAAATAACAACTTTGTTTTGACAAATGATTAAATAACGAGTCTCATTAAGATCAAAATCTCTCTTTCAAGAGACAATGTACAAAGAAGAAAAGTAGTTTTGTAACTTATTCCAAGTGTTGAAGCCAGTTTTTCCAAGACCAATTTGAACATGCAGTATATACTAAGATAATGGGCCCTATTTTCGCGGAGGCGCAACGACCAGTGCAAGCAGCGCTCTGACTATTTTCCTGACCTTGAAACTCGCTTTGTCCGTCTGTGTGGTATTTGTGTGCCCAGTGCAGAATGCATAGGTGGGATGAGAGGAACAAACAAAGGTGAGAGGTTCATTCAAATGAAGCAGTGCAAAGACAGTTGTTGTATTTTGGTTGCAGGTGCTCATGGAAATGCCCACGCTGTCTGTGCGGCCAAGACCGACCACCTGGAGCTGGTTGTGCTTGCACTGGTAAAATAGGGCCCCAGCTGTGATAAAGTACAGTGCACTGTTATGAACAGAGTCAAGAGGCTTTAAGCTGGAGAGGGAGGCGTGCATATATAAAATATCACCACAGTCAAGTGCAGAAGTAATTGTAGATTCCTGTTCCCGACAATTAACAATGTACAGAATACAGGTATTCACATTTTTAGGTTATTAATTTCTTTTTTATACCTCTCTAATGTTTTTTGACCTTATCTCTGTTCCAGGATTAGCTCTGAGCCTATTTAAACACAGTGTCTTGCTAGATTCATGTGTTGATGGTGCTGATGGAGGCTTGTAGTAGAAAGAGACTTTCCTCAACAACATGTTTACCTTCAAGTGACAGCATTCTCTACCAGGCCGTAGTTATGTTTCCCTAATCTTAAAATACATATTTTATTCCACACCATGATCTTTCCCTAACCCAAACCTAAAATTATTCATTTTCATTTTGGAGGGCACAAAAAAATTATGCAGTTCATGTGTTTTGTCATTTAATTCTGAGGACATGAGTAAAAATGATCCAGTCACTGTGTTGCTATTTATCTGCTTTGTCCATCACTGGTTGTGCAGGTGTAAGGGTTACAGTATGAGCATGGGCTGCACCCATTACCTGCAGCTGTACAAAAGGGAAAAATGGATGAGAAAACAAGAGCAGATGAGGTTCAGGTGCATGGCATAAAAAGATGTAGATGAATAGCAAGTGTATGCACTGTATGTTTTCTATTGCTATAGTAAGAGAAAGGTAGAAAAAAGTGTACCTGATTTCCGTATGGGAGTAAGAGCAGCTTGAATGAGGCCAAACTGACCTAATGAAACACTTGTTCAAGTAAATAGGTTTGCAGTGGTGTGTAGCATGTGTCAACGTCAATGAACATCTAGCTTTAAAGTATTTTCAAAGAGAGAAAGCCAAGGCTGATTTAATGTTGGATATTTAATAACAGCAGGCAGTGGCTCAGTGATTAGCAGCTCACAGTGAGACAAGCTTTGCAGACTGCAGAGTACAAGCTCTCCCTGAGTTCATGTGGCTTTCCCCTGGCTGTTCAGTTTTCTCCCACGCCTTAAAGACACAGCGAGATGATAAAAAATACATTTTCCTAGTTCTAATCATGTGTCCCTGTCTTAATCTCTTGTTATATGCCAAATATATGTGAACAAATCATTTTCAAGTGTTTTCATATAAATCTCTTCCTGTAAAATATTGTCATGTGTTTGATGATTCATCTTGAAGTCAGGGGCATACACAAAAATGCATCCAGCCAAATTTAATTTTGGGTGACCAAGTATACGCGTCCATCTTATAAAACCGCAATTGACTGATTGTGGGTCGTAGTAGCTGCAGAGCAATAGCTTTGAGGGTGGTATGTGTTTGGATATCAATGGGCAAAAACATTATTTTCATTTCCAAAAGAATGTGGCTGAGGTCTGATTTATTTATTTCTCTCTCGTCCTCCACCTAAGATTTCTACTTACTTACCTAATTCTAAATTAGTCCCCTGTGGGATATAAGGCTACAATGAGCTCCATCATCTCCTATCCATGGATAAATGATGAACCTAACCCCAAGTTTGGTTCATCTTGGCTCGCTCGTCTGTCACATTTCTGCATCGGGTCATTTTTGGTCTTCCAGGTTTTCTTTTCCTCAAGTCCATCTCAGTCCAGCATTTGGAATGTGATCTGCCTCCATTTGAGTTACATGGCAGAGCCATCACAATTACGCCTGCCTTATTTCAGTGATGTTCTTGCTTTTTGTTTTTTCTTTTCGGGTTGTTGCCTGAACAAAACACCAGCATAACCATAACCATAATTATGTATAACTGCCAGGACAAAGATACCTACTGTGGATTTTTATCACCCATTAATAAAAGTGTAGAAGCTCTATGAAGGACTCACTTTGTGGCCAGTATAGACAGGAGGAATGATTACAGTATCCGATATCTCCATTTCCATCCATCATCTCTCCCTTATTTTTGTTCTTTATCCTGCCTTCTAACTATGCGTCCATTTCAGGGACCTTCTCTTTTGAAGAATATGGCTTGCAAAATTGTGACCATCAGAGGAATTAAGACTGACCTTTGAGTGCTACATTTATGTTATTTCTTTGTTACCATAATAGCATTCTTGTAATATTTACAACTTACATTTTGAAGAAAGGTTGGTGCTAAGAAAACAACCAAAAAATATGGATGCCTCAATTAAGCTAAAGTCTGTAAATCAAAGTAACTAAACCCACAATGAATTTAACCATCACATGGCTACAGATCTGAGGGGTCTGGAGGTGCAATGGGGGATGAGCAGTTCAGAGATGTAGCCTGGTGCCAGTCCATGCAGTGCTACAAATAAAATAATCTTAAAATCAAATCTATACTTCACTGGTAACCAGTGAAGTATATAACCATCCTCAATGCAATTTAGATGGGAGTTAACACTGCATGGATCACAAGATTTCAGCCGGAGGTACAGCTGGGTGTCGTCAGCATAACAATGGTGGGAGATATTATATTTTCTAAAAATAGATGCAAGAGGAAGCGTATATAGGGAAAATAAAACAGGGCCTAATATGGAGCAAGGGTTTGTCCCTGAATGCCAACAACATGCTTAAAGGCCCCATGAAACGGAAGTTAGTGTCTTTAGCTTCTGTACTGTGACGTATTTCCCGGTGAAATTGAATATTTGAGCGGTACGGAAGAGGATTAGGGCTTTGTGCTCTTCTGTAGAGCGGTGTACATTACAAGAGGGATTTAATCAAATCCTTCGCATTTGATTGGACTGCTTAAAAGTGGGTGGGGCTTAAAGTTTAGCACGATACAGAGCTGCAGAGAGAAATGGAGCTACAGAGGACTGTTGACTCCACACACACCTCCCTCACCTGTTGTTAGATCAGGAGGAGGAGGAGGAGGGAGAGATGAATGAATCAGACCTCAGCCACATTATTTTGGAAATGAAAACAAAGTTTTTGCCCACTGATATCCAAACACAAATCTCTTCCTATCTCTCTCCATATTGCTCTGTTAGCTACTAGACCCACAAATGGTGAAGTGTGGTTTTATATGACTGGTGTGGCTAGCTACTCACCCAAAGTCACATTTGATTGGATGAACTTTTGTAAATGCCTCTGAGTTCAGGATGAGTCATCAAACATTTGAAACCATTTTATTTTAAGAGAAAAGACAGAGATTTTGATGTAAAAATACTACTGATTTTTTGACATGTATTTGGCATATAACAAGAGATAAATGAGCAATTAACACAGGAACACAGGATTAAAACTGGGAAAATGTATTTTTCATATCATGGAGCCTTTAAGGCGAATGGAGTGATCGACTGTGTCGAAGGCAGCCAAGAGATCAAAAGAATTAGAATAGTGTAATTTCCTGAATCTAAAGACAAGAACAAATCATCTGTCACCCTCAGGACAGTGGACTCTGTGCTATGGAGCGTCCTAAAACCTGACTGAAATTTCTCCAGTATGCTGAATTTGTTGAAAAAGGAGATGAGTTGAGAGAAAACTTTATTTTGGATAAAAACAAGAGCTTTGAGATTGGTCAGTAATTATTAGGAACAGACGAATCTAAGTTAGGTTTTTTGATCAGAGTGAATGACAGCATGTTTAAAGCAAGCAGGGACATACAGTAGCCATCAAATACTAGGCCCAGCAGTGTCCAGCACTTCTTTGAATAGGCGTGAGGGAATATTGTCTAAGGGACATGTACTAAGGTTCATATGAGAAATGTGTGTCAAAGAGGAGAGAGAAATCGGTTCAAAGTTGATGAGAACTGAGGAGCATGACCTTAACTCTGACAGATTGTAGGAGGGCGGTGAGATCTTGGATCGTATAGTGTCAGTTTTGCTAATAAAGAATCTAAGGAAATACTCACAGGTATTTGTGACAGCAGGATTGAGTACTGTATTTATTGTATTAAATAAAACTTTGGGTTCGTGGACATGTTTGCAGATGATATGATGAAAAATATTTGGTTCTCTCTACTTTGACACACTGTTGGTAATTAGCCAGACAGTATCTCAGATGCTGGTAAGTCACTTAGAGTTTATCTTTTTTCCATTTACGATCCGCTCTCCTGAATTCCTGCCTAACTGCAGAAGTTATGGAGTTAAACCAGGGCTGAGCTTTGATTTTTGCAAGGGACAATTGAGTCGAGAATAGTGGTACAAGTGCAGTTGAATACCGTGACCAGTTCTTCTGTGCCCAGACCAGCAGGGTCTGAGAGAACAGAGAAGGCATCTGAGAACTGCCTGGCAGTGAAAGGGGTAATAAACCTGGAATAGTTTCCTGGCAGACTGGGTTTAGGAGTCTGAGAGGGGAGTGAGGTGGAAAATATAATGGACCAATAATCAGATGAACTGATGTTTATCTGGACATTGGGGACTGAATGCCAGAAGTTAAAATAAGGTCAAGAGTATGATCATGTATGATCATGTGAGTAGGACCTGTGACTAACTGGGTGAGACTAAAAGAGTCAAGTAAATGTAGAAAATCCTGAGCAAGTAGGTTAGATGGACAGCAAAAAATCACCTAAAATTAAAAGGTTATCAGAGTTAGTAACCATAAAAGCCAAAAAGTCAGAGAATTCATCAATAAAAATCTTGTTAAATTTAGGGGGTCTGTATATAAGTGCACAAAGTACTAGAATTAACTGTCTTACACAGCAGTAATTCAAAACTCAGTATATTTGTATATTTGTGAGTTGACATGGGTTTACAGGTAAAAAGATCATTAACACCATAGCCAGGCCTCCACCACGGCCAGTAAGCTGCGGTGAGTTAAGAAAGGTATATTTTTGAGGACACAACTCAGAAAAAGAGCTGATTTCACCAGGTCTCCACCACGTTTCAGGGAGAAATAAAAAATCCAATTTATGGGTTAAAATAAAATCATTTAAAATAAAGGACTTGTTGGAAAGTGTTCTGACATTTAAAAGTGCCATTTTTGCGAGAGGAAGTATGCAGAATGGTTTCCCTGTGATTGGATGAAATATGGATCAGATTACATGCGTTGGAAATAGTGTGGCTGTACTGGTAGGAATATAACCTGGTAGTATTTCTAGTAGTTATTTATAACCAGCACTACTAAAGGGCTTGGACTGAACAGACATCATTTAGAGGCACACACCTCCATCTGTTTCTGGCAATTTAGGCTATAAAACAAATTTGCTGTGACCCCAAAAAATTGGGGTGGAGACCAACTCTCTTAAAAATGCCTCATCATGTCCAGAATTTATTAAAATTATTCAGCTGATGGCTCGGTTGACGGAAGCTGTATATTAACTTCATTTAATTAATTTGTCTTCAACTCCAGCTTATATCATCAGTGGTGACCCAGAACTGGAAGGACATTGTGCAAAGCTGTGAGCTGGACAACTGGAAGGGGGCTCTCGCTGGTCTGCTGACCTATGCTCACCCTGAAACCTTTGCCCGTCTATGTGGCAGGTTGCTCACAGTGAAACAGCACATGGATCATGCTGCGACTTGCCTTGCTTCTAGGAGAATTGCACCATTTTTATCAGTACCTGATTTATTTGCTGAATAACAGTTCTGTATGAGCTCATCCCCCCTGCTGTCACATTAACCTTCCTACTGTTTTCAACATTTTTAAATCTGTAATTCTAATATTTTTCCGCTCTGTATTGTAATAAAGACATTTGTTTGTGCTCTATTTGGACTCCACAGTCTGGGATCGTGAGAGAAACAGGCTGTTCCACGCTCAGGGAGAGGCTGCTGTTGCACACCCTCAGGCTGCTCCAACCAGCTCCAGGCCTGCCCTTCCACCTTCTCATGTACTGTCGCCCAGTGTGACCCGCCCTGCCACGAGGCCTTCCTACCCCCAACATCCTGCTCCTGCTCCAGGTTTAATGCTGACTATTTGTGTTCTACTTTCAATTATGTCAGGCTGCTTTGATTTGATGTCGTGATACTTATTTGTGTCCTTTTCCAGGTTTCCTTCCTTATCAGCCATTCCAGACTCAGTCTGTGCTCATCGGCAGACCCTCTATGCTAGCTGCTAACTTATCTGGACCTCCACTACAGCCTCAATCATCAACCCCAGGAGGCATGCCCCCAATGCCCAGCAACAGTTAAACATCTTTAAAACAACATTCAGGCATTCACAGGGGAAAAATGTTAGGATTTAGCTGTTTAGTATGTTTTCCCACACTCCATTTTTTCATAAAATTGGGCCTTTAATAATTGCCTGGAGTGGAACTTCTTTTTGTTTGTTTTGTTACAGTTTAATGTTTTTCTGTTATTGCCTGAGCAGTTCCCCCCTCTCTGAATTAGAAAAAAAAAATCTAGATCTATTCTAAAAAAGTGTTGTGTGTTTTTGTTTTTTATTCTGGCATCATACACAGCTTTTTTCTCCCATACAATGTGGAACATCCCACTCCTGCACTACAGATAGGACAGTTTGGAAGTCTGTCTATGTCTGTGAAAGAAGGTCTTTCTATCCATGAAAGATAAATTGTAACAGCAGCTTCCCCTCATATTTATTCAGGAAGGTGCCATAATCTCTTTTTCCAGGGATTCTCATGTGATCACATTCAAGCGTTACCACTGAGTTATTTAGAGGTGTTTTTTTTGTGTATATGGTATAAGGATAGTAGTATTGTAAGTTATGCACAGCAAGTTGCATACATATAATCAAAACTTGAACAAAATAGTCCTCCTTGTTGGCCACACAAGGGAGGTCAATTAGAATTATGATTGTTATTAATCTTAATTATGACTTTGCGAGGGTATAGGTCTTTTAAGGTTAAGTGACTGAGATGCAAGCACAAGAAAACACCAACAAGTTCACTTTAGTTACATACACATTTATTATTAATACTACAGTTACAAGTACTAAACACTAGAACATTTTACAAACAAGACACAAGAGGGAAAGGGAAACTGGTGCACAAGGCTATGACTAATGAATGATTCAAATGCATGATGCAGAATTATCTATTGTGTAGTGGGTATGAGAGACCTGATAAACAGATGATATGACTTGAGAAGCAGCGAATCAAATCAGCGGTACAACAGCTTAGTTCTGAATTGCCAATTGAAGTTACAAATTATGAAAGCACCAGGGTTTAAGCAAGTTGATGAAGTGTTTGTACTAATACTTGCTTGCTCCCTGAGGTGGCCTCTCATGGAGAATGGAGTTCGATGTGCTGGGGTGAGAAGCTGGAGTCTGGATCTTGTAATGACGAGTAAGTCGGTCTGTCCAGATTTTAAAAGTTCCTGTTGGAAGAAAGCTCCTGGTTTAGGCTCTCCTAGTCTTGATCCTTAACTCATGACTCTAGACTCTGAGGTTTCACCTCCTATTGTTCTGAATCATATCTTCACACTTGCAAAGGGCAAGGGCTTTCAACCGGCAGGGCAGGATTGGCAGGCAGGTTTGCTGATGGCCCACCTGCCTGCCAATTCTCACATCTATTGTTTCTAATATATACTGTATAGTTTTTCAATGTGCAATGACAGATACTGCATGGGGTTTGTAGTAGAAAATACTTTTTTTTTTACTATTTAATTTAATGTCCCTGATATCCCTTTGTCTCATTATACCCATTTACTTTCATAACTGACATTAGCAAGAGTATATTCAGACAGACCTTTCTGTCTCAGTTATCTGTGAAATGGCCTCACTGCCAATTCAGAGTAATGTTTAAAAGGTCTTTAAAAGGAATCTAGCTTTCTGAAAGCTGGAGACACAAGTACAAGGGTGCCAAGGTTGTTGCTCTATTTTTTGCCCCACTTTTTGACAAGAAAAAACATTGCGCTGTCACAAATCCTGCTGCAGCACAAAATCTTCCCTTCACTTAGGAAGGGATCTGTGTATGTCTGACTTCCATCAGTGTTATTATATGGTATGTGAGGAGACAGAAAGGAGGAGGTGGTACATTCATTCAAAGAGACAGTCAGGCCCCCTTTATTCTCATCTGAAGAATATGCACCTTGTTAATATAATTACTTTAAATGAAAGTAAATGCAATGCACACAAGACACTTGCTTGAGGATTTTTTAAATTTAATGAAGCATCATGTTTACATCTGTGAACTGACAGTATCTTCACATTCCCCTGAAATGAAATTTCATTGATCTCCTTGGGTAAAATTGGGTCATTACCACAGTGAAAGGAGTGACAAACAAAAGGGAAGCAGATGACTGAGTAAAAAAGAACAATAAACTAAATGTAAGCATTAAACATAACAATGAAAAGTGACAGCCAAGGGTAAGAATTTCAACATAAGGGTGGGAAATAAGGAGAAGAGTTCAGGTTACTGACATGTCCTACTCCTGTTATATTCAATTGATATAAGGGACTGTACAGAAATGATTGGAGTGGGTAGGGTTGAACCCTATGTTTCACTTTATTAAAAAAAAACCCTCCCCAGTGTTATGAATATTTTCCTTGGACCCTCCTCTTTAAGAGAAAAATGTAACTCCCTCCTCCCATATCTATCTAGTTTCACTATTAATAACTAAAAGTGCATAAAGTATTTAATAGGGTGTACTCAACCCTTTGAACGCTATGCTTTTTTTTCTTAGTTTTCAATCCCTTTTCTGCTTTTAGCAGAGTCACTACATGTCTTAGCCAGACATGCCATATATTTTCAGAATAAGTTGTACTACACGTTTTTATAAAAAAAACAATAGTTTTGTGCAAGTTGTGTCAGTGTTCCAGGGAGATAGGAACCATACTGACAGGACATTCTGAGTCTTAGTAATTAAGATTAATGGCTCCTATTTCTTTGCCTTTTTTTGGGGATAATCTCGTTCTCCATTTTGGAAGTACAGTTCCCATAATGCTTTATGGGATACAGGCAGGAAGTAATGTTGACATTGAGTGTGACTTAGCTGTGTGCTACACCTACAGCTATTAGCACTTCTGTTTGCACTGACCGGGACATTGAAGATACTTATAGCCCTGGAAAGTGTAAGTCATGCTGAATCTAACAAGATGTTTCATGTCTGTGTGTTCAGATTGGACTGAGTTATGACTCTGAGAATGAGGAGTGTGCTTATTGATGCAAATTGTGTTCATTGGGTGCAAAGGGTAAATAAATAATGAAATAATATTCCCATATTCAACAAATTGCACATTAGAAGTGGAATTAGCAAACAGCTAATGGTGCTTCCTGTTTATTCCATGAATTTTTAAACCAAGTGATACTGAATGTAAACTGCAGTGAAACAGGTACAGGTACCAACTCCAAAGCCTGCTTCCCCACCCCAACCTTCAAATAATAAGAATAAATAAGAATCAGATCAGATGATGTTGTAGCCTGATATGTACAAGATCAGTTGTCTGACTGACCATCAGAGTCGAACCAGTCACGAGTCTCATAACCAGGCATGTTGGAGACTGGGAGGAAACTGTTCCTTCTAGACAAACAGGAGAGAGATAGCTGTGAGCAGTACCAGTAAAATCTGATTTTGCAGGCAGCCCAATTGGTTTTATGCACATGGTGATGTTTATAGGAAGCTCCAAAAGTCTTTGTGACAGTTTGGCAGTGGCGGAAGAAGTACTCAGATCCTTTGCTTAAGTAAAAGTAGTAATACCACAATGTAAAATTACTCCATTACAAGTAAAATTCCTGCATTTAAGATCATACTTAAGTAAAAGTACAGAATGATTATCAGCAAAATTTAAAAAAGTAAAACTGTGACTAATATAAGATATGGAAAGAAGAAAAAAAGTTCTGCCACACTAATTTTGATTCATTTTTCAGAGTTTTCTCTAAACATTGTTTTTTTGTGTAATATTGTAAAGTTTTACCTCTTTGGGCCTCTAACAATTATTTATTTGGTGGAACTAGTCAAATATCTGTAACTTGACAAGGAGCCACAACTACACATGGGGTTACACGCCAAAAAGTTTGGGAAGTACTGATTTGATCTTGAACTTTTTTCCCTTTATTTTATAAACTTATTATATATTACTTCATGTAAAATTTTAAACCGAGAAGTAACTACAGCTGTAGTGGAGTAGAAAGTACAATATTTCCCCCTGAAATGTAGTGGAGTGAAGGTATAAAGTAGCATCAGATGAAAATACTCAAGTAAAGTACAAGTAGCTCCAAATTGTACTTAAGTACAGTGAATGTACTTAGTTACTTTCCACCTCTGGGTTTTGTTAACTGTGGAATTACAAATGATTAAGTGTTTGTGTTCAGATTACTATAGACTGAAGTGTGTTTAATGAATTGATCCTAACCATGTTTCATTTAAATTCACCCACTAGTGGAACAGGTTGGCAATGTGTGATGCTTTCATTATATTATAGACTAACGTTATTGTATTTATTTAATAGATTTAACTTCACTGTAGTACTGCTTTCTGTTATGTGATATCAATCGTGATATGTCAAATGATGCAGAATATAGTGAAAGCAGAATCCTCAGAGAAAAGTGATGCTTTCTCTGGAGAGTCAACTGTTGTGTTTCTCAAAACTGACATATTGGTCCTACTAGCAAGTTGATGGTGATAAAGAAAATAATGCTTTGATACAGAGACAAGATATTTGGTCTCTGCTTAGCCAAACACACCTTTATGACCTGTAGCACACAGAAAAGTCATCTTTTTGATGCAAGTATTTGATCTTTAAAAATATAAAGACTCTACCCTGTTCTCCAAAAGAGATTAGACTGACCCTTTGGCAAAACGGTTTGTCTAATCTCTCTATCATAGTCCAATTACTATAATACAGCCCCAAATGTATAATTTTCCACTTATTTTATATCATTAAAGATATCACTGCACACTGAATGTGTGACAGGCACTTTGGTATATATGTAAAGTTATGTTCATATCTAATTATCATGTCATATCAGAGGTATATTCCCCGATTTATGAGGTTCAGCATGTCATCACTTGAATTTGAATTTGAAAAAGAAATGCAAAAAAAAAAAAAAGCCTGAATTTGAATGAGTGAATCGAAACTTTTAATCAGAGAAAATAACCTGGGGTTATGGAGATCAGCCTTGTACTGTACATCCAATCAACACCAGAGGGAATATGATAATGTTCCTTAACTAACACAGTATGGATTTGAAACTACCCACTAATCCACCAAATCACACAAATAAAGAGAACACCAGCATTTTTCTTTAAACCTTGTTGAATATATTTTTTTCTGCTGTTATTTATCTATAAAGCCAATTTTACTGCAGATGCACAGCACCTCATGATGCTGGTGGAAAAATCATACAGGGAGAAATCCACTCTAGAAGACGCAGAATTACCAATTTCTTCACTAATGACTGTCTCAGTCTTGAAGAATGCAAGGCAGTTGCAGATTGTATCTCAGCAGATGTGTTGTGGGTAGTATGTGAATGCCATGCTTTAGTGGCTGTTCTGTAAATGAAACCATAACACAAACTGCAGAAAAGTTCTATCTTTACCCTGACTTTCTCCTGGCTGAACAAACTTCTTGTGATTGCTGTCACTATAGAACACAAAGAACCATTTCTGGGACGTGTTGAGAGGTATTCTGGGAAACGCAGGAAATTTCTAACAGAAGTTGAAGCAGGTGGCTCGGCATTGGGTGAAATGGAAAAGGAAAGTGCAGCACTTCATCACAACTCTTGGAATTCATTAAACAGCACAGACTAATGATGTCTAACAAAGAGTACTGCACAGCTCAGACATAAACCACAGAGCAGAGAGAGCAGAGTTAGAGAGGTGACCTCCAGCTGTGATATGTGGAGAGGCTTTAGTCATAGCTCTCTGCTTGGGAAATAAATATAGCCACATGGCTTCAGTTCATGTTCAGCCAAGTCGCTGGTTCATGTACCCTGCTACAGGGCTCCAGGCCTGAACAAATCTGTTGGGAACAGGAGCACTGACCCAGACTTCTGAGTAGCTTATTTTCACTACAGGAAACATTAATGAAATGTATAACAATGCATCCAGGATTATCTACTGTAATCTGAGCACAGGAAACAGAATGTATAAACAACAAGTTATCAGCTATGCCAACACCTCACACTGATTATACATACAGTATGTGCCAAACTGAAACAGGCTCATAACAATGAGCTCAGGAGTAAAGGTTACTCATTGTATCACTGGTTCTCTGAGGACAGGCATCAATGCCAACAGGTTGAAATTTGCATATTTATCAGGACAAGCTACTATTTCCTCAGCCTATGTAAATAAGGGTCTCTCCTTTATATCAGCTGATCTTCAGAGATTATGTTGCAGCAGCATCAAGCCGAGTCAAATCAATTTTAATTATATAGCCCCAAATCACAAACATATCATGTAGTCACAAAAGGCTGACAATCTTTACAGCATATGACACCCTTGGTCCTTGCATTTATCATATGATATTAAAATGACAATATTGAGTAACAGAATGACAATATGAGGTAAATAAATTGCATGAATCACATCATCTGTAGCACAAATACCTGGAAAAAAGACATATTGCACATACACACAAGAGGCCAAACTCAAGGACACCATTCACACAGAGAGCATGGGGAAGAGATAAGAGAGGATAAATAGTTAATTGCATACAACACTTGATGTGAGAACAGGTATAAGCAAAGATGAAGCAAACACTTGCTAGAGGATGAAGACCTGCATCAGTATTGACAGGAGCTGACTGACACAAAGTCCTGGGTAAAGGAGAGGCTGTCCTCACAAGAGAAACGACAGGATAGTGCCCCAAAACAACATGACGTTCAAGTGACAGTGTCCTTCAGCAGTTGTAGTAATTATGACTCTTAATATTGGACTTTAATACAGAAGGTCACTGATTGTGTCCTGTTTCCAACTGACAGTCAATGTTGTTTCTTTTAAACATGACCACGATCTCCCACTAGCCTTAAACCTGCATTAACTGATTTTTGTCCTCTTGTTTTCAGCAGAAACAACTAGTGAACACTGACATATCATCAGCTTTTAAGTTGATATGTTTAACTTGTTAGCAAGTAGTTATTTCCACATCCAGCAGTTACAGAGCAACATTATCATTTATTTGGAGTCGTGTTTCTGTCCACCTGGTGAATGTAAGTCCAATATTCACTCTCTTTTAGCTCTGTTTTTGCTCTCGACCAACTCCTGAGGGAAATATCTGACTCTAAATGCTCCACTATGTTCACCAGCTAGTCTACAGCTAACTGTGTCTGTTTGCCATTTGGTGCTGAGCAGGTAGTGTACAGTGGCTTTTTAGAGCTTTTTTGCCAAAAACGACGCTATGAGAGCGCTGAGAGTGAACCAAAACAGTGAAGTTGCAGCCGGACAGCTAAACAATGAGCTGAAACTCACTATAAAGCTCCGTAAAGCCGAGGGGAGCTGCAGAGTCACTGATAATTCTCTTTAGGTACATCACAATGAGTCACGCCCAACACATTACACACTGACAGCTCAGACATTGTTATTATAGAGAATATCAACTCCAGCTGCTGTAACCATAGTGTTGTCACATCATACAGCATATTTATTTTTCAAGAGTGATTTGTAACAGTTTTGGAAGAGAGTACTGATACAGGCATCAGAAAACACCAAGGTACAAAGAGTGTATTCTGATGTTTAAATTGGAGGACTTTTTGGTAAAGGAAGAGGATGGAGGGAGAGGGAGGAAGAGAATGACCAGAGGGCTGCTCTGAGTTTATACAGCTATGGTTGTAATGCGTAACTATTGCTGTATTTCACACAGGCTCTACTCTCTTCAAAAACCAGATTTTTATTTTCTAAAATTCTCATTATCACACCAATTACAGTTATCAAGTTATCATGTGAATTTGAGAAGACAGTGGTATTTTGTATTGTATTATTGCAATATTTTGTATTTAGAGAGCATGACAAGTGCTTGAAATGAGATTTAGAGTTGCGGGTGGCTAAAGCCAATCCCAGCTCACATTGGGCAAGAGGCAGCGGACACCCTGGATAGGTCTCCAGTCAATCACAGGGCCGACACACACACAAAACCATCCATATTCACACCAGTTACAGTACCACAGTTTGGACACATTTTCTCATTGAAGGGTATGGGAAGGTGTGTCCAAACTTTTGACTGGCACTGTATGTCTTTGGACTGTTGGAGGAAAGTGGAGCACTCAAACGAACCTCACACAGACAGAGGAGAACATGCAAACTCCATATAGAAGGGTCCTACTGAGCTGCCATGCTGTGCATATTTAAACTTTTTGATTATATATGAAATGTCAATATATCTGCCTTGGAAGGTGTCCCAACAACAAAGTTAGCAAACTCTCCTCTACAGGTTTAAGCAGCATTCTCTGCCAAGTGCATCCCCTGCAGTAACCTGCACAGTACTGTATATCAAAGTCTGATGGACACCTAAAGCAATGTGCTCCAAGTCTTGACTGAACCCCAGATTAACTGCAACAGAGAGGCATCATCAGACCAGCAAAAGCATACAGATTGCTGGGGGCAAGTAGAAGGCAGGAGGTGCAGGGAGAAAGAAAAATTCATTTGGGGCAGGAAATCATGGTGTGGTAACCTGAGAAAAAAAAAAAGCTCTATATGCATACCCACTATACACAAGACGCACAATAAAGTTGTTGGACTGATGTACTTAATATCCTGATATATTGTTAATATCACAACTTAAAAACTCTTACAAGAAGTAGGAGAAAGAATATTGTGGGTAGCCAACAATAACATTATCTGAGGTTGATGTTTAGCTAATTCAATGTATATTGGCTGGTGAATGTTATACACAGAAGTTGTATGCAACATCAACTACAACCAATTTTAAGGTAACAGATGACCTAGCTTTACTTTTTTACTTTAATAAGAAGAAGCTTTTTTATAAACGTAGCCAACAGTAGCTTTATGGATTAATGCAACCACCTTCAAAATTTAAAGCCTGTGCATTGTCAGCTACATTAAAAAACGACCCAAGACTTTCATCTCTTCTTTACCAGAGGATTTTAGAGAAAAATATAATTCATTATGTATGAAACACAGTTATGAAATCACAGTGATGCACTTTAGCTGACTTGTCAGTAAAGACCAGGTTGCATTTAAATGAAAATTGCAGCCTGTTATTATACTGAAATACTTGAAATAAAACCCTAGTCATGATGAACATGGTCTTATACCGTTATACCTCTGGAGAGGTATACCTCTGGAAACAGCTGCAACAAGCATGGAAATACTGCAGCAACAGTGTTAAAAACAGGAATGTATTATAAAAAAAGAGTCTCTAACAGCCTTCTGGAGAGGATGCCATGCTGAGCTTACAGCCACTAACGTGGAAACACTGGAAACAGTAGGCCATGATGTCAGTGTTCAGGTGCCTGATTAACTAAACACATTTAACTCATAATCAGTATTTTTCCCCTCTTTTCAGTTTGTGTTCTGTTTTAGTGCTTTAATATTTAGTTGTAATTCCTTAATTTAAAGGTCTAGTGTGTAGAATTTAGTGGCATCTAGCTGAACAGACTTGGCAGAAATGGAATATAATATTCATATGTATGTTTTAATTAGTGTATCATCACCTGAAAATAAGAATTGTTGTGTTTTCGTTACTTTAGAATGAGCCCTTTATATTTACATAGGGAGCGGGTCCCCTTCTACGGAGCCTGCCATGTTGCACCGCCATGTTTCTACAGTAGCCCAGAATGGACAAAACAAACATGTTCGTGTTTTTTGCAAGTTTCACGGCCGCCATAGGTTCTCTTACATGCTTGGAAGGGAAGGGGGAGGGGTATTTAGTTAGTTGCAATCTGCAACCTCACCGCTAGATGCCACTAAATCCTACACACTGGACCTTTAATATGAATTTGAAACCCCCTGAGCACAGAGAGAACATATTAGCTTGGAAAGTATCAGTCTCTAAAGCTTTAGGGGTTTGTCTCTGTTTCATAATTAATAATGTGATTTCTTTTACACAAAATGAGATAAGTAGCCCTATTACTGCGAAGATAAACTTAAACTAATTAACTCTCTCAGAAACTCCATCCAAGGGAAGTTGCAGTCGACTGCAGTTTCAGAACATGTGGGAGATTATGTGCATAATAAATCAACTTTGTTTTTCAGTTAAGTGACTCTTTTACTGAAAATGGAGTATAATGAAAATAACTTGGCTGTTAGTGGAGACAGCCTTAAGACAGTCACTTCTTGCTCATCGCCAATTGTGAACTTACCATGGATAATCACTATGGCAACTAAATATTGTCTCAAGATGAAATTGATCCATGTCTTATTTACTTTATGTCTTTCATCTTTACTTCTATGCCTCTATTCTCTACGATACAGACATAATACAACCTGTATTATTGTGCCTTCAAAAAGCAAAACTCACTTAATAAGCATATTATCAGCTGTTATCTACAGACTTCATCTTGGTTTTCTCTTTTATTAGAATACTGATTGCAGCTTCTACTGTGTTTGAAGAGGCAATACGGGAAGGAGCAATACCCCGTGTCTAGACAGCAAGCGTGTCAGACGCGTTTTTCACATGCACATCACATGCAACAGATATGCTCTCATTTTAATCTATGCAGCTGTCTGCACTGGCTCCGTGCAGGCTTGTGTCTCAGCCGCATCTCACGGGCGTAACCACGACCTGAAACGTTCATTTATGCTTAAGTCTATTTTCCTCCGTTTTTTATGCGTGTCACTACAGTTGTGTATTGGGCTCTATGTGTTTCCAATATGCAGGTGACCTATGCTCAGCACTGCACCTGAACGCCTCCAGTGTAGACACACAGACGGAACAGTCGCTGCCGCTGCTGCTCTGCTGACGTGCTGCTCACGCTACACTTGCTGTCTAGACATGGGGATATGGTCATTTTTCCATTTTCCAGCTAGCTTTATTCTACCTGATAATGTTTAGCTGTTTTGTCTGTATTGTTGTCTGTAAAGCCTAAAAACTCACACTGTTAATCATTTCTGAAAAACCTCCTTTCTTCAAAGACAGAATTCTTAAAGAAGAAGAGGTAAGTCTTTGTACAACGTAGCAATGCAAAGGGAAATTTTGGTATTTTTCAACCCTTGACCCTATGTTCCCATGATTTTGTGTCTATGAGGATGGCAATTTTTGAAATTGGTCCAGTACTGAGCGAGAGCACTGCAGTTAGCAGCAGCGAACCCGGTTGTAATGTAATCCAACAGGGCAATAGTGTCCTGTCAATGTACGTGCAATAAAGGGCTTGTTTTTGCCACTGACAGGCTCAGATTGTTATTATAAGTGTCTGACAACATTATGGAAAAGACCATACAGAGTAATAAATTGTTTTTCTTTACCTTTCGCTTGATCTGGTTTGTTTGTTATTGTGTTTAACTGTTTAACTAAGTCACGCTCAAGGAGAAGTCTTGTTCTGAAATGTCATGAGAGTTGAGTTGTTGTGGAAATCAGCTAAATATTCAGCCATGACAGAGTTAGAGAGGATTTTGTTGTGTTGGAGTACAGAAAGTGTAGCTTAGTGTTATCTAAAAGACTGTCAAAGTTATGGCTGAATATTTAGCTGATTTCAACAACAACTCTTGCGACATTTCAGAGTGAGACTTCTCCTTGAGCGTACATTGACAGGGCGCTATTGCCCCAAAGGATTACATTGCAGCCCATTTCACGGCTGCCGCCTGCAATCGCTCTTGCTCAATAACAGTTACCTCTGTTACTCATCTGTCTTCATCTCAAAGCTATCACCAGGCAGAACATTGATATTGGATGATTCTGCCTGGATCCTGGATTACATTCAATGATTTCTACATTATCAGTACATGGTAAGTACATTATGGTCAAGGTTAGGGTAAGGTTCATGCCTGCCCTTTTCCATATTGCAAGAATAACTGTACTGTGCAGAAAACTGCACAGTATGTATTTCTGCAGTTTTCAGAGACTACCACTGACTTAAATACTGTACTCCCTCACATAGCATGTTACATGTTGTTTACTAGGCCTCCGACTTACTTTCTGAACTTGGAGCACTTGTGCTCCAAACCTCCAAATTTTGGCAGCGCTACTACAAAGTTCTTTTTTTACATGAATGCATAGTGAGGGAAAAAATACACCAAACATGATGTTTGAACTGACAGTGTATAGTATGTTCTTACACAAATACAGTAAAAGAGAATACTTATCAACATGCTGTTTAAATGAGATTTAACTGATTTCAGAGCCAATAATGAAAATCAATAATTATGTTTGTTGTGGCTGATACTGATACAATACAATAATTTTATTTATGAAGATGACAATCATTTTTAGATTGACAAGTAAATTAAGAACCATCTTTTTCATATATAGACTAATTAATATCAGACCCTTTCTCCTTATCGAGAAGTACCTTAGAATAACTTTATATACTGTTAAACTGATTAATGGTTATTTAAACCCTTCAGACTCCACTGTTTAGAAAGGTTGCAGGTCTTATACAATAAGCTGGTCAACAGCTCTGTGGCATCTTTCATCCTCTCTTCTCTCCTCCTCCCTCTGCTGCAGGCACAGCTGGTAGAGAGGAGGAGTTGCTAGTCTCAGCATGAAGTCTACAAGAATTCAAATCATTTTAAGATACTTAGCTAATTAAACTCAATCAATACATACAATTAATATACATTTTTGATACATTTTGTTCATAAGAGTTCACTATTTCATAGCATATTTTAGTATAGCATATATTACAGCCATAAGGCTGTAAAATATACCAGCCGTGGCAGCCAGCACATTGCATGGCTGCCATCAGTGTGTGTGTGTGTGTGTGTGTGTGTGTGTAAATGGATGAATGACATGCTAAATGTAAAGAGCTTTGGGTAAAGGCAATGAATGCATTCTGTGATAGAATGCGAACTCCGATCTATCACATGAAAGCTGAATGTGCTACACACCCATCCACCACTCAAACGTCCACATCCTTACACCCTGTTCACACAGCAGGTTCCCGCTTGCCTCTCACAAGCCGGAAGTTGGTGGGTGTTTTAAGCACAAATTTTGCATACTATCTATGCTATCTTTGGTCAGTTATTTTCTCCTGTTTCCATTATACTGACGCACAACAAAATAGTTTTGCAAGCAATGTGTTTCCATGCATTGTTTTTGAGCTCTGGTAGCTCATTAAAGTTTTGTCATATTAAATGGTGAAGCTGTTGACTGCAGCGATTGGCTTTTCCCACACTTCTTGAAGTAGAAAAAAGCTGTGCTTCTGTTTCAAAACAGGTTGCTGCTCCTTCAAATCAGAGGAAATTTGCATTAAAGGATATGGCTGGCGATTTTCTATGTTTTATAGAAAAATATTTTAAAATATATTTTATTTTTCTATATAGAAAATCACCAGCCAAATCCTTCAAGTTGAAACTTTATCAACTTCTCCATGTCATACCGCGAGGCAACTTTTAAAGTTGTTAAATGAAATTATTAATTTAAAGTTAAACTGAAATCATTCCTCTTTGCAGTCAAAATTAATGTAAATGTCATGTGTTTAAAATATATTGGTAATACTTTTATATTATTAAAAGGGAAAAAAGGTCTTTGGAGAAATATCAGAAATGCTTTTTTTGTCAAAGCTGGCTGGAGAGGCGTGTTGGTGTCTGTTTTTGATTGGCTGCCAAAGTGCCAGTGTTACTCCTTATGTCCACAGGATCCACCTGCATCGCTCACACATGGCTCTCTCGCTGTTTCATTTTCACTGGAAACATTTCAGTAGCGGAGCATCTGTTCTTCAGCAGCCACATAATGTAGTTCAGAGTTCTTTTGCCAACATTTGTTTTACAAGTAATGAATAATTCTCGAAAATAATTATTAATTATTAAAAATCAATAAAACTTTAATGTGAATTCATAATAATGGGGCACCACCCCAAGGTCAGGGACCAATAACCAAACAGTGAAAACTGTCTCAAAAAGGGTGTTCATCCAAGAATGTCAACATCTGAGAGATATTAACATTATTGGATGAAAAGTGAAGATTTGAATTTGAGCCCTGACCCCAATAACAAGCTGTTATCACAGTATCTATACACACAATCAGAGGAAATTTCTCTTTAATTGTACAACAGAATTTGTTAACTTTAGCAATATCAATGATAAATCTACAACTATGAACACAAGCAACAATAAACAACAACAGTTATAAACAGGAAGACAATATACAGCAACAACAGAGGGGGGTGTGTGTGTGCAGGGTGGGATGAGAGAGGAAGGAGGAGGAACAAGATGGTGGATGTGAACCACGTGGAGTTACATCATGCGAGAGTTCCAGTCAAGATGGCAGATGTGACCACAAGATTTGAACAGAGACAATGGTTAATGGCGTCCGCCAGTCACACATGCCTCTGATCACTATGGCATTGGACAAAGCTGAGCATCACTGTTGCTTAGCAACACATGTCTGACTACAGTGTAGCGTGTGAGCATGTAAACCCGCACGTGTGTACATGCAAGTGGGTTAGCAGAGAGGATAGGGTGAAAACACCAAAGAACAAAAGATCTCAGCGGTCATGAGGAGAAGTGGCACTTGCTTTTATTTACACAGAAACGTGGTGTGCAAATGTCCTTATTCGTCAGCCGCGGTCTGATTTCAACAAATAAAATGCAACCAACTATCTCACACATGATGGCGAGCTAACACAAAGCAGTCCAAGCAGTTGGACAAACACAAACCAGTCTAGCCTGATGAACACAACCAAACAGCAAACAATAATACTGAGTATCCTCAGCAGCAGCAAAACCGGACTCACAGTCTGTTAACTTCACAACAAACAACAGCAATTGAGCTGAAAATAATACACTTTCATCACCTGTCTCTGCCCAGACTTAAGCCTCTTACTTGGGTCACTGGAAGCAAGTAGGGTGTGTTTCAGTCCGTCTTCCGGGTCTGGCTCGGTTCCTCAGTTCAGATGCTGACGGGGGCCATCCTCTCACTCTATCTGCTCTGACAAGCAGCTGGGAAGCACACTTCAAACAGTGAGTGGAGTGTTTATAGTCTCTGTGACATCATGGCTGGAAAGGGAAATCCCCTGGCGTTTCTGGTGGGTTTCGTCCAATGGGAGCTGAGAGTTTGGCTCTGCCAGATTTCACACCTAGGTGTGAGTTGAGCAGAGCATGATGGAAGCTGAAGTCCATTTGGACTCCTTTTGTTTGACTTGGCGCCTTTCTTTGTTATCAGGCTTTGTGACTGCATGCAGGCCTGCCTTTGTCTCATGCACATGGAGTATGACGCCCAACAAGTATATTTAATACACGTTTTGCAGTTCATTTAAATGCTTGTGGCTGAACTTGAATATGATAACCCTTTGTTGTCTCTAACTTTCTCATTTAAAATGTCAATACAGCCAATGTCATAACATAGCTGCTGTCATTAACCTGTATTTTTGTTTGTTTTGTCACATGATGTAGTGACCATAAAATAACAGCTTTATCTGCAGCGCAGCATTTTGATAATCACTGCTGGTTAACAGTGAGTATTTATGAACTGTGATCAAATTTCACTCTTCCTACGTCTGACAACAGAAACAGAGAAATATGTAAATGAGAACTATATCTTGAATTTGACTGCATTAAAACACAGTGTGTGATCATATAAAGCAGGAGACTTAACAGAGGTTTAAACAGACCCTGTCCCTCCCTCCTCTCTCTCTGTCTCTCTCTATCTTTCTTCAATTACAAACACATACAGTATAGGTGTTAAGACAAAGGCAATAACAAATTAAATGCATAATTAAAAGTTAATTTTAAGTTAACTGTCAATGAATACCAGTATTTATATATTCACAAGTGAATTTCACACTTCAGAGATACGAGCCAGTTAAGCAAAAAGATAGTGGAGTGGAGAAATGGACTCAGAGACCTGTTGGACACACACACACCGGCTAGAGTGGCAGCAGATTGTCTCCTGCAGCCATGACACAGCCAGAACGCGATGCAGCCGCTTGCTGTGGATATTGCGGGTTACACTGTATGGAACAGAGACAAAGTAAGCAAACTGCTATAGCCAAGGACGTGCAGAGGATGTTAAAGGGGCAGGGGCCCAAATTCATAAAAGGTGATTTTTACAAATAATTAAAAAAAATATATGCCTGGAATGACTACTTTTGTGACACTTAAAGGGATATTAAAATATGTGTATTTAAAGCAAACCCATGACTGAGGTTGGTTCAAACACTGCTACAATTCACACATCATATCATAATACCGAGGCAGAAGACATCATGCATTTAAGCCACAATTATAAAAAGCAACACATAAGCTTTAGATAAGGCGTATTAGACACTGGTTTATTTTTTTATTGATTTAAGATTTTAACAGTTAGCATTCCTTCATCCCTTCCCTCTCCCCTTCCTCCAAAAATACTGAAAAAGTGTTTGAACTTAACTATTTGCCTAAATATATAATGATATTTAGTAAACAGTTAACATTCAACATTCATGTAAATGTAGTTGCATTCACTGCCCTGATACATATATTCACCTGCTAAGCAAACATAACACATAAAATACAAAGAAAGGAAATATGAATGCTTACTGTACATACAATCATATATGAGATGTTACTTTAATGTCTGACATCAATAACAAACACAACAACAAAATCACTGCTGACTGTAGTTAAGGCAGATCAATTTGACACTAGAAAGTCAGATTAACTTAGCTAACATTGAACGCAAGTCATTGGTTGCTTGTTATAGAAGGGAGGAAAACATCCTTAATTTCCTCGTATTTCTGAAGTGCATCATATTGTCCTTATCTTGTAGCTTGTGGGGGATAAAGATATATACCTTTTTCACAACTTTATTACTAACTTAAACAATTTGGAGAAATGCGTTACAGTATCCATACCCACTTTGCATGGGATGTGCAATGACATTAATAGTCCCCCTGAAAGTTAGTTCCACGTTACTGATTTCTGTCAACTACAGTCACTTTACCTCACGGTAAACTATTAACACTAACATATACTAATATATATCAAACTCAGTGACCATCTGCTCTGCCTATGATAGAACACCATGCTTTGAAATAAGGACTTATCTACTTATAGGAGATAACTGAGCTGTATTCCATCAAATTAAACCTGCAGTGCGGAACTTTTACATATAAATGAACGTCCGTGGCATTCAAGCCAAACGAGTTTGCACAATGCTGATTAAGCTTACCATGGTCAGATAAATCTCTCTGTATTTCATAGTATACAGAGTTTTTATATCTCATGTCGGGGGTGACATTCCCATACTGGCCGTTTGGCCGTTAATCGCGCGGCTCTTCTAGACTGTCCAAATGTTATTGGACCGAATGGATCAAATTCTGATAGTGAAATGATTCATTTCGTGGGGGTTGTGTGACGCTCAAAACAATTTATCCACCGTTTTACATCCGCAACAGTAGGTCATGGCCAGAAGTGTACTGGCTATCAGGCATGCTGCTTTGGGACAAATCCCGGTGGGCCGGTGGGCCATGAAAAAATATGTTTTTGGGCCAGTGGACCGTCAAAACATATCTGTTTTTACTGGCCCTTTCTGTGTGCCTGTCATTTGGGGTGCATGACAGCGTGCTGCATGTCTGTGTCAGGCACAGCCAAGTGCCCTCCTTTACTCTCACTGCCAGGAGGGGGAGACAAAAGTCCTGCATTCCAGCTTTAATGTAAAACTAGGTGGAGCCATCATGAAACCAAAGAATTAAAAATATAAATGTCTCCGTTTTGGTTTCTGATTTTTTTCTCAAAGGAGAACACAGGACAAGTGATTTACAGAACAGATATGTATGCTGTAGTAGATGAAAATTTCAAGGAGAACTTTAAGTGAAATGCAGGGGGAGACACCAGGAACCTTTTGGAGATTCCATTCTCCCCTTTCAACATGAAGGAGGAGCAGTTCTACGCCAATTTGGCTTCTTGAATGTGTGATCTCATGCCTTTGGTCACTAGCCAAAGCTCATGATCACAGGAACGCAAATCAACTGGTAACAGTAGAGCTTCTCTCTCAGGATTAGTGTCCTCTTCACCACAAAAGTCTGTATTACTGCCAACTTGGGTCCACTCAATCTGCTGGCCTTGTGTTCCACCATACTCTTACTCATGAACAACACCCAGAGGCGCTTTAGCTGGGGAAGCAACCAACTTTAGAGTGCAATCAACCTTTTTCTTGAGTACCATGGCCTTAGAGATGCTGCCTTTCATCCCTATCCCTTTACACTTGACAAACTTTCTTATAGCAAATTTTCTTAAAGGTTCTTAAAGGTTCTGTGCATGAAAATCATAAACAGACTTGATAAAAAGGCACAACCTTTGTAGTGCTCAGTCCCCACCAAGAACCAGGTGCAATGTGAGGAATTGCTGGTGGACCAGTCATCAATCAAGTCACTGTTTCCTTCTCTTTAAAAGCGTTAGGTTGAGCATCACAGTGTTCTGACAGCTTGGTGAACAATTCCTCCCAAGAGGAAACATTTATTTACATGCATTTGAGATATAATCTTTGCATTCTGGTATCTGTCATTGTATTTCTGCAATATCCAAATGGTGCTATGGCCAAGATCTCAACTAACTATATGCAAAAAAAAGGGACTGAACAATTGCAGCTCTGTCATCTGTATCTGACATGTTCTTTCATGCTTTTGATTTATTTGGGGCCTGTGCATGAAGTATAATTCATCTGCAGTTGTTCATGTTGTATAATGAAAAATCCAATTTTTTGGGGTAAGCGTGTTGGCTGCAGCAGTCAATTTAAGGAAAGCTACACTAAATTGATAAACAAATAGCCTAAATAATGAACATAATAACTTCTTTTACACACTTGATGAAACTATGTAAAAGGAAGCAGTGGTGGCAAAACCAGCCCCCAGGATTTTCAAAGTAAACGCAGTATGTTCCAGAGACGCACTGAGCCGACATTTAAGAAAGTCCAACTGTTATGTGTGTTTGTAGTCTTGTTGTGGGCATTTATTGAGTTAACCTCTCCAACCAAACACTGTTTAAATTATTTATCTGTCCAAAAGCGTAGCTAACTGTTAGCTTCAGAAGATTATCAACGCTAGCAATGCCAACTGGTTTGTAGGTAAGCTAGCTGTTGTAGCTAACAAACTGCTGTTGTATGCTAACATTACTCATTTATTATTACCAGCTGTTTTGCACATCATTTGAATATTTGTTCCTCTAAGTCTGTGTGAAATGTCTACATTTATGGTAGAAGTGAGTTAACTGGACCCCTCTTCAGTCATATATGTAAGGATTAGGGGTGTTTTGACATGCATTTTTGATTTATTAAGCTCTGGTGTGGTCTTTGTGTTCACAAATGTGTAACATTATATTTCCAGACTACAAAGTAAAGAAAAGTTGTAAATAATATAATAAATGTCATGTGTCCCTATTTCAAAGGTAAGTAAATAAGTAAAGTTTATTTAATATAGCACCAAGAGCAAAAAAATAATGACCATAAAAATAGTACAATATAAGATACAACAAATGAAACAAACAATAAAACATCAGCAACAACATAACTTTAAAACACACAAAATAACAACACTAGGCACTATGACGCAAGACAAAGGCAAATTTGAATAAATGAGTCTTCAGCTGTTTTTTAAAGGCGTCAACAGAGACCACAGATTGTATGTCTTTAGGAAGAGCGTTCCACAGTGTTGGAGCCGCCACTTCAAAGGCACGATCACCTTTTGTTTTTAGTTGAGCGTGAGGGACAACCAGTAAGCCCTGGTCAGAAGACCTAAGTGACCTACTCGTGATATAAGGATGGAGCAGGTCAGAGATGTACACGGGTGCCTGACCATGTAGGGCTCTATATGTGAAAACAAGAACCAATCCTAAACTTGATGGGAAGCCAATGTAAAGATGATAACGTGGGTGTGATGTGAGTCATCCTGCTGTACCTGGTCAACAGCCTTGCAGCAGTGTTTTGGAACATTTGTAGACAGTCCAGGGACAACTTGCTAAGACAGGTGAAAAGGCAATTGCAGTAGCCCAGCCAGGATGATATAAAAGCGTGAATAATCATCTCTAGCTCAGGTTGTGATACAACAGACCTGAGTTTGGCAATGTTTCTTAGATGAAAGAAACATGAACAAGTTAGCAATTTGGTATGTTGATTGAAGTGCATTGTCTGATCAAATATAACACCAAGGTTTCTAAGATTCAACTGTACAGCTGAAGAAAGTGACCCAATACACTGAGCAGCCTTGGAAGCTATGCTATCTGAAGCAATGATAAGGACCTCAGTCTTATCTGCGTTTCGTTAATAAAAGTTGTTAGCCATCCAGTCCTTTATGGCAGTTAAACAATTGTGCAAAATAGATAGGTTTAAAAGAGACATACAGCTGAATGTCTTTAGCATAACAGTGATAAGAGATACCTTAGTATAGGATAAATAGTATAGTATAAATAGTATAGGACCCAAGACACAACCCTGGTGCACACCACAGGAAAGAGCAGCAGTTTCAGACATGTAGGGTCCATGTGACACAGAAAAACTCCTATCCAAGAGATAGGAGGAGAACCAGTCCAGGGTGCTCCCAGAGAAACCCATCCACTGCCTAAGTCTTTCAATCAGGATGCAGTGATCAGTATCAAAAGCTGCACTAAGATCTAGCAGCACCAAAACAGAACATTCCCCCACATCAGAAGACATCATTAAGTCATTGGAGACTCTGAGAAGAGCTGTTTCAGTGGAATGCTTCTGACTGTTAACCATTAATCGGTTAACCGCCGAGAATAGTTTTGACCGGTTACACATGTCGGTCTATAGGTTAATTTGCATACACACTCCGTTGAGGCTAGATAATTATGTGTTCACAACATCGGATATTCTTTTTGAATGGATAAAGTATTGGTGTAAAACTGACTTCTACATAGAGTGTTGTATTATGGGTTATTTGTAGCATTAACGTTTGAATGATTACTATGTTCACATTTGTAGCCCAAGGCCTCAGTTAAAAAACAAACAAAAAAAAAACTGTCTCAATTGTACAGAAAAACAGAACTATTTACATTTTTATCACAACTGTCCATATTCGTTTCTGGGTGATTTTTTACAACAAACAACTATGTGCAACACCTCAGATGAAAAACAAACAAAAAATTAATAAAACCTCTATTCATAAAGTCTTTATTACACAGAAAAACATAAGTATTTACATTTTTACATTTTACATTGAATGGTGCGCTGCAGGACAGTTTTTAAAGTAAGATCCATATATACTGTCAAGAGAATAATTGCAAGTTCAAAGCCTTCCTAATGGAGCATGAGTAGTATATTACAAAAACAAATTTAACAGATCACACATTATTAAATGTATCATAGATCATACAGCAAGGCCTCAAGTGTTGATCAACAGGAAGGGGCTACGTATAATACAACTGGCCTAATGTTTCCCACATTTATGTAAAACTTTAAACCAGTTTGTCATATAAATAAATTAATCATTTTAATTATTTATTATTCATTTATTCATTTTAATTTAAAGGGGACCTATTATGCTTTTCCTTATTTTCAGTCATATATATAATGTTACAATGTCAGATGTTCATATTAAATGCAGCCAAAGTGTCAAATAATGAGGCAAACATATGTAGACGGATGGATTTTTTTATATGGTCATCTGCTCCACGCACAGTGCGTGAGTTCAATGCTCCACTGCGCTAACATTATGGCATTTTTCCATTGTTTTAGGGGAGTGGAGCTGCAGTGGAGCTGGCACATTGTAAGTGTTTTTTCATTACACAGCAGGGCAAAGTAAAATAAGTAGTTGACCTGTTGGAGGTGTGCTGGTCGTCTGCAGCTCTTCATCAAACATCATCATCGCTGTGGCTGTTTCTGCTTGTACTATTCCTCCTTGCATTATTTCTAACTGATCCGCTGAACAAAGAGCTCCAAATATCTCCATATATTGTTGTGTCACCCGGTTTTTAGCACCACTAATGAAGTTCTGCTAACTCAGTGTTTAATTTCCTATAAATTTTTTCTTCACAATAAAAGTCTCCTGTTATTTAGTCATTTAAAATAAAATAAAATATGAAGCAGTGAAGCAGGAAATGTTGGGTTTTCATCAGCAGTAACTTCCCCTTGGCAGGCTTCCGGAAAGCTGGCCAATCAGAACAGAGTGGCCTCATCGGGAGGGGGGGCTTAAAGAGACAGGAGCTAAGACTGCCTGTTAGAGACAGAGGCTGAACTAAGAGGCTGCATAAAGGGACAGTATAGGATAAATAAGGAGTTTTATGAACCGTGAATCTTGCAAAGCTACTCAAGTTGAGTCCCAGAATAAAAATATAGAGCCGGAAATGAGCATAATAGTTCCCCTTTAATCTTGCCTCAAATTGAAACATTAGAATGTAAATTGATAAAGTACAGTTCCTTTACAAGACAGTTTCATTTTACAGTATGAGCTACTGTACATGTTTCATGTGTGCACTGTACAAAGATTAACCATCCCTTCTAATCATCAAGTAAATTAAAAGACAGTGCTTAAATCCAAAACTGAGTCAGTGTACACTTACACATTACAGGATTCAAAAAATGTATTTAATACACTCAGGACTCAAATTGTCTTACTTTGATTTCTTACTTCTTGTTTACAATTGTTTGTACTGATACCACACATCTTGTCATACTTTGATAAGACGCCTGGCATTAAACTGTGTGGTGCCTCTCTGGATCACTGCATTCTTTCTTACAGAAGAATTAAGACAGGCTGTGGATGTAATCACTGAATTATACAAATTCTAAATTAATTTATTAAGTTTTCAATAACTGTAAAGACATGGCACTATGTGTGTCTTAGTCCTTTGCACTGAAAAGAAAACTATGTTTCACTGTGAGAGCCAACCTTGGTAGGTACTGTTAGGGTCTCAGAAAGCAGACACGTGAAACCACAACAAAAGCATCCAAGGTGAGCGACACTCCATCCACAGCTGTCTTTTCTGGTGTCTCACAAGCTCTCTACTCTGGTCCTCTGGAAACTCAGTAATAAAAGAAAATGTTTTGTTAGGTTTAAAACAGATGTCTTAAATCAATTAAGTAAATTCAGTGTGAATCTGTTTATTTAACTTTTACTACACATACCTTCATGTGCCTTAAAGCCTGAGTGCTGGTACATCTTGCCAGCCTGCGACAGGTGAACAAGGTGAAGGAAGCTAGTGTAGTGGTGTGGGCGAGTAGACCTGGAAAACATTAAGGAAAAATTCCCTGAAAAGTCACATATTTTTCCACTCCAGTAGAGCCACATATGTAATGACAAATTGTGCACCACCAAAGCTTTAATAAAGGAACTGTAATACAATTGCTAAAACTGTTCAAGAAAGACTATTTTCACAGTGACACATATTTGTTAGTTCTGTTGTAATTTATCTGTACTTTCAGCCATTGGCTTTGAAATGAAACTATGACTATGAGGTTAATCTTTCCTCTTTACCTTGATGGTGTTTACATCCACAGATGAACAGTGTAGGAATTGTAGCTTTAGTTTTTACTTGTAACTAAAGTTCTCCAGTTTTAGTGGACCAAAGATCATTTGACCAATTAAAACAAATTTTAGTTATGATATCTAATATTTGGTGTCAAACTGTTTTCAGTCATTGACTGTCTGAAGTCACTTATATCTCTAGACCAGACCTGAACTGCAAACTGGACTTTTGCCTTCGGTCTAACTTTCGACAAGTGACACATCTGCTCAGCTCTGACTGAGGTCAGGTGAATGACAATGCCAGTCGAGAACATCCCACTGCTGGGTCATAAAATACTCCCTGGCTGGGGGCTACAGTTGCTTGTTTACCCAGTATGGATGTGAACAAAATAAAACTACTTAAAACCAAGTCAGCACTTTTGTTTCAGTCATTGTTTCATTTCAAATCAAATGTACCAGAGCCAAAACAACCTTTGTCACTGTCTAAATGATGGACTCTACTCTACTCTTTACTTATCAGCTGCTAGTTTATCTTGGTGCAGTCATAGGGTGAGTTTATGCATCAGTCTACTAATGGTGGATCCACACCTGTCAAATAGGGACACATGACATTTATCATATTATTTACAACATTTCTTCACTTTGTAGTCTGCATGCACAAACACATTGCTGGTAATATAACATCACGCATTTGTGAACACAAAGACCACACCAGAGCTTAATAAATCAAAAATGCATGTCAAAACACCCCTAATCCTTACATATATGACTGAAGAGGGGTCCAGTTAACTCACTTCTACCATAAATTTCATGACATTTCACACAGACTTAGAGGAGCAAATATCCACATTAGGTGCAAAACAGCTGGTAATAATAAATGAGTAATGTTAGCATACAACAGCAATTTGTTAGCTACAACAGCTAGCTAGTTTACCCAATTAGCATTGCTAGTGTTATCTTCTGAAGCTAACAGTTAGCTACACATTGTTTGATTGGAGAGGTTAACTTGATAAAGTCGTGCACACAAGACCACAAACACACTTAAAAGTTGGACTTTCTTAAATGTCTGCAGCGGCTCAGTGCGTCTCAGTAAAACAACGTTTACTTTGAAAATCCCAGGGGCTGGTTCCGCCACCTCTGCTTCCTTTTACATAGTTTCATCTCCAAAGTGTTTAAAAGAATTTATGAATTATGTTCATTATTTAGGGTATCTGTTTATTCATTTAGGGTAGCTCTCCTTAAATTGACTGCTGTAGCCAACACACTTTAAAACACGAAACGTTTACTTTGAAGGTGAGCTGTCTCTGTTTCCAGCTCTCAACTTCCTTTTTCAATTTTCATTGTACAAGTTGAATAATGGAACAAGCTGATGCTTTGGTGCGCTGAATTGCAATGCACGTATTAGGACAATGAAATTAGGAAATACCCCAAATACCCCGAAAAATGGGATTTTTCATTATACAACATGTACAACTGCATATGAATTATACTTCATGCACGGACCATTTTGTTCTTAATGTTAATGCTCTTAATCGTTTTCCCTCCTTTGTAATACCCTGCCATGATGTAAAACATTTATAAGGGGGTATTACACACATTGGCTTTTAGTTCTTTATAGTGCAATATACAGGGTCGACTTGACTGATGTGTTACATTATGGAGCTAAATGGAACATATGAGCCATTTGCGTTGAAGGCAAAGCTGATCATACCGGCTTGATCACACTTAATGTGTACTGTAAGACATGGACTGCAGCAACTGTGTTTGAAGGCAGAGTCTGAGCATTAAGTAGCAGCTGTTCATGCAGTCTCTCTGTGCCATTATGTTATATAATTCTAATGCAGCGCTGTTTGTAACACCTATTTACAGAACATCTGGTGAGAAAAGGGCACTTTATACATTTGGCTTTGAACAGAACTCCATCTAAATGTGTGTGTTGTGTAAGAACGTATGTAAATACAGAGCTTACTTTTGCGACTCTATAAAGGCAGTCAAACAGAACTTTATCCTGAGTATTTTAGCATCTGGCCACTAACAGAAGTGAGGTGATGTCATTTTTGTATCTGATGGTGTATTCTGCCAGTTGTTAAAACAAATCTAAACAAAATGACCTAGTGGCAGCTAGCAGCTATCATTTGGCTTCATTTATAGTATGGAGCTCCTGTGCAATCACTGTGGTTTGTGGTGGCAATTTTTCAGTCTTGGTGGTAGCCCATACAGCAGCATTGTTTCAGGAGATTCTTGAGGAACTGCTACAATCTGCAAAAGAGTCATGTGACTGACAGAGGTATCTGAGCTAGCACAGTGCTAGCCTGATAGCAGTCCCTCAACTATATTCCACACTGCCACCCACGATGAAGAAAGTCATTAATACCGGGTGTGAATGCAAAGTCCCATGATCAGATGTCATTATTATAATGTATTCAGAATCAGACTGCAAATATAAGGTGCTGAAAATATCAGGTGGAAATAGGGTCTGCGTGATTAATCACCTTAAGAACAAGAAGGCCCATGACGTGCACTAATGCCAAAAACCAGGTAAACACACGGCATGTTGGTACACACTCAACATATTGTTACTCATAATAGTCCACCACAAACACCATACAAATTTGAGCATTAACTCAAATTTGTATTCCTGTCAGATAAGATGAAATCCCATATTTGATACTATTTATGGTCGATATTTTTTCTGCAATAGCCATTTCTTTATCTTGTATTTTTTATTGGTGGTGGCAGAATCCGTCATTCCTGCCCTGGAATCAGAAGGCATACCTAAGCATGCGGGATTGAGGCAAAACACATTGTAGCTTTAATTGTGAAGTGGCCAGAGGAAACAGTGTATTTGTCACCGCAGTGACAAATACACTGTCATATTTTGTCATTTTTGGTGCAGCCACAGTGAGCCACAGGTGACACGCTGCACACCTCAAACTTTTCTGTGTCCTGCTGTTTGTGGAAAACAACTTGCATCGTGTGCAACATGAAATCAGATTGCAGTTGAAATTATTACTGACTGACTTCTTTATTGCTTGTTTGGCTGATCTGTAAAAATATAGCAGCTGTTGTATCTCTGACAAAGCAGCTACTCAAGGAATGTTTGCTGTAGTATTAAAACACACCCACTGTTACCACGGTAACCACAGGTGTCGCCAAATCAACCTGGACTGAAATCTTAAAGGGTACACACTAAATCTTTTTTTTTTTTTTTACGTTGTAGACATACTCAAATAGGTCTATGTTGGCATATGAAGTTAATGCAGGTGATTTTTCCAATAACACATATTGTGTGTAAAAACTTATTCTGTCTTGGATTTGAAAATTCAGTTCAGCTGAATTCTCTGCTCCTCCCTAATCGTGGCATAAATGAGAGAGGGAAGTGAGAATGTGGTTGATGAGTTTTTCTCTCCATTTTTGCTGAGAGAGACAGAGAAGCACCTAGAAGGTAGCTCTTGTGCAGAAAGTTGGAGAAAATTGTTAATCATATTGATTAAAGTAGAACAATAACAAGGATAAATGAGGAGAGAGTCTTGGATGCTGAAAAGAGAAGTTATACAACAGCCACGGAGCCAGAGGCCAACCTAGAGTCTGATGGGGCTGCAGGCAGAAAATCCCACGGGGCCCCTCTGACCGGCTTTCATTGCCATTACCTTTCCCAGAACACCTATTAAATAATCAAATATTAATCAAAAAGCATTTATAGAATCTAAACATTTTTATTTTGACACATTTATATTAATAGCAAAATAAATGTAATAAACTCCTTAGTTACAATAGAAACATAGTTAAATATTAAAGAAAAGTTAAATGTAAACAACTTAAAAGTACAAAGTAAAAAAAGTATACAAATGTATTGTGTCCCTCAATAAGCAGACAATGAGACATAAACTGGTTTTGCTGTAACTTTATTGCAAACACTAACACAGGTTACTGTGGGCTGTAGCCAACACCAAAATAAAAAAGACTTGACGTAACCGCTGCAGTAGCCTCCCGCTTGGCCTCCTACCTAAAGACTAACTCCTGCGTCCCCTAGCAGGAAGAACAACATTCCCTCTAACTCTCAGCCAATTACAGGTGCACTATCTCCCACAGATCACTGTCATAGGTAGCTGACATGACAGACAGGATTCACAGCCTCTAAGCTGACAACATGTTCACTGACATTCTGGAAATATCAGTACTTCAAGTCAACAGTCCTTCTGTCCAAACTGAATTAATGTTCCTTAACAGTGACACTCTTAACAGTTAAACTCTAACATGAACACAGTCTGTTACAATATATGAAAAAAATATAAATAACAAATGCAAATGACTTAAAAACTAACTCTTTAAAAAGTTCTTTCTCTTTGGGAACAAAACCCACATTATGAGATCAGTGTTCATCAACATCTAGCCTAAACATTTTCCACACTAATGTCAGCAGAAAAAACAAATGTAATAATCTGACTACTTAACAGTAATAAATAAACTCCTTAGTTATGGATGGTGGTGTTGCTGTTGCTGAGATGGTGGAAGTTGATGGACCTGATAAGAAACAATAAAAGGGAACATATTGTCATGATGATTTTTAGAAGGCATGGCATATCTCATCAATATCATTAGGATGCAATGAACTCACATTAATCAGGATCAGGACCTGGAGGGGGGACTGGTTCTTTTTGTGTAGTGGGGACTGTTGTGTCTTCTTCGTGGGCAGGTGGTGGTGTTGCTGTTACAAAAGTGCTGGGAATGGTGGAAGCTGATGGACCTGATAAGGAAAGATAATGGTACAAAATATATTCAGCATGAGTTCATATGAATTCCTGAAATGAATCTCTAAATATTCCTTATGGCCTCATTAATTTATATACCCTATCATATATCATTTATATCATCTTTTTTTTCTAATTTATTCCATTTGATTTACTTAACTTTAATAAGTTTCACAGGCTGGTTTCACAAACCTTCCCAAAGCTAAAACTATTTATTTAGTTTACATTAGATTTTAATCAGTCTCATATAATCTCAAGGTAAATAGCTAGCAAGCTAAATTCTGTTAGCTTGCTAGATAGCATGTTACATGACATTATGTATCAATTTAACAAATTTTTTGGCTTACCATTTACTATCATCAGTCATCATTTATCATCATTTGTCATTATCTGCTCCACTTTCCACTGTCCTGCTTTCTTTTCTCTTCCTCCTTCCTTTTCCTCCTCCTTTCTTTCTCTTTCTTTTTTCACTTCTGGATGTATACTTGTTTTCTATTTTGTGTAGTCAATGCAAACAAACTTGTTCTGGTCTCCACATGTCTCGAGTGACCACTTGTGATCAGATCTCACTTCCCCACTATATATGCAAATAAACACATACATCATTTCCGTTTTCAAAGACCAAATGCATTGTTGTTTTTAATTTTTTCTTAATGTGCAGCAAACACATGGCCAGATGAACCTATGTGGGGGCTCGGGGAAAGAATGATCAGCTCGGCCATGCTGAATCCTCTCTTCCTCCCGTTCTCTGTATTGTGTAAAATATTTGGAAAATTACATAGCTGCAGCTTCACTATATGATAACTTCATCAAACCCAAATTCATTTAGGAAGATGGGTCATATAAGCACAGTTTAAGCGAAAATAATGGTCTCTAGTCTTTTATAGAGGAACCCCCTTCAAGCCAGGGCCTCATGCTCAGGTGATCACCTGAAGGCCCTTATCAACTGAGCTGATATTGTGCTTCAGTAAATTGTATTCCTGTGTTGCAAAACAAAGTCAAACAAATTTCTACAAACCAACTGCCACGCACTAAACTTTGTGGTCATTTACAAAGAGAACATCTTTGCAGCAGTTTGGCCAGTACAAGAATAGAATAAATCCCCTTATCCCCTTAAACATATGTCCATTCACCCACTAAGAGACTCAAAAATGATCAAAAATAGTTTATTTGATTTAACCCGCAAAAGGGTTCTGGGTGTTTAAGGGTTAAATACATTCCAAGTGATGTTGCTAATGCTTCATGCATCATAGCCATAGACTGTATGGTCATAGCCACGGTCGAAGTATAATTTCATGCAATCATATTATCATTAAGGTAGATATTATTAACATATGAATGTAATGCACATTTTACAGCATTTCCATATTGGAAGAGTTTTCAGTTCCCCTGACATGCATGTCTTTGGAGAGTGGGAGGAAAATGAAGTGCTTTAGGGTAGAGGTTATTAATGCAAGGTTTATGAATTACTAATTCACACATATAAATTATTATCAGTGTATATGAAAACAAAGTATAATGATAACTTGAGACTAGACAGTGTTGAACCCTGTACAGTGTTTCCGTATCTGTCTGGCTTGTTCAAATTCATGTTTATTTGTTGAGCATAATCTCATTCAATGGCAATTAAAAGTGCTTTACAGAGTGATAAAATTATTATTTTTTAAATGGAAAACAAATGCAGACACAACAGCACATACACAAAGCTAAGTAAAACTTAGCTAAACTAAACAAAACAGTTTTCATTTAGGAATAAATTTAATTTATTATTTAAGGAAAATCATGTTTAGTTCAAACCTCAAATCAGCAGATAATCTGTCAGTGACAACAGCTACATACAAAAATAAAATAAAATTAGACAGACCAGTTCTTGTGCCTTTAGCACACTGGTTCACTTTGTGCAGTCCCTTTCAGATATGTATCCCCTTATGTTAATCTGATTTACATCTTGTTTCGCCTTCTAACATCACTGTAACAAATGTAATATCTTAATGATCATCTCTTATGCACAAAATCAGTTTAATGAACTTCGAAACACTGTGAAAGAGCCACTTTTAAGGTGTTAAGGAGATTGATCTTATCAGATCAGTCTGTTTTTATCCTTGTGTGACTGAGGAAAAAGAGATTTAAAGAACCCTCTTACAACCACAGTAATAATCAGACCAGCACACCCTCTCTATATTTCACATTCTCATTCATGCCAGCTGTTGAATAAATGTATAGACGTATCCAGTAAAACACTTTACATACAGCATGTAAGCCAAAAGGAGTTAAATGAGAGTAACAACTTAACGTCCTGTGTATGTTGGACTTTATAAAACAGGCAGCAGGATTTACTCTCTAATAGTGTGAAATGATGAAATTGATGTGAAAATGGGTCAGTGGATTCACTGTGAGGAGCAGTGGAGACTGTCCCTCATGCTCATGATGGCCATTAATTAAGGTTTCAACAGCAAAATAAGTTTTAAAATCCATATGAGATGCAGCCTGTGAACAAACAAAAGGAACTCTTCCTTGTTATCAGAACATTTTAAACTCACTATACTGTGACAGCATTGTCTCTTTCTGTAAATGTCCTGTCATGTCTGGATAAAGGAGCATTAACCTAAAAGACAGCTATGTCTGTATGATGGAACACCATCACTTTAATATACTTGATGAAGCCAGCAATGTTGTATGTATGTACATATTTAATGTCTTAAAAGTGCTGTAATATGTTCATCTGCAGCCACCTAAAGCCACATGAGCAGCATGTAGTGCCATCATCAGGTCAAAATTGATTGGTTTATGGTCAAATACCTGTAAAATCTTCGCCATTCCCATCACCCTCAGCTATATTTTCTGTTTTGTGGCAGTTAAATATAAGCATGCTAACATGCTGAACTAAACATCAGCAACATGAGGGGATGTTAGCATGCTAATGCTTGCATTTAGCTCAGAGCACTGCTGTGCGTTATAGTATCCAGTCTTTAAGTTTGAATGGATTGAGTCAACAAAAAAACTGATTTGTGGTATGTTTTTCAACATGTTAACGTTAGCTCACTAACATAACATTACAGCTTTGGTATCTTTACTCTTGCTACTAACATTACCCTGTTCAAAGTCTGTGTTTTTTTTTACTAGCAACTACTTACTGAGCAATGCTAACTAGCTTAATATTAGGTTAATATACTAACATTTGTGTCTGTATCGTTAGCTTACATGTTACTTAGACTAAAGTGCTAGCTAAGTGATTGTTAACTATACCAGAGAAACCAAGATAAACTACAGCCTGCATGTTTAACTATATTTTAGTAATCTGCACCAGATTAATCCTCACTGACTGCATGCTGTGACATAACTTTACACATCAGCTGTAACATTGTGACACTGGGAAGAAGATAGTTGCATGAATTTTGTTACATGGAAAATAGTTATAAAAACGTTTAGAACCAATGTAACTTATAGATTCTTGAACAGGCAGCCATTGTTTGATATTTTGTATTTATTTGTTAGACAAGCTTTGAAAAGCATGAGATCAAATGCAGTGGACCTATATCTGGACATCCTGTAAATCCAGAGGCTGACATGGTTCGCTGAAATAATTAATATATCTGCATGGTCAAACACGGGGGACAAACAAGCAAAAGTGGCTTTGTATGTTTGTAGTGTGTTCTAAGTCGTAAACAAAGGAGATAAGGAGTATACTCATAACTCCTATGCAATCTTTTTATTTTAAATTCTATAGATCAGCATTTCACCACATCTTACTTTGTTCAGGAGGTTTGAGCTGTGAAAATAAATCAACTGAGACTAGCAAATGTCCATCTGTTTAAATGAAATGTGTTTGTTTTTAGCAGGAGCATTGAAAATATCATTGATGCTATTACAGTTCATGTAAAAGATCTCAACCAATGAGAGAACAACATAAACATCAGCCAGTAGAGTTCACTTATTTTTAATCCAACATTCAGAACAACTCTACAATATTTATAGAGCCTTAGTGAAATTGTCTGTATAGTAATATCTATCATGATGGCTGATGTCAGATAAGCTATAATCATCTCAGCAGGCTGGAAGTATATTTGTGTTTAATACCTTATTGTTATGTGTTACCAGATCAGGTTTAGTGATCTTTATGAGAGACATTATTTATGCCAGCCTGTTGACCAAAATACTTGATGTCTTGAAAGTCAGTTTTCTCTTGCTGTGACCTGGTTGTTATTTCTGTCTTGTGGGACACTGCAGAGTTCAGAGTTCTGACAGGACACAGATCCTTTGCTGTGGTGGAAATGTGTCTCTACCTGCAAAGACAACAGAAGAAGTCACTTTTACTCTCATACACTGCAGTGCTTAGCAGAGCCCTGTTCACACAAGTTTAGTTAACCTCTGGGTCACAATATTCTGGTAATTATTTTAACTATTGTAGTGACTTAATTCTTTGTGGTTCAGACTTCACAGCCAAGTTTATTTATCAGCATTATTTATAGTTTATATTCCACATTTTAGTTCCTTGGTGTATTCGTTTGTTTGTATGTTATTGTGTTTTTTATGTCAACAAGCTGTTCAAAACTAACTGCCCCTAGTGGGATTAATAAAGTTGTTGACTGATTGATTGATGAAGTGTTGCTTTACAGTCCCTTCAGTGGTTCATGTATTGGAATCAGTGTGAGCAGTGACAGCACAATGAACACCAGAAATGGCTGAGCATAAAATCATATGATGTAACACGATCTTAGGGACTGTTTGTTATTTATGAGAGGGAGGGTGTGGTGCAAAACGGGGGAGGCACGTCAAATAATTTTTTAAGTACTGGGGAGAGAGTTATGTTTTTTATTTTGGCTTAGGGGAGGGACATACAACTTTAAATTGTTGCATTTTTTTCTTTTCAACATGTTTTACCACTGTATGGTGACGGAATGTGAAGGGTTAAATGAAAGAAGCCCCTTTTGTCAGCCTATCAGAATTTTGCACCTCCAGAGTTGCTGGGAAGAAAATGCTGCTTTCAGCTCTGTGATTGGTGGTCCAGCTATAATTTTACAGAGGGCCGTGTAATTCAAATGACAGTAAAATTGACCAATCATAACCATATCTTCCCTCTAAATGGGCGGGCTTTGTTTTCACTACTTATGACAGTTTCAGCCCGCTGTGTGCTGGGAATTGGTCCGCACCATTACCACGCTGGTACACCTGTGGTGCGCCAAGTAGGCAGAGTCTGCACATCATCTGACAGTTATCGTAGCCGGCAGATACGTCAGATCTGCTGCCAAATCTCAGTGGTGAGAGCGGCGTTTATGTCACCACGACTACATGGCCCAGACAAACACAAACAAGTCAAGTGAGATTGATAAAAGTGATGAATGTCATAGAACATTACTGTCCATGCTGGCAATTATTTGTCAAAAAGCTACCATGGCTTTTGCCCTGCAGACCGACATTGTTGTTTGTTTTGTCAGCTGACACTTACATGGTTGCTGCTGCTGGCTGACAGATTACACCGATTACAGACTGATTAAACTCCATTGAAACAGTTTTCCCGGCCTTTACCGTTTTGTGTTAAGTGGTGTACCGGTGCACTGAAATGGAGCGGACCCAATCACAAGCTAGCGGAAAAAAACATAAACAAGCTGGGAGTAACCATGGCTATTGAGGATTATCCATGCCTTTTTCAAAGTAAATTTTTAATGAAAAGTTAATCAGCAAAGGAAGACCTACACTAGAGCTAATTTCAATTCAATTCAATTCAATTCAATTTTATTTATATAGTGCCAAATCACAACAAAAGTTATCTCAGGGCACTTTACACATAGAGCAGGTTGAGACCGTACTCATTTACAGAGACCCAACAATTCCCCCCATGAGCAAGCACTTGGCGACAGCGGCAAGGAAAAACTCCCCTTTAACGGGAAGAAACCTCAAGCAAAACCGGGCGGTTTGATGCCTATAACCAAGGCTTTTTTCAACTTCAGGATTTCAAGTAACTTTCATTAATGTGATCATCAAAGGGTAAATTTTTAAAATCTAATAATGGCCACCATGCCAACTGATATTACTCTGGCTGCTGCTGCTACTGTTGTGTATGTTACGGTTTATTTGGGAAAACGGTCACTAATAATTGAATAGGCATATGTCGCTAATATTGACTGTGTATGCGCTGCAATGTGTGTGTGTGTGTTTGTGTGTGTGTGTGTGTGTGTGTGTGTGTGTGTGTAATGTGTAGGCTTATTAAATTTTGTTGGTTTTGTGTGGTAGGACGGGTGGCTGTCCTGCACCTTTATTCTGCTGAAGTGCACACAGCTTGTGTGATGATGTGATAATTTGTAAGAAGGATTTACATTTTGCTTAAGAAATTAGCTGTTTGTCTTGGTAATAACTCTCACTCCCTCCATGCTGTTTGCTCATTACATTGGTTGGACTAAGCATCTTATTTTTTGTTTCAGAGCTGGAATTGTCATAGGTAGATTTTGCAGTACTATAGGAGAGGACAAGTTGGACATATTGTGACTGTAGCTTTTCTGTTGTCTTCTGTATTAGAACAACATTATTACCTGCTATTAAAGATACTAGTGTCTCACTGCTGTAGATCAGGGAATCTGTTGATCAGATGACAGCAGCCAAACACACGTTGGCTCCTTGTAGCTCACTCTGCACACAAAAAAAGCTTTAATGATCAGTTCACTGAAGGTTTCAGGTCCTAAAGACACACAGCTATAGGCAAATCTAAGGTATCCCACCACAGTAGGTATAAAGTGGTGAAGGTTTTATTATCAGCCTAAAAAGTAAAATTCATGTAACTATCTTCTTCCCAGTGTCATAACATTACAGCTGATGTGTTAAATCACAGCATGCAGTCAGTGAGGATTAATCTGGTGCAGATTACTAAAATATAGTTAAACATGCAGGCTGTAGTTTATCTTGGTTTCTCTAGTATAGTTAACAATCACCTAGCTAGCACTTTAGTCTAAGTAACATGTAAGCTAATGATACAGACACAAATGTTAGTATATTAACCTAATATTAAGCTAGTTAGCATTGCTCAGTAAGTAGTTGCTAGTAAAATAAACACGGACTTTGAAAGGGGTAATGTTAGTAGCAAGAGTAAAGATACCAAAGTTGTAATGTTATGTTAGTGAACTAACATTAACGTGTTGAAGAACATACTACTCATACCATTCAAACAACAACTGTTGTAAAGATAGAGGCTTGGGACCAGTTTGGACCCGGAAACAGTCAATACATCACAACTTAAAGACCAGATAGCCTTGCAGAGCTGTTAGAATGGCTGTGGGGCAGGGGGATTTGGCGCAATTTTTAAATTTAGCAAGGTATTTACTACGACTACAAATGTAAATGAACACAGCCACAGTTAATCTGATTGCATAAACTGACGCTGAATAAGAGCTGATGCCGGGCTGTTTTGATGTGTGTTGGGCATGTCTGGTGCGCAAAGCAAAGTGTTTTCCGCTGCTGAACTTGGAAAAGTGATTGAAAAGTAACTTTTGGATCTGCAAGCTTGCATTTATCCCGCTATCACAAGTCACAAGTGGCATTCCTGATCGGTTTTATTACTTTGTTGGTCTGGAATTTCATTTAGCAAAATAAATTAAAACATCTTTTCACACAACAGACAATTGAAAATATAAATTGAAATAATTAGCTTGTTACACAGTAATAAGCCCACATCACAGAAAAGTGGACAGTGTGATAGTTACTAACAAAATGAGCCTCCACTGTGCACTCTGTGTTTTAGATGAAGAAATATATTGTATTAGCACATTTTGAACCACCACACTCAGACCTGTTACAAACACAAAACACAAACACCAACATATTGACCAGTCACCATGATGACTATAACAGTAACATGAGCAGCTGTGTGGGAGAAATGATCTAATTATTGCTGCGTAAATAGAGGATTGATGTTTGTAAAACTGCTGTAGAAGAAAGTCTCTCGTGTTCTTTCAGCTCTTTCAGTCCTTAACACTTTACACTCTTTTATAAACCTCAGATATGCATAAGGTCAATAGTCTCGAGTTTCCCTCTGTGTGTGTATCTGATAAAACAGTGTCACAGATTTTAAACCTGCTTTCTCAGATGTTAAAGTCTATTGCTGAAAACATGTGAAAAGACTCAGAACTATGTAGTATTGTATTGTTGAGTTAGAGCGTTAAACTGTTTTTCACCATTTCTGAGTTGAGGATTTTTTGGGCGGGCGTGAAATGGTGGCTCTATGACGTAGAAGGATTACTAGCACCTCCCCCACTATATAAACACAAAAGCGCATAACTTGAAGCCTGACAAGATGGATTCTCAATCCAATTGCCTCTGTTAAGGAAATACCTGTCCATAGATTTGTTGGTGGCAAGTTCCTCCAAAACAGCGACTGTGGCTTCGGCTTTAGCACCAGCTGTGCGGCTGGGAGGTCCCAAGCCAGAGGGAGAGCATTTGCCAGGCAGCACTTCACATACAATGAGAGGGAATTGTTCCAATGGTGATGGCCACAATGAAGCAGCCAAGGACTTTTCAACAGAGAAGTGAGTAACATTAAGTGCACCAAACTCCATTGAAGAAAATGACATTTGAACATAACGATGATTGGTGATGGATCTCACTAGTCATTTAGGTTATATTTTTACTGAAACAAGTCCACATTTATCTACAAAATATGTGCTGAATTAAACATTGGCTCCTAACGTTACTTTATGTTTAAAATACCATCCATGTTGCTTGCCGTACACCTACGAACAAGGCCTATTTTTAATTGTGTATTTTTATATGGGAGTTTGGTATGAGCACTGTTAACTCAGCAACTGTTCAGTTAGGCCGTGCTTTCAGCACCTTCAGTGGACATGCCACCAGCTTTTCAGAGCAGAGAATGCTGCTTGTTTTTCCATGATATTAAAACCTAATTTTATATACTTGGTGACTTTTTTAATCATTCAAATTTGGCTGGGTGGTTAATTACACGTTATTCTGTGGTGTGACAAACTCAGAACACATCTTACTGCTTTACACAGACTTTAAATTTCAGATGCAGTTTCCTGCCACAGGTCAGTCTGTGGTGATAAATCAGGTGCAGCAGATATTTGTATAAATGTCCCCTCCCTCCTCCCATATTTTTCGCCTCTAAACAGGAACACCTTAATATACATATTGCACAAGCCCAAACACAGTTTTCTGCGGTGACGCTTTTCTTCCATTTAACCAGTGCAAAACCTCTGTGTGGCCCTTTAGTAAAAAGGAGAAATGCAATTTGACTGTTAAGCAATAAAAAGGGTCTACAAATTCTCAGTAAATGTCCCCATTGTAAATGCCAAAGATGAGTCAACTAAACTCAGGTCTACATCTGCCAACAGTTCAAAGGAGATTTCCTGGGCTGCATATATAGAAGATAATACACTACATGATGTGCATATGCAGAATGTGACAAAGAATGAGCCAGCATGAAGTGGTGTGGAGGTCTCTGCAATGTGTGTTAACGCGTCTTGAAGAGATTATAATAACATAAACCCTGGTGACTTGGTTCACACCATGTTACCAATTAACTCTGGAAACTAAACTAACCATGGTTTAACCACTAAATTGTTTTTTTAATAATTTAAAATCCCTTACCTTTTTCTGTGATAGGTGGTCATGGTGTAAGTGTAATAATGCACTGACATGTCTAAATATATACAAAAACAACAAACTCCTCAAAATGTCTCATTGCTTTATGCTGTGGCAGTCTTTACCTGCACCTCATTATTTTACTTATATCATCATATCATGATAGGGGCAGCTGTGGCTCAGGAGGTAGAGCGGGTTGTCCAACAATCAGAAGGTTGGTGGTCTGATCCCTGGCTCCTCCAGTCCGCATGTCCTGCGGACAAGATACTGAACCCCAAATTGAGTGTGTGTGTATGGGTGAGTGAGCATTAGAAACATTGTAAAGCGCTTTGGATATAAAAAAAAAAAAAGTGCTATATCACTCCTGAGGAGCAGGTTAGTACCTTGCATGGCAGCCTCTGCCATCAGTGAATGAATGGGTGTGTGAATGGGTGAATGTTGGCATGTGTTGTAGAGTGGTCTGAATGCCTAGACTTGAAAAGCATAAAAGCATTTACCATGCAGTCCATACGTCATCATGAGTTGTCACTTACTTAAGACACCACATAGATCATGATACGATATGCATGTCAAGCTGGTCTATAACACAAATTAAGCCCCAGAAGACTGAATCAAGACCCAACATAGGGTGGACGTCCATATTATATCACCTTCTTAATTACAGAGCTACATCATTTAGTGATTCATCATTTCACACACATGTAAATGATGTTCACAAGCTGAAGCTGTTTTAGACATTCTACCAAAGATGATTCCAATAGGACTATCTGCACCAGGATGATATGATTAATGGGTGTCATTCAAACATTACATACTTATTAATCAGTAATTAATCATTTGTTTGTTGCATTCTTACAGTCTCATTATGCTGAATGTGTCTGAAGTGTCATACATCTGCACATATTGTGGTCTGCTACTCAGATAATTACGAGTCCAGTTTGTCATCATGAATGCTATTGGGTTTGGACAAGTGCAGACTGCTGTGGATAGTATTGAATGCACTTCAAAGAGAAAATGACTAAACTGGCTGCATTCTCCGAGAGGGAACACAACACTGTTGGTAAGCAAAGAGGATGGCATTCTCCACTCTGGTCACACTTTGATGTTGGGCAACTTGAAAAGGCTCAAGTACTCATTACCTCATCCAATCTCACCGCTTCAACAGCCAAGCCTAAAATCATGTATGATCAGGATGAGGCCCAGCAGTGAGGCCCAGACACTACTGTCTTTTCATCTACTGAATCATAGTGTAAAGCACGGATCATCAACTACATCTGTCCAACGGCTAGAATTTTTCTAAAGAGACACTAATATATAGGCCTAATTAATTATTATTGTTTAATATTTTCACTTTCTTACGAAACTAATGTTATTTTTATTAGCCTATAACAGTGTGAACAGACTCCTAACATCTATACTGCAGCCAGCCACCAGGGGGCGATCGCGATATTTTGGCTTCACTTTTAGGGAGCTGTCATGTTGCCCATCAATGGTTTTGATGCTATTATGCAGTGTCCTGATTGGAAAATGCTTGCAGGAAGAAATCGGATCTATTAACTGAATCTATTAACTGAACAAGAGAGGGCAACAGGTGCATCTGTTCAGGCTGTCCAGGTTCTCTCCAAACATAACAAACCATTTACTGATGCTAAGGTTTTTAAGGAGTGCATGGTCATTGTTTTGGAGGAACTTGCCACTGACAGTTCTAATTGTCTCTGTTAAGGAAATATCTCTGTCTGCTTCAAGTACCGCCCGCTGTGTCCACGTCTTGGCAGAGGATGTCCAGTGACTTGTACTTGATGTGGTCAAGGAAGCTCAACACATATCCCTGGCTATTGATGAGTCCACTGACAACACTGACATTTCCCAGTTGTGCGTTTTTGTCAGATATTTTGATGGGAAAGATTTGAAAAAAGAGCTGTTGGCATTGATTCTGCTGGAAGGTAATACCACTATGACATTATCTTTGGAAAACTGGAGGAGCTATTTAAAAAGCTTGGCTTGTCATTAGAAAAAGTTAACCTAATCATCACAGATGTTGCTCCTGCTTTACCTTGCAAGGCAGCTGGATTCGTGAGATTACAAGATCACACAAGATTACATGAGATCACATGTGAATTCATCTTGTCAGGCATCTGTGTAACAAACCATCTGGCGCGTCAGGTTAGCTCCTGCCATGGTTGTCAAAAATAGGGGTCTGGTGAGCAGAATTAAGAATGTTGCTCCAAAGACTAATGCATTTCACTACACCAAAGCATGCTGTGTGCAAAACAAAGTGGGGATCTGAAAGAGGTTACGGACAAAAACAATAAAGATAATTAACTTCATCAGAGGGAATTCAAGTACACAGCATTGCCTGTACTGCAAATTTGTGCTTGAATCTCAAGCTACTCACAATGACCTCTTACTCCACAATGACGTGTGCTGGCTGAGTAAGGGCAAAGCCTTGGAGCGCTTCACTGAACTCAGGGATCAAATTGTGGATTTTTTGAAGCAAAGTAAATCAAAAGGAGCAGCTGACTACAGTACCTGCATACCATGCAAGAGAGAGAATACATGTGCGACGCTGCATTTTTAGCAGACATATTTTTCCATTTGAATGCACTCAAATTGCAACTACAGGGGGAAAAAAATCTGTGATGATATGGTGAAAAAGCTTGATGCTTTTGAGAACAATCAAAGCAGATTTGTTATCATGGAGGCTGCTGCACTTCAACACACTGAAGCCAGTGGATGTAAGCATTGTCACAGAGAATATGAAGAAATTCATCACGCAGCTGAGGAAAAATTTCTTTGCCAGATCCAATGACTTTGCCATTTCCAAGGATGTCATTGACTTAGTGCATCACCCATTCACGATCATCCCAGATGGAGAATTCTCCGCTAATGTGAAGAAGGTGGTGCTGTTGGATGAAGGGGCGATTTAAAGTGAGCTAGTTGACATCCAGACCTCCAAGCGAAATGAAAGCTGCTCTCCATGGTGCTGAAAGCTTGAGTACTTTTTGGGTGGCTTGTCCCCAAGACTATGGCACCATGAAGACATTGGCTATGTATGTGCTCACCATGTTCGGGTCAATCTATACATGCAAATCTGCATTCTCAAAGATGAACACTACATTATTAAGACGCATGAGAGGAACCGACTCTCAAAACCAATCTTTGGAGGACCGCTTGTGAATAAGCCTAACTGTTATGAATAGTGGAGCAGGTGGACCCAAATGCAGAGACTGCAGGCTGAGCATGGCTGAAGAAACCTCTTTATTTTGAGATTGTGCAGGCAACAAACAAAAAGCTGGCTGAGCTGAGCAGAACAGAATACAGGACAAGACTGAGCAGGCTGAATGGAACAGAGCAAACTGAAAAGAACAGAGGATCCAACAAAACTGAACTGAAAACCAAGACTAAAATACAAACTGAACTAATCAAACAACAAGAAACAGGTGGCATAACACAAGGGTAGGCTGGGAGCTGATGGGGAAACAGGGAGCAGGACAGGGCTGACAAGACTGATACAGAGCAGGTGTGAAGGTAACAGCAGGCTGGGGAAGAACACTGAGAGCAGGGCAGAGCTAACAAACATGATGCAGGGCAGGTGTGGAGGGGAAAAACGGGCTGGGGAGGAGCACAGGAACACAGGAGGGAAACAGAACAAACAGAAAACCAAAATGCAGAAAACACAATACTCAAAATACAACCCAGCATACATTAAACTGTCCAAGAATACACATAAACACAAACCCAAGTACACAACACCATAAGTTAACTAATAATGCAAGACAGTCCTTTAAACCTACAAACCAAATCATACGAGCAAGACCATATGATCAAAAGGACTGGACAACAGAAGTGAAGCACAGGAAACCAAGAAAACAAAAACACAAAGAGTCCAAAAAACATGAGTCCACAACACTAACAGCTGTCAAGCCTGATGTTAAGAAGTTGGTGTCAGAGGGGAAATATAATTTTCCCATTAACCAAATTAAGTATTTGGTTAATGGGAAAAGTATTTCAGCCTCAGGATTTTATTCATGGGATTCGTTGTTAAATGACGTGGTCTACTTACCATTTTATTTGCTGTACAGAGCAATATTTCTGACAACTAAGGCCTGTCTGTTTTATTTATTTGTGTCCATTTTCTGTTGTCACACAAGGCTGGCATTTGCCATGCTCTTTTGTTCTTTAAACAATGTTAATTAAACCAATTTTCTTCTTTTTCTTTTTTTGACTGAGAAGTTTTGGATGTTATTATGAGTCATAACTATTGTGCATGTTAAAAAAATGAAACTAAATGTTAAATAAGAGAATGTGAAAAATGAATAAATAAAATTAAATATTAAATGAGAGCTATGAGTTTGTCCCCATTCTTGCATGAAGATACAGCACAAGTCGCATTCCATTCATAAAAGACGAGAATTTGTTTCAGATTTACCTATCCTAGGCTACTGCTATTCAGTGCAAGGCACAGCTTTGTGAGTGAGGTAGGCCTGACTCCTGCATCGGGTTGTGTAGGCTACTCACTAATGATAAGCTGACAGATGGATTTATAATGTCTTTTAACACGCGGGTTGAACACACATATTTAGGGTCAGTAAGTCATTCCTAATACATTTATTTGCATCTCAATTGTTTTTGGGGTTGCTTCAATAAAGGAAGAAAAAAAATGATAGATATCCTAAATACTGGAACGCATTTTTTTCTTCCTCACATTATCTGAATTCATTAATATTCTGTGGGCCAGATGGGAAGCTTTGGTGGGCTGCATGTGGCCTGCAGGCTTCCAGTTGATGATCACTGGTGTAAAGGAATACTAAGTTATCTGTTACTGTGATTGATCTCTACACAGATTTGTCTGCAGCATCAAAACTACAGCAGATATATACCTAAAGCAGGACACTCACTTTTCACTTGTCTTGCTGATAATTGTCTCCAAATCTGACACATTTGCTTGCTAATGTATATAAATTAAACATTAGCTGCATATATAAAATAATATGCATTACAGATGTGAAGGCAGTTATACACAGAAATAAGCAGTGAAGTTGCTGGGGAAAAGATTTTTGTGTTATTAAAGTGGACCTATTATGCTCATTTCCAGCTCTATATTTTTATTTCTGGGACTCGACGTGAGTAGCTTTGCATGAATCACAGTTCAAAAAACTCCTTATTTATCTTACACTGGCTCTTTATGCAGCCCCTCAGTTCAGCCTCTGCCTCTAACAGGCAGTCTTAGCGCCTGTCTCTTTAAGGCCCCACTCCCAATGAACCCACTCTGTTCTGATTGGCCAGCTTTCTGGAACCCTGCCGAGGGGCAGCACATATCAGAGTCATGTTAAGTGACTGCTGATGCAAACACAACATTTCCTGCTTTACTGCTTCATATTAAAAGCTTTTAAATGACTAAATAATGGGAGACTTTTATTGTGAAGAATTTAAAATGCATCATGTTCCTCACTGAATTAGCAGAGCTTTGTTAGCGGTGCTGAAAACCAGTTGAAACAACAAAATATGGAGATATTTGGAGCTCTTTGTTGAGCGGATCAGTTAGAAATAATGCAGGGAGGAATAGTACAAGCAGAAACAGCTACAGTGATGATGATGTTTGATGAAGAGCTGCAGACGACAAGCACACCTCCAACAGGTAAACTACTTATTTTACTTTGCCCTGCTGTGTAATGAAAAAAACACTCAGTGTACACAGCGTACCAGCTCGACTCAAGTCATGGCTCGGCGTTACTACCCCCAAAACAATGGAAAAATGGAAAAATGCCATAAAATGCCAGAGCAGTGAACTCGCTCACTGTGCATCACGAACCAACTTCAGCTCGGGCTGAAAGTAGAGAAAACTGTTGAAAACCAAGTGTTCAGAGCAGTCTGAAGCCGGTGTTTTTTGCTCACAGGGATTACTTCTACATATGTTTACTTCATTGTTTGAAGCTTTGGTCCCTTTTTACATGAACATCCAACATTGTAACATCGTATATATGACTTAAAATAAGGAAAATCATAATAGGTCCCCTTTAATCCCTTTAATTTTAAGTGCTAAAATTCAAGAGGCCAGACAAATTCTCTATCATACTCTTCCACTCCCTCTTCCTCTCTGGCATGACCCCAGTCACCTCACAAATGATGAGTATAGTAAAGTGGCCTGTGAAATTAAGGTACCATCTTTCCTTTACTTTGAATCTATTATTAAGTAGTTTTTGTGTGTGTTGGAGTATGAGTATACTGAGAATACACTGTTCAATGATTAATATATTATAATACACTGTACACTAGTACAGTAAGTACAAGTGCAAGTCAGGTGAGTATTGCTAAGGTAGTAAGGTGCAGGATTGTCCAAGGATGTTAAATAGAATTAAGTGTAGATTGATATATAAATATGTTACACAATGTACAGTACTGTGCAAAGGTTTTAGGCACTAAAAGTAAAGTGAGGATGCTTTTAAAAATAGTGCCATGAATAGTTTTTATTTATCAATTAACTTCATACAAAGTTCAGTGAACAGAAGAAACCTAAATGAATGAGATGCTCAGTTTCCCTGGGAATAAAACAATATTGGAGAATTCTACACTTCATGATTTACATCTAATACCAATGTTCTGTGCCAATGCAGGAGGTAGTGTCTCCTTTTATGTAGCGAAGCTGAGTATAGGAGGAGTAAAGATGTGGAGATGGAAGCCTCAATATACTTATCTACTAAGACTGCACCACTGCCTGTAAGTATCATGAATAATAAACCAGTCTCATTTTCATTTTCTGAGTGATAAGCTAGCCAATTAGAACAAAAGCATTAGTGATTCAACAGAAATGTCTAGTTTAGAGGTGAACCACTGGAATAATGATATGTGGTGTCATTTGAATTTTTGGCTTAAGAACAAGGCTTCTCTACCTTTTGTTCTTGACATGCAAATGCCAGTAGGCTGGGGAGTGGATGGCCTTGAACTCTTTCAAGTGAGGAGGCCCGGAACAAAGTATTCAGTTTTCATGGGCAAAGAAGCTTTACTATGTCAGGGGAACTTCTGGGGCCAGATGCATTAAATGATGCACAGGCAAAAAAAAACGTGCATACGCCATTTCCCGCACAGGAACTGGTATTTACAAACACAGAATGTGCAGTAAGAATATGCGCACCTCACACTTCAGACCAGGTGTACATGTTTTTCTAAAGTGATCTGAGAGTGATGTGATGAGTTGAAAATCTTTTTTTTTTTTTTGCGTTTACACAGAGATTTGCACATTTATTAAAGTAACATTGCTTAATTACTTTTGAGTGATTCATTTGATCATTCTTTTAATTGACGTAGGAGTCAACATTTTACTTTGCTCTTAACATTCTTTTTATTTTATCCTTAGTTGTGTCAGACCTTGTAAAGTTGGTTTAGATATGAGCTACAAACTAATCATTGATTACATGTCTGAGATATCACTTCTAACGATGGTTTACATGGTCCATGTGATGAATTAACGACATGGACAGTATAAAGAGCTGCATAGCCATGCCTAACAGTCACACATAATGACAGCTGTTCTGCTGTCGGAGAACCTCGCTGGTGCAACACAATCGCTGAAATTCTCTTTCCCGTTTTTTTTTCTGACAGCTGTACAGACTGGTGGAGCAGGCGGCAAACTGATATGAAAACAGTTGGTTCAGGGTGTCTTTATCCATTTATGGCTCATTGTGGGAGTGGAAATGAGGCTTGTGCATGTGCGCCCAGTTCTTCAATGAATGAGATTTATAAAACACAACCATGTGAACACACAGCTTTATAAATCTGATGAAAAGAATCTGTAAGCATATTTCTGGCTTTGTGCGTACACACAGTTTTAGTTTTATGCATCTGGACCCTGGTACTTTGTATGCCGGTTAATCTATACAATACAACACACAACATCATGTAATGTGTTGTACATGTTAGTTACCTGCTTGCTAGTTAACTGCTTGCTAATCTAGCATACTGAAGAGACACTTTTAATCTTTTGAGGTTATCTGAAAAATTGTTCATTGTTCATCAGGTATACTAATACCATATAAATGAAACGCTCTCATCCCGATCCTACATATTCAACTACAGAGCCAGAGTTTTCCATAAGTGCCGGCGACTTGCTTCACACACTATTGATGTAAGGTGCCTTGCATCCAATTGAGTGGAGCCTACATCATGAAAGCGAAAGCTCAACTGTCACTCACTGCTTACTTGTGTATATGTGCTTGTCAGTCACAGAAAGAGTAGGCAGAACAGGTAATGAGGCCACAAATTTGCGGGGTTTGCCAACTTAAGTCCAAATGGTTTTCTGCTTCTTTCCAGCAAACAAAATAGACACATGACTTTTTGTTATTGTGAGCTGCTTTTCATGCTGATTTATTGATGTGGAGTGTTGTTTTAGAACTCGTTGGGAAACTCGTCTTGCCTGTCTACTCTATTTTGCTTTTAAAGTCAGTCATGCCTCTGAAAGGTATAATATGTAATTTTCCTGCATTATAATGTCTAAAAACAACTAGACCTATGTTATATATTTTGTTTAGTTGTGTACTTACATTATCCCAAATATTTCCAACAACATGAAAACTGCTTTATTTAGTGTTTTTACTGGTTTTAATTACAGGTCTTCCTCTAAACCTCTAATTACAGGTTTGTTTTGGAGAGACCTCTAAAGACCTCTGCAGATAATTTGGCTCCTGGTAAAAACCTTGTGAATGATGAACACTGAAGCACCTAGAAACAAGCTGAGCAAATGTTGCGTCAGCTCAGCTTGCAGCCCCTCCAGACGTCTGCTGAAAAATGGAGAAACACTGATTTTTAACGTGAAACTGCTTTATTCAGTGTTTTTACCGGTTTCAATCACCGGGTCCATTTGTTTTGGAGAGGAGGAGACCTCTGTGTATACTTTGGCTCCCGATAAAAACCTCCTGAACAATGAACACTGAAGGAATCCTAACCTAAAAATAAAATGGCAATGGTGGTGGTTAAACAATAAGGATCTCCCATGATCCCATGCTACTTCACAACATCATCAAACAAATCAAATTGTTTTGATTGAGAGACCCCTAGCAGAAAATTGAAAACAAAAAGGACAGCTGCAATGTTTTATTTTCCATTTCATTGTATTTTTATGTTTATACAGTAGGCCATCTTACCGTGAAATGTAAATGCCAGTTAGCAAGTTTGATTTAAACAAATTTGAACTAATGTAAAAATGAAAAATAAGCCTATAGTATTTGCCCTACGAGTCCTATTCAAAGTAATGAAGACCTTTCATCTAGAGAAAGCTGCTCAAAGAGCAGTGTAATAAATGTTTAAAAGTTTGTTAACATCTTTACTTTAAATTAAAAAAAAGAATACAGCCTTAAAAATGTGTGATAGACAACTTTAGCTCAGGTTGTGGAGCAGCAGCAGCAGCAGCAGCAGCAGCAGCAGCAGCAGCAGCAGCAGCAGCAGCAGCAGCAGGAGACCCCCCAGTTAAATTTGTTTGCATTAAGATTGCTGGTATTGCTACAATAACATCCAATGTACTGTAGCACCTCTGTAGTACCACCAACTGTATAAACAATGTTGAGGGGACAAGGAAAAATGGAATGAGTGTGATAACCTAACAATATTAATATGAAAAATGAATGTAACATTGTACAGTCAAGTTGCTGTAGGAGTAGAAACTGAAGTTACAGGTTGTAGTCACTCTTTATATACATTTGTGATCCTGCATTAGATGTTGTTTCCAATTAAGTAATTTGAGAAATTGAGTAATTTGTTTTTTCTCTCTCCATGATGCTTGTTAGACGCATTGCAAAACATACCCTCTATTGGCCATTGAAGTTAGTCATACTTTCACTGGGTTGCATTTTCTACCAAGCCCATCAAGTCATCGTAAATGTTGTCTTGTCCTACATAGCATGTTTTTAACTTTGCTAGCAGCGTGAGGGATTGCAGTGTCGGTCGGTCAGTTGGTCCACTACTTTGGTCCAGACTGAAATATCTCAACAATACTGTATGGAATGTATTGCTATGAAAATGTGTACAGACAGCCCATCCCAAGAGGATGAATCCTAATGACTTTGCTGATCCCTTTACTTATTCTTATTCTAGCCCCATCAGCAGGTTGGCATTTTGGCTTTAGTGAGATATCTCAACATCTAAAAGATGGATTACCATGAAATTTGGTATAAATATCCATGGTGCCCAGAGGATGAATCCTAATGACTTTGGTGATCCTCTTACTTTTTCTCTAGCACCACTGGCAGTTTTTCACTTATCCTGTGAAATATTCTAATGACTTAAGTGTTCCTAAGACTTTTCTCTAGTGTCACCATGAGGCTCATATTTGAGGTTTTGAGTGAACTGTCTTGACAACCATTTGATGGATTGCTGTAAAATTGTAAAAACTTGTAACAACTGCCTTTTCATCTAGCCATCATTATGTCAGAACCACAGTTTGTCCAATACTTTGGTTTATAGTCAAATACCAAAAGCAGCAGCCTCAGCTGTACTTTGTGTTTAGAGCTACTGTGAGTCACAAATGTTAGCTTGCTAATTTATGAACTAAGATGGTGAACATGGTAAACATTATACCTGCTTAACATCAGCATGTTAGCATTGTCACTGTGAGAATGCTTTCATGCTCAAATTAGCATTTAGCTAAAAATTGCTAATTTATCTGAATGTGGGTCTTGTTTTGTCAGTCCTGAAAATCTGGATTGTGATTAATCTGTGTGACCATCTAATACTATATGTTCATTGAATTAAAAAAAAAGTTTTTTAACACATACAGGAGAGTCAAACACCCATGGAAGGTGTAGCCTCAATGCATACAGTGTCTCACGTGAATCAGATTATACTGTAAGGAGCAACATGTGCAGTGCTCCTTGCACAAACCTTTTGTTCAGCTCCACAGTAACCCATGACAAAACCTTTTAACAGAGACAGAGAATGGCTGGGGAAGGCACTGGGAGCTTTGCAGCTAAATTAACCAGAAGGGTTCATCCCATTTTAATATGAAGATGTCAGACCAAAGTTTTTACATAATTCATCCCATCCAATGGCAGTGTTGGTGACAAGCCAGATCATGCAGTGGTTGACTGAGGGGGAGCTGTGCCTGGCGATTGGGAGTGAAGTCCAGGATAAGCTGCATTTCTTGGAGGCTGCACAGTGGGTGCTGAGTGAGTGGGTGATGAAAGGAAGTGGATGTTGAGTCAGTGATTGCTAGGTGAGTCATCAACATTGGGTAGCATCTGTATCCAGTGTTGCAGGTGGAGCTTCTGCTGTGATGTGGTATGATTGTGTGTGTATGTGTATAAGCAATATAAGAAATAGGTACATGACTAAATGTGTAATAAATAAATGGGAAAGTAAAGTAAATTAATATTTAATATTTAATCGAGTGATTTCAGGTTAAAAAAAACAAAAACATAGCTTAAATACTACAATCACTTCTAAATATTTGCACTTACTGTTTCATTTATTTCTGAATCTTATTTCTGAGGTTTTCAACATGAATGCCCATCATAAGGATTTTTTTTTCTGTGGGGAGAGCAATTACCTTGGTCAATGTTAACCAACACCACTTACTTTTACACTTACTTTACGCTCTCAAAGTTCATAATATCTGATCTTGTTGCTGACTTTTCATTGAGATCATAGAGAGAGAGTCTCTGTGTTTCCAGAGATGTGATATTAAGTCAAGTCTGTGCCACTCATCTCCAAGGCCATTGGAATAAAATGGCTTCAGGCTTTATGTACACTACGTGATCATGATTTAGCATTTAGTGGAGCTCTCAGCACTGACTGTGGAGCTCAGATCCTTTGTGTTGGTAGTAGGGGTGTAACGCAAAGCTACTATCTGTATTTGGAAGTGGATATGGCTTGCACCAGAGGTTGTTATAAACTGTCTATTCTGCTTTGTTTTCTGTTATTTTTTTAACATATGATTTGTATGGTTTGTAAGTGTAAACTCAGTCTAAATAAATGCTGTGTAACTGTTAATGGTTTCAGAGGAAAATAATAGTAAAATTATAATGGCAGGTTATTGGAAAGATACAAGACAGAAATGCATGATTTTTTGTAAAAAATGCTGTACATGATGTCATGTATATAATGGGAAGAGGCCCAGATGAATGTAAAGTGAAAAAACAGAGAAAGCTACTGACAAAATTCTGACAAGCTCTTTTGGTCCATTAGTGTGCAACTTTTGAGACAGTCCCTAAGTTCAGCTCCTCAGTTTCCTGTCTTCTGTCATATCTACACAGTGCAGGCTTCAATATCTCATCATGAGGTAACAATAATACCTGGGGAACATCAGTCTGCTTTATTCCTGACCACATAACTAATCTGGTGAAAACTGATGGAAAGTTACTGAGGATGAACCATACGGACTACTGCAAAAACATTGGATATTTTTCATGATTGTTCAATGAAACATTATCTGTGCATATTCGAATAGTAATTTATTTGTATTAATTTACACCCCTAGTAGATAGACATACAGTATAGCTTACTGCATTTGTGCTAATTATACATACAGAGTGAATTAAGATGGTTTTAAATTTGCAAAAGTATTTATTTCAATGGCTTCACAAAATAGATTTTTTATTTATCACTCCTTAAAATAGTGCTCAGAATATTGATTAATAATATTAATTGACCTCAAAATGAACCTTGATAAGGATCCAGAGTTGCATTACTGGATTATTATTATTTCTTTTGCACAAATATTTCCACAAATCATTTATCTAGACAGTGGCTCCCAAACTGGAGGTCTGTGAATGCATCCATCTGTGAATGCATCATTTGTTACCAAGCTGTCACACAAGAAACATCTTATGATGGGTAGAGGCAAAGAGCTCTCCCAAGACCTTCACAACAAGATTGTTGAGCAATATAGCTATAAGGGAATGGTACATGTTGCTGCCTGATTTCTCAACTCCTAAATGTTCCCATAAGCACTGTTGGGTCCATTATCCGCAAGTGGAAGCAGCATCACTCCACCATCAACCAGCCATACACTAAAGCTACTCACAAGATTGCTGAAAGGGTAGTCAAGTGGTCCTTTTCTGACCACAGAAAGTCAGTCAGAAAAGGCCACGGTCTCCATGCACGATCACCCTGTAAGACTCAATTACTGAAGAAAAGACATGTTGAAGCTCATTTGAAGTTTGCTACACAACATTTGGAGAAGCCTGTAAATTACTGGAAGAATGTGGTGTGGTCAGACGAGACAAAAATTGAAATTTTTGGTATTAACACTACGCACTGTGTTTGGAGGAGAAATGACTCTGACCCTAAAAATACCACCATACCTACAGTGAAGTTCGGAGGTGGAAGCATTATGATAGTTTAGTTACAACCCTTTTTCAACAATACTACTTCAAAATCTATATTTCACCAAACATGCTGGCTTTAGATAGCAATGCTGAAGCTACATTACTGTTACATTAAAAATACACACTATGGGTCATAATGACTGCCAAACAACATTACCAACTTCAACAAACTAAAACTCAAACCCAACAAGTTTTAAACACCTATACTTTATATATATATATATATATATATATACATATATATATATACTGTATATACCACTCAACTCACTGAAACAGATGCAAAACAAGGGCAAAATGCATTCAGTTGCAAAATTGTATGGCTGTGTTTGTGGCGGTATATCATTAGCGCCAAATCTTTTGTGGAAAGGACCTTAAAATGGGGCAGTTTGCAGGTGCAAATGCTACGCAATTCATGGTGGTATCAGCGGGTGCAATCCATTCTTTGTAGATTTGGCCCTATGTGGGGTAAGATGTCACACTGGATTTTGCAACAAATAAAACAAGAACCAATTCATTGTTGGGTTTTTTTTTTTAAATTCTAATTCAAAATTAAATTCAGCTACAGAAAAAAAGGTTGATAGATCATTAAACTTCAATCCTGGAACGTGGCCATTAAATCAGTCCCAACTATAACTGGAAAATCATTTTAAACACATGTTTAAATAAAACATGTCAAGCATTCAAACAAATCTCAAACCAGGTGTCAAACCTCACTAGTCAGACTCATCGTCAAAGTTGCAGTTTTGGCACGCATAAATTATGTTGCCAGGGGTGCACTCTTCATGGGCCCTCTGTTTGCATTTCACGCACTGGACCCAAGTCTCTTTTGGACGGCTGTTCGCAAATGGCTAAACACAAACAAGGCACAGGCACTCATCTTCATCTGATGAAGAGGCATCTGGAGTCTTTCTTTTTATACCTGCTTTCTTTTACCTTGGTGTTTTAGATTTGGTTCCCCTACAGCTACAAGTGCCTCCTTCACTGGTGTGTCAGTGAGAATAGCAGTTTTTCTTGTTTTTTTTTTGTTTTGTTTTGTTTTTGTTTTTTTTTTGGTTGGCAGGCTAGTTTTCATGGACCAGCTTTTGGGTATGGCAAAATGTCCTCTGGAGTTGATTGGTGGGTGAGGCTGGCATTACTAGACAAGCGTGAGGCGGTGCTAATGGGCAGGGAGGGCTGGGTTAGTGCTGAGGCCTGGCAAGACTGGGTTGGTTCTGTCACCTGAATACCGGCCTGAATATTCAGTGGGGTTGCAGCCAGAGGATATGCAATTGCCACAATCCCAGGAATGTCATAGATTGTGATTGTGTTTGATGGGTTGTTCATCATCCAGGAATCAGACACTGAGTTTAAGTGCCTCTTCAGCGGCTTATAAATGGTTCTGTCCAAAGGTTGCAGCTTATGAGATCAGTGGGGTGTGAAGGAGAGCATAATTATGCCATTTTCTTTGGAAAAATTTAGTCCATCAATGTGAAGCTGGGAGCTGTGGTTGTCCTGAAAGAGTATGCATGGCTTTTCCTTTGAACACTTGGCATGTTCAATAAAATGATTGAGGAAATCCACAAAGTGTGTTTCCTTCATCCAGTCAGAGGGGTTTACTCCTCCTTTGCTGCCAGGTGGTCCATTGTTTAGGAAGTGATTGCGGAAGTTCACCTGAGGGAATATAAAGTAGGGGGGACTGTTGTTCCCTGTTGCTGAGACTGCAGATGCTAGCGTCACTAAGATAGGAACATCAGCAAAGTTAACAACTGTCAATTCATCGGGTTGTGAGCAGCAGCGCCGGAATGAGTTTTGAAGTGGGGGACCATCCAGCTTTGCATGATGTCAGCTTCATGTCAACTTCCTTTCAATCTCAGCCTAGTCAACTGTTTTTTTTACAATTAAATATGGTAAGAAATACATTACTTCTTCTCATCAGGGTACTTCCAGATACTTCCAGAAGATACTCAACACTGTGTGGAACACATCCAGTCAAGAAAAATAAAAAAGTCTAGTTTCTCCTAGATAGATTTTGCCAAAGGTGGAAGTGTGTGGACATGAGCCATTTCTCTTCTCCCAGTTCCTTTCTGTCACAACACCGCCAGGGACATGTGATTTTTATTGGATGTCAGATCACTTTGATTTCATTTGAATTACACAATTGTTGATTATAATTGGATTTGAAGGTGCAACATGTTAGAGTAGGCTTAAACATTATCGCTATGACTGTAATACCTGGCTTAGAGGTTACCAATTTATTACCACAACACCTGAAAGTAGGGGGACAAAAAGTCTTGTTGTCCCCTCTATTCCAGCACCAGTGGTTGTGAGAGACTATTTTGGCTTCAGATCCTCAACTTAATAAGTACAGAGTTTGCTCATTTGCTTATAGTAGGCCTTTTGATCCTATCTAATTAGTTGGTTATGGAGCCTAGTATATAATATATCGTAAGAAAGCAGGTAGATGTTTTTGTGCTAGATGGCAAATATACAGCCTACCTTTCATTTGAGGGCAAATTTGCTAACAACAAATAACAACACATCAATGACGACCACCAATGTTCATTCCTCTCTTCCTCAGTTGGTTGAGGGCACAACACCTTCAAAAGTAGAAATAAAACATCAGCAAGTTGACTTGTAACATGCGTTAGTATGCAATTTGATAAATATCATGTATGTACAAGATCACTAAAGATCAATAAAGTGTGTGTATGTGCGTTTTCATGCACTAGCCATCAATGTGTATGTGTATGCCTTGTATGTGCATTGCATGTGTCACTGAGTGTACCAAATAAGTGTGCAGCAATGTTGAATCCAGTTGTCTACAGTGGGTTGTGACTTATCAAACACTGAAATCTTTTTTTTTTTTACATAATTAATTATTGTTACAGACGACTATGTAATGCAACAACCTTTCTGAGTACTTTTGTCATTCTTTTCAGTGTCTTGGAGCTTTCTGCTATACCCTCAGTGATCATGGCAAGTTGCTTTGACTACAAACCTTGTGCAAACCTGTAGAAAAGAAAAAGTCATTAAGAAACCTAATTGGAGTCACTCAAACTTGTACTGTTGTTGCAATGAAGGCATGACCTGCATAATGGCTTGTCATTGAATCGGGCTGACATGAAACTAAAAGCAAACAGTACTATGCAAAACAAAACTAATTAGCCACCTCACTATTTTCATTCCAATACTATAATATGATATTAATGTACAAGTTTTATTTTTCTGCCACTGTTTTGGTACATCAACAACAAGACAGTTTCTGCTCAGCAACATTTGGTGGCCACTGCTGGCAGTGTCAGCCACAACAGAAAGAAAAAACAAACAAAGAAAAAATGCCACAAGGTTGAAAAGTCCAGCAATAATTCTGAAAGTGGTTTCTGTGTATTGCAATAGCCACCACAGGCCCTTAAAGGGCAATTACAAAGCAGAACTGAGTAATAACAATAAATGTTGCTGTTCCAAAGACTAGAAGTAAAAGAATGGAATGAATAGTTCAATCCTATCCAGGGATATTTGATGAAATTACTGGTGGTGATGGCCATGAATAAGAAAGAAATACAATCAGGCATGAACTAGGATTCACAGTGGCTTTGTTTTAAAAATACCAAATGATTTAATCTCAGCCTCAACCTATTCTCTTTAGTTAAAGCTCCCTTACGGCTGTATGGCAGCACAAACCCCTGTGGCCAGAGAAACGGGAAAATTCAGACTACATTTCCTTTTCCTTTTTTTGTTTGTTGTTATGTTTTGTTCATTGTTCAAAACACCTACATAAAATCTAAAGACAATTTCTAAGTAACATATGATAACATATGAATAAATATTTATCCTACCTGTGTGGCAAGTTATTTAAAATGAAGCCAGAGGGCTCAATACTTATGCAAGACAGATTTCTCTATTTTAATTCTATTGCTTACACATACATTTCAAAAATGTAATTTTCACTCTGCATTAAAAACAGACCGAAAATTACAATTAACCTTGAAATAACTTGGTTGTACAACAAAATGTGAAAACAGTCAAGCTGTTTGGGCACTTCTGCAAGACATAGTAAGCTTTAAAACACATTTTCACAACAAGATTAAAGGCAAGAACTTTAGTAGACATGAATAGAATATTTGGCCTGCATCGTTGTAAAGGCTATATCTTCTATTCATTTGTACTCAAGTTATTGCCTTTAATCTTGTGAAAATGTGTTCACTTATTGCTTATCTGTGACAATGAGAACTTATGGAGAGCCATCTCATCTATGCCTGATTTGGAATGTTAAAACAATTGTGTTTACTATGTGTCAATAATACTTAATAATATATCATATGATATGGCCATAAAATGTCCCTTGGTTCATCATTGGGATGCCTTTTACAGTGTTTAACCAATTCAGTGTGGGATGGATGAATATAAAATACCGAAAGAGTCTGGCTATAAAAGACTAAAAAAGAACACAACCCCTTAGCCCATGAAGAAGGCATCTTGCTGAAACATCTGTTTTATCAGTCCTATAATGCTACAACAAACAATTATCAAGACTACATATCTGTGTGCAGTTCCTATTCTACATCCTGTATTTATGTAAGTGTTCTGAAGCCTGAAGCACCAGACTATACAGTTCTTGACTGAGGCTAGCATGAGTGCCATTCCCGTTTGTATGAGGTGCAAGAACTTATCCATTACTTTAGGTGTTATTTTATGGGACATACGTATATTAGCTGTAGTGCTAAGAAATTAGAGGTAGTAGCAATTGGTAAATAGAGTGTATTTATATAGCGCTTTTCTAGTCTACCAACTACTCAAAGCGCTTTACAACACATGCCAGCATTCACCCATTCACACACTGATGGCAGAGGTTACCATGCAAGGTGCCAACCTGCTCATCAGGAGCGATATAGCACTTTTTATCCAAAGCACTTTACAATGTTTCTAACTCACTCTCACTGTTCCTCACTCACCCATTCACACACACTCACACACCGATGGCACAGCCATTCAGTATCAGTATCAGTAGCCATTTCAGTTCAGTATCTTGCCCAAGGACACGAACATATATTGAATATTGATGTAGTGATGTGATATACGATTGGGAGTCTGCATATTTTGAAAATTGACTGGATGCTCTATGCCTTTCCTGTGTCTGACTTCCTACCGGGCTCCATCTGCTCTGTGCAGCTTGACGCGGCTTCCGTCAAAAATAGGCTAGGTGCGTATCTTTAGGGGAGCAAAGTGGAAAGCTGCTTCTGAAATGCGATCCAGTGCTTCTGGTGGGATCACAAGTATTGACTAGAGTGGCCGTGATCAGCTCCAGCAGCCGCATCGCAGCTGGAATGCGACAGAGACGTGCCCGGTGGGATCAAGGCATTAGTCTGACTCACAGGATGTAGACTATGGGTATAAGCCTGCCATTGGCCGTCTATTTCAGTCGGAATTCTCCTCCCCTTCTGCTATCTGCATGTTACCGTTTCAAAAATCCCCATCGCTATGTGAAACAACAACCTCTGAACTAGCAACCTACACAAGTTCAGTGAGCTCCTCCAGAGCTAAGGTACAGGCAGGCTTCACGTCTAGGGCACCAATGATCAAGTTATGTTTGTCTTTTTTTATCAGTAAGTCATATCACATAGTCGACATACAGTACATCTTTTACTGTTTTATGTGACGTTTTCTTTTGCAGAGATATATCCATTTTAATGCCACATGCAAATGTTCCACCAAAACAAGTCCCCCCCCCCGACACTATTTTGCAAGGGCACTATTGCTGCATCCTGGGCTTGGTGCTGCCCAAGACGATTGTGATCGGTTTAAAGAAATACAAGCAAGCCAGAGTGTTTTTTCACCTATAGCAGAATGATAATGGGTTCAGCCAGACCTTTCTCCAGCACTGGCACAGGGCTAAAACGAAGTGTGGAGACTGCCTATGCGAGACTACTGTAATGTAACATTAGTTTCATTCAGTACCCTGTGCATTGTTATTTATGTTTTTTTACTTTATCAAAATCGAACAAATTCAGCAAGTATACCTGTGTGCCAGATGTAGACGAATCGAGTCCACCCAACTGAATGCACACTTACCTGACCATCAAATGACAGAGAGCAGAATTGTCTTAAGACTGACACAAGTGTAAAAGAAAACATGAGTATCAAAGTTAGCTATTTGAGGTAAGCTAAACATGTAATTTGGATTTCCTTTGGGAATATAACATCGACCCATTCTAGGTAAAGTTTGTGTTCAGCAATTAATGCTAACTCCATAGCCCTTAATCCTAAAGTATTTTAACAGCAGGCTATAGTAGTTTTGCCTCTAATTTTAATCTAGCTAATTTTAAACAACTAGGTTAGCCAAAGTTACCTGCGGAACTGTGAGTTTACTAATGTAGCTGACATGACAGTGCTTGTATTCTTTGCTTTGCACAACTTAAACTAGATGGAAACTCATTTCAGCAAAAGGACACATGGTTGGGGTGATAAAGGCCAAGCAAGCTAACGAAGACCTGCTACAAGTTGTGGAGGAGGCGAATGAAGACCAGACACAAGATATGGAAGAGGTCCCTGTTCAACCAAAGACAAAGAAGCCGGTCAAATATTCCCTAAAGAATTTATGTAAGTCATTTTCGTGTCATTACTTTCAACAACAGGGCTTGAAATGAACACCTGCCATCAACCCAGTAAATAAATAAATTGCTAGCATCTTATATTTTGGCTGTGGCTGTTAAATCTTAAAATTGTACTTTGACAGCAGTTTGCCAACTTGTGTTCATTCTGAGCTGATTGTGGCACATCCACAAGCCATTGTATCTGGTTGACAAAGATTTTTTAAATGCCCATGAAGTGAAAAAATCATTCTGAATAGCAACATTGGTAGGCTATCCAAACTTCAGCCCAACAAACGAATATTTGATTGGAATAGTTTGGGTTAGCCCTAGTAATTATGCTACCTATGCTAGGTAAGACGTAAATACAATAGACATAATTACGTTTTTTGTATTACACTTTATAACAGCCTGTTACTGCACAGTTGTCCGCCTGCACCATATGCAGCAAGGGACATTCACAGGACGCTAGATTAAAAAAGACTGATTTTATATACAATCACATTTGTTTACCAAAATAAAAGCTAAACTAAAAGAACAAACCAAGATGGATTGACAGAAGATTTAACACCTTGAGGACCACCTTACCTGGAGGAGGCCAACAGGGAGCTGAAAAATGACAAGGATTTCCTACTTACCCTGCCCCCAGGGAGCCTGCATTTACTGGCCAGTCATGTACAGTACTAATACAATTAATGTTATTCATGCAGGCCTAGATGTTCAGGGAAGTCGTGGAGGAGATAGCAAAATAGTCTGGGTTTTCAAGAGCACAGTGGATAGATAATAAGAGCTAATCTTCATTGCATTGTTTAAACACACCTGGGACATCCACTTGATTGGAAATATGTTTCTACAATGCAAGGAATTGTGATAGTGCCACTATCGACTTTTCCTCCTTTTCCCTCCTCTGTCTGACTGGCTGCCTGTCCTTTCCGGTGGAGGTGCAGGCATTCATCACATCATACAGTGCAAAAGTTTACCTAGGTTCAACTTTGGGAGCAAGCTCACTGGGGGGCATGCTTTACTAGGCGCAGTGAAAAGCCGTCGTTGTGGAGCCATTGGAAATAATGGATTTAAGGGTGCAGAGATGGAGTTAAGACCACCTCTCACCAAGATGACGAAATAGTAATTTTAACAGGAAATTCATATTTAAGTTGTCAATCCCTTTAAGTGGCTTTCAGATAGAATGCAGTAACTCCACCTCTGCACCCTGAAACCCATTATTTCCAATGGCACGCGCTTCCAATGGCGCTCTGCTCTGCTTTCAAAAATAAGGACTTACAGAAAGACTTGTGCATTTTAAAGGGAACTGTTCCTTTAATCAACTACAGTGTGAGTATTATAAAAGTCATTATCTGTAATAAAACAAAGCCTGTTTTAGGACATGTTCTTCCGTGATACAGTTCTCTGCTTTCGTAAACTCAAGACAGTACCCAAGAGTGAGCCTACATTGAAAAAGGCAGATTTTTAGGTTTTTGAGCTCTGTTTACTTACACCTATTTTAATACCTAATACACCTCTCTGCCTGTCCACCTACCCACCCCTCACAGGCTCTAAAGGTTCCTTCTTCATCTTAACCTTCAACGTCTCCTACCCCCTTCTCTTCCTCCTCAGACTCCAGCTTCTCATCATCCTCAGAATAAGGGGAGGAGAAGAAAAAGAAGAAGGCCAAGAAACACACTGAATCACATAGCTGTTCAAGAAGTAATCATAGGCATTGATCGTCTTTATAAACAGATGGTTTCTTACCCTGAAGTTGTCCATTACTTAACTGTCTTCTATGGTTCATATTTGTATGAAAAGCAGTTACTAACATGGGCTTAGTTAATAATAATCAGAGAGGGCCTAAGAGTTGCTATATTATGTCCATGTCCCACATTGATTGTTATATTTTAGTATTCACTCTAAAACTCAGTGATTCAGATCTCTGCAGCCCTGTGTAATAGCTACCTCGCTCTCCTCTGGTTATGCTGTGCTCACCTCTGGTTATTTTAGATATATTTAGCCTCTGAAACAGATAAGAAAGGATTCTACTTACTGTGCTGGTTCACTGTGCATCCTCCACCCAGGCTAGTTATGTCAAATATAACCTCTGAGGCAGGTAAGATTGGAAGAATGTTTTTAATGTATAGCATCTTGTACCTCTTGTTTCGAAAGGTGCTTTATAAATAAAATTTACTTAATTACTTACTAAGAAAGGACATTACTTGCTGTGCTGGTTCACTGTGCATCCTTCTTCCAGGCTGGTAATGGCAGATATTGCTAGCCTCAGAGGATAGGAAGAGTGATAGGAAAGGAGCTAAATCTAATATAACCAGCCTGGAAGGAGGATGCACAGTGAACCAGCAGGGTAAGTAGAATCCTATGCTACGAGAATGCCCTGAGGAGATTCACCAAGTTTGGATCCATGAAAAAGGCCTTCGCCAAGATTAATGTTGACTGCAACACAATTTGCGAAAACAGCTGTAATTGCTGAGCTAGCATTTCACACATCACAACACATTTCCGGACACCTTCAAGGAGCTGCTATCCGGAGACAAAGATAACAAGATCTCCCAGTTCACAGAGCTATGGAGGACAGCTATAACAAAGGAGATAGCTGAAATTATCACAGAAAAGAAAAAAAGTGGAAAACTCCTCCCAATAATGTATAAGCACACTTGTTTTTTTTTTCAATTTAAAGAACAAGTAATCCTGTTTTTTTTTTTTTTCCTCGAAGTACAAAATGTACGTGCTGAGAATACGTCAGAACCCTCTGTTTGAGGAAGAACAAGTAATCCAAGTAGTCAACAGGTTTTTTTCCAAAGTGTATTATTGTGCAAGTTCAATAAAAGAAAAACTATCTCTTGACTTGTCTCTTGCTTTTTAAAACATTTAACTGTGTAATGACATTTAAGGACATCTTAATGAAAAGTCCAAATTGTACCACCGTAGTTGAGGCCAATTATAATGGTCTAATGACAGCCAAAGTCCAAACAATATATGACAGTTTAATGTAATGTTAACATATAAAGCTAAATCGTTTCTTTAAATTTGATAATTAGGGCTGCTATGGCAAGTTTATGTTGTCTTGGTTAATGTAAAGTTGTCATAACAAAGACATCTCGAACAATGTCAACTTTGCATTAAAAATTACATAGCTGACAGAATGACACTTCATATTCATAAAGATTCCTTCATGCTTATGACAGGTGTCATGCATGCCCCTTCAGATAAAGTGTTACCGAATATTGAATATAGATTGAATGAGTGGATGATACACAGAATTTACAACCACAAACTGACTTTTTACATTTCGTTGTGTACAAAATACAGTGTGTATTTTGACATTAGAGAGAGACAGGCTAGCTGTCTCTGCTTTGTCTCAATGCACACACATGAGATTAATATTAGTCTTCTTTCACTCAAAGCAAATAAGAGTACTTCACAAAATGTCGAGCTATCAAAGGAGTGACTGTGGGGGTGGGGGGGGTGGGGGGGGGGTCGGTTCTGCTCACTGCCCAGAAACGCTGGGCCCGGCCCTGCACTAAGTGAAAATTTAATGGTGGAGCATTTAAACTGCTGCACCATGTTCCCTGAGTTGAATGAAACGTGATTCCTGAGATGAGGTTTTTATTGACAACAGGGAGGAATAATCTGTCTCTCTTGTTGTGTCATGCTAGGCTGCAAATAATCCCTGTGCTTTTTTTTCTCCCTCTGTGCATGTAGGCTACAGATGTTCATCCTCTCTCTCTCTCTCTCTCTCTAGCTCTCTCTCTCTCTCTCTCTCTCTCTCCCTCGTGGGGATAAGTGCAGACAGTGTATAGGATCGCACACACACACATGTTCCTCTCCTGCAGCCTCGCGCAGCAGGAAGTCTGATGCCATGACCGAGGACGCATCCATCCTCTGCTGAGAACCATGCGCTACCGGCTGAGCCCTGCTGGAATGAACCGACTGAAGGGGGCTTTCAAGGGACTCACCTGTGGATTTGCGCCGTCAAGATGCCTTATCTGACCAAACCTCTGATTTTACTCCTATGTCTGTTTGTTACCGGGGAATGCCGTAAACACGGCCACCGGGTGCGGAGATGGACCGGTACCGTGGAGACCCAAAAGCATGGCACGTAAGTAGAGGATCCAGAAGAAATAAACTCAGGATAAACACGTGTAAATGCGGAGAGAAGCGCAGATATCAAATAGACAACTGCTCAAAATAATAGTTTTATTAAATTCTCATCATTCATGAATTTGACAGGTTTTATTAGGATACAGTTTGTAGTGTTGGTTACTGTGGACATTCTTTAACTGCTTTCTATGAAGCGATGGCTGTAAGACGAGTAAACACACAGGAGCTCATGGGTCAGTTGTAAAATTATTATTATACAACATTTTGGCTAATTTAAAAAAAATAATAAAAAAACAATTATGAAAAAAGAAGAAAAAGAAGTCAAAGCTCATACTGAGTCAAATCACAGCTGTGTGCAAATAGTTGTATATAATAATAGTTATGTAGTCTATAGCCAGTTTGGTGAAATAGCTGTTTTATCAGAAAGGTGTAATTCCATGTGATTAGTTTGACCTAAGGGGAAAAAATTATTTAATTTTATTCATTTGTCTCAGTATTACTGTAAAATTGACTTACTTTTGCTTACTGCTTTGGTGAAAAGCAACAGTTCAAATCTGTACTTTCCCCACTGTGCACTGCATAAATGAGGTGTGGTCAGAAGGGGATCTCTTTGGCCTCAGTGTAGAATAATATCTTGTTGATACTAAAGAACAAGATTATTAACAAAATGTAGTGATTAATCTGAGACATAGAAGGCATGCAAATCCTAAGAGAAGTTGTAACGGCCAATACTTCACGGGTTGTAATTTAAATGGGCTGTAGTTATACACTGACTTCATCATGAGAGCAGTGCAAAGTGCTCTGCCAAATATTCACCTACACACACTCTTCCAGTGACGGTAATGGAGCTGCCTGCAGTGCTGTACACTGACCTGCTCACCGGGAGAGGTTTGGGGCTCAGTGTCTTGCTCAAGGACACTTTGACGAAATGTTTGGGAAACGTCAGAAAAACGACAACATCTGTCATTTGTCCAAATGCCTGAAAGAACCAGTATTTACATTTACCACACAAAGATCTTTAGTGGTTTTGTGAATTACGACTAGAGTCTGTCAGAGCAAAAGATGAAGTAAGATGACATTGCTATAGTACCCCAAACTCTGGTAGGGAGGAGGTGGGGGTGGCTGAATAGGATTTACAAAACTGTGACGCTGATATGAGACACTGCTGTCCTTGCTCCTTCCACCATGACCACTGTTACCACTGTTAGTTTTTTATATGAATCATTTTTCTTGTATGTCATATAACTGATGAGGTCTTTATGATAGGGACGTCACATCACAAAACCCTCATATCAGTCGTTTTGGAAGGTAAATGAAATGACCAACAACCTATTGTGTTATTTCGTTTTTTGAGCTGAGAATCAAAGAGAAACAGTTGTCATCAGTTTTTTCAGCAACTGCCTAACAACATATACTGTAGTTTATGGTCAAGTGACAAAGACCTCTAGTGGTCATATGAGATAGAGCCACAAAGTCTGCAGGGAGGGTCAGTGTGAAGGGATGGGCCAAAAAAAGTCTTCTTTCTTTCTTTCTTTTAAACACTATTGTTCCCTCCCCCCAGTGGCGGTTGTATAGTCGACATAGGCCATTGCCTGCCTTAAAGAGTTAGAGCTGCACAGGGAAGGATAAAAAAATACTTGGTGCTTGTGAGAGGCCAGTAAGTAGACTATTTCATCATTGAGTAGAGCCTCCTCACACACAAACCTCACCAAAATCATATTCACTTTGCTCTGCAGTTCCTCGTTTACTGCAGACTGAAATGTGAAAATACGACTATGGCAGTATATTAACAGCTGAGTCTTACCAATAATGCCATTGTAATGTGGTGGTTTGCAGAAACATCAAAACTGATGATGTGTTTGGTGAGTGAGTTGCCTTCATCTTGTATAGTCTCCTTCTACCTGCAGCCGTCACACAGCAGCAGCAACAATATGAGCATGTTCAAACTGAGAGAAGCTCTGTGCACATTTTATGCACGTGGCACAGCAGCAGTAAGTTCATTAATGATTAAAATGTCCCGACACAGTGACAAGATTGGTCAGGATCTAACAGTAACTGACCTTATCTGCTTCTACACATCAGACTGGTCCGATATTACACACAGATTCAAGCTTAATATTGACATTTTTTGGAATATAGCAGCTTTTACAGGATGAATCTGTTCTGAATCAGTTTTTTATTTTCAGAAATAGTCCAGTCTCATTTCCTCTGTCCTTCAGTTTATTTCTGTCCAAGGAGATGATTACAGGGAGTTTTCAGTTTTTCTCTCAATATTTGTAGTAGTGAGGTATGTCCATATACCAAACACTAAACTCTAATCATTAAAGTATAACAACAAAATCAGACAACAGATGTTTATGTCAATAATTTAGTATTGTGTTTTGGGACTTGATGGGGCTTCACGGAGGTGAAGTTTTTACACCACAGCCTCTTTCTTTCCGGTCAATGCACCCAAATTACTAAAACCAAACATATTCCCTCCTTCCCTCTTGTGGTGTCTCTTCATGCAGATGCTGTCATTTTGGTTTATATGTCCAGTTTGTTCAGGTACTTGGACAGTGCAGTATCTCATTCTCTCTGTACATTAAGATGCAGAATGCGCCAGATTTTAGTATGTTTCATGTCCAAGCAGGGCCTGACCTCTGTCAGAGCACAATGACAGCTGATAAACAGTGATGAAATTGTTATCTATTTCAAATAATTGTCATGCAAAGCACAAACTGCAATCCAGAATGTATGTCAGATGAAAGGAGGAAGAAATGGAAATCAAAACCACACAAGCAGAGCATGCAACAGTGACTCACTCAAACTTCCAACTGGAGGAACCCTAACTCAGTGTTTCTCACTATTTGAGGGCTTGTGTTTAAAAGTGTCCTCTCAAAAGTGAGGAATAACAGGGTCTGAGGCAGGAAAAATGCTGCTTTCCAACGCATGAAAGTCTAAATGGACACAGGAGCAGGAGGGCAGTACATCTACCTCTTCTTTTTTGCTCACTGGAAACTGAATATCTGTCTGGTATAGTTTTGCCTCGGTCTTGCTGTGTTGACTCCATCTGTCCACAGAGGTGATTTAACACAGCATGTGGTCTAAACCGTCTCACCACCATCACGGTTCTCACACACTATACCACTGACAATTATCACAGCATGATGTTCTATTCAACCACAGACACAAATAGAATTTTAGGAGTGGCACGTCTGCAGAAAGATTTAGGATAGGTCTCAGATTTTCTAAAATAAATGTGCATGTCGTTTTAGATTAGTTTCTGTGTGACAGTTTCTGTGTGATCGTCTGATGTTTGGAATGCAGATATGAGAAAAGAGACTTTCATCTCTCATGCTTTGGAAAATTTAAAAATGAAAAAAAAAAGAAACAGGTTGTACATAAATGATCTATTCATGCAGTTCTTGTTCTCAGTTGTCACAACAGATTTAATCAGAATTTTCCAGTCTTTGCTTTTTATTTCTTCAAAGCCCAGTCTTTCAGCCAACAGCCCTCTGACAGTGAATGTCTAATTCTTCTAGCTCCTTGGCAAAGAAGCCTCCAGATGTGACCAAGTCTCGCAAAATGAAGACAGAGCACCTGCTCAAAGTAGATGATCACGACTTCACCATGAGGCCGGCATTTGGAGGTAGGTGTCCTTTCTCATTGTTTTTGTGGATTGTCGTTTGCACGCAGGTATGTGTTCATGACAACAAACACAAATATGGACACTTGTAAGTGACAGACTGTAAGTCGCCCTGTGGCAAAATAAAAATTGATGCAGCAGGCTTTTCTTTGCTGATGAGTGATATTTCAAACTGTCACTGAGATTCCATCAGTCATGAGCTTTTGTAGGTTAAAAGGAAGAATTACAACAATCTGATTCACGTTCAAAAACCAACATATCTGAAATCTGAGAAATAATTTGCAAAAAAATAAATGCTCAACAAATTATGCAAACTGCAAGTGTTTTTCACATTCTTGTAAAGCAGTGAATATTTTCATCACTTGCACCTAAAAAAACTTGCTCATCTTAGGCACCCAAGAGCTAGGCAAATAAATAATAAATAAATAGATAAATTGGCCTTTGATATATCAGCCAATGTAAGCATATTGCACTTATCAGCCAACAGGAGATGTCATTATAGAAACGCCAAAGATATATTTTAAATAATTCAAAACAGTATCTCCATTACAGAGTTTGTCCACCAGAGAGCACTGACAAGTTTATTGTTTTTCACTGTAAAATGTCCCTCCCAGTACATATTTGGTCATATTTTTTTTAAGGAAATGCAAGGCACTCTCATCAAAATGTTTGTTTGTAGTGAAAGTCGGGATCACCAAAGTCATTAAGATTCATTGTCTGGGAGACATGAATGTCTACAAAATTTCATGGCCATTTATCTAATAGTTGTATACTACTTCAGGACCAAAGTGGAAAACCATTCGACCGACTGACCAACAATGCCATACCATATAAAAATGAATATCACCCAAAATATTGTTATCAGATTTTTGTAATTCTCAAATTTCATTATTGGTGTTGGCCTTAACCCAGCATCATCAGACTTTAATAGACTCCATAAGCTTTATTAGTATATATTTGTTTGAGAAGCTGAGACTTAAAGGGGCACTACAGCGATTAAATGTTACAATAATATATTCAATATTACTTCTGTAAAAAGTTGGGGGACATATAAGAAACAGATTTAGAGCTGCAACAATTAAGCGATTGGTTAATTGACAGAAAAATAATCACCAACTATTTTGATAATTGATTAATCGTTATGAATAATTTTTTAAGAAAATGTCACAATTCTGTTGTTCCAGCTTCTCAAATGTGAATATTTTCTGGTTTCTTTAGTCCTCTATGACAGTAAACTGAATATCTTTGGGTTGTGGACTGTTGGTTGGGTCAAAAGTAATCATTTGAATACATCACCTTGGGCTGTGGGAAACAATGCTCAGACATTTTATAGACCAAACAACTAATCGATTAATCAACAAAATAATTGACAGATTAATTGATAACAAAATTAATCATTACTTGCAGCCCAATACAGATTAAAGTAAAAATGAAATAACCATTTCCCACAATGAAAATCAACTGCATATTTCATTCATCCTTCCCTGCCTTGTTAAAACTCCATGCCAAGCTCCTCCAGAGACACAGAAGACATTATGAAACTGTTTTCACAGACTGAGCGGCACTCCTCATGACAAGTACACTGACCTTTATGTGTTGGTGGAGTGTGCCTTTAACCCAGTGCTCAATGTGATGCCTGGAACTTGAAACAACCTGAATAAAGACAGGGATGGAGGAAAAATTGGAAGCACTGGTTGTCACCTGTCCTCCCTCAAGCTTGAAAAACCAACTGCATGTCAGCACTTCCGTCTGCCCTCATGTCTTATAATTGATTGGTCTTTGGTGTCCAGAACCTCTGATATGAAGGGCTCTTTGATGTTATACCAATTGAAAGTATCCCTCTCCTGGAATGATCTCAAAACATGAAGCATCTCTAGCCCACACCCTCCACATTAATCCTTCTCTGTGAGTGAACAGACATGGTTTTTGTTCTGCTGGATCACAAGAAAAAATAAATCTAAAGGTTTTTTCAGGTTCGACAATGTCACTAATCTTATATTCGTGTAAGATGAATTTCGTGGCGTGGATGCTCAAGCATTAAGAAGTTGTTCCCGATGCTTCAGATAGTAGCTCAAGGCTAGGTCTTTGTTGAAGTGTGTGTCTTTTGTGTCTCTGTTTAGCAATCAAATGAAACTTGTCAGTTCTGCTCAAAACTCAAATGAGCTTTCATAAGGATATTTGGATATTGCACTAAGATACACCCACATTCCTGCTCCAAAATAGGGAGGGAGAGGAAAAAAATCATCTTGTTGGGTGCAGAAGAGGCAACCATTGTTAAGCAAACTTCTCCCCCATTCAAGTGATGATTACTTCAGACAAAAAGGCAGGGCATGTAGCAGGAGGTCACAGTGGAAATGGCACTAAAAATATCCCAGGTACAGGCACAAAGTCCCAGCAGAGGATACACGGCTCGCATTAGTATAAAGAGTCTCATACTCAACCCTGTTTGCCTACAAAGGGCCCCTCCAGATGTGTTTAAACCCTTACATTTTTTTCTACATTGAATAATACTATAACGTGGCTTTTCCTCCAAAACAGATCAGTAAGCTACTGGCTTAGTTGCATCAGAATGAAAGAGGCTGAAAATTGAAAATGCCCCCGACACCCCACCCCTTCCTCCAAAGAGGCAAGCCAATAACGGACTCCGAACCAAAACAGCAGCCTATTGTTATCCAAATCAGAGACTCGATGTTGATGAGTACAGATATCAAGTGACATATAAAAAAATAACTATGGTTTATTAAAATTTGGATGGATGTTCACAATTTGGGTTTAATTTTACCATTGGCCATTATTTTCAGCAATTACTTCTGGTGAGGACAATGTTACAAGGGGGCTACCAAAATAAAACCCAGGGTTAAAGAAACTGTAGTTTTTCTTTAATACTGATCACTCTGAGGTTGTAGTCAATGCAACTAGCGGGCATTATGATGTCACAAGTCATTATACTGTGTAAAATATATACTGCGGAAGGTTTTAGGTTACATCACCCTTGTAATTTTCAATCATTGCATACTTAAATACTGAAAGGGTTTATCCCCTCAGGAGCATTAATATGCTCAGAATGTCACAGCCATGTGGCTAATAGATTTTGAGATATATCTTGCTGCTAAACAGAAAATGTGAAGCAAAGAAGCAGGATAAAGAAGGTACATCATTCTCCAGTTTGGTGTGTGTGTGTTGTCAGACAAAAGCAGCTTACAATGGGAATATTCTCTTTTAGCACTAAGTGAAAAATGTGACCTGATGGTGATAGAGAAAAGGTCAGGTAGTCATCCAAAAATAGGACTTATGCTCCTGGGACCATCGAAATTAGTCAGAATTTCTTTATAAAAATCTAGGCATTGTTTTTTAAGATAGCTTGTTTTTTGTCCCAATGATGACGCAGGCTGAAACGACTGGGATCACCAAAATTATTAAGATATTTCTTCAAGGGACCATGAATAACAATACAAAATATCATGATTGTGGTGGTTGTCAAAACATTACTCTGGATCAAAGTGTTGGACAGAGGATGAAGGACATCTCCATCTTCAGGATCCAGTATACTGTATGTACTGCAAGACTCTTACATACTTTCTGTACACAGTTGTACACATGAACATATTTAAAAAGATTGGTATCAAAGTCAGATGCTGGATGTCTGTCACTGGACAGAGGGGGGTGAGTGTGGCTAACGTGTGGGGTGTATTATTGCTCTTAATCCTCGGTAAAATAACACATTAAGCTTGTTGTTAATCCATGCAGAAGGGAAAGAGAGAGAAAGCCCATCGGCTAGATCATTTGATGTATGTGCTGGGGCGAGGCATGTTATGATCTGTTAACTGTATACCAAAGCCACTGTGTGCTTTTCAGAAAATGTTGTGGCTTAGCAGTGTTGCGGATTTACCAGAGGTCACAAAGTCAAAGGTGGGGTTGTTTCATGCAGCCTATTACTTTAATATTTCCTCCACCCAGCCCTTAAAGGCACAACATTGGATTAAGTAAAAATAGGTCTGTCTTAGAAAAATCCAAAAGCACACTATGTATAGAACCCTTAAACAGTTGTAAGCTTTTTGATGATGATACTTTATTTTGTCGCACATACAGTGACAAACCCACAGCTCACAGAGTCTGCAGCATCCATTTTTTGATTTCATCAACCTGTTTTTAGAAAAAAAAGCTAAGATAAACCTACTGTACACTACCTACCCAGCACCAGACAGCAGACAGACAAAGTTAGCAACTAGCTGGTAAACATTTAGCAGCTAAAGAGCCAGGTATGCTACTGTTGCTCCATGTCTGCTGGATATGTAAATAGGCAATTGTTGACTAAAACATTAGCCATAGAGACCTAAAGTCTTGATGTTACGTTCAGGCTAGCAGCTGTTCCACTAGCTTCTGTAACGCAGTCAGCTGAGCACATCTTTCATTGCTCTCTCTGAGAAAGTGAAACATTTTCCTGAAGTATACTATCCACACTATTAGAGATATTTGAATTAGAAACCTTTGTGACTTCATTTTTTACCATACAAAAAACTACAGCTCCTATTAAGTTTTACTAGTGCAGCAGCACATGTACATCATTGTAACTATTGGATTCTCTCTTATCCATGATATCTCAACCCAGTATCACAGCAGTTCGTGAAATAATCATGAAATTTAATCTGTAGATCTGTGTACATGGACCGGATGACCCACTGTCGGGAAGTATATTCATCAGTGTCGATTTTAATGATTTCCTCAACATTTCTCAACACAAAGAGTGTCCTTGATAATGTAACAATACGATAGGTTAATGTTAAGGCCATCAGTTTTAATTATTTCACCTTCAATTCAGAGAAATAACAGATTTTTTTGTCAGTTTTTGATAGCAGAAGGGTAAGGAAGCGCATTGTGTTGTGGGTAACTTGGCTGGATGTTTGACTACTGTTTTGGGCTGTCTGCTGTCAGTGGGCTTCATTCCATTTCAAATTGCTGCCAGTTGGCCGCAACCCAAATCCTAGCTCTGTTAAGAAAAGGCATTCTATAGCCTGTGAGTGTAAAATGTGAAGTTGCTCATTTAATTTTATATTTCCAAGAATATGTGCATGAGGATTAGGTTATAGAGTCTTCCTCAATTAATATGGAGCCACGTCATCCAATAAAGCACTCCAATGTTGTTGTTTATTTCATTATTATTATTATTACCATATTTTTTTCTATTTTTATTCTTCTGTGTTGCATTTTTTGGGAGCAAACACCAAGACACATTCTTTGTATGCTTGCATTGGCTAATAAAACAGATTCTGATTGAATGGACTACTGTATGTCATACTGACATAAAATCCCAAAACCAAGAATCATAAAGACACAAAAAATCTCCAGGGTTGTGTAAATAGTAGCCTATGCATGTGTTGGTATTTGACTCATTTTGGTCACTATTTGCACTAAAAAAGAAAAAACAAACAAAGAAACAAAAAGTTGCATTTTATATCTTGGGCCTTCAAAGTGCTCTCTGAAACTAGGCCTGGGATGGTTTGTGTCCATGAAATGAGAAAATTAAAACTTTGTCGTAGACCTAAACCAAATACATCATTGTAAAGGTCTCAGCCTGGAGAGTAACATATGTCAGTATGAAGATTCTATATGGCTCCTGCTTTGAAATACTGCCCTTTGAACTTTGATCTTAATGCATTTTTGAAGGCTTATAATTCAGCAACAAAAGGGGCTGCAGACATGTGACCAACTGTTATCACATGAGGATAGTCAACAACTGGGGGCACTGTCAAATATGGGGAAAAGTGGCTAAAATTAATTTTCACCCATTTAACAATTAGATATTTAAAATCTGATTACACAAATGTGTTCACCATCCCCTTAAATTCAGTGTACTCTTGATTCAGTATTTACAACTTCCAATTCTAGGAAAAACACTAATACTTTTTAAAAACTACAATTCCCTAGAGCTGCACCATGCAGCTTGATGCAAATCAGCACCACAGTTGTAGTTCTTCAGGTTTGCAAAGTAGGATTGTAAATAGAGTCATAAAAAGATATATCTACTGAATATATCAAATATCTAGTACAGCCAAACTAGTAATCACACTGCATCTAGATGATCTATGTTAAGAAAAGTAAAGACGTAGGTTTATTTCAGATATTTTACCCAAAACAGGAGTCAAATGCACAAAGTCCGCCTACAACACAATGCACCTTCATGAGCCACGTCATCTAATGTGTGTGTATGTGTGTGTGTGTGTGTGTGTGTGTGTGTGTGCATGTGTGAATGGGGGGGATTCACTGAACCAGGACTCACAAAAATCTTCATCAGTTTGGTATAAATTCAATTTGTGTTTTTGGGTTGAGAAATGTTGAAGATATCATTCAAACACAGTGACAATGAGGAAAATACTTCCAGGCAGCAGGTCCTCCGGTCCGCCCACCGGACTGACGTGGACTATTGACTGTACTGATAAAATTAAATAAAGAAATAAAAACAAGGATAAAATCGTGTTATTAAATGTTGAGTAATGTAGCAGTTATAGTTTACAAAAATAAATAACAAATGAGAAAAAACAATACAGCTTCCGTGCTCCCAAGTCCTGACTGAAAAAAACATGGTGCAGGCACAAAACATACTTCCAATTGAAATACATTAGTTTGAAAGTCGTGCTGTACACAAATGTATAGATAAAATTTTGTGACTATTTCACGAACTGCCGTGAGACTGGGTTGGTACTAATGTTCTCGTGTGATTTCATCTTTACAGCTTTTTAGCTGTAAACTGTAAAAAAAACAAAAAACAAAAAAAGAAAAAAAACATGCCATTCAGCTGGCTTTGTCCTGCTATTGTTCCAGGCTGGGCCAGCTGGCTGGTAGACTATGGAAGCTATTATTACAATGTTATCTTATAAAATCACATAAAAAAAATCTCATGAAGTACACTGACTATGGATTTATGGATTTGATTATATTATTTTATGAGTTTTTATAAAAAAATGTTTTTGAATGGATCTACTTTAGTTGGAATTGAGATAGCAAAATAGAGCTGAATATTTGCAGTTTTTCTTTTTGCACTTTCAGACCTGCAACAACACTCCTGTTTTTCTCACATATTTTCACCCCCTCTCCCGCTGTGCTCCCGTTTTGTTGTTTCTCCTGGGAAACTCCTGTAATTTGCAAGGCTCTCAATCTTTATTATGAATAATCATCATACACACAGATCCAGAAGTTTTGTACGTTTGTCTGATGTTACCCAAGTTGCCAGATCATCTATGAAACACAATCTACACACACAATCCACACAACATACAATTTCAACCCATCTGTCACCACAACCCAATTCAAGTGGTGTGTGCACAGCTGCTCTCTGCACAGGCAGTCTTTCCTCCTGTCCTCTGTCCTCCTCCCTCTGCTGCTGGTGTGATTCACTGCCTGCAGGTACTGCTGGTAGAGAGGAGAGGCTGCTTTCTCTCAGCCAGCAGCTGAGTTTACAAGAAGCCAGATTTCAAGATACGTGGCAAACTCAGATAAATAGTTAGGCTACATACAAACAGCTTTAATGTTATTAGCTTAACCAGCACGCTATGGTTGTGTAAGACATACCGGCGGTGGACAGGCACTGCAGGCAAAGCAGATGAAAATATCGCTTTTCTACATGTTTATGCTTGTTGAACAGGTGGTTTGATATAGTACTACTACTACAAGCGTACTTGTCATCAACTTTAGTAAAACGTTATCTTTCACTTCATCCAAAAACTGTCTGACAACATGACACTGACACTACTTCACCATGGTTCCCAAGCTGGATTTTTAGTCATTTGTGTTGTTACAAATATCAATGTGAATTTTATTGGCTTAATTTCTACTCTCCATAACAACTTTATAAGCTGATACATCAGATATATGGCTAGCTCCACAGCCCCCAGGTGGCCAAAAAATCTATAAATACAGCTTTAACAATTTGTAGATGATCGAAGGCAAAGAGACAGCAACTGGCAGCAAACTTGACCTTAAGGAACACTGTCTTACAGAGAAGGTAAAACTGCCACAGAGGAGTACTTTTTTGGTCTTTATTTATCCAAGGAAGTCAACATAGGTCTTTTCCATCAATTCCCTGTTGCACCCTCATCCACACATCCACAAAGGGAGCTTTGCCACTGAACAGTTTCTAATCTTTTAGTCTTGATGAAAAGGTTAAAAGGCGATAGATGCATCACTGAAATGCACATTAAGGCAGAATATTTATTATATTCCATTTAGAGGCTCTTATTATAAATGAAGTAACTGAATACCATCCCCCGCAAGTCTTAAAAGAAGTGGCATGATATCCACCAAACATCAGGGCTGCCATAGTTTGATGTCAGAACTGGAGAGATGCAATTACAAGATTGTATTAAGCTTGCTACCTCAAAGGAAACTGAAATAATCCATTGATTTAGGCTCACTGCTACTTTATTATTTCAAACCAAATGAAATGCTGTCACTCCTAAATGTGTGTATAGCTAAATGCTTTTCTGTATTGACATGAGATGAGGCTCAGTTTATGGAATATTGTGAACAGCAGAAACTTGTCATTTGCTTTATCCCTGAGCACCAAAGAGTCATGCTATCCCATTGTGTCATCTGTGATGGGACATGAGCTCAGGGGAACATCATAATGATAATCACCACAGTTTTCGTTTCCTTTTTTTTGTTGCTAAAGCTTTAAGCAGTGCTCACTGATGGATGGGTCAGTAGCACCCAGATACCATCTGGAGATGTCGGCTTAGTTTGAGGTGACTGGAGTGTAGCTTCAGCTGCTAGCTTCACCCAGTGTCATTCAGCTGGCCTGCAATGTTAGCCTAGCTCTGCCTAGCTGCATGGCAGGCCCCACTGCAGCAGTGATGAGCAGATTAAGCTGGCAGCAGTTCCTCCTGTTTACAGCTTAGATTAGCACAGGCACCAATCTGTTACGCCATCAGACAGCTGTTACCCCGCAAATGACACTTTGTCCCAACTGAGGAACAGACACATAAATACGAGGAGGTCCAGAACTAACTGTAAAAGTGCATTGCGACACCAGTGTGGGTGTCCAAAGGGAAATTCCAGGATTTTTTCAATTTTGTCCATTATGATTATTGGTCATAACATTTTACTCTTTTTATTCATTGTGCAGTGTTTCCCCTATAATTGTACAGGTGGGCCACCAGGCCAATGAGAACCCCTGCCAGGCCAAAAAAATATTTTTTTTAATGCCAAAAAAAATGCCAGGCACCTCTGTGCAGCACTGTTCTGAAATGTGACCCAACCTCTGTGTCATTTGCATTGACTGTATATAAATATGGACATCATGATAGCCCCCCGAAAGTGAAGCCAAAACATCTGGATTGCCCCCTGGTGGCTGGCTGCAGTATAGGTCATAAGTCCCCTCCATTTTAGCGGACGGGACAGGAGCCAAACTAAAAAATCAAAGTACATATCAAATAAATTTTTCCCAAAGAACAGAAAACACCACAGAAAACACTGATGTGTATCACTCCCTGCCCAGCACCCAGCAGCAGACAGACACAGTTAGCTGTAGACTAGCTGGTGAACATAGTGGAGCATTTAGCAGCTAAAGAGCCAGATATTTATCTCAGGAGTTGGTAGATAGGTAAAAGAAGAGAAAATATTGGACTTACATTCATCCGATGGACACAAACACAACTCCAAATGAATGCTAATGTTGCTCTGTGTCTGCTGGATGATTAAATAAGCAACTGCTTGCTAACACATTCCACATAATCATTATAAGATGATAATATATCAATGTTGTTTTTACAACTTTTTTTTCTGCTCCCAAGTGGTCAAAAAATCAAGATGCAGCTTCCAGAAGCTCACTAATCAGAACAGAGGGGTCAGAAAGGGGTCCTTAAAGAGCCAGGGGCTAAAACAGCCTGTTTCAGACTGAGGCTGAACTGAGGGCCTGTATAAGTTAATAAGGAGTTTTTAAACTGTAAACCAAGAAAATATATTCCAGTAGAGCATCAGAATAAAAATATAGACCTGGAAATGTGCAGAATATGTCCCCTGTAAACTACCTGTAAATTACACTGAACAACAGCCAAATATGAAGCCACAATGTTGGTTATTTTCAGCAGTGCCAGGAAACAAAGTATTGTTTTGGCCACTGTCAGTTTTGTTGGCAGATTTGTTGTCAATGCTGTACTGGCATGTGGCATATCATTGGAAAGGGTGGCAACTTTATCAAATATGGGAAATTGGTAAGGTTGCCTTAAGTCTTGGGCCGCAAGTGTCATTGGAATTTGACATTGTGCAAATGCATGATGTTGGCAAAGATGGCAACCTTTAGGCAACCATCCCAAATGGACAAGCCAGCATATATACAACAGTGGCTATTTACCAGCATAACACTGCATATTGCAGTGTTAGATCACCATGTGTTGTGTTTCATACAATGCTACTGCTATGCTAGTCACCAGTACATGTAATGGCTTACTTTTAGAACTGATGTCACACAATAGGTTCTGTCTGCTGCTGAGGTCAGTTAATGTCAGGATATGGCTCACTCTCTGGCAGTGTGTGGCTGACTTCTGGGTGTTGATCTGCAGTATCTTTACCTCGTATGTTCAGCCAGAACATCTGCTGAAGGTGGTCAGCTTCATTTGATCACTAATCTGCATAAAATAAAAGACTTTCTAATATGTACTAGCGGCTGTTTTCTGTCTCAGCCCCAGAGAGACAAAGCAGCACAACCCAGGTCCTTATCCCATTTTTAAAGGCCCCACCACTAAAATTGAAAACACAACAGTGAAACCTGCTATCACTCTTAATTGATTATCTTTTATTATACTAGGCAACAACTAAGTCTAGGTTATAAATGTTGTTGGCTGCTGTTTATGGTTTGTTTATCAGCAGTGTTTGTGAAGACAGCAGGAGAAATGCCTTTATTCTCCATTATGATCAGTTCAGAAACAAAAAAACACATAAAGTGCAGGTTCTTCATCTCTAAGTCAAACTCTTAATTTATTTATGTGAATATGCAGCACATTTATGTGGGCAAAATAATTATGGATTTGTGCTTTCAGGATGTATTAAACCTTGCAGACACTGGTTTATATTAAATAGTAAGTTTGGGAACATCTTGGTTTGCTGCTGCCAATACTAATAAACCAGTGGTGAGTACTGGGCTGTTAGCATTCAAGAGCCTTGAACAAATACTTTTTATTGTTGTACAGTGGTTAACAAAGCTGATTTGTACATGATACATTCATTTGACTCACTGCATTGAAGCACAAAACATCTGATGTAAGGGAACATGTCATTTTTACTATTATTATATTCAAATCCTTAATCAATTCTTCTGAAAAGCTGCTTTTGGGCAAAAATCTGGTAGTTTAATTTCCTCATCCTTTACTTTCCTTTACTTAGCACTTTATTAGGTACACCTGTGCAATCTAATGCAATCCACTACAACAGCTCTGCCATAAATTTACTTTTACAAAGCTTATACATTTTCAGTTTTTGCTGACATTATCAGAAAGGTGATAATTCTACTTTATGTTTATTTTTGAGGTGGTGGTGGTGTACTGGAATGCATTACATTGAAAAGTGTTCCTAATATTTCCCCTCCCTCATGTATGTTAATGGGGTAGACAACATATTAATCTATAACCTGTTGTTAATAGTTATTGTCTTCCAGATTTTTGACATAAAAGTGATAAATCAAGTGTCAGTTAAAGCTGGAATGTGGGACTTTTACATATAAATGAATGTCTGTTACATTCACGGGAATCTTCTGTTAACTGTATGACTGTGCATCACACCACAACTATGGTAACTTGCCAGGAATCAAACCACTGATGTTCTGATTAGTGGACGACCCACTCTACCTCCTGAGCCACAGCCATCCCATGCCTAACTATGTGTTAGTTTTGTGTGGAAGTCTGTGGCTGAAATCATTTAATCATATTGAAATTTCATTTTCCACATGCACATGATGTTTAAGGCAAAATGAAAAATTTCAATATAAAAAATATTGAAAATTATTGGTCAGTTTACTCCAAAGCATACCACAGTCACAATGACAATGAAATCTGCTGTGAAATGCAGTTTTCACTTTTCTCAAGAAAACCCCAGCCAACAGAAAGGAAAACATTAAATAAATGATTTTATTTAAATATTGGCAGCCATAGACTTCCAAAGTTGTGTTGCATTTGCTGCTTGAGTTTTTGAGCGATGTCTGGGCACTTGATTATATTTCCCTATGCAAATAGCCATATATACTGTATACTGCATTGGATGTATGCCGTATATAAGCCATAAGCCAATAAAACAAAATAAACTCTAATCTAGTTCAGTTTATAGAATCTAGTCCATGCACACTTGAACACTAAGTGAGCATATGTATTACAACCAAACACAAAAATTAAGTGACCTACGGTTATTACATGGTCTCAGTTTTAAACATGTGCTGACACCTACACCTTGTCTAAACAAAAGGAGATAACATTGTTGAGTGTATGTTAGCTGGTTTGTCCTTTACCTGACTTTCACCATATCCTTTTTAGAGAATTACATATATATCTGATTACTAAAAATACAGCATGAAATGACATTGGGGAATTACAATCTATTTATATTTAGTTTATATTTTAGCCAGTGATTCACAGTAGAAAGTGCATATCATCTGTGCATATAGTGAAAGAGAGAGAGAGAGAAATTTTGTGAAAATATAGATTAACAGGTAAAAAATTGAGACTTTGTAGAGGTCTTACATTTGTCCTGTGAAATATAGTCCGCTTACAGGTGCAATTTATCATTTCAGTAATTCAGATGATCATAGCATGTAAAAGAAGCAAGTTAGCCTAAAGGTAATTGGTCTTACTGGTTCTGTCTGCTTTTCCAGTTCAGAGGAGTGTTGTTCAGGAGATAGTGTTTGTTATGGTTTGGGGTTATTGAGCCTGTAGGTCTCACTGAGTAAACATAGTGATGGACAGTGGTGAAAAGTAACTAAGTACATTTACTCAAGTATAATTTTGTGGTACTTATACTTTACTTGAGTATTTCCTTTTGATTCTACTTTATACTTCCACTCCACTACATTTCAGAGGGAAATATTGTACTTTCTACTCCACTACATTTATTTGACAGCTTTAGTTACTTTTCAGATGAAGATTTGACACAATGGATAATATAACAAGCTTTTAAAATACAACACATTGTTAAAGATGAAACCAGTGGTTTCCAACCTTTTTGGCTTTTGACGTCTTACAAAAAGCAGTGTGTAGTCGGGGTCACATTTCAGATGTCTATGAGTTGTTAACAGCTCCACCAAATAGTGATTTTTCCATCTAAACTTCTCACATGGTTTCATTTCAATAAATGTTCAAAGGATCCAATATTTCACTAAAAATCAAAGATTAGAGAAAAAGTCCAAAACAGATTGTTGAAAACAGATTTGTGTATCAGAACTTTGTTTTTTCTTCTTTCCTCTCCCATTAATCATCTCACGACCCCTCAGATTTATCTGCTGACCCTTTGGAGGGACCCGACCCCTAGGATGGGAACCACTGGACTAAACTAACTAACTGTATATCAAGTAGTTCAAACTAGCTCCACCTCCAGCAGCTACAACAGCAACATGCTGCTTACACACTGATGCTTCAGTATTAATAATCTAATGATGTCATATATAATAATATATCAGTCAGAGGGACCAAACCACTACTTTTACTGTAATACTTTAACTACATCAAGCTCATAATACTTATGTACTTTTAGAGGAAGAAGAAGATCTTTATTGTCATTATACTCAGGTACAATGAAATTTCGCATGGCTTCTCTCTATGTAGTTAAAATAAAACAAATAAATAAAAGCAGTACCAGGAAATAACGAAATGTGCACATTTACAAATTTACAGAGACCAGCACACCTCCAACAGGTAAACTACTTATTTTACTTTGCTCTGCTGTATAATGGAGTCATGGCTCGGTGTGACTACCCCCAAAACAATGGAAAATGCCACAATGTTAGCAGAGTGGAGCAGTGAACTCGTGCGCTGTGCATGGAGCAGTAGAAAAGTAGAAAAAACTGTTGAAAACCGAGTGTTCAGAGCAGTCTGAAGCCGGTGCTTTTTGCTTACAAGGATTACTTCTACATACGTTTACCTCATTATTTGACACTTTGGCCACATTTAATATGAACATTCAACATTGTAACATTATTTAAATGACTGAAAATAAGGCATAAAAAGCATAATAGGTCCCCTTTAAGTAGGATTTTTCATGCAGGACTCTTACTTGTAATGGAGTATTTTTACATTGCTGTATTGGCACTTTTACTCAAGTAAAGGATCTGAGTACTTCTTCCACCACTGGTGATGGAGAGAGTTGTGCTGCTATAGCATGAAGATAAGGAGCAAACAAAGTGCTCATGGGACAGAACCAAGCGGTGTGGAAATGTTTGGAACTTTGAGACAAGGCAGCAGTTATCATCACGCAGGTGATGATGGATTATCCACAGTGTGTCAGTCATTCAGTGGTTTCTGCTGGAGTTGTCTCAGCTTTTCTCTGTTTGCTGAATATCAAACCCGTTTGAATCCATAGTTTCAGGCTGAAAACTGGATGCACATTATTCCTCAGCACTCACAGAAATGCACAGTGCTACACACTTACTGTGAAGCACTTACAGTTAATCTAGGACTAAAAACGAAGTACTATACTACCTCAGAATAGGCCTTGAGATAATGTATGAAGCTTTTAGTAAGAAGGATTACTCCTAAAAAAGGGTGTGATATTGCTGTAGCCACAAAACAGAAACTGTGATGACATGTTGTAGTTCAAAGTAGTTTGTAGTTTGAAACTTTAAACAATGGAAAAATTGAAAATGCAGGAAAAGCACCAAATAATAAGTAACTGAATTATCTAGGGTATTCTTGCAATAATATGATATGAAAATTAATAGAAAACTTAAATCTTATAATGATATTTACCAATGTGCTATTTGCATTAGGTGAGTAAACACTGGCAAAACACTTTACAAACAATTTAAACTGCAGACTAGATAACGTGATTCAGCTGTGACATCCTGCTCAGATCAATCCAATCACATCATTTTAAAATGCCTACATGAGTGCTGAATGTTGCATGTATTGTGCAGCATTGCATACGCAGGGATGATGTTGCAAACGTGGCACATCGGAATTTATCTTCTCCTCCACTGTCCACTCACCGTTTATATATATATATATATATATATAGGGGCATTAATGAATCTGTGCTGTTGGAGCGATCAAAGTTTGATTCATTACTGCAGAAGCTGTTGGTTGTGGTCGATCCAATCCAAGTCATCACTGTTTCAAAACTACATGATCACTGTCTCTGTGAGGTGTCAACAGGTTTATGTGGTGAGAGCATGAGCTGTAAGCTCATAGTGATCAATGAAGGTCTCACGTCCTGGTGACTCCTAACAGCTTAGGATTCCTCTGGAGCTGAAAGAGTGCTTTCCTAAGTTAGGACAGTGATAAATTGCTTTTACTCGTACTCCTAAAAGAAAAATAATTTTTGGCCAGTTAAGAGGAGTGACTTCATACTATGAGATGCTTGATAAACACAGGCCCTGGGATCTGTTCCAGAAAGTGGGTTTAGTGAAAACCCTGAGTTTGTTTGGGTGTTAAAAAACAGAGATGATTTAATTCTGTCAGTTACTGTGGTAATTTACTCTGTGAACCTAACCTGCTGGCTGGCAGCTTTCTCTCATTGTCTCTCTATCCTCTTTCACATATAGTTCCCAGTAAATTACTGGGCTAACTTTTCAGGCACCACTAGTGATTTTCGCTATTCACACATGCAGCTACATTCAGGAACATTTCCGTCTTGCCCCTTTTCACACATGCCATGGCAATGCTGGAATAGATGAGGCAAAGGACAGTCCAGCAGATGGCGATAATGCAACACTACCAACTGCCATAAAACTCAACAGAAGAAGAAGAAGATGGGGCGAGGCTGGAATGTACCTAGCGGTGGAAGATGTCTCTTATTACCGTATTTTCAGGAACGTGGCAGCCGAGGAGCTGTTTTTGTCCGGTGCCAATGTTCTTGTAATGTATTTCTGAATCTGTCCAGTTTCTAGCCATTCTTGAAAAAAGGAGCTTGTTTGTAAACAAAAGAACTTGTATTGCTTGTTAGTTATCAAATCACCCACTTTCCCTGAAATGTTACCAGGTCTTGAGGTGGGAAATTGGCGGTACAGATTTCCCTGAATATCAATCCCTGCTCTCATTCACACATGAACATTTCAGGGGTAGACTCCATATGTGGCTCCTCTTGCAGAGCCTGAAGCAGCTGTGAGACACAGCGTTTCATTTCCTCATTCATCCAGCCCATATCAATGCACACATCAAAGCGCATCAATTTGCAGAGGTTTATGTCAGGAGAGAAAGATCAAAATCCTGGTTGGATATTAGTTTGTTACCCAAAGATTATCTCTACCAACGTTACTGCTTTTATGTGCAGTCATTTCTATTTGTACAACAATCTCTGTGCTAACATTCACATATTATAACAGTGTAAATTCACCCTCAGCTCACAATTAAATCTATGCATGTCCTTCATTTTTGCAAGATTTTGCAACATTGTGACTCTCAGAACAGTTCTCCTGCACATAAAAGTGTATGAAGCTTTAGAACTATCAATAATCATCTCATATTTCTCTTGGTGAGAGTCACACTAATGTAACATTGTTTTCATATCATATTGTATATTATATGTTAATATTTCTGAGTGAGCAGGATTGTGGTGCAGCTGCAGACTTTAAGATTTTAAAACTGGGCTAAATGTTTAAAATTGACTTTTCTAATAGGCTGCAATAGTTGTAACATGTTTAACATAATTTCGGTGGCTATGTTTAAATTTGCGAAAACAAAGATATAGTAATTCAGTTGTGTTGAGCAAAGATATGTAAAATAGACCTCAAAAATAACTTTGACACCTTTTCAACTGAAAATCACTAAATTCATTATTACTGGATCTTACTATGAGGGTACAATCACAGGTCTGTAAGTAAAATATGTCTTTGTTTGATCTATATTTTTGAATTTCATCTTCAGCTGCTGCCACCTGCATAAATGTTTTGAAAGATTTGATGAATAATGAAGCTTGTTGTAAGATTCCAGCACTTAACGAAAATGATAAATGATGAATGAGTATACGGCTCTAAAGAAAACTTTATTGTGTTAACTTATTGATCTTTTCTCCACTTCAGCTCAGACTCTGTTACTGCCGCTGTGTTCATAAATGATAAACTGTACCTCCACTGGATTCAAATGAAGCTTCTGCTCTTTATTTACCCATTGCCATAGTGAATCTTTTTATTGGAGGTCTATTGATGATGGCTTTTTTCATTCAACACACATGCGCTAAACATACTGAGAGTTGATTGAACTGACTCCGATCAGTTCTGAAACTGAAAACTCAAGAGTTTCATCTCAGAGTTCATCAGCTCAGAGTTCAGGGTTTGTTAAACCTGCTTTCTCAAACAGGCCCCTGGTAATAATAATAATAATAATAATAATAATAATAATAATAACTTTATTTAGTATAGCACCTTTCACAGAAATAGAATTCACAAAGTGTTTCACAAGAATAAAAGTTAAAAATAAGATCATAAAGCATACAAACAATAAAAACAAAAGCCAAAACATAACATACAAACATACACAGGCAACAGGGTACCCCAAAAGAAACACACAAAAGAACAATCACTAGACATCTTAAGGTGAACATCTAGACATCTAGAGGGACCGCAGACCATATGTCTAAAGGAAGAGAGTTCCATAGTGCTGGAGCCACCACTTCAAAGGCACGGTCACCTTTTGTTTTCAGTCGAGAGCAAGGGACAGCCAGTAAGCCCTGGTCAGAAGACCTAAGTGACCTACTGGTGATATAGGTATGGAGAAGGTCACAGATGTACTCAGGTGCCTGTCCATGCAGGGCTTTATATGTGAAAACAAGGACCTTAAAATTAATCCTAAACCTGATTGGAAGCCAATGTACAGAACTTAAAATGGCTGTGGTGTGAGTCGTCCTACAGGACCTGGTTAACAGCCTTGCAGCAGCATTCTGGACCATTGTAGACAGTTCAGAGATGACTTGCTGAGACAGGTGAAAAGGGAATTGCAGTAGTCCAGTCAGGATGATATGAAAGTGTGAATAATCATCTCTAGCTCTGGTTGTAATACAACAGACCTGAGTTTTGCAATATTATTTTATATTAGTTGGAAAAAACATGTGTGGGTCAATGATTTAATATGCTGATCGAAATGCATAGCCTGATCAAATATAACACCAAGATTTCTTAAATTAGACCGAACAGCTGAGGAAAGGGACCCAATACTCTGAGCAACCTTGGGAGCTATACTGTCTGAGGCTATGATAAGAACCTCTGTCTTGTCTGTATTAAGCTTTAAAAAGTTGTTAGACATCCAGTCCTTAATGGCAGTCAGACAGTTATGTAACACAGACAGTTTGTCAGGGCTATCAGGCTTAAAAGAGACATAGAGCTGAATATCATCAGTATAACAGTGATAGGCTATACCTCTAAATTTGCTAATAACACAACCTAAGGGAAGCATATATAAAGCAAATAAAATAGGACCCAAGACAGAACCTTGAGGCACACCACTGGAAAGAGCAGCAGTTTCAGACATGTAAGGACCAAGTGACAGAAAAGCTCATATCTAGGAGGAAAACCAGTCCAGGGTTCTTTCTGAGACACTCACCCACTGCCTAAGCCTTTCAATCATTATTCTGTGATCCACAGTGTCAAAAGCTGCGCTAAGATCCAGCAGCACTAAAACAGTGAATTCACCCACATCAGAGGACATCATTATATCATTGGAGACTCTGAGAAGAGCTGTTTCAGTAGAATGCTTCTGATGGAAACCCAATTGGAACTTATCTAAACTGTTGCATGTAGTCAAGACAGCAGTGAGCTGTTTGGCAACAACTTTCACCAAAATTTCTGAAATAAAAGGCAGGTTGAATATAGGCCTGTAGTTATTGGGAACGTAAGGATCAAGGTTTTTTTCAGGAGAGGCTGAACAACTGCATGTTTGAAGTAAGCTAGGACACAACCAGATTGCAGGGACCTCTTTATAATAGAGACCAGGCATGGACCAATAGACTCAAGTGTATTTTTAAGCACAGATGTGGGTAAAATATCAACAGGAGTGGAGGAGGATTTCATACTACCCACCAGATCAGTGAGGTCTTGCAGGGAAATGGGAGAAAAAGAGTCCACAATTGACAGGCAAATTGCATAAGTGGAGAGTGTAGCAGAATAGGGGATAATGCTAGCTCTGACATCTCTAATCTAATCTAATCAAAGAAGGTGAGAAAATTACTGCAGTCCTTATTTGACAAAACAGGCACATCCAGAGGCTGACAATGTTGTTTATAGTGTCAAACAGTACTTTGGGATTGTGTTTACTGGTGGAAATAAGATTGGCAAAATAAGAAGCCCTCGCATCTTTAATCATGTTGTTTAACTCAGTTAAAAGGTTTTTGTAGTAGAGACGGTGAACATGGAGCTTAGTGGATTTCCACAGTCGCTCTGCCCTCCAACATTAACGCCGGAAACAATGAATGGTGTCGTTTAACCGGGGGGATGAATTTACGGAGGGGACAAATCGCATGTGTGTTAAAGGTTTGAACTACACAATCGATGTCTGCATGAGAACACAACATTGCGCTTGGGTCAAAAGCTGCAGAAAACTTTTCAGCTGTGAGATGATTTAAGATGCGAGAGCATTTTAAGCTTTTACAGAGAATCTAAGTTAAAAGACAGGTTGAACAAAAAACAATTATGGTCAGTAACAGGCAGCACCTCAGAACAAATGGAGTCAATAATTAAACCATGTGTAAAAAAAGGTTCAAGAGTATGCCCCCTAATGTGTGTGGGACCAGACACGTATTGAATAAAATTAAAAGACTCAGTGACGTTAAGAAAAGCAGCAGCAAAGCTGCAAGAGATGTAATCCACATGAATATTAAAATCACAAACCATAATAACTCTGTCCAACCTTATGATGGAGGATAAAAAATCACTGAATTCAGATATAAAAGAACTGTTAAAACCAAGGGCTTGCTAAATTAAAATACAATAAAACAGATTAAAACAACCGACTTTGGTTAACTCGATCAGAGTCTTGATCAGAAACAGAAAAGTCTCGTTCAGAAACAGAAAATCCAAACATTTTGAAGTGAATAAATCGTTCAGTTCAGGAAGGATTTATTTAAAATGGAGCGAGCATTCAACAGCGCTATCCTGAGGGGCACAGACTCATTGTAAACAACAGCTTGGGCCAAGGGGCACAGGTGGATGAGACCGATGGGGGGAGCTAACAGGGGGGACAGTACTCTGATGAGACACCATAGCCAGAGGTGGAGGTATCTATCCATGCAGACAGTTTTGGTTTTATTTGTCCAAGTTTTGAGACATCTGTTTGATTTTTCTGCCTCCACACCAACACAATGGATGTAAGTGGAATTTAGTTTGTTCTGCTCACAGCATTAGCAAGTGACATTTAAAAACCTCTACGGCAGGTTGTTTTTTCCAGGAACAATGTCCCTGCTACTCTGGATAATCCACAGAGCACATGGTCCCCAGTTTTCATGGGAACTATTTTTTGCAGTAATGTGCAACTAAAATAAACTGGTTCATAGTGAAAGCAGTTCTTATTTCTTGTATGTTTATCCATTTGTAAGGCAGAAGAGAAACAAACACAAATGTCTCTGTCCTACCTCTTTTGAACAGGTATGGAGTATGTTCATAATCATATAATATATAATATATAATATCATGATAGTGTGAGTAACATCAGAATACTATGAGGTCCATTTGTTGATTATCTGGTGTCTTCAGCTTGGAGTCTGACCTGCAGTACTGCTTGTGCGGTGAGCTTTTTTTACTTCACACATGCCCAACTGAGTGTGAGCGATTGAGCCTGTAAAACATCTGAAGGTTTTTTTTTACCCCCATTGTCACGATGTGCTGCTCTGAATAATTACCCAGAAGCAAATGTACAATGTGATCCATCGATCAGTCAGTCACCTGCTGAGCTGAATCAGACAGATCCTGACATGTCTTGTCCCTTGATAAATTTAGTGTCTAGATAACAGCGTGCATGGCCTTTGTTATGTAGCTCTTCTGCCTCTCTGAAGGTTCATGTTCATCATCAAACCACTTCCACACTATTGAAGTCTCCACAGCAGAGCCTCCTCCAATGTCACATTCACATTCAGTCATGTAACTATGTCAACATGTTGTAATACTAATATTATGGTATACTTAATTTTTATCCCATCTGTACTGGTTTCATTAACATATGCTTAAAAGTTAGAAATGAGTTAGACTTTTTTAAAGTTGAATATTTTGTGGAGTATTTATATGCAGCAAATATACTCCATATTTTGAGATTAATGTTATTTCCTATTATCATTCTAAAAAACTTTTTGGGTGTTTAAATGGGGTTGACAAATCACAGTTACTGAACCCGCACACTGAAGAAGGCATTAGCCAAAATGTTTGTCCTCGTTCATGTGAACTTTAAAACTTTGAGAAGTTTGTTAGACATTGAGTTTGCTGGTTTCAACACACTTTTTTTTAAATTTAAATCCTGGTCCTTCTATCTGGGTGCCAAAATTTCACATCAGTATTTACCAGCTTCTTCATTTGCCCCAATTAAATTGTACTGTTGGCATTACAGGTGTTACACAAAGCTACTACAGTATCGGTACCTGTACTCAGATTTACATGGGAACTGGGCTGGGCCTTCTCTACTGCTATTTATATTCATACAATATATGTATAAGTTTAGCTGCTCAGAAAATAAGTAATCAAATAATAAAGAACTGTATTTGAATCCCACTTACAAAAAAGAAAAGAAAAGAAAAAAGTTAGTCAAAACTGAATGTCAATATTTGTAATTTGTTCACATTTTGTCAAATTTGTTCAAAAATCAGAATCAGAATCTCTTTTATTAGCCAAGTATGCAAGCATACAAAGAATGTGTCTGGCATTTGCTTCCACAAATGCAACAAAGAAGAATAAAGAATTAAAATGGAACAAAAGTAAGGTAAAAATAAATAATAAAATACACAAAATAATATTAAAATTAAATTTACAATGTAAAATCTATTTACAGAATAGAATAGTAATAGTTTTGAAATGGCATATAAAACTTAAAGTGAAATATGGACTGTGCTATGGACAAAGATATGAAGTGTATGAAATATATGAAGGTGACGAGCAAAAATTAAATGTGACATGTGCAATAAATTATTAAATACAGTGGAGGTTGAACGTAATGTACAATGTTAAGTCCAGTTTGATGAAATATATGAAAGTGAACAGTGCAAGGACTGTATGAAGGATGTAAAATGTAACTCCATAATGTGCAGGGAGAAGGATGTAAAGTTTGGTGTGGTGGATGGGCTCCTAAACTATGTTTAGAAAGTCTCTCATGTCAAATAGCAAGTAGCCATGATTTTTTTTTTAAATTAACCACGACAATAATTTTCCTTTGATTTTTAATCATGTCTGTTAGTTTGCTAACCTGAAAGCTGCATTATTAGATTTTATTGTCCTTTTGAAGAAAGCTCATGGGATGATCAAATTGTTGGTCAGGGAGTAAATTGGATGTGATGGTGGCGCTGGAGAAAAGGTCAGGGAGTCAAGGACATGAGGATCTATGAATATCCAACATGACACTTTCAGCTGCAGGTGTTGAGATGTCTTGTTCTGGGCCAAAGTGATGAAGGATAGAGAGACATCACCATCCATCAGACCTGCTGCTATCAAGCAACACAATGAAAATGCAAATCAGCTCACAACCTGATGGAAACATTCCCTACACACTGCTAGTTTGTATTTTACATGTTTTCCTGCACCTTGTCAATGGTTTAGCATATTATCATAAGATTTTCAGAGGAAATGATATGAGCTACAGGGACTTTGCATTGCTTAATCTTTAGCTCTGGACAGGTAGAAAGTGTCAGACACTGGCATCAGAATATGGCTGCAGGAAAACAAGAGACATGAAGAGATGTTGGTTCAGCTCAGAACTTGTTCCGGTTTGACCTAGTTGTTGTCCTTTTTTCATACCTTCAATCTTCCACATGCAGTGAACAAGGCTGGTGTCAGTGTTTTAAAGGATGCTGATGTTAGAATCTATAATGAATCTGTGATGTTTTGAATAAAGTACACTGAAGAGTGTCCTATTACACAAATGCAGTACAATTGATATAAAAAATGTTACCTTATCAAATCTACACAAATAAACAAGGTGACAGAAATCAGATCTGAGTGCCAAACAAAGTTGTTGTTTTTTTTTGTTGTTGTTGTTTTTTTGCTTTCTAGACAATTTAAATAAAAAAGGGTCTACAATTAAGTATCAAGTACAATGCATGTGCATCTGTTGCAAAGTGCCATCCACCTGTTTGGTGCAGTCAAGTTATGGTAGAAGGAAACTGTGTGTACTGAGTGCAGGATGTCTGCTAGCTTGTAGAATTCACAAATTTCCTTCACATAATAGACCAGCTGGGCAGGATTCAAGATACAAGAGATGTATTTGTCACATGCATAATTGTACATGTACAACAGCAGTGATATGAAATTGCAACAACTCCAACAAACTGTGCAAATAGCAAATGTAAGAAACTATATAACAGTATAAGTAATGGGATATCAATATAATAATAAAAATATAAAGCTATATACAGGGAAAAATAACAGAATACCCAGAATCTTTATGTACATAATAAAAATAAGGTAAAAATAAAATAAGTAAGAAATAGGTGGCAAGTTATAACCGATTTGCAGTGTGTATGTCAGTTTTTAAAAGTTGTTTGAAAGGAGTCAGTTTTTAAAAGCAGTATTTAAGTGTTATGGTCTGTATGGCCTGGGGGAAGAAGCTCCTTCTCAGCCTCTCAGTCTTGGCCATGATGGAGCAGAGACGCTTGCCAGAGGGCAGCCACTGAAATAGTTTGTGGTTGGGGTGGTGAATGTCTTTAATGATCCGGTTTGCCCTGGACCTGCACCGCCTGGTGTAGATGTCCTGGAGGCAGAGGAGTGCTGCTCTGGTGATGCGTTCTGCGCACCAGATCTCTGTCGGGCTTTCTTGTCCTGAGAGCTGCAATTGGTAGAGGCAGGAGAGTGCATATAAATTACGTTGCCATGGTCCATTACGAATAAAAAGGTTAACTGAACAATTAGCTTTCTGCAATTCTAGATAATACATGCCTTATTTCTATAAAAGAATGCCAGTTTTGCTTTTAAGGACTCAGTCAGTTCATTAATATGTTTTTTGAAGCACAGCTTGTCATCAAGCCAGAAACCAAGATATTTTTAAGAGGATACTCTTTCAATTGGTGTCCCATTAAGGGTAGTAATATTCACTTCAGTGGAACTGTTAGTCAATTTTCTAGAAAACAGCATGCATTTTGTTTTATTGCAATTTAAAAGTAATTTAAGATTAATTAAAATTTGTACACCACATTCGTTTACAAAAAATTGTGAATAAAAGTGGTCCTAGAATAGAACCCTGTGGCACACCTTTGTTAACACTAATAAAGTTGGACTGATAGTCATCAGCCACAACAGCTTGTATTCTACCACAGAGATAATTTGCAAATCAATTGCAGATAGGTGTTTCAAAAGAATTTGATGATCAAAAGTATTAAAAGCCTGAGATAAATAAAAATAAAAAGAGAGACACAATCCTGCTTGTTATCTAATGCACTAGCATCATTAAATGCTGCCGTCACAGTACTATGCCCAGATCTAAATCCTGATTGATACAATTTTGTTGAGATAAAAATGTTCTCACCTGATTGTTTACCAATTTCTCTAAGACTTTAGCTAGACATGATAGTTTAGAGATTGGTAGATAATTATTTAGCTCATATATAACATTGTGCTATCCTGCGCATGCGCTGGCATCTGTGTGTACCCACCAGAAGCTCTGTCAGAAATTGACTTTTTATCCAGTTTTTATCCCGTTTTTATCCACATTTTTACGATACTCTTTAAATTTGGTCATTTTTAACTATATCTTTTAACCAGATGAAGGGTTTTAGTCATCAGACGTGGATTTTAAGTTGTTTTTAAAAAACTGTTATCTACTAACGTGATGGCTGTGTGTGAGTCTTGCCAGCTTACCTTATCAAAGACAAGGTAAGGACAAGCTTGTCCTGGAGTTCTCAGCTGTCGCTAACATCTTGCTGTCCTGGGCTCTTCTGGTTGCAATGTCTGGGACAGGACCAGCCTGACCCGCTCCCACGACTGCTCAGCTCCGGCATTGGGGGATAACGACACCACAATCCCATGGTCCTGCTCTGTCACCACTGGAGCTCCAGAGGCTGCCTCTGGTCAGCACAAAGATCCTGTGAGATAAATCCAAAGCCTGACCAGCTCTACCACTAGTATTGAGCCTGCAGAAGGTTGGTCTGTCGTTGGCGGGTGTAAACACAGTGGCAAGCAGTCTTATCACTCTCAACAACCTCAGGAGATCCAGCTTGAAAAAAATTTGACATTCTGGATTTGCAGGATTTCCCCCCATTGGTCTGTCAGTCCCCTGCACCCTGGGCCAACGACAGGCTCCTCTCTGTCACCTCCACACCTGACGCTGGACTGCTCTTCACTGCCCTTGGCTGCAGACTGGTGCAGCACATGCCAAGCACAGTGCTGGGTCCAGCTCTGCTGGTGCAGCTCCCCTGCGGAGTCAGGGGGGAGCAGCCAGCGGTGACTCACCTGGCTGCTGCAGATCACTGGGATGCTGCTGCTGATTGCCAGGCTGCTGCTAACACTGCCTCTCCACAACGTCCCCATCAGCCCCCGACAACTCTAATAATTGGAGACTCAATTTTCAGAAACGTGAGAGTTAGAAAGGCTCATACTCTCTGTTTCCCCGGCGCCAAAGTTTCGTGACATTGCAGACAAAGTTCCAGACATAATAAAATTCCACCCTGAAGTAGACAGCAATATCATGTTTTTAATGATATTAACAACATAACTGTTAAAGTATGATTTCACCCACCTGTTTAACATCCTCAAATCATTCAAACGTAAAATCCATATTTCTTGACCAATCCCCACATGTGGCTGTGGAATGGGGCATCTCAGCAGTCTATTTATCCTGAACACCTGGTTCTCCTCTGCTTGTGATACTCTTGGTGTGGATTTCATCCATAATTTTAATGTCTTCTGGGAACGGGGGGAACTTTTTGGCCCAGATGGTCTCTACCCAAACAAAGCTGGAGTTTGGATGCTGTCTGCCAATGTAGCATATGGAATCCTCCATTGAGGTGCTCCTCACAGAAACCAACCATGCCACCCCGCAGCTCTTGTGACCGGAAATGACTGGCCCATTAGAGACTGATGTTCCTCGGCTCGCAGTCCCTATCTGTTTGGTTCTACAACACTGGTAACTTTTCTATCGGACTCAGACACAGACATCTTCAACATCCCTGTGATAATCACTTATATATAGATGCCCTTTGAGAGATTTGCAGTCAAACAATCTGGTGCATGTCTCAGGAACCTCATCACTGTTAATGTTCAGCCTCAAAATCACCTGAAGCCAGCTCTTTCAGCTCTAAAACCAACTACTTCTGGGTCTTCTTCACTCATCACTAATTTGCTAATGCTACTAATGCTAATTTAAATGATTTTAATGATCCACAGGTTTTTAAGACTAGAAGTGGTTTTGGTTTCTTACATCTAAATATACTTACTTTACTAAGTCATAACAAATATGATCACTTAAGTATCCTATTATCTCAAACTCATCCAGATATTATGATTTTAAGAAAGACTTGGCTGAAAAAAAAGATTGATAATCAAACTGTTCAATGCACCTTGGCATTGATTCTACAGTCTCTGGAACTCTTCTGGAGGGATGAACACCATTCTTCCAAAAGATATTCCCACATTTGGTGTTTTAATGATGATGGTGGAGAGCGCTGTCTAACACATCGGTCCAAAGTCTCCCATAGGTGTTCAACTGGGTTGAGATCTGGTGCCTCTGAAGGTCATAGCATATGATTCACATCATATTCATACTCATCAAACCATTCAGTAACCCCTTGTGGCCTATGGATGGGGGCATTGTCATCCTGGCAGAGACCACTCCCATCAGGATAGAAATGTTTCATCATAGGATAAAGGTGATCACTCAGAATGACTTTGTATTGATTTGCAGTGACCCTTCCCTCTAAGGGGACAAGTGGACCCAAACCATGCCAGCAAAATGCCTCCCAAAACATAACAGAGCCACCAGATCTGCTCACTGTAGGGGTCAAGCATTCAGACCTGTACTGGTATTTCCTTTAATTTGTCACCCGTCTGTATGTAAAATCATCTAAAAACTGATCTGGGGCATAATAAGTCAGTAATAGTAATTGGTGTCTACAGACCTCTTTCTGCCCCTTCAGAAGCCATAGAAACATTTTGGTAAATTAATTGCACCATTGATTGATCATGACGTGATTATCCTTGGTGATCTCAATTTAGACTGGCTTATCTCGGCATCTAATAATCTTAAAGAACTTTTTACAATCTTAATTTTACACAGGTTATTTCACACCTCACTGGCCCCAACCTGAAGGATTCCTCAAGCTTAATTGATTTAATATTAAAAAACAGACCAGAGAAATATCCTGCCTGTGGTGTTTTGACCTTGGTGTTAGTGACCATTGCCTGATTGTTTGCATTAGAAATGTGAAACAGAGGAAAACTAATTCACACATAGTAGTCAGCCTTTCTACACGACCTTTACTCTAGTCCAATCGCTGACACTCTCAAAATCCCTGATCCTGAACTAGCTTTAAGTTATTTTACCAATGTTTTTAATTCAGTTTTAGATAAGCATTCACCTTTTAAAAAGACAAGAACAAAATGTAGCTCCACTCCCTGGTTCACTGATGAGCTTTCTCCCTTATTTTAATCCATGTCATTGGCTTGCCTTTAGACATTGGAAATTTGTGCTGCTTTATTTTGCTGCATCTCAGCAGTTATTTGACAGTCTTAGTGTTGGTCCCAACGGTTGTGTGGAAGAACATAGGTTATCCTTTCTTAATACTACTGCTGAAGTACTCCCTTAGCTTATCTCCTGTTTCCAGTAGGATGGTAGCTGATGCCCTATGCAATATTGATGTGCTAAAATCAATGGGTGATGACAAACTGGAACCATTTCCTTTGCAATCCTCAGCACATCTAATTTCTGAATATATAACTTACATTTTCAATCTTAGCATAACTTCTGGCATCATTCCCACAGTTTGGAAGACTGCCTATGTTTTTCTTCTTTATAAAGGTGGTAGCAAATGTGAATTAAATAATGATCATCCAATCTCAAAACTATCTTGTCTTGCAAAAATACTTGATTTGCTTACAGTTGAAATAATTATTATAACTATTTCTGCTACTTCTTTAGTTATTAACAATGTAGTCTCAGCATTAGATAAAATAACACTGTGCTGCTCTTTTTGTTAATTTAACGAAAGCTTTTGATACAGTTGACCACTCTGTTTTTACAATGAATTGGGATTTCTTTTTAGAAATAAATCTTGCTTTCCTTTATTCACAAGAAAAAGAACTGTTGAAGCAGTTTTCCTTTCTGTATTAGACTAGGGGGATGTTATTTATGGGTGGGCGGACAGTTCCACTCTCAAACCTTAAGATGCATTATATCAATCTGCATTAAGATTCATCGCTGAAGATAGTTATGGGGCACACCACTGCCTACTATATCAAAAAACTGGCCTGCCTGCTCTGTTAGTGAGGAGGGTTTGTTTTTATTTATTTGTAAAGCTATTTTACAAAAACTCCCCCCTTATCTCTCAGCCCTGCTTTCTTGGAATGTTGGTAGCCATAGTACCCGCTCACAGACATGGCTCACCCTCCAGGTGCCAAAAATTCATACAGAGTTAGGAAGATCTGCTTTCTGTTACTGTGCCCCACATACTTGGACTATGCTTCAAAAAAACTTCAAGTTGACCTCATTAATACTGCTGAGTCAATTCCAAGGTTTAATTGCTAATTTTATTGATTGTAACTGTCATTGCTTTTAATGTTTTTAATTGTTCTTATTCTTATTGTTCTTACTGTTTTATTATATTTATATATATTAAATTTATTATATATTTATCATTGTCAATTCCTACTTTTTAGCATTGTTAATTTTACCTTTGATTTTAGTTGTCTGCATTTATTGTATGTCTGTACCTCAGCACCATTGAAAATGAGGATTTACCCTCAATGCGCTTTCCATGTATTAAAAAAATAAAATGAAATGAATGAATGAATGTGCTGTCACATCCAGTAGTTCATTACGTTTTTTTTGTTTGACAGGTCCTGCCATCCCAGTTGGAGTGGATGTTCAGGTGGAGAGTTTGGACAGCATCTCTGAAGTTGATATGGTAAGAAAACCTGTTTATCCACACCACCTGCTGCACTGTAAGAGATTCCAGATGATGTATGTCACAGTATGACATGAAGATAAGATTTATTTATACAGCACTCAGCAAAAGCAGAGTGCTTTACAAAAGGCAAATATGAAACAATAAAACAAAAATAAAAGCCAAGTTAACAGTAAAAAATGCCAAAAGACCAAAAGCCAAAACAAAATGAGGACCAATGAAATATTAAGACAAAAACAGTACACAGAACAAAACTCTACCTAGCAGAAACAAGTACTGTATGATGGATTCACTGCCTGTAAAACTCAAAATGTAATACGTTTTGGTAATATGCCTTAATTGATAAATCATAAATCAAATGACCTTGCTGTATGATGGATTCACTGCCTGTAAAACTCAAAATTCAAGAGGTTTTGGTAATATGCCTTAATTGATAAATCATAAATCAAATGACCTTGCTATTATGTAAAAAATTTAAAGCTGGAATCAAACATCCCATCAAGGTTTTTGATAGAATGCTTAATATATCTGCACTGTAGACCAAGTCAGGACTGGATGTGTGAGTGTAAACGGTTGGGATCAATTATACAAATGTGTGGTTAAACTTTTGGAATAGGTGAAGATTGCAAGTCACTGTAAAAGTGTTCAGTAATCATATACAGTATTTATATGCAGACATTAATGTACAATCATATACAGTCTCTCCCATAGAAAGAAGGGGGTAAAACATATAAATAATACTGATTAATTACCTTAAGTATAACATATGAATTATTATGAACATTTCAAAATATTTTTATTTAATTCAACATGTTAATAAATCAAATATTGGTCATTGACCTTCATCAGGCATCAGATTTACTCATGAATTTGATGTGTGATGAAGGTCCACGACTGAAACTTTGAGTCTGTATTTAAACTCTGTGCTGGCAGTGTGCAGGAATTCAACTCTTTTTTTCCACGTGATTTCATTTCCCTCACCTGTCCTCACCTGACTTCTAATATTTTATTATTATTGAAAAAAAATAGTTATGGGGTTGGGACATTTATAACACTGCGTCCTCTGTTTTTCTGTTTTAACGCTGACCTTTTTGTCTGTTGTCCTAAAGTGGCCATTAAATATTTCAAACTATTCCCCACATGTTGCCTGTTTGCCATCTGGTCAAATACACCCTTAAAGTTCTGGTTGATTTGGTGACAGCCCTGTTACTGATGGTTACATGTGGGGTTTAATACTACAGCAAACACTGTGAGCAGTTACTTTGTCAGAAATACAACAGAAGAGCAGCTGGTCAGTCAAAAATATTTGCAACCTTCATCAGATTTCATCCTGTGCTCAGTAGTGTCACATGTAACTCTTCATCTCACTGTGGCTGCTCCATATTAGGGAATGGCAGTCTTGTTTTGTAGATGCTTTTTTGATGAATGATCACTGTCAGTATTAACCGTGGAGACATTTGCATTTCCTGTAGAGATGCAACGATTTGTCGACTAATAAATGAATTGCCAACTATTTATTTTATTTTTTAAAAAGTCCAAACTCTCTGAATCCAGCTTCTCAAATGTGAATATTTTCTGGTTTCTTTAGTCCTCTATGACAGCAAAATATCTTTGGGTTGTGGACTGTTGGTTGGGATAAAACAAGACATTTGAGGACATCACCTCAGGCTTCGGGAAACAGTGATCAACATATTTCATCATTTTCTGACATTTTATGGACCAAACAACTAATCGATTAATCAAAAAAATAATCAACAGATTAATCAATAATGAAAATAATCATTAGTTGTAGCTCTAGTTTCATGTGATTGCTTCACAATAAAAGCCACACTGTGTTTTGTGTTGTTAAATGTTTTTAATGTGAAGCAGCAGCAGTAGTAAATGTTTAGCTTGCATTAACAGTAACATAATACAGCTTAGTAACAGTAACTAGTGCAGCTGAGTCCCTCATGCAGATAATCTAATCAGAATCAGCTTTATTGGCCAAGTATGTTTACGCATATGAGGAATTTTACTCTGCTTTCTAGTAGCTCCCAGTGTACTTACACACTGTTCCAAGAACAATGTTCAGGAAGATACACATGGACATACAGCCAAAACAACAACAGAGCTGAACAAAGATAAGTAAACATAAACATGTGACTATTATGTACATAGATAGGCAATTTCAATCTAGTTTTGTGATGGACTGTAATAAACAATATACATAAAGAGATAATTACAAAATTTAAATACATTTAATTGTTATTGCTGAAAAAATATCAACCATAAATAGTGTCACAATATGGTTTAATTTAAAGACAGTCTCAAGGATCATAACTTTATGTGTCAGCCCCAGAGACAGAACAGACAATGTGGGACCTCTTTTGTACCCAGTGGAAGGGACCATAGAGTACCAGGGTCAGAACTTTTAGTAATTGCATTTCTTACCGTAAAGAGAATTCAACAACATACAGATTTTGTTTGTGTGTGAAAAATTCTTTGTAGTGTTTCAGCCTTAAAATGTACAGAGCTGAGAAGCTTCAAGCTTTGAATAGCTGGAACCAGTTTTTGTCTCTTGGGCAGTGGCCAGGTAGAATAACTCATTACATGAAGTCAGTGGGAAGGCAAACGTGAAAGTGAGGAAATCTAATTAAATGTTGACAACTGAGGACCGAAAGCAGTTAAACAGTGGCCGGTTTTCTCTGCTGATGGTGTAAACAGCAGACAGATTTCCCTTGTTGTTCAACTCCCGTCAGTCATTTTCCTCACAGTGTGGATGCAGGGTTACTGTTACTCAGACTCCTTGGTAAAGTCTTACATTTGGTTTCACAGCTTTATGCTGCTTGTGCGGCTGTTACACTGTGTTTTAGCATGTCACAAATAAACATTTTACTGGTTTAATCAGTAAAATCCTCCTACCCTGGACATAAACTGAAGTGAAACACTCCCCTCCAGCAGGAGGCTGCAGTCTATCAAAACCAAAACCTCACACAACACATCAACAGTTTCTTCCTGACTGCAGCCGGCCTCATCGACAAGGCCTGGAACCCCCACTGACACTGACTCTATCCTACCCATGGAACATTTGCACACTCCCAGTCAATATCTTGTATTTGTAATTTTAAACTCAACAGCTCTTCTCACTAAGAATATACTATATTTACTATATCTTATTTTTTAATTGTAAATTTTATTTCTATTATTTATGATCACCTGTTTTGGCTTTAAAGTCCCAGCAAACAGGAGTTAGAGCACCTTTAGCTTCCAGAATGTGACGTAGAGGGATTTCATCAAATCATCCAGAGATTTGATTTGATCACTCAAAAATGGGTGTGACTTAATGAGCATAGCTGGATAGCAGAGCAATCAACATAGGGACAGAGGATTACTCTAACACTCTTTCCGGTACACTCTTTATGAAATTCCCACAGGATTTCACTATGACCCTGTACCTGAGGCACTACTGGAAGGACGAGCGCCTGTCGTTCACCAGCAGCACCAACAAGAGCATGACGTTCGATGGTCGTCTGGTGAAGAAGATCTGGGTCCCTGATGTCTTCTTTGTCCACTCTAAGAGGTCCTTCATCCATGACACCACCACCGACAACATCATGCTGCGCGTCTTTCCTGATGGACACGTCCTCTACAGTCTGAGGTCTGTATCATTGCAGCATCTGACACATTGTTCAGGAGCCATGTTGGTCTGCCTAAGTGGAAACATTTTAATTCAAGTCCCATGCAGCAGAAATATTTTCAATATGCCTTTTACACAGCAGATATTTTGACTTGCCTTGCAACCAGTTTACACAAAGCAATTACTGGACCATATATGTGTGGTATGATTAGGAGGGTGTCAAGTGTGCCCTTCAGTACTTCTCTAGGGGTCACAGATCCATCCAAGGGAGACAATAAACAATATGGTGAAAACTGTACACCCAGTGAGTTCTACAAATAATATTAAAATGATAAAAGAATTTACATTTAACATGTAACTATGCTCTGTTTGATAAAATTATAGAAATGAGTATTTTTAGGAAATCAAATTGTATGATTAAAGAAAAAAGTATGCATGCATGCGTGCACCCAGGTCAAAAACAAGTATATTTTTCTATACTGAAAGTATAGTGTTGGTATAATATAATATATAAGTGTGTTAAATGTATATTTCTACACATATGTGCTATTCTTAAGGTATACTTGTGTTAGAATGACCATTTAGCGGCTGGATGATGCAGTAAAAAAAAAGAGATTCCAAGGCGATGGTAAGGTGTACCAACCCAATCAACAAATTGCAGCAGCAGCAGCAGCAGCAGCACAGGCATAGTAGCAACACAGGTAGGGAGATCTGACCAGCAACACAGACAGATTGAAACTGGTGCCTTTTATCATGTGCATGTGTCACTGGTCCCCTAAATTGGATGCTTCCATTAACAGGTGTTCACACTGTTATTATCACATGGCTAGTTCCCATAGACAATATATGTAACAATATACACAAAATATTTACAATATCCTACTACTGCTATCTACTCCCCAGAATAAACACATAAATAAAATTATAATAAATAAATACATGTACACCAACTACCAAACCCCCCCCCCCCCCCCATCCTATCACTTGGTCCCTCCTGGAAGGTTTATGCCAGTGTTCGTATGCCCAGGGACTCTCTTGGCCGACACAAGACAGAACAGGTGAGTGTTTCTATGAACAACTTAAACATAATCCGCCACCTTAATGCACTAGCACACACTTTATATGATAATACTTTAGCACATAGATGTTGATGCACAACACTCAACAAAACTTAATCTTTAACGTTGTTTCTCAATTAGAGTATTGTCAGAGCCTAATCTAACTCCACTCTCTTTCAGGCAGAGCCACACACCGAACACAGCACCTGCCAGAAGACAACACAATCAATCACGACTCAAAATGTTCAATCAATATTCTATAAATATTAATATTTATAACAATAAGTACTTGATGCAAAATGTGTAAATCTTGCTAATAAAGTGCAAATATCACTACCAAAGTGCCATTATTAAAGAGCATCGTTAAGTTGTTTGTTTTAAAAGTGCAGTTAATACAAAGACCCCATTGTGCAATATTTACAAGGCCACAACTGTCAGTCACTAGTAACGAAGGGCTCTTTGTTACAACTTGCAATGTATGTTTGGTGCTTCATATAGTGTGGTGGTCACTGATTTGCTGTAATCTAAGTATACTTAAGTACACATGAGATGTTCACAAAACTTAGGCTGTACCTTAGTAAATTTATGAAAAGTGTACTATTTTGGTAGGCAAAGTAACCAACAACAGTAGAATTTCATTATATTTAAGCACATCTTGAATACAACTTTTAACATACTGAGTACAACTTGAGTGGTTTCAATTTAACACAGCTTTATTGTACTTTCTGAATATATAAAAGGTATACTATGGTATATGAAGTGTGGTTTCAGTAAATATACTTAAGTATACTTTTATTTGTTTGTTTGGTTGTTTGTTTTTGTTTTGGGGAAGGGATGGGGATATGAGGATACTAGGGCTGTCCCAAATACCTTTTTTGCGCATTGAAGCTTCCACAGCAGTCATTCAAATTTATTCAAAGCCTCACAGCAGGGAAGGGTGGGGAGCTTGAGGAAATAGTGGTGGTCAGAAAAGAGCGAAAGGTGAGGAGAGCGAAGAGAGAGAGGGGGAGATGACGGAGGCGGGGGGAGAAGTATTCAGTTGGCAGGTGATTTTGTTTTTGTCAGGAACATTTTTCTGAGTGCTTGTTGTTGTAATACTCATTTCGGCCACAAGAGGCTGAAGTGGACCACTACCCCATGTTCTAAATAGGACTAAAAGCATTAATGTTTTTATCCAGGTGAGTTTTAATTTCTCCATCCTCTCTAAACACAAGGTACATATATTGTGTGTTAGCAAGTTATGTAACATTACAGTCATGTCTTTCTTTTGGCTAGAAATGTATTTTAATCAGCAGTAATCGGATCTGGATCCCAACAGAATCAAACCATTTCAGATATCCAATCTGCTTCCTTGAAGAGATTGCAGAATCTACTCAGGTTATTGTGATTGGCCAATCAGTCAGTTGTTAGTAATTGTAAAGGATATCAGCTCATTAGTCCACAAAGAAGTAATCAAAGTAGTTTGCCACAATTTACTTAATTAATAATTAGTTCAAAAACATCCACAGCAACTGTGACAATTTATTCATCACCTGCTGGCACAGATTAGCTAATGTTAATCTCCCATAGCAACTGATCACACTGGTACCATAAATTTGTTCACATTTGAAAGCTTCATGTATTATGATACTAACTTGACATCTCCTGGTGTCAGAGAGGGTGAACTAATACATTTATAACAAATCAAATGATACATCTGAAGCTGAAAAAAATTACACTCCTGACATTAACATTCCACAATAAGCTTTTTTTCTGGCTGAATTAACATCATTATACTAAGTCTTTAAGGAAGTCTTTTGAATATTATTTGCAATAAATTGGTCTAATAAAAAGCACATCTTCAGTGTCTCAGTCTGAAACCATCCAATAGCATCTTTATTGGTAGCATAAGACCACCTTCTTTTGGGTGAATCAGTTGTTAGAAAGCCCCATTTACAAACGTATCGGCCAGTTATGACAAGCCTCTGGTGTTGTTGCAACAAACTCCTATTTTCACATGCAAATTAGTTTTGTGGTAAAGTTCTGGTAGCATTCTGGCAAATAGTTGTAGCAATGTGTGGTAAAAAGTGCGGCACCTGTAGTTTCTATTGTTTGCTGCCAGTCAATTCTGTTTGTTGCAACATTCAGGTTATGCTGCATATTTACTGTTGAACATCAGATGTTGCCCCATAATATTTTTAGCCTATCACTTTACTTGGGTTTGGGATACTCTGGGCAATTTTTTGGGCAATATTAGTTAGAAAGTTAGATATTTTGCTAGTGCCCTTTAAATATGAAAATAAATCAAATGTCTTTTACACATTAAAAGTTTGGTTAGTTTTGGCTTTGTGGCTTGCTATCTTGCTGATGTTTGCTAGCTAGCTAAGTTTTACCTTTTTTTAAGCTAGGCATGCTATAAAAATATCAACATCTAAATTACATAAAAATTACTTTCAGATTGCAATTTGAGCCAGAAATATAGCAATGCTCATCAGGTTTGGCTGGTAGCAACGTGGCTAACTGTTAGCTCACCTTTGCAAGCTAATGTTGGCTTACTTCCATGGTTGAAAATACTAATGTAAAAAGTAAATATTTATTTTAATATCATCATAATAATAAAACTGTAGTAGCAGACTAGTGTAAACTAACAAGTAATGTTAGCTCCCTGTGATGACATCACAAACGTTGACTGGCTGAAGCAGTTGTTGTCCCAAGGCTATCATACAAAATGTTGGTCTCAGGACAACAACCACTTGGCAAAGCAGGACGTGCTGACAGGCACATAGTTTGTAATACTAGAGGAGAGTATAAATACAGATGGTCCAACACAATTTTGCTTTCCAATTGATGTGTGATGTGTTTTATAAACCACAACAGAGAGATTCAGTCACAGACATTGTATTTTTTGGTTTCAGCTTGCAAAGGCAAATTTTTATGTGCAGTATGCTATGATTGCCTGATACACATTTTATTTGCAATGAAGTGCTTAATCCTTACATACTGTTCATATTGTGACCTTTCACAGTATCCCCTTATAATTACTCCTTATACCAAACTTCTGAACCTCAAATCTATTTTTCATTCATAAATACCTTATCAGTCATTAATAAATTGGTGATTATTCCTTGATGAAGCTTTCAGAGAGCAGATAGAGTGTATTCTTTAGGTTTTACACTATTACACTATATTATATTAAACAGTTGCCTATTTACACAACCAGCAGACATGGAGTAACATTAGCATTGATTTGGAATCATATTTGTGTCCACCAGATGAATATTCACTCTCCTTTTAGCTCCGTTTTTTCTTGTGAGAAAAATATCTGGCTGTTTAGCTGCTAAATGTTCCACTATGTTCGCCAGCTAGTTGATAACTTTGTCTGTCTGCTGTTTAGTGCTGAGCAGGTGGTGTACAGTTTCACTTCACCCATTTCCCCAGTGAGTTGGTGAAAGCTGCAGGTCACAAAACAAAAACAATGAGCTAAAAGATGCTAAAATGCTCTGTAGCACTTAGAAGAACTGCGCAGTTGGTGATGATTCTCTATGAGTTCATCACTGTAAGTGAAACAACACATTATACACACTCTTTTGATCCATTGTTGATATAAAAATGTTGATTATTGCAGCTTTAACTGCAGATGTAGTTATCGATGCTCAATGGAAAACAAGGCAAGAGGTTTTTCAGTATCTCTAAGATAGTATTTCATTGTTAAAAGAAAAATGATCTGCTCTCAGCAGGATATTTTAGGGACGTATAATTATATTTGACATGCTATGTTGGGGCATCTTGTGATTCTCAGTATGCTTTGTCAGAACCTGGTCTGGACTCTGCCAGTACTGCATGATTCCTAAGAACAACATTAGGGGTATGAAAATACCCCTAAGACTCTAAGCTCTGTTAATGGTAGCTTTGCAGAATATTGACTTTATTATTTTGCTTCCTTACTATGTCTCATTATGTCATAACTATATCATGTGAAGCGATTTTGGTTCCATTCATTCCTCCTTACTAAGTGCCTTGTTAAGGATGATGATTTTTAATCATAAGTGGTGTTACACTCTGTACTTGCTGTTGTCAGTACAGCATGTATATAGCAGGTGCTTGCGTCCAGAGGAAAATATTTTTTAATCATTATTTCATGTCATTAAGCTTTATTATTTTTTTGTTTTTTTTAATGTTTAGATGTTTTTAAAATACTTTATAATTTTTTATCATGAATTCTCCCATAAAAGAATACTTCACTGATTAAGCATTGCACACCTATAACATTGGAACAAAAATGGAAAATCAATGCAGCAGTGCATGCCTTCTTCTTCCTTGTCAAAACCAAGCACCTACATTACCCACAATGCACCTACACACATTTCATTCCATTGTACATATTGGGGTGTGTTTTGCTAGTAGCAGCTAATGTAGCCTGGAGCTGCTACTCTCCAGCAGAGATGAGGAGCTACAGAGGTCTGGTTACCTAATTTTTTTCTAACTACACCTCCACATTTTTTCTTTTTCAAACTTGTAGTCTTCAGCCCCAACTGATGCTGACTCAAGTGACATCACTTGAGGCACTTTACACATATGCAGTAGTTGGTGGAGTTCCCCTTTAATCTACTAAAGTTTAATTGGCTTCTTTTGTAATGCAAGAATAGACCAATAAGCTCCAATAATTCCCATTTTTTGACAACTTTCTCAAAAGCTGTTTTAACATTAAGCCTATCTGACCATCCTTCAGAGGACTTACTGATTCCACCATGTTCCACAGTGTGAAGTTGACCCAGAGCTCAGTGGGTGGTCACAGATTCTGATCTATTTAAAGCTCTGTGGTTCTGTTATTAGTAAAAGTGTCCTGGTTTCTGAGTGTCACCATTGGATTTGGACTAAATTCAAAAGCCAATACTGCGTTCACAATCAATTAGCTCAACTCACTACACTACAGGGGGTATATAGTGAAATCCTGTCAGGAGGTTTAAAGCACTCTGCTGCCACCTAGTGTCTACAGTTAGGTATTGCAGCCCCCACATTTACCGCTCTGGCAGCACTGTGGTAACGCGGCGGTAAAGCAGACAAATGAAACAAGTAACATCTGTGTTATAGACTTTTTACCAGGGGTTGTGAATAATTTTGTTATTTTATAATTTTGTCTTTTGTTAACAAAAATAACAAAAATTACTTTTGTCATGATTTGACATGATGTGCATAAAGTCCTATATCCTCAAAAGCAGGTTGTTAGAGGGTTAGAACCCTGTTCCAAAGCACAGATAATTAGATAAAATATCTGGAAACTGTGTTCTTAGTAAACTTTGTTTCAAGACAAATACATAATGTTTGCTTCTCTAAAGTAAAATGTATTCTATTAAAGTTGGCCTTGTTTTCTATCCAGGTTCTATTAAATCTGCTTTGAGGATAATTGAGCCTTATTGGACCTAATTTTCCCTTTGTTGCCATCATAACAGTTTCAAATGTAATTTCTTATTTCACTGTAGAGCAGCTACATGCTTTTTGTGAGCAGTAGCCTCCTAGGCTAAGCACAGGTTTCAAAGAGCGAATGCAACACTTTTGTGTAGTGTAGTGTAGAAAAAAATATACCTTTTTTTCTTTGCCAGTTTTACTCCTATCCCAAACTGCCTCCTGATCTTGTTCCAGGTCTACAGTGCCTCTGTTACTGAATCTTTATCTGCATCCACTTTGCCCTTTCTTCTGCTGTTCCTTTTGTTCTTTTTATACTGATGTTCCCTGTCGTCTGCTCAGAATAATCAGTGGATTTACTGCAAAACACTGCAGTGATGTCAGGTGGCAGGCAGAAGGTGTAACTGCAGAGATAATAACACATTAAAAGAACACTTGTGTCTTGAGGGACAGGTGCATCTGAGAAGTCAAAAGAAAGACAGGATGCTGTGCAGTGCGCACTATCTAAAGCTTTCAACTAAAACATTGTAAAGACACACAAACAACATTTCACTGTGGAAAGGTTCTGTCTCAGGTCTGGCTTTTATATAGAAGATAACCCCAGATAACTAGAAATAGAATGTTGGGGCTTCTTAAAGAAGCTATAATTGACATTCTCTATAATAACAATGTCTGAGCTGTCAGTGTGTAATATGTTGGGCGTGAGTCATAGTGATGAACCTACAGAGAATTATCAGCAACTCTGCAACTCCCCTCAGCTTTATAACGAGTTTCAGCTCATTGCTTAGCTGTCCAACTGCAACTTTACTGTTTTGGTTCACTCTCACCACTCTCATATCCCCTTGAAATGTGCTTTCAATGTAAGTGATGGGGGGCCAAAATCCACAGTGTGTCCACACTGCAAAAATGCATTTAAAAGTTGATGTGAAGCTTCAGCAGTCTGAGTTAGTCATATCAAGTGGATATCTGCCACATTTATAGTCTTTTTAGCATCAAATTCCTTCTTTGTGTTTCCTCTGACAGTGTTTCCCTGTTGAGCTGTGGTGGAAGTATAGTAACAAAAAGAGGGACTTTTGCACTAAAAAGACTGTAACGTTGAAAGATATCTACTAGATTTGACTCATTTGGACGCTGAAGCTTCATATTAGCTTCAGATAAACTTTTAAATACATTTTTGCACAGAAGGAGGACTGTGGATTTTGTCCCCCATCACTTACATTGTAAGTGCATTATGAAGGGATCTTCTAATGGTCAGTATGAACAGGAGGAATGATTACAGCAAGAAAAACATGTTTCAATGTTCATTTGGGCTCGTAACTGTTGTTTTAAGACAGAGATTAAAAAATTGGGAATCCGTCCTTTGACACTAACAAAATCAGTGTATGTTGGTGGAAACAGCTGTTATGTAGGGGATGATCAGTCTTTGTAGGTGTTAATAATCTTTGGATTCATCTCACATGCCATATTTACATTAATTGGTCACTGTAATCATTAATCATAATCCTGTCTATACTGGCTGTGAATGGATCTCCTCCTTATCCAACCACACTGGAAGAGATAAAAAAAAATCCAGAGTCCTGTGCAAAAGCTAATATGAGACTTAAGTCTGAGTTAGTCATCCTGTGGCTATCTTCATTCTTACCACACCCACACCTACCTACACACAACAATGGCACAGGGCCAAGTAACCTACACCCATCACTTTATTGCATTAACCACATTGTAGCTGTGTTTTGTTCTACAGTATGTATACCATGCATACATTATGTATCCTCAAAGTTCAGAACAAAAGCTATAAATGAATAATGTAAATGAAACATCATGAGACGACTAACAGTGAAAGAATACATTACTGAGAGATAAATGTAGTGCAGAGCCACATGCAGCAAAACTCATTATGAAAGAGAAAACTGGCTGTTTTTGAAGGAAACTTATTTAAGTCCAACTTTCCAACCAGTTCAGATTCAGTGGCCAGAAGTGACACCATCAGGTTTTGTTTTTAACCCATGACATTTGATAGGAAGGAACATTCCACCTTGTAGTTGCCAACAGGAAGCATTGGATACAGTTTTCATGTACATTAGGAAATGTTGACTGTAATCCACAACTCAGCATTGCCTTTAGTATCTCTGAATTGCACTCTGTCTGTCAGGTGGAAAGAAAGATGTGAAGTGTATCAGTTTATTAGAGTTCATTAGAGAGAGTTTGTCCAAATCAGAGGGGCAGCTGAGGAGTGAGTGATTTTTAATTCTCTTCATTTCTGCTTAGCAAACATTTAATTGGTTACAAAACACTAAACATATTAAAATGAATGCAGCAGAACCAGATATATCGTCATTTTTTATGTCATGCATTCTTCTTCCTTGTCAAAACCTGTCACCTACATTACCCACAATGTAACTCGAGAGCTGACAGGTTGTATGGACATTCAGGTATGTTATGCTTGTAGCAGCTAATGTCCAGCAGAGATGAGGAGCTACAGATGTCTGGTAACCTCACTTTTTTCTAACTACACACCCCCACATGTTTTTACTTTTCAAACTTGTAGTCTTCAGCCCCAACTGACGTTGACTCAAGTGACATCACTTGAGGCAGTTTATCAGATTTCACACAGCTCCCTCTGGACTCACGAAAGACTTAATTCAACTTCACACCTGTAGTAGTACTCCCCAACACTGTAGCCACAAGTCTGCCCAGGTGTGCCTGTGCCACCCAAATCTCAAGCTGGCACACCCAGCAAAATCATAAAAAAACACATCCAGACCAGGCTGTGCCCTGTCATTGGTGCAGTTGAACTCCTCGCTCACTGAGTCGCTGCCGGCTGACCCAGCTTGATTGTTGTAATTTTTGACCTGTGAGCCTGTCTGACAGCCTGTTGTGATGCTCAAGTGTTGTGAAGCGTCGAACTTGATTCAAGTTTTCTTTTTTCTTTTTTTTTTTGGCGGTAACCAAAATGGACATAAGAAATTGGTTTTCCAAAAAAAAAAAAAATACCAGCACAGGAGCAGGAGCGAGAGCAGCTAAGTTAAAGCTACTTCATTTCTGTGAAAGACATGGACTATAAAAACATGAGTCAGATACACCCTCTCTTCGTGTCTGTCTGTATCTTTGTCTCTTCACTCGCTTCGGTTTCTTTCGTGCTTTCATGGCTCTCTGTGTGTAACGTTATTTAACTCTTGACTGTGTTGTTGTTGATGGTTTGTAGCTCTTATTTTTTTGTGGTTTGTCTGGACGCTGAAGCTGTTGCGTTATTGCTGCTGTCTGTGGAGCCTGCCAAGGCTTTGAATAAGTTGTTTGCTGGTTGTTAAATCAACTGTTGCTGCTGCTTGTCTGTAATTGGTGATTGTTTGGGGCCTGTGCAGAAGCTCTGCTGGTCGGTCCTGAAAACGTCCATTCACAAGTTTTGTTTTCAAGTTGTTCTATAAATGTTAGTAACTAACTATAGTATTGTACACCTTGAGGGATATTTTTTGTATGTACCAATAACATATAAATGAGGTGTGTAAGTCATGTATCTGATACATGCATTGATACTTTTTGATGTAAACATAAGGTTTTAGATCTGTTAATGTAGAGTTCAAACCTGTATAGAGTATTGGTTGTTGTAGCCTATATATTTTTGTTTGATAAGTAAATAGGAGAATTGTGCAATAATAGTCTACTTATAATATGTGGATTGCACACCCAGTTGGAGTGATTTTCTGAATGAGTTAGCTACTGTTTCCCTCCTAATGACCCACTCGGCCAGAGACAGATTTCAATTAAATTCAATTCAATTTTATTTATATAGCGGCAAATCACAACAGAAGTTATCTCTTTCACATAGAGCAGGTCTAGACTATATTTCTTTTATTTTTAATTTACATTTACAGAGACCCAACATTCCCCCATGAGCAAGCACAGCAGCAAGGAAAAACTCCCGGGAAGAAACGGGAAGAAACCTCCAGCAGAACCAGGCTGCTGGTGGGCGGCCATCTGCCTGGACCGGTTGGGTTCTAAACAAGCAATGAGGTGTTGTTCCATCATGTCTTGCTATAGGATGAAACTTCAGCTCTGCAGAAAGCAGAAACAGAAAAATAACAGATTCATTCATTCATTTATTCATTCATTCTGAGATCAGTTAAATATAGTATGCACACTATCTGGGGACATTTCTATTACTTTTGTGATAAATATGCATGTCTTTGGATTTAAAGCAATGTCAAACCTACAGTAAATAGTTGGTCCTGGGTGTACTGTAATGTGCAAATATTGCCAGACTTTATTTCACTAAAATCCTGCAGCTACATTTCTGTGAGTCCTCTCTGATTTTCATTCAATTCTGCTAAAAAAACACATCGCAGCTCAGTGGATGTTCAGTATTGTTTTAAACCTTAAAAAATGTGCTGACACATGTAAGTCATACTAATGTGCTTTTTGTAAAAATTGTGCTTTTTGATGGTAGAAGTACTTTTTGAAATGGGGCCTGCTGGTGCAGCCCATTGTGTTCTTGCCTGAGAGAGGGATTGTGAATGTAATGATACCTTATAAATGAAGCTAAACTTTGTTAATCTCACACTTTGCTATATTGTTGGATACATGATGCTTACTTAAAGTTGCAATAAATTATATTTTGCCGTATTAGTTGTCAGAAAACAACTATTTACTATGTAGAGATATTGCAGAGTAATGGCACCCTTACCAGTGAATAAAGTCACACCCCCTCTGTGTGTGTTGTTATCTGAGCTTCTCTGTTCTTTGTTTTGGTAGCCCTGCCAGCCAGGTGTGCATGTTAGTGCATGTGAGTCCCTCCGTGTCCTCAGCATCTGTTTCCAAGATGGCAGCTGTGTCACAAACTTTCTCCAATTAGAGCTAAACAGTACACTAAAATATGTTTCTGAAAGCATTTGAGGCGAGAAATAGGCAATGCACAAACAGAATCTTGATCCATATTGGATTGTAGTTGTCAGCTTTCTTTTTTTCCCCAAACTTTATTGAGTAAACGACACACACGTTTTTTTGGTCTGAGATGTTGGTGCTATAGTGCGACATCTAATGACTGTATTACAACTTTAATTTATGTAAGTGGCATGCTGTCAGTTTGTTTTTGCCATGTAGTGGCATTGTGCAAACAGTTCATAGGCTATGGATTTTGTGGTTACCCTTGCTATTAGAAAATCTGATGTGATGTAGTTGCATGTTCAATGCTGCAGATATTCAGTGAGTATTGCAGTCACCACAACTCCAGGTTTGACATTGCTTTTATGTAAGAGTTGTGCTATAATGTTATTATAAATCACTGCAGCATTAAATGAAGAAATAATGTTGCAGCTCGCCTCCACTACTTTATTTCTTGAGTTTATCATATGTTGCTAAGCAACAGTAAACAAAACCAGTAGCCTGCTATCGATACAATGAATAGTAGGTAAATACTAATACTAATGAGATCTTAAAATAAGAGTAAAAAACTATTATGGTTGATCTACAGATCACTTTGGTTCTTGCACACCTTATATCCCACAGGTACACCTAAATTCATATTTCTGGCTACACTGCTGCTTTAAACTTATTTAACTCTTCAATAAGTGCCAAAATGCATAATATCGTATGATAGAAAGCAACAAATTGTGTTTATGTCAGTACGTAACAAAGCCCTGCAGACTTCATTACACCAGTTAACAAATCAATGTACAATCATATCTGTGTGTTCAGTTATTGTTCAGTCTGCCACCAGAGAAATTAATGTGTCTAGACTCTCCTTTTATGAGTTAATGTATGTTTTAATTCACACTTTTTTATACGTTTTGCTCAATTTCTACTTTAATTGCTTTCTTACTCTTCATCCTGTCAGATGATGTTTAACTTTTGGGTGATGCAGCAGGGAACACGGCACAGAGAACAGAGAAGTCTTCTGGCAATGTTTGAAGTTCTGTTTGTAGTTGAGCTCAACTCCACATCTCCAAATCCATGACATGGAAACTCATGAATTATTTTAAGATTAAGAGAAGATTTCTCCTATTTCATGAATCATATTTCAGTCTGACAGCTCACTTTAATGAGCACCTCCCACACAATACATATCAACCTGCAGGCTCATTTGGATCAGGAATATTTGCAGTTTAGATATGATTTTATATTCTAATCCAGAAAAACATTAAAAGCAGACAACAGCTTCAGTTTGTAGATTGTCAACATCACAAGCAACCAGTGTCAGAGGCTAAAAGTGAGACCATAAATTCATCATATGAGACAGGCATATTAGAAAAAAATGGAGGCAGACTGATTAAGACATAACTGGTTTATTGCCCGCAGATGAAAGTCTTTCTCACATTCAGTTTGAGATTTTTTCAGGACAGCAGATTGGAGAACAGAAGGCAGGATGTGGGAAAGAGAGTGATAAGACAGAAGAGGATTTTAGGGAGATGATGACATAGTTAGAAAGTAAGCAAAATGAGAAGATTTATTTCAACATTGTGTGAATCAAAAAGTTCAGTGGGATATTGTGTGGAGCCAAGATCTAGCATCTAATCAGTGACACTGCATGTCAAATAGTATCATCGCTTCAGTTTGAGGCTGTTTGATTTTTTTCTGGTCACCCAGAAAGTTAGAATAACTGATTTGTGATTACCTCCGTTGCCTGTTTAGTTGGTCCATGTGTACTTACACTACAACAAAAATATTGTCATTTAAAGTTTCACCATTTGCTCTACAGTAAGCTGATTTCTTGAACGTCATCTAAATGAGAAACCTGGTTACCGTCATTGGAGAAGAACAATAAAGAAAAAAGTAAAAATCAGATGCGGTGTTTATTCTTTAAACATAAATAAAAGCATCATCTTCCAATACAGTTAAAATGAGTAAAACATGATTACAAATGAATGTCAAGGCTAGGGGAGAAATTGATGGAAAATGATGACTTGTTGACAATGTACCAGACTGTTATGGATGATATGAGGATACTCTCAATTGTTGCTGTGTAGTAGCAGAGGAGGAGGTGTTGTCTCACTCTGAATCTCCCACTCTGCTGGGGTAAGGTGTACTCTCTTTAAGTTCTATCTTAACTGGTGCAACCTGTTTTTAAATACGTTACAGCTGTTCAAACTGTATCTAAGCTAACTCTGAACTCAAACAAAGCTGGTGCAACAGGCTACTTTTTTCCCAGGAATTAGCAGTTTTACAGTAGGTCCAAATGCCCATTTCAAGGGATCTTTAAAGATCCCCTCCAGACCTGTTGTAACACATGTAAAAATACTCTGCTGTGACTTTCCACAAAACAAGTTCAATTACCTTATTCAATTACATTATTAAACTCACTACTTCTTCCTCATTGAAAAATCCAGAATATAAGAATAAACAAATATTGTTAATTTCTTCTACTTCAAAAAAACTCCATTCTTAGTGTATGTGCACTAGTGGTGGAAAGTAACTAAGTACATTTACTCAAGTATAATTTTGTGGTACTTGTACTTTACTTGAGTATTTCCAGTTGATGCTACTTTATACTTCCACTCCACTACATTTCAGAGGGAAATATTGTACTTTCTACTCCACTACATTTATTTGACAGCTTTAGTTACTTTTCAGATGAAGATTTGACACAATGGATAATATAACAAGCTTTTAAAATACAACACATTGTTAAAGATGAAACCTGTGGTTTCCAACCTTTTTGTCTTTTGACATCTTACAAAAAGCAGTGTGTAGTCGGGGTCACATTTCAGATGTCTATGAGTTGTTAACAGATCCACCAAATAGTGATTTTTCCCTCTAAACTTCTCACATGGTTTCATTTCAATATGTTCAAATGATCCAATATTTCATCAAAAATCAAAGATTAGAGAAAAAGTCCAAAAACTGAAAACAGATTTGTGTATCAGAACTTTGTTTTTTCTTCTTTCCTCATTAATCATCTCACTCATTTAATGTGAGCATAGAGAATGTGACAGGAAATGAATGTGAAAACAAACTCTGTATATACAGTACATCATTCTTTACAGTGAAGAGAATAACATTCATGTCCGGAGGGGGACTTTAAAGGATAATCCCTGTTCATTACATCATGAGTCCTGTCTTTTCACACTCCATCATTTCCATCAGCTATGATCACATCTTAATCACCAAAGTAATTGCTGCGATCTGAAAACATGGTGACATCACCTACAAGGCAACACCAAGCACACAAGCAGTCTCACCATCAACAGTTTATCCAGATGATCTAAACCACTTTATCTGGAGGTCAAAATGAAAGTGAGAGCTCTGAAATGTTGCGTTGAGGAGAACCACAGAATGCTTAACACAGCAAATTGCAGGAATCATATCCTCCACTATAGGAAGCCACCAAAACTCTGTCTAATAAGTATGTGCTACTGCTTCTGTCCGGTCCTGATTAGCTTGTAATTCTGAGCCTAAATCAACGAAATGCAAAAATAATACCATGAAGGCAATCTTTGCATTATGATTCAGGCCACAGAAAATGAGTGAATGCTGGGACAGCACACAAAACATAATCCTGATACTTACTGTGTTACTGTGGAGATGTTTCCAGTCACCATGCGGTTGCATTCAAATAAGTCAAAGTGACATTAGTGAATGTATGCAGTACCATGACTGTTCTCACCATGTGTCTGTTGTTGTTGAACAGAGTGACGGTGACAGCAGCCTGTAACATGGACTTCAGCCGCTTTCCTCTGGATTCTCAGACCTGTTCACTGGAGCTGGAGAGCTGTGAGTACATGTTGCATGTTTCATTTATGCTTTAAGAAATCATATTCCAGGTCAGTCGAGGAGAAATAAATACCCTATAATCTGTTATTCTGTTCATATGTTTACAGGAATGAACTCACACTGTTAAATTATCACATTGTTTCCTGACTTTTGTAAATGAGTACAGAGCTATACTGTAAACTTCAAAAAGGAAAGTACACACACAAATGAATGAGAGGGAACCAGGACACCAGAACATGTATGCCCCAACACCTAAACACACACACACACACACACACACGCTTACAAGGAAAAGAAGGTTAAGTGCACTGAATTACCACCATATGCACTGAAGGAAAGGCAACATTCAAGCAGACACACACCGTGAGGCCAGACAGCAGTAAATGCTCTTTTTAAAATCATAGAGTAAAAGTTTCAGAGTTAATCCAGCTAAAATGCTTACAAAAATAGCAAATGAATTAAAACCCAGAGGCAGCAGCACTCACTCAATTACCATCCACACACTGAGCCAAACCACAGCAGAGCAGAAGGCAACAGAGAAGAGTGCAGCACTAATAAATAGAAGAACACATCAAACTAACAATACCAAAGGAAACGTTATCACTGAGGTCGTATACCATTAAATGCAGGTTAGATGTTGTCAAAACTCTAATTAAATAACAGTTAAACTATATTTTTCATACAAATTCAAAAAACATTTCAGGCTTACCTCTCAGTGGCAATTTTCTATTAACACCTAAACTTAGATCCTGACACTGTGTCAACCTGTCAAAGTATCACAGCAATGTGTATCAAGTCCTCACTACAACATGCCTAACATCATGTGACCACCATGAACAAGACCTCATTATGTCACACATTATCAGAGATGTGTTGCACTGGTTTTGCATACATGACATACTGTCAGTCTGCCACAATGTTTAACCTCTTACCAGGCTCACACACAAGCCCAAAAATGATGTACCCACAATGAGAAGGTTACTGTTCTTCAACCCTTTTGATTATAGTCATAACCCTGGTCTCATTTATAAGGTAAATCTTTAAATTTTACAACCAAAAAGTCAGAATGGGTATAAGTGATCCTGAAAATAGTGTCACCAAGGCTAAAGTGTCCCACAGGTGGGACAGTGTCGCTTAACAGGTGAAAAAGGGGCAAAATCCCTCCATGCTTAGACGTGAGGACACATTGGCTGGCATCTACATTTTGATTGAGGCCCTCTTTACACCTGGCATTAACACGCGTCTCCGGTGATCCGATCACAAGTGGACAGCTCTGAGTACAGGTGTGAACACATCCAAGATGCATTGAGGACACATTGAGATCCAATCACTCAGACCACATTCGGAGGTGGTCTGGGCCACACGTGGCTGCATTCATTTAGCAGTGTCAATGCAATGTGTCCTGGGCCACACTGAAGGACCTCCTTCCTCAACTGACATCCTCTATTTTCCAGCAGACTAGGTATTGCTGCCTCCTGGTCCGTGAACCCTCCGTCCAAAGCTGTATTCAACTTGTTTGATAACAGGATAAACAAATGCATTATTTTGTTTTTCCGTTTTTCATGTGAATTAAAAAAACCAAAACCACTTCCTATTTTTCCCGTTTCCCTAACCTATTTTCCTCTTCAAATCAGCAATTGGAATAGAAATTAAACCAAAACCAAAAAATAACTTGTATTTCACTTGTCTGACTGAAAAAAATATTAGTTTCCTCCTCCTTTATCAGGAGGACAGCTGCTTTACTCCAAACAGTTTCACTGTATGAACCTGGACTGTGTGTGTAACAGCTGACCTTTTGGATGTGTAGAAGAACATAGAACATTAATTAACTTTAGATCCTGACTGATCCTGTCAGTGTGTCTGAAGATGCACAGTGTCTCTCAATGGGGAGACACAGCTGCAAGGAGATCTCTGCATATAACTCTATATTTGTTATATATATGTTCAGACACGGACACTAGAGCAAATCAATAGGACGGGCATTTGATTTTCATGAGGGGGCACACAATACATTGTATATCCTGTTATCAAACAAGCTGAACACAGCTTTGGACGGAGGGTACATGGACTCTCGGTCCTCCCACCGGTTAGAAACAACAACGAATTTGGTCTTTGCAAATGGAAATGATGTACGTGTTTATTTGCATATAGAGCGGGGAAGTGAGATCCGATCACAAGTGGTCACTCAAAACGCCTGTGGAGGCGCATGTTAATGCCAGGTGTAAACAAGGACTAAGAGAAAGCCAGGGAGAGTTACATTATGGTTCAATCTTGAATTAGATACATATAAACATATCCCTAAAATATTTAGTATTGCAAGCATTTTTTTCTGATAAACAAGCACAAGCTGAGTACTTAGTACTAGTTACTACCTTAAACGATAGCTTCACAATGTTTCAAGTGTGTCTTAAAACAACAGTCAGGTGTCCATATGAACAGTGAAAGAGGTTTTCCTCGCTGTAATCATTCCTCCTGTTCATACTGACTATTAAAAGATCCCCTTCAAATGTGCTTTCAATGTAAGTGATGGAGGCCAAAATCCACAGTGTGTCCACACAGTCATTTAGTGCAAAAATGCATTTAAGTGTATCTGAAGCTTATATGAGGCTTCAGCAGTCTGAGTCAGTCATATCAAGTGGATATCTGCCACATTTACAGTCTTTTTAGCATCAAATTCCCTCTTTGTGTTTCCTCTGACAGTGTTTCCCAAAGATACTCAAAGTTTCTCTGTAAGTGCATTATGAAGGGATCTTCTAATGGTCAGTATGAACAGGAGGAATGATAATTTTTATTTATTACAACATGGGTCTGATTTACAGACCTTTGGCCATCATTCCTATCCATACAAATAACACTGTTCTCACCTCACTGAAAAGTCAGAGTAGGTGAGAAACACGAGCAGTCAGACAGTTGGACAGGTTGTGATACTTGTTTGGAAGAGAAAAACAAAGGTGAATGGTAAAATTATTCCATTGTAGAGATGTTGTCCTGTTCAACTACTTTTATCAGTACAGAGTTAAGGGCAAAACACACCAGCAGCATACAACGTGCATTGCAGACTGATGCCACTATCCTGTTTCTCAGTGTCAACATGCGTCAAGGACTACTGTACCTTTATTTTTTTCTTCTGTATGTGGGACTGTATGTTTACTGTGTGCGTTGGGAATCAATTCATCAAATGGCCTTGAGTTGTAAGAAAAACAGAATCATCATCCTAATAATGGTGCAATACATGCAGTGGTGGAAAGTAACTAAGTACATTTACAGTACAGTATCTACATACAATTTTGAGGTACTTGTACTTTACTTGAGTATTTCCATGTGATGCTACTTTATACTTCCACTCCACTACATTTCAGAGGGAAATATTGTACTTTCTACTCCACTACATTTATTTCACAGCTTTAGTTACTTTTCAGATTAAAATTTTACATAAAATATAATGATGAGTTTATAAATCACATTTAAACCAGTGGTTCCCAAACTTTTTGGCTTGTGGCCCCTTACAAAAAAATCAGTGTAGTTTTGTCATCTAGTCATGTTTCAAATGTCAAAGTTGTTAGCAGTTCCACCAAAGAGACATTTCTGCTCACATGGTTTCAAATAACAGTTTGAGGCCCAAAGAGGTAAAACTCACAAAAACTGAAAGATTAAAGAAACGTTCTGAAAAATTATTCCAAATATATGTAGCAGAACTATGTTTTTTCTTCTTTCCTACCGTATCTATCATCTCAGGACCCCTCAGATTTATCTTGTGACCCTTATGAAGCAGTTCAAACTAGCTCCACCCCAAGCAGCTACAACAATAAACTGCTGCTTACTCACTGACTGTTAAATTGTCCGTTAAAGCACACAGCACACATTTTCTGCAAAACAAATACTTTTACTTTAGTACTTTAAGTATATTCAGCTGATAATACTTATATACTTTTACTAAAGTAGGATTTTTCATGCAGGACTTTTACTTGTAAGTAAGTATTTTTACATTGTGGCATTTATACTTTTACTTAAGTAAAGGATCTGAGTACTTCTTCCATCACTAAATATATGCATGTATAGTTTTTGTAATATAATCTTTATTCAACAAATGTCTAAGATGACAGCATCAGCTTCAGAGGGTGGGTCATACCTGAAAAGAGACTGAGCAAGAGGGACCCTAATGTCTGGTTTCTTTTTGTTTGTTTGTTTTTTATGGGACATGAAAGATATTCCTAGGAAAGACCCAGCACATGCCAGGGGCCATTTCACAAAGAGTTCCATACATTTAACCTTCTGCGCACCTTCTGATGTTTTAAAACTCAACCGTGAACTGTGTGCAGCTTCAAAACATCAACAGTCAGCTGGGAAGACATTTAGGGATTTGGGGTTGCTACTGGGCACTATTACAGAGTGTAAAGATAAAAGCTATTCACAAAGCCTCTTCCAGCTCCTAGGGTAAAGAACTGCTCCAAGTAGGGGGCCAGACTTTTAGAAAGCTTTATGGGTTTCTTAAGCAGAGAAGAAGTTGGCTGCAGGAAGTGCAGAAACAAGTTGATCTGACTGTTTGTTTATGGTATTAATCACAACTGAGCTGTGTTCATATTTTCTCTCAAAACATCACAGTTACATCATTAGGCCTATTTTACAGCCTCAGTTCATTTCATTTCCACTAGACGTGCACGCCTTTAGAGTCTGGACAGTAATAATTAGGGCCTGGCCAATACTGGATTTTTGGGGCCAATACCGATATTATGGAGTAAAAAAAATCCAATATCAATATATTGGCCCATAATCTTATATATACAGAATATATACACTCACTGGCCACTTTATTAGAAACACCTGTGCAATCTAATGCAATCCTATACAACAGCTCTGCCATAAATTCTACATTTATGAAGCTTATACATTTTCAGATTTTGTTGACATTATCAGAAAGGTGATAATTCTACTTTATGTTTATTATTGAGGTCATAGTGGGTGGTGGTGCTGTATTGGAGTGTATTATATTGAATGGTGTTCCTAATATTTTGTCCACACATTAACATACATGGGGGGGGGGGGGCAAAATATTAGGAACACTTTTCAATATAGTGTGCTGCAGTACACCACCTCCACCCACTACCACCTCAATAATAAATATAAAGTAGAATTATCCTTTAAAGGCAGAATTTAAGTTTTGACTGTATAAATTGTGTGATTGAAGGGTGTGGTTCTGTGTGTTCATTCTGAATGATTTTCATGATTATTGGTCAGTGTTACCACTTATTACTGTAAAAGAAATCTCACACTGTAGCATATGCTGCCCTTTTCTTCCACTGCTAGTTTCATGGTGCAGATCCTTGTGCCTCAGGCTGTGGCTGTGCTCAGTGGCTGGCAGTCAAAAGCTCTTCATTTTTTCTCACTGGAAAGTACTGCCCATGTCTGCTCCCATGAACCTATGTATAACCTGTCACACATGAATAAATGACAACTTTAAAAAAAACATGTAAGCAGCAGAGAGAGAGAGATAATAATATTGACAGTTTCATTAATTTTTTATGTGAATTTTGCCCCAAGGTTACAGCATTATCTCTTATTTCTCAGTGATGAGAGCCTGAGTCTATGATTAGAATTAAGTGGACTGTGTGATGTTTTGCAGATGCCTACACAGATGAAGACCTGATGCTCTACTGGAAGAGTGGCGATGAGTCCCTTAGCACTGATGACCGCATTTCCTTATCACAGTTCCTCATCCAGAAGTTCCACACCACATCCCGCTTGGCCTTCTACAGCAGCACAGGTACACAAGGAGTTAACTAATGCCATGAGAGCTCACACGTGTTTTCATTTAATAAGTTATCCATGGTTGTTAGATATTGTTCTTGTGTACAAAATCATGACATGAATGGCAATTTATTCATCCAACTGAATCATGCTTGAATCAGTCTGCTTTCACTTTTGCCTCAGAACGAAGGCGGACCATGAACCCTTTTTATTTTAATAAAGCCATGACTTTTCTTCTAGTGTCACCGTCAAGACAAACTTTATGCTTTGAGGTCCACTGATGGAAAGGTTTTCTTTTTTTTTTTATTGAATATCATTGAGTAACATAAGCTATTCAGGCTTTACAAAGGTTATTATTTTTCCATCAACCCAACCCCAGGCACTTACAGGGTAGCTGACACATAACACAAACACACAAGGTTGTATACGTAAATAAGATTATAACTACACATAAAGTGGAGAGTTACTGACAAGGTTTTAAGGGGGGTGTTTACTAAGGATTTGTGGCCTTTCTTTAAGCCCTAAAACATAAAAACTGAGTTTGAGGTTTTGCACTGGTAAAATGGAACAAAAGCAGCAACGCTAAACATTGTGTTTGGGTTCATATCTCATATTTCTTCACCAGAATCGAGCTTTGAAACAGGATTTACACCTAATGTTGAAAATGTACAGAAAATGTAACGGAACAGTTAACTCATGTAAAAAAAAAAAAGCTTTTGGCTGTTATGGAAATTTTCTTTTTGGTGTCTCAGGATGTGTGGAGGGACCTCAGTACTGACTGACCACTGCAGCAGGAATCTGTGACACTGATTTATTAGACATAGAGCTGCAACAATTAATCAGTTGAGAACAGAAAATTAATTGCCAACTATTTACATAACTGATTAATTGTTTTGAGTATTTTTTTAAGAAAAAATGCCAAAATTCTTTGGTTACAGCTTCTTAAATGTGAATATTTTCTGGCTTCTTTTTAGTCTTTTATGACAGTAAACTGAATCTCTTGTTGGTCAGGACAAAATAAGGCATTTGAGGTTGTATGTTGGGCTTTGGGAAACAATGATCGACATTTTTCACTATTTTCTGACATTTTATAGACCAAACAACTAATCCATCAATCAGGAAAATAATCAACAGATGAATTGATAATGAAAATAATCATTAGTTAATAATAGCTAATAAGCAAATTAAAACAGTGTTAAGACAACTTTGGTCTATCTTCAGTAATAGTTCACACAATGAAGACACATTAGTGACTGCATGTTAGATGCAAATAAGGTCAGCTTACAGGAACAGAGCAGAAATACAGCAGCTTGTTTTCACACAACTTTCTGTTTCTTTTCTCACCTGCTTGAATGTGTTCCAGACTTTGCAGGCTCACAGCAGGTCCTGTCCAGTGCAGCAGCCAATGAAATACTGTTAATAGCTCGGCCTGTTTTAAGTCTGTTTACAGCAATAATCTTGTCAAAAGAGTCTAAAAGTTTTAAAACTATCAAATAACTCCAAGAGGCCTTTTTAATGAGACCACTGATCTTTTTGTTGAGCTGACAACATTTTACTAATATTCCCTCACATATAACCATCCTCTTGAATACACACTTGCTGTTCCAAAAGTGTCTTCTCTTCATCCAATATTCCAAGCTCTGCAGCAGAAAACACTTTCTTTCATGTGCGTTACAGAGTCAGCATCAGATGTTATTTATGCAAATCAGATGAACTGCGTCTGGGTTTATTCAAATACTCTGCTAAATTGAAAAACTGCAGTGATGCAAAACATTGTGCTCTTTACAGTAAATTGCACTTGGCTTAAATATCCTGCTAAGAACAGTGAAATCATCAGTCAGTTTCTGGGCCAGCAGCTGGGCTTTAGACTTTTAGTGTTGCTGTTGATTATTTGCTATGTTACAAAGATTATGATAATATATGTTACAAGAATGACATTATTTTAAAAACATTTGTAGTGGTGACGAGTAGTGATGTAAATACATTATTATTATTAATTCTATCTTTAATTAACTTTCATTTCATTATCACTTCAATTGTTACACAGAAATACTTTGATTATCCTGCTAATGTAATAAAACGTAATAAAGATTATATTACCAGGGATTTAAACAGATTTGACACATGTAATTTATGACATGATGCAAAATAAGCAAGTAAGTATTTATATACCATTTTTAAAAAAGGATAAAAACTAAAAAACATCAAGCTAAAGAGCAGGAACATCAGTCAGGAAAAGCCAGGGAATTTAAGTGAGTCTAAAATGTGTCACTTGAATTAGATTATATAATTATGAGAGGTAAACTTAGTTTTCCGAAGTTTAGGGGCAAAGACAGCAAATGCACAGTCCCCCATGAGACTTTAAATAACTGTATGAACACAACAATTCAGAAGTGTACTGTAGGGCTTCACCATGGAGTGCCTGATAGGTAAAAAACTACAACAACACTGGAGACATGCGCTCCCTGCTGCAGCATAATGAACCATCTTTAGACAAACTCTAGCTCCTCGGCTGAGGCAGGAGTAGAATGAATGACAGTAGGCAGAAGACACAAAAACATCGAGTCATTTCATTCATTCATTAGACATTCATTCATGACTAATTTTAGAAACATTTCTTCATTGGAAAAAGAAATTGTTAATAACCTAATTTCTTAAATGTATAAAATGAAACATCATGTCAAATTCTGACAGCATTCCTGCATTGTTAAATCTTTGAGCACTCCTCCACAGCTGAGCTGTTCTCTCGCTGTGTTTGCAGGCTGGTACAACCGCCTCTACATCAACTTCACGCTGCGACGCCACATCTTCTTCTTCCTGCTGCAGACGTACTTCCCTGCCACGCTCATGGTGATGCTTTCCTGGGTGTCATTCTGGATCGACCGCCGGGCTGTGCCGGCCAGAGTTTCCCTGGGTAAAAAAAAAAAAAAATCTCATGTCAAATGTCCTTTGAAGAATTGTGCATGCCTGAGGTAAATCTGTCTGGGTGAAATGATGAAAGCTGGCTTTGACATGCCTCCACCAACTGGGAACACACACATGCATGTGTGAACACACAAACCTCCCACACTCTACCACTCTCACTTTTCTTTTGAATTATTTTCTGTATAGGGGCTGTTCCTGTACTTGTCATATAGGCGTCTGTTTCCCCCTCGCTGAGATCTGCTCATGGCTCATCTCATTGCTCTTATTAAATTCAGCTGTTAGGATGGGAAGTTTTTATTATATCCTTTGAGATTTTTATATCTTTTGTTTGGTTTTTCTCTTCTCTCTTGTGCATTTTATCGTACAGTACCAGTCAAAGGTTTGGACACACCTTTTCATTCACTTGAATGAGAAAGTGTGTCCAAATGTTTGACTGGTACCGTATATGTACACAATACACAAAGATACTCAAAGTTTCTCTGTGCTCACCTTAAATGATAGCTTCACAATGTTTCTAGTGTGTCTTTAAACAGCAGTCAGGTGTCCATATGAACAGTGAAAGAGGTTTTCCTCGCTGTAATCATTCCTCCTGTTCATATTGGCCATTAAAAGATCCCCTTCAAATGTGGATATCTTTGTGTTTCCTCAGACATTGTTTCCCTGTTGAGCTGTGGTGGAAGTATAGTAACAAAAAGAGGGACTTTTGCACTAAAAAGACTGTAACGTTGAAAGATATCTACTTGATTTGACTCATTTGACATACATTTTTTCACAGAAGGACTGTGGATTTTGTCCCCCATCACTTACATTGTAAGTGCAGCAAGAAAAACATGTTTCACTGTTCATTTGGGCTCCTGACTGTTGTTTTAAGATAGACTTGAAAAACTGTGAACCGTCCTTTAAGGAAAGCTCCACAGCTTTTATTGCGTGTGTTTACATGCTTTTAGCTTTCTGCAGTGACCTCATTTCTTACATATCATATAAACAAAACCAAAACAGTACAGAAACCTGGTTTCTCCTACTAGATTTCTCTTGGAGAAAGCAGATTTCTTGGCCGTGTAAATGTCTTTCTAATCCGTTGCACCGTTACACAATACATGATTCAGACAGGGACTGACAGTGTCACTGTTAAAGCAGAGCAGCAGGATAAGAGAAAATACCATTCCACATAAGGATGCATTGTTGTATTCAAAGTAATTTAATATAAAGTGAAACTGTCACTAAGTAATCTCTAATCACTTTAATTAAAAAACATAGAATTGCCTGTGTTAAAATAACAGGCAATTATTCTTTGCAATCACTGTATTTAGAGAAGCAGCCCAGTCAATAATTTATAATGAACAGCTTTAAATTCCAATATAGTGTCAGTTTATAGAAACACTTCAACAGTGGAAAATCCGTTGCTCTCTTGTTCCTCTTTCATGTTCATGTCTCCAGTGCAAACATACACTGTCACTGACTGGTGTGGGCGACAGAAAAAGATAAAAAGTGTATGGAGTTCTGTTGCCAAGAATTTCTGTCTGTGAAGTTACAACCTCAGTAGAAAAAAGGAGCACACTGATCTGCAGCCTTTAAAGTCTGGTGATATTCTATATATTTCTTCTTGTCAGCAAATCTCATGTCTGGAGCCAAACCAACAATGAACTGATCTAACAAGTATTGGCTGTGTATCAAAGCCTGATATATCTTATTTTCTGTGTTGTAGAGCTCTGTTGTCCAAAAACTATTAAAAACACATCAGTGACCCACACAGTTGCACTGGTTTTTCCAAATAACTTTTGCTAAAAAGTACAGTGACCAGCATTTTTTAATTACTGAAATGAATATATCTTTATTTATATAGCACTTATCAAAACAAAGTTACAAAGTGCTCTACATAAAAAACAAATAAAAACACAGCAATGACAGAATAAAAGAGCAACATAAAAATTAAAATAGTAAAACCCATAAAAAAGAATAAAAACTAGAATCAGGTGAAATCAGAGAAGGCAGTGTGATAACAGTACGTTTTGAGCTTAGATTTAAAAGAAGCCACTGACTCAGCCTGCCTTATTTCCTGAGGCAGGGTGTTCCAGAGCCTCAGGGCTCTGTCCCCTTTAGTCTTCAGCCGAGAGTCTGAAACAGATAGAAGGACCCTGCCTGAGGATCTCAAAGTGCAAGCAGGATCATATGTGGATGAAAGATCTGAGATATATTGAGGAGTCAGACCATTTAGTGCCTTGTAAGTAATTAAAAGAACCTTGAAATCAATTCTAAAACATACTGGAAGCCAGTGTAAAGAGGATAAAATCAGGGTGATGTGTTCAAACCTGTTTACTCTGATTAAAAGCCTGGCAGCAGCTGAACTGCAAATTATTAAAATTACTAAACTACTGTAGATTAATAAATTACTGAGCCTTTAGTAAAAAAAAAAAGAGAAAAAAGAAACAATGAAAATGTGTGAGCTGTTTATAAAGATCTATGTCTTTATTGGAATCAAAGGGCCTCAGTGTCATAGAGATGTTAGGATGTCAGAAAGTATTGTAAGATGGACTAACATATTGTTAGTGTTTCTATAAGAAAAATATAGAAAATTGTCAGCTTTTTCCTTTAATCAAACTCTTCACTGTTTTACTGTGTGTCAGGTTGCGGAGCTGGTGGACCCAAATGCAGAGACTAGCCAAAGCAGGTCTGAAGAAAACCTTCTGTATTTCTGGGACTGGCAGGCAGAAAATAAAAGCTGGCTAAGCTTAGCACAATAAACAGAACAGCACAAACTTACAGAACAGACTCAACATAACAGAAAACTGAAAACTGAACTTAAATACAAACTGAACTAATCAGACAACAGGGAACAGGTGGCAGGACACAAGGGCAGGCTGGGGAAGAACACTGAGACAAGGGCAGAGCTAATAAACATGATGCAGGGCAGGTGTGAGGAGGGGTACATGAACACAGGAGGAAAAACACAGGGCAAACAGAAAACCAAAAATCCAGAACAACAATGAGCACAGTCCAACCAATAAAAGGCAACCAAAGTACACCATGTCAGAAAGTCCCAGAATACAAAGCTCATGTACACAACACTACAATCTAACTAAGAATGCAATAAAGTCTTTCAAAGATAAGTCAAATAATATAAGCGAGCTAAACCAAATGACCCAAAGGACTAGACAACATAAGAGTCCCAAACCATGAGTCCATGACACTGTGAATGTTATACCAATCTTAAATATTAAAACCATATTTATGAAATGTAAAATAACATCCAGTTTTGTATACAGTTTTGCAGTTAATACACAACATTCTCTGCGTTCAGAGATGCAGCCACACCCAACACTTCATCCCCATGTAATGTCAGTTTAAGGGCAACACACTCTGGTGGCATATGACACATGTCAAAACACCTATTGTTAGTAATGTAAGCTCACACATTGGCAGCACTTTGACATTGTGGGACTTGATGCATGTTTATGTATCAAGACAAGGCACTTCTTATTTGACAGTGTTACACATGTCAACTCTCCAGAAAAGCAGCAATTGGAACACATTCACTCCTCAGGTTGGCACCTCTCAGCTACCGTACTTTAACTACTACTTATAGCAGTTTAAGTAATGTGAAGCGTGACACTGCCTGTGTGTGTTACATTTTAGACTGTGGCTAGTTTCTGCTCTCCTCTTCTGAAATCAGTTTCTTTTTAAAGAAAGTTAACATCCTCATGTGGGTGACAATTACATAAAAAGCAAATAGGGTGCTATTGCCAAGAATTCCCTCTTTTGTTACAAAGAAGTTACAACTATTTCAGTCCAGCTGCAGTGTTTATCATCTCCACTAAGGCATTTTGTGACCTTGAGAGACATATTTCTAATGTATGAGAGGACACTAAAACTTAGGTACTTGAGTGTTAAAGTTCTTTGTTTTGACAAAAAGTTTGACAAAAAATATTAAGGTCCACTTACTAGCTTTTTCCAGGGCTTTCAACTACCTGATATCACTTGATCAGAGTTCCATACTCTGTCATGTGATGACAACTGTGCACACTCTGCCGAGCAAAACTGTGAGATGTGGATGAAAGCTCTGGAAAAAAGCTTGTATGTTTATTCTCTCAAAAACTGGGCTAACTTTGATGATGAAAGTTGAGTCATCACCCAGGAAACAGTAGTTGACACACACAATTTCACCACAAGGTCAATTTACAGTAGTAGCTTTTCTGGAGCTTTCAGTCATATTACACAATCTTCTTCAGAAAATGCAGTTGCCAAGTTGTCATGGAACTGTGGATAAGAAATCTTGAAAGGAGCAAGAAGTCCTTAAAGGAATGTTTAAACATCTACAGTTCCATGACAACTCACCAACTCCATCTGCTGATAGAGATCATGTGATATGAATGTGGTGAGAGTTTTCTGTTACCTGAGCTAGATTTGGTTGCAAACTGAAAGTTTTAATATGACTGGCATATAACTATTGTTTGACCAGCATTTCAATCATCACATTTCAATATGCAGCAGATGTAATAAATGACCAGTTGCATATCATTGAAATGCAGGCAAATTCCACTCAGGTTAAACCTGGATGCCTTCTCTCCTTTACAACTCCAAATCCATCCTGAGTGGGAGCTTCACAGGGTTGGCATTTATTACAGAGCTGTTGGATCATATTGCATCAGTGTTCATGTTATTGAGTTTACCCTTATAGTTTTATAGCTGTCCATCACTGGTCAGCTGCCTGACTTAGGGTACTAAGTGACTCCATCACACAGCTGAAAGTAAAAATAACAAGCACAATACCAGCCTGTGGTTTTTAAATGTGAGTTAACTAATTTTCTGCATCTTGTGTCCAGGCATCACCACAGTGCTGACCATGTCCACCATCATCACTGGTGTGAATGCATCCATGCCTCGGGTGTCCTACATCAAGGCAGTGGACATTTACCTCTGGGTCAGCTTTGTCTTTGTCTTCTTGTCTGTGTTGGAGTACGCTGCTGTCAACTACCTGTCCACCGTCCAGGACCGCCGGGAGCGCAAGATGAGAGAGCGGGCACGATCCCAGGTAATCACTGAGCCGCTTAGTTTCTACTGCATGTTGTTTGGTGCTGTGAAAGAAACTCTGAACTGCCATGCAATATTATTAAAAAGAAGCATCCCTCTCTCTGGTCATGAGCCAGAACAGTCACTCCAGAAGCTCCACTCTCACTGACTTTGTTCAATTTCACTTACAAGAGCATCTACAGCACCAGGCTGTCAGAATAAAGACAAGAAAACAACAGCAGCATCGAAACAAAGAGCTTGTTGGAGGAAGAGCAGTGAATGTTTGTAACCAACTGTTAACTACATGGTTTGAGAAAGTTGGTGAAGTTCAAGTTTTGTTTGACACAGTTATCTGTTGGTAAATGACATATAATTGCCTCTGATGAATTTAAGATTAGCAAATCCAAACTTAACATACTGGTAATTAGTTTCTCTAGAATATGGCAGTGTTCTAGTTATTTGTTTTTTTGTAGTGAAGACTGATCTTTTAACCCGTTCAACACTAAAAAAATAAAAAGATATTTTATTTGTGGGTTGTTTTTGTCTTGCCTGGTTTTAAGATTTGTCTGATTCTTGAAATAAACAAAGTCATCTAGTTTTCTCACAGAGATGTCTGGAATATTGGTGTGACATCCATGCAATCCATTTTTCAAACTCGTTTATTATCAGCTCTAACTGAAAAACACATTGAATCTAACTTTAAAGCTGCACTAATCAATAATTTTATATTAACAATGGATCAAATGTTTGTTTAATGTGAAAGGGGTCACTTAGAGTGATAAACCCTAGAGAATTATCACCAACTAAAGAGACCAAAACAGAGCTAAAAGAGAGTGAATGTGTCTGCTTGATGTGTAAATAGGCAACTGTTTGCTAACATGTTGCCATATCAATTTTGTAAAATTATAGTTATGTTAATGTTATGTGTAGCTGGTTCTGTTGCCCCAAAGTTGCCAAGTTACCCTGAAACAAGTTTAATGATCTAATGCAGAGCACTGACCTATGAAATAGTTTCAGTTTTAATCAAGTATTCACTTTATTTGTCCCCAATGGGCAATTGGTTGCACAGCAGTGACACTAAAACATTGACTAAATGCGAAGCACATTAACATATCATATAAATACAAAGTAGAAATGAGTGAATCAGTTCATTTGTTTAAACAATTTAAAAATAAGTTAAATTAAGATTTAAAATGTCAAACAATAGATCATTTAATATTTAATGAATAGGTATTGCAATTGTGTTCATTACGTATTCCTCACAGAGTTTAGTCGAGAAATGACAGTGAGTATCAAAGAGTTTATAGATGTACTTGTTAATTTTGGCTCATGGGACCCCAAAAAGGGAATCAGTAGGCAACATCTGAAACTCTGGATAAAGGAAATGGGAACTGTCACACAGAATTGACTCTGCAAACACTACAAACACCAAGACATAGAGTAGCACATGCAGCATTTTTGTTGTAGCACACAATTGAATGCTGCATAGGATCATATCAAAGCAAAGTCTGTGGTTAGTTGCTTTGAATGTCAATTGAAATTGATTTCACAGTCAAAGTAGGCATAACAAGTGCAGTAATATTATCTAAATTATGTCTTTAGCCTTACTTGTATCCTGGGAACATTTCCTGTGGAATCCAAATTGTTAACAAAAAAGAAAAATAGAATTCTCATGTTAAACACAAACACCAACCCTTCAATTCAATGTACTTTCCAGCTGTTTTGCAAAGCAAAGACAGATGTTCATCAATGGGAAAACTGCAAATCTGGAGATAATGTATTCAGTCTCCCTATGGTGTAAAGTGGCTATAATATTTTTCATAATAACAATGTATCAAATGACAGTATGTAATGTCAGAGGTGTTGCTTGGAGTGATGAACCTACAGAGAATTATCAGTGACTCTGCAATTCCTCTCAGCTTTTTGCAGCTGTATAGTGAGTTTCAGCTGATTGTTTAGCTGTCCGGATTTGGAAAGAAAACAAATTGTACAAATGGTTACTGTTGTACTGTAGTGATATTTGGCAGAACGGGACCCTCTCTGGGGTGCTATCAAACCATTGATGCTGTCTAAGGTGATTAATGAGATCACAGGAGGAGGCTGTGGTGATGATGGAGGAAGAAAGTAGACCCAGCAGGCATCTGGCATGTAGCAGCCAAGGGGAGGCAGCGTGGGAGGTAGACGTCAGTGTTCAGCAGGTAGTTTAAACCATTGTTCCACAGTTGTATTTTGCAGTACACTTACTGCTGTCTTAGGCCACATTTTTGTACAAATTGAACGATACAACAAATCAGCAGCAGAAGACAGACGAGCAGTTGACAACATATAGACTATTTTTTAGTGCTTGTGCTTTTTAGATTAGTTGTAGATTAGTAGTAGAGTTTTACAGCCTTTTGTCCCAAATCAATTTGCTTTGTAAAAATCTTGATAATAATACATACAATACATAATACATTTAATTTGTACCATACTTTTAATTCATAGTGAGCTACAGTATTAATAACATAGAACACACAACATAAAGAAAATAATAAAGGTTAAGATGAAAAAGCCTCCCTTAATAGAAGGGTTTTTAGGCCTTTTTTAAGAGTCTAGGGTCTGTGCTGCCCTCAGATGGTTAGTAAGCTGTTCCACAAGTGTGGTGCAGCAGAGCAGAAGGCTCCATCCCCCATGGTGCAGAGCTTAGTACTGGGGATCCAGAGGAGCAAGCTGCTGGCAGATCTGAGGGTGCGGGTGGAGGTTTGTGGTATGATCAGTTCCTGGAGGTAGGGAGGCGCATGTCCTTGATGGATTTGTATGTGAGCAGCAGGGCTTTGTAGTCGACCCTGAAGGAGTCAGGGAACCAGTGCAGTGAAAACAGAATTGGTGTTATGTGTTTATGTTTTCAAACTCTCATCAGGATCCTGGCAGCGCTGTTCTGAATGTACTGGAGCTTCTGGATGCTCCTGCTAGGGATCCCTGTAAAGAGTGCATTGCAGTAGTCCAGTCTGAAGGAGATGAAGTCATGGACAAGTTTCTCTGCATCTGACAGTATTTTGCTTAAATGTCTTATATGGTCATCAAAAGTCAGGTGAGGGTCAAACATAACACCAACATTAGTGACTGAGGAGAAAAGGGGGATGTCCTGGGCATCAAAGGTGAGATGAGGTATGGGGGATGACTGAATCTAGTGTGGAATGCCAATAAGGAGAGCTTCAGTTTTGCTGCTGTTTAACTGGAGGAAATTTGTGCTCATCCAGGCCTTTATCTCCTTAAGACAGGAGCTGATGCGTGACGTGGCTGCAGAAGGGCTTGGGGCAGTTTTGATGCACAGCTGGGTATCATCAGCATTGCAATGAAAAGACATCCCATGTCTGCTGATGACACGTCCAAGGGGGAGCATGTAAAGGGTAAACAGGATGGGGCCATGAATTAAGTGATGAAATCACTTAAGTGCAGAGTCTGACAGTCAAATGGTGGTGTGAATCCGTGACACAAGCACAAGGGGTCCACAAAAGAATTTACAAAACCTATTAATAATTGATAAATCTGTACTGTCTCATAAAACTGGAATTTATACATGTAAACACCCCTTGCACCATACTGTGCAACAAAACAAACACACCATTGTGGTACTTACTCCCCCTAGCTAGCTTTGAACAAATGGAAATTCTGATATGTTGTGACACATCACATCAGTGTTTATGACTGCTGTCATAAAGAAAATATGAGAAAATATGATGATAGCTATATTGAGTTTGGCTTTATTAAGAGCAGCAACGGGAAACCACAATGTGTGATCTGTCTTCAGTTGCCAACAAACGAAGACATGAAGCCAGCCAAGCTAAAGTGACATCTGACATCGCAACACCCACAGCATGCCAGTAAACACACTCACACACAGCCAACTACCATTCTCTCACCTCCCCTCCCCCCGACTCCCCACCAGCACTGACGGTGAAGAGGATGTGTGCCAGCTCTTTCAGAGACAGAAGATCAGGAAGGCACCAGGCCCAGACAGCATGTCACCCTCTTCTCTGAAAGCCTGAACTGATCATCTAGGCCCCCATCTTCACTAGGTCTTCAATAGATCACTGGAGCTCTGTGAAGTCCCCTCCTGCTTCAAATTCTCCACTCATCCTTTCCCCAAGAATCCCTCCGTCACCCACCTGAAGGACAACATAGCCCCCCTGCTGAACCCCCTGCAGTTTGCCTACCGGGCAAACAGGTCAGTGGATGATGCAGTCAAGATAGGATTGCACTACATCCTGCAACACCTCAACTCCCCAGGGACGGACGCAAGGATCCTGTTCATGGACTTTAACTCGGTGTTCAACACCATCATCCCAGGAGTCCTCCTCACCAGACTCACCCAGCTCACTGTGCCTCCACCTGTCAGTGAATCACAAACTTCCTGACAGACAGGAAGCAGCAGGTGAGGCTGGGGGGCAGTCAGTGCTGGCATCCCTCAGGGATGTGTGCTCTCTCCTCTGCCATTCATCCTCTACACCAACAACTGCACCTCAGGAGACCTGTCGTCTGTTCAACTCCTGGAATTTGCAGACGACACAACAGTTATCGGCCTCATACTCTGCATACAGCCTGGAGGTCGAACAGCTGGCCCTGTGGTACAGTTGCAACAACCTGGAACTGAACATGGTCAGAACTGTGGCGATGACAGTGAACTTCAGGAGGAGCCCCCCTCACCATACTCAACAGCACTGTGTTGGCTGCGGAATCCTTCTGGTTTCTGGGATCTACAATCTCCCAGGACCTGAAGTGGGAGTCCAACATCGACACAGTCATCAAAAAGGCCCAGCTCAGGAAGTACAACCTGCCTCAGCAGCTGCTGATCTAGTTTTGCACCGCGGTCATCGAGTCTGTTCTCTGCGCATCCATCACTGTTTGGTTTGGATCGACCACCAAACAGGACAGGAACAGCCTGCCCTGTATATACTGTACATAACCACTTACTGTATGTATATAAAGTAATGTCTTTTTTTTACCAATTAATATTTATCTCATCACTCCTTGCACTCTTCACTTTTGCACTAATTGTGTCCTGTTTACAGTTCACAGAAACAGTTACACCTGTATAGTCATTCCTTGTGTATATTTCTGAAGATTGTTGTGTTGTTATTCTGTGTAATTACATTGAGAGCCACTAAACTGGAATGAAATTCCTTGTATGTGTAATGTGTACTTGGCCAATAAAGATGATTTTGATTCTAACTCTAAATCCAAAGACATTTTCCAACAGAAGGGTGAGGAATATACCTACCAGAAAAAGCGAATGGTTAACCTTGCAACCATTTCAGAAAAAGCACAGAAGGCTTCTTATTTGGTGGCTCAACGGATTGTAAAAAGCAAGAAGCCGCACACAATTGGAGAAGAACTCTACTTCCACTTACTTCCAGCTGCGGTTGAATTGTATGAGGTTATGCTTGGAGCAGAGGCAGCTAAAAAGTTGAAAACTGTTCCTCTTTCAAATGAAACAGTAAGGAGGAGAGTTGAAGACCTTTCAGCTACTGGATTGATTGTGTTCCTGCAAACAATTGCTATTCATCTGGAAGATTTAGCAGATGTAGCTAATGCATCTCAACTGATGGCCTTGGTTGGCTATCCATGGGAAGGGAAAATACTGGAGGATTTTTTCTTCTGCAAGGAAGTGCCCAGAACATTGGGTGAGAAATTATTTAAACTGCTGAATGCATTCAAGACAGAAGCCGGACTGAGCTGGGGAAAATGTGTGTGTGTCTGTAGTGATGGTGCGGCGGCGAGGATGGGCCGCAAGAGTGGAGTTATTGCAAGGATAAAGACTGTCAACCCAGATGTCATGGTGACGCACTGTATGCTGCACCGCGAAGCACTTGCATCAAAAGATATGGAGGCAGAGCTTCACTCTGTTTTGACCACAGTTGTTGCCACAGTGAATTTTGTAAAGTCAAGAGCATTACAGTCACATTTGTTTGGCCAGCTTTGCAAGGAGATGGTTGCTGGTCATGACGCACTGCTGTTTCATTCTGAACTGCAGTGGCTCTCCCGGGGGAAAGTTTTGCAGCGGGTGAGCTATGCAGTGTGATCTTTGTGTTAATGAGAGATATGAAACCTGACATTGCAAAACTTTTTTCTGACCCAAAGTGGCTGTTGATATTGGCCTATCTGCAGGACATATTCAACTCACTCAACGGCCTCTACTTGTCTTTCCAAGGAGGTTACACATCCATCCTGGAAGTCAGTGACAAAATTGCTGAATTTATGAAAAAAACTGAGTTATGGAGAAGAAGAATGGACGAGGGAGTCAAGGACATGGTTACCCAGCTGACGGATTTCCTTCACATAAACAACTTGATTTAGTGAAAGAAGTAGTCTCCTCTCACCTCACTGCACTGAGCCAGTACTTCAGCTCATACTTCTCTGATTTGAACACTGATGCTTGGGATTTGGAGCACAGGGCACATTTGCATGTGGAAAGTTATATTAGAGTTTGCATGTCAACTATAATTCCAAGAACTGGGAAACTGTGTAGTGACAGACAGGCACACACATCTCACTAATTTCAGGTAAGCTATTGTCATTGCAAATGGCAGGAAAAAACTAAAATTGTGCAGTACAAATGTTTTGAAAAGGAGGGTTTAACAACCACAGTGTGTTCTGTAACTGTTTTTGGTGTAACAGTTAGCAGAGGGAAAACATTCTCCCCCTTAAGGTGTCCCTGGCATGAAAACGTTTGAGAACCCATGGTTTGGGCAGCCATGTCACATCAGTCCTTAAGTTGAAACTGGAAACACATAGTTAAGTGTAGGCTATATTTTACATAAAAAGAAAATGGAAATGCATGGACACAGAAAGCATGCATGATGAGGTTGCTACAGCACCTCCTACTATCATTGTCAAAACTCACAACTCGTATTGGTTCCTTTTTACTTGTAAATTTATGTGTAGGCTGGTACATGAATACTAACTTTTTATATTGGTTTTATCCTGCTGATGAGTTGTTGTTGATGTGCACTCTCTAAAGATCACAGTTGTTGTATCATGGACAGTTTCACTTCAGGGAAAGTGTCACTGAATCAAAATAACCAAAGAGGAGTCACTGACCACCCTGACCAGAAAGAGACAAATGATTCTAGCCAGTTAATACAACTTAATTACACAGGATGTCTGTCTCTGGAGTGCACATAAGATAATGTTAATATGGTTTTATTTTTCATTACCACAGCTGTTCATCACTTACAGGCCACTTGTACAAAATAGGCCATATTTTATTAAGATGGAGTGACTTTGTTATAGCTCTTTATTTTAAAAGTGATCTACTGTAGAGGTTGATCTAAAGTTTGGAGGTTTGGCAGAGTAGTAAGTTAAGAATACTGGCATTTAAACATAATTTAACTGTCACCCTGAAAAGAAGAAAGAGGAAGTGTGTGTATGTATGGGCAGTGGAAAGACCGTGTGAGTAAATGGACAGAGGGAGAGAAGAGAAACTTTTCTTTTGTGAAAGTGTTCTTGTTGTGGCTGCTTTGAATTGTATGTATTTGCTTTCTGTTTTACTGTTGTGTAGAGCAGTGGTTCCCAACCGGGGGTTCAGGACCAGATGATTAAAGGGATAGAGAAAAAATCTGTTACAGAAAACTGTTTATTTTTGTCTTATTTTTCTCAAATGTTTGCTTTTGTCTTGTAAAATACTGGATTCACTGGTATGTACGTTAAAGGAATGAAAAGATGTAATACATTTACTTCATGAACTGGTTTGGTTGTGTTTATTATTCATTTTACTTGATCAAATAACTCCAAAAAAATCATGGTAAGAAGCTATTAAATGTTTAGTGAGCAGCAGTCAACAAATCCCATGTGCAGACCCACACCAATGAATTCTGACTAACAAGTTTAGTGTGTGTATCAAAGCCTTATACTGTATATCTTCTTCCTCTGTGCCATGGAGTTCCAAAAACTATTAAAAACACATCTGTGAGCCACACCATTGCGGCTGGGTGTTCCTTCATTACATGAACACATAAATGTGGATTAATCCGCTGCTGAAAATAGTCCCCAACAAATGCACTATTTCTTCCTGTTTGAGTAAATTTGGCTAAAAACTACAGAACAGGTTAGGGAATGAACAATAACACTGGGATCAGTTTTTGAGATACTTTTCATAGATGAAAGCATTGGTCAAGAGGAAATGTTGACCTCATGGTAGTTCTAAATGAAAGGTGATCACAGCAGTTGAATGAGATCAACCTCTAGGGACAATGAATATTCATATCAAACATGGCATTCTTGCCTGTAGTTGTTGACAATTCTCACTCTAGACCTATGTGTTGGAGCAACCAACAGATTAATAATCATTGCCATAATTAGGCCCCACGATTAGCAGAGCAAAAAGGGTATTAGCATGGATCACCAAAGTCAACCATCTACTGAGGACACTTAGATTTAAACACTTTAAGCACAGGATGCTTGATAATGTCCCTAAACTTTGGTGTATTCCTTCAAAATTTCGAATGTATTAATGATTATATTGTATATTTCTTTCCCGCCAGTCATTACCCTGCACCTGTGGCATCTCCCAGACGAGAACCATGACCATGTTGGATGGCACCTACAGCGAGGCTGATACCAACAGCCTGGCTGGCTACACTGAGGAGCCCATGGTGCCAGAGGAGGAGCAGGAAGAGATGCACGAAGTTCCAGAGAAACCTGAACACATGGTGGTCCATCTGTCGGTCAGCAGCGAGTCCACCACCACCAAGAAGAAGAAGAGCCTGCGTGCCCTTAACATCATCCAGAACACGCACGCCATTGACAAATACTCCCGGATGATTTTCCCTGGTTCATACATCTTCTTCAACCTTATCTATTGGTCCGTCTACTGCTGAAAGACTCTCCTAAATCGGGACTGAGGCCAGAGTGATTAGCACAGACAGTATGAATGCTGCATCAAAATGGGACACTTCTGGACTACTAATAAGAGTGGTGTTGTACTATATGTCTGGTGCTGATAGATCTTTAGGTTTAAGGCCTTGGACAGTAACAGCCTGAAAAGATGAGTTGTCAGCAAAGTTCAGCATTGAGACTTTGGTATTAATTGGAACACTCCTTTTCAGATTTTTTTCCTCATGCAGCAATTTGAATGTTCATTAACGCTGTCTAAACTAAAACAAACAAACAAAAAAATCATTTGAATGGTGTTTTTAAACTACTGATGCTCATTCTTCTCTCAGTCTTTTTCAGCTTCGCCAACTGTCCACTGCTGTTGAAAAGCTCTTTGTCCTCATGACTGCTGTCCCTGGAGTTTGTGAGATGATGCTAGCTTTGGCTGGAGAAAAGTCCATTTTTGTATTTGACTCATAACATTGATAGATGAGGAAAAGGTACAGTTTGCGTGTGTTCAAGCTGTGAGCTACTCGGCTGATGGGTCTCTGTATTTATAAATCATTTGTAATGATCGTCAGGCTGAGAATCACCAGGGTTATATGGTTTTTAGGTCCATTCTCTATCAGTCATACGTAATCCGTATTATCTCAAGATAACTCTGGCCATATTTTTAAGCCTGTTTTCTCAAAAAATTATATTTCAACTTAATGTTGAGCTATCAACAGGACTAAGGGTTTACAGCAGCTCTATGAAGCTGTGCTAATGCCAGCATGCTAACATGCTCATGTAAACATGCTGATGATGTATAATGTTTACCATGTTCACCATTTTAGTTTCAAAATGCTAATATCTGCTAAACACAAAGTATTTGCAGCAAACCTAATGATGGTGCTAGAGGAAAAGTTAAAGGGTCACCAAAGTGATTACAATTCATCCTGTGGAGAACATGAATGTTTGTAACAAAGGTCATGAAAATCCATTCAATTGTTGTGGAGACACTACACTCAATTGAGACATTTCACTCAACCAGAAATGTCAACCTGCTGGTGGCGCTAGTTGAAAAGTCAAGAGATTAACAAAATCAGTAGGATTTATCCACTGGAGATTTTGAATATTTGTACAAAATTTCATGTTAATCATTCCCACAGTTGTCCAGATATTTTACTCAAAACAAGAGATGTCAACCTGCTTATGGTGCTAGAGTCAGATCAAGTCAGTGGATCAACAAAGTGATTAGAATTCATCCACTGGAGAAAATAAATGTCTGCTCAATATTACATGGCAATCTAGAGATATGTCAGTCCAAAGTGATGGACTGATCAGCCAACACTGCCATCCCTAGAGCCCTACAGCCAGCATGGCTAAAAATTGTTTTCTAGTGATCATGACTTTAATTCATCTTTATCTGAGGATAACAGGCTCCCATTCACTGTTGTCTGTCCATGTGGTTTTCATCATTGAGTCATTTCTCTCAGCTTTGATATGTAGGTACCCCATAAGTGAATAGAGGAAATGTGATAAAGAGCATAAACTATGACAGAAATTTAAGGATGAAATAATTTGTGATAACATTCATAATGGTTTAATATCTGAAGATAAAGAGATCTTAGGATAATCCTCAACACCACAACACAATTTGCTCTCTTGAGGAAATCTGATAATTAAGTAATGACCTTGAGATAACAGGCCTAAAAAATATTAACAGCCATGGCCCATCTTTACATCCATAGTCTGATCACACAAATCATGTATTTTCCACCAATTTGGTACTGGTTTTCTGGTTCCAGTTTATTGTCATGATGTTCTGATGTATTAAGAGGACTACAATGACCTTTTGAGAAACTGGCCTCTTGGTAAACTTTCGTAGCAAGGTAATTTGCACAACATAACACCGGATTAATTGAAGGACAATCTTATGTATTGCTAGTTGCCTTAGCATGTGACAGAAATATGTACTCAAGACAGAGGTATTAGTGATGACTATGGTGATGCTTGTAATATATGAAACTTTTGTTGGTTAGTGAGATATTTTCTCTTAAGGTCATTGTAGTCATTTATCCTAGTTAGCGTACATAATGAACAGAAGCTAGCTTAATAAAATGTCTTCGGAAGTTACAGCATCCCCACTGATGAATGCAGACAGTCATATCATTTCAGAGGCATTGATTTCTCTAAAATAAACATTTAGTATAGATAGACACTGGATTTAGTTTTGTCGATGTTGTGTTTACCAGGCAGAATGTTGAGTTTTTTTTAAACTTCATTAGAAATGAATATGCCTGGTGATATGTTGATTGCACTTCTCATACTGTAAACATGCTTACGCACTTGAAGTTGCTGTTTTAATTCCCTTTGATTGTACATCTGTACTTTTATGTGCACAAGAATATCTACAGTAATTAACTTCAAAAGATATTTCAAAGGATGCTTTTGTATTTTTGTTATTGATCTAAACTTTCATCGTCATTAATATTTTAATTAGTTAATCTCAAGACAAACTTAAACAGTATGACCTAACAGTAACTGAAACAATGTGACCCAAGTCTCATTAAGAGTATTTGCATACGACTTTTTGTTATTTGCTTATTAAAGTGAATCTAAATAACTGTTAATGAACACAGTTCCCCATTCTGTCCATGAGTATCTGCTACTGTACTGTTTAGTACAATTTGAACATATCATAATTTTAACAAAGATAAAACACAATTATTTTGTCTTTCATTCATCTACTGCTCCTTCAAGGCTTTTACAGGATGTGTATGGCTAAGACTTGTGAAACATGTGAAGGCTAACAAACTAATAATTGTAATGACAACCTCTATTGAAAGGATAAACACTACAGTGATAGATATTAAATTATCTAAAAGTATGGACAGAAACCCCCAGTATTATTTTTCAGAATGATGACAGAAACTGTCCATAATAAGTTACATTGTCTGGCAGAAGCTAGTGGAGCAGAGACTAGAGTTAAATGGACGCAGAGCTTTGGTTCTGTCTATGGTGGCTCAGAGGTGCAAAACACAATACTTCAGAAAACAAATGAACAAAACTGAAAAAAACTGCATTCCAGAAAACACTTTTCAGAAAGTACCTTTAAGACAAGAAACTTTTAGAAGACACAAAATTTGGTAAAAGACATCAGCATTTCAAAAAACACAAAACTTCTGAAAAAACACTTTTAAAAAACACGTATGTATTGTGTATTTAAAGTTTTATTAACTGCCATACTTGACTGTTTATTAATTCCCTTTGGCAAGGCCCTGCCATTGATCTGAAGAGCTTACAATATTTGATGAAGATGACTCAAACAATGTGAAAACAAGTTCAGTCAGAATTAAGGATGAAAAAGATATATTTCTCTTTTGGTTTCTTAAGTGTCATGCTTTCTGAAATGTCATGTTTTCTGAAATGTTGTGATTTCTGTAATGTTTAATTTACTTCTGTCCATTAATGTTCTAATGCCACATATCCTGTGCAGGGTTGCGGGGTAAAGGTGGGCCTCAACTGGCCTGTGGATTTAAACCTAGGACTAGAACTGCAATGATAAGTCAATTATTTAATCGACAGAAAATTAATCAGCAACACTTTTATTAATCAGCTAAGCATTTTTTATTGCAAAATTGTCAAACATACTTGACTTGCTGTTGATTTGCTGTTTGTCTTTGTCAGACATGAGTAAATTGAATGTCTTTGTTTTGGATCATTGGTCAGACAAAACAAGCAAACTGAAGGCATCATCGTCAGCTCTAAGCAATTATGAATGTCATTTTTTCACAATTTTTTAACAATTCATAGACTGATTAATCAAGAAAATATTTGACAGGTTAATTGACAATGAAAATGATTTTAAGTTGCAGCCCTACCTTAGAACTTATTACTTTGAGGCAACAGTGAGCCACTGTACTGTCTAGCTGTGTTTACATATTCTTTGACATTTTATTTTGCACCTCAGGACCAGGACAGTTCTATCAAAGTGAAATATCAGTTAAAGTAACTGACAGGTACTGCAGGTCCTAACATTAATCATACAAATTGTGAAATTATTCCTTTAAATTGTAAAGTACCATACAATTTATTTGGAGTAACGTGTTAAGTAAAATAGAATCTGAGGTAATGTACACAGTTCTTTTAGACAGCCCCTGAAAAGTTATTTATTTGATTTATTCATATTTTATTAAAGTGACATTTGAAACATACTGGTTGTGTTAAAGAATGTATTGTAACGACAGAAGTCTTCATAAGCTTTCTAAAAAAATCTAATGATTTTGTATATTAGTTTAGCAATTCATAATTAAACCAACCAGCACTGTGTCTAATTTATACAAATACAGCCATTTGGCGGGTTCTAGCATATGACAGCACTTGATGATACATGGGTATGTGGACATTGCTCAACAGAAAATTGGAAAAAATGTGATCGATAATATTTGATGTCTACAGTAAAGCTTTATTCATACATACTGTCACAGTATGCAAATTTATACAACGTATACCTTTTTTGGATGCTGTTCCTATTTCATTAAACATGAAACCTGTGGTTGAAATGTTCTGTGGGCCTATCACTGTAAGCATTCATGAGTTGCTACTGACATTAAAGAATGTTACAATGTATTTATTAGGGGATATTAAATGTAATTATGATGAACTAAGTATGCCTTTTATTTAGATTTAAATTCTATATAGCACACACAAGGCATTCTCTGCCATTAGTTTCACTTTACTCAGTTTCAAGTTTCAAAGACAATATTCAGATGATAAAAGGGACATATCATATCCCTTATCAAGTTTGTTTACTTGAACAACTGACATGTTTTTTGTAGGGTGCTGTCAAATGGCTGTTTCAAAAGCTTCAGATCTCGTCAATCTGCTGACAGCTGCATGAAAATCTTTCATCTCATGGTGAGACTTGAAACATTGGGACAATTAGGGGTTAATTCATCTAATGCCCCTACTTAAAGCTGCACTACACAATATTTATATATTAACAACAAATCAAGTGACTAAGTGTAATATGAAAGGTGTCACTTGTAGTGACAAACCCACCGAGAATAATCATAGACTCTACTGATCCCTTCAGCTCTACGGAGCATTTGAAACAGACAGACTTGAAACAAACCACCAGGTTGGTCAACTTATTTAGAAAAGAAACCAAAGGCAAAAAGAAAAATGATCACTCAAACTGCATTAAAAACATCCAACGCAGTTTGTAGACCCATTCCCTGGTTCAGCTCACTCTGTTTACTGTAAATTTCCTGTGCAATGAGGGATTATTAGCAACATTTCTGTGTGCTCCCTTTCCATTTTATCTCTGAATAAAGTGGTTTCAATAATCTGGATAACCTGTTGGCTTGTTTACAACCTACTTGGATCCACATGGAAGATCCACAAGCTTGATCCAACCCACTAAAACTGAGTTGTAAGTGATAACAGGACAAGTCTAATTTGCAATACAGAGCACAGAACACAGATGCAGCCTCAGTACCTTCTTTATACTAAATTATATAATACAGCCATACATTGGTGACTGGCATTGAGCAAGAACGCTTGATGCATTCTTGGACCATTTTATGCTTATGTTGTTGAAAACTGAATCCTGACGCTTAGGGCAGTTTACAAAGATATGAAAGGCTTGATATTTGTAGGAAGAGTGCAACAAGAGTCATGGCTTACTTGTGTGAAGGAGTCACCACATTCAGAGCTAGTAAAGCACAACCTTTCAGCCTTGGGATGAAAGCTGACAAAGTGTGATGTGGCTTCACATTACACAGCGGAGCTTCTGACAGCATCTCAGTGCCATAAATGTAGAACTACAGAAAGACACAAACAGGTGCTCATGAATATGTATCACCTGAATAGACATGCCTTTCGGAATAGAACTGCTTGTGGGCGAGCTGAATGCAAAAAGAAGACGCTGCTCACTTTCTGGCTTGTAAGTCAGCACAGCACAGTCTTCACACCTATTCTACAGGCTGGGATTCATTGGGAAATTGAACATACTAACATTTCAGCAGACCTGGTTGTCATGCCTTAGAAATTCAGTTTAGAATTTTTTTGAGAATATATTCACAGTTGATGTAGAGAGAGTGTTACTGACTGAAGTGAAGAAGATCAGGTCTTAGGGTGCATTTCCTATTTCAGTTACAAACCACAGCTCTTTAGCTGACATTTTATGACTGTGATGCTAGAAGACAGGAGTGAATATGAATGTGCTAGTACACTCTGTTCCTTAGATTTTGATGTTCCTTTTGTACAAGTGGAAGTTTTGGCCTGATGGTGGCACTACCAGGAAGCTCATAGAGTCACTAAAACATTAGGATACATCCCCTGGAGACCATAAATATTCACACCAAATATCAGGGCACAACCAAATGCTGCCCGTGCCAAAACATAACTATAAAAAGTTTAATATTGCTGTAGTTTCTTCTAGCAGATATTGTGCTGCAAGAGCGGATATTTCAGTTGGAAAAAAAAAAACGAGGTACATTGTCTCTGAACATTTCACTCATATGCTAAGTATCAACATTTTTGTAGCTTGCCAAATACATTAATTAACAACATTTTCTGCAATTTAGTCATATATGAACGTAATTTCTAGGAGACAGGGTGGCTCCCCCCATATACAACCACCTGATCACAGTTCCATGTGTAGGTCACATGATGACAATCAAGCCAACTCATGACAATTAAGTAAACTGATGGAGGATTGGGAGAGATGCGGTTGAAATCTCCAGAAAACTTTGACTTAAGTTGACCTCGTTTCGTCCTGCTATCCCACAATGCCTTGAAAAGCGATTCAATCATGTCCCATAGAAAATGAATTGGGGCAAACTTTTTTTCACCACTCTGTGTTCACTCGTGCTTCACAATAAGTATTTCACCATCCTAGCTGAGACGTACAGTAACATGTGGTACACCAGCGTGAGCAAATGCAGTGCAGCTGCATCTTCACCTGTCTGTGAACAGTGGTCAGTTTTCATGTCACTTCTTGCTGTGTCTCTGTACTGGATGCATAGAAATGTAACTGACTCTGACTCCTTTTATGACTGAATAAATCGACTATAGCAATAATAATCATCCACCAGAAGACTACAGATGAAAAATAGCCTCTTGGCTAATTCTGGCACATTTACAGCAATGTTTATTAATGTTCACTGTCCCTGTTAAATAAACCAACAAATAAATAAATAAATAAACTAGAATGGATGAGGTGATGAGTGAAGTTGAGTGCTAGTCTTGAATTTATTCAAAATGGCACTGGTGCAACTGAGGGGAAATAAAACAAAAGCAATGTCTTTAGGAAGGAAGCATTGTATCCTATCCTGTACCTAACCTAATGTGTCAGGGCCAACACATCAGCCCTTGAAGAGAAGTTGGATTTGGATGTGATCTGTGCAGCCCTGCAGGGTTTATTGTGCCTCCTGCTGAATCTCTCACTGCTGCTTGCATTCATTAAGGAGTGCCCTCAGGAGCAGAGCCTTGTTCTAGCACACAAAATAAGAATTAATGCAAGAAATGGTCCTACATTTTGGGGATATATAAGCTGGTATAAACAGTTACATAAATGTTTGAGTGACTGTCAAGGTTGTCAAGGGTGTAATTTCAGTTGGGGATAAGGGGACATATCCCCCTCATATTTTTGAAATCCTATTTTTGTCCTCCACACTTTTACAGCCACAGATTAATTTACTCACAAAAAATCTCTCTAAGCAGTGTCCTAATCCAGATGAGAGAGGACTTGTCAAAAATGTTGATATGCTCAACTGATCGCCTTTTTAAGAGCAGTAGCAAGTATTTGCTGTTATTTTTTGCCCTAGGTTTCACCTCTCAGGCTACATATTGTACAGGCCCTCTGATTGGTGTTGGGGCCATACAAATTGGGGAAGACTCTTGAGGGACTGCTTTTTGGTAGTCTTGCTAGCCTGTCTACTTGTACTCTGATCACTGAAGAAGCAAATAACACAACTGTCCTAAAAATGTAGTAAAACTCTGTACAGCAAAGTAAAGCTTGTTAATCAGCCTTCCTTGTCTTAAACATCTTTTTTAGTATTATTTAAACAATCAGTGCAAACATTTTTAAATGTAAAAGTGATGATTATTAAGGAGAGGAAATATATAGGGACTTGTAGCAAGCCAATGTACATCCAAAATATATATTCATCTGAAAATGACTTGTAGTAACCAGGTTTTGAAAGCCACATTAGAAGATCCCTTTAATATAAGTCACTTTCCAGCAGTGATGGAAGAAGTACTCAGATCCTTTACTTAAGTAAAAGTACCAATACAGCGATGTAAAAATACTCCATTACAAGTAAAAGTTCTGCATGAAAAATCCTACAACAGTAAAAGTACATAAGTATTATGAGCTTGATGTAGTTAAAGTATTGCAGTAAAAGTAGTGGTTTGGTCCCTCTGACTGATATATTATTATATATGACATCATTAGATTATTAATACTGAAGCATCAGTGTGTAAGCAGCATGTTACTGTTGTAGCTGCTGGAGGTGGAGCTAGTTTCAACTACTTTATATACAGTTAGCTAGTTTAGTCCAGTGGTTCCCAACCTAGGGGTCGGGCCCCTCCAAAGAGTCAGCAGATAAATCTGAGGGGTCATGAGATGATTAACGGGAGAGGAAAGAAGAAAAAACAAAGTTCTGATACACAAATCTGTTTTCAGTTTTTGGACTTTTTCTCTAATCTTTGATTTTTGCTGAAATATTGGATCATTTGAACATTTATTGAAATGAAACAATGTGAGAAGTTTAGAGGTAAAAATCACTACGTCAAAAGACAAAAAGGTTGGAAACCACTGGTTTCATCTTTAACAATGTGTTGTATAATAGTATTATATATAATAAATGTAGTGGAGTAGAAAGTACAATATTTCCCTCTGAAATGTAGTGGAGTGGAAGTATAAAGTAGCATCAAATGGAAATACTCAAGTAAAGTACAAGTTGTCTGACCTCCTCAAAAATAGATTTAAAAAACAGCAATTAATCTCTATCTTGATTTAAAGTGACAATAAAATCATAATATTGTCTTAAAAAGAACTCTATAAATATCAGGCCTCTATCAATGAAGTGAAATGCTGCATTTCTAATTCTTTTGTTAGACTGTTTTAGTCAAAGAAGCCATGACTTAACTGTGCCACAGAGAGGGAGGATTTCACCGTGAAGACTGAGTCACATGCTGATTAGTAACAGGTCAGGTGATCTTTTAGTTCTTTTTGGTCTAAAAATGTACTGAAGTCTTGCCTCTTTTTTTAGCAGTTTCTTTTTTTTTTTAAATCAGTTTCTGCTGTGACATTTTAAAGACCCTCTCTATGGTTTAATTATGTTTAGGCTTAAAATGGCATCATTTCAAAGGGTTCCCAATGCCAAAATAGATGAGGATGTATTAGTATTTGCACAAAAGAATTAATGATATACCGTTAGCATTATGAAGTAGTGTTTTCTGTTGTAAATATACACAAAATACCTGTTTTTAAAACTGCCAAAAAACAATAAAAACCTAGAACTGAAAAAAAATCAACAATGAACTCTAAAAGTAGTAAACCAACAATGAAATACAACTTAACCTAAGCTGACACTGAAATAATGCAGCAGACATTTCATTCAGTTCCAGTTTGACCTCAGATAAACTTAAGTCTGGCTGCATGCCAGGAAGGAGACAGATATGTTTGGAGGGAGGAGGGCAAGCAAATATCGGGAGACACAAGATGTGAACAAAAGATTTAACAATACATTTCTGTCTTCTTCTTTGCTGTTTTAGAGACACAAGTTAGGTTAAATTCACTTTTCTTACTCTTACTCTTCTTGTTTTCCTCTAGCAGTACACAGTGATGCACATGCATGTATTTGCCAACATTTTGAGACACAGTTAGTCCAGGTGATCCACAGACCATTATTTTCATTTGAACTACTTTCTACTAAAGAAATAGCCCCTATGACTCCCTACTGTGGATTCTTTGGATTATCCAGAGTAACAGGGACTATTGATGTTGCTGTGAGCACCATAAATTACATTTCATTCACTTCCATCATATCAGGGTGGACACAGAACTCAGAGACATACAGTATATCTCCAGAGGTAAGTAAGTAAATACATTGTGTTGTAATTTGGGTTAAATGACCTGTTAAACTACAACTGTTAAACAAGTTGATAAAAGCTGGTTACATTCTGTACAGTGCAACAGAACTGGACTGTAACTGGCTGTTAATATTAGGTTTGTAGCCAAAGATTTGTATGTGAGATGCAATTTGTGGCTTGCTATCAGCCATAATCCTGTGAATTAAAATAAATTAACATAAATTATTTAATTAACATATTTGTATTTTAATATAATTTACAGATGGTGATTCAGTTATTTCTATTTTCATGAAGTGTTAAGTGTAACCTGTGTATATTTCACTGAAAGCCAGAATAAGTTCTAACAGACTGAAGGGAAACTGCTGCTGTTCTTTCTACCAATAGGAACAAACTTCAGATACGCCCTAAAGTTTGAATCACTGGCGCTCTGTGTCACTCTGGATCAGCAGCTGCTCTGGATCTGTTCCTTCTTCCTGTTAAATCTGGTCTGCTGATGTGTTCAAGTGCTGTCAGAAAACACTGACATACAATATGAGTTGAACTTAGATTTTAAGAGAAGAAATATAGCTGTTGTGCATGCTTTTGATTAATGAATGTGTTCAGTGAAAGCCTTTGTGGTCACATAGCTCTCTCATTTAAATCTTGTAACTACAGTAAAGAATCCATACTTAACCTTAGATATAACTTAGAGCTGGTTTCAGATAGTATGCACCTTTTAATTGGAAAACAGGAGATGCAAACTGTCCTCAAACTAGATTCTTTCATTCCCCTAGATGATTTTATAGCTTTATTATCTGATGTTTTTTATGACTGTTGTAACTGTTTTTATTAATTCTTTGTTGACTGAGGTTGTCTGGCCTTATTTATGTTGTTTCTGTATGCTGGCTGTATGGTTGTCTGATTAAGAATGTTTTTTGTTCTCTCCTTCTCTCTTGAAAAAGAGATCTCAATCTTATTGAGACTACCTGATTAAAGTTTAAATAAAATAGTAATAAATAGCAAGAAGCAGTCTCCTGTTTGAAGATGGCATGTTTTCTGTGTGTCTATTGGGAGCTTTTTCTCCTATTTTAGTGTATTTGTATTAAAAAATGATATGAAATGAATAAATACATTTCCAAATAACTTAAAAAAATGTGATCTCCTCTTCAGGACAGAACTTTTGACAGATTTTTTAAAATTATTGTGCTTACCATGTTTTATTTTGGAAAGATGCTCTCTACTGATGATGATGATGATGATGATGAATTAAATCAGTAATTTACTGTCATCAATCCAGAATGTCAAACAAACACTCCACCAAAACATTATTTCATTATTGTAACCCAGAATTCCTGAGTATGATCTATCAATTTCTTACATATTGTATTTTTATTACCATATCATATTTTGTATGTTTATACAGATAACTTGATGAAAATATGCTTTTTCACTCTCTCACTCTTTGTTCCATTCTTTAGGGAACTCCTGAAATGCATCACTTCAGAGTTTTCACTGGTTTTTGTATTTTTATTTCAACCGCTTTCTATCATGATAAGTAAGTTCCTAAGTTTTGACAATTGCAGTATCTATGTATACTGAAACTTGTTCAGTAATAAAAGAAGGCTGTACTTTTGTTTTCTCGGATAGTAGTGTAGTTTACGAGGAGTCCTTGAAGGAAACATGACAGACTGGCTGCAGCCGCCGGCGGCCTCTGCTCCACTTCCTGCCCGCCATAACTTCACAGTACACAACACAGCAGGACTCAGTCTGCACTCACAGCTGCTCTCACCTGATGAACACAACACCGTAAGTGTTTTTACTCGTATATAGCCGTACTTGACCAGTAAATCTCCACCGTTGTTAAGCTAGCTTAAGAGGCCTAACTGTAGCTACAAACATGGATAACCTCCTGTTGGCTCTCGTGCTTTTATAGCTCTACTTTAGATTACTGAACTATAATAAGCTGCGTAACGTTATATTTACACATATGGGCTTGTTGTCTCTGTTTGCCGTGCATATTACCGTAACAACGAAGCATCACGTGTAATTTAGCATCGCTTATAGGTGGTTAAAACCAGGCTGAAGTTATATGCTTAGCTTCAGTTAGACTGTTAGTGTTAATGCGAGATCACTGCTCGAGCTGTCAGCCTGACGCAGCAGGGCCTCCCCGCCGCTGAGCACGCTGCTGCGCTGTCACGCACTCAAGGCAGCTTTCGATTCAGGGTTAGGGGGAACATTAAGGGAAACATAAATAATGATATTTAGCGGCGGATTCTCCGTTTTTGCACCTCTTACACTTCTGAAAAAGTGTTACACATCGTAGCAAAAGCCTGTTTAAACCCGCTTACATATTTCTAAAACCTTTATTTTTCTTATGACAACAAAAAACCACTAGACTTAGACCTGTCAAATCTGGACTACATTGCCAAGGAGACACCAGAGACTTATTAAAACATCGTTTCAGATTTGTGAAAACACAAAAAAGAGCGATTTTACTGCTTTTTTTCCCACCCAGACCATGAACTGTATATAAATATGTGTCTCCACTTCCTGCTGCTATGCAAAAGTGAAGCCAAAATATCTCCTTTCCGGAAGCTGCCATCTTGCTTGTGTGATCATTTGGAGCCAGAGTCTGTGCAGTAGAGTCAGGCAGCGGGATGACAACCTGCGGATGCCCCCTCAGCCTTCTGCTGTCTGACAGAGGTTTGAGAGCGGCTGTCACAGTTGTCAATCATTAAGTCACACCCCCTTTTTTATATGATCAAATAACTAATTAAAAACAAACTTATCAGTAAAATGAGCAGTTGGACAAACATCAGCACGATAAGAACGACCTAAAATGACAGAAACCATCTTTCAGAAAAATTTATTTGACGTGTACTTTGATTTTTTTAGTTTGGCTCCTGTCCCATCCGCTAACATGGAGGGGCGGGACTTAAGACCTATACTGCAGCCAGCCACCAGGGGGCGATCCAGATGTTTTAGACCTGGGCTAAAGTGGTCTGGATGGAGAAATCCTTTTTTGTTTTCATAAGCAAAATGAAGGTTTCACAAATATGAAAGTGGGTTCAAGCGGCGTGAAGACTTCTAAATGGTACAAAAATGGAAAATCTGTCACTAAATATCATTATTTATGTTTCCCTTAACCCGAAATTGGAAGCTGATGAGCTACACTTAAACCAAAAAGTAAGATTACTTGCATATAATGTTGAGCTATTATGACGCATGTTTATAGTATTCAGCTGTTACAACAAACAACTATATGATGTTACAAAAAACAGCATATATGCTGTGAGTTTGTTACAATTTAAGAGAAAAGAGAGATAAAGTGATGTAGTGACAGGAATAGTGAAATACAGTTTCAAGAGTCTGAGGCAAAACAAGCTGATATTGGGTAGAAGGAATGTTGTGGTGGGGAGAAATGAGTCATTCAGGAAATTGGCCCATGCCGCCTGCGTTTCATTTTCCCCTCTAAGAAATGATGTGTCTCTTTGTGCTCCTGCAGTGCCAGGACTCCTCCCTGCTGTACATATTATAGCAGACTCCCGACTACCTCTGTCATTTGTGTTCAGGATTTTTCCTCCCAGCTGCATCTCCTGAGGGCACACTGAGTTTCTGCACAATGCTGTACTGGCATTCCTGGAATTTTGCCCTTACCATGTTCTTGAAAATACACATAACAGGACAGACCACAAATTGTTTTCTTTTTTTCCCAAAAGTCTGAAATATACAATATATACAGGAGGTGGATATTATTAATAATTACAACAACAACAAAAAAAATCATGTGTAAGTGAAGTGTTGATTCAATTGTATATGTCTTCAGTGGTCAGTGCTTTCCAACCTTTTTTTACTTGTGACCCTGCGTCACAGGGTGCACGTAGTAGTTATTAACTGTTGAAACACTTTCATTGAAATATATTTTATATTTTCAGAGGTCTGAAAAGGGACAACTAGTATTTCACAAAGAAGGAAAAGAAGCAAAGAAAAGAAAAAATGAAATATGAAACAGAAGGTGTTTCCCCAGCAGGGGGTGGGGTGGGGTGGGGTGGGGTTGTGGCTGCCACACAGACAAGCAGTCAGCAGCCAGACATTCCTCTGTTAATGATTAGTCCACCTTAAGTGAGCCTGGTCAGGTTAGGCTAACCCATTGTCGCCAACATCAAGGCTAACCCCCTTCACTTTTCCAGCAGTTGGGGAAACAACACACAAGACTTTTCTTGGTCTTGAAAAGCTGCAGCATTTATTAACTGACACACTGTAGTCTGTACTGTACATTTACTGCCTGATTGATGACTTACTGCTAACTTTTTCCTCTGCTCCACTCACATTCACCCTCACTTTTCTGCTGCTTCCTCAACAACACTACACACACACACACAATACACACTGCCCCAATACTTAACGGAGCTGCACTACTCTTATAACAGTACCTTTCATGTAGATGTCCTTTGAAGAATGAGGAGAGGGAGGATGACTCAAAACAATTCCATAGTAACATAGGTTGTTATTGTGCGAGGGAAAATCATTAGTAGCCCATTGATATTAATGATCATGTGAAATTTTAGCAGCGATGCTCATAATTTTGCAGTGGTGGTGTGCTGCTGCAGAATGAATTTAGGGAAAGCAGCGAGCGGGGTCTGAGATGATTTTTCTGGTTGTTTTATTTTGTCATATATGGTTTACTGTGTACTGTTTCAATTATTTCTGTGTAGAAGTGGAGGAGGAGGTGTTGTCTCACTCTGAATTTCTTCAGCTGACATAGAAAGAAAAGTCTTTGTTGGGCTCTTTTGATGATGTGGTCATGTGTTGAAATCCCATTTGATTGTATTGCAGATGTGAATGCCAAGGAATTTGAGGCATATTGCGTTGCTGCTGATGAGTATGGGGGGTTTGGAGTGTGGTTTGTGCCAGAAGTTGATAAGTTTGTGAGTTTTGGATGGATTGAGCTGCAGATTATTGTGTGTGCATCAGGTAATTGCTTGATTAACCTGTCTACAGTAGTGTGTTTCATTGTTATTGGAGATAATACCTACAATGGTTGTCTTGTCTGCATGATTGTAGTACACCAGCACCACCAAATATGACCGTGATAATAAACATAAAGTTGAATTATCACCTTTCTGACAGTGTCAACAAAAACTGAAAATGTATAAGCTTTGTAAAAGTAGGGTTTATGGCAGAGCTGTTGTATTGGATTGCCTTAGATTGCACAGGTGTTCCTTAGTGAGCACAGGTGTTCCAGTGCTTAGTGAGTCTCTAGTCCTTATTCAAGTCATTTAAAGCAGTTTATTATTTTTGCTTCTAGAAAGTTGACAGATTTTTAAAAGTACAGTCAATATCGAAACAGCAGAGGCTGAGATATCCTTACTTCTATTCACTAATATGGGGCAAGCTCTGAAAACATACATTTCCCATGATGCAGCCAATAGGATGTTTTTGTGAAGGCCAATTTGTGGTGGCCAGATCTGCCTGATATGTGACCATGCAGATTATATGCACTACAAGCACAGCAATGACACACATACTAGAAAAACAAACTGAATGCTTGTTTCGGCACTATATTCCTCAACCATGGTCCTATTCTTGTTAAGCAGTTGCACACACACCATTTTCTTTTTTTGACATTTTCTTATTGTTCAACCAAATACAACAAGCAAAGTAGCTCCTCTGTCATGAGGTCGCCACTTTGTTTTCTAGTGCACATTTGTTTAGTGCAAGCTAAAGACCCTTCCTGCCTTGTAATTGCGCATGTTGTTCAAACTTCTCATTCCCAGTTTTGTAACGCAGGATTTCTGTTAAAACTTTGTAGTCTAAACAAACAGAAAGGTAGTTGTATGTAGAGCTGCAATGATTAGTTGAGTAATTGATAAGTCAGTTGAAAGAAAATTAATCTGTAACAAATTTGATTATCAATTAGAGCCCGACTGATATATTGGTCACCTGATATTATCAGTCGATATTGGCCTATCACAGATATGTGCCGATATATTTTTAAAGTTATAAAGGCAGCATTTTATGTGTATGCGATTTAAATTTAATATATATACCTACATATGTTTTTTTTGGTTTTTTTTTATTGATAGTAATTTGTAATTATTAAATTCCCAGCTTACTGTTTCAGTGCACTGATGTTATTTTATACATAAAGTTTAGTGTTAAATTGTAGAATATCATGCCTCCAGTACATGTCTTTGTCAGTGTTTGATAACCACATTTGAGGGATCATAGCAAAAAATGTGTGTTTATGTATATATTCTGTATATATAAGATTATCGGCTGATATATCAATATCAGAATTTTTTTACTCCCTAATATTGGTATTGACATCGGCCCCAAAAATACAGTATTGGTTGGGCTGTATTATCAATGAGTTGTTTCAGTCATTTTTCAAGCAAACATGCCAACCATTCTCTGATTCCAGCTTCTCAAATATGACAATTAGCAGTTTTTCTTTGTCATATATGACAGTAATTTGAATGTGTTAAACTTTTGGACTGTTAGTCAGACAAAACAAGTGAATTGAAGACATCACTGTGTCCTCTGAGAAATTGCGAATGCCACCTTATTTGACTGAAAACGGCAACATTTGACCTTGTAAGGTTTGACCTTACAAACCTTACAAAAATTTGTAGTCTTTAAAGCCCAAGCTGAGATGACCCTGATCATCAAGCTACTGGTATCAACATAGCTGGTGACTATTGCCTTTATGTGTAAAATTGGTGGAGTTTTCCTTTAAAGTTAGCCTTCTGTTCTTGTTGTCAGGCCCGAGACTGATCATGACTCAGCAGGAGCAGCAGGAGTTCATGGAGAGCCTGGAGGCAGCCCTCTCCTGGATGCGGGCCATCCAGGAGAGGCTAAAGGCCAACGACAACACCCAGGGGCCCCGGGATGCTCTGGAGGCCCGACTCAGGGAGACAGAGGTGAGATGCTTTCACTTGTTGTTTGACCCTTCACCTCTGACCCTCCTGCTACTGGAGTACTCTGTCGTGACCCCAGAGTGCAGACAGCTGCAGTTACTGGTCTTTGAGCAGGGTGCACTATCTCAGGGTCTTTTTTGTCACAGTTTTTTAATGACATCTTAGTAGCAATATAAACAAATCAAGAAATCATGGACTCAGAAACAATTATTTTCCATTATTTCCTCAGCTATCTGAAGATACTTAAATGGGACATATCATGAAAATTTCCAGATCCACATATTATATTCTGTGGCTGTACTGAAATATCTTTGCATGATTTACAGTTAAAAAACTCCTGTCTCTAGTAAAGTAAAATAAATACTGTGTAGAAATTAAAAGTATCCACGATTCTTGGATATAGTGTGTACCAGTGTTTTGTATGTTTTAACCTCTTCCCCTCCCCCCTCCTACCTTTCTGACATGTTGTCTTGTGGTATTTGCAGGCGTTTTCTAAATCCTGTGCATGTGTTGTCAAATTGATGAAGATGTTTTCCTAATTTGCTTGTGTTTTGTCTATTTACATGTGTTTTTTAAAGTTGCAGCACAGTTGCCATTGTCGGCCACCGTAGTTTAGGGACTCCAGTACACAGAAATATTCAGATACACCATTTTTAGAATAGGCAAAAATAACAAATTTATACTGCATGCAAAAAACTGCATGATGAGCATAAAGTGGGCATGTCTGTAAAGGGGAGACTCGTGGGTACCCATAGAACACATTTTCATTCGGATATCTTGAGGTGAGAGGTCAAGGGACCCCTTTGAAACTTGCCATGCCAGTTATTCCCTCGCTAAAATTTAGTGCAACTTTGGAGCACTATTTAACCCCCTTCCCAACAAGCTATCATGACATGATTGGAACTAATGGATGCTTTAGGTCGTCTAATTTCATGATACCACAATCATCACTCTAGCTTTAAATTTGTGTTTACATACTAACTAAACTAAATTACATAACTAAATTAAGCATAATGAGGGTATTTCGTATGTTTAATTATGATACGTTTATTATTACAATATTCTGATGTGTTTCAAGCGCTCCCTTTAAGTTTGATCCACATATATTTATTACTGCACCATCTTCTTTCAGTTGGCCAGAAACACTTCATTTTCACATCTTTGTTTCTTTATTTTTTTGGTTACCTTGGCCTTGAATGCAAATCAAGTGTTTAAAAAGTCATAAATATTAATTCTGCAGTGAAACTTCAGGATTTAAAGACAAAAAACAAAGAGAAATACAGCTGCAAGCGGCGATTCTGGGGTTCAAGCCAACACAGACTGTTAGACGTTGAAAGCATCAACTGCTTAATTAAAAATATCCACCACATTTGGTGATGTTTGGGCAAACTGTCATTGATTTATGGCCAAATTTATGCCATTTAGTGCTGAGCCACACCATTTTGAAGTTCATTGGTCAATATCTTGAAAACAAATAAGATATCAACAAGTTTTATGCAACTTTTGTACGTATAAGTTTGGTCCAGCAGTGATAATAATGAAGATTTGAATAGTGAAGCATTCACACTATTAATGATAGACAGAAAATGTGGTAGCAATCAGACCAGTTTAGGAGGAGATGTAAAAAATGTGTTTTTCAAAAAATTCAAAATGGCAGAAAATCTATCTAGGCACAAATCGGCGTGGCTTATATGGATAGATTTGTCTGGACCCGCCAAATCCAGGAAAAAAGAATTTTGTTTGTGGGACTTTCGAAAGTTATAGGCCAAAATGTAAAGTTTGTTGTTATAGTGGCACTATCTGGCCGATTGGCGTCATATTTCTTGGGCAGCACTAGCACAACTCCAATCAATGGGCAAACTCTTATGTCTCTTGCAGTTACCATCTCACAGGAATTTGCACAAACATTTCTGAAGAAAAAAAAACATAAAGCAGAACAAAAACAACAGAGTTTCAGCCCTTCGTGCTTGAACTGAAGAAGAAGAAGAGGCCAGAGGGACAGAAAAGTAAAGGGGTTATGTGGTTGTAATTTTCAGCAGTGCATGTAGCACTAACTATACATCTTGTGTGAGAAATCAGTCTTCTCAGCCAAAGTCTGATTTGTTGTTTGAATTGACAGTATTATTTATTATTTGAATGTTGAATCTACAGGTACAGCGTGTATACATCTTGTATGGATTAAAAATGCTACTTCTTGCTCTGCTGAATATAGAAAATCCATCAGTCGGAGCATGAAGGTCGAGTGAAGATGGACATGGCACTGGTGGCAGCAGAGAACCTTTTACAGAGCGGAGATGAAGAGCTGAGGAACCACACCCACACTAAACTCAAAGACCTAAAAAGCCTGTGGGAAGAAACCTGCACCTACATTATCCACTGTCACAGGTACTCTTCTACTCAGTTAAAATCAAGTGTACAGTGTTTCACTGTATGTATCTCTTTTGGGGTTTTCTCAAGAATTATCCAGATCACTGTTTTGGTTTCCCTCCATTGTACTGCCTCACCTGTATTGTTCAAATGCAAAATCAGCCAAACTGTGAAAATGTTGACACATTTCTCAGCTGGATAATGTAAGACTTAACTTATTGTCATTATGACAGTGACAGATTCTGAAGCTAGCGTTCAAAAGCAGCATCACAATTTCCCAGAGTCCAAAGTGACATCTTGGCAGTTTCTTGTTGTGTCTGACCAAAGTGTAGAATCCAAAGATAAACAGTTTACAATGATATAAAACAGAGAACAACAGCAAACCCTCACAGTGAGCTGGAATATGCTGCAAAATATGCAGTGAGTCTAGTTAAAAACTACTGGTTTAGCAGACCCAAATTGCTCAGCCTAACTCTTCTTCATGTTGTTGTACTTCACAATCAGTCGGATTGAGTGGGTGTGGCTCCATTGGAGCGAGTACCTGAAGGCCTATGAGGAGTTTGAGCTGTGGCTGACAAGGCAGCAGCGCAGCCTGGATGTCGGCATTGAGCTGCAGCTAGGGTTGAAGGAGAAGCTGTGGCAGGTGGATCAGCAGAGGGTGGTGGTGAGCGACATCCACGGTCAGGCAGCGCTGCTGGAGAGGCTGCTGGATGAAGCTGCTGCACTGTACAACAGAACCCAGGACCCCAGTGTGGAGCCCCAAGCCCAGGAGACCCTGCAGGAGGCCTACAATGACATCAGGGACAGGGCCGAGGTGAGGCGTGTTTTTGTATTCCTTTAAAACCCAACATACTTCAAAAATGAATTTCTAGTCCATACATTTATTATGCATAATCAAAGTTATATGTCAAAACAATCTGTCAAATCTACATTTAAAAAATATATTTTGAATATGTGCGTTCTAGGTTAAAGTTATCCTGTGATAAATGTCGGCCTGTGAGAGCATGGTTGCACATACATGAGTTGGAATTTGAGAAAACAAAAGCTAAAAATAATTTAGTTCACACATCAGTGCGTCACAACAGAATATGTGAGTTTGCCATATCCTTCGAAAAGGATATCCCATCCAAGATGGATTACATTGATCTTACTGCTAAGTTTGCTGCCAAGAAAGCAAGGAAAGTGACCACCAGCACACTTATTAGAGGGTCTAAATTTAGAGATTGAGACCATAATAAATTGTTGAAAAAAAATGATTGACTGAGAGAAGTTGATGCTTTTTGAATCGTAGTCAGTTGGAGCATCTAGCGGCTGTCAGTGGCTCTGTAAGGTACTCCTGCCTTGGCTTCAGTCTCAAGCCGTGGTAGTTGCTGCTTGGTCCATCTCATCTGAGTTACAATAATCCTATGATGGAGATCTCAACCTGGAGATCCCAGGTTTGTTTGTCTATCAGTTACTAATATACTTAAATATACTTAATATACTTATACTTAACAACTACTTAAGGTCTAAACTAAGGCTGCAACTAGCCAATATTTTGATTATCAATCAATTTTCTGATTATATTCTTGATTTATCGATTAATCGCCTGGGCTATAAAATGTCAAAGTGAAAAAATTTTTCATCTCAATTAACAAAAGCCCGAGGCGATGCCATCAAATTCATCAAAGTAGATTTGTATTCATTTCCTGTCAATTGACTAATTGATTAAATGTTTCAGCTCTTGATTTACAACTTGATTTTGAAACATGGTCTCTCTACAAGACAGATTAGTGTATAACCAACAAACCGTCTTTATTCGTGTTGGTACTTCTGTGTTCCAAATTCCTTAGAAATGTATTGAATTATGTGCTATTATTGACATGCAGTGCTGTGAAATATATTTGGATCTCCTGTGAGGTGTTAGGCCCAAGGGCACCAAGCCAGTTGTTGGATGTGTGTAATGCTGTTCAAGATGCTGTACAGTGTGCACACAGTTCCTATCTGCAGATTTATGTACCGTATTTCATTTCTTTAGTTTTAATGTTGAGCAGAAGTTGAACATGTCAGCGATCAGGGTCTCACACTCCAAGTTTGAACTGAGCCTCACACCCACGCTGTGATGGCTCTGTCTACACAGTACCAGCACAAAGGATGTACAATACATGGGCTTGTGGTTTATGTAAAAGTGCACACAGATCAGCCTGTAGCATATTTAAGAAAAGTACAGAAGATGAGAAGACAAGGAAATGAAAACAACAAAATAAATACTTAAAAAATGCAATTGAACCATAACATGAGAGCATGTAAACTAAGCATTTACCTAAAGTAAACAAAAAAAAAGAATACCTCTGTTTAAATAAGGAAGAGCTTATGTGTAACAGGAAGCAGAGGGGTTGCGAAACACTTGAAATGGAAACCATCATCATTTTTATTGTGCTCTCATTTTTTGCTTTCACCACCACTGCGCACGCACACACAAAGAATGTCCTATAAATCAGTGAAGCCTTAATTTACATTAACAGCAAGGATTTCAAATTTAAATTCATGTTTACTTCTTCACTTTACTCTTCACTTAACTTTTCTTTGTTCATAGTCCCACTCTTGCCGAACTGTACATAAATTTAAGGTTAATGAAAGCTGTGCTGACATTTATTCTAGGCATCTATAATCAAATCCAGACGTTGCAAAGGGAATCAACAGTGTACTGTTTACAGCATTTCAGGTGGGAATAATTTAGAATAGAGATACTGCTGCATTAGTCAGCATTAGCAAATAAATGCAAGCTGCTTTTCTCCACCGTAAGGCACACAATCAGGCTGCTCTTCCTCTTCCTTTTTTTCAGACAGCTCTTTCAAATGTCATTCAGACTCAACCACAAACCCACATCAGTCTCTACCTGCATCACGCATTCACATGAACATACCAGTCTGCTGGTAAAGCTGTGCCATTGAGTCCAAATATAAAGTTGTGATTTAAATAATGCAGTGTTTTATGGTGTAATGTTGCCTGGAAGCACCTCCCACCTGTGAACTGGCTCTTTTTGGTAGTCCCTGTGTTCTTGTTGTCTGAAATTTGAACAAATTTGAATTTTGCTTTCTAAAATCTTGTAGTTGAAGTAACAGGCAGCAGAGAGTCTCACTGGAGAATACGGATTCACATTCACATTCAGGCAGTTCACTCAGAAACCCAAATGTGAAGTCTGTGATGTGTACTGAAAGACTTTCATTCATTTTGAATAGTGCAATGCTAAAAATTACCATGAGATGTCTCCTGCTGTGCTAGGAGCGTCTGTCGCTGCTTCAGAAGATCGCTGAGGAGCACCAGACGTACCAAGGCTGCGTTCAGAGGTTCCAGTCCTGGCTGCTGTCAAAAACCAAGGAGCTAACAGATCTGATGGAGAGGGAGGATACAGCCGAGAACAAGCTCAGAGCCTTACAAGTGAGACTCACTGAAACTGAATTGGGTTGCTGTTGTTCGGCGTTGCCATATTCATAGTCTGTCTTTATTATTTTCAGCTGTGGAAAAGTTTAATAATCTATTTGGGGTTTTACTTGTGTATTCTAAAAGTGCCAACCAAATGAAAAGTAGATATCATTATCCACATTGGTAAAAGGTGCTACTGCAACAAAACTGGTCTGCCACCATGCAGGGTTGTGGAGGTGGGTTTGTGTGAGTATGTGTGGTCTAAAACAGGAGAGTAATCATCATTACTGGTGTAGTTAAAGAAGAGTAGTTAAAGTCCACCTCCACTCAAAAGTATGTTTCTTCTTGTTCCTTCAGTTGGATGTTTGAGCTTCAGCTACTGGCAGGCTGTTCTCTCATTCATCTGCTGAAAGGGGAAAGTAGGGCTGCAACTTACTTGATTAATCATTTAGTCTATGAATTGTTACAAAATAGTGAAAAAATTGCATATACAATTTCTTAGAGGTAAAATATGAAGTTTACTAACGGTGATGGCAGACCATCACATATGAGACACTGGAACCATAAACATGAGGCATTTTTGCTTGAAAAATGACTGAAATGATTCTTTGACTGTATAAATAGTTATGTGGTATCTCTGGGCTCATTGAAAATTTGATTTTAAGGGGTGGGCCTATGAGCATGATTTGCCAGCAAAGTCATTTGTCAATGTCAAGTTGCATATTGGACCACGATTGGCTCCAAACTAGTTGTGATGTCACAAATCATTCTCGTAAGTGCATGCATTAAAATAAGGTGAGCACAGAGAAACTTTCCCCCTTCAGCAGATGAATGTGAAAACAGCCTTCTAGTGTCAAACTCATTCAGCACAGTGAAGGTCACCCATCCAACTGAACTAACAATAAGCAGAACACATTGTTGACTGGAGGGCGACTTAAGTTTTCAGATCCTTTAATGTATTATTTACAACTGTGCCTTTTGTAAACCAAGCTGACACTTGTTTGTTCTTCACCCCCTTGTGTCAGGCGCTGGATGACAGCGTAGCCACCGAGGAGAAAACCCTGCAGCATATCGAGGGTTTGGCAGAAGCTGTCAGGGCTAACACCTCTCCTGCGGGGGCAGAGGTGGTGGTGGAGGAGGCTGAAGAGCTGAGGCTGGGCTGGCAGAGACTGAGACAGGGCCTGTGTGAGGCTGAGGAGGGCCTGCGCTCCAGCCTGGACTCACACAGTCAGTACATAACCCGGTGCCAGCGGCTGGGAGAAGACATTGGACGCCTCAGGATGATGCTGCAGGGGCTGGACCAGGAACTGGTGGAGGGTCGTGAGAGTGGGGACCATGCTGACTGCACTGAGGACCAGATAGTGGGCCAGTGGAGGAAATACACTGTAAGTTTTTTTTTTGTTTTTTTTTATATCATTCCTTATTATTCCTGAGTTTTTGAAATGAAACTGGTGTCATATTCCCTCCTAGGATGATTATTTGTGGTCAATTTTCATTGAATTCCACATAGTACGCTGTTAAAAGGAACATGGTTAATGATCTGAATCCCTGCTAACTGCTCCTAGAAGATTCAGTATTTATCACTGTACAAAATACAACAGTGTTGGATTGAACGACATTGTGATGACTGTTTTTAGAGTCTTGTCTTCAGTGGGGCTTATAAAACAAAACAGACTAATGTGTGTTTCTAAGTTATGTGAGAAAGTGGGCGGTGACATCCCTGTTTACAGTCTGCAGCATTCAATATACAACATTTATCAACTTAGAGGAGGAGAGGAACACACTTTTTAAATGCTGCTGAAGATGGTGGTGTGGATGGTCATATTACGCATAGTGTCACAGTCTAGGATGGATACTTGACTGAGGAACCATTAAAAGTCCCTTCATACTTATGTTACACCCACACAGGTGGTTTCACCTATGTTGAATGATTGGAGCTCTTCTCAAGAGTGTGCAGACTGTGTTTGATTGCCCTCAATTACTCTCCTGGTAGCTTTGTTGGACCTGCCCAGCATTGCTCTGTCAACCTTCAACCTGAGTTGAAGTCTAATCAGCCAGGATAATTATTCCAGTGAAAACACCTGTGTCGGTGTGCAAGGCCTTTATAGCTCATTTCAGATAAATTTTAAAAATCCACCACGACTGGAGGGAAGGTGAAATCCCAGTGACAGTACAGGTGTTTGTAAAATATAAAAGATATGACTTGCTACAGTGGTTCAGCCCCCGGGCCATGGACTGAACATTTGCTTGTGGGCTGTGAGGAAACAATCCAATAAAAGAAATAACTGATAAATAATTATATAACTTTATAGGCTATTAAAGGGAACTTGGCTGTGTGTGTGTTGTTCTGTGAAGTCCCCAACGACAATATACTGGTTTTGTCCCTAAAGTAGGTCATTAGTATGAGGAAAGCAGTCCGTCATCAACACCTTTCAGCATTCTGCAGGGCATATTACACTACCTGAGTACTGCTGAGACATCTAGCTATACTTGTAAGTGAGTATCAAGGCTTATTTGTGTGTTGGGAAGATAAAAACAGAGAGGTTACCCCTAAAGCAAAATCTGGAAAATGTTGGAAGACCCTGTTTCTAACAGTTACGCTTGGCAAAGCAAAGAAAGGAAAGGGGTGTGAATTTTTTACTTTTAATGGGCATGGTTAATTTGTCCATTTTTTTAAGGACAGACCTGTTAAAACAGAGTTCAACAGAACAAACATCACTGCTCTTAAAGGGAAACTAATTCTGTTGAAGAGCTAAGAGTCACAAGCTGTGTTTCCATTTAGATTTGCAAGAGAATTGTAAGCAAACTTTTGAAATGTCGCAAAAAGGAAAATGTGAATTAGGTGCGTTTCCATCAACTGAAGAAATGTAATGACTGTAATGGCCGCAGCAAGGGAGAGACAGCACACACGCGAGTTCTGGGAGGTGATAGTGGACACACATTTCACAGCCAGCCTTTGGCTGCAACAGTTCAGAATATCAGAAGCTGCTGAGAGCGGAAACAGCTGATCAGTCATGTGAGTTAAACATTCGCTATGTCATTATTTATTTGACAAATGCGTTTCCATTACCCATTTCCAAAATCCACTTTTTTGTGAATCTGAGAAAGTTTTTTCGAATTTGGCATTTCCATTAAGCTTTTCTAATGCGATACTTCCAAATATGCATTAAAATAGGTTAATGGAAACATGGCTACATGCTGTATTAACCTTCTGCTGCCTTTCCATTTTTTGTTTGCTCCATTTCCTGTTTTGTCTCCTAACTTCTGATTGCTATTGCTGGCTATAGTATATACTGAAAAAGAAAGACCAGGCCAGCACTCCAAAGTGACTTTTTAATTGCCACACGGACATTTTGAGCAAGACACCCTTCTTCTGTGTGTGTATTGGCAGTTTCACAATCAATAGACACAGGTGAGGTTAATTATAGATGTCTACACCTGGCAAAACAGGTCTATCACAGCAGGGGGAGCCACAATCACAAGATGTAGGTTACTAAAACATAAAACAATTATAAAACATAAATAAAGGGAAAAAAAACAAAGGATAAAACCTAACAAAAAACACAAATTGTGTTCACTTCATAAGAAACAAGTAAATGAAATCTCCTCATTCAACCCATTGGGAATGAGGGTATCAAGGGAGTGTATCCAATACGCCTTCCTTTGAAGAAGGATTCTGTCCCTGTTGCCACCTCTCTGTGGCATATTCACTGTCTTAATGCCAATGTAATGTAGGTCACTCAAGCTGTGGTTATGACTATTAAAATGCCTAGCCACTGATGATTTATCATCATGATTACGAATACAACACTTATGTTCACAGATCCTGGTTTTTAACTTGCATTTTGTTTTTCTAACATAATATAAATGACATGGGCAAACCAGTAATTTCAGGTAAACCACATATTTAGTGTGGTTTAGTGTAGTATAAAAGCTTCTAGACCACCTTTGTGTATACTGGGGTACAAGCTAGAGACATACATAGAACACATACATAGAAGATCATTAGAGTCCACATGACAGTCTTTCAACTTGTTCAAAAAGTCTGTAGTGTCTTTGAGATACAAGGACAATGCATATACCAAGTCTTTAATATGAGAGTCAGCATACTGAGAGAGTGGCTCTGTGAGAGATCCATTTCCAGATACGATTGGTCGACCTGGAGGATGTAATACGTTTTTATGGATTTTAGGAAGAGTATATATAACATCATATCGGGTTGTCTTAAACCATGTATTTATATCCATTGTCACAGATTTGCCCCTCTCATAAGGCCCGTTTCAAGACAGTCTTGATTTCATCACCAAACTTTAAAGTGGGGTCTGAGTGTAGAACAATATACACGTCTCTGTCACTTAGTTGTCTGTTTTATACTGGGCCATGATGGCCCCAACTTTTGTCTGCATGGCGTATGACACTGTCCTCATTATTCATCAACTCAGCTAGAGCTTTTCTCTCTGACTCTAAGAGGTTAGAAGGCCCACTCTGGGCACACAAGTCCATAATGTCCCTTTCCACTAGCCGACAAAAAGTTTCCACTGATGGATTATTTATCTGTGGTGTAAATGTACTTTTAGGTTTGAAAACTTTTTTACCAGTGAAGACAGGTTGTGACTGACTGACTGATACTGTAATAAGACACAGAGTTCCTGACAGTATCCTCAGTATAGAAAGCCTTCAGTCTTATGGCTATAAAAAACTTAAAATATAAATAATGATTCCACTCTTGTAGTAAAGGAATCTGCTTTTTTAAAGGGAACAAATGAGAGACCTCATGATAACAACCTACATTGATCATTACTTAGCTCTTGTTGGAAATGTTGATCATATTGGATTCTCTTGGGGAATCCCTTGGGCGGGGCCTTTTCTTCCCCTTCCTCATTTTCATCCCCCTCCTCTTGAAGGTGGCGATGTTGGTCTTATTTTTTATGACTACAGAATATGAAATTAAAAAGTCTCGATCTGGATTGGTTCACACAGCCTGCTATACATTTCTCAAAGTTGGGAACACACAACCACATATTTGAGATCATGTGACCTGACACCACCACATCCACCAAGGATATGAGATGAAAAAGATGATATTCAGCACAAAGTTACCATAGCCTTTAACTAGTTTACAACTAGCTGTACCAGCTTCTTTTGCATTTATTATTATTATTATTATTATTATTATTATTATTATTATTTATTATATTTTGTATATATATTGATATTGGTATGATGATGCAGGTTATTACCATTATTTACATTCTTTACAAATGATCACTAAACTAGATGGTTTTTACTTTATTGGTTTGGAATCTGATTTAGCAAAATAAATTAAAACATCTCTTCACCCAACTATGTAATATAGCAAATATTTTAATGATAATGTAATTTTGAATAATTAACTTGTTAAACAATAAACCCACATCACAGAAAACTGTATGGTGTAATAATGTTACTAACATAATGAGTCCACTGTGCACTCTGTGTTTTGAATGAAGAAACCACACCCAGACTTCTCGTCTGACTTCTCATATAATAAAACACAAATACAAACACCATGACGATTATAACAGTAACATGAGCAGCTGATTCCAGTGATGTGTGGGAGAAATTACCTAATTAGCACTGCTGTGTAAATAGGTTAGGGTTATAAAACTAGGCTTTTTTTATAAAAATCGTCAGATATTTGCTAAAATGTAGACACAAGGTGATCAAATCAAAGGGTGTGGTATCACTCACTGACAGGACATGATATAGTAGAAATTTGGCCACTACAGCATACAGTACACATCATGTTGCAGTGATAGACGCACATATCCAGAATTTTATTTTCTCTTTATCCATTTACACAAACACTTTCCATTTTATATGCCCATTTTTCTCCATTGTTACAAGGCTTCATTTTTGTGTTTCTTTTTTGGTGTGTCAGTTGATACCCCCTCTCCAACCCTCCCCATACTACATAAATAACATCCTCCCTTTAGTCTTAGGGGTGATAAAATCTATGTGCCCTTACATGATGACTCTTGACTGGATTCTTTATCTCCTTCACAGTATATTTTACAACCTCTCTCACATGCCTGACACACTGGACAACAGAATCCTGTTAGTGAAGCTGCTTTTGTCGCTTCAGTGAATCAACTGAATGCCTCAGATAGGTGTGGCTGAGTCACAGTCAGATTACTGTTTCTATCTGGGTGACTCACACTATGACATACCAGGTGCATCTACTACTCTGTGTGGCATGCCACCACTGGCTGTAGACTGATAAACAACCCCTTCTCATTGCATAGCATAAATGTGGGAATTAACATGACAAGCTTTCCCTCTTTAGAATTTTGCTTTCATATGTTTTTATATACGTATCTGCAGCATGTGACAGATAAAAATCAGAAACAGCAGGAGACAGTTCACAGAGAATCTTACAGAGTACCTGTCGATCTGTGGAGCTGTTTCTGTTGGGTGTGAAAGGAATGCTAAATGATCTGGTGGACTCATCTGTCTGTCATCTGCTGCAATCTAGACAGGCTGTCACCTCACCGTGACACAATCTCTTTTCATTTTTAGTTTAAGACGTGATATGGATATCTACATTCCAAATATGCCATTGTAGCTGAAATATTTTACTACTCAGAATTCGCAGAGGTAATGGAAAAAAATGCCAAATTATAGAATATACTCCATTAATGGCTAACTTTAATGAAATTACAGTATGTGTTCTGTGATTTAAAAGGTGGATTTAATAATTCATCAGAGTATATACTGGAAAGAGCTTTTTTGGTCCCAGTAAATGGGCAAGAAGAAATGTCATGCTTGTGCCAAATGCTGCATACATACTTTAAAGCTGCACTAATCAATATCTTTATATTAACAAAGAATCAAATGACTATGTCTAATGTAAAAAGTGTTGCCTGTGGTGATGAATCCACAGAGATTAATCAACTCTGCAGTTCCCCTCATCTCTATGCAACTTTTTAGTTCATTGTTTTGGTTTTCTGACTTGCTGGTTTCCAGCAGCAGGCAGTTGTTTTTTCAGAGAAAAAGCTCTAAAAACCCACTTTACACTACCTGTTCAGCACCAAACAGCAGACAGACACAGTTAGCTGTAGACTCGCTGGTGAACAAAGTGGAGCATTAACAGCAGCTTAGGAACCAGATATTTTTCTTCAGGAGTTAGAGGAGACCAAAATGGAACTAAAAGGAGAGTGAATATTGGACTCATCAAGCGGACACAAACACGACAATAAATACTAATATTTTTCCGTGATTGCTGGATAGGTAAACAGGTAACTGTTTGCTAAGACATTTGCCATAATGTTGTAGCCAGACACACAGACTGGGGCACAATGTGGGAAAAAAACTACTGAAAATATTGAGTTTGAGTATTCATTTAAGCCTCAAGTCATGGCATGAATTGTTTTCACCAAAACATAATTATGTTTCTGATTTTTTTTTTGTACTCCATAATAATAAAACCATAAGCAGGAGCACAGCTGGCATTCAGAGCTGTACAGTGAGTCAGAGAAAAGTTTCTTCACATGGCATGCTCTAAAAAGAGAAAAATAGACAGCGAAAACACAGCTTTTAATCAAGAAGGGAAAGACTCTAAGGCCACTTCACAAAGGAAGTTCAAAACCAGTATGTCTCATATAATCACAAATCTTTTGAGCAAATATACCCACTCAAATAATCTGAACTAAAGCCACAGAAAATAAAAAATCTAAGAGCCCAATATGATCGATCCACTTTATTTTAGGATGCACATTTTTTCAAAAGCTCTCCGTTATGTATTTTATTTTTAAATGCAGCCCTCATTATACTTGAAATGATAAGATTCACTATAACAGTACTTAACATCATGTATAATAGAATGTTCATTATAACCTTAAGGAGTTAGGTAGACATTTACATATGTAAACAATAAAAAAAACAAGATCCAAGCTTAGATACAGTATCTAGCTGTAACAATAGACAGATTTGTAAATGAAGTTTGATCTGGTGTTTTTCACATTTGTTCAGCTCTGCTTTTCAAGAGACCCTTTTCACAGATGTGCCGTAGCAGGGTAATCACAGCTGCAGCTGACAAAAGTAATTATGGGTATATTTCAGTAAGTATGCCAATTAGCATCTCCTCACAATAATAATAATAAAACCACACTGCCAGATAGTTCACAGAACACAGGGAGAAAGCTTTACAAGTGTACTTTCAAAGTTTTCAAATTTGAAAATGTTGAAATGTTTCAAAGTCGCATTGATCATCAACAGAACTGAGACACAGCAGGGGTGTGAAAAGCATCTACTGGAAGTGGACTGATGTTGCCCTGTCAGTAAGCACAGCACTGTTATTTTGACTTGGAGCATTCAGGCATTATTGGTTACCCCTGCTGCTAGCCAGATAAATGAACAATTTTTATTGTGTTACATATTTGAAGCACAAACAAACAAGTGAATAAGCTTGAAGTTTTATTCTTGACCTTGATATATTGGTCTGTAGTTCTTTTTTATTTAGCTGAATGACTGTATTAATGTTAATATTGGATATTATTTAGATGAAACTGCAAGCCATAGTGGCTCATTCTGCAGCCATTTGCCAGTGGTTTATTGACATTTCTTTTGTGCATTTATACAACTGTGAAAGGAAATTGCCCATATCTCTGACTCAGAATTACAACTTGGAGACTGAAGTTTAAGGAATGATATGATGTGAACATGGCATTAAACTATGATCAGACACTGCAACTAAGGTGGCTTTTTCAAAAAACCACACCCTTTGATTTGCTGCTGTTTTGGCTTGAGCTAATTTTGCTTGTGTCTTGCAGGGTGTGAGGAATACTCTGGCAGGGGAGGAGTCCCAAGTGGAGCACCTCAAAGCTCAACTCAAGGAGCTCTTCAGGTTCTCAGAGGATTCGCGCCACATGTCTGATGATGTCCTCGCTGTTGTCAAAGAACATCAGAGGTATGTGACAGGAAGCTTTCAAACCCCGATAGTCACATTTACCCCCCCTCCTCCTGTTGCCTGACAAAGCGTTATCCGATTCCACAGTAAACACACCTATTCTATACCTATTCTATACCTAAGTGCCATTCATTCAGTTGCAGAGTGTCACCATGAGATGCTCTTTGTTCATAGACACATTCACACTTAAAAGGATGTATGACAGGCCAGCGTGTCTAGTTTTCAATACTTCTCACTCACATACTTTTAACAGCATAAATCCTGATTTTACCCTCAAATTCCACCTTAATGACCGAAGTTACAAAGAAGAAAAACATTCCTCCACTTGGTCTGACAGTATCTCATATATATTGTGTATCATCTTATTCCAGCTCTTCATTGAAGTTAGGCTATGTGATGTTAACACTGAGTGAAATATTCAATACTTTTTTACTGCTGCACTATTCCATCAAATGGAAATATTCTTGGTGCCTTGTGCATCATTTAAGACACATTTCTCCAGATTTCAGCTTGGAACTGGCAGAAGGTCTGTGGGTGCTGAGGGATTACAAATAAAAATTAAGTATGAATAAGATCATACTGTATGTACGCCCGATGTGAATGTGATTACAGATGTGTGACTGTCCATCAAAATTAGACAAACATTTTTTGCATTTGCATTTTAGGGTATGTTTCAGGTACTTATGTGGCCATATCTTGCAAGTTTTGTGATGATTGGACAATTGGTTGTTGACTTTAGTCTATTTATGTGCTGAACCATGCACTTTTGAAGTTCATTGGTCAATATCTTGAAAACTAACTAATATATCAACAAACTTTATGCAGCATGGTGGTGTTTTACTAACGACACAAGGTGGGGCTATTGGTGCCATAATTCAGTATGTTATGCAGATTCTAATGGAGAACTTCTGTACCAAGTTTCATTTATTAAAGACAACAGAATTGCAAAAATATTATGTTATAATGTTACTTTAGCGCCCCCTTTTTGTATGAAATGTTACACACTTACACTTACAAATATAAAAAAAATAAAATGATAGTAATAATAATGAAGATTTGAATAGTGAAGCATTCACACTATTAATGATACACAGAAAATTTGGTAGCAATCGGACTTATGGTTTAGGAGAAAAATGTCAGAAAATCTATCTAGGTGCAAAGGGGCGTGGCTTATATGGATATATTCATCTGGAACCAGAGAATCAAGGGAAAAACATCAAATTTTGTTTGTGAGACTTACAGTTCAAAAGTTATAGGCCCAAACGTAAAGTCGTTGTTGTAGTGCTACTGGCCTATTGGGGTCATATTTCTTGGACAGCACACAACTTCCATTCAATGGGCAAAATCTCATGTTGCTCGCATTTACCATCTCACTGGAATTTGGCAAACATTTCTGAAGAAAAATAATAAATATAGCCGCAAGCAGCAATAATCAGGGTATAAGCAGATTGCAAAAAATTACAAAATTTGACATTTTGAGAACAGAAGACCAGATGCAGATGACTTGTGAGATTAAAATAATGAAAGAATTTTGACTCTAGGCCAAGCTGTTTTCGCGAAAACATAAGCTTGATTATTATAGCGTCACCTTGAGGTCAATGAGTGTTATTATATGTGCCTGAGTAGTGGGTAGAATTTGCAACCCACCTGCTAATTTTGGTGTTTCTAGGTCTTACGATTTTTGCTGCGCAAACACTTTTAGCAAAGAAAAATGAGAAGAAATTTTCACGGGGTCACAATAGGCAACCTTTCAACTTAATATGACCTCAGTAAGCACTTGAAATTATACCACATGCATGAATTGCCACATTGTTGGATAGAATATGGCCACCTGGGGATTCGAACCCTGGACCTTTGTATCCCCAGAGAAGGTGACTGCACCACTGAGGACACATGGTTGTCCACACACCTTCTCACAAGTTGAGGCAATGACATCACATTTGCAAAACTGGGGTCTTTTTGTCTATTTAAACTTAAAATGCTTACAACAGTCAAAATGTTGATGATAAAATCACCCATCATTCTGGTGGTGGAGGCCTGGTAGGAAGAGAAGAGAAAGAGGTTAATAAGGAAGCCAACTAAATAGGCTGTGGCCTAAACTAACTAGATGCAAGTAGTTTTCCTGATGCCCTCTCCAGCCCTGCGAACTGGCTCCTGAGCCTGGAAGCCAAACCAACCCCACAAGCAGAAGGCAGAGAGAGGGACCTCACAAAACTTAAAAAATTCACAACAATTTCACTGTTGGGGATACAATTCTGTAGAAAATCATGCATCATTCTGTTGGTTTTGGATGTATTGTCAAATATTTTGGTGAAATTTGTTTAAAAATGAGATGAAATAGAAAATGTTGTGCATACAGTACAAATTACAGCAAGATATTGAATATCACTGCGGACTCACTGTTTGACCGATCTGAACACCATTTGCAAAACTTGATTTTAGTATCCAAAGAATGCCTGTGCCAATTCTGGTAGCATTTGAAGGAAGACTTCTGGAGATATACTGTAGATGTTAGTTGATTTTGTATATTTTGAAAAATATAAAAACGTCTGAATTGACCATAGGTTGCAGTAAGGCAAACTTCTGTCACAATTCAGTGGAAGTGCTGAAAAATTGTCAGCTCTGTAGGACGTACAGGTTATTTATTTTGAATTTTTTGAAGTTTGGAATGTGAAATGTCTAGAAATTTAGATTTGGTGTAATAAGCCACACACATTTTAATCATTCATTACCAAATTTTATGTATCGACTGAGTCATCACCCTAGATCATGCAAATCGAATTTCATACAAATCCATTCAGTTGATTACAAAATAAACTTTTCATATTTGTGGTGCCCCCTAGTGGCAGAATATCTGAAGACTGACCCAACGGTTTCTGACAAGTTCTCAAAAATAGGATTTTGATAAAATTGAGAAAAAGTTGCAAAATTTGACATTTCTAGAGCAGAAGACCATCGGCGCAAAGATGTAGATGAATTGAGAGATTAAAATGATGAAACAATTTTCACTTTACGCCAAGCCGTTTTTGGGATAATTGCGACAACGTAAACTTGGTTATTACAGCACCTCCTTAAAGTTAATGGGAGTCATTTTATGTGCCTGAGTAGTGGATGGAATTTGCAACCCACCTGCCAATTTTGGTGACTTTTTGTCATACGGTTTTTGCTGCACAAACACTTTTGAAGAAGAAGGAGAAGAAGCCGAGCTTCTGCTTGGACCCCTAATAATTGGATTAATAACCAATAATTGGACCCCTGCACTAAAACAATAACAGTACAACAGTACATTCCATCAGAACATATATACACAAACACAAAATGATTGAACAAAGTGGAATGAGGACACTTCTGTATTTTCTTTAGTTGTGGCAAGCAGATACATATTTTGCTGCTTTCTCCCAAAATGTAGAAATTTTACCTTCATTTGTGTGGTGGAAGATTTCTGCACATATGATGCTGGCTTTGTGAAGTAATTCATCTCTTATACTTGTTGCACTCAGTGAAGCTCTCCTGACTGAATAGTAGGAAGAGAGGGGAAATTGTGTATCAGTTTTTTTTTTTCATGCAGATGATACCTGTTTGAATAGAGAGCCAACCTGGACATACACATGCACCAATTTTGTCTTTTGTCAAAATCTGAGAAATAGTTTGTAAAAAGTAATGTGTTTGTTTTTCATGTGCAGTAGATAATGAATCAAAATGATGAAACAAGTCAAAGAAAAATCACAACAATCTGTGACAAACTGCCATTAGAAAAGGCAACACCATTACTTGTGGCCATAAATGTGTCTGTGGATTGTTGGAAGTTTGTTAATTTTCCACTATTCCCTCCTTTTTTGTGCATGGCTTCACCTCCTTTCAGATGAAGTCTTGTATTGAGTGCCAAACAAGCCTGAAAGAGTTCAAATGTGGTTTATTCCCTCCAACGTGATGCAGTTGCAGCAATGGTGTGCTTTGGATCATTGACCTGGAAGAAGCAAAGATGTTCCCTGATATATGGTGCTGCAGCTTCCAGGTCACATATCAAAACAATATAAATTCAAATTTCACAAACAAAACTACAGTCATGGGTGCTGTTAATTTTCATGTACAAAAATACATTTGTCTCCAAACTTATTTGGTCTGCTGCTTAGGGCTTTGATAAATGCACTGCCATTTGCAAATAGGTTTCCAGGTGGACTGGCTGACAGGACAGTAATCCTTGCTTAGCATGATGCTAACATATTAATACAACTGGAAATTCCATAGAAAAATGGCCAAGCTAGCAAAGTTAGCATTACACTATTTAACTTAAAACAATTACTAGATGTGTACACAAAAAAAGTTAAGCTAAAAGCGAAGATAGCACGCACTGCCTTAGCATTCTGACTGTTACATAACAAAACCCAAAATGAACAAAATACACATCCTGAGTGTGTGTGATTTTACCATTTACTAACTAAGAACAGGGAAATAATGAGACGGCAACAGGTAGTGTATTTCCTTCTCTCACCTCTGCCAGTCTGAAGATGAGAGCTGACTGCTGACCACACCAAGCGTCTCATTAGGGAGGCGATGAATTGGAATCCAACTCCAAAATGAGATTTTACACAGAAGATAAATACATTTGTCTCCAAACTTATTTGGTCTGCTGCTTAGGGCTTTAATAAATGCACTGCTATTTCCACCAAACTGATAATAATAAAGGCTTGAGTAATATTCAGTCAAAATGTGTCATGATTAATGTGCTTCTAAACTAAACTTCTCATAATAATAAATAAATATTCCATTCCCTGCAGCAGGTTGCCCTACTGTGATTTTAGTGCTACTTTCAGAGATTTGTGGGGCTTATTGGAGTGCTCCAGTTTTGGATTTTGAAAACTCAGACATGAATCAGTTGCTGTGAACTATGCAGGGAAGTAATGATAGGGGGATTTTGGTTAAAAAGCCTGAAATAAAGTGAAGTGAAGACAAATGAGACAGCTATGTGTTTTGCTCTGAGGTACAACAAACCATTAAGTTGCTGAAGCAGTTGTTGATTTCAGAGTGACTTCTTAAAAGAACATCTCAGTTTAAATCCAACTAAATATTCATAATTGAGTACAATTCTCATAATTGGAATTTTTTAAAAATTATATGCTTGCCTGTAGACACATTTAACATTTTTGCATGTTCAGCTGACCTGCTGTGTACTGACTAAGAGACTTTGACTAGCATTTAATTCATATTAATTAATATAATATACCTATTGAACACTGTCTGTGTTTAATCTGTAATTAACACTAAATTACATATATCTTCCCAAGAAACATCCTAGAAAGTTATAAGGAGATTATTAGGAATTAATATACCTGCAAAATAAGTCTTCATATTATTAAAGTCACTCAGCTCTAATACTTATACCCTCAGTGTAATCATATTCCATTGTAGATCTTAAAGTTATATCTTATTATACTGTACATTTCTGTCAAAAAGTTTGGTCTGGATGAAGATATCTTGACAACTACTGGCCAGATTGCCATGAAATTTGGTGGGGATATATTTTCATGGTTGCCAGAGGATGAATACTCATGTTTTTGATGACACCCTAGCCTTTTCTCTACCATCAAAGTAGTAGTATTTCCACTTAAAAATAAGAAATATTAAAATCTAATGGGCAGATTACTCTGAAAGCTCTGAGCACATTCCTGCTCCCCAGAGAATGAACCCTTTTAGATTTTCTCCTAGCAATTGAGGAGCAAGACTAAAGGGCAACACATATAGGTGGCACCACGAAGCATTGCCTCAATTGACGCCCATAACACACATCAGGGGTGTAAAGGTACAGGTACAGGGGTGAGTCAGGAACTCAGAAAATGTTTTTTGAATTATGTTTTTTTTAATTTTTAAAATGTTTTTCCTGGGTAGAAGTATTGAGGATTAATATCTGCAATCAAAAAAAAGATTGGAAATAAAAGAATAGAAATAGCAATATTAACACACTAAAATGTCTCCCCACCGATAAAACACAGCCTATAATGTTGTAAAACATATTATATAAAAAAACAGCTGCTTACTAAATTAAAGCTGACTATTTTGACCAGTTTGTATTGATGTGAGAGGAGCAGATGACAAAAAGTACAAATATTCTCCAAATCTTCATCAGTCTTAAATCCATCAATGACAAAACTTCATATAGAATAGTCCACAATGAGCAAAATCTAATCTTTATCAGATAGAAGATTGGCATCTGTTGAAACTTCTGCCTGAAGTTTAAAAAGCTAGATATTTCAAGATATTTCACTATAGAAATATTAAAAACACTGATGACCTGTGGGCTGAGAGGCTTTCTACTCCAAAACTTCATCTGTGTTAAATCCACAAGTTGGTGAGTGAAATTTCTAAAACTTCACATAGAACAGTCCACAGAGAACACGGTTTCCTGATCTTCATGAGCTGGCTGAAAATTCAGTGACTAAAACTTTTGCCTAAATCCATCCACAAAACAGCTGCAGGCTGCAGGTGTTTCTGCACCTGTCTGGGGCATGAGTGTGTGGGTGGGGGCAGCTGTAGTAGGCTACGGTAGCCAAGACACTGCTTCCTAACAGTGAGAGAGAGAGAGAGACAGGCAGGCAGACATACAGTGGAGCTCTTGTTTTAGTTTAAGTTTCAGTCAGACTTTAGATGGAATTATTTCAAATACAAGGACACACCGCCCTGCGTGATGATCTCTCTTTTCATCCAGCCACTCCACCGTGCTTTCCATGTCTGCGGTCTATTGTTATGCATACTTGTAAAAAGCCAATTAGAAACAGAGTTATGCCTATACACAGCGTTCCCAAGGAGGAATCTACCTGGGGAAATCAGGTTTCTCCAATCCCCCACCCCGATTATGGAAACTAGGTTTCTCATTTACATGACAATTAAGAAATCTGCTTTCTGGAGAAAGCAGACTGTAATCCAGTTACTTAAGTGCATGTAAACGCCCTGAATGTCTGGACCATATCCCATGCTATCCAATATTTGTAGAGATATTTCAGTCTGGTCTAAAATGATGGACTGTCTATAACATTTCCAACCCTAAAACCCCACTACTAGCCCAGCTAAAAACTACATTATTAGTCCTACTAGTATAACAGGGCTTTCACACCACAAAGCATTTCTGACCTACACAATGCACGTCCAGTTGGAATCTGGCCTTGACAGGCAGTGGAAGTTATGGCTGCTTTCAGAATGGATGGAAAATTTTATTCTGTGCATCTCAGAATTCCTGTAATTGTGTTATTAGTAAAAAATCTCAAACATGGCAACAGATTCAAAAATGTATTTACATTTTTTACATTCTGTAGTAGTCTGTAGCATCCTACAGAAACCTGTTATTTCTGCGCACTGCCACATGCAAACCATTTGCTTTTGCGCATTTGGTCTGAAAGTCTTGAAGAATAGCAGAATTGTCTGCATGTTAGTAGTTTTACTCCAACTTTTTAGCATATAGAGAGGCTTTAGAATTTTTAAAAATGAACAGATGAAATGACACACCTGACAGGTTTCCACAACACATCACAAGGGACAAGGAGGCCAAAAACAAAGAACATTGTATCATATTCACATGCACGACAGTACTCCCAACACAATTAAAGCAAAAATACACAGAGAACTAGATTAACAAACAAAACCAGCCCAACAAACCCACAGCAATCTGTGTGCTGGATTATGTGTTTCCATCTGGAAACACTGTGCCCTAGATATATATATGTGCATCTTATTCAAAAAAACTCTGAACCTGGATATGAGCTATGACATGGCCAGAATCTTGTGTGCTTATATAGTCATGCTTTAATTTGCAACCAACTATTCAATTTCCAACCAACTACCTAAAAACTCTAGATAGATAGACTTCATTGTCCCCAAAGGGAAAATTTGTTCCTACAATGTTCATTATGCATGCCCCAAAACATCAAGACAATCATTCTCAGCTTGCAGTTGCTACTTCATGGAAGAATGCATGCTTTGTACGTTTCTTGATATTTAAAGGTGTTTCAGAAGTTTCAAATGATTAAGAACTTTTTTCTCTGAACAAATTTACTCAATTTATTAAGGAAATTGCTATAAGATCCCCTCCAGACATGTTTTAACATTTTAAAAATAGACTGCTTTGAATAAGAATTTGTCCGATATGGTTTTTCAACAGCAACAAAAAAGTATGGGTGGAAATCACAGATGAACTTAGAAAATGATACTATCACAATATTCTACCCACAATAAGAATATATCACAACAAAGGCAATTCTGCGATACACAATATATCACAAAGAAATAATCTAGGTGATATGATGATATATCATATCTGTAACTGAAGAACAAAGAAAAAAAATGTTTCAAAGAGCAGGAAATAGTCAGATAATGTACAATGTTTATTAACATTAGTTTCACAGAAAAGAAATGCCACTAAGTATAAATATCACAACACTGATAACTGTAGCTTCAGTTTGTGCCTCTCACAGAGCTGCTGCTAGAGTTGCCAAGTCTGATAATAGATGCAGAGAGGCAACGTCACGCTAATAACTCAAATATTTGTTCCTTTTCTGTGGCAGTAAACACAACCCACAACCCACTGATAACTAACTGCTATATTCAGAGCTTTACAAGATAGTCATGGCTGACGAGTGATGATGGCAGGCTAAACATCAACATGATAAACAGCGGGGCTACAGCTACATACTGACACTCCCCCACAGACACACACACACACACACACACACACAGGAGAGCCTCTCGTAGTAGAGCTGCTAGCTCAGCTATAACACAGATACCACACAGAAACTTTTCAAAGGGCCATGAAGGTGCTTCTAGTGACAGTCAAAGCTCCAGCAGACTCTGTGTGTTTTGGACAGTCTGACAGTAGCTGCTAATGGCTGGTTATTTTGCTTACATTTCTTCTTCATTGTCACCTACAATTGCCGTCCATCTGACCGTCACCAGTCAGTCACCATCATTCTATTAATTCATGAACCTAAATTTTTATATATAACTATGCTGTCTTACTTTTTCTTAAAGGAAATCTTGGAAGTAAATTCTTGTTTCTCGCCAGAACACTTATGAATTTACTTTCTCATAAAACATTTGCAAAGCAGATGTTTAAACCTATATTGTTTACATTTATTTACGTTAACCTGCTGGCAGTCCTCTTCTTCTTTGCATTTAGTGTTTCTTGACATGTTACTGTCACCAACTGTTGATCTGTTAAATAGAGTGAAACTATAAGCACTATGCTAGTAGTGCACGACATACAACCAAAACTGACACCCACTTATCAAAACATTGCTCCACAGCACCACTAGCGGTCAAAAACTCTATGGGGTAACTGCACTGTCTGTAAGTTAAGCCACACTGGAAATTAAATTTGATGTTGTATGAATGCCTTTATTATAAGTGAAAGCTCATGTAGAGGCTCCTCATACTGTATATCAACAAAGTAGGATTGTTTGGAGCACAAGATTCAGAAGAGTACCTTCCAATGTGCTGATGACAGCAGGACTCATACAGCAGCAAAAGCAAAAGGAAATCATTGCTCACTGAGAGGTCAATATTCTTCACAAGTTCATATTTATTAAATCACAAATATGTGAATAATACGTTTTGGCACCGGAACAACAACAATAAATATAGCATAATACAATGTAAATATGGGTATGCTGAGAACAAAATAAATGTCTTATTAGAGCCTTGATGGTCAAACTAATAGTTGCAGTCTTTTTCACCCAACCCCCCATGAAAGTAGCATAGTAGGTTATTATAGATTGATAAAGTTAACCATGAAGCTTTTGGCAAGCCATTCACACAGTTGCTTATGAAGAATATTGATGCAAGCGTCTCATTGTGTGATAATTTGTTTGTTTTTTACATACAGTTCCAATCAAAATTTTATATAAAAGCTTTATAAAAGTTCTCTTTTGTAACTCTCTTGTGTCTTCATGTTACAGTGTGAAATGCCGAGCAACGAGGCTGTGGTCAGAGTCAGAGTCTGGGCTGAGAAACATCCTCCAGGACCCATTGCTGGTCTACGCCCAGTGGAGCCACATGGTCTCTCAGGTTTTGGAGGCTTCTGCTGAGGTCACTGACTTCTCCCACATTGCCATGTTGGTCCAGAACATTGAGGTAAAACACACATTTCCTTAAGAAAATACTGTGTGTGTTAGTTTTCCTCATTCGTGTGGTAAAGTCCTCTTGAAGTTGAACTAGACCTTAGAAAACTTTCAGAAATCAGGTCCTGATTACAAATGAAACATCTTTCCCATGTGCTCCAACACTTTCTAAATTACACAGAATACAGAATGCCAGGAATTACTCATTTTTGATTTTCTGTGAGATTCATATTTCATGAAACTGTGAGAGTTATCTACCAGACAGAGAAGGCTAACGAATTTGATAGTCTGATAATGGTTTGTAATGTCACCAATTGTACAAATGTCACTATTACAGATATACTAGAATATATTTTCCACCCTTGCAAAATTGTTGTTTTCTGCCCAATTTTAGTTGAGTTTTGTTACATCAGAACTACAAGAGGAACAGTACAGTCATAACCTGATCAGTAGGCGTCGACAGTAAAAGAAATTTCAAAGTCAAAGCCAGTGTGAGAGTTGCGTGTGGCGCCACTGTATTATAGTCCTAAAATTCTGTAAGAAGTTCTGTATGGAGAAAGTTTCTGGTGTTAAACCTTAAATTATGTGAGAGTAACTGTGGATTAGTGAGTGCCCCTTACTTTTATGAGTGGTGGAGACCATTTAGTGAATAGGAATTGTCTCAAAAAGTTTGACAACAGAATTTGCACATTCTTTATGTCTGTCCTCTCTGTTAGCGGCTGCTGAAGGACAGTGTCCAGCTGCAGGAGCGTTTCAGTCTGCTGCAGGTGAAGGGGGACCTGCTGGACTCTGTGTTTGGTCCTGAGAGGTCTGATGGTCTGCAGGGCGAGCTAAGTGCTGCCATGAGGAACAGAGAACTGCTGCACGCTCAGCTACTGCAGAGGAAGAGCAGACTTCAGGTGAGAAGGAGAACAGCACCAAGATACCTTCACTTCACCTTAAATATTAATGTGAACTATTCAAAAAATATAGGATTATAGGAAGTGGGAAATTGTGACAATATGCCATTGGCAAGAAGAAGGTTTGGTTTAGATACTTTCTTAAAGATTCTTGCTACAATGGAAAGCTATTTGAGTAGAAATCAACTTTTAAAATTGTAGAAATGTAAAAATGCCATGTATTCTTCCTTTAATGTAATATATAATAACTAAACATAAATGTATATACATGTATAGCACTTTTCAAAAAGAAGAGATGTACTGCTTTACAAGAGGACATAAGATTAAAAATATAAATCAAGTAAGATTAAAAACAAAAATATGAATGATTAAAGGACAAATAGACACCGAATAAAAACATTTTAAGGAAGGCAAGTCTGAAATGTAGAGATGTAAATAAACTCCAGCAGGTCGCCCTGATTGCAAAGACCTGGTCTGTGGTTTTATTCTCGACCTTGGAACAGCTGCCTCTACACTGTGTGATAGTGATCTTGCAGGTTGATTGCATGCCAAACTGTGCGAGATGGGTCTAATTAAATGTTATGCAACAATGAGAATAGAGAAAAAAATGCAAGCAGGCATGTTATAAACTCACACCATCCATCTGCACCAGCCTCAGATTTTGAAAATGCAGCAAAATGAAAAATAAGTTTTAGTTATGGAGCTGACATTTCCTAACTTTTCCTCCTAAATGTTTTTTTTTCTTTCTCTTTCTATATGTGCTGTATTTAGATTGGTTGGTTTGTAGTGGTGATTCTACGGTGGCTGACAAGGGCAAACGCACTGCAACTTAAGTAAACACGTGCAAATAGACAAACAATATTCAATAACTCCTAATCCCCGTACACTCGTCTCACAGTCAGCTGTACATGGAGATCAATGTTATTTGTCCAGCTCGGAGGACCGCTCATTTAGGTGAAAATAAAGTTGTAGCTCGTTGTCTACGTCGCTACAGTAGGAAAGAGGCCTCGTTTGTGTTTTAATAACATTTCTCTTATGAGTTATTGACGTGTTCATCACTCTTGCGTGTCCTCTGGAAACACTACTGACCTGTTGTGGTATTTGCGGTGTGTTTTCTAAATGCTGTGCATGTGTTGTCAAATTGATGAAGATGTTTTCTTAATTTGCTTGTATTTTGTCTATTTGCAGGTGTTTTCTTAAGTTGCAGCGCATTTGCCCTTGTCAGCCACTATGATTCTTAGCAGTAGTCGAATTGTGAGAATTTTATCACAAATTCCAGAATGTGTCTATCGTTGAATGAAGTGTTTCACAGTGAGATCGCTGAGATTTCTCTCACCATTGTCAACTTTCATGTGGAACAGCACACAATCACACAACATCCATACAAAAATAGCATGTCTGAATTTTTTTGCTTTCTCTCACCTACTTAGACAACTTTTATGTGTTCCATGACATTGACCAATAGGAGCAAAGAGTGCATACATGAAAAAAAAAAAGGAATGATGATGTTGGTGCTATCAGGTTAAAAAGTGAAGTTGCTTCCTGACACATTACTGATCACCTCTGTACATCACCTCATTAAGTTGTGAAAGATAGTCGAGGTTTAACATGTCATGTCATTCCTCTTGGCCAAGGCACAGCAAGAGTTTATAACTCAAATGATGACCTAATCTGACACAGTGACCATCTCAAAAGACAAAAATATCACAAAATATTGTGAAATCTGAGCCTTGCAGTAGAAACATAAAGAAATAGAGTAGATATGGAAGTGTTTGTCTTCTTTGGAGAAGAAAAACAGACACAGCTCATAATATTAGCCCTGTAAATCAGATGTATCATATTAAATACAATTCATATCAAAATAGGTTTAAAATAGATTTGATGAGGCACTTTAGTTCAGAAGGCCAGTGTACTGCATGCTCCTAGTGCAGACCTCATTTCTTTGCCAAAGAATCAAAACAACACACCTAATGACATTTTCCCCCAATTTCAGGGCTTAATCTCAAGAACCAAGGACTTTGGTGATGCCTACAAGTTGATTGACTCCAAGCTGACTGGTCTCCGAGACCGACTGGTGGCAGCTGATGGTCGTCAGCCCGACATCCTGGCCAAGAAAAGCCAGTCAGACCAGTTCAGGGTGAGTTTAATCCCAGGCCAGACCAGGGCCAAGCCACCAAAATGTCTGCTGGAACACAAGATGCTCTGTGTAGATCTTATCACAGCCTTCAGCAGATGAAGCAGTTGAACTCAGATGAAGTGTCATGCAGCTTCTTCCAAATGAGAGTAACTATAGTACAAAGATCAGAAATGAGTTGTATTGAACTTGTGATATGTGAGGAAAGATGCTAGTCCTTCATCCATTACCAACAACATGAATAACGTGTTTTGTCATTCACAGTACTACATATCAAGTACACTTTACACTACAGTCATTCCTCAAAGCATGCAGTAGTGTTTTAATGTTTTCCTACCTTCAGGCAGACATTGGGTTCAGTTTATTTCAGTTCAGGGATTGCAGAGCCTGGAAACTGGACTTAGGTAATCATCACTGAACACTGCATCTGTTTTTATTGCTGTCAGAATGATTGATTTGTTTATTATGAAAAATTGTGATGTATTATCATATTGGATATGGCAGTGTCTCATATCTGAGATATAAGAAGAGATTATTTTACATGAAGTTGTATGAAATATACATATTAAATATTACTCAACACGTTCATTTATGTGTTTAGTAATATATAATATAATAATTGTGTGTTCATTTCAGTTTATGAAATCGCTTGCCTGAACTGAAAGTGGACAACAACACCACAGTTATGTGTCTTCCATGGCATGCTCTCTCACTATGTGTGTCCTCAGGTGATTCAGAAGGACCTGGAGGACTGTGAAGCCCACATCATAGCGCTGGAGACTCTGGTCTCCTCCAGTCAGAACAACAGGACTCAGTTTGAGAAGCTCTATGCTGACTGGAAATATCTTCACAGAACAGTCACGGTAAGACAGGAGAGCAGTTTAAAATGGATGAGGTTCAGAATCCTTTCTTTCTGACTACAACTCATCCTTAACACCTCCACCCATAGTTAAAGCTGCACTTATCAATCTTTTTATATCAACAATGGGTGAAATTACATGTATAAGTAGTATAAAAGAGGTCTCTTGTTGTGAAGAAACCACAGATAAGTTATCACTAACCAGTTCCCCTCAGCTCTACAGAGTTTGTTACCATCTTTGGTTTTGCAGTCCACAACTTTACTGTTTTGGTTCAGTCTCTCTGCTCTCATTAGCTTCATTTCCTCATTTCCAGCAGTAGGGATGCCCCCGAAGATTTTTTTAAGATCGGTTATTTTATCGTTACTTTTACTTTACAGAGAGAGAGAGAGAGTGTGTGAGTGTGTGTGTGAGTGTGTGTGTGAGTGTGTGTGTGTGTGAGTGTGTGTGTGTGTGTGTGTGTGAGAATCAGAAGACAGCAGAGCAGAGAGGCCACGCTGAAGAGAGAGAAAGATATCATTTTACTTGAGTTAATGATAACTGTGCTGGTTACTGTAAGTGCAATACAACCTTCATAGGTTAAAAGCCAGTAAGAGTAATTTATCAAACATCTGTTCAACAAGCATACATTTGCAGAAAAGCAATATTTTTAATCACTTTGCCTGTAGTCTCCACTGCTGACAAGTTTTAGCCATAGCCTGGTTATCAATAACAAATTATGAACAAGTAAACAAATTAAAACAAAAGCTGTCTGTATGTAGCTTTGTTTAGCCCAATTAGCCACGTATCTTAAAAATAGACAAATTCTTGTAGATTGTATGGTTGAGCAACAGCCCCCAATGCACAAACCAGCCCCTCCTCCCTCTACCAGCCTTACCTGCCAGGCAGTGAATCTGTTGACATCAGCAGCAGAGTGAGCAGGACAGAGGACAGGATGAATGAGTGATAATGAATAATTTCAATGTTCTCCATTCCTTTGAAAATTGACTCAGTGTTTTGATATCTGGAATATATTTCTCTCTCAACCCAACCGGTCAAGGCAGATGGCACCCACCTAGAGCCCGGTTCTGCTCAAGGTTTCTTCCTGTTAAAGGGGAGTTTTTCCTTGCTGCTGTCGCCAAGTGCTGCTCATGAGGGTCTCTGTAAATTAAAGAGTATGGTCTTGACCTGCTCTATATGAAAAGAGCCCTGAGATAACTTCTGTTGTAATTTGGCGCTATATAAATAAAAAATGTATTAATTAATTAAAATGAATTTGAGATTTTAGTTGATGGTAACATGCAGTGATTTCACATTTTATCTTGCCAGAAATTCTGAATGTAGGTTAAAACTTGTGTAACAATTGTATGGACTACACTACAACTAATGAAGAAACTGTGTCCTCAGTTGTTGTTGTTTTATGTTATCAGCTTATTGTCATATCAAAAAGATACAGGCATCATTAAACTAACACTCAGCATAGTGCCCAGATTCAAAAACTCCCAGCATGTGCCACTGTGGGACAGAGCTACTGTATGAGGACTTCATGGGCTTTATGAATGCATCACTTCAGTACAGCTCAGTTGTTAACATAGGTTCATATCCAACATGCTTTTATGCATGCTGGCCTCCCACAAAAGAATTTGGTGTGTTCTCACGCTGCTCTCAAATGTGGCACTGTGAGCAAACACTGGTTTTAAAAGGAAATGTTTTTCAGGCACAGCTCAGAGAAAAGTAGATTAAGACCCTTTATTTAGTTGGGCATTTTAATGGTTTAAAATGCCAGCTGGTTTTGACCTCACAGGGTCTTCATCAGGACAGAGATAATAAAACCACCAATACACTTGTTGCGACCCTACATCTATTAATTTAATGAATGAATCAACGGCAGCCACACCAGACAGAGAAGCTTGATTCACACTGTGAACACATATGACTCACAGAGTCAGCACGCAGTAAACATTGGAATATACTAAACTTGGAACAATTTTTATCACTAAATTGAAAGTATACACTCTGGAAGTGTTCACATGACATTGCTGACCAGCAGCAGGAGGCAGTGTATTGGAGGGTCTGTGCCTGTGCAAAAATATGAACAAGCAGTCTGTGCACACTGTGGTAAACAAAGCCAAATGCAGCACTTTTCTGTCACAAACTTGCCACTTTGCCTGTGAGAACACACCATATCTGATTTAATCTGGAGCAAACCACCACCATAATTCTTGAATAAGCTGTTTGTGGCTCTATGCAGAGCACCAACTGCTCCTCACTTGACACTAATCAGACTGAAAATGATACTTGTCAAACGTGGCAGAGTACTCTCATCTGTTGCTCTTTATTTCTCAGACAGAGACAGAGAGGGAGAATTTGCTGTAAGTGTTTGACTGGAGTGTGTATGTGAGTGTGCATGTAGGGTAGTGTTAGCAGACATCAGAGTGTGCCTAAGTGTTCGGGAGCATCCCCCTCCTCACGGGAATTCTTAAAGGGAAATGTAGTACTTGTCAACCTAGTTCTTATTATCATATTTATATACAGCTTGTATATAATGTGCAGTTTACCAAAAATGACACTCCTTACACTTCTCACGTCTTTCAGTCTGTCACACAGTAAACACAGAGAGGTTCTCTGAAAATCCCTGTAGTGATATTCTCCATCAAGAACAAACTGAAATTTGAATTCTCTTCACTTTTTGTGTGAGAAAATATACTAAAGTGATGCTGCAGCTATTGTGCATATTTTTCTATATTTCATCTTATGATAGAATGTTTTTGGAGCTGTTTGTCTTTTTACAGCATTCAACATTTTGCAGGACCTGTCATGCTGTAGAGTTTGTATTCCACTCAGACAGTGGAAGCTAGTTAGCCTAGCTTGCAAATATTAGCACTGATTCCCTCCAGAATCAGTTCATCCTACATTATAGAAAATAGGGGGTTTGACTTTGTGTCATGGTTCTAGATGTGGTGATTGCAAAATCCCCCTCCAGTTTGCCAAAAGTGCCAGTTTGGTTGTTGTGATAACTATTTTTTACTTCATTCAGTCACGACCAAAGCCACTCCATATTAATGTTCAAAACTAAACAGAATTTTTTATTTTCTTTCATCAATTACAATTTTGAGCAAATAAGTACTCAAGTCAAAGCAATCACCAAGGATATTTATTGTTTTTTTTTTTGTAAAAACGAATTGTAATTTCAGTCAGACTGCAAAACTAGTAGTGCAGCATCTGTTACAGTATTGGAATGTAATGTTACCTTTGCAAATGTTGCCAATGCATTCCATGAATGTTTCTCCCTGCCACTTGACTGTCCAGCTGATGTAGTTCTTCTTTTTTCAGCTGAAGGTGCATGAGAGTGAGGACGGCATTGCAGAGCATGAAAGCTTCCATGACAGCCTGCTGAACATAGAGAAGTGGCTGATGATCATGAAGCAGAAGCTTGAGTCCTTCCACAGCCCCTCAGCAGGGTGGAGCATAGATGGCCGCAAGCATGAAGCTGAGGTGTGTGCGTGTGCGTGCGTGTGTGTGCGTGCGTGTGTGTGCGTGCGTGTGCGTGCGTGTGCGTGCGTGTGTGTGCGTGTGTGTGCGTGCGTGTGTGTGCGTGTGTGTGCGTGTGTGTGCGTGTGTGTGTGTGTGTGTGTTCCCTAACCATGTTCCCTTTAAGTCAAAACTCAAGATTAAGAAATCAATCCCCTGACTAAGTTCAAAGAACCAAGTTAGCTGGATGATAATTAATGGGGCCCAGTTCAGTCAGTCCAGAAAAACAGAATATAGAAATACCTCTTCAAAGAGTCCTCCACAGATTTATCATTGCACTCCTATCCATTATCAGACTCACAATGGACAGTTTTTAAAAAAGGATCAAAATCAGTGCAGCAGAACCAGAGATTTCTGAAATGCTACTGTTGCAATGTAGCCTGCAGCTGCACAGTTGAAGTGCAGGCTACAGAGGTCTGGTAACCTTTCTAACTCCACACCCCTAGATTTTTTTACTTTTCAAACTTGTAGTCTTCAGCTCCAACCGATGCTGACTCAAGTGACATCACTTGAGGTAATTAATCATATTTCACACAGCTCCCTCTGGAGGCACAAAAGACCTATACTACTTTTTCACATATGCAGAAGTACTCCCAACACCTGGAAACACACGCTGATGTGTAAAATTGTGGAATTCCCCTTCAGCATACTATTCACTGCACTTGAACTACTGCACATTGAATCTCCCCTGGAATGAAATGCACTACATAATTAAAATGTGCCTTGCTATATCCTATAAGTCATCCAAACATTCAAAATGTAATTTCAACATGATAGAGAGGTGACGCAGATGTCTTTCCACTACATTTGCATCTGCAGTGAGTATGTTTGACTTCATTGCTAATTAGGAGCTTTGGGAGCATTTACGTTTTATAGTCTGGAAGTCCAGAGAAGCATCATGGCATGTGTCAGGGTTCATGATGGATAAACTCATCAATTCACTCTTAATACTTTCCCCCTGCTCTTGATTTGATATTATTGACATGTTTTGTTCTGTCAACCAGCTCTGTAAAAGTGCTGATGGCAGCTCAAACTGACTTTAAGTGATGGCCTCAGTCATGAATTTTAATGGAAATATCAAGGAGACTCTTTATAATTACATTATTAAGTTCATTATTATACTGACCCACATGCCAATGTCATCACCAGAATGGGTTGAAATTCTTCACTTTTGCTTTTAATTAACTCAGTACATTGTGAAATCTGGCTGTGTTCAGGAGCTCTGATCTTTTATACTATACAGTGGATATCAAATATATGTACCAGTTTGTAGAAAAGTTTCAAGATTTCAGTTTTGTATTAATAAAAATCACCTATTTTATCAGCAGCAACAGACAGCAGGAATGCAACAGAGAGAATTCCATTCCCACAAAGTAATACTGTTGGTTCAGTGTGTTTGCCCACATTAAACAGAAGAATATGAGTGTTTCACCAAAGACAGGTAATGATGTTTCAAAGCTTGAAAGAAGAAATGTGTACTTTTTCCTAGCAGTGAGTGAGCGTTGCAGACTTTGGTTAAACAACCGTGACCTTTTAGTGAAATGTTCTATCAACATGGGACCATGTCTGGAACACTGACACTCACCTCTATCCAGTCCAATACAGATAATGTGTGTTAAGAACTTGTGCACATACTGGCAAAAGACCCAAACAGTTTCACATTTTTCCAATTAAAAACTGTCCTGGAAAAGTATTTCTGAGTAGCCTTACTTTTTTCTGGGAATAACAATATAATACATGCCTTGCCAAGACAGTAGACTGACAGTAGTGATGTGCCATAATCCTGAAAATAGGAGAGTGAAAACCAAGCAAAAAGAGTTGAGGGTTCTCAAAGAATAATTCTGGTTTATTACACTTTGGAAGGGAAAATGAACATGAACAGTAAAATATTTACCCAAACTGTCTGTTGTAAACTACTTACTGTAGTTGTGCACTCCCTGGTTGCAACTAATGATTATTCTCATTATTGACTAATCTGTCAATTATTCTATATTTATATTTATTTATTTATTTGATAATTAATTATTTAGTCAAAAAAATAGTGCCCATTGCAAGTTAATGGTGACATCTTTTAATGTCTGTCTTGTTTTGTCCAAACAGCAGTCCAAAACCAGAAAATATTTAATTTAATATTATTTTAGAGGAAAAGCAGTTTATTATGATTATCAGATTATTTGACTAATCATTTCAGCCTTAGTGAGCACACAGCTTTCCTGTGCAAAGAGGAATTATTGCCAATATTTCAAGTGTGTTCACTTTCAGTTTGATCTCCAAATAAATCTATACATACTTGATTAAGATGTTTACAACCCATCTGACTTCAGATATTACTTGGTGGTTAACAGTGTTATAATTATCCTGTTGTGGCCATTAGACTCTAAAAAAATATCTTACTGTATCTAACCTGAACTTTCCTATTGCAGCTTTAATGGTGAAGTTGTTGTTTGTTGCTGAGTCACTGGAAAAATGTGTGTAATTACAGCAGATGAGCAGTATACTGGATTGATAGTTTCACATATGATACATAGATGTTCCGTGATTGATTACTGAAAATAATCAATGGTGCATACGTTTTTAAAAACTTCCTGCACAATTATGCAAAGTGTCACATTATATAAAATTCACATAAATGCAATAAATTGACTTATAGAAATACGTGGATGTAATACAAATTGCACATCCCACTGATTGCTACATTGTACCATTGGCTCTGTCCACAGAGAGCACTAGGAGAGTTTCCAGAGAAGGAGCTTCAGCTACAGCAGATGGAGGTCCAGGGTCAGGAGGTTTTGGAGAGGACTTCAGAGGAAGGAAAAGTCCACATTATCAGAGACATGAAGCGTCTTCGAGAGTCCTGGTTTGCCTTGTACGACATGAGTCTCAATCTTCACAGGTACTGTAATACAAATGCATATTACAGAAACTTTGCTTCTGTGTTGTTCAGCAGTTAAGCAGTCCTTGTGTTTGTGATGCGTTAGACTTACAGGTGATGAGCTGGTGATTTATGAGAACATTTAACCTCTCTTTTTCTTTCTCTTCCAGGCTGCTGAATTGCTCCATGGATAGCTCCATAGATTCAGCCAAGGAGCCATCCACAACAACAACTCAAGACACAATGGTATTGTTTTCATACTTCCAGCACCTACAGGTTTATATTGTCTTTCTTCCTTTAATTTAATCTGTGAAAAAGCACTACAGCACCATGAGTGCCATAGGCTGTTAGTACAAAACCTCACCATAGCTGAACTGATCCCAAATTCATCCAAAATGCAGAAGTGAACTGAGCTGCTCTATGTATTGAACAGGTTTTTACTGTAACCGTACTTCTATGCTCACACTGAATGTTAACACAGGTCCCCTGATCAGTTTTGACAATTCCAATTAAGTTTTATTCACAAAACATGGCCGTGTTGACACGTTGACAAAATGAAAGGCAGTGTTACTTTGTGCAATTCTACTGTCGTAATGAGTTCAGAGCTTCCAGTGATGGATGTAGCTGTGTAGACATCAGTCTTGAGATGTTTATTCTGTCATCTTTCAAATACTACTTGTAGAGCATTGGTTAGCTTTGAATGGCTATAATCACCATCACACCCATTTTGCACTTGTCTGGCAGAACAATCGTTCTTGAAATAAAATAACATCAATGGGAAAACAAAGAGGCACAGAAATCTGCTGACAGATGGCTGCTGTGGCCAACCTTGCTTGTGATGGATTTGTTTACAATCGACACATCAGCCACTCCCAGCTCAAAAAGAACATGAAATGACTGCTGACTTGTTGATCATGTTGGTGTGTGGTCTTTAGTATTGTGTCTTAATTTTCAGGGTCTTAATTTTTATGAGTTGTCAAAGATGTTTGGGCTTTTACAGGGGAGCACAGGACAGTATGAGTCCAGGAGGAGGGAGTTTGAGGCCTGGCTGTGCAGAGAGAATGAACTCCTCACAGGGATACTCAGGTCCAAGGGAGCAACACTCAGTGCCAAAGAGCTCAAGATGCGACAGGACACACTCAAGGTGAATTTCAAATGGATCATAAGTAACTGTCACTATTGGCATTAGTTTCACTGCTGTTCATTTGGAAGACAGGTTAGTAGAAATTGATTAAAATCTCATTTACTACAGACCACACCGACTTATAATTGCTGGCCATTTTATAAAGCAAACTAGAGTTTGTTGACGTGTTTGATTCTGCATGCGTTTTCCTACCAACAAAACAGATATTTGTGTCCATTCAGATAAGTACATTATGACAATTAACTTGACATTTGTTTGAATTTCACCACAGTGGATGTCATAACTTCATTTACTTGTGGAAAAGAAATGCTAAGGGTACTCTAGGATACTTTAGGGGCGCATCATGGCCCACCAATATTCATACTCATTCACAAATGGAGCATAGCATTAGTTCAGCCAGAACTCTGAAGTCTTGCTTGTTTCCACTGATTGGCCTCAGCTGTTTTCAATATGCTTCACAACCACTGACTCATCCACAGCTGTGTGGCTGGTAACATCCAATCACATTCATGCAGGTGTACGCCGCAGACATTTTAACCCGACACTGGCACAGTTCACTCTGCTGATTACACTCTTGCCAACACGGTTTGCTGCTGCAGCTGACTTGTCACTGCTCCTGGTTTTGGATTTTATTTAAGAGTAAATAATTGCGGTCCACATTCTGAGACCCAGTGTCAGCTTGCTCTTAATCAGCCGCCAGACAGAACACAGGACAGAAGCTGAGTTTTCCTGTGTTTGCGGTCAGATCATGACCACTCCATCAGGGGGCTGTTCATCAGATTACGACTTGCCATCATGACAGGGTATAAGCTAAGTGTCTGCTGCTTAGCTGCTTATGCTTCAGTCATTGTAATGTGGATTAATTTGCATAGGTTAAAAATGCAGCAGTGGAGCTCATTTCTTGTGGTGTTGTCTGGCGTGTGCTTGTCTTCTTGGTAAAGTGATAAATTATATACTGTATGGGCTGAACTGCTTTTAGGCATTTTGTATCAAGATACTGTTAGTATCTTGCCATATGTTCATCTGTGGGTAATCAATGAGTTACATCTCAGATGAGAAGGGCTTTGCTAGCATTCCAGGGGAATGGCAACATGCCTGTTGCTTATAGGTTAGGTGTATTTAGTTTAGAATATTTCCCTTGGATCAGGATGCTATTAGTATCCTGCCACATGTTTATACGCGGTTGGCCAGGATGTCGTCAGATGAGAAGGGCTTTGCTAGCATTCGAGGAAAATTGCACCATACTGTTGCTTAAATTCTGGGTGGTGGATTGTCATGGCTCAGTTGTTTTGGGGGTTTTAATGCACTCAGTAATACTTATTAAGCAGGGAGCAGTCAATTTGTTTTGGGGGATTAGCTCTCTAAGCAGAATTGTCATCACTGCTCTGAGTTTTTTGAGCTCCCTCAAACAGCAGAGCCTTTTTCCACCAAGTCTAACTGTATAACCATTTGCTATGAATGGTCATTCCTTGAAGTAAGTGTCTCTGACTGAACTGTTTGTTGAAGGTATAAAGTCTTTTTATTTTAAATCCCTGTAGCCATCAAACAGCAGTAGCAATATGTGTTGCATCTGTAATCTCTTATTTTGCCAATGCGATTTGAGCATTTTTAAGTTCGGCTCATTATTTATCCAACTCTTCCAACACTCAGGAATCAAACGGCAACTGACCTTCTTTGCTGACTCAAATTTATACAGGAAGATCATTAGGAATATATCTGGCTTTTTTACTTTAAGATAATCTACAAACTCCATTTCCTCTGGATAATCCAAAGACCTTCTGTTGTGTTGGCAGGATTCCTGCAGGGAGTTAGTGTATATATCATATAAGTGGCCGGACAATTGCTTTTCTCATTACAGCAGCATTAACGAACTTATTGTGCACATTTAAATGTACCCTGACATGACCAACTAGGCCTAGAGCTGGCAGTGTTTATCACTGTGTGGTTAAGCAGTTGAAAGTTCAGATTTAAAAAGTCTTCAGTGAATCACCACTTAACAATAAGGTAACTTGCAAAAGCTGATATCAGGTTTAATACCACAAAGAATGATGTAATGGATCCCATTTTACAGACAACTTAATGGATGTTAATATCAAGAATACGTTCAGGATAATACACTGGGATATAACTGATGTGAAGGTACTGCTCAGGTCTCACTACCTGCTTGTGTCCAGAGGGCACTGCTCACTTGTGTTGTCAATATAAAAGAAACAGTATGCAGAGACTTCTTCTTACAGTGTTGCTATGAGGATGTTATTATCTGTGTTAACATGTTACAGTTCCACTTATATGTTGGTCTGCAAAAATGCAGCCACATGTCAGGCAGTGATAAGGAACCATGTTTAAACGTATGAATAGATGAGAGTAGAAAACGGTATAATCCATGCACTGGTAAATCCTCCCAAAAGCAACACATATAACACTTCACAGATGTGGTGACTCTTTCTGAGAATGGGTCTTGTTATGTTGTTTTTTTTTTTTTTGTGAAATTAACTAAACTGAAATTTTATCAGGGCCAAGCCAATATTGGCATTTTTAAACCAAAAGCAACACTGACCTTTTCCACTGCAGGAACTTAATCGAATGTAACATAATGTGTCCACTGTCTCTGCTTTTATTTCCACTGTTATCCATCAACTTTCAGGATGAGTTCCTGAACTAAACTTGGGCACTGCTCAGGAGGTGGCACTAATTTAAAAAAAAAAAAAAATCCTGGTACTTTACTTGGTGCAGGACAACCGATTCTTCTAATAGGAAGAACAGTGGAGAATGTTTGTTTTATTAACCAAGATGTCAGAGGAGCTGGAGGCAAAAAGATTACTCCACTTGTGGCAGAAATGGGGATACAACACACAGCCAAACTATGTAGGGAAAAAATTTAAAGGACCCTTGATTCTAGTAAAATAAAAGATGTGCACCGTGGAGCCAACTGAAAAAGAGGTATGACGTGCTGAATGCTGTTTTGGGCCACTGAGCCCAGCAGTAACCTTGATTCAGCGTAACTGTTACAGAAAATCAATGTCTTTCCCACAACCACTTACATCACCCACCTCCTGAACAGCATATAAAATACCTTAGTCGGTCCTGTTGCCTTTTTTAATGGCATTTATCCAAAACATCCCAGTTTTTATAAAATACAGGGGAAACACACAAAGCTTGTATCAAAGCCTCACAAGGTTCTTAGAAGTTCAAGTTATGATGAGCCCCAGGTCATGGGTGGTTCCTGCAGTGAATAAACTACTGGAGGACTGGAGAATCAAGCTGAATAAACAGAGGAGTTTACTTGATTTGCAGTTGCTTGTTCAGGGATGAATGGTGTGTATACTTTGTGTTATCTTTGTTTGATAGGTATTCAAGGTTATTAATATTCTGTCTTTTAGCTTTCTAAACTTCCAAACTTGTAATATATTAGAAGTGATAACTCTAATTGGATGAAACTTGAATAATTACCATAACCACAGTTTTTCCCCACAGCTATAGGCACAGTTGTTTGAAGCATGCTGCTCACTCTGAAGGTTTGATTGCTGGAGCATCTGGAAAAGCCAGAGCAGCCATTGTGTTAATGTATAAAAGAAACACAAATATACTGTACAGTTTGTTTTTTCTTTTGTGTTTGAGAAAGAGTTATCTTGATCAGTCAGTATTTTCAGATGTTAACTTTTTAAACTAAATTTATGTTATGTTTAGCCTCATTATACATAAGCTGACTTAAGAGTAACTTAACATCAAGCTGAAAAGCACTGTGTCACTGACATCTTGTGGTTAAAAGTTTCAATTGTGTTGCACCTGATGCTGCTTGTTTTTTCTGAACTTGAAAAAACAGACACCAGAGACTTCCTGTTTTAGCACAGTATAGATAAAGCTCTCTGCTGTGTCCTGGTGCAGGCTCTGAGGGCTCGAGTGACCTGGGGTCAGGAGCAATTCCAGCTTTTGCTCCAAGAGAGTCAGGGCAGTGAGGCTGCTTCTGGACCAGCAGAAGATGTGGGTCTGGAGGAACTTCGCTACCGCTGGATGCTCTATAAATCCAAGCTAAAGGATGTGGGAGATGTCCGGGCCAGGCACAGTGCCAAGGTGAGTGGATTGCCACCAGAGAGAGCTGACGCTCTGTCACTGTAGAGTCAAACCTGCCTGCATTTAAATTCACAGAACATTCCTTTTTAAGGCTTTTGGTTTATGCATGCAATAATCCTAAATGGTATTTTAGAGTATTCTAAGGCTCTGTTCATGAGAAACCTGGCAGTCTGAAGCCCAGCTTCCTTTTATTGCTATTGTATTAAACACCAAAATCATAAAGTTCACTATAGTTTCTTTAGATTTTGTCACAAATGTGCACATTGTCTTTCCTGTAAATTGGTTTATTCAGACTTCTGTGTATGTGAGCCGGTGTGCATGTCTGACTATGTCTTTGGTGTCTGAGTGATGTTTAGTCAACCTGTCTGTGAGTGAGTGATGTTGGTGTGCTGTCAGTCAGATTCAGGCTCTTAACAACCAAACATCATCTCTTAACTTGACCAAATGATGTCAAAACATAAATGTAAAGACAAATATGTTTCATTTGGTTTTGTCTGTATATTTAGAAACAATGGCTTCTCAGTCTGTACCAAAGTGCAAATGCATCCAGATCAGATTTAGAGATATACAGTATTTTCTTCTGTTTGAGCGTTGAGTGGGATTGAATGTGCACTTTCACTCCGGTCCAACCACAAGAGCATTTTGCCTTTTTAATTGACAGCTGAGAGTGGAGAAGCAGCCAGGAAACAAGGGGGAGAGAGGGGGGCATGACATGCAACAAAGGTCCCCAAGCGGAGTCAAACCAGGGACATTGCAGTTATTTGGCATGTGCTGTAACCATTCGGCTCCCAAATTAGTATATTTTAATGAATATTTTTGCCTTTATTGATCGTAGACTAATGTAGATATTATAGTGGTTAATTATGCATTAATGAGCTTGGGTCCTTGGGACAGGTGTTTGCATGTAAACACTGATACAGAAAAAAACTCTTTGAAACATTGCTCCATTGTGCTACTAGAGGTCAGGAACTCCACAGGGTACCTTTTAACTGCTGTGTCTTCACTGTGATCTGTTGTCATGGTCTTAAGTGCACTGCTGATTTTTTAACATAGGGTGGCAGTGTAACATCATTTAGGCTCCTACTTGCACAGTGAGAGGGAAAACTAAGTGTACAGTTAGTTTGTTCTCATTATAGTGTTAAATGATTTACTTCACCAGGGTTTATGAAGCCCAATTAAAACAAACATAAAACAAAAAATCATATGATGTTAAGCGACACTGTGGGACACTTTAGCCTATTTTCAGGATCATTTATACTCATTCTGACTTTTTAGTTGTAAAATTTAAAGATTTACCTTTTTAATGAGACCAGAGTTATGACTGTAATCAAAAGGGTTGTAGAACAGTAACCTTCTTATTTTGGGTAGGTTATTTTGGGGCTTGTGCACAAAAATGGGGTGCCTGGTTAAACAAGAGGTTAAACAACCCACAGTGTTATGCAGCAACACAGGTGGAGCCATCTGTCTGTATAACAGTGTTTCTCAATGAGTCAGTATAGGGGCTGCATTGAATTTAGTGGTGAAAATGTCTCTTGATTGTTGCACATATTCCCTACTCCAAAATACCAGTGACTTGTTTGTGTAAGGCTTGCTGAGTTGTGGAACACAGTCAACATAGTGTATCGACTGACACATTTTGTCTCTCTGCAGAAGGTCCAAGCCAAACAGGAGGAGCCAGCCGTTGGAACAAAGGTGCAAAAGGTAACACCAAACTTAAATAGTTATCAGTATACATATTTCTCATATTTCTAATCTTGAGATTAGGATTACCTTGATTATTCCCTTGTTATCAAGCACAAAGCACTTGAAAATATCAAATTGTTACAAAACTTTCACATTCATTGTATTTAAATACTCTCATACCAAAGTCTTTTTCAAAAAGTCTTCTCTTGCATGGAAACAATACATTTATAGTTGCATGTAAACAAATTGAATCCCACAGTTGACTTGTAAAAGGGAGTGCTTGAGTTAGTGTACAGAGCTGGTAGAAGTCAAAGTTGTGATCATGCTTATTATTACATTTGTTAGGCATCCTAAATGTACAACACCAAAGCCAAGTGGCATGCATGCATTTTAATAACAGAAATAGCATTAGTTTCCTCTCTATCTTACTGATTTGATCATGTATGTTCATATACAGTTGTAAAATATAAGCAGTGTTTACTGCCTCCTGTATGCATGTAAATTACCTGCTAAAAATCAAAATGTGTTTGGGCTGTAGAGAGCTTAAAACCTGACCTGACCACCCAGGACTGGCAACAAGTCAAGCATATCAAACCAACCCCCCTCAACCCACCATTCATTCAGTAAGCAGTGGGTGGTGAGCAGATTAAAGAGTGCCACCCCCCTCTGCCGCCCTGTTGACCCCTCAGATGCCCCAGCTGAAACAGTCCTCTGGACATTCCTGACTCTTTTCACACAGTCTTTACAGGCTGAGGGTTCTGCTACTGCTTGCTTTCATCAGCTTTTATATTTAGGGGAGGGGGCTGAGTTTTATTGACTAGATGGTTTGTTGAGTCACGTCATTCTTTTTCTTTTCTAAAACACCAATGTAGCAGCTACTTACGTCTTTAACAGAAGAACTGAGGCTCTGAAAAAGCTCTCAGGTCTTTCTAATTCTTTGAGTCTTTTACATCTATTCACTTTGTAATGACAGGCTTGTTTGTGCTGCATGTCAGCTCTTGATTAACAGTCAACCGTTTTGCTACAGTTGGACTCCATGTAATCAGTCAGGCTAGTTTATCCGCCCTGTTAATTGTTTTCACTTAGTTTTTACTTGTCGTTTTCTTTTACACATGATCTCACTCTTATTAGAATCTTTATTTGCACAATTAACAAAACAAAAGAATACACAATGGATAAAACAGGATTGTGCAGGTAAGATGAAACAAGACTGTCTACAGCCATGCTAGATAAATGCTACTGCTATCTGTATGCTAACATGCTGATATTTGGCAGGTCATGTTTACCATGTTTACCATGTTCACTGTCTTATTTTAGCATGTTTTAGCATGTTTGCTAATTAGCACTAAACATAAAGTGCAAATGAGGCTGATGGGAAGTTTTGCAGGTATTTGTTCTGTCTTTTCTATTTGGAGCCAGGACCTTCCAAATAAGGAGTGCGGGGTGTTGCCTTTCATGCCCCGCTACCTGTCAATCACAACTGTCAATCAACGCCCACATGGCAGCCACCAAAGCTACTATAAGTCTTCAGATCTTTATTAACAAAGCAATAATTTCCAAAATGACCACCAGCAAACTTATTAGAGGGCCCAGATTTAGAGATTGAGACCATAATGACTTGTTGAAAAAAATGATTGACTCAGTATTTCTGGAGAGAAATTGAGGCTTTTTGAATGGGCGTCAGTTGGAGCATCTAGTGACCGTCGGTGGCATTGCACTTTAAAGTGCCTCCACATGGCTTTAGCCTCAAGCCATGGTAGTTGCTGCTTGCTCCCACTCTCCTGAAAAGGGAGAAAAGTAAAGAGTTCACTATCGCTATGGTAAATAGGAGCCTTTTATTTATTATATATGATGCTTTCGTAAATATTTCACGTTTGAGGTTTTGACACTCTGAAGTCAAAAAAACATGATTTAACTTCAGTATAAGTTAAGAAACGGTACTTTAAGTAAAAGCTGGTTGCTTTTTGTAATCATTTTTAACTTTTATAGGTACATAGATGCTCTCAATTGCACCTAAAATCTCACTGATTACATGATTGCTGTTCTGTAATAATAAATCATATTGGACACCTTCAGAATTCTAATAAATGCACATTGTAACTAGGTTTTTATAGATGCGCCTACAATTCTACACGTGTCTTCGTTTTCAAAAAGCATGGTTATTCTGAAAAAAATGCATATTACATGTGCATACATTCATATTTGAAGCTGATAAGAGTTTAAGAGGCAGATACATGGAAGTGATACAGAAAAAACAGGCCTGGGATTTATAGAGTTACTGAGAAAATAGCACCAGTTTACGGTGAAGACTAAATAAATGAGGCTGCTCTAAGTGTTGAGTTTCTGATTGATCATTTCATTGATCAACGAAACGTCGTAAAAGCGATTGGAAATATATTTATTTCTAATTAATTTGGTTATTTATTTGTTCCTGCTGGCTGTTTAAGGTCTGGTTGCTCTTGCATTGTGTGGGAGGTACAAATCCTTTTAGGTTAGAAAAAGAAGGTGGCATCTTAAATACTGCCTCATTATAATGACCAGCATCTTAAATAATAGTTATGTCTCCATAATGTGTACTCACTGATTCACAGTTTCAAATCATATTGAGAGCTGACTCTAGAAAACACACCCCTACCTTTGCCCTGTAGGTGTTTGTCATGTGGAGGTATGATTAGCTAGTTTCACTTCCTCTTCCATCAATCATTAACCTTTACACACACAGTCCAACACACTCTGCCTGTCTCTGTCTCTCTCTGTCCACAACAGAGCAGACAGGCTCACTCCCATCTGAAGTATTTGAATACATTGTTAGGTTTCATTTGTGTTCATGTTTCTTTCCTGCTGCTACCATTTTCCTCCCCACTGTGAGGCATGGCCACCATTAAAATGGCTACAAATAGAAAGGGTTTGGTGTTTACTGAATGACACACATGGAGACCTGGAGCTGCAGCAAATGATTAATGTATTCATTGAAGCCTGTCTGACATAGTTACAGGTTGTCTGCAAGATCCATCAAGTTTTTTACACTTATATTGAATAATCATGCAAATATCATTGGGGAAACTTTTAAAGAAACTAAACTCTAAAACTGAATCAGCTGACAACCTTGAACTCAATTTAAAACCATTTTAGACTGTTGTCATAAGTTAAACACCTGCAAATGTCTATAAACATAAAAACTGTGAACATAATTGGCCATATACTGTAGTTTCTCATCATAATACGATTTTATATAATTATATATAATGTACATTTTTTTAAAATTCCATTGCAGCCTTCCCTTTATCATTTTCCATCTTTTCAAATGATGCAGATGATTTTTGCTGATTCGTACTAAGATTGTTGACGGTACAAAAGTTAAATTATATATAGTAATTGTAGTGGATGTAGTACTCATGAATGCTTTGGCGAGGTGTGAAAGATGATTTGGGCCATCCACAGACCTTTCCCACGAAGTAAAGGTCCAGTTAATTTTCTGCATAGTTTCGTTTTTGCTTTTGTTTTGTTTTTTGTGATCACTATTATTAATAATCTATTATTCTAATTTACTATTCTACCATGACATGGTGTTTCAGGGCTCTTGTGTATAAAGGCACTACAGTAGTTACCCTATATTAGTACTAGAATATGTCAGTATAGTGAATTTTCGCAAATTCTATTCACAAAACAATCCTACACAAACTCCCTGAAAGATTTTCCCATCTGTTGCTTGATCTACCCATGTTTGATGCTGGGCCTCAGAATTTTATCTTTGCAGGCAACTGATTTCTTTTACATAAAATAATTTCCAGTGAGGCAGCCTGATGCAGTGTTCAGAAGGTGAAAGATGAACGTAGGCGGTAAACATGATTCACAGTCTAAGAGAAATGAGGAAGAGTGTACAGGCCTCAGCTCATCAGTTTACTGTGGTACATGATGTTGCTAACTGTGTGGGTGAGCTTTCATCTGCAGATTTCCTACAGTTACCAGGGTTTCTCATTCTATCTGTTGACAAGAAACAAAGTCTTTTTTTTTTTTAAACATTTGTCCTGTTTCCACGCAGATGAATAATCACAAAATCATCATGTCATTGTTTTCATTCACCCTGATGTTTACTGATACCAATTTCAAAATATGCATCAAAAATAAAAAACAAAAAATACAGTAGCAGCACACACAGACGTGCGTCCTTAAAACAGTGCATGCATCAAAGACAAATTGTTCATAGTTTTCTTATTGTCAACAAATCCCATAAACAGACCAACACCAACAATGTGTTAGTAACTCTCGCAATACTTTTCACCCTGTCTGTCTCTCAGCTACAAGCCCATTGGTTCCTACTGAAGATGCAAATCTTTAAAAACAGCTCACAAATATATAGTTTAATTTTTTCAAAAAGGCTCCATAATTTCCTAAAACCCCTGGTCATTGAAGTTTTTTGCAAACCTTATTCAAACAGGAGGAAATAGTCCATTTGTTGGGGAGTATTTACAGCGGCAGATTAATCCACATTTGGTGTTCTAGTGGCAGCAGGACTGTGTGTGTGGGATTGAGTCAGAATAAACTACAGTGCGTGTGTGTGCGTGTGTGTATGTGTGGTAATGAAAGAATGTCACCCAGTGCAACAGTGTGGCTCATTGATGTGTGTTTAATAGTTTTTGGACAACAATGGTTCTCGTTAGTAGATTAATTCATTGTTGGCTTGGTCTGTTCATGGGATTAATAGAAAATCACCAGATTTATCCTTTAAGATAATTAAAAAAGCAAGAAGACAGTTGCCTTGTATATTGTTGTAGTTTTATTTACAAGATGCAGAGCGGCAGATGTCGTGTAAATAGTACATTTAGAAGCCAGTAGAGCAGAGAGAGACAGTAAGCTCTGTGGATAAATACAGTACAATGCAATGCATTTCCAAAAGGCCTGTCAACTTAATGATACAAATCCTAATGCAGAGTGTCAGCTTCACCATGAGTAATAAAACCCAACACAGTCAACTGCATCCAGTGGCTTAAGAGTGGAAGAGATAACATGAAGGTTCAACAAAATCTTTAACTTAGATTTTGAGTCCTTTTCTGTTTCTTTGGTTAATATTTAAGATGTGCCATTTGCTTGAAAGATCATTTTTACAGTTTAGGTAAACTTCCATCAGTTCTGAAGGAGATTCAATCACTGCCTTTTTTGTAAGTAAGAAATAAATGTGCAGAAACAAAATCTGAGTTGATACCTCAAATTACGTTTGATGGCATTTATTTTTAATATGGTACATGGTCCCATACAAATGAAGGAAATTCTATTTTAATAAGTTAATAAATAATAAGATAGATTGGAAACCACTTGATGATGCCTTAAGAGTGTTGAGCTTGTGATGTAGTTCTCTTTCATGTTCACTTTTGCGCCAAATACACTTATTGGCTAATAAAACCGTCACTGTTTCATTAAATGGTGTCTCTTATATTACTTAACTTTATGGGTCTGCCTGGAAGCCCTATTTCCTGCCTCTGCTGAATAAAATAGATAAACAAGACTATGGGAGATATTTCCTAAGCCTGTCACAAATAACTGTCAGAGGCACAAAATTTCTTTTTTTTTTTTTTCTTTTTTTTTTTAAATTTTGCAGGGCATTTATAAAGACTACAGATGTAAATGAGCCCAGCCACAGTTTATTTGATTTGCATGAAGCGCCACTGGTTAAGATCTGATATCAGACTGTTTTGATGCATGTTCAGTTGTCTGGAAAACGCAAAGGAGAGTGCAAAGGAATTATTTCTACGCTGCTGAACATTGAATATACCGTAACTGGTTGAAGAGATAAGATATACTTTATTGTATAGTATCAGACATTTTCCCTGGGCTCAGCATTGCTGCATCCCAAAACATTTATCTCCCAAACATACTTGGTAACCCTTCCGTTTATAGTCCTCTAATTACTAAGTATTTAACCACTAAATATATGGTAAATTATAGTATATTATTTGGTAATTACCACTGGTGATAAGTAGGTAAATACAGAGAAACTATAGCTGAAATACAAAGAAAAATCTCCACTATTACCCTATCAACTAACTAAAACTTAAATATATAATACTAAAAATATATTTGACTAGTGCTGAGTTTTGTTTTTTTTTAGGATATAAAGGCACCACTGTGCCCCTGAAATCTTTGTTTTAAAACTTCGGAGATCCCCTGATGTGTCTTCAAACATTGTAAGCGTAATCCCTTTGCTGCTGTCCATACCTGGCAGTAATTTTTACAACCCTGCATTCAATTCAATTCTAAATAGTCTTTAATTGTGACTGTGCTATCCCAGTCTTATTTATAAAAATGTTTTCAACAAAGGTTGACAGTTAAACAATTGATAAATTAACAATTGGGGTCTACATAGAATGAATACTAATAATTTTAGTGATTCCTGACCTGTCCATAAGCACCGCCCTTAGTCTAAACTACATTTTTCCCTCTGCTTTGGCTCTCAGGGCAATAAGGTGATGGGGATGTTTGTTCAGTCTATGGTTCTATTCAACAGATATGCTTTATGTAAAATCATAAGGTGTGTTGTAAGCTTTGCAGCCTGTTGGCTGTGAGCTTACAGCTGTGTGTGTTAAGCGTGCAAACAAAATACATTGATTTGGCAAAACTAAAAAAAAGAAAACCGGCTAAATTCCCCCAAAACAAGATTACAGTGGTTCCAACAATTTCCAAGTCATTATTGTTAATATTGAGGTTTTTTGTGGACTTCTGTGTACTATTACAGGCTGCAAGAGTAAGGATACATCTGTAAGGCAGTGGTAAAATGTAATCAAGTACTTTTACTCAAGTACTCTACAAGTACAATTTTAAGATACTTTTACTGAGTATTTCCATTTTATGCTACTTTATACTTCTACTCCACTACATTTTGGAGACAAATATTGTACTTTTTACTCCACTACATTATTCTGACAGCTTTAGTTACTTTTCAGATTCATATTAATACAAATTAGAGACTCAAAAGTAATGGGACACTCATCTACTAAATGTTTCTCAGGCAGCTTCAACATTATGGACTAACGTTGAGCCTGGCTCTTTAATGTCGTAACCTTAAGAACAAAACATGTGCAACTGTCCACATACTTATGGTCGGGCCTATACTACAAGTCTCAACTTTAATTTGAGTAGGTGTACGTGTGAGATTATGATGTCACGTGTGAAACCAGGTATGAATTATCTCTCAAGGGGACTCATAAAACAGTTTCACAGATTTTACACCTTCTCTCTCAGATTATAAATTTCAGACAGTTTCCTGTTGCAGTGGTCAGTCTGTGGTAATAAATCGGGTGCAGCAGATATTTGTATGAATTTCCATCCTCTCCTCTCATATTCTGCACCTCTAAACAGAACACACTAAAAAACATATTGCAGGCAGTTTTCAGTGCTGTTGCTTTTCTTCTATTTTATCTGCGCAAAACCTCAGTGGTGCTTTAGTAAATCAGAATAAATGCAATATAACTGTTTAGCAACTTGAAAAAGGTCAATACCCTCTAAGGCCGCATTCAGACCAAATCCGGCAATGCATGAAAAACTGCAGCCCTCACATTCATTTGAATGGGGGCAGTGCTTTTAAACTGCAGCCACCATCCAGCAAGAAATTAAACCAGACTCAACTTTTGCCGAAACGCAACCCAACGTCACGCTGCACTGGCCAATCGCATACATGCAAGCACACACTCTTGGTGGATTACTTTGTAACATGAAGCCATATTTGGCTGTTTACCTCGTGATCATCGTGACTAAAGATAAGCAGTTGCCACTGTGATAACTTTCTGTGAGTGTTACAAATCCTCAAATGCATTACTCTGTAACTCCAACTTGACTTCCTGGATGATATTTCATTGTCTCATTGGTACCTCAAACAACATGCCCCCACCTTTGCATCTTTGCATTTGATGATGCTGTATACATCACATATATGTATGTGTGTTAATGTGTGTTGCATTAACGCTGTGTTGCTGCTGATGTTGCAGAAGCCTGGGTTGCTGCAGCGGGTGTGTCGACTGGCTCTTCCTCTGTGGCTCTTCCTCCTGGCTCTGCTGCTGCTGGCCTTCCTGCTGCCCCTCATGGATGAAGGCAGCAGCTGCTCCCTCTCCAACAACTTCGCCCGATCTTTCAACATCATGCTCCGCTACGACGGACCACCACCCACATAGGAAACCTCCTGTGAATGGCACAAGATACAGTAACATCTGATTTCACTCCCTACAGCTACTTGTTATGTCTATAATGGACCATGGTTTATGGTTCATTGTAATAAATGTTAACTGGACTACTTAAGATGTCTCATTCCCCTGCCGCTGGACCATCATGTGTGATTATAGCATATGACAAACAGGACAACACAACTCTCAGTTCAATCTAAAGGCTGTGCAACTTCAAACTCATCAATGTTCCTTTGCCACAAATGTGATACTTATTTTAAGAGCTGCCCATCTCACTATTTAATAGCTTTGCTAATAACACCAGTGAATGGCATTTTTTTCCTGCTTTAGTATCATCTCTACAAAGATGTACCACCACCTATGAAGGAAACAACAACCTAGAATTAACATGCACATCTGCAAACATCAAATCCCACATTTCCCTGCTCCTTCTGCGCATTCTGGACTACACCGTCAAATGTCAGCCCCCTCTGAACATCCCATCCCATGCTTTTTTGCAACTTCAATATCATGATCTATAAACAATATGTCAGACTACCTATCATGAAGGATCAATAAGACTCCAGTAGAACTACAAATCCCATGCTCATTCTAGGAATTTTTAAGTACTGTAAAACATTATCCCACCGTATCTGTTTAGGCACTGACTCGATTTTTCTTTTACTCATTTTAACAAGGTTTTTTTTGTTTGTTTTTTGTATAACATACCAACTTATCATGTTATAACGAGTACAAGATATAACGGTGTTGTGTAACAACAAATGTTTTTTGATACAAGAAAAGATTCTTGTTAAACAACAATTTGGTATGAAAAAATGACAACATGAAACTGTTACAATGAGAAACACCTCAGCTCTTCACAACTCTGTACAGCTCCTCTGACTGTCATAATTAAGCCTAAATTCCATTTGGTAGGGACTAAAGATGAAATATATGTAAAACCTGAGGAGACACAAATGGAAACCTGGTTAATACCACTGGCTTAGTGAGAATGCTCAGAGCTCAAAGTCCTTATTAGCCGACTGGAATTCATCCTGACTGCTGGTCGTTTGATTTATATCACACTATACATGGAATGAGACATGGTACCCCCAAGACAGAAAATAAAATTAAACAAAGCCAAAGTCAGTGGAGGTCCATGTTTTACAAACATGGAACATGTACTGGAGGGTCCAAACCAAAGAATACAGCAGCAGGATTGGACGAGATACAGAAGCTAACAGTGCATTTCTGTTCTGCTCCAGTTGTATCTTATAAGATGATATTTTGCCAACAACTGATATTTACTCACAACCTCCAAGTGTTCCAGTGGTCCGGTTTGGAAAAACCAGGGTAGCAACATACACTCCAGTGAGATTCTTCAGCTGATGTTGTGCTAATCATATGTAGCAAAGTGAAATAACTAGTTTGCAAAGAACAACAAAGTGCAGGTATACATTTTAAATTATGTTTTAATCTTTTTTTTTTAAGATTTTAAGGTCAAGAAATTAACATGCGTGTTATTAGTATTATCAAATCAACCAGGACTGTCACTGTGTGTTCATACTGAGAGGAACTTGGCCCATGCTAATCCTTCTGCTCTGACTGTAACTGCAGACACTCTCTCTCTCTTGTCACAAAGACCTTAACAGAAAAATCTTGTATTTTCCTTGTCACAATGTTGACCTTGATAAATGTACTTTGAATTAATGTGTCAACATAGCTGGCAATCATACAGCATTAAAGCCCCAATGCTGTACAGTGCTTTTGGCCCTGATACGAATGTAGACTGTGGGCTCCAGTCAGTGTTGCCAGATAGGGCCATAAAAGTAGCCTAATTTTTAATTTTTGTCTTTTTGGCAAATCAGTCCTGTCGCTCCTGGTCATGTTTTATCAGTATAATAGTATATAGGTTTACCATCCTTGTCTACATAAATGGAATGAACTGCACAGCATACTGTTGAGCAGGTTCATGTTCCAAGGCTGGATTTTTAGTAATATGTGTAAGAAATGTTGATGTCATTTTGAACAAGGTTTTATTTCTAAAACAGAACCCTGAACTTTCAGTTTACCTCAGCTCTCTGCTGTGCATGCAGACTTTAAGAAGACAGTGTATTCTGCATAAATGAACACAGACAAATGGCACAGTCAGACAGAGAAAGAGAGACATTTTTTAATAAATAGAATTTTGAAAAGAACCTAACCCAAAACCAAACAGCCCACACTCCATCCCAGGGACAATACTTTGTTGGAACCTGTTGGGTTTGGGCTGGGTATCAAAACACAACCTGTAGAATACAAACTATGGGCTATACTTCCCAGCAAGAATTAACATTAAAATCTCTGCTGACCTCTTATTAAGCATCAATCCCAACAATGGGTGCAGTCTTTCCAATCAAAGTTGTTGAACAGTCATTGATCATGTTGTTCACAGTGTGGAGATGACTGGTTCAGTAACAGTTTAGTCCAAGCATTACACATGAAGAATCAGAAGCACACGATCTTTACTCTCACAGTGTTGATGCCATTTTCTGATAACTGTCCAATGAACTTGAATGTACTGAAGCACCAAAAATCCCTTTTAGTTGATCTATTTGAGAGTACATGTATACACTCAAAGATGTTTTGTCTTCTCAAATGTGAGACTAAGAGTTTTTAAACCTTTTATTTTTATCCTGTTAGCACTGATGTCATGACAGCTACAGTAATCTGTGACTACTGATGCAGGAGTGTTGATGATGCTCATACTGCAGGTCTGCTCATGTGTCAGTAGGGTTAAAGCAGTTTTCCTTTGTTCTTTCTGTGTACCTGTTTTTAACTGTAAAACCATCTCATGACAGCGGTTCCAGTTGCTGTTCTTATATGGAGGTGCTTATTTTGGCTCGAGCACTGTGATTGGTCTTGTTCACAGCCTGAACCACCATTGAAAACAATTAGAAAGCAATCTACCGTGGCCCCTGACATGTTCTTGGACCGCAGTGTGCTCCTGATGCCAATGCCCAAGCTGTAAAACTTGAAAACCAATGCTAAGTCTGGCCAAACACCTTTTTTGTGCAAGCCCAAAATAACTTCCAACCACTTTTTAATCCTGCATCCTCTCACTCTTTACACCACCCACACACCCCAAAAACACACACAAACACCTCCACACACCCTCACATGCACACTTTCTTTCCCTGTTTGGCTGGGTTTGTGTGTTCTATTGACTTAACATGTTGCCGTAGCAACAGCGACCAACTCAAGTTAACCTATTAACATCTCCTTATCAAACAAGAGTGTTTGTTTGCTGCAACTCCACAAGTAGACAAGCATGAATTTAATGTTAAACTCAGAGCACAGGTGAAGACACTTTCACTTTTAAGATGTTACAGTTAGAATCAGTAAATTGTCATCATGTTAGTTCAGACATAAAAGTATAAATCTCTCTCTCTAAGAAATGAGACACCTCCAATAGCCTCCACACTGTTTTTATTTGCCACCTTAGGAAAGTTTTGGATTGTTTTATGGCCTGAAGAGGTTTTTTTTTTTTTTTTTTCTGCACAGAAAAGGAAAAAGTCATGCTGTTATTTGTGGAAAAACAGCGTCGCAATGTACCCATAGTGCAACTTTGCAACCTATAACATCTTTTTTTTATCTAATTTACAAAGACACATGTCCTGTGTTGCACGTTTGCCTCTTGAACAAGCTACATGCTGGTCAGGCTAGATAGGTCGCTAAAAAGCTAGTTAGCTGTAGCACTTTGCACAGCCTAAAGAACTTACCTGCAGTTTAGATGCTAACTGGTGTGGTCCTTACTACCACTGCTAACAAAATGCTGTCTGTTCTTGACTTGTAAGACCAGTTACTAGCATAAGTTTGTTTGACAGCTGAGCCACCAGTGACATGACAACACAATGCAATCCAATATGTAACAGCCCACCCAACTCATCATCACATTATATTTGAAACGGATAACTGTTGGGTGTAAAATGGCTGAACACTAATGCTAAGTTTTTGCAAATTGCTGTCTGTTAAGTTAGCTTCCACAGACTCCACTCCCTCCATGAATCCTGCACTGAGCAAAGCGGCACGTGCAACGCATGAAGTGTTTTTACCTCCATCACAGCATCTCTACACAGGAGGTGTTTCAGCTGTGTTTTTGAGTTGTTCATCTCTATACACGTCTGATGGAACCTTATGTGCATACCTGTGACCCAAACTGTATTTTGACACTCCAAGTCTATTTTCTTCTGTTTCATGAACATAACTGTTAAAACGCGGGTGACCTACACTCAACACTGTGCCTGAACACATCCTGTGTAGACACAGATGGAGGACTGAAGCTGCTGCTGCTCTGCTAACATGCTGCTTTCACTATGCAGCCTGTGTAGACATTGACAAACCTCAATCTGTGTGGACAGCCTGACAACATGTTGTAAAGAGTATGACCATTGTTGCCCTGTCTGCTATTGGCTGGTCTTTAGTGCCAGGTCATGCCATACTACAAGAATACTTGTTTCTGTTTGGCTGCAAGTGTCCGTCAGTGTGTTTCAGGTGTCTAAAACATAGTTCTGGTCAACATCATTAACCCTGTGGTTCCTGACAAGGTAGCAGAGAACATCACCATGGTGTCTCACAGGTTTGGGTAATCTTTAAATGATAATTCTGCTTTATTTATTACAACTGGGGTCCGCCTGTATTTCTTGCTTGTGTGATGTCAAACCAAGTTGTAATAAAGCAGAATTATCCTGTACATGACATAAAACAACCAGGTTTATGGGAAAGATGGTTAATATCAACACACTGTAGCACTAACAACCCCACTGCTGTGAGACGGATACTTTCAGTAGTGTTGATGGTGTTATTTGTACGGCAATCACTTATTTTGATGATGAGGTTTAATGTGTAAATGTGCTACAAGTCTAGCAAGTCTACCACATATTATTGAAGGCATACAGTTATCATGGCCTTGAAGCTTAATTTCAACCATCCAGTTAATCAGCTGTACTCAGTGCCATAACCACATGTATGAATTCACAATGTAACTTTATTAACCACTTGTGGCCAATGTACTGTATAACAGTTATATAACATAAGTTCAGTGTAAGCTGTAGTCAAAGTCCTGTCATGTGTGTTGATGCTGCAATGTATACTGTATCAGAAATGAGACTCCATGTTACTGCTGCTTATTGCACTGCTCTACTCTGTCTTCTATTATGCATGTATCCCTTTATAAACCTATGCAATGCCTGGCTCAAACTGTACATTATTATGTGTCCATTGATACTTTATGCAACATATGAAGTGACTTGAATCTCCTGAGTAGCCTACAGCTGGTCCTGCAGATACAGTATGTGTGGACAGGAATCCCGTCAAATTGTCTGACTTTACTTGTTGTGCAAACATGTCTGATGTCAGATAGAGGTATTGATTATGAAAATGCTCAGATAAAGAGTGAGCTTTTTTTGTAAAATTATGCAAGTCTATTTTATTAAAGTTTTGAAACAGAGTAGAAATGCTTCATATTGTTCAAGAGGCTGTGTATTTAACTAGTGTTTTTTATTCTGATGAAATAAAAATACAATTGAAATACTCTCTGCTGAAATTTGTCTTTAGACTCCTATTCTCCACCTTCTTGATACATGAGGACTGACTCCTGGTCAGACACTTTGACCTGAAGTTCAGGTTTTGTAGACAACTGCACAAAGTCCATTCATGAAGACTCAGATGCAAGTGAAAGCTCCAGAAAAAACTAGTAAGCAGACCTTGTCAAACTACTATTTTTAAGATGAAGAATGAACACACACCCAGCTTTGGAGTTGTTTGAAGATGATTTTGACACAGTAGTCTCCCCCTGCGTCCTGTCTTTGTGCTAAGCTAGGCTAAATCTGTACTGGGTGCAGAGGATTTAAAGTCATATTCAACATCTTATCTGACTGGCTCCTGCAGAACACATGTATTTTCCAGAATGTTGCACTGCACCTTAAAAGCTTGAGAGAGACTAAATCAGTCGAATGGGAAACCACGAAGAGCCCATGAGTCGTGCTGCCTGCTTCCATTTGCAGCCTGTAATAACACTTCATGGCTCAGCTGAAGGTTGTGCTAAACACTAAAGCAGGGTTTTTGATCATGGTGGCCACATGTTTGAAAAGCCCAACCTGAGCAGCTCACATTGTTGAAATAAAATTTTGAAACTTTTTGAATCATTTTTACAAAAATGTCATTTTATTATTTGACCTCCACATTTTAGATCATTTGTTTATGGTACAAAAATGCTAAACCTGTAAGTGGGGTGAGTTCATATCACCTGAAATTAATGTCATAGTTAATTATCACATTTATGTCAGTAATGATTGAATGAATTAAATAAATCGACCTGTGCAGACATTCTTAATACTCAGTGGACCTCTAGCTGATTCTTTGTACTGAACAATCAAAAAATGTGGATTTTGATTGTGTAACATTTATGTAACATATTTAACACATATTTGTCATTAACCCTTTGAGGCATTTGTTTACTAACATAGTAACATAAAGTCCTATACTGTTATGGCTGACATGATCTAATTACCTTTGTGGGATGTTTAACACAGCAGACTGCTGCATCTGAAACATCCTGCTTCAGCCTCCAGACTGTGGTCGGGAAAAAAAGTTGAGATTTCTTTACAAGTTTGGGGTTAATTAGTTAGTTAGTTAGTTAGTTAGTTAGTTAGGGCTAAGTTTAAACTTATGGGTTAAGCTTCATCAGTAGAGACTGGACAATTACAGTCACACAGTGTAAGGGGTGATCCCACAGCAGCAGGAGTGAGTGTGATGCAGTATTGAACATCTGCCAGGGTTAAACCTCTGTGTGACAGTGGACCAAATAAATCAAATTGTGATCCTGTACCTCAGGTGTGTTTAGTGGTGTGAAATTAGAAAAGCCTATGGCCCATATTTACCGCCCCAATATGAATCAGGAAGTTGGCTCATAAAGCCTTCATTTCCTGTATGTCTTCTCTGATGTATCCTGTTACTACCTACTGCAAATACAGTCCAGTTTCTCGAGAGACATCATTACAGTCTCATCCTCTAATCTACATGCATGCGTCTGTTTGTATGAGTGTTCTCGTTGAGTGTCTTGCTGAGTGTTTATGTGCTTCTATTCCCTGTGTGTGCAGCCTCCTACGCTGCTCTCACCTCGGCATCCCAGCCAGGCCCACCGAGCTGTGCTGCAATCTGGAGCTCACACTCTGCCAAATGCACGAAGCAAAAATACCAGAGCAGCCTCTCTTCCACACAAGGTTCAAGTCCTCATCAATCCGCAGCATTTCCATAAAAACATCTTTTTCTGCTCTCCAACTCTTATAGCTGTAAGCAAACTGTCATTCAGTTCATCAAAGTGTTTCACATGTTGTGTTCTACACTCATCTCACTGTCGTGTTTTTGTCTGATTTAAAGTAAGTGAAACTATCACCACAACATTAACCTCAAAAAACAAAACTAACACTGAAAAAATATCTGTGGTGACATTTTGTCTTAATTAGATGAAAATGCAATTTCATGGTGATATTCTGATGAATATGGCCGCCACTTGTCACAGCATATGATACAAGAAGATGACTAACTTAACATATTGTACATATTGACACATCAGGTAGAGGAATCCTTAGTTAGCAGTTAGCATCAGCAGTGATAGCAACCTTGAACAAACATAAAAGACACTGAAGCTTCATTAACAGAAACTCTAGTGATAACAACAAGGAAGTGCTCCGACTCTGTAATTTTGTTCTTTTACCTTCCTGTCTGCACCAGAAGTGAGGAAGTGTCGCGTTGTGTTCTGCTCCTTGTGATCACCTTGTGTCAACATTTTAGCAAATATCTGACCAGTTTTATAAAATAACCTACAGAATGAAGGACTGAAAGAACATGAGAGACTTTCTTCTACAGCAGTCTGACAAACATCGACTGCTATTTACACAGCGGTGCTAATTAGATCATTTCTCCCACACAGCACCGTGATCAGCTGCTCATGTTGTCATGACCAACAAAGTAAAAACCATCTGGTTTAGTGATTATTTGTGAAGAATGTAAATAATGGTAATAATAACCTGTGTCATCATACTGATATGTTAGCGTCAGAGCTCTTGAATATTTTCTCCATAGAAACAGCTGCAGCAACACAAAGTAAGCTGCAGTGGATGTGGTGGTGTCTGGACACATGACCTCAAACATATGTGTTCCCAACTATAGGAAATGTATAGCAGGCTGTGTGAACATATCTGGACCAAGACTTTTCATTTGTAGCCAGCAATAGCAACCAGAAGTTAAGGCAAAACAGGAAATGGAACATGCAACAAAATGGTGGGCTACATAAGGTCAATACACAGAGTTAATATAGAACTTAAAATTGACACCTTCCCTGAGCAGGTGGAAGTCACTCCTTATTACCAGTGTTGGACAGTGACAGTAATGTGATTACTTTTTTCAGCAATGAGTAGGATAAGGGACTACAATTTGAAATTCAGTAATCACACTACAGTTACCAATCCCAGTAACTCCATTAATTTGACAGTTTGGGCTTGTTTGCTGTTAGACTACAGTAGGAGACAGACTATACCCCTTTATATTTACACTTGCTATTGTGCAGTACAATTGCCTTTACTTGTAATAGACAAGAACAGGGATGTGATTTCATGCTGCATTTACTTGAAATGGGAACTGCCACCCACACCACTAGGTTGCTTGTAAAAGAAACTTGTAACTGTTTGGGTGTTGAATTAAGCAGAATCTTTTACGTTGTGATAGACATTTTGAAATGAGATGAGAGATGTTGATGACTGCTGACTTATAAATAAAATCAGACAATGTTACCCTGATTAACATGCAATGTAACATATGTTAGAATTAGCAGAAGTGTTGACAAAGGTTTTGTTAGGTTCAGATATATGGTTAGAAATAATCATATAGCTTTTTCTGAATTAGCTACTGTATGTGATTTGTCATTCAGCCTTAAGTAAGAGCTCTTGAATTATAGATTGGCATCTTTTTTTAGCTCACATCCAAGTCTATCATTTATGATGTATCATCTGCCAATATTCACACAGGCATTTGTGTGCCTGTCTTAACACACGCAGTCACCACCACAGCAGGCCCATCAATCACCATCCACACACTTCACATCCCAGCATGCTCTACCAGTCGTAGCACAAAGCTAAACTAAATCACTAAATCCATTTAAGAGCATAAATTAATCTTTGCTTTTTGCACTTCTCAGTCTGTTTTCTTGGCAAAGATCCCTGCAACTTATTCAGGGGGAAATCATCCTCAAAGATCCCTGGGTCGTTTCTGCTTAAACATCCCTGGAACTTCATTAAGGACCCTTTGAGTTTCTCCTCAAGAAATCCTAGAATTTATCTCCTGAAAGATATTTGGATTCCTGGAAGCTCCAAAAAGCTTCTTCAACTTCTTTGCGGGGTGCTGGAATCCCTTCAGTGTTACTTGGAAATTCTTCTAATCCTTGGAATCTTAACACCCCTGAAACCTCCTTAAAAATCTCTTCCCTGGAAACCTGGATATTGTCCCTGGAAAGATCAGTTCCCTGGAAATTCTTCACAGGTTCCTGAAACTTTAGGACCCATAAACTTCCTTAAAGATTACTGGAACTTTTCCAGATATACCTAGCCTCCTCTTAAAGACTGCTGGGAATTCTTTAGAGATATTGGACATTTACTTAAAGTCAGTGTAAAGGAAAATCAGAGATTTATTTTTAAACATATTATACATGTTAGAAAATAATTGTTGAAAACATGAAAAGACTGTGAACTATGTAGTACTGAATTGTGGAGTTAGAGCATTAAACAGTTTTTCACCATTTCTGTGTTCAGGATTTTTTGGATGGGCCTGAAATGGTGGATCCATGACATAACGGAGTCATACTAGCATGACCCCTCCCCTAACACTATATAAGAACTAGCGCACCTTGGCATCAGCTGGGTGTGTAGTCTGTTGTTTGCTAGTGGCAGCATATAATTATTTCATTGCAAGCTAGTACCTTTGAACCTCCGCAGCATCCCCTACTCCTCATCACTTGAATCCTCTGCAGATGCAAACTTTGTAATGTGCCAAAGACTCATAGGCTCCTGAATGGAAGGGACTGGCTCTGGAGGGATAGTGTGAAGGGGAATTGTGAATTCCAGATTGGAGAACGTCCTCTGCCCCAACTATCCATAACAACAAGATCCTAAACCTTACAGTGAAGTTTTAGTATGTTTTCAATTCCAGTAGATTATCATTTTTCACTGTGCTTACTTTACGTTGTCTCTCAATACACCTTCTTCTCTATTTCATGACCAAAAAGGCCAAATTTACATTATGGTAAGACAGGATCACATGCAACAACCTAGTTGATTTTCATAAAACCTTACAATACACAAATTGAGTTACACAGAATATGACACAGTGTGCAATCCTCTTTAAACTCGGGGTCAAAGAGGACTCATTGATTCATGTTTGGGGCTTTCTTGTGTTTTGTAAAGTAGAGGATGACCAAACAGAACACAAATCATAACACTCAAACTTTGTACAGCTTTAGGAGGAGATTCTGAATCTTAGGTTTTTGAAAGTGAACACATCATAGCAAGCTATGTTATCCTGGAACTGTGCTGCCATCATTTAACCAATTACACAAGCAAGATTCATCCCATTCTTATTTGACTGCAGAGGAAACACAAAGAAATCATTTGTGAGGGTTAAGTGAGAGAACGACCTATACACCAACAGCCCTGATGGTATTAGAGTCTATTATGGGGCTCTAAATTGTTCTGTTGTTCTGACAGGTGGAAATGGCAGCTTCATTTTACACTTGAAATGGGCATTGGTTATTGTTTAGGGCAGCAACTAACAACTATCTTAATGATCAATTGATCTGTTGATTATTACTTTGATTAATCAGATTTTGAAATAAATCATGCAAAAATCAGTTTCCAGCATTAAAAAAACCAAAACACATTTTCTTAAACTATGCTTTTGCTTTAGATATTCAAACCATAGTATGGAACCAAAAAGCAAATCATCATATGTGAAAAAAAGCTTTTTTTAATTGCATGTCAATTCACATTGTTCACAAAGCTTGTTCAAGTTTTAGCTTAAAGTGCTGAACTGTTCACAAAACAAATACTTGTTAAAACTGAACACTTTAAACAATTAAAAAACACACACACAAACTGAATGCTAACAGGCTATGCCTTATTAAAAGGCATCAACAACAGGCCATGGAGTTAAACTGGAGGTAGACCGGTGCAGCAGAATGCACACCCCTCATACTCATTCACACATTTGTTCTTTCTGCAATCTCTTTGCATTGAAGTGCAACAATGTTAGCATGTCCACAAGCTCAGTGTTCAACCTGTCTCTTCTTGGAGAAGAGACGGTCAGATGGTGTTGACATGCCAGGGTAGGACTTTGCAATAATGACCAAGGTGGGCTGTCTATTCTCATTAGCCTTCCACCACTGTAATGTACTTTGGCAAGGGACCTATCTCCAAAGTACAGTATGTCAGGATTTTGTTCCTCACTTTAATATTGAGATCCTCAGCTTCCCCCTCTCTACTTCCTCCTCACTGCTGGTTTCAGAATCAAGGAGTGATTCCAGCAAAGAGAGAGGTGTTGCAGATATAGAAGCTATAGTGGTGGATAGCCTGTACCTGCACTTTAGCTTGCACATTAAAAACTTGTTCAGGTGTCAGAAACAAAATAGTTTTCTGAATCTTGAATCTAGATCAGAGGACAGGATCACTGTGTAAATCTTCTTTTTCCATCGCCAATGAAGCTCCTCCACAGCAGAAAGTTGGAAAGCCTGAATTGTAGCAGAGTCAAAGACAGCATTCTGAGTGGACTTCAATAACCCATTCATGGAGGTACAACAGAAATTGTGGTGTAGTTCTCCCCACTCTTAAACACAGTGGCACATGCAAAGGGTTTGAGGGCCATGGAAAGCTCTTCACGCAGGCTCCCCTGATCAGGTTTTAAATCAAGGTACCATTTGCCCCTCTGAGTGATAGTTGGGTCAGACAGTGTTGCAGTAACAGGCAACCCAATTTAGAATGTATTATTCCATCTTTTGCGTACATCTTGAATAAGCTTGTGCTCAGGTGTGTCCGTTTGTACCTGTTTTTCTTTAAGCTTCCTCCAGGCAAGCTCACTTTTTTTGAAATGTTCCACAAGACATCTTGCAGCTCCAGTAGCCCTTTCAATGACAGGGTGCTTTGGTGCAGCACTGATTGCCAGCTGCAAGGTGAGGCCTGCACAATGAACAGATGACCACCCATGCCTCTGTTCCAGTATGTTTGCTGCAGCCACAATACTAGCACTGTTGTCATGCACAATGTCAATGATTTTATTAAGAGGAATTTCTAACCTGACCACTAGATCATCCAACCACTCTGCAGTGTTTGATGCTGTATGTCTGTTCTCCAGTGGTACAGGGGTACGGCAGACTTGGCAGACAGAGTTCATTGTCCAGTTATCTCTGATGTAATTCCACGTAATGCCCAGGTAGGCTTCATTAGCAACATTAGTAACAGAAAACATTGATGGAATATTCAAGCCACTCTCGATTGTGATACCATGATGACATGGATTACCTCCATATAGTTTCAAAGAGATGTCTGGGTTTCTTCTCAGGTTGGACTTGCAAAGGCCCATCTATTCTCAAATCAATGTCAGTCTCCATCAGCCGCTTAGCCCTGACAGCATTGGTGTCCTCAGGAATTCTAACATAACCTACATCGCTGCAGCTTGGCTGTGTGTCAGGATCAGGGGCTGTACAGAGCTAATGTAAGCCAAATCATTAGCTTGAGCTTGGTTGTCACTGTCACAGCTTATTCCTGATGTGGATGCTGGACACTTTCCTATGACCATATTAATTTAATTCAGGGCTAAGTTCAGCATATCTCTTTTAGCGAATTAGCTTTGTTTCAATGCCAAAACAAAACAAAAAATAAATGTCCACATTAGTGTTGCCCACTGAACATCTCTATGTAACTATATGTTCAACCTTGTAATATAATTGATTGTCTGGTCATACAATGCAGATAGTTACATACAAGCAGTAGTTGGCTAGGCAGGGGTTGTTATCTATAGTAAGAAATGGTTATTTAATGCAAATTACCACTCTTTTGTGCCTTATTTTGCAGTATACCAATTTAAGAACAGATCTTTTAAGAGATTTTTCCTCTGGAGTATCTTCCCTGGACAGATCTGGTTCCTATGACCTCAATAATCCCTGGAACTTTTGGGATCCCTAAGCTTCCTTAAAGATCCTTGGAACTTTTTGAAGGATCTGCAGGCTTTTCTTAGAGTAAATATGTCACAGTTTCTTTTATACTCATTCACACATTTGAAGTTGAAGTGCAACAATGTTATCATGTCAATATGCTCAGGGCTCAGCCTGGCTCTCTTCTGCATTGTATCCTGGGGACTTCTTCAGAGATCTTGGTCCACCAGTCAATTCTGCAAAAGCAAACACCATATCATGTACCAAACTGTATCTTGAAATGTTAGCATTACACTATGACTCAAAAATATATAGAAATGTTGGTACTGAGCCCACTACAACTCACCAGGGTGATAAAATGTCATGGAGCTGAATACTTGGTATATTCCTGTAATTTGTTCTTTCCATTATTATTATCATTGACAAAACAGACTGAACATGTGCAGGCACTGAAAACACATGCAACATTTTGCATTTGACACAGGCATTCAGGGACAGCAGTGATTATTTGAGCAGATGAGAGTGCAGGGCGAGAAGCTGTGGTTAGGCTTAGCGCTCAGATTGATTTGTATTGGACAAAAGCCTGGTGGAGTGACATTGATTAGTCAGAGAGCTTTCAAAAGCCTCAGTACTGCAGACAGTGGAACAATGGTAGACAAATCCCAGTCTGTACCATTATGAAAGATTATAAGAACATTCTTGTTGACTCAGTGTAAAAACAAATATGTATTGCAACACCTTCACCAGGGTAATGCACTAGATCTTTGCTTTTCACCAAAAAAATGCCGAGCTTCTTTTATAGCTAAAATAATGGATTTGTGTTTCCTGTTGCAAGTCAGAAGACACTTCTGGTCATAAAAAGTAAGAACCAAAATGAGAAGAAAATGCAACAACTTGCTAGAGAGTTGCTTTAATTAACTTAACTTAAGCTCCTGCGTTCAGACTGAAAACAGTATTGTATTAACAACAATGCATGGAGCTGTGTTGTTGTGGGTGTATTGTTTCAGAAACTAGTGAGATGCTAAAATAAGATCCAGTAGAATTACATTTTATATGTATTTTGTTTGCCTTTGTTCATTTTAAAGGTTTTATTTCATATTTACTGATTGTGTTGCTGTTCCTGTTTTAGGTGCATCATGTTTGGTTGGCTTTTATTAAACTGATAAATACTATATACTTGGAATATATGTTAGTTTGTGTGTTAGTGTCTTTTATTATCATGCAAACTAGTTTCCCCAAATTTACAAAGTTATCTTTCTGTCTATCATCATGTTACACACAGTTTTTGGCTGCGTGGGGGCAGCAGAAACAAGTAGTGAACACAACTCTGACATATCATCAAGTGTTAAGTTGATATGTTGATCTTTCCACAAATTTCCACATCCAGCAGTTATGGAGCAACATTATCATTCATTTGGAGTCATGTTTGTGTCCACTTGGAGAATGTAAGTCCAATATTCACTCTCTTTTAGCTGTTTCTGCTCTCTACCAACTCCTGAGGGAAATATCTGGTTCTTTAGCTGCTAAATGCTCCACTATGTTCACCAGCTAGTCTACAGCTAACTGTGTCTGTTTGCCATTTGGTGCTGAGCAGGTAGTGTACAGTGGCTTTTTAGAGCTTTTTCTCTGAAAACAGCTGCCTGCTGCAGCCAAAAATGACGCTATGAGAGCGCTGAGAGTGAACCAAAACATTAAAGTTGCAGCTGGGCAGCTAAAAAATGAGCTGAAACTCGCTATAAAGCTCCATATAGCCGAGGGGAGCTGCAGAGTCACTGATAGACACTTCTCACATGACACATTGTCAATTCATTATAAAAATATTGATTATAGCTTTAAATGTATCTGATTGGCCAATGCAATGTGTTGCCAGATGATGATGCATAGCTTGCAGCAAACACTGAGCCAGGTTCAACATATTTTGCAAGATGATTTTTTTTTTTATAAACCAAAGCCCTCTGCGTCAGGATGTCTCATTGTAGTGACTAAGGAGGCTGTATTTTTTCTGATAGTGCAGATGACTGTCTGAAGTAGGCCCAAGTAGGCCATAACCCTGGAGTTTAACATGTCAGCAATGCAAGTGATGCAAGTGCAGAAGAAAGACACCTTTACACCAACCTCTCCACTTGCACACAAGACACTGGATAATGTAATAAGTTATATAATATAGAGCAAAAGTCACTCACTATGCTGTTTGTTCCATTCAACGTGTAGTGGGATGTAAAGTGAACATTGCCGCCTCCACTAGCAGTATAAGATTGTCATTAAAAGCTACTGCAGCTCCCACAGTCTGTGCTTACCAGTTTAGCTGATGTTGATTTGAAAGTGAAATGAGAAGCCCGAGAAATAAGGTCATCCACAGTATGCAAAATTAATAGGAGAAGAGAGGACTTAGAAGAGTTCACAACAAAGATTTTCTTTTCATCCCATTATGACATTTGACCATGACGTTACTAGTCTTGCTGGTTGTAAATAAGTCAAAAGACGGTATTATTTTTATATGATCATTATTGTTGATTTCCAAGCTTGTCCTACCCATTTATATAACTTCATCCCATTCCAAATTCAGATGTGGGCACCCACTCAGCATACAGTCATGCTTATTGAGATTTGACAGTGGTTAGCTGCATGATAAGACAAACTGAATCAGCTCTGTGTTTGTGCAGTCAAGTGTTGACTTGCCCTTCCTCTAACTGCATGAAGTCTCAGTGCATGGGAATGAGTGAAACCGATGATGACTGTGTGTAGTGGTCTCTCATAGGCTACTTTTGGGGACAAATTTCAGACTTAGGACCAGTTAATTGGGGACGGCTTGTCAAACTGGGGACAAAAGCTGTGTCTAAAATGATTTTTGGGTCAGTGGTTAAGGTTAGGGTAAGGCAAGTAGTGGTTATGGTTAGGGTTAGGGTAAGTCTCCAGGAAATTAATGTAAGTCTATGTAATGTCCCCAAAAGTGACCATGATCTGATGTGTGTGTGTGTGTGTGTGTGTGTGTGTGTGTGTGTGTGTGTTGGCTGACTTCAGCCTTCTATATCCAGGCAATCACACAACAGATGGACAGTGAGATAGATACTGTGGCTGTGACAGGAAGGGAAGGGATCTGTGTTTCTGACAGTGTGTTAGTGTGTTGATGTGTGTTGTGGAGATGAGGATAAGGAAGTTTGTGAATGGATGAACCTGTTTCTGTTTATTTGTCTGTTCATTTTGGATAACAAAAAGGGGTGTTTACTAAAATCCATCCGAGTGATCCAAGGACCACTTGAAAAGAGCTCCAGAAAGACCTGGAAGAAGCAGGTATGATTGTCACAGAGAAAACAATAGGCAATGCACTCCACCTCCACGGCCTCCATGCATGATCACCCTGTAAGACTCCATTACTGAAGAAAAGACATGTTGAAGCTCGTTTGAAGTTTGCTACACAACATTTGGAGAAGCCTGTAGATTACTGGAAGAATGTGGTGTGTTCAGACGAGACAAAAATTTACAATTTTGGCAACACTATGCCCCATGTTTGGAGGAGAAATGGCTCTGCATATGACCCTAAACATATCATATCTACAGTGAAGTTTGGAGGTGGAAGCATTATGGTATGGGGTTGTTTCTCTTCTCATGGTACCAGCAGAATCCAAATTATTGAAGGGAAGATGAATGGAGCCATGTATCGAGATATTCTTGAAGAATTTGTTGCCATCCACCAGGACAATGAGGATGAGATGCAGGTGGACCTTCCAACAGGACAATGACCCAAAACATACTGCAAAGGAGACTCTCAACTGCTTCCAGAGAAAGAAAATAAAGGTGTTGGAATGGCCCAGTCAATCACCTAGCTTGAACCCGGCAGAACATTTATGGAAGGAACCGAAGATAGAGATTCACCAGCAGCCCCCTGGAATCTTCAACATTTGAAGACTGTCTGCTTAGAAGAATGTGCCAAAATCCCCCCTGGACAGAGATTGGTTTCTTCGTACAGGAAGCATGTTGAAGCTGTCATTGCAAACAAAGACTTCTCTACCAAGTATTTTAGTTAGCATGTTCAATACTTTTTTCCTGTGTCATTCCAATTAAATGCAAATAACTTTTTTTATTGATTGTTGAGTTAATACCAATGTCTGGTCTTAATTTCATATGAATAGCTGCACTGGAAATATGTTTACTGAAAAAAATGTTGACGTGTTGAATACTTATTTCCCCCACTGTATTTCATACACCATTTCTTTGTCCATAGTACAGTCCATATTTCCTTTGTTTCTTTCTCTCTCAACCCAACCGGTCAAGGCAGATGGCCGCCCACCTAGAGCCTGGTTCTGCTTGAGGTTTCTTCCTGTTAAAGGGGAGTTTTTCCTTGCTGCTGTCGCCAAGTGCTTGCTCATGGGGGAATGTTGGGTCTCTGTAAATTAAAGAGTATGGTCTAGACCTGCTCTATGTGAAAAGTGCCCTGAGATGACTTTTGTTATGCTTTGGCACTATATAAATAAAATTTAATAAAATTTAATTTAATTATTATTATTATTATTATTATTATTATTATTATTATTATTACCTTACTTTTGTCTATTTTTATTTTTCTGTGTTGCATTTTTGGGAACAAACACCAAGACACATTCTTTGTATGCTTGCATTGGCTAATAAAACAGATTCTGATTGAATGGACTACTGTATGTCATACTGACAAGATACAGATAATCTCCAGGGTTGTGTAAATAGTAGACTATGCATGAATGAGAACAGGTTGGTCTTTTCAGCTCAAACCCTAAACCTAACCCAAACACTTCAGGCCCTTCCTCCAAGCCTGTAGTAATGCCATATATTGTCAGCAGTATTGTATTTTGGTCTCTATATCCACTAAAGAAAAGACAAACAAACAAACAAAAAGTTTCATTTTATATCTTGGGCCTTCAAAGTGCTCTCTGAAACTAGGCCTGGGATGGTTTGTGTCCATGAAATGAGAAAATTAAAACTTTGTCGTATAACTAAACCAAATACATCATTGTAAAGGTCTCAGCCTGGAGAGTAACATATGTCAGTATGAAGATTCTATATGGCTCCTGCTTTGAAATACTGACCTTTGAACCTTGATCATGGTGCATGTCTTGTGCAACAAAAGGGGCTGCAGACATGTGACCAACTGTTATAGAGAACTCTTGACCTCAGCTATCACAGGAGGATAGTCAACAACTGTGGGCGTCAAATATTAGTAAGATATGGTTAAAATTAATTTTCACCCATTTAACAATTAGATATTTAAAATCTGATTACACAAATGTGTTCACCATCCCCTTAAATTCAGTGTACTCTTGATTCAGTATTTACAACTTCCAATTCTAGGAAAAACACTAATACTTTTTAAAAACTACAATTCCCTAGAGCTGCACCATGCAGCTTGATGCAAATCAGCACCACAGTTGTAGTTCTTCGGGTTTGCAAAGTAGGATTGTAAATAGAGTCATAAAAAGATATATCTACTGAATATATCAAATATCTAGTACAGCCAAACTAGTAATCACACTGCATCTAGATGATCTATGTTAAGAAAAGCAAAGACGTAGGTTTAGTTCAGATATTTTACCCAAAACAGGAGTCAAACGCACAAAGTCCGCCTACAACACAATGCTCTTCTGTAGCCTTCCACTATCAAAAACTGACAAAAAACCTCTCAGAATTGAAGGAAAAATAATTCAAACTGACGGCCTTAACATTAATGTATTGTATTGTTGAGTTAACAAGGACACCTTTGTGTTTTTGTGTTGAGAAATGTTAAAGATATCATTAAAAGAAAACCTTAACACAGTGACAGTGAGGAAAATACTATTTCAAACACAGGTGCATAGTAGATCGGGTGGAATAACAGTGCCTGCAGATGCACTCTATTGAATGGGCTTGTTTTGCAACCTCTACAACTCAATGCATAAGAATGTACAATTTTCATGCAATTTCTTTCCATTGAATGGAGGGTTCATAGTATATTGGGTGGTCAGCACATCCAGGTTTTTTTTGGCTCCATTCACCACTGAGCAATCATAATGCATGGGGTCCTGCTTCTGACACTGTATCCATTTCTCTTTACACATCCATGAGTGGGTCCCCTTCCATGGAGGCCGCCATGTTTCTACAGTAGCCCAGAACAGACAAACCAGGGCCTTCATGTTTTTTGTGACTTTCGCAGCATGCTTGGGTAGATTGGGTATTCAGTTGGTTGCAATCTGCAACCTCACTGCTAGATGCCACTAAATTCTACATACTCCTTTAATGTCTTGTCTTAGTCTTGAGATGATCTGTTATTTCATCCAAGGATCACTCGAGAATTTATATATTCTTACCTAAATAAAAGATCTGAGTACTTCTTCCACCACTTACAGCTGATATATGCTCCACTATGTTCACCGGTTATTCTCTAACTTTGTCTGTCTACTGTTTGGTGCTGAACAGGTAGTGTACAGTGGGTTTATCACAACTTTTTCACTGAAAACACCTGCCTGCTAATTCTGGAGACAGGCTGATGAGAGTGAAGTTCACAGGCCGTAAAAACAGAGCTGAGATGACTGACACCTGCAGAAAAACTGCATTAATGCCTACACACTGTTACATGAGTCACAGACAGCTGAGGAGGAAACAGCACCTCTGCTGTGCTTGTCCACTTATATAAATATGGAAACATATATACATAGATATAGACATGGAATCATTTTTTCTTGGGGCAGAGTAAAAGTGCATTAAGCAGATTACAGATTACACACACATCCAGTGAGGACTCGTGTATGTGTGTGTCTACCCACTGAGCAACTTTAAATCATGATTAGTGAAAGCATTGCAGAGTTATGGCTCACTTCCGGTTTATGTCTTCACTGCCAGCTCTGTCACAGCCAGTGAATCTGCAATAAATTATATCATGTTTCTTAAAACTGCAGGCATGTTAAACCATTCACCCAGGACTTGAAGAATATTAGAATTTGATGAGTTTATTCAGAAATGTGACTCATAAGCAAGTCAGTTACTGTAATTATTGCATGTGCTCACTAATCAGAGAGTTTTTGGCATTTAAAGTTTCCTGTAAACCTATGGCTTAAACACAAAAAATTAATTAATTTTTGTGTCTGGCCATTTTCATGATCCCTCCTTCATGAAATTATTCACATTCGACTTATACAAATATGAAGAGCCTGCACATAACTTCCCAGGAGATATCCCACAATAGAAATTAAACAAATATAAAGACTCAAGCACAAACATAATGTACACATTAAAAATATTACAAATATAAAAATATTGTACATTAGATCCAGTTCAATAAAAATAGTCTATAATCTGTAATATAAAGTATGAGGATTTTATCTATCAGAAGTTACTGTATTTCTTGTCCTATTCCATGCCTTAAAAATATATTCAGAAAAGAAAAAACCTTATCAAAAAGGTTTCAATCCACCTTCAATTTTAATCAAGTTGAACTTTTTAAACAATATTTGTCACAGATCGTATAAATAAACAACCTTAACGCTACCCCTGAATTTTCTCCTCATTCAGTTCACTTCAGTGACCCCTCTGTATCTTCCACTTTTAAAGCAAAATGCCAATATAGCACATCTTACCTGTGCACAGATGATCTCTTACATTTAGGCAATTATGCTTATATATTTTTCAAATTTAGAATGTTTCTTAAATAAACATCCAGAATAAACATCCAGAAACAGCCCAGATTTGGTATTCGATCTCCTCCACCTCCACATTAAGCATTTTTTGGAAATTATTTTCCTCAAATCCACATAAATCAAATAGATTAAAATTCAGATATTTTACTAGCAACCCTATTGGTGGGTACATCCAACAGCCTATTTCACAAGCTCACCATGCTGGCCTTCAATCTTACCCCACAGGACTCCCACCCTATATCTCCATTAACTGCCAAAACAAGTGCATATAAGTCCCACAAAGAATCTAATTGCCCTTTTATGGTTCACTTTTTTGAAACCTGTTATAACCCCATATGACACATAATCTAAGACAGGACAGACACGTTTGATACAGTTTTGAATGTAGAATAATCCATATCTCTCAGCATTTTATTTTTTCCTATAATACAGTACCTCCCAAGGCCTTACTGTTGGTCTGCTACATAGACTGTATATAAAGATGGACATTTGGTTTGAAGCCCAGAGTTGCAGTTTATGGTCAGCACCATCTTTTCCGTTTGGAGCCAGGAGCTTCCGAATAAGGAGTGCAGGGTGCCTTTCATGCTACCTCAGACCCAAGATACGCTAGCTTATTGGAAACCAAGCACAGAACACTCTCAAACATGCACACGCTACAAGATTTGAAAATATTAAACACTACAGATATTATTAAGATTATCATGCCAGAGGGAGAAATGCACCACCTCATGTGATGCCACATGATTTCATGGGGAAGCAGATGTAAACAAAATGGAGACTGACATGGTGCAACAACTTGCTTTAGTAATGCTTTGCAGTGAGAAAAAACAAAAGCAGAAGGTCAAACAAGTCTGGATGAAAAAGATTTTAACTTTTAACTAAATATCAAACTTTTTTTGTAATTATTGAGGTGGCCCAGATGAGTCTGCGAGCAGTTCTGGGGGTTTAAGATTGGATCTGTAAATCCCTCACATTACCAGATAAATCTGGGCTGAACATCAGTACCAACCAAGGTCCCAGACTAGATTTCTCCTCCGATTGTCGAGAGGGGTGAATCAGGGATAAATTGGACCAAAACTCCTGTAGTCTGAGCCCGGCATAGGTGAAATATTGTGACAATAGTTCAACTCAGTGCGAGTCCTGAAGCCTGGGAGAGCAGCAGGTGAGCCAACTGTTACAGCTGTCAATCAACGCCCACACTGCAGACATCAGAGCTACTATAAGTCTCCAAATCTTATTAATGAAACAATCATTTCCAAAATGACCACTAGTACATGTATTAGAGGGCCTGAATTCAGAGATTGAGACCATAATGACTCGCTGAAATTAATGATTGACTTAGTATTTCTAGAGAGAAGCTGATGCCTTTTGAATGGGTGTCAGTTGGAGCATCTAGTGGCTATCGGTAGCACTTTAAGGTACTTCTGCATTGGCTTCAGCCTCAAGCAGTAGTTGGTGCTTGCTGCTTGGCTACAAGTCTGCTCTGCATGTTCTACATATCACACCATGTGCAACATGTTGTTTTTAGCCATGCTAGCAGTGAGACACATGTTTGATACATTCGGTCAGTTGGCACTTTGGTCCAGACTGAAATATCTCAGCAACAATCAGATGATTTGCCTTGAAATTTGGTACAGACATCCATGTTACCCTCAGCAAGAATTGTAACTTTGGTGATCAATTGACTTTTCATCTAGTGCCATCATCAGATGAAAATTTCAATTTGTTACGTACTTTTATTTATGATTACCTGTAAAACAAGTGACATTCTTCAGCTTCAATTGTACTTTGTGTTTAGTGCTAATCAGCAAATATTAACTGCGTTCATGTCAAATGGGATGGATAGTAGAGGTGGGAAAGATGTCATTGGACAACTCAGGATGACTGTATCGTTGTGGAGATGTTCATGATCTATTTAGGTGTATTCAGGTGTATATCTATTTAATATGGCTTTAAATACCTTTAGTGATCTTAGCTGACATAAGACATCAGTGTTTGTTTACCTTTTCAGGATTTTATTAAGTGCTAAAGTTGAATATATAACAGATTTCAGAAAAAAGTGTTCCTGTTGTAATTGACTTGGATGTTGATGTGAACAGGAGTTACAGGTTGGAAACTGGAACTTACAGTAACTCCCATATGACATGAACGCAACATAAACATTAGCATGTTAACATTGTCATTGTGAGCATGTTAGCATGCTGACATTAGCATTTAACTCACAGCACCGCTGTGCCTACTGTATAGTATGGCTTTAGAGCAATTTTACTGATTGAAATGTCTCAGCATCTCCAAATGACAAGCCAAAGGTTGACTCAACCACAACATCTAACTGAAGTCAAGTTTTGCATAACATGGCTTTATGTTTGAATTTGAAAATTGATTAATAGTCATAATCATCCTCACAATGCTGCCTTTCACATATCATCAAGATTTGATCAGTTCTGTAGAGGCAAAAAAAATATTTCTGGCGAAATGGCAGTCAATATCTTTTTCTGAAATTGACCAGACTTCATTCTTTGGACTCACCTTCACCCATATAAAAGGGTTCCAAACATATTCTTGCCCTGATGGGAGTGAGGTTTTTTGCTCAAAGGTACACTGGGGGCACTGTGAGCAATTTTGATAATGATAGGACCAAGCAATGACACATCCTTCCTTTTCCTAGCAGATTCATTTATATCTCACAGCATGTAGGATTCAAATTCTGTTGCTAGGCCGTAAAGCCTCCTCAAAGAGTCTTCCTTTCATGATTAGAATAACTTTAAAGATGGAGAGGTAAACCATGTTTGACAAAACAAAAAGTGAAATCTTAGGGGTGAAAGGGCAAATTATAAGTTGACATCAAATGATTACAAAGGCCATGATGTTTCTACTACAAATGATCATAATATTCCTCTATGTCACAATGATTATGATCTACCTATTTACATGCAATTTGGTTTATATTCAAAACGAATATGGTTCTGCCAGCAGTGGCAACATTTTACCCACAGTGACATTTCCAGTCTATCAGTAGATACTCCATATTGTCACAGACAAGACTGGATTACCAACCAGGCACTGCCCAGGGGCTCCAGACCCCCAGGGGAAGATGCTGATGAGAGGGACTGACTCTCCCACTAGCACCACTAAGAAGTTAACATTTATGGTTTGCAGTGGATTTATTGCCATAAAATTTGGTACAGACATTCAAAGTCCCCAGAGGATCAACCCTATCTTGGTGATCCGCAACTTTTCATTTAGCACCACCAGAAGGTCAAAGTTTTCACTTTCACACATTGAAGTATCTTGACATTTACTCGATGGACTGCTACAGAAAGAATAATTTGTACAGGTATTCATGGTTTGTTCATGGGCAAACCTAGTGATCCACTGACTTTTCATTTAGGGTCATCATCAGGTCAAAATTCCACTTTGTCCAATATTTTGGTTTATGATCAAATACCTGCAAAACTAATGACATTCCCATCAGACTATGATAGATTACTTTGTAACATCAACAGAAACAACCAGTGTTTAACACACTTAATACTGGTCTGAATGCCCACTCACTCTTGAAAGGGTACAGCTCTTTGAACATTAAAATAATGAGAACACACCTACTAAATGAGTCACAGTCACTCGCTTTTTCACAATCGAAATGTTCATTTTGATTGTTAGAAACATGAGAATGTTCATGGTTCAGTTCATGGCTCATGCTCACTGTTTTGCAACTCGCAGCTATCACTCTTCCCTGTTATTCCACAGCAGGCTGTCATCCCTTCATAACAGCTTTCCCAACCTTCTGACACACATACTGAGACTGAAGTCTCTGTACACGGCTTCCTCTCATCTGTGGCTTTCTCTACATTCCCTTTGAGCAATTACAAGGCTGATGCACTTACAGATAGAAGCCACACACACCAACAAGGTGAACTACATCAACACAAGTGTGTGATTAAACATGAGACTGAGCCACATAAAAATCCACATCAGAGAGACAACAGCAGTGCAATAACAGGCAGAACCATTTTTAGCACTGTGACTGGATGAGATATGTTGTGTGATGATTGTATGACAGTAATTATAAGAAATACATTGTTGTCATGGAACTATTACTGTGTGATTTGATTATTTGTTGAGGACAGCTGGGAGCAGTGAAATGTGACAGATGGCTTTTAAACAGATTACTGTAGATGATATAGGCTAGCGGTTTGCTGGTTTTAGCTCACCAAAGATTAGGATCAACTTTAAGGTTGATACTTTAATTTCAGTGCCTTTCGCCACCAAAACATTGTGTTCTTGTCAGTGGGAGGATGATCGCTTTGCTCTCTGAAATGCTTAGGTAACATCTGCCTCTGCTTTGTATTGTGTGGGCTGAGTAGCACTGACTCTGCTGTGTGAAAGATAGCATCCGAGAGGGAGAAAAATAACCAGCCAACTGTTGCACTGGGTTAATGTGGGTCAGCATGCAAATGTGCTCCTCTCAGAAGATCCAACCTCACACTCATCTGTGTTTATTTATAGAAATCCCAGTTTGTGTATTGCTTGTGTGGGTTAAACAGAGTGGAGACTGATCCTTGAAAAGTATAGAAATAAATGATCTAGTTAAGTATTTAAGTATCTGGCATACAGTTGTTGGAGGTGTCTGTTTTATTATATAATGTCAGGTTTTCTAAAGATGTGTTCAGACAGAAAGCGAAACAAACTTTCAGGCTGGACTGTTTATTCGCCCCAAACAGCAGATGTGCTGACTCTACAGATAGTAATGGACACCGGCCGTGTCTGAGTGTTTCTATGTGTTTGTGTTCACCTCAGCTTCTGACTGAACTTTTCCCTCTATAGTTTCTGTACGTTCATGAATTTAGCTCAAGTGGAAACATGTTCAACTCACATGGATGCGCCTTCATGCTAATTTGAGCCGCTCCGGGCATTACTACACATCTTTAAATTGACTTTTGACTTAAGATATAATTCAGACTGATTATTATCATTATATATTTAAGATGAATTAAAGTATGAGAGAATTCAGTGTTTTGGGAAATATGCTTATTTGCTTTCTTTCTGAGGGTGAGATACATAGAAGATTAATATCAGTCTCAAGTCTGTGTGTTAAGTACAGAGCTGGAGTAAGAGCATTGTTAGCTTAGCTTAGCATAGAGACTGGAAGCAGTTGGGAACAGCTAGCCTGACTCTGTCCAAAGTTTAAAAATACACCTACTACTCACTGGTTAACACATTAACAAAGTAACAAACAGAAAGGAATTTTTATTTAAGGGGGAGCTGGTGCTGGAACTTTTTTGGGGGGGCGGGATAAACAGCAGTGTAGTATTCATTTGTACAGGTCACGTGGATTTCAGTTGGAGACAGACGCACTAAAAGTGGAGATAAAAGAGAGAAAGAAAATAATGAATGAAATAATCATAAATAAAGCATGAATAAAAGTTGTACTTTATGCATGGTATGCCATATTATACTAAATTACTATGTACTAGTTAACATACTGTAATAATCATGTAATAAATAACTGTTCAGTCCTACTGTTTGTATGGGAGAAGCCTTTAAACTGAACTGGTTTTGCATCGTCCTTTGATCATCCAAAATGCTCAAACATAAAAAGTTGTAACTGAAAGTTTTTAAACACAGTGCCAGTCTGTCTGCACCCACACCTCTTTAGCCTTGTAGCACCAGTGTAAACTCAAACACCACTGTCTGAAGTGTATAAACATGCTTCACTAATATGATCCTCATTTCCCGTGTGGTGACAGTGTACAGAAAGCAGACACAGCTTCGGTCTGGACTTAATGACTGCAGCACAGGAAGAGACGCATCACAATTATTCAGCTGCTGTTCGTGCAAAAATGAAATTAGAGGTATCAGAAAACCAGTGCAGAACAGAAAATCATGACTTGTTTTCACATAATCCTACTTGCATGAGGAGCTCTTATTATACTAGCAAAAACATAATAGACAATTCCTTGTATCTTATAAAATATTAAACTTCCTTTCTTATAAAAGTTTTTTTTGTAGTTTTGAGTTTTTGATGACCAAAACTACTTTTTGAGCTGAAGAGGCTGACAACATATACTTTGTGCCAGATATTTTACATTTTTATGCCAAAGAAAAAGTGGAATAAAACTAACTGGTGTTGCAATCTGAAAATGTTTTCATTGTGATTTTAATGTAGCGTTGAGCTAAAAGGGATCCAAAGAAACAAAGAGACAAACACAAACAAAATTCCTTTTCTGTAATAATTTAAATATTTATTCAAGCAAATTATCTTATGCAGAAAATCCTCACATTTGAAATGCTGGAACTAGAGAATGTTTGATATTTTCACTTGAGAAATAAATAATTCATCAATTATAAAAATTGCTGCAATTAACCATCTAATCAACTAATCAGTACCTCATATAATACTATAATGCTGTATTAGTTATATTTTTTGCAGAATGTGGTTTCTCCTTTGGAAATGATTTGTTTAAAACTATAATGCCTTTAGGAATAGTTTATAATTTTGGATGTAATTTGTGTATAATTAGGTGGCAAACAAAATTACTATATTCATTATTTTGATCAATTTTCAAATGTCTTTCAATTAGTCTCCAAGATTCACAATGTGGGTTTTTACTGTTTGTACAAATTGTGCTAAAGTTGACTCCACATGTACATGTGATGCCCCCTCCCATTAACACCTGGAGCCTACTGGAGGGTACACCACAATAAATCAGTCTGCAATGGTTTGATTTGCAGGAAAAATATATAGCAGCTTTGGTCTGACATGTAGAGCTGGGTATTCAAAGATAGATTACCAAAATGGGCAAATCGGACAACTGATCCTAGGCCCAAGAACTCCCAATTCCAGGTGGCATGAAAGCTCCGCTTCACTGTGTAACAACTGGTTTGAGGTCATTTGATCAACTGGTGCTTTGTTATCTGAAATCTGAATATGCACAATGAAGACAACATCAACAGACTGATCTTGAAATCTGGTCTAAAAACCTATTCTTACCTAATCTTATTTCAGTTTTGTGCTTGTATGTTCCATATTCCTACATTCAGTTCCTTCAAATGACCATGCAGTATGGGGCCATGTAGTGTTGCAGCAGAGGAATTATTACCTCATGTTCATATGTGTCCATAGCAACCAGTATAGAAAACAGCTGATTTATTATCTTATACTTTAATCAGTAAGTTTCTGATTGAATTTTGACCAATTATAGACTGTACTGTATTTAGGCAAAGTTCTTGTCTGACCATGTGTAGCATTTGAGAACTTATGAGGACATTGATTAATCTATTGTTTTGTCAGTAAAATGTAAGAAAATAGTTAAGAAAAAAAAGGCAAGCATATCCCAGAGCACAAGGTCTTCAAATTGCTTGTTTTGTCAGACTCAAATATATTTCGTGTTTGGCATTTTTGTTTGAAAGACTATTTAAAAGATGAATGGATTACCAAAATAGTTGAAACTTGAAAAACATTGTTATATTTTTCAAAGTAAGGTAATAAAAAAAGCAGTGTTAGTATTGGTAGGCTAATGAAACTCAGGTATTGTGTGGGCACTGAGAGGACATATGAAAGATGTCTTCTATAGTCTTTAAAATGGCTCATTAAACACAAGGAAACAGGCTAAACACTAGGCTATGTAAAAATACAGCTGATTTTGTTCCCACATCTTCCGTGCTGATTACTGGTGTGTGTGTGTGTGTGTGTGTGTGTGTGTGTGTGTGTGTGTGTGTGTGTGTGTGTGTGTGTGTGTGAGAGAGAGAGAGAGAGAGAGAGAGAGAGAGAGAGAGAGAGAGAGAACTGTTGCAGAGTTTATACAGTTCTCACTTATTTGTATTTATATTAACTGCAATCTCTACATTTTTCTATTTTTATTTTAAGTTAAAGCTACTTATCAATCTATATATATTTAATATATATGTAACAACGAAATCACAATTTTTTTTTATGTTCTGTACATTTTTTGTTGTTATTTCACACTTGCTTTGGCAATGTAAATTAATAAAGAGAGAGAGAGAGAGAGAGAGAGAGAGAGAGAGAGAGAGGTGGGCGGGGTCTGGATCAGCTCCATCCCACCTCGGAAATACCAACCAGGTGCTGCAGCTCCTTCCTCCCCTGCTCTCCACTCATCTCCGCGGACTCTCTCGCAGAGCTCCATCGCCACCAGCGCAGCGCTGTGAGGGAGGGAAGAAATCCGCAGTAACAGCAGCCATGTCCGGCCACTGAGTGACCGCTCCCCGTTATCTCAGCCTGTGTGCCCGGCTTGCATGGCTCCCGGTCGGCCGGCAGGACAATAGACAGCCCGCCTGCCCGCTGCAGTAGCAGCAGCTTCGCCTCCTCCAGCCCGGGAGCTTTCTGAGTGTTCCTGCCCGGGATCCCCACAGCACTCTCCGCGGGTCCAAATGGCTGGACACGAGTGGGAGGACTGGTTCGAGCGGGAGGAATTTATCGGACAGATCAGCGACATCCGAGTGCAGAACCTGCAAGGTAGGAGCATGTAGGAGCATCCTGCTGCGTTTCACTGCTGTTTGATAACAGAGCGGAGTGTGGGAGCGCGGTGAGTGGCCTGGCCACGCATGCACAACCTCACTGCAAACTGTGTGCATGCTGAAACTGACTAAGAGAGTAGGTTTGGTATATTGGGAACTTTTGGGACTATGCTTTTCATCACGCACAGCAGTCCCAAACTTTTCAGATCTGCCTCAAACAGGTCCACACTCTGTCACAGTCTGTGCTCAGGAGCGCTTTTATAACTGCGGTGTTTGCAGAGGAATTTACACACTATAGTGTAACTGCCTGAGGTATTTAATTCATGAAGAGCACAGTGTGAGTAAAGAGCAAAGAACATTCTGCTACAATGCTGTTTAAAACAGTTGTAGTCTAAAGTTCATTTAGAAGCACTACTGTAAGCAGCCACACTTTGAGTACGTGCAGGAGACATTCATTTGGTATGAGCTATTTAATTGATTACTCGACTAATGTCCAACACGTTTGATAATTGATAAATCTTCTAAGTTATCATTTAAGACATTCTCTGATCCCACCTTCTAAAATGTGAAGAGTCACTGCTTTTATGGTTTTTTATGTTGGTCGGACAGTTGAACAGCTTATGAATTGTTCTCCATAATGCAGCTCCTCTGTTAGACCCTGTAGAAATCAATGGATTCAGAGAGATCTTCATTACATGTAGCACATATCAGCATTAGGGTTGCAACTAACAATTATTTTCATTATTGATTAATTGATTAGTTGTTTGGTCCATAAATGGTCAGAAAATGGTGAAAAATGTTGATCACATTTTCCCAAAGAAGATGACGTCTTCAAATGTTTTGTTTTGTCCTGACCAACAGTCCACAACCCAAAGATGTTCAGTTTAATTTCAGAGAGGACTAAAGAAACTATTCACTTTGAGAAGCTGGAATCAGAGTATTTGGAGACATGATTCACAACTTTTCCAATATTGATTTTACTGTTTGTACCTAACAGATTATATAATTGGCATTATGCGTGCGTGTGTGTGTGTGTGTGTGTGTGTGTTTATGGGTGTCTGTTAAATGTCAGTTCAGCAAATGTCAAATAATGTCAAATCAGCAGCAGCATGAAAGTATCATGGTCATGATACGTCAGGTTTTTGTCATATTATTTTGTCCAAAGAAATGTACAGTCAGTGCATTCAACCTCTGTAAGAGCAGATGTCATGGTCTTTGCAAAAAGTACTCCAGTCAATTAGTACTGTACTTCCATAAAGTTAATGAATGCTAAAAGTTAAATCAGCAGAGGCTGAGATATCCTGGATTTTAGTGGATGGATGAAACACTGGATTCTACATTTCCCATAATCCAACTGCATTGCTCATTGGACTGTCTCTGCCTGGTAAATTCCTGACTGTCAAACTCCACACTCCTAGTTTTAAGGCAACCTTATTATTATTTTCTTCACACCTTCACACCCAAAGCTGTGATGATCCTGATGACATCATCTAGGCTGTACAGTTATCTGAAAATAATGCACCTTATCTAGCCAATCAGAATCCAGCTTTGACCAGTAATTTTCACTTTACTCCTTACAGAGAAACTGTCATCTGAACGAGGTGGGATGCAGTGTGTGGCTTTGTATTTGCTGTTTTTCCAGATTTGACAAAGCTCCTCCAGAGCCACAGAAAGCATCATACAACAGTACAACTGACTGAGATTTTAAATTCAGTGGAGTACCCCTTAAATTCTCTTTAGATTGGTAAATTGGAAAAGCAGAACCTGTTTGAATCTGTATTTGTACTTCGGTGTACATGGGTGGCAAAACATAAATATTGGGTGCGATATTAGGTGTAAAATATCTCCTTCTGTCTCAAATAGTAATCCTGCAGATCCCAGAATTCCTCTAAACAACCTCCAGAGATTGTGGGGGGTGTAGGAGCATTGTTGCATTCAATGAAGAATTGATGATGTAGGAACATAATGTGAATCTGGTAATCCAAACAGCTACTTAGTGATGGAAACCTTCCCTCCCATGTAGCTGCATTGCATTCTGGTCTATTTTCTGCTCCTGTGGGTGTAGAACTTGTTCTCTCTTCCACTGGATTTATTCCTGTATGACTGTTGGGGATTGCATCCGGTTGAAAGAAGTTACTGTTTGATTTTGATGGATGGACACCAAAACCTGCTGTTCACTGCTGATACTTTAGATCACTAAAACATTTTAAGATATCAAATTTCACTGAAGCCACAGGAAGTGTCTGGGATGATGTCACACCAGATATTCATACAAATAAGATCCAAAAAACAACCAAATTATCCCAGAAAAGCAAGTTACATCACATGAGCACGGAAGTTCATTCTGACCTTGGAAACATTTATCTTTAATAACTTAAGTGTTATCATATGACTGTACTTAGGTCATGTCATTTTTCAATGTTCTTCTAAACAAGTTTTTTGTTATGGGGGAGTTTACGTTACTGCCATTAGTTTGAAATGGAAAGTTGATTCATCTATTGGTTTATTTAGCAAGACATTACTGAAAATGCACCAGAAATACTTGGCATACTAAGTCCAAGGACAGCAGTATAATTGAAAGCATGCTGGTACTAAAGTATTTTGGTACACATGTTGCAGACCACACTGGAACACAAACATACAGGCCAACATTTCACTAATATCCCAGTGAACCAATAACATGGTCTGTAATTGGTCACTTATTATTTCATATTCCTAACTCTTTATTTTGCTGTTGAACTGGAGTGATCCTGTAAATCATGTGGGAATATCTAATACACTGTACGTGTTGCCAGTGTGCCAAACAGGGCTTAACAAGGACTAGAGGAGCAGACTAACAATAATTGCTCTTTAAAGTGGAAGTAATTGATTTAATGAGTGTGGTGAGAATGAAAGCTTTGTTTGGCTCTAACCCAGTTTATCCCAAAGCCTGTAACAAGCAGGCCTCTGAAAAACCAGACTACATTCAAACCATCTCTGCATATCATGTGTTAACGCAGAATACTGGCAGAGTAGTGTAACAGCAGGCTGACATGGAGTATTAAATAATAGGACTGTTGGTCATAGATCATAGATCATGATATCTCATAAGCTGCTGGTCATTAACTTTGTCTGTGTGCAGTTTGGTGCTGGGCAGGTAGTGTGCAGTGAGTCTGTCACTGAAAGTGAGTGTTTTCACTGAAAAACAGGCTGTTGAGGCACTGAGACTGAACTAACACAGTAAGTTGTAAGGTATAAAACCAAAACAATGAGACAAACAATGAAAGTCATTAATACGCCTCATAGTACTCAGGGGAAGTGAAGAGTAAGGTAATAATTCTCCGTGGGCTCATTATCACAAGTGACCCTTTGTTTATGAAATATTGATTAGTGCAGCTTGAAGCCAATGTCAGCATTTACCAATATGGGGAAAAAGACATTAAAGCGAGACTATACAACAGCGGCCACTCTGGTTTAGTGACAATTATGGGATAATGGTAATGCTTAAACATAGGGCAGTGGTAGGCAAATAGCGGCCGTGGGCCAAATCTGTTCCTCCTGCAAAAATATTTGACCCTCTGATGAAAGAGATTACATCAGAATCAAAAATCTTCTGTAGACAACAAAATAAACACAAGGCTCATGTAAATCCCAGTGAATACAGTATAACCTTGTTGCATCTAATACTGCCCAAACACAAGGAGAGGGATTAAAACTGACTGCACCATGCTTTTTGAACAGTGCATGATGCTAACATTAAGTCTCATGAACCTACCAGAATTTAAATTTTAATGTGTGAATTCTAACACTGATTTAATTCCACAACTTTAACCTATTGGACAAGAACAGATTTATTTTTTACAAACACAAATAGCTGGCAAACAGAACTTTCAATCAAGAAGGAGTGCAACACAGAACATATATTCACAGGAGTCATTTTTAGCCAAATGAGTATTAAATAAGTTGTAACTTACTAATGTGAAACGTGACATCTCCAAAACAGTGTTATAAATCTATTTTACTCTATTTTAAATGAATTAAAAGAAATGAATAATAATTCCTTTGCACAGACCCCCTAATGAAAAATCCTGGAAAAACTGACTCATGGTTGAACCAAAAAGAGAAGAGTCAGCAAACTGACTCAATAATGTCAATTATACAGCAAAATCTATCTTAAGCTAGCTAACATTAACTAAAATTAGCCACCATAAGCTACTGGTCATACTAGACCAAGTAAGGCTGTAGCAGCAAAACTGCTGAGTGTAAATTGAGCAAGGGTGTGTTTTAATTGATATAAGTTCAACTTTTCATTTTTAAGATGAAGAATGTATTATTTATTACTTCAAACGTTGCATAGTCTCAATTTAAATATCCAAACCTTATGCAGAAGATTAGTGTTGTGCTTCTCACTACCATGACTGTAGGTGATAATGGCTTTCTTCCCCCTAATGGGCCTGAAACATGATCGGCACTGGATGGAGATGGATAAAGTGGTCTGCCCCCCCCCGTGTGCATTAAAGTGAACTGTGTATCTTATTGCACCTGGTGAGCAACTGTCGCCCTGGAAACACACAACTGTGAGTCACAACAGAATCATGGTCTGAAGTGACAATACATAGAAGATAGAAATGTATTGGAATGTAATACTGGTTACACTCATTTTATTTGTTATAGGTTTGTGTATCAATTCAGGGAAAATTTAGTTGGCTGTTCTATACAAACCCAGGATTTGATTGGGTGAAAAAGGGAAGTCCTGTGTTTTTGATGCATGCATTAAACACTGGCAGTGATTCAACAGTGAGTATCTTATTGGTTTGTTTATATAATCTCTGCCACTTGATCAGGTTTAGACACCAGCATGAAATTGCACAGTTTACACATCGTGAGTCACTTTTCAGGCAGAGGATTTGTTAGTATCTCATTTTTTTTGGATTTGGCAGAGGCGACATCAGCTACTGAGTGTCAAACCCATAAGAATGTGCTAAACATATCACAACAGCCCACAACCTGTGCTGTCTCTGCTGGATATGTGCAATAATGAGTGAGTTGTAGATTCACTACATGTCAGCTGCACGAGGGCTTCAGCTCTCTACATTCTTCCTGGCACTACACTGAGCTTTTCCCTGTGTACTTGGACATTTTCCAGCCTCTTGGAAAAGATGCAGAAGTTTTGTACTATTGTCCATATTCTCTGCAACACTGCCGTATGAGCCCGAGCCATCTGATGAGAGGCTGGAGTGGCTGTGATTCTCAGCATGAAAGCTGGAAGAGCAGCTAGTGCTTTAAAACAATGGCCTGGAGGCTCTTACATAACACATGATGAGACGGTGAGAGAGGGAGAGCAGTTCCCTCTGCAGTACAGTGCTGGAGTCCCTGAGCTGAATGTTCCCACATCACACATCCCACACAACTCTCTCTCTCTCTCTCTCTCTCCCCCTCATACACACACACACACACACACACACACACACACACACACACAAAGAGCCTCCCACCTCATTCGGATGCAGTTTTCTCTTAGAGAACAGTTAACATTACTGGTCTGAGCTCAGGCATTTAACTGGCACGACATTCTGCTAGTAGAAAACTGAATTCTGATTGGCTGAGGAACATGCATTATTTTCAGATAACTGTATGGCTCTGATGATGTCATCAGGGATTACCTCAGTTTGCACTGGGTGCATGGAGTTTTAAAAATGTAGGTGTTTTACCAGGCAGCGAGGGTCTAATGAAAGATGCCATTAAGTTGCATTATAGGAAATTTAGGATCTATAGTTTTTGAAGTTCTCATTCTAGAGATTAAAAATCAGGATATCTCGTCCTCTGCTGCTTCAATTTTGAACATTCTTTTTTTAGATCTGTCTCTGAGTATATATGTCAGCAATAGATAGCAGAAGGAAATAATATGGAGATGGAAAATAAATCAAGAAACCACCATGAAAGTAACAAGGTTTTGATAGGAGAGAAACTGACCAAAATAGAACAGAATAAACATCTAAAGTCTCATAGGACTCCTCCTATGTGTTTTGGTTGTTACTAGGTTACAGCTTCTCCCACTTGTTAGTAAAATAACATTTATCCCAAAGTTCACAAAGACAGTGCCAACACAAAGTTTCTATTTAAAGAATGTTCTACCCCATATTTAGGGGCAGAACACTTTTAATCCTTGGAAAGTAGCATCAGGTGTTGTTTTTTGATAACAGCATAGCTCATGCTGTACTGTCCTATACTTGACCCTTTGCCCCAAATTCCCCAGTAAACATAGTGTGCATTTTCAGCGGTTTTCCTGGTCATAATGTCTGCCTACTGACTCTCTGTGATCTGTGTTGTCATGTTTTCAGCCATTGTAAGACATGGACAATCCAAAACATGCTGTTTTTTAGTGCTGGGTGGTATACCGATTCATCCAACATACTGGTTTTAATTTCCCATATGAGATGAATTTTTCCTACACCACCATACTGCTGCATAGCTGAAATAATTGCTGTAACTCTTCCATAGGTGGCTAATAATAATCGCCTCAAGGAGTCCTACAGTCAGGGCAAGCTGCATAGAGCATATTGAGAGGGGAACTCTATTAACTGCATTTATGACACATAAACAATTTGTAACACTAATAATTGTACATTTACAAAATTACACTGCCGAACGGCATGCTGGGTACAGCTCACTAGCTAGCCAGGTAGCTCTGTTATTGAGATTCAGGCGAACGAGGCCGCTGCAAACTCCATCGGCCTCCTACTGCTTAAGAAATAAACACGATTTTTATATGAATCACTTCAAAAGTTTGTTTGTGAGTCTGAATGAACGTAAACACAGGAAGTAGCTGCCTGTAGCAGCATTATGGCTAACTGCATAGTGAACTACATCAGGGCAGTTTGCACGTCGGTTTGTTTACATCTGAGGCTGTGGATAGCTCAGCGTCTGTTCATGCTACAGAAATTAGTAGATGAAATAAAATCATCATAAAATGACAAGATATGACACTGAGCAGTTTTCATAGACTACTGCTGGACGATACAGACTCACACACTGTCATTCCTCACACAGTTATGTGTTGTAATCACATTTTCTTACCGTGTGGAGCTGAACGTTTGGTCCAGCCGGCTTTGTTCTTTTTTTCCAATTGATTTTTTTCGGAGGTGACACAATCTCCAGGACGACAATGTTGATAAACGCTGTAAATCCATGTGTAGAAGCTGGGATTACTTCTATTATCAAATCTGGCAGCAACAGGTCCGACTGCAGAAAAAGTTTTCCTCTTCACTCTTCAGGAGAGCAGTGACTGAAGGAACACCAGTAACTGAAGTAACTGTTACTGTATGTTGACTTTCCTGATGGTCCTGTTGCCTTTCTGCCTCCATTCTTTGTTTTTCTTCTTTCATTTGTTTTATCTCCTCTCTGTGTACTCCAGCTCAAATAAATACAGTTGGCCTTTCAAAGTGAAATGACTCACGATGGTCCTCATAATAGTCCACTGGTTACTCCGTCATTGCTTAGTTTTTTTAGTTTGCTTACAGTCTAACTGCAGTGAAAGTCAGCCTCATACATGTAAACAAAGTTTAGCCATAATGCTGCTACAGGCTGCTAGTTCCTGTTTACTTTCATTCAGACTCAGAAACAAACTTTTGAATTGATTAATGGTAAATGGACTGCACTTAGCGCTTTTCTAGTCTTCCAACCATTCAAAGCACTTTTACACTACAAGCCACATTCACCCATTCACACACACACTCACACACCAATGGCAGCAAGCAGCAAGCTACCAGCACAGCCATTGGGAGCAATTTGGGATTCAGTATCTTGCCCAAGGACACTTCGACATGTGGACTACAGGAGTCGGGAAACGAACAGCCAATCTTCCGATTAGTGGACGACCCGCTCTACCTCCTGAGCCACAGCCGCCCCTGTGTAAACTCTACGTACTACTGACAATAGAATAAGCCACTATAAACCTATATAAAGGCCCAGTCAACACAAACAAAAACAGAAATTCTGCAAGTGGTACACAAAAGCTGAAGTTTCCGGGAGACGGCACAAATGCTAATAATTAGGAAAAGGCGAACACTTCTCAGGTTGCTACGTGCTGGAGCTACAGTTCAACCATCTGCCCAGTTCTTCTGTGCAGTGTCTCTCTCTGTAACATGGGTTGCCAGAAAATGTCGGTGAGCTCAGATTTGAGTTTTTGTCTCTGTACAGGCACGATGGTATTAAACCTGGCAACCTCATTGTGACAATGAGACCTCAGGGAGCTGCACACAGTCACTGCACCCAACAAGAAATAAGCATCTCTCCATAAAACCACAAATTGCCATCTTTACTTTGTTGTTTGTCTATGAACTAAACAAACAAGATACAACATATTAAAGCTTTAGGAATGTTAGCAGATGTTATTTTTAATTTTTGACAGAGCCAGGCTAACTGTTTCTATCTGTTTCCAGTCTTTATGCTAAGCTAGGCTAACCATGTCCTGGCTCCCTCTTCGAACTTACCACAAGAGTGGTATCAATCTTCCCATCTCACTCTTTGATAGAAAGTGAGTAATTGTATTTCTCAGAATGTTAAACTATTTCTTTAAACTGCAGTGTGTTGAGCTCCCTTGGCCAGTATACGTCTTTCAGCTGTGTGAATTAGAGCAGTAATTAGGCTGCTACATCATTCATGTGGTTATGTGGTCACGATATAAGGTTAAATTATATACCAAGGCTGTAAATGAAGCCTCAAAGAAGCGAGTTAATACCATATTAACAGGGAATTAAAGCAGCTGAGTGCAAGATAATGGAATTTAATAGAAGCTTCTTGTTATTAAAAAGTTTTAAGGCTGAATTCAAACAGAACATTTTGCTGATGTAGATATTGTTGAATAGAGACACATTTGAAGAATAAGTCAATAATGATACAGACTGAACATGATCATGGTTCATTGCCTCTCTTCAGTGCATATGCTAATTATTCCAGAAAGACTGGAAATTAAATTCCTTCTCTATATGGATTTATGTTTGTGTCTCAGTCCTGAGTGTGTGTGATGGGACATTTGAGCATGGAAAAAAGTTTTTGCATGCATCATTTTTATCATGCAAAGGATTCCCCATAAACCACTGTGCTGAACAACAAACTACAGAGTGTCAAGGAGAGTTCAGACGAGCCAAACAGTGAGGCTTCTCCCACTGTGCCCTGTTGACTCTTCATGTCTGAGTGAGACTGTCAGACAGCAAACAGCAGTGACAGCACAGCCTCTGCTGCTCACATTGGGCTGAATGTGTCGTTCTTGAATGTGTGCCCAGCCCCCCTACATCCAGGAGAAGGGTGGATGGCACAGAGCCTCAGCCTTCACAAACTCTCTGCTATGAGTTATTCGGAGGTTAGAGGGGGGTGGTGGCAACAAAGGTCCCTTCTCTTCAGTTCATCCCCTCATTCTTTTTGAATTTCCTCTTCCATATTGTTCCTGCGGCACAGCTTCTGTAAACAGTTTCAGATGTCCGCTTGGTTCACAGCAAATAAGCTCTCTCTACCCAAACCCTCAGGCTGATATTTACTGTGTAATAGCAGCGTTTTTCATGAGGCAGCACATGTTAAACACCATGGCAGTCAACTGTACAGCAGTATACTTCTCCAGTCTCTGTTTAAATGCGGCTGAAATTAAGTGAGAATAGCTGGTCAACCTTAAAGGTCAGTCCACCTTAATTGATCCGGTCAGGTTAGGCGAACCCATTGCCGCTAATTTCGGGGCTAACCTCCTTCACTTTAATCAGCAGGTGGCAAGCAGGACACGGGAACTTGGCTTGGGTCTTGAGGAGTTGTGGCATTTATTCACTGACAAATAGCTAAACTGAACACACACTGCACTGCTACGTTCACAGCTATACTGCTATCATTAGGGCATGGACCAGCCCTGTGACAGTAACTGTTTAACTTTTAACCAGCACCGGGACAAGGTGCTGCTGATAACAGGAATACACGCACTAAAAAGCTGCCTCGTATCACTGAACGCCTGCCTCTAGCATCCAGGTGACGTTATCTGTGACAGTAGCCACGTCGCGTGCATGTTTACAGGCAGGTGATACGCAGACTCTGCATGCACAGTCATCAGTTCACTATGTGTTTAATATAACTTAGTTGTTGGAGCTCTTGTTTTCAGGCCTGTTTCCCCTTCAAATAGTGTTTTGTGATTGGGCAACAGACTTTGACCCAACACTGGAATTTCTTTTTAATGATGTGAGATGAAGATGTCAAAGTGGAAATAGAAACTTAAACTTGTGTATTTCCCTGGAAGTAAAGCAAAAATACACTGTGAAAAAGCAGGCGTGACACTGTTGAGCAGTTGCAGGTGATGGTGTATTGGGTAAGTTCTGCTAGCCAACAGAAAGCAAAGTGCATTGAGAGCAGTGATTGAAGCCAAATGTGGCAACTCTTTCTGTTCACAAGCCTGCCTAATTTGATTTGGTTGTAGAATGTACTGCGACCTTAAGGGTACAACTCCTTACAAATAAATGTTAGAATAGCAGTCTCAGTAGACCATGAGGTCTAGCTGCACGCTCTGGAGTTGGTGCTGATAGAAATGCTGTGTTGCCTCAAATGGGTTTTTGTATAAATTGGTTGTGTTTCTGTACTATTTTTTTACATATCCATTTTTCTTAGATTTGGGGGAACTTTAAAAAACCTCCTTGTCACTCACTTTGTCTGACATGCTTGTTTTAGCCAGGGTGGCAAGCCATGTAGGTTGTGATGTATCTTGTCTCATGATCAGTTTAGTTAATAGATGACAGCATTTGCAGTGTGAAATGGAGCCTCTGTTCTTTCTCCCTAATTCATTTTATAAAAAGTCTATTGAGCTGCATTTCATTAGAACATTACATATTTTAAAGAATTAAAATGTATTTGTAGTGATTCCTGTATTACTGGAGTGGATTAAAGCAGTTGAATTGGCATAATGTATACAGAGGAGCTTGTTTCAACTGAAGTCCCTCCAAAAGGATGGAAAGACATATGACATAATTCAACCGATGATGTCATGATAAAATAAGATGAAAGATCATATGATTAGGCTCTATGTTCATTACATAATATACTACCCCATTTAAGTTTAAGTTATGGTAAAGGTGTGTTGTCATTTAATGTTATTAAAGGATGAGTTGCTATAAAGCTGCACAAACAGGATCTCCAAAGAGGAATTCAGAGGATTTTATGCAAATACTACTGCAGCAGCCTGTACAGCCTGTCTTCTTTCCATTCCCAGACTTTGCATGTAATATTCATTTGCTTAGACAAAGTTGCTGTGCTTTTGTTTGGTGATGTGTTAGTACAGAGACAAAGAGGTGTGTCAGATGTTCTTTCAGCCTCTGCTCCAGCTCTCTTGTTAATAGAGGACTGCCTCCACAGGTTGAGAGGGTGAAAACAACAGCAGAGCTCCATGGACCAAAAAAAAAAAGCTGTAGTTGAGCAGTCTTTACTAATATGCCAAATACAATTTTTGATTTATTATGTTTTTGGAAGACAAATGTCTCACCTTCTATTCCATGTAATGGCTGAAAGCTACAGTATCATCCTGCGATTGCCATGAAACTTTGTACAAGAGGATGAATCCTACTGACTTAGGTGATCCTCTGACTTTTCCTCTAGTGCCACCATCAGGTCAAAATTTCAATTTGTTCAGTACTTTTGTTTATGACCAAATACCCGCACAACTAATGACATTCCCATCAGCCTCTGCTGTATTTTGTGTTTACTGTGCTAATTTGCATGTTAGCATGCTTACATGCTAAAATAAGACAGTGGGTATGGTAAATATTATGCCTGGCAGGCATCAGCATGTTAGCATTGTCATTGTGAGCATGTTGGCATGCTGCACAGTGATGCTTTGAGCTGGATGCTAAGTACAGCCTCACAGAGCAGTTAGCATGGCTGTAGACTCTTAATCATGTTCCATGAGACTGTATGATGATGATGATGACTGTATGATCATTTTCTGTGAAAGGAAATATAAACTTCAGTGACATCATGTTGCATTTTCCCCCCTTTTTTTATGATTTTTTAATAAGTCTGTTTTTGGACTTCTGCAGTGAGCTCCTGACTGCATGATGTCATACTGTAATACAACTTTAATACAAGTAACTGAAACTAAAGAGTCCAGATACAAACTCTTAGTGTACTCAGCGTGTTTGGGCTGAGGGGTCACTTGATGAATAAGCACCTGGTTTCTGTGGAGGAGGTGATGAGAGATCAGTAGTGTCACCCAACTGGAAGGGCTCCTCATTTCATAAAGTCTTTTCTTCACTTGCAAGAAACAGGATCTTCCAAGAGATATTCACTTCAGCTGAAAACACTGAGATATGCTTTTCCCGTTTCTTGTAGTGACTGGATGGTTTAATGACTGATTTTAATATGCAATATATTCATAAAATGTTTCTAAATATAAAGATTTTTATATTTCCCAGCCTCAATTACATGCATACTGGACAATGATTGACTACAAATTAGTTGCCTAGTTGTTTGGGTGCATTCTGACATACATTCCTCTTGTCTAGTGCAGCTTCACTCACTCGCAGTGTCTCCACCATGCAATTACCTGTTAAGCCACGGCCTGGTAAGTGCCCTGAAAGAGCTGAAACAAGTCTGCAAAGTGCTCCTATTATAAAGCCACGTCCATTTTCCCCCTTTAAAAATACCTCAGCTCTTTTTAAAAGGTCAGTGGTTATATTGTGAGATAAACCTCCAGCGAGGGGTGACGTAAGCCTGGGTTAGCTCACTCTTTGTGTGCAGTCTGTGATTGGTCTGGAAGGCAGGTTTTTATGAAATGCAGGTGGTTCTGCTGCTGGGCAAGAGAAATGGCTCAGCACTAACACACTGTACTAAAGTGGAGCTGCCTTTATAGGGTTAACAGAGATGCTAACAGAGAGCCTTGTGCCTCACCACGCAGTGTTTCTAAGAGACGACGCTCTCAGGTTGACCTGCAGCCCCTGGGGGCGTTCACTGAGCAGGTATAAGCGGCACAGAAAAACACCAGCCCACCAGGGATTGCTTTTCAATTTTCCACCGATTCAACCTGAGCTGCTGTCTCTCTCTCTCCTGTCTTTCACTTTGTTTTACCCTTGCAGTCAGAAAAGATTTTATGCCATCACTGTTTATATGCACAGAGAATGCTCAGTTTACCTTGAAAACCTGTTCATTTTTTATCCAGATCTGTTGTCCTTTTTGATCTCAATGCTTAGTTTTTTCTGTTCTCGGGGTCGCAGATACTCCTTATCCTCAGGTGTGTGAGCTTATCAGTTTAATCGTACCCATGAGCTTCCTTTGAGATGCCGCTACTTTGTGTAATCTGCTGGAATGTGCAAGATGTTTGATGCAGGATGACATCAGCCAGTTTTCCATGGAGCTTCCTCAAAGGTGCTTTCTCTGATTTGATCTAAGGGATCAAAAACTCATAATCTCTTTGTCTGTTGTATGTCAGAAAGTACAGTGACCCTCTCTGGGCCACTATAATATGGAGCTCAGTGGTTACAGACTGTTTCTAATATTTCTCTACCTTCATATTAAAGGACCAGTGTGTAGGATTTAGTGGCATGGTGAAGTTGCAGATTGCAACCAACTGAATACCCCTCCCCTCACCTTCCCCTTCCAATGTGTAGGAGAACCTATGGTGGCCACGAAACTTGTGAAAAACATGAAAGGCCCTCTCTAGAGCCAGTGTTTGTTTTGTCTCTGTTTGCTTTGTCTCTGTTGTTTTGGGCTACTGTAGAACGGTGCAACATGGCAGGCTCCGTGGAAGGGGACCCGCTCCCTATGTAAATATAAAGGGCTCATTCTAAAGTAACAAAAACACAACAATTCTTATTTTCAGGTAATTATACACTAATTAAAACATACTTGGATACTGGATATTGGATACTGGATATACATACTGGATATTCCATTTCTGCCAAGTCCATTCTGCTAGATGCCACTAAATTCTACACACTAGATCTTTAAACACATATGTCCTATTCTTCAGAGGATGCTTATTTTTATTTGCTCGGAACTACAGTCTGCAGAGACTGGGTACGGCTGAAGAGGAGAGACAAACAAGTAGCCTCCCCCTGGGCTGACTCATGTCAGACAAACACACATGCTCCCATACATTTATCTCCTTTTAAGAATGTGTATATTTTCAGTCACACTGCATTATCCTCACTTTTTGTGTGAGAAACAGCCTCAAGCTTCTGAGTGGGGGTTTCCCATGAGGTCGGCTGACTGACAACTGAGAGCCAGCCTTGGCAGAAGACAGCCTTACAACCGCCCTGATGCTCTACTGCCTTTAAAACGTATTGTAGCTTAGAAATGTTGATATAAGGCAAGTGTGAATATTAGCATTAACCCATAAATCATCTTTTTTGGGGTCATATCCATATTGTTGATAAAATTCTTACCCTTCATGAGCCCCATCTTTATTGCCTTGGAGTAAGACAGGTGTCTGTTTTCAGGTGTCTTTGTGGTTATAAAGTGTCCTCAGCTCTGTGCGTGTTTTGTGTAAATACACTCTGAGTCTGACAAGGCATAAAAATAGAAAATGACTGGTCTTCCTTACACTGCATTACCTAATATGTAAACAGCTCTTTGATGCAGCAGCAGAGATGTCCTGTAATGTGTTCTAATGCTAAACTTAAGCTTTCTACTGTATATTCTGATGGAGTTTGAAACCAGCCACGCTAATGGAATTCTATAGTCTGGGTAATTAAGCCACCGTCTTGTAGGGGTTTAACTATTTTTGCTTACCTTGTGCTTTTTGGCACAGTAAATGGAATGAAACGAGAAGATCTTGAATTTCCCATGCACTGTCCCATGCACAGTAGCAGATAATCATCCACTAAATAACAGATTGGACTGGATCACTTTAAAAATCATACATTCACCATTCAGTTCAAGAAGATAAAATCAACATACCTCGTCCTTGGTATAATTGTAGAAACAAGAACAAAATACAAGTCTGCTGTGAGATGAGTAGGGATGGATGAGATGAGTCACTGGGAGAGTTTAGTCAGGATGGCAGGGAAACCCCTGCTTCAGTTTTCCTGAGAATCCCCCACGACACGCTGTCTGCCTGAACAACCACCACTGAACGCCTGCTTGAAGTGAAGATCTTAATGTAGAACTCCTGCCTGATCCCCAATGAACTCCATTCCGGTCCTAACACAACCAATGTCCGCCCTGTCTGTCCTCAGACACAACACACACAATACAGGCGCACTGTGCCAAACACTTAACTGGCTAAAGGCCAATAACATGAATCAGTTCGAAATGTGTTTCTTCTTCAACAAATTCTGTCTCCTGTCACTCTCAGGCCACGACCTTCTCCAAGACACAAACCCGCTCGGTTTCCACGTGCAAATGTCCAAAGCTAAAGCAGTTATCTTTAACACTTATACTTGCCAGTAAAGTGCAACACAGTCCACGAAGCTCCAGCTTAACCTCCCATTTTGACATCTGGCCCCTTTTTCCAAAAGTATGCCTTGCTGGAAGCAGCAAATATATGGCTTTACCACGACACAGGCAAAGCATGGCCTCTACTCATTCCAACATGTTCTGATCTCTTTCCCTCTGCCTCTGGATGCACACCTCCCCAAGCAAACTGAGAACTCTTGATAGGTCAACACAAACATACAACCTATATTCCTGATAGGACAATACATCTTACAACGTCTGACTATGAAGAGGTAATGTTCTTGTGTGCAAAGAACCACTTAGTTTGTTGCTCTTTAATTGGGCAAAATCCCCAATCTTCAATCTGTGCAAAAATGTATTTAAAGTTTATCTGAAGCTAATATGAAGGTTCAGCATCCAAAAGAGTCAAATCAAGTAGATATCTTTCAATGTTACAGTCTTTTTAGTGCCAAAGTCCCTCTTTTTGTTACTATACTTCCACCACAGCTCAACAGGGAAACACTGTCTGAGGAAACACAAAGAGGGAATTTGATGCTAAAAAGACTGTAAATGTGGCAGATATCCACTTGATATGACTAACTCAGACTGCTGAAGCCTCATATAAGCTTCATATCAACTTTTAAATGCATTTTTGCACTAAATGACTGTGTGGACACACTGTGGATTTTGGCCTCCATCACTTACATTAAGAGCACATTTGAAGGGGATCTTTTAATAGTCAGTATGAACAGGAGGAATGATTACAGCGAGGAAAACCTCTTTCACTGTTCATATGGACACCTGACTGCTGTTTTAAGACAGACTTGAAAATTTGTGAACCTGTCCTTTAATACACCTTGTCACTTTAAATGCTTTCAAACAGTGACTGCAGAAAACAAGGCACATTCAGTTTCAGTTGTGACTGTGCTAAGTGGACAGTGTGTGGTCCAGGGGCAATGACACAAGAGTGAGCACTTGCCTCCGGCCATTGACCAGTGATTACACAAACATGCTGGCTAGATTACAGGCAAGGATCATGTTTCTGGTGTGCAACTAAAAAGAGATGGTTCAGAGGAAGAAAGATTATAATTACTCTGTAGTATTCTGTACTGGCTGTAGAAATCTCAGACAAAACTGATAGGTGTTCAAACATAAAACAGCACTGCTATCAGCAGTCACAATTAATCAAACTAAACTGTATTACTTACAGGAGCTCTTATTGATTATTTGTACTAAAAAATGAACAGAAAATCGTGTATTATGTCTGAGTCTTATTTATTTACCATATTCTGTGTTAAGGACACAGGTATTTGTTTTAATTTCCTGGAAATTCAAAGTAAAATGTGGCTGTGTTTAACATATCTTGCGACTATCAAAATAAGTAATATTATAGATTTGAATAACACTTTTTTCTTATAACTTCTGTTATCACAGTATCCCACCAGCCAGATCTTTTAGAGTACAGTGACATGATTTTAACAAACACTTGTGTAACAGACTGCTGCATCTGAAACAAACTGCAGCCTCCAGACTGTGGTCAGGAAGCACAGGAGAGACAACTGCACAGATCCAGGGCTCAGCACCCTGTCTGTACACTCAGCTGCTGGTAAACTTAGCTGTTGAGATCTGGGAATGCAACATCACTGAGGTGAAGTCAGACAGGGCAAGAAAAAAGAGCAGTCAGGCAATCAGACAGTTTAGTGGGTACAGTTATTATAACTGATGGAAATGATGATGATGATGACTACACAAAAAAGACCTGAGTTGAAATAAATCAGAATTTTCCTTCAACCCATTTGATTGAGTTTAAATAATTGCTCATATCTGGATACATTACAGCTGGTAATTGTGCATGTTTTAGTACAGGAGAGTGAATATAAATGTAGAAGAAGAAGCACAGACTGTCAGGACTGTTTGGAAGTTGCATTATACCTGCTTATTATCCAAGTTTGTGATTTAAGCATAAAAATAACTCTCAAAGCAGACTGTTTGGATACATAAAGCAAACCTTCTCATTCTGTGTTGTAAACTGTTTGAAACTTTTTTTAGCTCGCTCCATGACTTTGTGAGGGACCGAGTCTGCCGGCAATGAGCACAACAGGTAGTATTTTCAAAAAAAAGGTTTTTATTTACCCAAAGTATGAAGAAAACAAAATTTCTAAACAAAAGCAATAAAGAACAGGGCCCATAAAAGAGGTCAAATTAACAAAACTGTATAAACGCCAACTGAACAAACTAACAGAAGACAAAACAAACAGACCTCATGACTAAACACAAGAGGGAAACTTATATACTGGGTGATCAGCCCATACCAACACAAGAGGGGTAAACAAACACAAAAGACAACAGCTAATTATCAAAGTTATAATATAAAATTATATTAAATGAAGACTGTACAAAAGCTAACTAAATGTGCGCGCTTCAAATAGAAAACCAATGTACTGTCATTTAACAAAGTGTGTTATCTGAAACAGAAAGTGTGATTTATTGCAACTAAATGTTAAAACCAATTTAGACTAATAACTAAATGTATCACCAAAATTTAACTATAGAAACAAATGTGTGAGTGCAGAAGGTTATTGACTTTTTTGGCTGTGTGGCGACAGCTGTGGCCATCACACACTCCCCCCCTCGGAGTCCTCGCCAGGACAGCGAGAGAGATAGTCCGCAGTGACGTTATCTTTACCAGGGATGTGATGTACTGTGAACCGGTATGGTTGCATGGCCAGGCACCACCGGGTGATCCGTCCATTAGTATCCTTCATCTTCTCCAACCATTGCAGTGCCTTATGGTCAGTCTCCAAAGTGAATTCTCTCCCCAGTAGATAATACTTGAAGGAGTCCAGGGCCCACTTCACTGCCAAGGCTTCCTTTTCCACTGTGGAGTAGCGGACCTCTCTGGGGAATAACTTCCGGCTGATGTAAGCCACAGGATGCCGGTCCTCTTTTGGTCCCTGCAGAAGCACAGCTCCAACACCCCTCTCAGACGCATCGGTTTGCAATACAAAATGTTTCTCAAAATCTGGACTGTGAAGGACAGGGTTCTTACTCAGAGATCTCTAGATGTCCTTAAAGCTTCCACTGCCTCAGCTGTCCACTGAATATGGTTAGGGCATCTGGAGCCGGTTCGATCAGTGAGGAGAGCAGCTCTGGCTGAGAAATTTGGTATAAACCGATGGTAGAAGCCAGCCATTCCCAAGAAAGATCTCAGCTGCTTCCTAGTTTGAGGGAGAGGGCATGACTCAAGTGCATGGACTTTACGAACTTGTGGTTTTATTAACCCACCTCCAATAGTGAAACCGAGATACTCAGTCTCTTCTCTGGCAATGACACACTTTGCTGGATTGACTGTCAGGCCTGCTGACCTCAGCCGTTCCAGGACCTCTCCCAGGTGCCTCAGATGCTCTTCCCAGGTGCTGCTATAGATAACAATATCATCAAGGTATGCACATGAAAAATCAGAGAGTCCGCAGAGTACCTGGTCCATCAATCTTTGAAAGGTTGCAGGGGCCCCATGCAACCCAAATGGCAGGACTGTGAACTGGAACAGCCCCCAGGGGGTCCAAAAGGCTGTCAACTCCTGAGACCGCTGGGTCAGGGGCACCTGTCAGTAGCCTTTGCAGAGGTCGACTGTGGTCAGCTATTTTGCCTTCCCTAGGCGCTGGATAAGGTCATCAATACGTGGAGTAGGGTATGAATCAAATTTTGAAATTGAGTTCAGGTACCTGAAGTCGATGCAGAACCGGATTGTTCCATCCTTTTTTGGAACCAGAACCACAGGATTACACCACTCACTTTTTGAGGGTTGAATTATCCCCAGAGACAACATAAGGTCCACTTCCTTCTTCAGTGACCCAAGGAGGCACTCTGGTATCCTGTAACTCATACGCTTCACAGTTGCATCAGGCTTCAGTACAATGTCATGTTCCCCAACATCTGTGCGGCCTGGGTACTCTTGGAAAATTTCTGAATTAATCAAAGTCTTTACCCGAGTCTGCTGATCCTCAGAGAGGTGCCCCACATCCAGGTCAAAGGTTCTCGATGCAGGCAGGTACTGATCATCCATGTCCTCCTCCTCTTCTACAGCCTGGATCAGCAGCACTCTTGCACCCTCTCCTGCCCTTGGGACCCACTCTTTGAGGAGATTCACATGCAGCACACGACTGGAATGTTGACGCCCTGGGTTGGAGACCTGATAGGTGGTAGGCCCCAGCTTCTTCTGGACCTCAAAAGGCCCCTGCCACTTTGCCAGCAGCTTGCTGTCACTGGTTGGCAGCATGACCAGGACCTTTTGACCTGGTTCAAAGCCTCTCTGCCGGGCTGACTGGTCATACCAAGCTTTCTGATGTTGCTGCGCCTCCGCCATGTGTGCCTCTGCCAGTTGACTCATCCTCTGGAGTTTCTCCCTCATCTGTACCACATAAGAAATGACATTAACAGGCCCCTCCCTCCTGTGATCTCCCTCCCAGGTCTCCCGCAACAAGGCCAGAGGACCCCTCACCTCATGACCATAGAGCAGTTCGAAAGGGGAGAAACCTGTAGAAGCTTGAGGTACCTCCCTGTAGGCAAAGAGGAGGTAGGGGAGCCATTGATCCCAGTCAGATCCAGTTTCGTTAACAAACTTACGGAGCATTTGTTTGAGGGTCTGGTTGAACCGTTCTGTCAAACCATCTGTCTGCGGATGGTATGGGGTGGTGCGTACACTCTTTATGCCCAGGAGCTGGTAAACCTGTTTCAAAAGGTTAGACATGAAGTTAGTGCCTTGGTCCGTTAAAATTTCCCGTGGAAATCACACTCTTGAAAAAAACTGAACCAAGGAAAAAGCCACTGTTTTTGCTTTAACAGATTTCAATGGAAAAACTTCAGGATATTTGGTACCGTAATCTGTAATGACCAACATGTAGCGATTTCCTGATTTACTCTTTTCCACAGGACCAACAACATCCATCCCTAGGCGTTCGAAGGGGGTCCTCATGATGGGGAGTGGCTGGAGTGGAGCTCTGGTGGGGCCTCTTATTGAGGTCTTTTGGCACTGAGGGCAACTCCTGCAGAACTGGGCAACGTCTAACCTTAAACCTGGCCAGTAAAAATGATGCTTAATGCGAGCTATGGTCTTGTGTTTCCCCAGGTGGCCAGCCCAGGGAATTGAGTGGCCCAAGTTAAGTACCATATCTCGGGCCGCCTGTGGGACTACTAGCTGCTTAACCTGGCCATGCTGCCGATAAAGAACGTCATTCTGCAGAAAATACTCCTCTGTCCGGCCATCAAGCTCTGTCTCCAGCTTCCTCTCCTTAGCTCTCTGTAAAAAGACAGACAATGTTGGGTCCTCCTGCTGCAGTTGTGTTATGTTGCTGGGTATTTGCAAACCTAAAGGCATGTCTGGAGCAGCCTCAGCTGATGGCTGTACAGCAGTGTGTTGGAATTTCTCTTGCCTCTTTTGGCTACGGGGCTTCCGACACTTCCCGGGCTGTGTCTCAAGCTCGACCCCATAGAATGGCAAGGTACTGAGAACTGGGGAATCTACCTTCCCCTGCTTAGCTTGTGCTCTAGTGACTGCAACATTACAACTTTGCACAGGGTTTAACAGATCAAAGAGAACAGGCAAGTCATCACCCAAAACCACTGGAAAAGGCAAGTCATCGGCAACTCTAACATTTAACAGATAGGCCTGTCCATGCACTTCCACGTAAATCTCGGCAGTGGGATAGAACCTCTCATCACCATGTACACAGCAGATGGGAATAGTCTCTAAAGTGCAGATGGCATTAACTGGCACATATTTCCTGTGTACAAGAGTCTGAGTACTGCCAGTATCAATCAGGGCTTTAACATTTTCTCCATTTATCTTGACATTGGTCATTTTCATGGCCTGCTGAGGTTTGTCAACACTTTGCCGTGGAACAAAACACATTTGAGTGAGCTTAGCAGGATTCTTTGGGCACATGGGTTTAATATGGCCTTCCTGTCCACACAGGTAACAGGTGGGTGTTTTACTGGGAACTCTTGATTGTGTTGGATGGTTCTCCCTTACAGGAGGCTTACCCACACCTACTGATGCCCTCTGGTGGTATTGAGGAGTTACAGGCCTCCTGACGTCCTTCCCAGCCTTCCAGGCCATGTTACTCCATGGCTGATTCCTCTTGCGGGCAGCCACAAACACGTCGGCCAAAGTGGCAGCTTCAGCAGCTGATTGTGGGTCACGTTCCTTTACCCACACGTGGAGCTCTGGAGACAACATTCTCAAAAACTGTTCCATAATAATTATTTCACCAATTTCTTGCACAGTTTTGCCTTTGGGCTGTACCCATTTCACATACGTCTCCTTCAATCTGACATACAGCTCCTTGGGGCTCTCATCAGGCCCAACATCCATAGAGCGAAACCTCTGCCTATACGTCTCAGGATTTATATTATATTTCTTCAAAAACAGTTTTTACGTCATCATATTCAAGTGAATCATCAAAATCCATATGAATATAGGCTCCTCTGGCCTTACCCGTCAGGAGTGGAATGAGTCGGAAAACCTAGTCAGATTTTGGCCATTGGCATGCTGCTGCAATTCTCTCAAATGTAAGGAGAAAATGTTCAACATCATCATTTTCTGTTAATTTCTCAAGTCTAGGCTGATGAGAAAAACAAGACTGACCTGATGTGTTATTAGTAGAGTGGATGGGTTCTGTTGAGGCTGCAGCGCGGGCCTGTTGGTAATCACGCTCTGAACCAGGAGCCTCCAAAGAGTGTGAGACCGTTGACGTTAATTCTGTCACTGGAGATGTGTGGGCCTGTACCTCCTGCTGCAAAAGCCTGAGCTGTTGTTGCAGTGTTTGGAACAGTTGTTCCTGCCGTGCGACCTCCTCCCTTTGTTTTATCTCCCGGGCCTCCTGCTGCCCCATAAAAGCCTGAAAAATGCCTGCCAGATCTCTTAAAGTGGGTTCTCGGTTCTCTTCACCCTCAGTGCCTGACGCTGCTTTTAATGTTCCACCTCCCGTTTCTTCTTCACTCTCACTCTGAGGTTCAGACCCTGTGTGGGTCTTCCTGAGGTCTATCCGACCTCCTCTTGCCACTCTCGCTCCACGGTGCATGTCTTTCCCAAAATGGCCTTCACAAAATGGAGGAGGGGAAAAAGGAAAAAAAAAAAAAAAAAAAAATACCTGTGTGCCCAACTGGCTGATCCCACCACTGCCACCAACTGTGAGGGACCGAGTCTGCCGGCAATGAGCACAACAGGTAGTATTTTCAAAAAAAAGGTTTTTATTTACCCAAAGTATGAAGAAAACAAAATTTCTAAACAAAAGCAATAAAGAACAGGGCCCATAAAAGAGGTCGAATTAACAAAACTGTATAAACGCCAACTGAACAAACTAACAGAAGACAAAACAACCAGACCTGATGACTAAACACAAGAGGGAAACTTATATACTGGGTGATCAGCCCATACCAACACAAGAGGGGTAAACAAACACAAAAGACAACAGCTAATTATCAAAGCAAATCAGGAAAATTAACTCCTTGAAATAAACATAATCCATACTTAACAAAACCAAGTTAAATTACTAACTGTCTCAAAAAGAAATAAACAGTAAAGCACTAAATTCCCCCCCACATGATGTGCCGGCCCAATCAGCATCTGCTACAAAATGGCTGAGCTTGTGGGGTGGATCCTTTTGCCAAGCATTCCCAGCTCCCAGCAGCAGCACCGGTAAATCAAAGAAAACAGATTAGAAATTATATTAAATGAAGACTGTACAAAAGCTAACTAAATGTGCGCGCTTCAAATAGAAAACCAATGTACTGTCATTTAACAAAGTGTGTTATCTGAAACAGAAAGTGTGATTTATTGCAACTAAATGTTAAAACCAATTTAGACTAATAACTAAATGTATAACCAAAATTTAACTATAGAAACAAATGTGTGAGTGCAGAAGGTTATGACTTTTTTGGCTGTGTGGCGACAGCTGTGGCCATCACAGACTTATTAACCCTTTCCAACAGATAAGCTTGCAGCTGCACAAATGGTGATTGGCCTACGTCTTATCTGTTTTCATTCCATCCAATCATTTATAGACCTCCTGAAATGCTTTCTAGTAGTTTTATTACAGTTTAAAGACATCTTTACAAGGTGAGTGTGTTAGTTGTGCCAGCATCAATGATTACTCACAAAAGATAACAGGTGAATCATCTCTTTGTTCGAAGCTGAGATTGTTTACTTACTTTATTGACTTTACTTTATAAACTTTATTGATTATACTATTGTGAGTGAAAAGTGAGTGAAATGTGTGAGCAGTTACTGTATGTGTTTAGTTATTCCTGTAGTTGTGAATGAACACTGGTGAGTGAGAAAGACATGAGGAGACAGACTGGACGACTCTCCTGTAAATGATTGATTAGCCATTCAGAGCCACTGAAGCCAGCAGTCTCTGTTGTTGGACAGTCTTTGTCTCATCACTGCTCTGTGATTCTATAAAGTGCAGAGCTTTTGGAGTCTGGTTATGTAATCACGCTTTGTCAGACAATGTCCCATCTAACCATCTTTTTTTGCAACGTCAGTCACTTTCTGTCCCTCCAACAATTTGGTGCAGAGAAAGACAATCACTAATCGGATTGCCATGGAAATTGATTTGGATATTCTCGGTCTCCAGAGGATGATGAGGCTTTCTCACGGCAGACATGTTGACTTGTCTAATAGGTGTAAATGGTAACATTAACAATGGCTGAATTTCTCTCAGGTGTACCAGTGCCAGGGCCCTGGTATTGTGCGTGCTTGCTCAGTGACATGTCATCTGAGAGTCATCTTCACTGTACTTTTCCTGCTATGACGAGTCAAAATGGCTGCATAAGAAAAGTCTACTTCTAATTATTTGGTAGGATAAACTTGAAGATACTACTAGAGCTTTCAGTTTGTATTGATTTTGTCGGCCCCTGTGGACAAAAGCAGTAGTGTTTCCTGGAATGAAGACTGCATTTCCCATGAGCACCACCACCTCGTGTCGTAAAGATCTTGGCTCGCGTGCGCATTTGTTTTGGAAGCGAGTGAAAGAAAGACGCTACTTATTTTTAATACTATTTTTCTTTTTTAAACACAGCTGTTTGCAGGATGCATAGTGATGAGGTGATGTATCTATTTGTGGCTATGTGAGATTAATAGTTGTAATATAACAATGGTGAAGCTAAGTAAACTTTGTTTTAGTACCGTTCACACACCTAGGTAATGCAGGCTATTGGTAGCTTCTACTGAGAGCCTGCATTTGAGGCATTTAGGGAGCATCGGTAAATTGTAGAGTGTACCGAGACTGCATGAGAGGCGTTTCGGGGACAGGCACTGTTCTCTCTAGGTACTGAGAAATCGGCCCGTTCCAAACAGGCACTGCACTAGTGTAATGTAAACAAAGGCTCTTCTGGTCTGCGTGCCCTAAATCATTTCATCTCATTTTGCGGGGAATCAACCCGGTGGCAGGCATTTAGAATAACTATATAGAAATAACCAATCTTCTCACTGATGGTCTCATTTGCCTATTTAGGTCATAAAAAGGCATCATGAGACTGTTTCATAACCAGTTAAAAGTTCCTTGTAGTAACTTTAACATTTCACTTCACTAACATGTTTTACTTTTTTAGTTAAAACCTTTTAGTCTTGTTTGATGAAAGAGGTTATTTCCACTAGTACTGAATAATACTGAATTGGCCCAAATATAAGACCCAATTGTATATAAACTATTAATTAATCAAAACAAATGTATATTGTACAGTATATGTAATAAATGTAGTAAAATGGGGAATGTGTATAATTCTATGTAATATATTATCCTAAATCCTATATCCTAAATATAAATGACTTTATATTATTATATTATATTATTATTATATTATATTATTATAACTTATTAATTGCTTACTTAATATATGAATTGTATTAGTATTATTAGTAGTAGTAGTAGTATTAGTAGTAGTAGTCATTGTGTTTAACAGTTCTCATGCCTAAAGTAAAGTAAAACTTTGCCATTTACAATTGAGAAAATATATATATTTGAAACTAGGATGTAATGACACACAAAACATTGTTTGCCTCGATACAATTTAACATTTCATTTCCTGTAGTAAAAAATGATGATGATTCAGATAATGGTGTGGTAATGGTAACTGACATATGGAAACATACATTTTTCTCATAACCTTACACAGATGTGAAATAGTGATGCCCACCAGGTAAGATGATGATGATGATGATGATGATTTATTCCAAGAGTTCAAAGAGTCTCTCTGTCACCTCTGCAGTTATGTAATACTGCTGGATGATGCAGCAGTGCAGTCTAAAGGGAAACCCCTGTCATGCTGCTGATGAATATTTCAATAAAAAGCCCTTGTGTTATTCTTCATATTTTAGCTGTCACCTTGAGCCACATTCTGACACAAACTTACATTCATACTCCCAGACTGATTATGATGTAGAGTGGCTCATAGGACCTAAAATATAAAACAACCAGAATCATTAAAAGAAAGGAGTTTTCTCTGGGAACATTTATCACTTGGTATCTTTCATCTCCTGGGTCTGCAGACTTTCTGCTCTGAATTTGGGTTTTGCGTAGGTGGTTCCAGCACATCTGCAGGCTTTCCTTTATACTGTTTCATCAGTGTGGAAGAAGTCGTCTAATTGGCCCCCAGTGAGACAGAACTCTTTCAGCTAAACACTGACATACACAAAAGGGTGTCCTCTACTTCCCATGTTGTTTTATTCAGACACCGGAATGAAAGCAGGTAGAAAAACTGTTATTGTGGAATTCAGGCTGACATAGTTGCAATGTTACAGGTTTAAGAGACTGTATTCATCTAAAATATGAAATCAGAGCTGTTCATTTCTTAAATTTGATTATACCAAAGCACCCTTTCCCAAACGAGTTTGCAAGACAATTGCTAAAAATTATTAACTAAATTAATTAACAAAAAGTATATATATGGTCCTTCTAAATCAAACTCATTTTTAAGAACTTTAATTCAAATTGGAAAACATTAAAACATGATAAAAAATAGATTGCTTTAATTATGTTGCATTATCCTTGCCACAGAGTCCCTCTGGAAATAGGTTAGCACAGGTGGTCAAAAAAGAAAACAAACCAAAAAAAGGGGGGTAAACCATGGGGTAAGAAGTTAGTGCAAACACTCTTACACTCTTTTTACACCAAAATTAGTGTGTAAACCCACTAAAAATAGGTGATTGACTCCTTTCTCATTGCCAGTAGACGAGATTGACTTTCTGTTGTTTTTCTGGTGTGTCATGTCCAACGTTCCAAATGTTCAGATCTTAAATTGGGATCTTGTGCCAAAACAAGTTGGGAACTCCTGTCTTAAAGTCTTCAGCAGTGGTTGGAAACTCTGGCAGGCAGTTGTAATGTTTACTTGGTGTGTAGTGGTTACCACAGTTGTGATTGTGATTGTGTTTGTCCTGCCCTGCTTTACTTACCAGGTGTACAGGAAGCTCAGGTAGTCCGGCCTTTTACTTGCTCGTTGTCTGCACACCTGATTATAAGATGAACCAGATCCTACTTTTTGTTATCTAAAGATAGCTTAAATGAGCCATAGTGTTTAAAATATGTGCTGTGTGTGGTCACCACTGTTTCTGTCAGATGCATAGTTGTCTTTGATATCCATGGATCCTCCTCTGAGGGAACACAAGACAATTAACTGGCGTGCTTTGGTTGGGATTGACAGAGCAAAGAGACACTGACGCCAGAAAACCCCACAAAAATCATTACCCTGTCTATTTTTTTTAATAGATGTGTGTTCATTTACAGCACCCACAGAGCTGCCACTTACTTATATTTGCTTACTCCCTCTGCATCCTCGCCTCCACCTCTCTGACGCCCAGAAATGTTACAAAAGAGTTGTCCTGTTAATTACATCATTCATGTAGTAGTCAAAAGTTGATATACTGGGCTGAGCCTGCTCTGTTTGCATGACAAACACTCAGTCAGTGAGTCCTTATCTTAGACAAACTGCTCATGGATGGAAAGGAGGTAAAGAATAATATCAAGTTTAGTAACTGACATAAATCACTTTTTTACTTCATGTTAATGTGTGATTTCCTGTTGGGATGTCTCAGACTTTTGGTCTCAAAACACTGACACTTGATTTTGAACAACAGGAAGTGTGTGTGCGTGTGCGTGTGCATGTGTTAAACATATTGACCGTCACTTCAGCAAGCTCACTTGATCTTTACTGTAAGAGGAAAAATAATGTTGCTGGTCTGGATGCAGCTGTATGCCATGAGGGTGTCATTTGAGAAACTCAGAGCAAATAATTATGGATTATGAAACGATAATGTACATTGTGTTCACTCATGCTGCTGTTTGTCAGGGGGTTAAGGTCGGACGTAGGTTGGGTACCACACAGGCAATATTAACATACCTACCGAGTGGAAAACTCAGCACAGCACAGACTAATCCTGTTACTGAAGGCAGCATCCACAGGTGTTTGTTTTATTCATCAAATCACCACAATTCAACCTTTAGTCATACAGACATCGTAGCACAGGGGAGAGTCTTGGTTTGTCTGACTTGTAATATGTGTGATAATCATGGGTGCAGCAATTACTCTTGTGCCAACATCACATTAACTTTGACCACCAGAAGTCATTGTATAAGGAAGGAAGAATCCATCAGTCCATTTTCTAATCTGTTTATCATGTGCAGGGTATAATAATTAAATAATTCATTCATTTAGATGTGTTATTTAGCTTTCCACACCAAATGCCATGTCTATCTTCAAATACCTAGTACTGACTCTTTCAAATGGGCCACAACTTCCCTGGAAGTTCGCAGCGGCCGTGTGAAAAACATTAGTGATTGTTAGAATTCTTTGCTACTGAAGTGAGACCACATCACTATCCAGCTCATTCTCTTCCTGAGCAATGCCAGCCTTGCAGTAGCACTGAGCTCAATGCATGTGCAGCATCACAAGCACAAGGTGCTTTTGCTTGTGGTGGCAAAGCCAGTGTTTCATACAAACACAAGGTCTTTCTCAGTCTGCGTTCTTGTCTATATTTGTGTTCTTGATGACCATGTCAGTCACGACCCAAGTACTGACCTGATTCAAGGTAAAGTTATAAGGTTCATGATTTTATTATTTGATTGTAATCGGATTGGACAGGTGTGTGTGTTTGTGTACTACCTAACTAAGGCATTTGATGTCTTTAATGGACAGTGGGAGTAGAGAGATGACAAGAAATCAGGAGAAAGAGAGACAGGGAAAGACATGCAACAAAAATTCCTGGTTGGACTGAACCAGGAACTATTCTCAGGAGTTTGGGATTTCAATTTCAACTCACCAAGTTAAAGGTTTAACTTTATTTAGCTTTGCAGATATTTTTTCTAAATGTTGTTTGTGTGTTGACAAATTAGTGATGTTTTCTTCATTTGCTATTGTGTTGTCTATTGCATATGTTTTCTAAGTTGCAGTACGTTGAGCTCTCAAGGACACCGTAGTATACTAAAAATGAACCAATAGGTTTGAGATTATAAACATACTTCTGTTTTGCTATTATTTACAGTATAACTCGGTTTTTGGTCATCACCTGTGGTGCACTAATTTTAGAGCTGATTTGGCTATACAGGTTTGTGGAATTGCTTCCAAAAAACAATACACAGTCATCTATAAGAAGAGTGGGCCCTGTTCCCAGAGCCCCACCTCTCTTCAGGGCCACATGGCTCCAGCTATGCACAGTGGATGTTGAATGAATTAAAAAGGGTTGCTGGTTGTCCCAATGGGGAGTAGAGCACTATTAATAAATTCCACTCAGGATTCATATAAAGGCCGGGTTAGCCCTGCACACAGACACAATATCATTATGCAACTTGACTCTGTTGTGTTTGAATTTACAGAGTCATTGGCCCAAAGCCAGAGCAGACTGTAGAGTTAATCCTAATCCTTAATCCCTGGTTGACACCTGCAGCCATTACAACTGGGTTAAAATATCCCAGGTAAACTAAACGTACTGCTCTCACTATTAGTTCTTACTCTGAAAGTCACTCTCACAACATTATGGGTATATTATGGTACCTGTTGTTATTGCAGTATATGATCATTGGATTATCATTCGTTTCCACTTTATTACAAGTGTGTGTACTTGTAATAAAGTAGCTCAGTAAACAAGGAGGGAGATATATTCCTGAGTTTATTCTTGGTTACACAGACACATGCAAACAAGTTAACACGAATAAGATCTAATGAAATGGAAAATATTTGGAGAAGTGCCTTCATGTGGCTTATTTTACATAAACAAAAATGGAGGTAGTGTGTTGGCCCTCAGTTCAGTGTTTGTTTTCTTCTTCATTTGTTTTCTATTGGTATCGGTTTCTGTTAGTGACCTGTCACAGCTGTGTGACAGCACATTCATCTCTTCTACTGAACTGACCTTGTTTACTTGCCCAAAGAATGTGGGATTTAATAAGATAGTGTTTGCCCTGCCAGCAGCATGGACTAAGGATTGTGAGGGTGATCTGTCTGTCAGTATTGATCAGTCTCTCTGAGGACAATTCCAAAGTGGAAAAATTAGCCTTTGACCAATACTGTGAGATACTCGTGAGATCTAATGGCCAGATTTGCTGTGGATTAGAGCCGAAACAATTGTATTGATTTATCAGTTAGGGTTAGGATTTGCAGCTTGATACAGATTTGATAGCATGTGGAACATTTTTAGGTTTGGGAGTGTTGGGGAGAAATCGTGCAATGTGATGACATTTGAACTACTGAGACACTTTGATAAAATGAAGGAACAGAAACAAATATCATAAACTATAGAATCAAGGAAAAAGTGATGAATGTTTTAATTTCCCTGAGCATGCATAATACATCACAGTTACTATCCAATGGATGCTTACACACACACAAAGCACCATACTAACAAGGTGGTACATACAGAAGCATAATTAGGACTTTTCCTCTGGGGCACTTGCTCAGAGGAAATGATCAAACAGTAACAGTAAGGCTAACACGCCCTCTTACAGGCTTACTTTAGGTCTGTATGTCTAGCTAATAAATGATGTTCACACATCCACTGCAGTGCAGTCAAGTGCTTTATTTGTGCATTTGCAAATCTGTCATTTTCTATATTAGATTAACAACACCCATTTTGTGAGTAATTACCTAATTAGTTGTCTTGGGGAAACACACACACAGTCAGACTTGTAAAATAAAACTAGCCATAACTTTAAAAGAAACCTATAATGTGCAGTAAAAGTGATGTCTTCCGATGATGTAATTTTTCCAGGTATAGTATCCAAAGCGGAGCTTTGGTTTCTGTTAGGAGAGGACTGCCGAGTGCATAAGCAAGCAGTGGCCTCAGAGTGTTTGACTCTCTTATGAAAGATTAGGTCACAGTATCCGGACCCACTTGGATACCTCAGAGTGTATCCTTATGAATGTGCTATATTGTACATTGTAAGCTCTGGTGATTCATTTTTTTGCAATTGGCAAAGAGAAATGTCATTAAGTTAAATCACTCCACTGTTGGTTGCTTGGTCTGGTCTCATAGTGGGTATGTTATTCTAGCCACAGATCCCTCTATTTCTTGTAATTGATTATTTGTTTACAAAGAAAATACAAACCCCACAATGCAACATCAGTTGGATAAAAAGAAACAGCTACTGGCCAGGTTTCCATAAAATTTGGTAGGATATTCATGGTCCCCTTAGGATTAGGTGTGGGTGTCAAACATCAGCTATTGGATGGATTGGCATAGAATTTGGTCACAGATACTCATGGTTCCCAGGGACAAATCCTAATGACTTACTTGTCATCTGACTTTTTCTCTAGCGCCACCATGAGGTTCACATTTGTAGTTTTTGAGTGAAATGTCTCACCAACTATTGGCTGGATTGCCATGAAAATTGGTTCAGATATTCATGTTCCGCTCAGGATGAATTGTTAACACTTTGGTCATCCTCTGACTTTTAGTCCAGCACCATCATCAGGTCAATATTTCAATTTGTCCAATATTTTGGTTTATGACCAAATACCTGCAACATTAATGACATTCCCATCAGCCTCAGCTGTACTTTGTGTTTAATGTTAACATGTGTTAGTGTGTTGGTGTTATGATAGCATGCTAACATGCTAAACTAAGATGTTGGACATTCTCTTCTAAATATCAGCATGTTAACATTGTCATTACTGCTGTTTCTGCCACCCAGTGACGTTCATGTTTTGTATTGGAGCTGCAATGATTAGTCAGTTATTGATTTGTTGCCAAGTATTAAATTAATCGCCAACTATTTTGATAATTGATTAATCATTTTTTAAGAAAAAAGATCAAAATTCTCTAATTCCAGTTTTATTTAGTCCTCTATGACAGTAAATTGAATATCTTTGGGTTGTGGACAAAACAAGACATTTGAGGACGTCATCTTGGCCTTAGGGCAACTGTGACTGACATTTTTCACCATTTTCTGACATTTTGTAGACCAAACAACTAATCAATTGAGAAAATAATCAACAGGTTAATTTAAACTGAAAGAAGTCGTTGGTATGGGGTTGTGGTGTTTTGTGTTTGTAATATGTGTCTACGTGTTTGTGTATGTGTGTTCCTTTGAGTTTATGATAGGTTCCTTTGTTTCTAGCTGGTGTGATCTCTGTAGCTCTAGCTCTAAAACTATTACTCTTGACTCTGATATAGAAGCTTATAAAAATCCAGTACAAGCTCTTCTAATTACTTAACAAATTACAACCTGGAATGTGAATGGATTACAGGAAGGCATAAAAAAACATAAAGTCCTGTATCATTTAGGGAAACTGTCCTCCGACATTGTTTTTCTACAGGAACAGATACCTATGGTAGATTATTGAAAGGTAAATGTGAAATGTTTGGAGAACTTTACACCCTTATTAATGTCAACAATCCTCCCACCTCAGATATGTCTTTTTTAAGTAAAAGTCAAACTGTGTTAGAGAGTTCACCAACACGAGTGATCATATTAGGAAGAGACCTGAACAACATATTTAGTTCTTATGATAGCTCAACCAAAAACAGGAAAATTAATCCACCATAAAACACACCCTCAAAATAATTATAGTGGAATATACTACTTATTTATATCTAAAATGGGCCTGGACAGGGTACTAATGACATTATAATATCAGATCATGACATGGTTACATGCATTATATCCCTGAAACAAAATACATTGTTTCATATGACGTGGAGAATGAATAGGAAATATTTAATGGATACTGAATTTTTGTAGCATATTAAATCCAATTTAGTAGGGGGGACCCTCAAGACAGGCCAGAAATTGGTATAATTCGGGATGCATTCAAGGCATACATAAGAGGAATAATGTTAGGGTTTGCAGCAAAAAGGAATATACACACGTGGACAAAATTGTTGGTACCCCTCAGTTAATGAAAGAAAAAACCCACAATTCTCACTGAAATCACTTGAAACTTACAAAAGTAATAATAAATAAAAATGTGTTGAAAATTAAACAATCAAAACCAGCCATCACTTTTGAATTGTTGATTAACATAATTATTTAAAAAAACAAACTAATGAAACCTGGACAAAAGGCCTGGACAAAAATGATGGTACCCCTATAAAAGATTGAAAATAATTTGACCAGAGGGACATGTTTAACTCAGGTGTGTCCTTTAATTGACATCACAGGTGTCTTCAAGCTCATAATCAGTCAGTCTGCCTATTTAAAGGGTGACAAATAGTCACTGTGCTGTTTGGTGACAAGGTGTGTACCACACTGAACATGGACAACAGAAAGCAAAGGAGAGAATTGTCCCAGGACATTCAAAACAAAATTATAGACAAACATCTTAAAGGTAAAGGCTATAAGACCATCTCTAAGCAGCTTGAAGTTCCTGTGACAACAGTGGCACATATTATTCAGAAGTTTAAGATCCACGGGACAGTAGCCAACCTCCCTGGACGTGGCCGCAAGAAGAAAATTGATGACAAGTTGAAGAGACGGATAGTTCGAATTGTAACCAAAGAGCCCAGAGCAACCTCCAAAGATATTAAAGGTGAACTCCAAGGCCAAGGTACATCAGTGTCAGATCGCACCATTCGTCGTTGTTTGAGCCAAAGTGGACTTCATGGGAGACGACCAAGGAGGACACCACTGTTGAAAGCAAATCATAAAAAAGCGAGACTGGAATTTGCAAAAATGCATGTTGACAAGCCACAAAGCTTCTGGGAGAATGTCCTTTGGACAGATGAGACAAAACTGGAGCTTTTTGGTAAAGCACATCAACTCTATGTTCATAGACTCAAAAATCAAGCGTATGAAGAAAAGAACACTGTCCCTACGGTGAAACATGGAGGAGGCTCAGTTATGTTTTGGGGCTGCTTTGCTGCATCTGGCACAGGATGTCTTGAATCTGTGCGAGGTACAATGAAATCTCAAGACTATCAAGGCATTCTGGAGAGAAATGTGCTGCCTAGTGTCAGAAAGCTAGGTCTCAGTCGCAGGTCATGGGTCTTCCAACAGGACAACGATCCAAAACACACAGCCAAAAACACCCAAGAATGGCTAAGAGAAAAGCGTTGGACTATTCTGAAGTGGCCTTCTATGAGCCCAGATCTGAATCCCATTGAACATCTGTGGAAGGAGCTGAAACATGCCATCTGGAGAAGACACCCATCAAACTTGACACAACTGGAGCAGTTTGCTCACGAGGAGTGGGCCAAAATACCTGTTGATAGATCTAGAAGGCTCATTGACAAATACAGAAATCGTTTAATTGCAGTGATTGCCTCAAAATGTGGTGCAACAAAATATTAAATTATGGGTACCATCATTTTTGTCCAGGCCTGTTTCATTAGTTTCATTAGTTTCATTTTTTTAAATAATTATGTTAATCAACAATTCAAAAGTAATGGCTGATTTTGATTGTTTAATTTTCAATAAATTTTTATTCATGGTTACTTTTGTACATTTCAAATGATTTCAGTAAGAATTGTGGGTTTTTCTTTCATTAACTGAGGGGTACCAACAATTTTGTCCACGTGTGTATAAATTAATAAATTGAGGGAACACACAAATATCTTAGAGAAAAAACATAAGATACAAGTCTATAGTAGAATGCTAACTGAATTACAGGAGAATTTAACTCATTTAATGAGAACCTGTATACATCAGAAATAAAAGAACACGACCCTCTTCCCTTTCTTAAATCACTTTATTTGAAATGCTTATCAGTGGAGCAAAAAGAAGAACTTCATAAGGACCTTACCTGTACAGAAATTCAATCTGCTATTAATAATTTTCCTTTAAAAGCATAAATGCTCTTTTTATTGTTGTAAACTCTGCCCAAAAAAATCACATGCTTCTACAAACCACGTACCTAGCAACTATTTCTGAAATACTGAAGCCAGGCAGAGATGCTGAGAGGCCTTCTGATTACAGACCTTTCAAGAACTTGTAATTGTAAAGTTGGATGGCAAATTCTTTTTTTGTCATTAGTTTATAAGAAGCTAATATTGCAAAACTGGAAAAATAAGGAAGCACCTACACTTCAAAAATGTAAAAACATTAATGAAATATTACTTGAGTATTGAAAGGACAATGTCGGAAGACGGCAACAAAGAGAAACAATTTCACAGGACATACAGCTTAATTTACGAAGCTCTGTAGATTGAATGTAGCCACAAAATCACTCAGCGTCCATAGAACCTAAGGAACCCTGTGTATCGTCTTTGTTCTGTTTTGTGTGTGTGTGTGTGTGTGTGTGTGTGTGTGTGTGTGTGAGATAAGTGTATATATATTTGTGTGGATGGGGATGCAGTATTACCTGTGATGACAACCATATGTGACTGTATGGTACTTGTGAATGAGCAACTCAAACAATTTGATTTCTTGAAGGAATGATGATTATGTAACGTGTTGAAATATTGAATGTCTTATATTCAGACCCTTACTCACTCAATAAAAAAATAAAAATAAAAAAAGGAAAGTAATCGTTCCAGCCCTAATCAGTGGCAGCTGTCCACAACACCAACCTTGCGACTCCCAGCTTCATCCAATCCTACAAACAACCTGTACCTGTACACAACAGGCTACTGCTATCCAGTTTGTATAATCTCATCACATAGCTAAACAGTTGTATCTCAAAATAGGGAAAATAGTTAGCAGTATGACACAATCAATATAGCAAGTTTTGCTAGCCAATATCATAAACATTGTTAATTGACCCAGACTGGATGAACTGATGTTGCTCCAACTGTTTCTCTTCATTGATATGTTTGTATATGGCTGGTGGAGAGGTATATAATCCTGGAACTCAGATGCCAGAAATATTAGCTACTGTATCGTTTCCCTCACAGTGGTTTCAGTTGTTGCCATGGTGACACATTGAGCTGCGATGACAAGCTGAAAAGTTGAACCATCATCAACCCCAACAGCAGCAACAAATAGCCGTGTGCATTCACAAGAGTGGCAGCTGTCCTCTCTTGCTGTTGCCACCTTTGTGAAAGAACCATTAGTTTTGTTTATGGTTGGATGTGATGAACAATGTAACCTCGAGAGGCTTCAGGCAGACGGTAGACTTTTTATGTCGTGAAGTATTGTAATTCAGTGTTTAGTGCGCTTTTTTTGAGTCATTTTTTAAGACGATGATTTCCCAATTCTCAAATGTGAAAATGTTTCTTTAATAGTTTAAAATAAATTGAATATATTTGGGTTGTGGACAACACAAACATTTGAGGACATCAGCTTGGGCTTTCGGAAACAGTGATCGATATTTTTCACCATTTTCTGACATTTTATGGACCAAACAACTAATCAGTTAATCAAGACAATAATCAACAAATTAATACATATTGAAAATAATTGTTAATTGCAGCCCTAGTGTGTACTGATTTCACATTAAGAGAGTGGTGAACTCTTCATCAAAGGTGAGTTTATTGGCAGATTTGTTGCTTGAAAATCTGATCCTTTGGTGTGGTTTATACATTATGTGTTTCTGATGTCAGCCATGCCATTTATTCAGAATCATTTGGCTAGATTGCACTGTGCTTTTTTGAAGCTTGCATCATTGAATAACTTGTGCCAACATTTGGTAGAATGTTTTCTTTAGTAGCAGTGGTTGTTTCATAAATGTTCTTGATCATGCTCTTAATTTCATCTCACGTCTTGCTCATCTCCCTTCAGGCTGTCTCTCACTTCTTCCACATCATGTCCTCTTCCTGTCATCCTCTCTCTGTTTTCTCACCTCCCTCCCTCCCTGCTCTGCCACCTCCCTGTGTCTGCTCTGAACAAGATTCATGTATTAAAGCCTCAGTGACGCCTCTTGAATACCAACTCCAGCATTCTCTGAGAACAGTGGGGGGAATTCTCTGTGTTGAGGAGTTTCCTTGTGAGGAAACACCGGGCAGGACAGACTGCTGTTGGACTAATGGGGAACAGTGATAGAGCAGTGGCTCAGCCCTTCTACATGCCGCTGCTCTACACCTACGCCAATATGGACACTAACTTTGACCCCTCTATGATGAAGAGGGAAATTTTCTTCCCCTGTATCTCTGGCTTCTGCTATAATGCAAAGCTGTCTCTACCCATCAGGCCACAGTGAAGCAGTCATGACTCCAGAAATCAATATTATTACAGCAGCCACAGCTCTCATTACCCTTGGTGAGCACAACGCAGAGTTATCCCCAGTGCCTCCAATGAGACATACTGGACATAAAGATGAATAACGACTGACTTTGCTACCATGGTAACCCCTCCAGAGCTCCTCCTTCCCCTCTCTAGTTGCCATTCCCCCCATACGTCTGCTGTCTTTGCTCTGGTGCAGTCTGGACTGAGCACACTAAAGCTCCTTTCAGTGTTACAAAGGAGGGCTGAGACATGAATGGAATTTTCCAATACAAACAAGTCACACAAACATGCTGCAACCCCCCTCCCAATCCATAACAAATATGTCATGCTATTTTGACCTGTCATTATAATATCTCATGAATAATAGATATAAGCTTTATACTAATCTGTTAGTACATTAGTAATCTGCTAAAATGTGTAACTGGGTAAAATTGCATATTAACTTTCTCCATCCTGTCAAAATTACTGGTGTGTGCATCATTACAAATGTTGATGCTATGCAGTTAAGCATAATTCAGAAACAACAGAACTTAATGCTAGTGCAGAGCCCAAAGTTTCCAAAAGTAGGAAATGCTATGTGAAAATGTGTGCAAGACATCTATTCCAGTAATGAAGCCATAATTGACTTTAAGTGATTTGTGGGGAAAATGTGAGTTCAAGAGCTTCACTTAAAAAAACAAAAAGATTTTTAAGGCCCTTTCACAGAGATCATGATTTTCATAGTGGGCATGGCTTTTTGAGTGGCTATTCTCAAATGAAGGGGTTGCATCTCATATTCAAACTGTCCCAATATTATCTTGTCCTGTCATGGAATAAAGCTTGATGGAATAAAACTATTAAAATACCATGCAGAATTATCTCAAAGGGGAACTCCAGCGATTTTACATGATTTCTGAAATGACCACCAGTACATTTATTATTATGTAAAAAGGCTTTAGTGTGCTAAGAACATAACATCAACTGTGCATTACATGTTGTCAGGATCATAAAGATGATATGAACATCAAAATCATCTGAAAGTCAGTACGATAATATTGAATTGTTGCCCATCCCTAATATGAAGACAGTTACATTGGCTTAGCAATATCTGAAAGCTAGGAAGACCTACACAGGTGTTTTCACTTATTTGCCTGATTAGACCTCTCCTCGGGAATACCTCACACTTTGTCAGCTTTGTTGCTCCTGTGAGGGTGGGACAACAAGCACCTTTATTATTCTAATTGGTACATGGAGTTTGGTGACCTCATGTCATTTCCGGCATAACCCTGCCCAAATTCAACCAGAGCTGAGGTCTAATCAGCCTGAATAAGTGGAAACACCTGTGTGGGTGTGCAGGGCCTGTAAATGGTTATGCTGTGTTCACGTCATGTGGGAGGGATTCAGAGATGCTAGAGTTTCCCATGTTTAAGACTTGAGAGCATTCACATTACCTGACAACTCAAGAAGAGTTTATGATGGCGTAGTTGGTCATGTGAGGGTTTAAAATACTGTGCATTTATAAAATTGAACGACGGCCTTGAGGCCATGAGGGACGTCTGTATTATTAAGTGGCAAGTCGTATATATCAGAGCTTTCAGAAAAATCTGTTAGAAATAGGATGTTGATGTGAACGTAATTTACAAGTGGGGAAACTTGTGAAACCAGATATGACATGCACGAGGCATTACTGTAAATACCAAAATGCGATGTTGAGATGTCTAATTTCATTAATTGTCCTAATCTGATCATTGCTGTCTGGGATTAGATTCTAACATCAGGATGTTTAATCTGATAAGAGCATGAAAGATGGATAGATAATAGAGTGAAAAGTGTGTGTGTGTGTGTGTGTGTGTGTGTGTGTTTCCCATGCTGTTCCTCTGCTATGATGAAATCCCTTTGAGGATGTGATTCATGCTCAGTTGCTTCTTCTCTCTCTGATAGTACTCTGGCCCTGGCTTCAGTTTCCTGATGACTGAAATCTTTTTTCTTCTGTTTCTGTGTTGCAGTTGAAAGAGAGGTGGTTCAGAAGAGGACCTTCACGCGATGGATGAACCTACATTTAGAAAAGGTTTGTTCAGATCTTCATGAGAACATACAGAGGAGAAAGAGTAATCATGGTTTCCACACTTGGTTATTACAGAGCTGCTCACTGAGCATTCATTTACTACCTGGGTGGAACAAGACAATTTCTTTTATTGCAACTTCACCCCAAAACCCAGGATAGCTCCATCCTCACCGCAGAGTGTATCATGAAGCTGAGATTATTTCACCATACTCACTGCATGTGCTTTACTCTGCAGCAGAGACACGTGCTGTACATAAACAACAGCTGCAGTCTCTCCACCACTGTCTGAATTATACATGTGGGAGTGTGGAACTGCATGTGTGCAGCATTAAAGTTTCATGAGGCTGTAAAGTGTTAATCTGAGAGAACAGTGGTGATGTTACAGGTCTGGTTAGCCCACGGTGGTCGTTTTCCTCTCCACACCACCCAGCTAGCTGCTGTATGTGAACAATGGCTGAGTGAAGGAGCAGCCCCCTCCTCTGCTCCACCAGGCTTTTGGCCAATGAGAGTTCCTCAACATGTGGGACTAAGAACTAAGGATGTGTGGAAGCCCAAAGGGGACACATAAATGAATAAATACATAAATATGCATATTAAGTTAGAAATAAACACAATTTTGTCTGACAAAAAAAACATTCAGCATTTATTTATTCGTGTATTTATTTATTTCCACATTTTTAAATTTATATATGTATTTATTTCTACATTTATTTCTGTATTTAGTTTTATTTATTTGCACATATTGAAAGAAAGTTAAATAAATGTGGAAATTAGAGCTTGGCCTATACAAATATAATGGCTGATATTAGTTAACTGTAAATATAGATAGAAAATTAGCAAGGGTCCAAGGTAATGTCTTAAAATGACTTGTTTTGTGCAACCAACACTCTAAAAGCCAAAGTTGTTCAGTTTACAATGCTATAAAACAGCAAATCTTCATATTAGAGAAGACATTTGTGTGTTGCTTGAAAAAATGACTTTCAACAATTAATCATTTATCAGATTAGCTGACTATTCATTTTAAGTCAATTGACTGATTTATTAATCAGTCAGTCAAACTTTATTTGTTATAGCACCTATAAGTGTGTGGTAGTGCAGTTCAAAGTGCTTCACAGATGACTAACAAACTGATAAAAAGACAGAGCACAACAGTAAAACAATTAGAGACTACTGCACACAAGAAATAAAATGATGAAAAAGTAAGAAAACCAATAAATTAGATTCAAAATGAAATAAGAACCAGGTAAGATAATGACTAATAAAACAGACTGTAGGTGAAAAGTATAGTTTCCTTACCTCATTTATGTGCTGTCAGGGGTTTAGGTTTGGTTTCAGAAGTGTAGAGAAAAATATCCATAATAATGACAGTATAATAAAATGAATAAAAAAAAATAAAAGGAAACTCTATGTGAACCTCTATGTATTGTTCATGCACTAACCCTACTTAAATCATGTTTAGTTTCCCCAATAGAGACCCAAGACTTGATAATAATGGCGATGTTGTATTTGTATCTTTATCACAAAGTGCACTGTACTGTCTTATCTTTGGATGATGTTCAATTCTAGCATATTTTAAGGAGATTATTACCTGTAAATACAAATACACATTCACTGAATTGTTTTTCTTTTTTTACCCATTTGCATTTGTCTTTTTACCCAAAATGTGCAGTGAAGGTGAATGACTTTGTCAGCCCTGAGCAGGGTCTGCAGGTCCTCCTTTTAGGCTTCATAGAACCCAAACAACCTGCACCAGGTAGGGCAGCCTGTATGTGGCCTGAGAGCCAAAACCCAGGGGAGTTAGTCATGCCTTCTGTCAAACACACACCTCTGAAAGCAGTGGTCTCTTGCTTTTTTCACTGCCTGCTATAGTCACCTGTGCATTCAGACCCAGCGAGCTCCAGCAGAGCCTTACTTCACTGAGTTTATGCTGACACACCGTGTTTCTGTCTCACTCCTGAGCCTCTGTTTGGCTTCTGTTTTCAGTCCCCAACCAGGGGTAAGTCAGACTGAGCCGGGAGTTTGAGCGTCTGATCAAGCCTTTTGTCTTCTGTCACACAATGAGCCTCTCTTCTCTTACTCACTCTTTGGCCCTGCATCAAATATCTGACCCACTAATTGACAATCATACATTTGTCTTCTGTCATCTTGGAAAGTTCCAGTCACTTCACCCCACTACTGCCACAGTTCACCATGTTCTGACAAGTTCACAAATGCCTGAGTTAATAATGACATGTTGCGATAACGGGGAGAAATGTTAGCTCAGCCTGAGCATGATGTGGGTAACTGACAGATTTGTATAGATAAATCTGCATAGTTTACACTTTAATTTTAATAGTTGGTGTATTTTATTTCACTCAAATTTCACAAGAACATCTCCATATATATCTTTATAGTGTCTGAAAATGGCTGTGTGTTGATTTTTGAGTGACAAGTGTTGAAAGGAGAGATGTTCAGTGCCATCCAAGTGTTGAATCAATGCTCAAGGGTGTGTTTGACAGAGATGATTTCTAAATTTATTTATTTATTTTTAACTCTATTATTATTATTATTTTGTTCTTTGCAGAAGAGGTTACTGGAAATTTTAGATAATCTTTTATTTTCCCATGCTGACTCCTAAAAGCCCATTGGACTTGGGACCTCCCATCATCAAAAAAGCTACCATAATTAGTTAATCACAGCGGCTGTAAATGATTAAGGAGGTTTTGATAGAGAGCAGACTCATCACCTTTCAGTATTATCTGAAGTAGGACTGCAGGTAATGATTATATTCGTAAATCTATTAGAGCCCGACTGATATATTGGTCAGCTGATATTATTGGCCGATATTGGCCTATTGCAGATATATCAGTATTAGTGTATATGTTGTGTATATGCGCTGATATATATTTTTTAAGTTATATAGGTAGCATTTTATGTATATTTGATCCTTTTACTTAATTCAATTTACACATATGTATTTTTTCAGTTTTTTTTATTTATAGTCATTTATAATTATTAAATTCCCAGTGAAGTTTACTGTTTGAGTGCACTGATGTCATTTTATACAATAAAGTTTAGTGTTAAACTGTAGAATATCATGCCTCCATTACATATCTTTGTCAGTGTTTGATAATCACGTTTGAGGGATCATTGCAAAAAAATGTGTGTTTATATTTTGATATTAGATTTTTTTTTACTCCCTAATATCAGTATCGGCATTGGCCCAAAAATCCAGTATTGGTTGGGCTCTAAAATTTATCAATATTTTGTATAATGAATTCATAAAATTAATGACTAATGTCCATCAGAGGCTACCCAAACCCAAAACCTTCAAATTGCTTATAACAAGCTTGCTAACTAAAAGTTGCTAGCTTGTCAGCATTAGCTCAGCCAGCTATAGTAGGTCTAGCTTTGTGAGTAGCCGCAAGCACCACCTATTTTGCAGATGAACTTTGCTGTGCCACTGTCTGGTATGACCATGCCCTTAGTCTTTTTTATTAAAACATGACACAATGAATCCTCACAGATCAACACCAGTGGCTTTTCTTGTTATGTTTCTGACAGAGTAGCTGTTTGCTGCCCCTAGTGGTCATTACATGTATGATTTCGAACAGAACTCTGGGACCTGAACTATTAAAGCACACTATTAAAACACAGGTGTCATCAAATCAACCAGGGTGAAAATCTGAAGGATTTTAACTCATATCATTTTTTGGCATTTTTTATATGAAGCCACTGCACATAGCCTTTGCAGTAATGTCTGATATTATCTTTCCTCTTTCTTTCCCCCCATTCTCAGTGTGACCCACCCATTGAGGTCCATGACCTTTTCCGGGACATCCAGGATGGACGCATCCTCATGGCCCTGCTGGAGGAGCTCTCTGGCTGCAAGCTGGTCAGACTCTTTGTTTTTAGTGGCAGATATTTTCACACAGTGTACAGTGTTGTGTATAATAATCACATTAGCAGCTCACAGAACAGTACTGGTAGTAAGAGTTGTGGTTGTACAGGCAGTTTTTATACTGTTTAATAATACTTTTTCTCATACTGAATGACCTTCCAGCTTCATGGGTTCAAGAAGTCCTCCCATCGTATTTTCAGACTCAACAACATCGCCAAGGTCCTGTCTTTCCTCGAGGAGAGAAACGTAAGTATGACCGCGTATTAGCATGAAGATACTGTATGTTGAATGGCTGAACTGTTTACACATACAGAATGTGTGTTTGCTGGTGTGTCTTCAGGTAAAGCTGGTCAGTATCGATGCTGCTGATGTTGCCGATGGAAACTCCTCCATCATCCTGGGACTCATCTGGAACATCATCCTCTTCTTCCAGGTAATCACATTTTCTTTAATCCATCCTTGTATTTAAAACCTCTTCATCCACTCTCATCTGTATTTTGAGTTTCCATCCACCCTCCTTTCCTCTGCCTCTCTTTTCACTCAAATGAGGTCAAGTGTAACAATAGTGTAACAAAAGTGTCTGCTTCACAGTCTGTGCGCTTTCCATTCACAAAAGTCCATCAAAGTGCAGCTCGCCTGGTAGTTTATGTAATCCACACTGCGCTTCAATGCCTTGGACAGACACCATGAGGAAACAATTATCTCCACAGTTCACTTAGACTGTCCTCTCATTCTAGAAGCGTTCCCCCGTATGAAGCTGCCTACACTGGCAGGTCTGAGCTGGGATAAATGTTAACGATGAACACTGAGCTTCTTTGATGGCCTTAGAGCATTGGCCATTTCCCCGGCTGATGCTCATTTAGCATGAAAATTCATTCTTGACCTTGAGAACAATAGTTTCACAAAATCTTAACTTAAGGTCCACTTATTAGGTTATATTTCTTTCACACGTTTAATGGTTTTCAGTGATTGAAGAAAAAACATTTTAGAGTTTTTTTTGGTATGAAAATAAAAAAAATCATTGTAGACTTTACTAATGTTTAGGTGAAAGCTGGACAAAATGTTTCCATTTTTGCATTTGTCTTTTTATGTGTCTTTCATTTTTGTGAAGCTAATTGTATTGCATACAGTATTTCTGCGTGGAATGTGATATATAAGTAAAGTCTTATTATTGTTACTATTGATAGTATATTCCTGTTCAAAGTAGGGCTGTAACCAGTAATTATTTTGATTATCTGCTAATTATTTTCTTCATTAATTGTTTGGTCTATAAAATGTCAGAAAATTGTGAAAATTTCACAAGGTCCAAAACACAATGATACTCATTTTACTACCACATAAAACAGAGAAATGAGAGTTAGGAACCAGGGAATTATTGGTGTTTTTGCTTGAAAACTGACTTAAATGATTATTTGATTATCAAAATAGTTGCCAATTATTTTCATGTTGATGCAATAATCGATTAATTTACTAAATGTTGCTACTTCAAAGCCATAATCCACAAAATAGTGAAATTACCTTACTAAAACTAATAAAAAAAGTCACTATTTTGCATGGCTGTCTGTTACACAGTAGTTCATCTTTCTCACTTATTATTAATTGGCCAAAAAAAAAAGGAAAAATGGATCAACTTTTAAATAAAATTGTTATAAAGTGGAACTTAATGGTCAAAATCTGTGCTGCAGAGGCTGAGATGTCCTGACTATTTAGTCTGTGGTATAGGTCAAACTCTCAAAACACTGGATCCTACATTTCACATAATGCAACCAATAGCATCTTTTCATTGGACCCTCATTGTCTGGTTAACAACCAGACAGTGACACCTCCAGTTTATAACACAGCTTCTTTTTATAAATGTGTCTCTGAGACTTGATGACATCATCAGGGTTATTTTCTCAGACTTTAGAAAGCTCCCACAGAAACCACAGAGGATATTTCACACCTGTTTTCAAAGCCTGAGTAATACTCCCCATGACAAGTTAACTAATCTCTTTGTGTAAAATAGGTGGAGTGCCCCTTTAATTCCATCTCTAAGGTCTAACCACAGATTCAGGACTGGACATATCCTCTGAGTGTTTGAGGGTTTTGATTACAAAATAACTGTGTAGGACAGCTGATGAAATGTTTACATGGTGTGTCATAGTTACCAATGATAACCACTGTATAATAAATCCTGTTACTGGCTGGGCTTTTCACCTTCTTGTTGTCCTTACATGGAATTTTAAACTAGAACAGATCTTATGTTGTACCTGGGATACAGTAGTTTCTGTCTAAGTACAACCTTATGCACTGGATATGGAGAGGATGAATGGTACCCACTAAGCAGTTTTTGGGTTAAGGATTACAGGTAATGCAACCTGGCCTTCTGGCCCAAACATTATGTGAATACCAGCTTTTATTCAAGGATTGATGGTATGTTCTCTTCACTCAACATCTAAATTAAGCAGTGGGACAGTCGACTCCAGGCCAGTGTGAGGAATATAATCTCTGTGTCTCATGCCAGATTAAGGAGCTGACCGGGAACATCAGGAGCCAGTTCCCCTCCTCTTCCAGCCTGTCGTCCATCCCCACCAGCTCCGACTCTGACGTGTCCTACAACAGCACACCGTCAGACGAGAGACAGTCGGCGTCAATAGCCATGCGAGAACACAGCAAGGCCATCAAGAAGCTGCTGCAGTGGGTGCAGAAGCGAACACGCAAGTGAGTGTGGTCTGCCATTTTGAATAAAAATTGTTAAATTAAATGTTAGAAGTCTTAAAAAATAACATTTTTGACATTGCATATGTCTTGTCCTAGGTACAGTGTAGCAGTGCAGGACTTTGGGAAGAGCTGGACAAGTGGTCTTGCCTTTCTGGCTGTCATTAAGTCCATTGACACAAGCCTTGTGGACATGAGGAAGGCCCTGCTGAGGAGTGCCAGGGAGAACCTGGAAGACGCCTTCAGGATAGCCCACTTCAGCCTGGGTATCCCACGCCTCCTGGAGCCTGAGGGTAACAAGAAAATATCTTTTTTTACACATCATTGTAATCTGAATATTCTGTAGTTAGGTCCTTTCCAGGTTCTGCTATGTACATGACACTGTGATATCATGAACAATCTAGTTGTTACAGTATTTACCATGCTAAATAAAATACTGTAATAAAATAATGTTCCCATCATGTGTGAGTCCAAGCATGAGGGTGAATACCAAAAGTGAAAGGTGTTTACATGCCCAGCAACTTGTTTAAATATCCCCTCCAGACATGTATTAAGACATAAAAAAAACTCTGGTTGGAGCAATAATGTGTTTGATATGTTTTTCTCACAGGAAAAGTATAATTATCACTTTAAAATCCTTAAAATTACATTTTCTCCCTCTCCTTCAAAGTTCCAGAATCTATGAATATGCAAATATATTCATTCCAGAAGTTTAACTGACAAGATTTGTTCTACTTCACTGTAAAAGTCCATTCTCAGTATATATACACCGGAGGCTTCATGTTTCCACATCACACTTCTGTAAGTTAAATATTGGACCAGGATTGGCTTCCAACTAGTTGTGTGAAATCGTGCTCATTTGTATATGTGTTAAACTGAGATTTAAGGTGAGCACAGAGACACTTTCCACTTTCAGCAGATGAATGTGAATGTGAACAACTTTCTAGTATCAAACTCTGCACAATCATTATTCTACACAGTGAAGCTCAAACATCCAACTGTAGGAACAAGAAGAAAAATATATTTTTGAGTGGAGGGGAACTTTAATGTAGCCATAAGACAAACTTATTAAACATATCTCTCATCATTAGATAATGAGAATAACCTGGTTATTTAAGGCCACTGACTATATTATGACTTTTTCTTCCTTTAAATTAAATTTGAAAAATTAAAAATCTGTGAGAATTAGCTTAGTCGTTTTTGCTTACCATGTCTGAGCAATTCTGCCACATTTATATACGTTGCCCCTTGCAATATTTGGAATCTGGTAGGCAAAATGAAGTGAAAAAAACCCTTTCACTTCCCACCAGCAGCCGTGTAGGTAGCCCTGTAATTTTTTTTTTTTTGCTTCAATTTCATAATTTATAAGGTATGACATATAGAATTCTGCTGCCCATTATTACAATCCAACAGTGTCCAAGCATTGTTAAGAAAATGACTAGTCATTAGGTTGTGACTCTCATTTAATTCCTGTTTGCTCACATGGATATAAAATGTTTTGCTGGATATTCATACTGTTAGCAGTTGGAATGGCTGAAAATGCAGGGAGACTGTCTGATGATTAATGTAGTTTCCAGGTGATTTTTTTTTCCTATTGCCCTGCACTGTGAGGTTAAAAAATAAGCAAAACCCATTTATACAGACTCCTTTGACATGAGACAGCTGCTCAACAATGTAAAAATCTCTCCCTGTGTCTTTACCCTTGTGCTGCTGTAGCCTTTGTATTAATGTGACAGAATTCAGCTCAGACTTGTGCTATGTTAGAATCGTTACAGAAATGTTAATGGGGCCAACCTAGTAAGATTGCCGTCATGAGTTTTACAGAAAAGTGGCTCATGGTTTTATTCACACATGAGACCTATATGTAAAATTGCCATTTTGCCATGACATTTACGTAATAAAGTGCAACTCTGGAAAGGGCTTATGACTGTTAGGAGGAAGCCTACTTGACATGGGAGCCTTTATGTAAAATGCCACTTGTTCTTTATCTGCCCAGATGTGATGATCAACGCACCAGATGAGCAATCCATCATGACATATGTGTCACAGTTCCTGGAGCACTTCCCTGGCATAGAGGAGGTACAAGTCCCTAATGACAGTGCATGATTACAGTGCATTCAGAAAGTATTCAGACCCCTTCACTTTTTTCACATTTTATTATGTTGCAGCCTTAAGCTAAAAATGTTTCAATTAATTTTTTCCCCTTATCAATCTACACTCAATGCCCCATAATGACAAAGTGAAGACAGAATTTTAGAAATTTTTGCAAATTTATTAAAAAGGAAAAACTGAAATATCACATTGACATATTCAGACCCTTTATTCAGTACTTAGTTGAAGCACTGTTGGCAGCGGTTACAGTCTCGAGTCTTCTTGGGTATGGCACAACAAGCTTTGTTCTGCCATTCTACTCTGCAGATCCTCTCAAGCTCTGTCAGATTGGATGGGGATCGTCAGTGGACAGCCATTTTCAGGTCTCTCCAGAGATGTTCAATTGGGTTCAAGTCAGGGCTCTGGCTGGGCCACTCAAGGACATTCACAGAGTTGTCCCCTAAGCCACTCCTGCATTGTCTTGGCTGTGTGCTTAGGGTCATTGTCCTGTTGGTAGGTGAAACTTCAGCCCAGTCTGAGGTCCTGAGCGCTCTGGACCAGGTTTTCATTCAGGATATCTATGTACTTTGCTCTGTTCAGCTTTCCCTTAACCCTGACCAGTCCCTCAGTCCCTGCCACTGAAAAACAGCCCCACAGCATGATGCTGTCGCCACCATGCTTCACCACAGGGATGGTATTGGGCAGGTGATAAGCGGTGCCTGGTTTCCTCCAGACATGACACTTAGAATTGAGGCCAAACAGTTCAATCTTGGTTTCATCAGACTAGAGAATCTTGTTTCTCAGTCTGAGAGTCTTTTAGGTGCTTTTTTGCAAATCCAAGCCGTCTTTCACTGAGGAGAGGCTTCCGTGTGGCCACTCTGCCGTGAAGCCCAGATCAGTGGAGTGTTGCAGTGAGTGTCCTTCTGGAAGTTTCTCCCATCTCCACACAGGATCTCTCAGCCAGAGTGAGCATTGGGTTCTTGGTCACCTCTCTTACTAAGGCCCTTCTCCCCCAACCAAACTTCTTCCATTTAAGAATTATGGAGGCCACTGTGCTGACTGTGCTTGGGAATCTTCAATGCAGCAGAATTTTTTGTAGCTTTCCCCAGATCTGTGCCTCAACACAATCCTGTCTCTGAGCTCTGCAGGCAGTTCCTTCGACCTCATGGTTTGGTTTTTGCTCTGATATGCATTGTCACATATGAGACCTTATATAGACAGGTGTGTGCCTTTCCAAATCATGCCCAATCAATTGAATTTACCACAGGTGGACTTCAATCAAGGTGTAGAAACATCTCAAAGATGATAAAGAGAAATGGAAGGCACCTGAGCTAAATTTCAAGTGTCATAGCAAAGGGTCTGAATTCTTATGCCAATGTGATATTTCAGTTTTTCCTTTTTAATTAATTTGCAAAAATGTCAAAAAAATTTTTTCGCATTGTCATTGTGGGGTATTGATTGTAGATTGATGAGGGAAAAATGAATTTAAACGATTTCAGCATAAGGCTGCAACATAAAAAAATGTGAAAAAAGTGAAGGGGTCTGAATACTTTCTGAATGCAACGTATATGTGTCTGACATCAGATTTTAACAAAACACACATTTCTGAAGGTGAGCACTGATAGATTTCTGCCAACATCTTTGTTTCTCTCTCAGCCAGAGGAGCCCTGCAAGCTAATTGAACGAAGTGTCTCAATGGGTCGGCTCAACTTCCGTGACCCTGACTTCAACCACACAAGGAATGGTGCTTACCGAAGCCGAGTGAGGGAGAGGTCTTACATGTTCCAGAAGGACTGTGCCCAACCCCCACCGAAAATCTTAATTTCCTCTGTGTCAGAGGACAGAGGGGCCATGTCACACCCCTTCAGACCGGCTGCATCTCGCTCGTGGTCCACTGAAGACTTCTTAGTGGATTCCCCCCAAATGGATGACAACTCCAGTAGTGTGGTTGAAGACCCCAAGGAACCTGACAGTGAGGTCTTACCCAACTCAATCTCAAACTCCCCACAGCTGTCTTACACTCACTCGCCCACTGGCTCTTCAGTACCTGAGTCAGTGAACACTGAGTCAGTAATGGGGGATTCAGCTATCAGCTCACCAGACTCCTGGGTGGAGAGTGAGTTTGGAGTGATGCCAGAGAAGTTTTGTGAGAGTCGAAGTGACAGTTCACTGTGTGACAGCGGAACAGCCTGGGATGTGTACCGTGCCACCCCTGTGGAGGTCACTGCTCTTGATGAAGGATTTGTCCCCTCCATAGTGGATAGAGTCTCCGATGACCAGTCGATTACTGAGTCATATGTCGATGAAGGGATTTACTCATTGAGCTCATTGGAGAGCACCCAGGAGAGGGCCCAAGGACATACTGAGAAAAATCAGGAGGACAAGCAAGAATTCAAAGAGAAAGAGGCAAACCTTGAGAATCATAACCAGGACTTGTTACTAGAACAGATGCCTGGTGAGAATGAACCTGAGGTTACAAAAGAAGTAGACTCTAAGCAGATGGATACAATTCTGCCTCAAAAAGAAAAATTGCCCAGAGAGCAAGAACCTTCTTTTGGACTCTGTGATGCAGAAGACCTGGCCAGTTCTAGTGTTGGAGATTTCCTTGAAACTGATCAAGACACTGAACTACAACTTCCTGACCATATTGAAGAACTTGTGGAGCAGAACAGTGTTGACGCAAGTACTTACAGAGAACCGGAAGGTTTAAAGGAAGCTGTGGACGTCACTGGGGATGCACCGGACTGTGAAGGATTATTTAATGGTCAAACTGATAGTCTGAGTGAGAGAAATAATTCTGAAAAGCCTGAAGTGAAAGCTGAATGCCAGAAAACAGATTCTTCTTTAGAGGAAAAAAGACAGGAGTCAAGAGATGAGTCAGCGATTGTAAAGGAAAGGGATGAGGGGGTCGAAGAAACACAAAGCGAAGAAAGTGAAGGAGTTCTAAGAGGCTACCCAGATCCCCAAGAAAACATTAGCACAGAGACTTGTGATGCTTTAGCAAACACACATCCAACCAACCAAGGCGGAGAATCAATACCAAGTTCGGATCCATGCATGGGCATAAATATTCCTCTCATCTCCATTTCCAGTGAGCCAGAACAACAGTATGAAGAGGAAACATGTGGCCCAGAAGAACAAGATCATCCAGTGGATGAAGATGTACCCCAGCCAGAGGCGCCTGGAAGTAAGGGAACTGACACAGATGTCAACAGCCCCGAAAATCCTGATGAACTAAGCTGCGACTCCAATGAAGAAGATGCCAGCAACCTTCCTGAGATTCCTTCCTGCCTGATATCAGAAAATGTTAAAGCAATAGCTTCAGGGCAAATTCAAGACGGGCATTTGGATGATACCGATGAACATGACATCAGGAATTCTTCAAATGCAGACATATCTGGGCCAGACATAATAAATAACACGGAAATAAGTGAAGAAAAACAGGTATCTTCTCACCATAACTCTCAGACAGGTGACATTGACAAGGACCTGATTGGTCAGTCTTCTACAGATGCCGAAACTCATCCTGTGAATACTGAGCAGGACATAAATTCAACTGATCAAACTGTTGGACACCAAGACAAACAGGGAGACACCATTCCAGTCAACTTGACAGCCACCGCACAGCAGAACACAGATCCAGATAACATGCAGCCCAATGGTAAGATCGGGGCTTTGTGTTTTGAACCAACTGGTGTGTCCAGAGACATGGATTTGTTTTATACAGACTTTGACCGAAGTTCTCCCTCAGAGGATCTAGTTGGTGACCTTATGGAGCCCATGGATCTGTTTTACCCTGACAAAGAGGAGCCCATGTTTACAGAGCCACCTGATAATGAAATGCAGAGCTGGCCCTCTGTTTTGAGTGTATCTGCTCTCCAGCCAGCACCAGCTTCAGAGACTCTGCCAGAAGACAAACCACTAAACCTGCTGGAGGAGGACTTCAGAAATGGAGGGGATTTAATACAAGAACAGGACAGGGTAAATATCTTGACTAGGGCTGCAACTATTCATTATTTTCATTCTCTTCTCTCTTCTTCTCGATTAATCGATTAGTTGTTTGGTCTATTAAATGTCAGAAAACTGAAAAATGTTGATCACTGTTTTCCAAAGCCCAAGATGCAACCTTAAGTGTCTTGTTTTGTCCCGACCAACAGTCCACAAACCAAAGATATTCAGTTTGCTGTCATAGAGGACTAAAGAAACCATAAAATATTTACATTTAAGAAGCTGGAAATTTTATTTTCTCAAAATGATGTATTGACTAATTGATTCAGCTTAGATGCTTGCATTGGTACAGATTGTCATGGCACAGGTAGTGCTGGTAAAATGATTTGTTGTTAAGTCTAGGGGATAAAATAAGCCTTATGGATATATATTCCCAGCTGTACTTTTTGTTTAGTGGTAAGTAGAACATGTTGGCATGCTAAGATACTAAACACGCTCGATGCAAACTAGCCCCAATTCGTGTCTCTCATGTGCTAGCATACATTCAAGCCAAAATATTCCATCCGCTGAAGATTTTTAACTTGTTTCCCAGGTTGTGATTCTGTTTCCTATCCTGGTAGCCAGCGGAAGCAGAGTCGCATATGCAATACATATCTAAGGAGCAAAGGAGCTCGATGGATAAAGTTGAGGGTAGTTTTGCTGTATTTTTTTCTGTCAGTGTAAAGTAAAACACAGTCTGTGAGTGTGTGTGTGTGTGTGTGTGTGCGTGTGTGTGTGTGTGTGTAATGAACCATCTGCCTGAACAGGAACATGAAGCACTGTGACATTTCACACTTCCACAATATCACACTTAACGACCGGATGACCTGCTGACATTCATCGTCTGATCACACCATTCTGTTCCACTGATGCTCTTTGAACGCTTAGGGCTTGTCAGTGTGATGGGCTCATACTAAATTTATCTGTTATTATGAAATATTTCCTGAAAACTTATCATTTATAAGCAGTGGCAAGAAATCTTGACAATTCACAGAAACAGGGACAATTATCTAAACTCTGAGTCCAATGTTTTTTCAGTGTGTGTGAATGTTCAACTAGAATAAAATCACATAATTTTCAAATAACATATGCTCAGTCAATAAAGATGTCACACTGTGATAGGTAATAGTTAAAGGATTAACTTACTATTCATTTGAACATGTGAACTGTAAAACACAATATTCTTATATGAATAGTTTGTTGCTCGCCCAACACAATTGACTTCACACTGTTCGGAATCGCATACCAAGTACCATTCATAAGTATGACGTCAAATTGAGTATGTAGTGCACTCCAACTGCATAGTATGTGGATTTTGTGTACACGAGAAATGCCCGATGTATACTAGATTAGCAAGAATTTCCAGGTATGCGACTGGACATACTCAACCTCTCTCTTCAGACTGTACAATGGCAGAGATTTTGAGCCAGGCTAAAAGCTGTTGTAATTTTCGCTCTAGGACTGTTAATATGTCACTTTTTTAAGTTTTAATAATTTTCAGGCAAGAAAGTAACCATTTAGATTCCCAATATTGGTCAGTTTATCCAAATAATGTCTGTTTGGAAATTTGCTGCAACGTTTTCTGACATGTGAGGAGCCGCTAGCCGGGTGAGACCTGCAGGTCATCTCAGCTGCTGTTAGTTCAACTCATGAGATGATCGGCTGGTCAACGTGTCGTCATCCAGGGGACATGATCTGATGAACTGATCTGTGCAGCTCTTTGGTAATTTACTCCGTAGCATTCCATGTTAAGTGGAAGAGGTAATGTTTTACATTTGTGGTAAACAATTTTCATTCAACGGTAGTTCGGACCAGTAATGTTGTGATTGATACCATCATGTGATGCAGTCACATGAATAACTTGCTTGAGTATACTTCATTGTGAACAGTCTGCTGGTAATGGCATACTTAATCGTTCATTTAGTAGGCAGTATGCAGTACATACTGATTTAGTATGCAGTAAGCAGTATGTTAGTATGTGATTTCAAACACAGCCCCTGTGTTTGAAATCACTTACCTTACCTAACTGGAACATACCATCTATTCAGTTTACCACAGGGTGAGCTACACTGATACAAAGCTTTCATAACATACAGAGCAACATTGATGTAGGATTTCTTCAGACTAATGACAATCACAATTTTCTATGATCACACACACACAGCCATGAGCGTACCAAATTATACAGAATGTAATTTACTACAGAACAGTTTTATCCTTCCTACATCAACTTGACAGCTAATAATAGACACCTGTTGTCAGTTTCACTGATTAAGCAGACTGAAGCCCTTCAACAAAAAAATTACATTGTGAATCACAAACTACTCAACTGAAACCTGTATTCCAGTATTTGTGTAACATGACTGATAAATCAAGAGATTAACAGAAACACTGGACTGAAAATAATAATTTAACACAAAAAACACTGGTAATGTTGGGAACCAGGGCCTAGTGAAAAGGGAGAGGTGCAACCTTTTTACAGATCGATAACAATTTTGTAGAGACATGCATGGTTCCCAGGTGATGAATCCTACTACTTAACTACTCTCCTGACTTTTCCTCCAGCTCCACCATGAGGTTGACATTTGTGGTTTTTAGCCAAATGTCTTAACAATTGTTGGATGGATTACTATGAAACTTCCTACACACATTAATGTCCCTTAACTTTTAACATAAGGTCAAAAGTTCAATTTGTGCAATACTTTGGTTTATGACCAAATACCTGCAATACTAATGACATATCCATCAACTTCAACTGTCCTTTGTGTTTTGTGCTAATTAGCAGAATTTTAACATGCTAACATAGATTCTAATTTTGATAACTAATAGAAGAGGAAAGCCCTCAGTATACTACAAACGATCTGAGTGATAGGATGTGCTGTCTGACCACATCTAAAGGCAAAAAGGTTTATAGGGTATAAATGGAAATAATGCTGCACACTTTCAGGTAGTCTTTCCTCAAAGGCATTCACATTGTTGCACTCAGTTGGATGCATGAAAAGTGAAAGGAATATATGTGTGAAGAATTAGAGAGAGCTTGAGAGAGAAGTTCAAATCATGCCTATGTTTATAACCTCCATACACCTGACTTATGAAAAGGCAGTGATTGTCAGATTGTCTAGTTGAGTTAACAGGAATCCTCAGACACAGCCTCCCTGTTCCGCTGTCAGAAATGAGGTTTCAGCTGCTGTTAGATGATCCAACAGGCACCTCGTTTGAAGCATACTGAGGTCCAAATAGTCGAAAGCGCTCCTAGCAGAAAGGCAGAAATGCTTGTTACACCTCAAAATATGAAAGTGTTAAATACAATAACAATACAGTAAAAGATTTCCTCACTTTGTTTCTTCTTCTTTTTAGGTGATCACTAAACTCATCCAGGAGACTGACAAAGCATCTGAACCCCAGGAACTGTGTTCATTGCCTGGGGAGAAGATGGAAGGACCCTGGGGTAGTGATGTTCCTTTGAATGGCAGTGATCACACTGAGGCTGAGCTACAGAGCCCAGCCTCTGCCAGTGAAAACACAGAGCCTGTGAGGTAGGCTTTCTATTCTTAGTCAGTTCCCTGGTACACTGAGAAACACACTGCACCCAGGGGGAAACCAGTGTTATGGCAATGGTTGGGACTGCTCTGGCCTAGCCTCTCTGTTTGCTCACATATTTCCTTAAATGTACTGAACAAAGCTATCTATGTAGGCTGGTGATAGAAATTAAGGCAGGCCTTATGAGGATAGAGAGACTGTGGAATGAAGAAAGAGGATGAGGATTACAGACACTAATATGGTTGAATTAATTAATACAAGAGCATCATTTGTTCATGTTCAACAGTGGAATTAAATTAAGATTTTTATTATATAAAAAAAATATTTTTTGATACTATATATAAGCAAATTGTTTTCAGCAATAGCCATTCATTTATATTAACATTATTTGTAACTGCCTCTGGTTATACAGTAGTAGTTTTCATTGTTATATTTATATTATGTATTCAAGCACAAGTGAGTTGCAGGAAATGATGCATGCATGTACTGGACGTGATGCAGAAGATAAAAGTTGGTGCATCCGCACATATTACATAATACGGAAGGAAGACCACATTCCATCATGAGTTTAATATTACTGTGTCAGACAATATGGTCTCCTTTTGTCTTTATTTACTTACAGTGTGACACGATGAATCCTCTCTGCCCATTTTTGACACAGCAGCCACTTGTAGTCATGTTTGCAGCCCCCAGTGGTCAGTGGTGAGACCTGTATTATTATCAAGCACATGCTGTTACCACCAGTGACCACAGGTGTCGCCAAATCAACCAGGGCAGAAATCATCAGAATGTTAATGTCTGCTCTTAAAGGACGGATTCACAATTTTTCAAGTCTGCCTTAAAACAACAGTCAGGAGCCCAGATGCCTCCTTCTGTGCAAAAATGTATTTAAAAGTTTATCTGAAGCTAATATGAAGCTTCAAGTAGATATCTTTCAATGTTACAGTCTTTTTAGTGCCAAAGTCCCTCTTTTTGTTACTATACTTCCACCGCAGCTCAACAGGGAAACACTGTCTGAGGAAACACAAAGAGGGAATTTGATGCTAAAAAGACTGTAAATGTGGCAGATATCCACTTGATATGACTAACTCAGACTGCCGAAGCCTCATATAAGCTTCATATCAACTTTTAAATGCATTTTTGCACTAAATGACTGTGTGGACACACTGTGGATTTTGGCCTCCATCACTTACATTGAAAGCACATTTGAAGGGGATCTTTTAATAGTCAGTATGAACAGGAGGAATGATTACAGCGAGGAAAACCTCTTTCACTGTTCATATGGACACCTGACTGTTGTTTAAAGACACATTACAAACATTGTGAAGCTATCGTTTAAGGTACTGGCACACAGCCAGCGGTTACTGCTGTGTCTGCCACCCGGTGATGTATTTTAGTGGGTGACAGCAGGGTGTAACTCAGGTGCACCATACACTGCAGGCTGCTGCTACCTGCTCTACTGTCATCATGTAGCCAGATTGAGCCGCTCTAACTTAAAATAGAGGAAAGGGGCAGGGACTAATGTAATCTGAAATAGGCTTTTTTGCTGTAGTTCTCTCCTCTTAATAAATCCTGAATTTATCTTATTTAAATGAAAAAATAAATCTCCAAAATGATCTCCAAGTGCTCATAACAGCTTTTAGCACTGCGTTTCCTGGGTCTGCTCTCTCTCGTTGAGATCTAAACTATCAGATTTCATTCTTTCAGGTGTGACAATAAAAGCTCCGGCAGACAGGAGGAAAGCCAGATCCCTCCAGTTCTCCGTCACAGGAAGGGGGCTCGCTTCACTGAGGCCATGGTTGGTTTGACACTCCATTTCCTCTGTGGAGATATTGCTATCCTTGGATAAATATTCTCTCTAAAACTGTAAACTGAGAGTGTGTGCCTGGTGTTTTATCCTACTCACAGGACAATCAGACAGTCGTCATTGCATCGACCAGAAAAGTTGACAAGGCTGACTCTGATTGTTGGTAAGAACTTTTCCTTCCTTGCTTTAGTTATCTATCCTGCATAGGACTTTCATGACTACTATTTTTACTGGTTGCAAGCTTGTAGTCAGTGAACAGATAGTGAACGTGTCTCTAGGGTGCAGGCATGCTGCCCTCTGTCCACAGGAAGTGATGCTCATCTTCATGACATATTTTAAGCTTGAGGTTTGCCTGAACTGAAGGCAACTTCCTCTACAAACATCTAAATCTCTTTTAAAGATGAACCTTAGTAACAAGTCAAGTGTGTGTTAGATAACCTCACTAGCACTAGCACTAACACTTCCTGTGCTTGTTTTAATAAAAAAAAGTCACAAATCTTAACAAATCTTAATCTCTGTGGCTAGAAATGTCGTAACTGTAGATATGGGCGTAATTCTTCTGTTTACCTCTCCTTTCTTTAGACAAATGATAAAATTATTGCTGTAATGATAACTTTCCAGACTAGTAAAATTCTGTCTCATAGTACTAGAGCTGCAGCTATTAGTCGATTAATCGATTAGGTGCCAACTATTAAATTAATTGCCAACTATTTTGATAATCAGTGAATCGTTAAGTAATTTTTTAAGAAAAAAAATGTCTAAATTCTCTGATTCCAGCTTCTTAAATGTGAGTATTTCCTGGTTTCTTTAGTCCTCTATGAAAGTAAACATAAAATATATATATATCTTTGAGTTGTGTTGCTGTGCTGCATCCCATATCAGGAATCTTCAGTTTACCTGCAGTGACCCTCTTAATCCAGACTGACAACAAGATCAAACTGGAATTTATGTCTGGCTTCGTTTACTTACATCCTGCACTGGCTTTTTATTGGTCCAGATTATCTGATAGATTTATGCTCACTTGAAGGCAAGCAGCTGGTAAATATGTCAAGTTCACATATTTCCAAACTGACGGGGGCTGACCCAGTGCACATGTCAAACAACACTGCGGGGGCTGCAATGGATACGCTGGCCTTGTTGGGCTGCAGAGAGTTTTTCTCTCATTTCTAGAATAAAATAGTTTTGTCGACCTAGTAAGACTTAGTTACTGCTGAAATGCAGACTGCCAAGAGAGTGGCCGCTAAATTGGGACAGAGCACATGAGAACACCCAAAATAAATGTATCATGAATATTTACTTTGTGGTAAACATTGGATTTAACTAATGACGAGAACCTGGTGGCTGCAGTGCTGCTTGTGACTATGATCTCTCTGTCTGCTGACCTTGTTCTGATCTCCTCTTTTTCTACTTGTGTTTGCCTGTGTGTGTGTGTGTGTGTGTGTGTGTGTGTGTGTGTGTTTGCCTGTGTGTGTGTGTGTGTGTGTGTGTGTGTGTGTGTGTGTGTGTGTGTGTGTGTGTAGGTGGAGTGACAGCTGGGAGCCATATCTGCTGCTGCTGCTGTGGCTGCTGCTCTATTGTTTCTGGCTACTGCCACAGATGGACCTGAAGACACTGCCCAGCCTGCTGCTTAACCTCAACCACTGAACACACACTGACACACAGACATACAGTTACACACACACTGATACACACACACGTAAACATAGTCACATGGAAAAAGAGAGGACTTTATCAGTTATAAACATATACACCCTTATGCACCATCACTAAAATATATAAACAAACAAACACACACTTACAGCTCAACTGCCACTCCTCTTTCCTTTTCAGTACACTTATTCCAGATCAAGTGAAGGCATTTAAAAGATGTATATTTCAAACTACTAAAGCCTTTTGTAGTTTTTTGCTTTTTTGCTTTTGATGTGGCTTGAAGTGATCTGTATGACAAAGTAATAGTGCCACTGCTGGGGATAAATAAAATCATAGTGACGTGAAAATAAAGTAATCATTTCTGCACAAAACTCATAGTTATCAGAATGAAATTGTAATTTTATGAGATAAAAAGTCATAATGTCGAAAGAAAAGTCATAATTTTATGAGGAAAAAGTCACGGTACTATAAGTTGTAATATTTTGAAATTGTGAAAAAGTTGTGATGTTATGAAAATAAAGTAACAATCCTGAGAAAAAGGGGGAAAAGTCAAAAGTAAAATTAAGTCGTAATTTTACAAGGAAAGTAAATAAATGTAGGTCAAGAATAAAGTCATAATATTTTGAGAAAAAAATATGTAAAAATGTAATTTGGGAAAAAGTCAGAATATTTCAAGAATGAAGTTGCAATTGTACAAGAATACAGAGATGGAATCATGATTTTACACAAAGATATAATAATATCTTAAGAATAAAGTTATTTCACATGGACAAATCATGATATTTCAAGGGTTAAGTTGTAATTTGTAATGAAAGAATAAAGGAAGGAAAATTCATAATATTACAATTTAGGTTGTAATTTTAAATTAATGTCAAATTAAGGATGTATTCTCTTTATGTTTACCTCATATTATTAAGACTTTTTCCTTGTAGAGACTTAACTCTAAAATGAATAAATATTATTATTATAAAATATTATGACTGTTGTGTAACATTTCTACGTTTTCTCAAAAAATGACAAGTTCATTCTCACAACATTGCCACATTTTTCACAATATATTACAGTTTTATCCTTGAGATTTCTTAACCGTGACCCTAATACTCTGTCGCAGATCTGCTCCTGTTGTTTGTGGTTTATTGCTGTGCAAAGCAGACAGAGGTGTAATGACTGTACAGCACACACTGATTTGTAGATAGAGATATATACTATGGATGTATGGATGCACAGTTGCCTATCTGAAAAGCCATTTAACCCAGATGAATATAAATGATAAAGCCAGGCTTGTATTTGTACTATTGTAAAGAGAGCCAATCAGTCTGAATGAAGGGTGATTTTGGATCTGTTGCACTTTTCAAAGAGTCCACAAACTGCCAAAGAGAGTGTTGGAAGTGTTGATACAGAGAGTGCACAACTCACCACAAGCCCAACAATGAAAATATTGTTTTTAACACATAGGACGTCTAGTATAACTCTTGTACTAAACCATCACCCCTGCTCTATATTGTATAATAGTTGAGGCAGAATATGTATTTGTAATATTGTATGGCTCATAAGATGTATGAATGGATTTCTAAAAAGTTTTATGATAAAGAAATGTTTTATGTGATTCAGCTATGCTTGAGCTTGTCCAAGCTTGTCAATGGGAAAAGAATGCTTTACAGTGAAATATCTTTCTATGTTATTTTTGAACAATGTCTGTAGTGAAACACTATGACAAAGTGATACTGAACATCTTTCATTTATTTGAACATCATCGTCCTCAATCCTCCATCCAACAAGCACAAATGTTGTTCCACAACAGCCCGTCCACTGCGTGAAGTCTCTGTTTACTATGAGTATAAATAAAGCTCCTTCATACACTGAGGGGCAGCAAAAAAGCCATTCATTTAAATTCAGTACAAACTGGGTCACCCTACAGCACAGTGCATCATAATCAGAGATCAAGTGTGTGTGGATGTGTTTTTGTACTTTTATCCTTTTGAGAACTAGAGCTGTGTCCCCATTCCATACTATTTACTGACTGCAAACAGTACAGACTATAGAATAATTGTCATAGTATACTGTCTGTGCAGTTATGCAATACAAGAATTGAATGTATTGTACTGTTTTGTACCAACAGGAAATGATGCAATGAGTGCATCAACAGATATAAGTCAAACTGTCAAACTAAGGAAAAAAGCCACTGCCAATTAAATCTTCCAAAGAGGAAGCAACTTGTTTCTTGAAGATTTAATACTTTTTAAGCATTCCAGATGTTTGAAATAGTTGACAAACAGTCCCAACTAATGGTCCACTTCCAAACTTTTTCCAGAGCTTGATTAAATTTAAGCCAACACAGACATTCTCAAACAAATGGCAGTTAATTAAATTACCAAAAATCAGCTGACTCATTAAAAGTGGTCTGTGCTCCCAAGGCCAGTTGCCTGCTTTGTCTGCTTGCTGATCCAGCGCTGCTCCATTTGTGCATTGCGTTGTGACACAATAGTGTTTCCACACTCAAAACTCAAGCGGATTTAGTTTGCATATCGACATATTTGACAACTTAATTTTGTCACAGACTCCAAACTTGTCTATGAATGAGTGTGTAGTATAGAATTGGGACACAGCTAAGTTTTACACAAGATGTTTTGCTCAACCCCCTTCAATCAACGGCTAGTTTAGGGATAGGATTTGGGTTTAGGTTTGTATGGAAGGTCAATGAGGCCATGAAAGTTATTATGTTTTGTTTTCTTTGGATTGTGGAATAATTATGTTATGATCTTTTCATGATGCCAACTTTCTTCTCGTGATCATTAGATAAATATTTGTGGGAGAAAAATAATAAAATACATACCTTTTTGCTTCTATGATTTTAATTAACTAGAGTGAATTAAAATTATCAGTGGTTTGTTTTTGTTCTTGCTCCTGTTGCTTGATCCAGCACCTGTTGAAGAGTTCATTTGGATGTACGTACCTCTCTCCTGCCTTTTAATATCCATACTTAGCAAACCTGAAGTAGTTTCTGCAGGGATTTCTTTATGTCAAATCAAAGGTATAATTAAACTGTAAATGTTGACTACCACAGACACACTGTCAATCCCAATTACTTTCAACTTAGTATTGAAGGGGTATTTTAATGACTTTGTCTTTGGTTGCAACTGAAGTCATTGTTACCTATTCACATCTATTGCAATTTGTGAATTAGAATCTCAGAATTCCAGAATCTCAGGCGATAGTGTCATTAATGCTGAAATTAACATGAAATCATTTGGACGATGACAAAACAAAACTTAGCTCATAAAATAATTTTCTCTGTCATGAGAAAACAAACATTGGTCATCTTTAGATCAATATAGAATAATCATTCTGTGATCCAAGTAAACAAACCAGGAAAATAGTCTCTGCTAGAGTTTAGAATTATCATACTGTACATTAGGTTAGACATTAAATTAAGTTTAACATTCTTATAGGTTGTAGATTTACATGAAAATTGGTTTGGGTTAGGGTAAGGCTTAACTTTAACTTTAGAGTTGAACTGCCTCACATTTAAGATTAGAATAAGGATTAAATAGGGTTAGGTTAACAGGAAAGTTAGATTTGTAAAAGGACTTTTAGAACTGAGTGAAGTCAGATGGGTTCTACAGGCCTTTGGTCCATTGGTCATCCTTGTGTCTCTAGTAGAAAGCTCCCTCCAATGCTTCTTTTCAAGTGAGTGTTAAGTAATTTGAGGCCTTAGCATTATCCCAAATCAAAAGCGAGTTCATGTTTTTTTTTTTTCATGATTTTAGTCTTATTTTTCCCAAGATACACTAGGTAAGATCACCTTTTGGCCCAAAATTCTGCAATAGTCCTTCAGAGTCTGGGACACAAGTTAGAGAGAGAGGGAAGGAAGTTTAAGTTTATTGCATGTCTGTCCATCCTGGGAGAATGATCCCTCCTCTGTTGCTCTTCCATTTTTTTTACCCCGTTAAGGGGATTTTTTGGGGAGTTTTTCCTTATCCGAATCAAGGGTCTAAGGACAGAGGATGTTGTGTTTCTGTACCCCCTGATGCAAATTTGTGATTTGTGATATTGGGCTATACAAATAAAATTGACTTGACTTGACTTAAGGTCTTTACAAGGATACAGTAAGACTGTAAGACTCTCTCTGTGTGTGTGTGTGTGTGTGTGTTTGTGTCTCAAGTGACCATGGCTACAGGACTATACCAGCCACCCCCCACCGCCAACCACCTCCACCAAAACACTGAAAGGACTGACATAGTAAAAGCATATTAGCTTTTGTATGGGAGCCTCAAGTATACAATTATTCCAGTTGTTTCAACAGCACCAGACAAGTGCAATAAATTACATCTTTTAAACTCTGTCCCTTGTTGTGTGTGTTTTCTTTTTGCTTTTCATGGTGTTGACAGATATTTTAGATGTCTGAGAATAATTTAAATTTATTCAAATATAAAGCTTAAAAATGGGTTAACTACGTTATCCAGGTTATTTTTATTTAAAATCTGCATTAATGAACAAACAGCAAATTATGATATGAAAGAGGTGGCTCAAAAAGCAAACCCACAGAGAATTTTTGCTTGATGCTGCAGTTCCCCTCAACTCTATAGAGCTTTTTAGCCTCTTTCAGTTAATCGTTTTTGTTTTTTTAAAACCAAAGGAAAATGTACAGTTTTGTCATTTCCAGCAGCAGCAGGCAGCTGTTTTCAATGAAAAAGCTCTAAAAAGCCACTGTACACTACCTGCTCACCACTAAACAGCAGACACAGTTAGCTGTAGACTAGCTGGAGAACATAGCGGAGCATTTAGTAGCTAAAGAGCCAGATATTTATCTCAGCCATTGGTGGAGAACAGAGCTAAAAGGAGAGTGAATATTGGACTTACATTCACCAGGTGGACAGAAACACGACTCCAAATGAATGATAATGTTGCTCAGTATCTGCTGAATGTGTAAATGAGCTACAGTTGTCTAACATGTTAGCCATATAAACTTTAACTACTGGGTTAAATATGTCACTGATATTTGTTTAGCTTGTGTGGAACTGAGCCTCCAAGACAGTGTCAAAAAAGCAAACAAATAAAAACAAAACAAAAAAGATGAATGCAGCTTTAAAGTTACATTTTATTGCAGCTTGAAAAATACATAGTGATATTAACAGATTACATTCAGTGATATCTAAAGTAACTCAAATGAACTGTGACATAAACAGGAATTTACACTGTTTAGAAGAGTGTAAATAACTGAAGCTATTCTCAACACAAAATCTATTCATAACGGATAATAATGAATGCAAACCAATACCTTATTCCACGACACTGCATTCTGTGGAAATATACCCCGGCTATAATTACAAAATGAAATGGATTTTTGAAAGTTGAAAGTATTTCACGTGGCGTTTCACACAGCTAGATAGTCTTAAATTTTCTTACCAATTTATAGGTTCAAAAATATGTGCTTTTAATGGGGTTAGCCTGTATATAGGCTATAAACAAACAGGTCGAAAACAATAGCCTTCTGATCCAGAATATCAGCTGTCCTGAAAATGTAATGTGGTCTACCATGTCACATCATATAACCACATAACCTCTATGTATCCCGCAAGGGGGTGCATTTCACAGCAGGGGTGCACATTACGGGACAACACCTGGCAATTTGCCATAACTCTCAGTAGACTGGATTGAAAAAAAGATGCCTGACTCGTGTGCAGCTTGGGGCTGTACAAACTGTTGCACAATCCAAACAGGATCTCAGGGAATAACCTTTCACAGGTAAGACTTGTTTTTGGTTGTATTTGGCCGTTATAACATGTTGAGAGCTAACTAGTTGGCCACCAGATTGAGACTAGTAATAGCTAATGTTAGTGATAAGGCTAGCTAGCTATGAAAACTGAGACTTTATAAGAAATCATATAAACTAAATTGCCCATAATCAAGATTTTCATCTATGTTGGCGTTTTTCTCCAAACTGATTTTTGGGTGTTTCTGCAACTACAACAGGCATTTTTAAGTCCCAGCAGTGAAATTTTGGATTAATGTTCAGTTTTTTCATATGATGCTTCATAAATATATATACAATTTTTTAAAAATTCTGAAGCATTTTATGGGCCCAAACACCACTTTTGTTCATGTCCCATAACTGTGGGTTGAGATATGTAAAATGAGCTAATTCAATAACAATATGACATTATTGTAAAGGAAATTGTTTTCATATAAATGTTACTTTACACCATATTAAAATTATTATTATTATTATTATTATTATTTTGTTTACTGACAATTTATATGATTTTTTAATCTAAATGTGCCTGTCCCACACTTCTGAGTCCTTACCACAACACAACACTGAAGAAATGCCATAGTAAAAGTTTTTTTCAAAGCCAAACAAATCTAATTTCTATGGAAACAGAAGTTAGTAAGTGAGCACATGGATGACAGGTTGGGCCACCCACACTAGGTGACCCTCAAGATCAAGAAAAACAAACTAAAGACCATCTTTTCTTCGTTTTTATTGTGTGTCCTTACCATACAGCTTAGTAATTGTGTATTTTGAACTAGATTTTAAAAATAAATATTTAATATTAATTAATATTACTGTTACATTCATGTATATTAGGTACTACGAGTCAAAGCTAACATAGTAGAACTTGCTAGCTGCCATTTAGCTGCAATATTAGCAAAAATGTCATTTCCGCAAAACACTTCTTTACCACAGCAGCTTTAGGTGTCGCGGTAAAGACCCTATATCGCGATAGTGACAGAGTTATAAATTATATTGCAAATATTAAGTCTGTTTTTTTGCAACTCTAGATGAGACCAAATTCATCTACAATAAGATCATGGAAATGCATAGAGGAAATGAGAAAAGACCCGGACAGATATGAAGCATATCTGCAGAAGGATAAAGAGCTTTACAAAAAAAGAAAGGAGAATGGGCAGATAAAGAGTGTCTCCGAACTGACAAAAAGACAGTGGAGGATAAATAAAAGAATCAAAAAGGCAAGACACAAAACACTGGAGGCCTCAAATCAGTTTGTTGCTATGAACACACCACCGCTATCCCCAGAGGCCTTACCTGTGACTGAAGCTGGTTATGACTTATTTGTTGCTCCTGTAGGACCTGCTGGTGTCTCACCTAATGTGGTAGCTGCTCAGAAGAGGGGGTGTAAAAAAGTGAATAAAAGGCAAAGATGTACAAAGAACAGATTCAAAGTCCAAGCTGAAGAAGGCAATGGCCACAGTCGAAAAATACAGGAAGCATTGTTTCAGGCTTTCAAACAAGATGCACCCGACAGACTCACCCCAAACCAAAGCCTGCCACCAGAGTCGCACATCCCAACGCCAAATTTGAAGGGTTTTACTGTTCCATAATGTCGTTATGGCAGAGCCATACCTTGACCAACCCCAAGGAGAAGCAGATCTTTTCAAAAGTGATTGCAGGAAAGATCGTTAAGAAATATCAGCTTGGAAAATATACACATCAAGAGTTTGGGTTCTCACAAAAGATGATGAGAACAAAAACTTGCAAAAAAGAGGCCAAACTCCCTGAATTATCACAGCAAACAACAATCAAATGTGATTTTCTTGAAAGGGATGACAACAGCAGGGCCACCACAGGAAAAGGGGACATAATAACTAGAAAGCAACTGAAAGCCTGCGGCTGTGGCTCAGGAGGTAGAGCGGGTCGGCGGTTCGATTCCCGACTCCTCTAGTCCGCATGTCGAAGTATCCTTGGACAAGATACTGAACCCCAAATTGCTCCTGATGGCTGTGCCATCAGTGTATGAATGTGTGCGAATGGTTAGCTTTCCTCTGATGGGCAGGTTGGGACTATACAGGTTGGGACCTTGTATGGTAGCCCCTGTACCCATTCAGCGTATGAATTGACTCGTAGTGTTAAAAGCGCTTTGAGTAGTCGGATGACTAGAAAGGTGCTATACAAGTACAGTCCATTTACCATCCATTTACAATTCATGTCAGACAAGTTATTCTGGCAAAGTGTACTGAAGACCAGCAAGGTTGAAGACTTGATATCCATGTATTGTACTCCATTAAAAGAGTGCATGTACAGGGAATGCTCCATGTGCAAGAAGAAAGCACTCCAAATTCCGCCGTTGGTGTGGGGGGTAGAGGGGGGTTGTTGGCTTCTTGGGTTCCAGTTCCCAAATGTTTTCCTAAAAGCCCCAAACATTTTGGGTTTTAAAAATAACTTGACTAAACTGCATTGCAAGTCAATGGAGCAAAAATTATATTACTGGAGCCATCTATTGGTCACTGCCCTAGCCTGTCACCCTGTGTTGTTGTGTCACATCTCATGGAAAAGTCCATTTACAACTTTTAATGAACAAAATTACTTGGTGCTCTCTTGAGGTATCTTGGTTTGCCAATTGCCAACAATTTCAGTGATACGTCTGCACTTATTGATTTAGCCAGGATCACTTGAAGCTCCTCTTTAATTCAATCAGGGTATCAGGTAGGGATTTCAGAAGTGTTTAAATTGTCTTTTCAAAAAAGTCTTTGTTGTCTGAAAAGAGCAAACATCTGTATTAAGTGTTGTGTGTGTCTGTGTGTGTGTGTTTGTTTTTTAGGGGGCTGGAATAACAATCCTTCTGCAGGCCAGTTTCTGGCCACATTCCGCTGTCTCATGGTCCGGTGTGGTGTCTCTCCAAGTAATGTGGCTGCACAGGATGAGACTGTGTTCCTATCTGCTGTTGAGATGTCCTCTGCTGTAGCAGCAGAAGAAAGTGAATAGCTCTCATCCCCTTTTGTTAACATCTCTGCAATTGTGTGTGACCATAGCTACCTACCAACTCACTTGTGGACAATGCCCTTGTGTACATATCAGGGTTTTTTTGTTTGACAGATTTTGAGAAAGCTGTCCTGTGATATGTGCTGTGCTAGCTTGGTGACAGATGCTAATGCAGAAGCTATTTGATCAGAGCTACCACTTGCTTACACTGAAAAACAAGAGGGCTGATGATTCCTTCTGAAGGTACAGTGAAGGTGGTCAGATCAGCTGAGTGGTTTATTCATCGGTCATCATCAGGGCAAGCTGTCAGAGTGTCCTTGATCAATCAGTTTGTGTGGGCTGAGACTGGTTCAGAGGATGTGTTTCTTCTCAGGGAGCACATTCAGGTAACACAGTTTGGAATTGACAACCATTATTTTTTGCTCTTGTCATTAGTTGTGTCTGTCTTCCACAAACTAAGGCTGCACCACATTGCCAAACTGAGTGGCAACTCATGAAAAAAGCTGTGCAAAACAGTTCTGTTCCAAGGGTTTTAGCTCCCATCCCCCTGTTTTGTAAAAGAAGAACATAACTTGCAGGACAAAATGTAGAAACTTGCACATCAGGTAGAGCCTAGAGCATTTTTTGTTGTTTTGAATGAGGTTCTTTTTCTCTTTTACTTAGACCATAATTGTCATAATTTCATGAAATCTCAAATGGCCCTTGAGTGTTGCACAGTATCAGTCTGTTGTGTTGTTTGGTATTAATATATGCTGCTTTTCATCCCATATTTTTAAGAGGAAAAGGAAAGCCCTTCACTTTTTTAACCAGTCAAAATGTCTTAAACATATTTATAATATTATTATTATATTATTATATTACTACTATAATAATATACTCATACTACGCCTTATTGTATTTCTAGGCTATTAATAATAATGACATGCTATACTGCTGTACTATACTGTATATTGGTGTACTATTACTACATCTTCACTTTTTTACTATATTACACTTATAGTCCAGACTATTTATACTGTACTATATTTTTACTATTTTTTTACCATATCATTTAAATATGTTATACTGCTGTAACACCTGAATTTCTCCCCTGGGGATCAATAAAGGCATATCTTATTTTATCTTATAATTATCTGTAATTGCCTGTCTTGCCAGTGTCTTACTATTTGAATTGTATTTGCCGATTTTGTTCCATTTTTCTCAATGATGGTCAATTATTAGTACTTAAAGATGCACTATTTCCATTTTTTCCCCCAGTATTTCAAAGTGAATGAGCTGTGTTCTGACCTGGAGCACAAGAAAAGCTAAAACGATGTAGACAGAAAAAGCCATTTCCACAGTGTAAAAAACTTTCTCCACATTTCATGTGCATTAAATTATATTATACAGGGATGTCTCCACAAGTATTAATCAAGGAAAATAAGCCAAATCCATGCTTGACAAACGTGAGTTTTTACAATTCCTTATGACAATGAATTATTTTCTACCATGTAAGTAATTCAGTTCATGTAGTGTAAGCCTGACGTTGATACATACTTCTCTCTTGAGCGTGTAGCAGCGATTATAGCCTAACTATTGAGATTCTAAGTATCTAGAGACAAAACTTTTTTTTTACTTCACGCAGAAAAAACGCAGTTCCCCTGTTTACTTGTATTTGTTTACAGCTAGTCTTGCCCGGTCCAATATGGCATATCATAGCAACAGGCTGAAGCGGCCAATGCGGCATCTATATACGTATGTCTATGGGATGGCTGAAACCTGCAGATTATGTTATAGTTCCTTCTTTTCTGACTGCTAGAGTAAGTTTAATAGGAACTGTTATGCACATTGTATTGAAGGCACTTGGTGGGCCCAGTAACTGAACACTAACTGTCCTTTAGGAAATGCCATGCCTTGTATGTGAAGTAACGCTGCCATCTGGAGGACATCACATAGCACAGTCAACAACTTCTGGAGGGTTGAAAAGATTTAGGAGGATTACAAAACTGCACTCAAAGGCAGAGAAATGTTCTTATGCTGCTACACTTTTGTTGTATATCTGAAGCATGCTGGATTAGGAAAAAGTATTGGATATTTATTATATGATTTTTAAATAACTTGCTGATAATTATATGTCCATCCCTCACAGAATTTCACAGTGTCATGTGTTCTAATGTTCATCAAACAATGTATTTGTTTTTTTTTATGGGGACACATAGGATTAGATGTATCTAATCTGATGCATCTGCAATATTGCTTTTCAGCTCTCTGACTGTGGAAAATCATAGAAAAGATATGAAATGTTACCTCAGAGCTATGGTGGATAAACTGCATATCTATTGATAGTTTCATGTGCAGGAGTGAGTATCAGCATTATGATAACAATCTTCATTATGCAACAGTTGTGCCCTGCCTCCTGTGGTTACATGCCTCAAGTCATTGATAAGAATAATTTAGGAATGTAGCAGCCAGTGCTCCGTCATCAAGCAGACTAAACAAGCCAGTCAGGAAGGTCACATCTGTGACCAGTGTTGAGCTGGAGCTAGACAGTCTGGAGGCAGTGGCAGAGAGGATGAGGGACAAAATCAGTGCCATAGATAACCTCTCTCACCCACTCTGTGGTGAACTGTTGCACATGAACAGCTCATTCAGTCAGAGACTGATTCCACCAAAGTACAAGACAGAGTGCTTCAGGTGTAACAAGTACTGTTGCAACTGCTCCAGGTAGGGAACAACTGACTTTATAGGATATACTGCATATATACATGATATATAACATTGCTGTATATTTATTTATTTATTTTATATTTACCTACATGACTGCAACTATAATTATATTCATATTATATATACTATATACACTATAGATATCCCAACTTCTGTATGATTAATGAGACTCATTACGTCATTTGCACGGTGCACAATCATGTGTACGGCCTAAGTATTGCAATGTACTGTATATAATGGGTATAGCTTTTGAATGTCATTTTTCTTATTTTTGTTTTACTTATTCACCCTAAATAATTCTCACTCGGTTCCCTTCCTCTTTAGACTGTTTGTCATAATTATATTCAATTTCAATCAGACTTTATTAAGGACACAGCTCATGGGAGGTCCATAGAACAATAAAATACGATGAAAATAAATAAACACACAATATCTAAATACTAATATATCTAATTGTTATTTAAAGCTTTGAAGTGTTCCTGTACTTGATATGATTTTATTTTGTGAAAAAAAATAAAATTAAAAAACTGCGTAGTGTCAAGTTAAGCAAGCACAGCTGCTAAATTTAGCTTTGCTGCTGCAAAACACATGAAATCAGTGAAGCTTAGCTTGTCTTTCTTCCCTCAAATGAGGCCAGTGACAGAAGCACTGAGACCTCCAGACTTCTAGCAGATTACGGAGGACAGAGATTCTCGTTCACTTTCCTAGACTGGCGTACCAGAGTACGACCCGAATGTTACGCAGTTTACGTTAATGTTTTGGCGTAGCAGAGGCCCAGGTGAAAGGAAGTGGTCCCACCGTGGACGAGTAGCCACCAAATCGGGACAGCAAGAGTGAATGGCAGTGAGGATATCAAACGAATTATTTCAAGTCTTTTTGGCCAAGACGATCAATTGAATAACACACATCAGGTGAGATTATTTACTGCATTATGTGATTCGTCTTTCTGGAATACTTGTTTTTGGATGTGTTGGCCTTGCTAGCTATTAGCTGGGTGTCTGTGTGACATGGTGCATGGTGGCTGCAGTCACTGCTCACACGTTGTGTTGTATTACACGCTGGACATTTTGGGTGAAGCCATGTTTCACTTTAGCTCCATAAATCACACAGGCAGATGGTGGCTATAGCTATTGAGACGGTCAATAACTGGCTCCAGACAAGCGCGATGCGTCTAATTTCATATTCAAGTGCTAGGTGAAGTTACCCTGATTAAGGCTGCAACAGTGTTTCCACTGCAATTATGCGAGTGTTTGCTTAGTTGGTAACGTTGTGTAATATTGTAATAGATTATCACAGAGATTGTTTAACTTACTTCGTTTTTAACGAATCTTTCTTCCCAACATGGTACCAGCTAACGTTAAGCTAACGAAACGTACATGCGCGTATTTGTCATATGTTAGCGTTAGCAGCCAGGTGTTTGTTAATGTTAGCTAACGGCACGGTACTTTTTCATCAGCTGTAAGGCCACGGACGATGAATTGCTCTATTTATCTTGTGAGTGAAGATAATTGAAAGCTGGCATCCCCAAATATTTAATCAAATTGCTTTATGATACTGCGTAACTGTGCTAGCTAATGTTAGCAAACGCTTGGCAGAAATGTAGCTGCTTGGTTGCTAACTAACGTTAGCTAACTAACGTTAACGTTAGTCAGCATGGTCTCTGCTAGTAACTTTAACGCTAATGGTCAGGTGTCCAGCTTCTCAGCTGAAGGCTTTCAGTTCCCATATATTAATTCAGACTTACATTTTGAGAACGGAAGCTGCTAATATAATATGGTGATGTACCACAAAGATGGACGTGTGTTAATACTTGGTTTAATACTGCGGGATGCAGAAAATCGTAGAAATTAATGTCATTAACCCGAGGTCATACAGTTTCAGCTTCTGGATATAATGCAGTGCAAATGAATTATTCTGGCTAACGTTGTTCTGAACATTGTGTTCTGCATGTGTGACTTGTTTAACACAGCTGCCAGAGACACTTTCCTGACTTGCTGGCAGCAACTGTTATTCCAAGACTGTTGGACAACATCAGATGTGTCAGTGTGTCAATATGAGCTCACAGCTGTGACAGATTTAGTCATTTAAGGCTGACGTTGGGATCAAGGTTTTCAGACCCACACGTTGTAAATATTTAACATGCTGTTATCATGTTTGAAAATCGAAAAACATTGAAGTTGCTCAAACACATTTCTGTAGCTCTCTGTACATGTCTGAAGACTGTATACACAGCAGTCAACAGGGTTTTCCTTGGATTTTTTTAAGACAGAGGTAGCAAAGGTTAGAGAATGTGTGTGGTGCAGCTTACAGTTTTTGCATGCAGTTGCACACGTTTACAGTGCTTAAGTGAAAAAAATCACGATTTGACAGTCAAACGTGTCAATAGGGATTTGAATTTTATCCCAAGATGGAGCAAAAAGATGAAAAATAAAGGCAAATGAAGGTGTTTGTAGGCCTGGGATGATATGCTTATCTCCCGATTTGATACTATAACGATACTTGGGTGCTGATTCAATTCAGAATCGATTCTCTATTCAAAACCGATTCTCCATTGAATGAATAGAAAGGTGGGTACTATTTTCAGTCTCTGGCTCCAGTATACTGTGTGCCAAACCATTCACTGATGTCCTTAGTCCACCAAAATACAATATGAAACATAACTGGCAGATAAGATACATGGTCTGCCGCCTTTTTATTTAAAAAAAGTTAACTGCATTAATTACTGAATTAATTTAAAAGCATTGTACAGTCTCCTGCCTGTATGAGAATAACAAAATGAGGGGGAGGTGGAGTGCTCTGCTGTGTTGTTAGCTCCAGGGAAAGACATTGCTGTCAAACATGCTGAGTGGGTGCAGTGTTTTTGAGGTGAAACAGACTGAGCACGGAGTTATTGTCTTCACCTCAGAATTGGTTTAAGTTGTTTAATGCTGCAGTATGTGTTGGTCAGCCAGTCTCGTTTGTTACTGCTGATCGCTGCTCCGCTCCGCTAACGTTAGTCTCTGAGTGACGGCATAGAAAGTTTGCAATATACTTCACGTTCATCTCGCCAAGGTAATTATTTAGTCATTAAATCAAAAAAAAAATGCTTGCAACCACTGTCTTTTTTTGAAGATGAACTACAAGGTAACTCTAGTGTGTGTGCGCTGTAGACTGTCCGGGTGCTGCACTGCTTTTGCAGTTGAGTTCCGCCTTTTTCGTTCCATCAACATCACATCTGATGTTGTCCAACAGTCATACAAAGGCGGCCTGCCTTTGAGTTAGTCAGGGAAAGCCCTGGTCACATTAACAGGTACTGTACACAACATACAAAATGTGTCTCGTGATGAAAGCTTCTCATGACAGTATAATACATTTCACATGTGGGCCAAATGATCATCATATGCAAATCTGTTTAATGCACCATCTTAGGAACAAAATATTGTGAATGTACCAATTTTAAGTCAAAGAACAAATGTTCACGTCTTCTCAGGTGAGGGGATTTTTGAAGTGATGCAGATGTTGTTAGTGACTGATGGTATGACATTCTTGTTATAGAAGCATATGTTGCTTCTGAGTGATATGTCACTGTTGATTCTTGGTAAGCCACTGATTTTCTTTTGCCTTATGTCACTAATAAGCAGCATGTCACTCATTTTCTGCTGCCATATATCACGTCTCACAGGCATATACTGATTCTTACTGACATGTCACTGCTGTGGTAACTATATGCTTAATCCACAGCACGTGCTGTTCCACTGACATATTAAATTTCTTACATTAAAGGATAGGTTCACAATTTTTCAAGTCTGCCTTAAGGCAGGTGTCCATATGAACAGTGAAAGAGGTTTTCCTCGTTGTAATCATTCCTCCTGTTCATACTGACTATTAAAAGATCCCCTTCAAATGTGCTTTCAATGTAAGTGATGGAGCCAAAATCCACAGTGGACCCAGTCATTTAGTGCAAAAATGTATTTAAAAGTTGATATGAAGTAGTGCTGGGTTGTATACCAATGCATCTGGTATACTGGTTTTAATTTCCCATACAATATGAATTTTTCATATACTGCCGTACCGGTGCATAGCTGAAATAATTGCTGTGACTCTTCAATAGGTGGATAAATATATAATTGCCTCGAAGAGTGCTACAGTTGGGGCAAGCTGTGTAGAGTATATTGAGAGGGGACCCCTATTAACTGCATAACCTTCTTACTAATGGTTATAACTTTATAACACAACAATTAATAACATTAATAACAACTAACTTTAACAGGGCAAAACACCATGGCACATAAACAATTTGTAACACTAATAATTGTACATTTACAAAATTACACTGCCAAACGGCATGCTGGGTACAATTTTTATATGAATCACTTAAAAAGTTTGTTTGTGAGTCTGAATGAACGTAAACACAGGAAGTAGCTGCCTGTAGCAGCATTATGGCTAACTGCATAGTGAACTACATCAGGGCAGTTTGCACGTCGGTTTGTTTACATCTGAGGCTGTGGATAGCTCAGCGTCTGTTCATGCTACAGAAATTAGTAGATTAAATAAAATCATCATAAAATGACAAGATATGACACTGAGCAGTTTTCATAGACTACTGCTGGACGATACAGACTCACACACTGTCATCCCTCACACAGTTATGTGTTGTAATCACATTTTCTTACCGTGTGGAGCTGAACGTTTGGTCCAGCCGGCTTTGTTCTTTTTTTCCAATTGATTTTTTTCGGAGGTGACACAATCTCCAGGACGACAATGTTGATAAACGCTGTAAATCCATGTGTAGAAGCTGGGATTACTTCTATTATCAAATCTGGCAGCAACAGGTCCGACTGCAGAAAAAGTTTTCCTCTTCACTCTTCAGGAGAGCAGTGACTGAAGGAACACCAGTAACTGAAGTAACTGTTACTGTATGTTGACTTTCCTGATGGTCCTGTTGCCTTTCTGCCTCCATTCTTTGTTTTTCTTCTTTCATTTGTTTTATCTCCTCTCTGTGTACTCCAGCTCAAATAAATACAGTTGGCCTTTCAAAGTGAAATGACTCACGATGGTCCTCATAATAGTCCACTGGTTACTCCGTCATTGCACTTAGTTTTTTTAGTTTGCTTACAGTCTAACTGCAGTGAAAGTCTGCCTCATACATGTAAACAAGACTGCTGTCTTCCACTTCCATCATCTTGCACCAATTCTTTTTGAAAGAGCAACGGCCAATGGGGAAACTCCAACACATGCCGGCCGACCAATGGTGTAACTTCATCACTCAGTCACTCATTGACAACTGCGGTTATAGGGCTGGTCTGTGGCTAGTCCAGCCAACAAACCGGCATGCGTGTATGAATATGTGGGTGATTCGGTTAGCTGGCAAGGTGCCCCAGATATAGATCTAGACTTGCACACCCTCATCTATATGTTTGACATACAAAAATATCCCTCAAGGTGTACAATACTATAGTTAGTTACTAACATTTATACAACAGCTTGAAAACAAGTTGTGAATGGACGTTTTCAGGACCAACCAGCAGAGCTTCTGCACAGGCCCCAAACAATCACCAATCACAGACAAGCAGCAGCAACAGGGGTCCATTCCAGGAAGCAGGTTCAACAAATTAGTCTAACCTGAACTCTGAGCTGATGAACCCCAAGATGGGAAACAGCTGATCAGAGTCAGTTCAATCAGCTCTGAGTATGTTCACTCTGAGTTAAGCTCGTGTGTGGTAAATGGAAAAAGCCATCATCAATGGAGCTCTGATACTACGATTCACCATGGCAACAGGTAAATAAAAGGCAGAGCCTCCATTTTAATCTAGTGGATGTAGAGATATTAATGCATGTGTATGTGGGCGGTGCACATTTATCTTTAAAAAAAGATCCTGAGTCACAGCGGGGAAAGTGTCGATAAGTTAACACAATTAAGTTTTATTCAGTGTTGTCCATTAATTCATCATTTAGCAGACTCACATTTCCTTAATGATGATAAAATGGAGTCTGACTGTATATCAGGCTGTAGCCTTCATTACATTTTAAATATATTTGTTCAGCTTTAATCTGACGGGGGACAAAACATGGGAGGCTGCAACTGAAGATGAAAAATATAGTTAAAGATTTAAGAAATATATTGATCAAAGACATAGAGACATGACTATAAGCTCTCAGTCTGATCCAGTAATAATGTGTTTGGTGATTTGCGCTTGAAAAGGCCTCAAGGTTAAAATACAGTAGATTTTAAAATTCATCTATTTGTATCTTGGCTGAAAAAGCATGCAGTGATGCTGCTCCATCCTGCTCACTCAGAAATATTAACATGTAATCTCCAATATTATAGTAATGATGTTCCATCAGTGTGACTGATCACATCATGAGTGATAGAGATAATTATTCATTGATCCTACATGTCTAAAGCTTCATACCAATTGTTTAAAATTAAACAGAGATTACACATTACATTGCAGTGCAGGAGCTTCTCTAATAAACTGACAGCTGTCTCTGTGCACAGAGTCACAGTGTTAGAAGAGAAGGTCATGCAGAGGTTTTATTCTGAGCTGAGGCTGAATTCACGCTGTGTAATCTTTGAATGTGAAGGCAAAAAACACTGTTCAGAGAAATTACTGATAACGCATAAGAGTGGTTGGTTAACTTTAAAATAGTCTTAGATAAGCATCTTCTTGTAGCTTTCCCCTGCATTGTGGGCAGGAACCCATGGATGCTGAGTGTTAACACAAGGGTTGAAGTTTTGAAACAAGCACCAGCAGTCATTTCTTAATGACAATTGTTGACATGCCTCAGGACTAACAAGCTGATTAAGGTCTGAAACCTTCAGAGACTTCAGAACTCTTAGAGTGCCCAAACTTTGCCCCAAACAATGATGATTTTATTTTTTAATTGTTTTTTCAATTAATGGCATAAAAAGTAACTATGCATTAATGTTTGCAGAAAATATTGTTTTTCCCATATCCTAGAGAGGCTGTGTTTACATCTTTTCAATAAAAAAAATCATCAAAATATAACATTGATCTGCATTAACTATAGTCAGCAGTGATGTTTTTGTGTTTGTGTTAATGTCAGACATTAAAGTATTGCCTAATGTAAGATTATATGTACAGTAAGCATACATATTTTGAATGCAAAATGTATGAATGCAACTACATTTACATGAATGTTGAATATTAACTGTACTAAATTATATTATATATATAATAACTGTACTATTATATATTTAGGTAAAGAGTTATGCCAAGAATCTGTAAATGCTAGGATAAGAAACCATGAGATGGTAGCAAGCAATGAACCCATCATATTGCAGATATTCCTAATAAAAATTGTGAAATTCAATACAGCATTTTTAATTGATCCTTATTTGAGGGGATCCTCTTGAGTATTATTTAACAGAATTTATAGGGATAGACGCTAATATTTTTAAGCACTGGCACAAATTTGGTGGCCAAAGTACATTTTTGGTTGCCCAGATGTAAGTTTACATAAAAAACAATGCAGAAAAGGCAACTTAACACAACTTTCCTTAATTGTGACACTTCAATATATTAAAATAATTGAATATGCCATATAAATAAAAGAACTCTGCAAAGAAAAGTTAAGAAGAAACCATATTTTATATATTTATTTATATTTTTAAGCCATATTTATAACAAGTGAAGACTGGCTGCAAGTTGAGTTATTGGAACGAGCCTCTGATGAGTAGATCAAATCCACCATCTGAACGAGTGTCATCTGAACACATGCTTCAATGGAAGGGATACAACTCAAGGAAATTTGACCTTTTGTACACAGGAGTTAAGTTGATCAATACCACAAATTTGCTTAAATTTGATTGCTGACCTAGAAATAGTCCGGAATGTTAAATATTTCTTTCATGTTTAAATGTTTCTGAATCCTCAAACTTTCTGATTATTTCCAGGTTTACGTGAAGAGATTTTAAATGTGGTCTTGGTTTTCTAAGAATATAATGTTAAAGTCCGTGCAATAATATGTATTCTGAGTTTGTCACACCACAGAAAAATGTGTAATTAACCACCCAGCCATATTTGAATGATTAAAAAAAGTCACCAAGTATATAAAATTAGGTTTCAAAATCATGGAAAACCGCTGCTCTGAAACGCTGGGGGCATGTCCACTGAAGGCGCCGAAGGCACGGCCTAACTGAACAGTCTGAACAGAGTTAACAACGTTTGTACCACACTCCTGTGTAGAAATACACAATTCAAAATAGGCCTTGTTTGTAGGTTTAAGGCAAGCAACAATGGATATTTTAAAAATAAAATAACGTTAGGAGCTACTGTTTAACTCAGCACCTATTTTGTAGCTAAATGTGGACTTGTTTCAGTAAAAATGTAACCTAAATGACTAGTTAATAAGAGATCCATCACCAATTATCGTTATGTTCAATTGTCGTTTTTTTCATTGGAGTTCAGTGCACTTAACGTTAGTTAATTCACCCTTGGAGCAATTGCCTGTCACGTAGGGCTGCTCGATTATGGCAAAAATCATAATCCAGACTATTTTGGTCAATATTGAGATCACAATTATTTAACATGATTGCAGAAATGCTTTAGTCCACACAAACTCCGAGACACGCACAGAGACCCCCTGTGTTTTTATAAGCTCTGTCTATTTCTGTCACATTTAGTGAAGCGTAATCTGCACAGACGCTGTTTAAATCACACAAATATCCTGCTGTATATGTTTTTTGAACTTCTTAACGGTATCATTACAGGCAGATTCCCCTCACTCGCTACGGTGGCCGGGGAAATAAAATCAGTGAATCAAAAAACCCAAACACTGTCGATTTTTTTTTTTTTTTTTTTTTTTTTTTTTTCCCTGTAGCTGACATGCAAACTGTTTTGTTTCAGTAAATTTCTACTGTCAGTCAGCCTGGTGAAGGCAGTTTGTCTGGCAGCTGTCCTCTCAGCTCCCCAGGAGCTGCAGCTGACAGACGGTCAGTTCTGTGGACAGAGACGCTGAATGCAGGTTGGAGTTGGTGTAGATTGAATGGAGAGCGCACACGCCGCTCATGTCTCGCTTCCATGTGGATTCCCAGTGAGAGTGAGTTTGGGCTTTTTAGGGAGGGGTGAAAGTGCACCGCTGTAAAGGAAGGGGGTGCGATGGATTTATTACGCAAGACAAAACGAGAGCATCATTGTGAAAGAGAATGCAGCACAATAATTGTTTTATCGTGATTATCTTGTTTTCATAATCGTTTGAAGTGATAATCGTAATTGAAAATAAAATTGGGTTTAAAATAACTCCTTGAGTGCTAACATTGACCAGAAATGGCCCCATTCACCAGTAACAGCGGATTATCTAAAGTGAATCCTAGTTGGTCATGCTAGTCACACCTCTACGTCATAGAGCCGCCATTTCAGGCCCACCCAACAAATCCTGAACATAGAAATGGTGGAAAACAGTTTAAATTTCAAACTCCACAATTCGGTATTACATAGCTCACAGTCTTTTCACGTTTTCAACGATTATTTTCTAACATGTATAATGTGTTTGAAAAGAAATCTCTCATTTTACGTTACACAGACTTTAAAGGATAATTGATCCTAAATGCTATTTTACTTTTTAGACTGAGACTTACAGCATTTGTATGATGAAATCTCTTACAGTGCCACATCACCACCAGTAGGCAGGGTTTTTCCTGGCCCAAACTAAGGCGGAGGTGGTACCTCATAGTTTTAAAACCATTTGTGTGCACATGTGTGTGCCTTCCAATACCAATAATTGGTCGTTGATACCTGTCTTTGTCAGTTTATCTTTAATCTGCCTAAACATTTCAAGGAGCACAATTTCAACTAGGCTACATAATCTCCATGTGATGTAGATACCGCTAGTGCTGCATTTAGATTTAATGGTTTACATTGCTTACAACTCCACAATCAAACTATTGATTTAAACAGCAAATAGGGGTGATGGTAGATTTGAAATGATCTCCAAAAGATGTTCAGCTAATTTGAAAAGATTATACCAATGTAGGCCTTGCCCTTGAAACTATAAAAGCCTAACCATAGCCAAAATAACATCTGTTGGGCGAGTCATTTCACAGGGGTTGTAATGCTCAAAAACTGTCGGACTCAGAAGTTATTCCAGGGTTTAGCCACTATGTCAAATTGGCTTCAAAGCCCGGTACTGTTCCTGGGGGCTTTGTTTATACGTACTGAGCAGTCTCAGTGAGCACATACATCTACGGTAAGCCCTGAGGGGAAAACATGTTTGTCAGTCACCTGCACTGCCGACTAAACGGTTTCACACAGAACTCAAGTGAGTTTTTAGCACTATTTTATGTTGTAATGCTTCCATTTTGATTGCTGGCAGTTATTTGGTAACATAAAATAAGCAGATTGTTCTGGAGAAGGTGAGGGCTTTGTTAGTGTCAGACTTAGAGTGCGATTACATGGCTACTAGTTACTTCCTGGATACAGTGTGTACCAATACAGGTCCAGTACGTATCGAACCCAGAAAAGAATCGGCACTTGAGATTCATTCGTACATTTTTGGCCAGTACTGCTTAATGATAGCTTCAGATAAACTTTTAAATACAGGTCTGAAGAGGAGGACTGTGGAATTTGAAGGGATCTTCTAATGGTCCGTATGAACAGGAAGAATGATTATGGCAAGAAAAACATGTTTCAATGTTCATTTGTGCACCTGACTGTTGTTTTAAGACAGGCTTGTAAATTTGTGAACCCATCCTTTTTAAATAAATAAAAATAACATTTCAGTGCAGCATTGGTCCAGAGTGGATAGTAGTATATTTTTCACTAGGAACTGTTTATGTTGTGGAACACTTTAGGTGGCAGCAACAACAATATCAGACTCTTTCTAAAGTTACAGATAGGAATGGGTTATAATAGCCAATTCCAGTTCCCGGTCTGTGAAGTACCTTGATTCATTGAGCTCCTACGCTAACAAATCTCCTTTTATCTCTCCTTAATCCTCAGCAGGCTTCTTATTTTTAGCTTTTGCTGTTGCTGGTTAAAATTAGTTATTGCGGCAGCAGATTAGATGACGTTAATCAACGTTAATTTTGTAATGGCTGAAATAAAAAGTTAACAACTATACGACCACCAGTCGATGGTGTATTTTTGTAGTTTGAGTGGAGACTCTTCTTTAGAGAAATGATCAGCAATTGTCAGCATTTTAATCTGATCATCTGAATAGTTCTCAATCAGCACCTTCAGTATTTAGAGTAGCTGGTGAAGTACAGTATGCTACAGCTGTTCATTTCATGTACCACATACAGGACCAGTCAAAAGTTTGGAAACACCTTCCCATTCACTTTAGTGTTACATTCAAGTAAGTTTGTCACTGAGATCGCCAGAGACAGCTAGTAAACTGTGGCAAGTGCGCATGTAGTGTAACTCATCACATCACAGTTTACAGGACTATTGTGGCTCAAAATGGCTAATGTAGCAGCTATCATCTACATTTTTTTTGACTAAAAATAACCTTTTTGTGTATATTGTAATAACTTGATCTTACGATTTAGACATTTTATACTGTACATTTTGCAAAAACAAAAATTTAAATTAATTAATCAACCAGCCCTAGTCTAAAGTTATAATAATCTTATTTTGCTTGCACCATTCCGTCCTGCTGATTCACTTGTAGTTGCACTACTTCTCATACTTTTCCTTCCCATTGCTTGATCAGCAATTAATGAAATGTATATATTGTATTGCTAAAACTGCAGCAGATAGTGCAGAAAATGCAGCTCTAAAGAGGCAGAATGATCCCTGAAGCGGAGTTCATCACATTGAGGTCCACAGTGAGCTTTTAACTTCTGTTCTTAATTCCTTACCTGAGTGTTGACAACCTGTACATTTGAAATGTTGAGGCTGCCATTATTGAAATCCCAAGTGCAGTTCTGTTCTGGTTTGAAACACCTCTTTGGCACTGAATATGTCAGAGAACTCACTTCAGAGCTGTTGAACTTCTTGGCACAGACCAATGAATAATTAGGTTAGATTTGATTTACTGCTTGAAAGTAGTTCCACAGATGAGCATCAGGTTGCATTATGTTTTTGATTACGAGCAAACGTGAGCCACTCCTTTTAATGTAAAGACTTGTCTTTGCTGCGCAGAGCTGACTGCTAGGATTGGTTGCAGCTGCGGGGCTCAGAAATTTCACAGCAGGGCCGTGTGGTCTGTAGATGATTTTAGACTGTGTCGAATGTGTTGAAAAGCTTGTCTAAGACTAGTGTTGGACCCTTCTTCCCTCTGCTCCATGTACCTTTGGCAGCATCTGGCACCCAGCAAGACTTTAGCATTCTCATTTTGCTTTCTGCTTTTGTTTTTGCAGAGCTGGAGGACCCAGTCACAGTCACCACCACTTCCCATTTGTGTAGAGGTGAGAAGTATTACTTTTGATTATAACAGTTTCAACAATTCACATTGCCTAGGAACATGTTGATTCTTATTTATAAGTAAATCAGAAGCATTATTTATGGCAATGTCTCAAATGCATGATTGTAGCAATGCTCTGTGTTTTTGGTTTCTCAGGTCTGTTCCCACTTAAATGTGGGTGAGCATCAGGAGTTGATTAAGAGATATTTTATCATGAAGCCCAGATTAAGTGTCTGCTTATTCAGAAAGTCTCACTTATTACCTGTAAGTATATTTCCGAAGAAATCCATTCTGTTTTGCATTATTCCAGCCAATTCTCATCTTTCCTTTAAGCACATTTGTTTTCAAGGTTCAAACAACCTCTAAACAAGCTATTCTCAATCTCTTAACAAGCTGTTCTCAATCTGTAAACAATTTATTCTCAATCTCTAAAAAAACTATTCTGAATTTCTAAATAAGCTGTCCTCAACCTCTAAACAAGTTGTTCTCAAGTTCTAAACAAGTTGTTCTCAAGTTCTAAACAAGTTGTTCTCAAGTTCTAAACAAGTTGTTCTCAAGTTCTAAACAAGTTGTTCTCAAGTTCTAAACAAGTTGTTCTCAAGTTCTAAACAAGTTGTTCTCAAGTTCTAAACAAGTTGTTCTCAAGTTCTAAACAAGTTGTTCTCAAGTTCTAAACAAGCTGTTCTCAAGCTTTAAACAAACTGTTCTCAAGCTTTAAACAAACTGTTCTCAAGCTTTAAACAAACTGCTCTCAAGCTTTAAACAAACTGTTCTCAAACTTTAAACAAACTGTTCTCAAGCTTTAAACAAACTGGTCTCAAGCTTTAAACAAACTGTTCTCAAACTTTAAACAAACTGTTCTCAAGCTTTAAACAAACTGGTCTCAAGCTTTAAACAAACTGTTCTCAAACTTTAAACAAACTGTTCTCAAACTTTAAACAAACTGTTCTCAAGCTTTAAACAAACTGGTCTCAAGCTTTAAACAAACTGTTCTCAAACTTTAAACAAACTGGTCTCAAGCTTTAAACAAACTGTTCTCAAACTTTAAACAAACTGGTCTCAAGCTTTAAACAAACTGGTCTCAAGCTTTAAACAAACTGTTCTCAAACTTTAAACAAACTGTTCTCAAACTTTAAACAAACTGTTCTCAAGCTCTAAACAAACTGTTCTCAAGCTCTAAACAAGCTGTTCTCAATCTTTAAACAATTTATTCTCAATCTCTAAAAAAACTATTTTGAACCAAGTTGTTCTCAGGTTTTAAACAAGCTGTTCTCAAGCTCTAAACAGGCCAGAAACTCTCTGTCCAGTGGTAGACCTACTGTGAGCTGCTGGGCGTGGCTGAGGTGTCTCTTCTCAAACCTGACTGTAGTGATATATGGTCTGTTGTACATTAACACAGTATCCTCATCTTCCCTGCCAGTAAACTTCTGAGAGGATGATGAAATGAGATAAAGTGGACGCCTGGAGGAGCCCAGCCCCCTCACCTCCACCTCTTTGAAGCATGGCAGGCCTGCAGCTTGTCACCCCTGCCACTTCACCCATGGGGCCTTTCTTTGGTCTGCCATGGCAGCAGGAGGCTATCCATGATAACATCTATACACCTAGGAAATATCAGGTAAGGAGGCTGGGATCCAAATGGGTGTGTTTACTAGCTGCTGGATATATTGTATATAAGCATGTACAGGATATGGCATTAATTTGGCATTAAAAATTCAAAAATGTCTGCTTCCTCCATCAACTCAGTGTCTGTAAACCTGATCCTTCCTCCACAGGTAGAACTTCTTGAAGCAGCTCTTGAACATAATACTATCGTCTGCTTGAATACTGGCTCAGGGAAGACCTTTATTGCAGTACTCCTAACAAAAGAGCTCTCCCACCAAATCCGTGGACATTACCAAGAAAATGCGAAGAGGACTGTTTTTCTGGTGAACACAGGTACCTGCAAGACACAATGCCTGCTATCGTTTAGAGATTATCAAAGAAAACAGGAAGGAAACGGTATTGTTCACTCTCAAGTTTCACCCGACTCATTGTTCATTTAAATTCAAATGTATTGTCTTTGGTGTGTAGAATAATTCATCTTGCCAAGGTGTTTAATGTGTCTCTGGTGTACATTGTCCAGCTTTGTCTGTAGTTCAGCAAGCAGCTGCAGTCAGGACTCACTCTGACCTCCAGGTGGGAGAGTACATAGATTTGGAGGTGACCTCAGCATGGACCGACCAACGGTGGAGTAAAGAGATAATCGAGAATCAGGTGAGGCCATTATTCTCATTGCGTTTGAAGGCATTTGGCCTATTAATTAGCTCACGCTGCTTTCATGTTTCTGTCTATGCTGTGACTGCCTTATAGTTTTTCCAGTTGTAAGAATAAGCCTAGGTGGCTCTTTAATACATGTGGCTTTTTCATTAATACGGTATAACGAATTATGAGAAAACATCCCAAACATCTGACAACCAGAGATCAATTTTTAATCAGATACAGGGTTCTAAATTTATAGAATTACTTTTCTCAGTGGGTTAAAATTTCTTTGTCTTTAAAGTCCCCAGATTCTTAATATTCTTGTTATTCTTATTATTTTAATTTTTTTTGTGCTTTTCTCGTGTGTGTGTGTGTGTGTGTGTGTGTGTGTGTGTGTGTGTGTGTGTGTGTGTGTGTGTGTGTGTGTGTGTGCGCGCGCGCGCATTTTTTTTTTTTTTTTTTCTATAAATTTGGAACCCTGTATCTGATTAAAAAATTGACCTGGTTGTCAGATGTTCAGGAAGATGACGATTAGATAATTGTCTGGTTGAGTAAGAGTGAATCTGAGTTAGTTTCAAAATATGACCTGAAAATTTCATATAACAGATAATAAACAAAGGCAGGTCAGGTGTCTTGAAGAAAAAAATGATGAATGATGAAAATAATGAGAATTTATAAGAACGAAAATATCTATGTAGATAGAAAAGGCATGACAAAATAATAAACCAAAGGCTGCGTTATCCTGTATGTTCTGTTGACAGTGAATCAAAGTACAATGCGTCGACTGACAATGCAAGGTCTGACTCAAGACTGATGATAGAAATGGTTGACTTTTAGCGGGCAGCCCTAGTCATTTGGGCCTTCATTAACATTGTCATTTCATGGTTAGACTGGATTAAGTTGTGATTAGTGTTGACAATAATCTTCCCTCTTCATCCTGTCATTCTCAACTCTATCTCATACAGGTGCTGGTCATGACTTGCCACATATTCCTGCACGTACTGAGGAATAAAATCTTACCGTTGTCTAAAATCAACCTGGTGGTTTTTGATGATTGTCACTTGGCCATCACAGACCACCCTTACTGTGAGATAATGAAGGTGAGATTGTGCTCAAAAAATTAAAAAAATGTGATGTGTAACAGCAGTACTCTGACCTCTGAGTCCCTTCCTCTTACAGCAAGACTCTTACAGCATGATGATTGTCATTTGAAATGTGTCTGACTTGTAAATGACTGTCCTCTTACTTTGTGCAGCTGTTTGAGGGTTGCTCGTGTAGTCCTCGTATTCTGGGCCTCACAGCCTCCATTCTGAATGGAAAGTGTGACCCATCAGAACTGGAGCACAAGATCCAGAATTTGGAGCGAATCTTGAAGAGCAACGCTGAAACTGCCACTGACCTTGTGGTCCTGGACAGGTACTACAATGCAATTACATCTATGGCTAAATGTTTGAGGATTTTTGTTAGTTACAACTAAACACTGCAGCTAGAGACTGACATGCCAGTATCTCCTCTGTGTATGCTGAAGTCTTCTGTATGTCCACTTATTTCAGATATGCCTCTCAGCCAAGGGAAGTGGTGCTTGACTGTGGCCCCTACGTGGATAAGAGTGGCCTCTCCTCCCGTCTGCAGGCGGAGCTGGACGAAGCGCTCCACTTCCTGAATGACTGCAACATATCTGTTGCCAGAGAAGACCGTGACCCCACATTCATTTCCAAACAGGTCAGAGCTAGAGAGCTGTGTACTAGTATTGATCAGATAATGGTGTCAACTGACAACATAGAATAAGTCGTGTTCATGTTAAAGTTATAATCTAGAAGATTTTCATTTAAATAAATGTATGTTAAGTCACTATCTATCGCCTAATGAGGTAACGCAATAGTGATGGAGCCTCTGGCCCGCTGATGAAAGCTCTTGCATTTGCAGTATTATGATTATTACGAACCGGGTGTCTGTGGTGACTTTCCTGTCATGCATTCAATCAAGTGTAAATCAGGCAAAGTGGCACAGTTAGTGACGTGTTTTCCATGACCTAGTGGTGGATCTGTGAGAGGGTAGGCGGACCTAACACAACAGACTCGCTCTTCAATTCGCTTGTGCTAGCATGACGTCACACAGTGACCAGAGGTGGAGCCTGTGCTTTTGTCCTGTGGGAGCACTGGTTACATTCAGACTGCATATAAACTGAAAAAGTTGTAAAAATAAAAAGCTTCCATATCACCAAATCTGCAGCACAAAGTATGTGGGATTCAGACAAATAGCCTAATAGCTGTGTGGACCAGAAAGTCCAGACCAGGAACTAAATGCCCCTTCAGTACGTATCTGCTTGTGTTTCTACCACATCAGAAGAACCTTGAAGATTAGGTCAATTAGATTCATAACGGGAAGTAAAAGAGACCTTTTTTCAAATTTTCATTTCTTACATGTAATTAGACACAGTCATCACAAAATTATAATTGACTGCTTCATGACTGTGATGTTTTAAAGGATTTTGGAAAGGGGGTGTTCAGAGGAGGAAAAGGAGACTGAAATCACTTGATGCAATGTTGCTATTTTCTTAGTTATTTTTCTTCTTTAGGACAAAGAAATGGTTAGCAAATAAAGCTAAAGCTGCACTATTCAATATTTTTATATTAACAATTGAATAAAGACTATGTACAGTAAGTACATAGTAAATACAGTAAGTATTTGGACAGTTAAACCTGTTTTGTTTTTTAGGCTCTGCTTCAGCACATACAATTTGAAATAAAGAAATCTATACTACATTTAAGTATCAGCTTGAATTTGAACAGGTGTACATCAATATAGAAAGGACTGTGTGGGAGATATAGCCCTTTTAACACATAGTTCCCAAAGTTTAGAGTTCAAACGGAAATGTTTCTTGGGCAGCTGTGTGTTGTTTCAATGTTAGTTCAGCACAAAAGAGCTCACATGTGGCTCAGAGTTGATTGAGAGTTGAGAGTTGCCATTTATATTGAGGTGGAGTTGTCTGTCAATATGAGGAGTAAAGAGAAGATAATAATGAGGCTGAAAAAAAGCAAAAATCTATCGGAGAGATATAAAGGTAGTTTGCCAGCTGTTCCTGGTTCCTGGAAAGGACATATGGGGAAAATGTGAGCAAACGTTTTGCAGAAATCAGTCTCTCAAACTGCTGCACACACTGTCCCTCTCCTGTCCAGGTCCTGAGTGACTGCCGGGCCGTGCTGCAGGTGCTGGGGCCCTGGTGTGCAGACAAGGCAGCAGGCATCATGGTGCGTGAGCTCCAGAAGTACATCAAGCACGAGCAGGAGGAGCTCAACCGCAAATTCCTGCTTTTCACCGACACCATCCTGCGTAAAGTGCACGCCCTCTGTGAGGAGCACTTCTCCCCTGCCTCACTGGACCTCAAGTTTGTCACACCAAAGGTCCTCCGGCTGCTGGAGATCCTGCATGAATACAAGCCCTTTGAGCGGCAGCAGTTTGAGAGCGTGGAGTGGTACAACAACCGCAACCAGGACAACTACGTGTCCTGGAGCGACTCTGAGGATGAAGATGAGGACGAGGAGGTGGAGGCCAAAGAAAGGCCTGAAGCCAACTTCCCCTCACCGTTCACTAACATCCTGTGTGGGATCATCTTTGTGGAGAGACGTTACACAGCTGTTGTCCTCAACCGGTAGGGTATTAATACATACGAGAAATAATCCTGATTTCTGTTCAGTACATTGTTGTTGCTGTCCTTTTTAATGTGCAGTAAATGACTGGTGTCTGTAGTCTGTAACTATAGCCTTGACCTTATATATGCAGAATAATTCACTCATTGTTTGAAGAATAATTGTCATTGTCAGCTGAGAGAAACAGTAAAATGTTGATGTTATCAGTGACACTGTGTCTGTGTGTCTTCCTCAGTCTGATCAAAGAGGCGGGGAAACAGGACCCAGAGCTGGCTTACATCAGCAGCAACTTCATTACTGGCCACAGCATCGGCAAGAACCAGCCACGCAACAAGCAGATGGAGGTGGAATTCAGGAAACAAGAGGAGGTATGCAGACAGTGGTCATGTGGAAATGTTACACACTTAATGGCTCTAGACATTTCACTTTTTTGTAATCTCTTTTTTATTCATTTTGCACATAATATTATGTAAAGTATATTTTAAAGATATAAAGTTAAAATTCCACAACATTTTTCAAACAGACTTAAATTTATTACAATAACACTGTCATCATCAAGTTGGAAAGAGAGCACGAGGGTGGTTTCTTGTCAAAAGATGCACAAGAGTTGCTAAGGGAGAATCTGTCTTTTCCACTTCAGTAATAAAATGTAATGCCTAGATAGCAGAGTTGTGAAGACGATAATCCACTACATAGTGAGGGAAAAAACTCCAAAAACAGTACAGGTCTTGAAAATTCTTAAAGTATTGAATTCACTTCCTTCAAAAAGGCCTTAAAAGGTATTAAAATTTTCACTTCAATTCCCTCAAAACAAATTCAATTACCTAATTAGAAAATCTTAAAATTACATCTCATCCTTCTACCTCATGTAAAAAAACAGAATCTCTGAATATACAAAATAATGGTCATTTCAAAAGTTTACCTGCTGGACACCAGATGTCTCCTACTTCACTGTAAAGTCCATTCTCAGTGTTTGTGCACTGGAGGCTTCAAGTTTCCACATCACAGCTGCATACTGGACCATGTTGTGATGTCACAAATCATGCTTGTGACTTTCCTCCTTCAGCAGATGAATGTGCAAACAAACTCTGCACAGAGAAGAGAACAACTGAAGGAGCAAGAAAAAAACATGTTTCTGAGTGGAGGGGGACTTTAAATTTAATTTACAAAGGTCTTGAATATCTTTTCATGCCTGATGTAGACAGTAACAGTATCAAACCAGCAGTAAACTCTGTGATTACTGCTAGCTACAATAGTGAGGAAGCTCATCCAGTCGTAATTGACAAGTGTCAATTTTAGCAAAAACTTAATTATTAACTTAACTTAACTTAATTTAACTTAATTATTTATTTAATCCATCCATCAATTTTCAGGTCAACAGGAGGAGGGTCTTCCTATGTGTGCAAACCACCACATGTCTGCCATCAGCTCTCCATCGCTATCATGTGTCCACATTGTACTAACCAGACTTCTTTCTCTCACAGGTTCTCCGCAAATTCCGGGCTCATGAAACCAACCTGCTGATCGCCACCAGCATCGTGGAGGAAGGCGTGGATATTCCAAAGTGTAACCTGGTGGTGCGCTTCGACCTGCCCACAGAGTACAGGTCCTATGTCCAGTCCAAAGGCAGAGCTCGGGCACCCGTCTCCAACTACATCATGTTGGCTGACAGTGAGAGGACCAAAGCCTTCGAGGAAGATCTGACTACCTACAAGGCCATAGAGAAGGTCAGGTTCTCCCTTTGTGTCTGTCTGATCCTCTCTGGTATAGAGGATGTATCAGAAAAGTGGAAAGTGAAGCTGAATAGGTACTTATGATGATGTCATGTTTCTTTTGAGCAGATCTTGAGGAACAAGTGCTCCAAGTCAGTGGAGGTGAGTGAGTTTGAAGTGGAGCAGGTGCTGGACGACGACAACATCCTTCCACCCTACGTGCTTCGGTCTGAGGATGGAGGTCCCCGGGTCACCATTAACACAGCCATCGGACACATTAACAGGTACCCTGACTGATTCTGGTTGCCATGGTTACATTTTCTGCAAAGTCTTGAATCATTATGAGCAAAATCAAACAGTAATGAGCTTGTAAAATAGCCTTGTATAACATGTTCTTACCCTGGTGCTCAGGTATTGTGCTCGGCTGCCCAGTGACCCTTTTACCCACTTAGCACCCAAGTGTAAAACAGCAGAGACGCAGGACGGACGCTTCCAGTCCACTCTCTACTTACCCATCAACTCCCCTCTAAGAGTTCCTGTTAAGGTGAGGAAGAAAGTCTACATCTTTATGCCATACACCAATACAATGTATTTTGTCTGGCCTCCTTCCTGGGATTTATGAAGGCTGATGCATCGCTCTCTTCACAGGGTCCTACAATGAATTGTGCCAGACTGGCAGAGAAAGCGGTTGCACTATTATGTTGTGAGAAACTCCACAAAATAGGTAAAAAACAGATTTTGCCCATGCATGATTAGGAATATTCACTGTCAGTCTCTTCATACCTTTTCTTGGCATGTATGTATGCTGGTTTTGTTCCTTATTCCTTGCTTCCTTCCTTCCCAGGTGAGCTGGATGATCACCTGATGCCGGTGGGGAAGGAGACAGTGAAGTATGAGGAGGAGCTGGACCTTCACGATGAGGAAGAGACCAGCGTCCCAGGCCGACCCGGCTCTACCAAGAGAAGGCAGTGCTACCCTAAAGCCGTAAGAGAATCGTTCCGCTGCCCATTTTTCCATCGCAGCCAGAATTCAATGACTCTTAATTGGATGCTCATACATTTTCTTCCTGTTATTTCTTACAGCTTGGTTTAGAAATATGAATGTGAACAAGTCTGTCATGAATGTTAAAAAGATTCAAAAGAAGTGATGTAATCCTGAAGTACTTGAAGTGGTTGTCAGACATAGCTTTTGAATATTGATTTTATTGACAATACATGTTCATATATTCATATTCATCATGTCATGTTAAAGCCCCTGAAGACTTGGTTTCAGATATAAATAAAATATTAACTTTATAGAGTTGTGAAGTGGGACGGGCTTTTAACAGTGGGAATGCTTTTCCCCATTCTGTATGCCCATTTCAAATCTTTCTTAAAATGTTATCCTCAATATTACTGAACAGAGAAACACAGCACTCTCAACACAGATAATGTAACCATCTTATAAGTTTAAGTTATGCAAATCAGTTTGAACTATTCCAACTTTGTTTCTGAGAAAGCATGTTTTGTCATTTTGGAATGGCAAACGGATCCAAATACTACAATACCCATGAGCCTCGGCCACCTTTTATATTGAGAATTGTCCAATTGTTCATTTGTTTCTATATGTATGTGTTTATTTTTTCACTTGCTTGTACATACTAGTCATATATTTATGTTTACTTCTGTGTGGCTTTTTTTGCCTGAAATAACTCACAACTTCTCAACTCTACTTATATAGCACTTGAGAGACAGTATTGAAATTATACAGTAAGAAGTAAAGAAATAAAATAATATAGTCCAGGAGATATAAAGCACAAGTTAGTTAAGACAGTTTTAAAAGGTGTGTTTTAGCTGCTGTTAAAATAAACGTGGTGGTGATTTTAAGCAGTAGTTCATTGCACAGTTTAGGGGCCATGACAGCAAATACAGGGTCACTGTTTGCAAATCTACACTTTGGAAGTGTTCATTCTTCTAGTAGCTCAGGAACAATCCATTGAATGCCTTATGATAAATTTTAACTGTATTCTGGATGCAATTGGAAGCCCATGAAGGGATGCTAAAATTTGGGTAATGTGTTCTCTTAGTTCCAGTTAAAAGCTGAGCAGCTGCAGTTTGGATCAATTGCAGATGACTTAGTGCTGAATATAGAGTATGAATTATTCCTCTATAACATTGAATATTTAGGATTGAATAAGCAACAAAACAAATATAAAGTTTGTAAAATAACAACCATAGGCATTATTTGTTAGTAGTATAATGTGATTGACCATGGTGTCCCCCTGATAACAACTGTTATGAGATTCTGATTCAAATATTTCTGTTAGCTTCATGTGTTTGTATATGTTTATCATTTGTAGCACACTAAAATCCTATAAATGCCAAAAAAAAGTCCAGAAGATCGATCTCCAGCTGATTGTGGACATCTGTATCTAGTTTGTGTTGTGTGTGTGTGTGTGAGATATGCTCCTGTAGAATTTAATAAATGGTCTCTCCCTCCTCTGTGATTTGCAGATACCAGAGTGTCTGCGGGACAGTTATGCTGTACCGGAGCAGACTTACTACCTATATGTGATTGGGATGGTCCTCACCACCCCTCTCCCGGATGAACTCAACTTCCGCAGGAGGAAGCTCTACCCACCGGAGGACACCACCAGGTGCTTCGGCATCCTGACTGCCAAACCCATACCTCGAGTATGTCAGATTGACTACCTCAGTGCTTAACGTAACTTATTATTTTACTACAAGTTCCTTGATTGACAGTAGTCATCACCAGCTTATTTTAGGGTTTCCACAAGAGGTAGGAAATCAGTCACAAGGAATGTTGTTTATGAAAACAAAGAAATGGCTCCAGCCGTTGGTCATGGATGGTAAACACTGCTCTCCTCTCTAGATCCCACATTTCCCGGTGTACACTCGTTCGGGGGAGGTGACCATCTCCATCGAGCTGCAGAAGTCCGGCTTCACGCTCACCGCCGCCCAGCTCGACCTCATCACTCGCCTGCACCAGTACATCTTCTCCCACATCCTCCGCCTGGAGAAACCTGCACTGGAGTTCAAGCCCATGCTGGCTGACTCGGCTTACTGCGTTCTACCTCTGAATGTTGGTGAGTAGAGCCACATTCTGGTTTTGAAGGTGCACGCTAACTTTTCCTCGCTGTTTTCATGGTCTCTTGTAAGAAAGAAAGTGTTATAGCTTGTCATTGCCTTGCACTTTTGAACACACATCTTGTCCTGCACCTTAGCTTGTTGAACAAGCCACCAAACAAACATCAGTTAGCGGGCCAGATAGCTAATTAGTTCAGCTACAACACATTAAACAGCATTAATAGAGGAACTAAGGTCCCTAAAAGTTGAGATACCCTACCTGATGTAGAATGAATCACAACCATGTTTTTTCATAACTTTAATATAATAACTTTAACTTTAATATTTAATAACTTTAAGTTTTTGAAATGGATGGTTGTATAAAAATATTTTACTGCAAAATTAGATTATTTGGTTGATGTTTGGATCCTCCCAAAACCGAAAATAGTGAAAATTTAGGCTTTTCCAAAAGGGACAGCGTCTGCCTTATCACATGTATCTCTGGAAATAATGATCAGAATGTCACCAAATTTGGACTGTTCACACAGTTATTGCAAACAATAAATACAATTATATTATTAATTATATATACAAATATTTCATCAATACATTTGTCCATCTTCAAAATTTATGCACTTAAACACCTTAAACACACATCAATTATAGGCGGAAATTAAATAGGAAATTAATAATCCAAAAGGTATGTATGTATGTATATGTTATTATTAAAGTAAGGAAACACCAAAAAAAGGTAATTTATATGTAGTCTGTTATCATAAAAGTAGGTTATTTTATGATTCACTTCACCCTCTGATGTCACCAGCCCCTAACAGATAACAGACAAATACAATGGGGCCCAATTGGTATAAATGTGTGGAGAAGGACACAAACCATAGATTAAACCAAAAACTATATACATTTAATGCAAACAGGTTCAATAGACATTTCTTTATCATTTTAAATACACTCTCTCTATATACTGTATGACGATAATATGAGCCAACAGGCTGCATGAAGCAATATTTTCCAAATGATTTAACTGAAAAATTTGACTGAATGAACTGGAAAAATCAAAGATGAATCATAAATTGGGTCCTAAATGAATAATCAAATATATACGGTATAGGTATACAACGTGACCCAACATTTTAAGTTCTAGGATGCAACTGTCATCATCCACAATGCTGTTAGGGCACTCTAGAAAGTCACAGGCACAGAATTCAATGCATGGCAAGCCAGCTGAAAAACAAGGACATTTCTTCTGTTGACTGCATTGTTTGTTCTTACACTAGAGATGTGTTAGATCTCACTTTTCTTGTGGTGCTGCTGCTGCCTTTTTATTCATCACTGGTTTCGTGACTCCTTCCATCAATCTCCAGCCTTTCCCCACAGGCCTCCAAAGCACTGTTTTTTTTTTGTGACGGCTGTGGCACCAAACAGCAATTTGGTACATAGCTCTTAGTATATGCTGCCTAAACGAATCTTCAGATGGGGGCAGTTGAGAGGCAGGAATGTCTGAGGTGGATGCCAGTACATACGTCAACTCATCCAGAGTGGTACACTGATCCCCTTTCTCGTTCTAATTGTGGCCATACAAAATGAGTGCGTAATGTCTGGCTACAGGCGATGACTCCTCAAGATTTGTTGTCAAACTAAAGTGACTTAGGCATTTCAGCTTCTCCAAGTGCTTCTGAAGTTTTGTGAAAGCAGTTGTTTTTCCTATTTTGAATATCACAGCCTGTCAGTGCATTGTAAGCTGGAAGGCAGTGGCACAAGGCTTTCCACAGCTTTTCACAGATTGTATTGATTGGCACAAAACTCTCTTTGCTTGTATGGCCTTTGTGCATTCGGACCGAAGCTGAGCTAAACATGCAGCCACTTGCATAATACAAGAGCAACACAAGGATGTCAGTGTCATCACACTTGATGACTCTTGGAGAGGTGGCATGTAGCACTATCCTGGTGTCAGTCCCTTAATGATCACTCATTAAATCAGCTAGGCTCTCCACGCTGTCCTTTTCGATGGTTTTGGTTTGTTCTGCATCTTCAAAACCTCCAGCCAAGATGATCATCTGTTCCTCAGTGAGTCTACATGGACCTGAGCTGGTTATGTAATTATAAACAAAAGCAGAAAGTGTAGCCTTGTTGCCACTGCTTGATGGAGTTTGGATGGTCATATCGGTCAAAGACCATGGCAACACAATAGATTAGTTCCTCTCCCGATAGCAGTGAGATTCTTTTGAGAACACATTCCGCAAGGTCATTGGAAGTTTGAAACCCTGATTCATTCAGACTCTGAAGTAATGCCATACCATCTATGATGTATGCAGGTGGTCCTATTATATCAGGTAAGTGGTACTCACTTGTCACAATCAACTCTACCTTCTTGGATAGGTCAGCTTTGGAGGTTTTTCTCATCCTGCCGCCATCATAGAACAAAGCAGGTGGTTCAGCAGCTAAGTCATTAGACAACATATTGTCCATGGACACATCTCTTTGACTTGAAACTGCTAGAAGTCTCCTGAAAAGAACCTCTGAGTCCATCCAATGCTGTCCTTTTCAATACATGTGCTTTCATGTCTGCAAAAGTGACTGAGCCTTTTCTTTTCTCTGGTTCCCAAAAACTCTTTGTTCTTGTGTCCTTCGCAAGGCGTTGCAGTATGAACAGTTGGTTTTGGTGTTGAGCATCTTCAAGGAAACAGGACAAACCTTTTGCCACCTTTTCAGAGGCCAAATGACAGTGTTTACAAGTTCTTCAGGAACATTATCCAGATCAAAGGGGCTTTGGTTTTCCTCCATAATTTCCACCTGTCTCATCTTGGCTGGTTCTGGAGGATCCATGCTCTTGGTGGGTTTGTGGGCCTTGGGCATCTTTGCCACAAAGCTCTCATGGCATCCACATTCTGTTGTCAGATGCTGTGTCATCACAGAGTCCTGCACCAGGTTGGGCACCTGCGGGTAAAAAGTTGATCACCCGCAAAATGTTGTGTGATGGGTAAAAAATATAATTATATAAATTCACAGGTACAGGCACAGGTGAAAATGAACTAAATGCAGACAGGTAGCAACAGGTCAGTTATGGTACTGAGCTTTGCGGGTGCGGGCGGATGCCAGTTTGCAAAATTGGACCCGTGCATGACTCTGTGTCATCAACCATCATGTGAGAGCCGTAAGTGTGAGACCAACAACTCCACCTTCACTCTTTCCCTCACGGAGGATTGTTTGCTCCAGTGGTCAGTTGCCTCACAGTTGAAGCTGCGCTCGTCAGACCACCGTGCAACAAAGCCACCTTCTTGCAGGAACTTATGCGACTCTGGTTGCTGTTGCAGAGGTGTTCTCATTTCTTCAACATAAATCAGCATGTACTTGGAATAGTTGTTTCTTCCAGCAGCCCTGAACCACGGTAAAACTTCCACCATACAGTTCAAGTGAAGTTGAAAGTCTGCATCTCTCTTTGCCTGCAGCTTTCGCAACAGCAGGTCCACTCCCTGCATGAATGTGAACCAGTAAGAAAAATTGGCTGACTGCATTGGCTGACTTCATGACTTCATTAATGTGTTGATCTTTAAATTTCTTTGACAAGTTGTTTTGTTGATGTCCTGTTTTTGGCAGGGAATGAATGTTGTACATCCTTCAGCTGTTCCAACCTTGAGGTTAATGGTTCCTGTCCTTGTTGTTCTGTCCATGACATCATTGCTTTCCAAAAGAGTCGAAGGAGAGTTACTAGGATGATCTTCAAGCTTCTTACCCTCCTTGACAGCTGTTTTGCCTTGGAGCATATGTCAAGCAGTTTTCTCACCATATACAAAAGTCCTTTTGGACCCCAATGTATGTGTGACTCAAATCAAAATGGACAGCAGTCCATCAACTCCATAGAGCTTGCCAATAAGATAAACCATAGTGATGTGCATGCCTCCCAATTGCACTGTTACCTTTTCATGAAGAGAAGGTGGTTTGCGCCACAGAATTTCCTGGGCTGTCCTATTAATTGCAAGGTCAGCAATTACAAGAATATGCTTTTGCCCCAGTTTTGCAGAGAGCTGTGCAAGGCGAATCAGTGCTGTGTAGATTGTGGAATAATCAGTTGGTGAAGCTCTTATGAAAGGCATGTATCGCACAGCGACGACTGGAGGTGACTTTTCTGTGATGAATGCATTGAATGCAGATGAGGATGGGACATGCTGTTCTTTCCCCTTGATGATCCTGGCCAGCTTCCATAGTGTGTCTCTCTTCCCAGCCGGTGTGGAGATGTCTGTGGAGGAGTCTTTGCATTCAGAAGTTGTGATGGCTTGTGTATGGCTTGAGGCTCTGGTCTGATGGGTGGTCTTGAGTATCTAGACAATAAATTAAATAAGCATGACTTAGTTATACCATCATACATCCACTTTGAAAACTTAATTGACTAGACATTGACAATACACAAAGGTAAATATGTTCAGTCTACCTGTGAAGCTCCTTTTCATCTACATTATAGTTGTTCAAGGCAGAAAGGGAGTTCTGTGGAATCCTGGCAAGATGATTGACCTATTTTGTGATCTGAGCTCATCTGTATATAGCTGTCGCCATTGCATGACTGGTCTGCTTTCCATCCAGTCTCCTCATTTTGATCAAAATCATCAATTGCAGCATCAATCATTCATGGTCTGAGATTCCACTGAGGCCAGTGGGTATATCAGTGCCTTCATTCCTCATTATTTTATTCAGCAGAGACATATGTGAGAAACTGCCTGATTTCATTGTATGAAACACAGTGACCTATAGCATTTAACTCATTGATGAGTGCCTTGCTTCTAAATTCATGATGTATAATAATGGCAAGCCCTAGTGTTATGGGGGTGTGAATCTGGTGGCATGATGTCTTGGCAGATTGCAGTTACGCAGATATTTTCCTTTGATGAAGACTCCTCACATGTTTGGACAGTTGTATGTGCATTTTTATCCAGGGTCTTACTTTACCTCTGCCATTGTTTTCCTCAGTATATCTGCTGCCACGTGTAATATGTGAGTTTCAGACATTGTTGGATGGCATTCCAAATTCACTGTATCATTCTCCTTTGTTTCCTTTTCTTTGAGTAGAGCAATCTCCCTTATAGCAAGGCCAAAGGGTAAATTGGTTGAGCAAACCAAATCTGATTTCCTGACTGTTCAACAAACACAAGATTGTCTTTGTAGTGATTTAGCAGCTTCCCCTTCAGCTTCCATGAAGGATATTTAGTCATGTCACTGGAGAGCATTTTGAGGTTGTCAAAATTTTCTGTGAGGGAACTCAGCAATGTTACAGCCATGTCCTGCGATAACAACATCTGGTCAATTTCTTCAATGAGTGCATGGAAGGCCTTGTCATGGGTTGACACCTTTTCCACATTTATATTACTTTTTTACTATTATACTTTTGTTTAGCTGCGGCCATATTTCTATCAGAGATGTAATGTACAAGACAGCTTCGATGATACCTGGCATTAAACGCAAAGAGATCTTGATATGCTAGCATTTGCAGCTGAATTTGTTAATCTGCTCTCTCTTCTATTGCATGTAGCACTTTGTCTCTGGTGTTCTTGCCAGTGCTGGTGGTGATTGAGTTAAGGCTCTCTGGTCTTACACTGTCTTCCCCACAAATGCAACAGTCTCTTCTAAAAATGAATGAAATACTAGTCTGTATCGTATGGAGAAACTAGGTAAATCTTAAATGTAGCAATGATAAGTAGTAGGCGAAATGTCATTTATGTCACTGATTTGAATGGAGAAATAACATTAGGCTATATATAATATGGAGGACCCCAGTATATTTCTATACTGTATATAATTTATTATTAATTTATGATTCAATTTATGATTAATCTTTGATTTTTCCAATTCAGTCAGTCAGAATTTTCAATTAGCTAAATCATGTGAGAATATTGTCATGCAACCTGTTGGGTCATAGTATCATCATATCATATGTTATTCAAAGATAACATAAAATGTAAAGAAAAGAATGTATTTAGAATGATAAATAAATGTTTATTATATATATATATTATAATATATAGTTATAATGTATTATGGACAAAGGTATTGATGAAATCTGCTTTATTGTTTGCAATAACTGTGTGAACAGTCCAAATTTGGTGATATTCTGATCATTATTTCCAGAGATACATGTGATAAGGCAGACGCTGTCCCTTTTGGAGAAGCCTAAATTTTCACTATTTTCGGTTTTGGGGAGGATCCAAACATCAACCAAATAATCTAATTTTGCAGTAAAATATTTTTATACAATCATCCATTTCAAAAACTAGACATATTAAAGTTATGAAAAAACATGGTTGTGCTCTGTTCTATCTCGGGTAGGGGTATCTCAAAAACCAAAGCCTTTTTTGGAGATTTGTTCCTCTACTACATATAAACATACCTGCAAGCTTACAAACAACAAAACATACCTACTTTTTAATAATAAAAGGAACTATTAACAATACATTAAACCATACATTGACATTATTTTTGACTGAAAAAGGGATGGCTCAATGTGATTTCAGTTGGATTTTAACAATCGAAAAGGAGTTATTAACATGCTAACATTGTTTTCAGTCTATAAATTGCAGCATATGGGATATTATAGTTTATTTTTTGGGCATTTTGACTTTCTTTGTCAGTTGATTGTAGAACTAGATAGAAAACATGTGGAGAGAGCAAGGGGGATGACATCCAACAAAGCTCGTTAGCCAGAATCGAGACATAATTCCTATGTTTTGGACCACCAGGCCACCATGACACTTTTTCACCATTTTAACACCAGTTATTCTGTTCTTTCATTTAGCTGGTATAACAATTGAATGCTGCATTTCATAACTTAAGACAGTTTTTTTTTTACATAATTGAGGTCAGATGCATATTCTGATTTACATGCACATACTTTATTAATCTGTTCACTCAGTTTATCAATCCACATTTAGATTTTTCTACCTTACGACACCTCAGTTTAGTTTGTTAATTGCATATCTTTGGATTGTCGGTCTGACAAAACAAGCAATGAGATATTATAAACATAATCTTTCCCTTACTGATTAATCTACAGATTATTACAATTATTAGTAAAATAATTGTTAATTGCACCACTAGATGATCTGTGTAAGCTGCAGAAAGCATCTCTTTGGGTGTTAGTAACTATAATGTACAAGACAGAGAGATCTGGCCCAAAGTTCATCAGGTGGCAATTATATCAATTGCAAATCTGTGTGATAAAACTTAATACACCACCAAAGCATTTCCTGCATTATTACCTAATCTTGAGGCCTCATATTGCAGATGACCCTGCCAAGTTCAAATTTAGTGGTAAGGCCTTCATTATCCAAGTTTGTAGTGTTCTAGCATTGTGCATATTCCTACAGAATTTTAAAAAACCAAATTATCACAAACAAATGATTCATTGTTAATACATAAGTATGCACAAAAAGTGACTAGTTTGTTTTGTTTAGTTGGGGATTCCAGCACACTAGATATGGACTTTAAGTTCATGGAGGACATAGAGAAGTCTGAGGCCCGCACTGGCATTCCTACCACTCAGTACACCAAGCAGAACCCCTTCACCTTCAAGCTGGAGGACTACCAGGATGCTGTCATCATTCCAAGGTACCACTGCGCACCGTATGACAACACTGATGTTACATTTACTGAGATAGTGTAAGAAGTGTGTGGCTGTGTATAAAATGTTTCTGATGTATTAGAAACAAATGAACTGCATAATGACATAACACTGTTCCCGTCCTAGGTATCGTAACTTCGACCAGCCTCATCGCTTCTACGTTGCTGATGTGTACACGGACCTGACACCGCTCAGCAAGTTTCCTTCACCAGAATACGAGACATTTGCTGAGTACTACAAAACCAAGTACAACCTGGACCTGTCCAACCTGAACCAGCCGCTCCTAGACGTAGACCACACCTCCTCCAGGTCAGTGGCACACAGATTGTGACACTTATATGTAGCTGTAAACTCTGGTCCACTGTCTAACAGTGGCAATAATGGTTCAGCTGAAGCTCAAGCTTCATTCTTGTTTTTTGTTTAATTTTTCCTAAGTTAGTGTTAGACAACAGGTTTTGCACATGGTTAAACAGAGACTGTTGAGTCAGTCCTTGAACCTTTAGCATCAACCAAACTTTAAAGCCCAGTGTCAAGTGTCAAGTCTCAGTGTAATATCAGTTCTTTGTAAGCATGCCTCTTAGTTTTGTGTGGATAAAGTTGGGTTTAGCTTCTGTCTTTCTGTACTCACAGACTGAACCTGTTAACCCCTCGCCACCTGAACCAGAAGGGCAAAGCCCTGCCACTCAGCAGTGCAGAGAAGAGAAAGGCCAAGTGGGAGAGTCTGCAGAACAAACAGGTAATGGCAGCACGGCATTAAATAACACTGTTGACAGGGGAAAAAAGTGGAACCTAGTTAAAACTTTGCAGCAACACAGTGTGATGTCATTCAGCAACAAATAGCATTGACCAGCCAGTCAAAGGTCACATCAGTGGTTTACATGACATTAGTCAATAATACTTGTTATAATCATAACATTCAAATGTGCTGTTATTTTTCTTGATAACAGCCGCATAGTTGGAACATTACAGTATTAAGGAAAATCTGCTGGTTCTGGAAAAAACTATTATTTTTATGTTCAGGTCTAAAAGTATTTGACATCTAACTGATGACCCCTGATGATACAGTTGACAGCTCTGCACTTCAGAGGTTAAAGCTGATGATGCATTAACATTGTCTTTATACCATAAACTGGTTCACAGCTCGGAATCCCAGAGGTTCTGATTCAGAGCTTTTAAGAAGATGACACAATAATCAGGATACCTGCGAGCTACCTGTCTGAAATTGACATGAGGCGATCACTTAGAAAATGAGTCACCACTCCGTTGATGTTTTTGAACAGCAGAAAGGAACAGCCCACGGACTGTTTTTTTTTTTTTTTTTTTTTTTCAAGCAATTTTAATAAAAACGATGAATTGCTCAGCTGTACCTGTATTTGAAACTGTTCCACACCGAAGCAGACCCTTACATTTTTGAACACATGGCTGACACAACTCCTGGGTTTTCCCTGTAAAAGCACTTCTGTTGGTATAAACTTACATATGATGTGAGTGTGAGCCACATTACCTTTACCTCTTTCTGTACTTCAGCAGTTCCTCTATAACAAGCGTGTTGTGTTTCTAAGATCCTGGTTCCAGAGCTGTGTGCCATCCACCCCATCCCTGCCTCCCTGTGGAGAAAAGCAGTGTGTCTACCCAGCATCCTCTACCGCCTCCACTGCCTCCTGACCGCCGAGGAGCTCAGAGCCCAGACAGCCAGTGAAGCTGGAGTGGGAGCCCAGACCCTCCCCCCTGACTTCAGGTCTCTATAATATACTCTGTACAACCTGTCACTCCTTAGGTTCAATCACCATGAGGTGGAGTGCAGGGTCTAGGCCAAACATGGGGACTGATATTTCAGGCTGGACCAAAGTGGTGGACCGACTGACTGACAGACATTGCTATACCTAGCGCAATGCTGCTAGCATATTTCTCTCCAACTTGTTACAATTTGTGTGTGAGCTCACCTTTAACTACATCACTGCACTCTAATGTAAAGGTGGTCTCTTTGTATATGGCAGGTATCCAAACCTGGACTTCGGCTGGAAGAGATCCATTGACAGCAAAACGTTCATCTCCTGTCCTGAGTCCTGCAGCGAGGATGACGAGGGTCACTGTAAGCACCAAGAAACTGTATCACCTGATTCCAATTCCCTAACACATCCCAGTAGTCACCACTCTTCCCAGCCCAGAGACGCCACCTGCACCAGGAACCTAACTAATGGCACTGCCCAAGTCGCCCACTGTGGTGACAACGGCCACCAAGAAGAGCACCTTCACCAACATGACAATTGCCAATGCTCCCAGCCCAGCGCCCCTGGGCTGCAGAGCCCTGAATCAATACAAACCACTACCTCAGTTCCTGTGCAGCCCTCTCACAGCTTGAAGAAGCCCAGCTCGAGTCCTCCACAGCCTAGTGATGAATGTACACCAGGGAGGACCTCAGACCACACCAATAAAGCTACCTCAGTCTGCAGCCGGGCAGCCACGGGTCCCAACGCTCCCATAGCACCTTCTTCCCACCTCGCCGTTGTCCCCCAGCCCAGAGCCGAGGCAGGAGACTCCCCTAAAAGCCTGGGGCCCAATCCGGGCCTCATCCTGCAGGCCCTGACCCTGTCCAATGCCAGCGACGGCTTCAACCTGGAGCGCCTAGAGATGCTTGGTGACTCTTTCCTCAAGCACGCCATCACCACATACCTGTTCTGCACCTACCCTGACGCCCACGAGGGCAGACTCAGCTACATGCGCAGCAAGAAGGTGAGACAGAGTAAAAGGAGGATGGGGCATCATGGGTGAAATGATACGTGTGCTTGGAATAGTCCGTTTTAAGAAATTTCATATTACCTTTAGAAAAACTCAATATTCTAGTGATCTTCCATTCTTACTGTCATTTGTGGCTTTTACACAATAAACAGTGGATAAATAACCACACACACCATTCACTGACTGATTGTCATTAGTCTGAGTTAGTATCCAGAAGACAATAGCAGTGTTACTGATAATGACCTGCCCTCTTCTGTCTGCCCGTTGTCAAGGTGAGCAACTGTAACCTGTACCGTCTGGGGAAGAAGAAGGGGCTTCCCAGCAGGATGGTGGTGTCCATCTTCGACCCCCCTGTTAACTGGCTGCCTCCTGGCTACGTGGTCAACCAGGACAAGAGCAGCACTGACAAACTGGATTCAGAGGAGGTCAGTAGACTTCCTTCATACTGCACTGCTTTATACACTCTGTTCATCACCTCTTTCTGTCTTTCTGCTGTGTGATTGTGTGTTTATGTGCACAGTCAGGACACTTCTTATCCCTACACTTCTTCAAAGAGCTGGTTTAGGGTTAGCTATTAAAATGAGCATTAGCAGTAGGTATGTGTTAGGGTTGAGAATTATTGAATGATTGAGCTTAGAGAAAAGCCATTCTCACAAATGTAGTATACATTTTGTTCATTCATTCATTTCTGTCATTGATGTTGTCAGGCCACTAGAGGGCAGGGTTCACCTTGTCTGACAACCATGTGTTTTGGTTGTAATTCCCATAACTCTTGACTCTACAGTCCACTCTCACATATAATATGATGAATAGATGGTTATAATGTCTTTATGTAGCTCTTGGTAAAAGAAAAGCAACTTAAAGTGTGTTAAAAATAAAACACAATTACAAGTCTATGGGTTACTTCAAGTCCACCAAGTTATCATTTATAATCAATATATAAACATGAATGGTTTATAACACACTGTAGTTATAATGTAGTTATAAGCAGCTATTTTGCAAACATTTTAAGTGTTTATTAATGTACAGAATTTATCAATTATAACTTCTCTTATGAAGACATATTTTATATTATCTGTTAATGGTGTATTATATGTTTATACAGCAGCCTCCACTCATGGGTGCCCACATGAGGAGTTAGTTGTTGACAAGTACGTTCATAAACACTTACATCTGCTTACACCTACACATATAGTGTGTTATTAAATGTTTATATACTGATTATACTTCGATCAGCCACAACATTAAAACCACCTGCCTAATATTGTGTAGGTCCCCCTCTTGCCGCCAAAACCAGATGGGCTAGCCTTTGCTCCCCATGTGCATCAATGCGCCTTGTGCACCCATGACCCTGTCGCCAGTTCACTAGTCCTTCCTTGGACCCCTTTTGGTAGGTTCTCACCGCTGGATACCAGGAAGACCCCACAAGACCTTCCATTTTGGAGATGCTCTGACCCAGTCAGCCATCGCAATTTGGCCCTTGCCAGAGTCACTTAGATCCTTATGCTTGCCCATTTTTTCTGTTCCCAACACATCAACTTCAAGAATTGACTGTTCACTTGCTGCCTAATATATCCTACCCCTTGACAGTTGCCTTTGTAACAAGATAATCAATGTTATTCACTTCACCTGTCAGTGGTTTTAATATTGTGGCTGATCAGTGTAAATGCTACAGAGGGGACCATGATGATTTTATCTCAATCACCCATTCCTACTCTGTACGTCCTCTGATATCCTGATAGTTTCAAAAATGTTATTGTGTTATAAATAATGAGTGTAAGTGATGTTTGTTTGTGTTTGTTAGTGTTGGTGTTCAACAGATCTGTGTTTTTTGCAAAGTTAATCGCATATGGAGTCACTGTGGTCTGTTGTAAAGGAGAGCAGCGCTGCAACACTAGCAGGCAGAGGTGGACAAAACACAGAGCAATGAAAGGATCGGCTTTATGTTAGCAGATAGTGATCCTTTAAAATATGTGCGAATCAGTCCTGATACTGATCCCTTGGGCTCAGGACATCTCTAGTGAATTTTGTGGTAATTTCTGTGTCTCCACAAACAAATAAGTAATTTACTCACAAATTTTGTATTATAGGTTTATTATTATAAAGACCATTCTCCACCACAACCGAAGAGAAACTTGTGTCTGAGTCATGGGTTTGGTTTGGCAGCATCTCCTACACACTGCACTGCAGGGTGTTTCACTCAGCATGTTAACCTCATGAAAGGCTAGTCATGTTGGAACCTCTGCTACAGGAACATTGTTTTTAATGGAGATACCTAAATACCTAAAAATAATTTTGCATTATTTAACTATAATTACTTTTTTGGCCAGACCACAACAGCGGGGCCAGCCCTATAACCGCGGTTGTCCGTGAGTGAGTGAGTGACTGACTGACTGACTGACTGACTGAGTGATGAAGTTTCACCATTGGTCAGCCGACCGTGTTGGAGTTTCCCCATTGGCCATAGCTCTTTCAAAATGAATCGCCGTGAGATGATGGAAGCGGAGGACAGCTGCAGAGTGACTGTTTCCTGCTCCAAGCTCTGACGTTCTCAGCTCCAGTGTTAAATAAAGAGAACTCCTGTTTAAACAGACGTATACCAGTGTCTCTTCTGTCTCCTCCTCTACCGTCCAGTGTGATCGACTCTCCTGAATTTGCGCGTAAAATGCTGTCAAAACTTTCATTTATAATTTCTACTGCAGCCTCCTCAACTGGGAAAGAGCCAGAAAAAAGGCACTTCCCTCATGTGCCTAAATAACAATCACTGATTAAAAAAACTCATTCCAGTGAAAAACAAGAGACATCTGCAGATGAAAGAGCAGGGGCACTTTATAATAATTAGAATGGTTATAATTAGAAGTAAAATGAAAGAAGTTCTCTTTCAAGTCAGACATCCCAAGATATGAGTGGAAAGTAAAAGTGCAACTGCATTTATAACTTTTTTTTTTTTTTTTTTTACTCAAACGTAGCTTAACAATGTCATGTGATGCTACTTCAGCACACTTTAACAACAAATATTACTGGGACCACTGTAGAAAATTGCAGATGAACATTTAATATCCAGGAATTCACATTACAGAAACTAGCACTGACTATGTAACAAATTAGCCACAATTTCACACATTGACCATACATGGTCGGTCTAGCCATATACTAGATTTTGACCTAATCTTGTTTATTTAATTTTTTCTTGACCTTTACCTTTGTGTCCATCATTCAGGCCAAAGAGGAGCTTCTGGCTAACGGGCGATCTGGGAATGACTATGATGAGGACGATGAGGAGGGTGAGGAGGCAGATGAGGATGGTGAGCTGATGTTGAAGGACGAGCCAAAGGATGAAGTCAACATGGAGGACGACCTGGAGTATTACAAGGAACACATCAAGTTCATAGATAACATGCTGTTGGGATCTGGTGCATTTGGTAAGAAGATCTCTCTGAGCGGCTTCCCTCCCCCTCTCACCCCGGCCTCTGGCTCATCCCCTGCTATGGAGTCTCCATATGAATGGAAGGCCCCCAAGAAGCCCCTCCATCCCACCACAGCCCACTACCCCTCAGAGCCAGCGCACAGCGGGCCCTCAGCCGACGAGTTTGACTACAGCTCATGGGACGCCATGTGCTACCTGGACCCCAGCAAGGCCGGCGAGGAGGATGACTTCGTGGTGGGTTTTTGGAATCCCTCAGAGGAGAACTGCGGCGCTGAACTCGGCAAGCAGTCCATCTCCTACGACCTGCACACTGAGCAGTGCATCGCTGACAAGAGCATTGCTGACTGTGTGGAGGCTCTGCTGGGCTGCTACCTGACCAGCTGTGGAGAGAGAGCCGCCCAGATGTTCCTCTGCTCATTGGGCCTCAAGGTAAGTTAGGACCTCCCATTCAATTAACTGTCAATATTACTTTATGATGCAGTTAGTGGGCGGGTGTTATGATACAGGGCACATGACATAGTTGTAGCTATGCTGTTCATCAGCCCTAAATGTATATAGAGTATATCAGTCATCAGAGGGCTCATGTGTTGTGTTTACTGCCACAGAAGAGAAATGTGTGTCTGTGAAAGGAGCCTCACTGAATAAGCTTAAAACTTGAGGTCTCCGAAAACACATTTCACAGCCACAGGTATTGGAAGGTAACTCACAGCCACTCGAAACTGATAAATAATAAATGGAAAACACTGATTATTAATTATGTTAGCTATAACTCACAGATCTACTCTCCTGGTCAAAATGGGATGTCACTCACTGATCTCACTTACAGAATAGAGAGCAGATCATGATCTTGTAACGACATTGGCCACATCTTCAATCTGCTTTTACACTTTTTTCCTCTCTAATGACATGTAGTGAAGCTGTTCTTGCACACACAAACATCTTAAAGAATTCCTGTTGGTTTCACTCACTGTGTGGTATAGGGCTGCGACTAACGATTATTTTCATTATTGATTAATTGATTAGTTGTTTGGTCCATAAAATTTGGTTTCCCAAAGCCCAAGGTGATGTCTTCAAATGTCTTCTTTTATCTCAACCACCAGTCCATAACCTAAAAATTTTCAGTGTACTGTCACAGAGGAAGAAAGAAACCAGAAAATATTCAGATTTGAGAAGCTGGAATCAGAGAATTTGGACATTTTTTTCTTAAAAATGACTCAAAACGATTAATCAATTATCAAAATAGTTGCCGATGAATTTAATAGTTGGCAACAAATTGACTTATCATTGCAGCTCTAGTAAGGTACACTGAGCCTGGTTTTGAGGGGAAAACTTCCACCAGCACATCATATGCTATGACCAATATGGTTTTATTCTATGTATGACAAGTAATAGAAAAATAGAAGATTACTACTAGAAATGTTTTTTGGGGTGTAGTTACTCTTCAATAACACACAAAAGTGACATCTATTGAAATGTCAGACCTCAGAGAGTAAAGCAAAAGGTGTTGGCTTGCTTTGTGAAGCAAAGTCTCCAGAAGTGCTTTACAATAGTCAGGCCTGGGGATGACCTTCTCCATGTCTAAGTAAATGTTAAATCGTGCTCCTGTGAAATAGTGTGTGTCTGTATTGATGACAACAGGTGTTACCATTGGAGAGAGGGAGCCTGACAGAAGCGGTGGTGCACAGCCGTCAGACCACAGCCCTCGACCTGTGCTACGGCTGGCTGAAGATCCCGCCCCGCTGCATGCTGGACCATCCAGACGCAGAGCGAACCCTCAACCACCTCATCTCTGGCTTTGAGAACTTTGAAACAAAGATCAACTACACTTTTCAGAACAAGGCTTACCTCCTGCAAGCCTTCACCCACGCTTCCTACCATTACAACACCATCACAGGTCAGACTGCACCTCACAGCATCAGAACATTTTATGTTATTTTTTGTTTTGTGTGCAGTTCAGGCTGTTTTCAGTATTATTTACTGAACAGTTCAGAATAAGATGTTTGCGAAGCACATGTGTCATCTGAGGAAAAAGTATTGGCAGTGGATGTTGAACATATGGTTTTAATATGCTTGTTGGTTGATAATGTTGACTGTTTATTTAGATTAAATGCAATACCACAGACTTAAAATGTTGGCAGTTGCCAACATTAATAAAGGGATAAGTTGGTTATCCATCAATCTTTTTCTTTTGGAATTGGTCAGTGGATGTCGACTGATCCTCTTCCCAACCTTGAATGCTGCCCGGCTATGGTGCATAGGCCTTTTCATAGAAATGAGAACTCTACCAATTTAGCATTGCACCTCTATAAAATTGGACAGTTACTAAATACACAGTATCAAAATCAGTGCAGCAGAACTAGAGATATGTTCTATTCTGCTGGCGGAAGTCTCTAGTGCACATGTTCTGCCCATAGAGCAGGTGCAGTATGCATTCATCCAGCCAGTGTGAGAATGTCAAACCCGACACCAGATTAAAAACTGTATACTGTGAAATACAGAGAGATTTATCTGATGGTGATAGGCTTAATCAGCATTGTGTGAACTTGTTTGGCAAGGCCTTGAATGTAATGGACGTTCACTTATATAAGTTTCGCACTGCAGGTTTAAACATTTAAATCAGCAGCAATATACATTTTTTTGGCCACCTTCGGGGCTGCACAACAAGCTGTAACCACAACACTGACATATCATCCCTTTCTATGGTAACTAAGACGAACATGTTAGCAAGCAGCTGACTATTTCACATCCAGTAGACACAGAACATCATTAGCATTCAATTGGAGTTGTGTTTGTGAGTTTAAACTGATGCAGTTAAGATAACATACTGTAAGTGTTTATTAAGTGGAGATATACAATCATTTAAAATGGGTCACAGGTAGAACTATTTTGTAGCTGCCTGAACCAACTGACAGAATAGTTTTGCTAATGTATATTCTGTTTAGTTTGAAAAGTAAAAAGACACATCTGACCTGACGGTTGATTAAAATTCTGTTTTAATAATGATCAAAACTGGGGAGATTTTCAATTTCAAAATAACAAAACTTCACTGTTAGGCCAATAACATTAGAAATAATGTTTAGGTTAGCATGAATACAACACATTTCTCCATGTATGCAGATATAAAGAAAGCCATACCTACATTTATAAAGGATTGGAAATTAAGTTTAGTATAGCCTTTGACCTCATGTATTATGTTGCAGCTTGTGATGCTGAAGTGACTTGCTCTTTATATAGTGTATTGTTTTCAATTGGACGGTGCTACATACAGTATGTTTCCAAGCAACCAATTTACACATCACTGAAGTCTTAACTAACAAAGACTCACCTGCATTTTTAATGCTGCAACCTAATTTAGTAAATCTCATAGTTGATGAGAGCAGAATTGGCTGGCAAGAGAACAAGCTAAAAAGGCTAAAACACACCCTGAAGAGCTGAGGGGAAGTGCAGAGTGGGTGATAATTTGTGGGTTGGTCACTACAATCAACACCTTTCATATTACACTTAGTCATGTGGTCCATTTTGAGTTGGTGCATGAATAAGCTCTGCTATTTTTTTCATCCATGCACATATATGACTGTTTGTTTCCTCTTCACTTCAGATTGTTACCAGCGGCTGGAGTTCCTCGGTGATGCAATTCTAGACTACCTCATAACGAAGCACCTTTATGAAGACCCGCGGCAGCACTCTCCCGGCGTTCTGACCGACCTGCGCTCAGCACTCGTCAACAACACCATCTTTGCCTCTCTGGCTGTCAAGTACGACTACCACAAGTACTTCAAGGCCATCTCGCCCGAGCTTTTCCATGTCATTGATGACTTTGTACAGTTTCAGCTGGAGAAGAACGAGATGCAAGGCATGGACTCTGAGGTGAGACCCATTTCTACCAAGAACACAGCCTTGTAGGAATAAACCTAATCTTTGCTGTTGTAGTGTTTTTTTTGTTAAATAACAGTCAGCATTCAAAAAAAGATCTGCTTCTATGAATCTGTTTCATATTCAATGATTTCAGTACTGAAGAGAAAATGCAGTTGGATTTAATTTGCCTGGAAATGGCAATCTTGGCAGCAGATCTCCCTCATTCTGCTTGAGAGGTACTTGTATGCCTTAGGGACAGCAGGCACATGCACAAACATGCTGAAAAAACAGCTGAAAGGAATAAAGAAATGTGCTGCAGTAACATGGTACCACTTTACTGTTCACTGTTCATCAAATAACACGATGAAGCTGCTAATGTAGCATGCTTTAAACTGTTACATGCTGTGTTAGTACATTAACAGTCTGGATGGTGTCAGTAGAGAATTTTATAAGGAAGGAGTAAAGTACAAGGAACTGCATGTGTGTTTGGGTTGCATTCATTCAGTCACAGTAGTTTTGTGCTCTGTCCATTTTCTGCAGTAAGCTAATGTTGATGCTAACTCAACACTTGCATGTGCTTCACAATACATGTGACAGCAGTGCTGTAAGCTTTCAGCCACATCATGTGGCCTTTATCAGCGGATGGAGTTAAGGCAGTTGTCTTGACAGCTCAGTTGTCATCATGTGACCTCAGTGTGGGATGTCAGTCACATGATAACAGGTGGTTGTATAGGGCTGGAGATGGTTGATGCCTGTGACCTCCTCTCGGTGGATGCTGGGAGTGCTTTTGGTCTGGTTGTGTGTTTCTGCTGTTGATTCAGTCTCTTGTCTAGAGTCCTTGCCATGGTGCCCTACACCTGTCACATGTGAAACCATGGTGATGTCTTCGGGGGTTTAATTGTTTGTGGAAAGTGTCGCCTCCACAAGACTCTGGTTAGGTGTTCTGACAGTGCAGCCACAAAAGGAAGTTTCACTGGTTAGATGCTTCTGGTGGCCCCTTTTGGTTTAGCAGTTTCTCTCCTGGTCTTAAGTCAGGGTGGGATTCTCATCAATCACTCTCTGTACCTGTTGCCTGGAGTGCCCTTCAACATGCTGCACCTTCCTCTCTCTAGCCTCCTCCTCACTGATGAGATGTTGGCTCAGATTGTCTCTGTTGAGACATTTTTCAGTATAAGCAAAAGTGCCAAAAATTCACTTAAATGAATATTTGGTTTTCCTTTTATTCTAAGATATTACACAAAATATGTTTTTGTTTTGGTTCTGTTGGTTGGCCGAAACAAGATCTTTAAAATGTCAACTTGGGGCCTCTGGAATTGTGATTGGCATTAATCACTATTTTGTGACATTTTATTGACGAAGCACTTATTTGATAAAATAATTTGCAGATTAATCAGTAAAGAAAATAATTGCAACCCTTGTCCCAGCTTTGTTCTTTAAGTCCTCATAGTTGTATTTCATTGTGTTCAGATTCTACTTTATTACTCTATGCTACTACCTATAAGGCTGGTTGATATTGTGTGTCAGTATATGTGGCAGTGCTGTGCAGTTCTTCAGCCAGGACCTGATTAATACTTCTCAGTGATAGAATGTGTGTTCTGGTCTGTGTAGATGTAAAAGCTGGTTACACTGAATTAGAGTTTTGAGGAGAAAAATCCTGTTCTTAAGCCTTTTCATCACTGCTGATGATTAATTGTTTGTTGGCCATATTGCTCCAGATCTACAGCATTAATATACATTTTTATCTATATCACCAAGCCCAAAGTGTGTGCTGCGATGTCATCACCTGACAGCTTTGTGTGTTTTTGTTTGCAGCTGCGACGCTCTGAAGAAGATGAAGAGAAGGAGGAGGACATCGAGGTCCCTAAGGCCATGGGGGATATCTTTGAGTCGCTAGCCGGGGCAATTTACATGGACAGCAGGATGTCATTGGAGACAGTGTGGCAGGTGTATTATCCAATGATGAGGCCACTTATAGGTGAGGAAGAATGAGAGCACATAAATTATTCTTTTTTTTGGTCTTGATTGTTTAGCAGTTCGTGTAGGGAACTTCAGTGATTCAGGATTTTTGCAAGTTGTGTTGACATGTTGAAGAATTGAACTTCTGAAGATGTTTGTGATGTCATTGTCTTTTTAACCTTGTGACACTACACCCCCCCCCCCCCCTTACAGAGAAGTTCTCTGCCAATGTGCCACGCTCTCCTGTGAGGGAGCTGCTTGAGATGGAACCAGAAACTGCCAAGTTCAGGTAGGGGAGCAGAGTATTCACACCAGACTACATTGTCATTACAGTTATCATATGGAATAGGTGACTGTTGATATTCTCTTTGCTGGGTTAGACAATAGAAATAGACCATAATGGACTGCAGGGGGCTCACCATTGGTGGTGTATATATGTGCGTGTATATATATATATATATATATATATATATATATATATATATATATATATATATATATATATATATATATATATATATATATATGTATATATATATATATATATATATATATATATATATATGTGTATATATATATGTGTTTATAAGGCTGCACGATTTAAGTTTATTATATTTATACAGGCAAGATGCACTAATATGTCAATCTTCTTTTGGTGAAATAATTTGTACATGTGAAGGTAGTGAATTTATCAAGGTAGCAGGTAAACAGAGGAAGAATAAAGGCCTGGTTCTCTCTAGTTGAGATGAATAAGGAAGAATTTATGGTATCTGAAATGATGTTAACTGTTGTCTGCGTTCAGCCCTGCAGAGAGGACATACGATGGGAAGGTCCGGGTAACGGTGGAGGTCGTCGGGAAGGGCAAGTTTAAAGGAGTTGGCCGCAGCTACCGGATCGCCAAGTCAGCTGCGGCGCGGCGAGCTCTGCGCAGCCTCAAAGCCAATCAACCTCAGGTCCAAAACAACTGAGCTCCTCCTTCGAGCTCGCAGCATTAGCACCTAAGCTATTGACGCTAACAGAGAAAAAGCGACGTCGGCTTCCCAACACAGTGTGATGCTAGCCCTGTATCTTCAGCCTGCAATGGCACAACTAAGGCAGCCAGGGAACACTGTGTGGAGATGCAACAGAAGAAGCAGACTGATCACACAACAGATTTCACATTGGATTTTTTTTTGTTGTTGTTGTTGGTTTTTTTTTTTTGTTTGTTTTTTTTGGTTTTTTTTGCGCAAACACAATCTTTACTTTCCCTCTCTGCTTTGTGTAATCACGAGTGCTTTATTAACGTTTAGCAAAGTGTTTAAAAAAAGGTCAGGTCGCAGTGTCTATTCCTCACTGTTTTAGTTTTTTTTTTTTCTTTGTTAACCTCTGTGTCAGTGAGATGAGGCTTATGCTTATTGTGTAGTATTAGATTGTACATAGTTCAATCAAAAGGTGTAAATCAAAGTATGTAGGAAGACGGAAAAAAAAAAAAAAAAAACGCTAAACTCCTCAGCCTGTGCACTAGTGCCAGTCAGTTTTAAAGCGGTTTTTAAAACGCTAACGGCAGACATGGCTAACAGACACCACTGGAGCAAAAACCTGGTGGCACTTCTGTCTGAAATCTGTCTTGAAATGGTATTCTTAATCATTTTTGCACTTAGTCCATTAGGGTCTGTTATTTTGAGAATTGTGTGGTCACATTGACACCAAAATCATATACGTAGCAAAGTATATAAATATATATAAAAAATATAAAAGACATGAATGATATTCTTGGCCTTAGATGCTAAGGCTCACCCTCATATCCTGCAAAACGGATAGGAATTTCAACATTCCCAGTTACTGTAATTTAAACTAGTTTTTAACCGCACTTGAGGTTGCATGTTCTTGTAGCTTATGTAAACCATGACAACTGGATGGCTTCTATAAATGTTCTAAATCAATGGATATATCTAGAATGTGTGAGAGCGAGATTCGATGTTTATGGCATTATCTTGGTGATTTGGTTTAACATGTTTTGATACCAAGAATGGATGGAGTTGAATTAGTCATTCTTGCGCACTTAAATGTCTTTCCACGGAGTGAATCATCCAGTTTTGATATAAGAAGAGAAAGACATATCACACGTACAATATGCTGCAGACTTTTCTACAAATTGGATACTTGTGTAAGACACACGGAATCTTTTCAGATACAGTCTTTATGAAAAAAAAGGCCAATTCATTTCAACATGCTAGTGTTCCTCACATCCCATACTTACCAAAGCTATAGCAGATGTGACACTATGAGGTTGAAGTCAATTCCTAGGGATAAGGATACCAGCCTTCTTTAATTTTGTGGTTTCTGTTCTGACAAATTTTGCTTCTCGCTAAATGTCTTTTTTTTTTTCCTCATCAATAAGCCCTTTTTTCACTTGAATACCTCAGTTAATTGCATGCATTTCTTGTCTTTTTTTTTTTCTTTTTGTTTGGTGCTATGTTTTTGTATTAAGCTTGAATTTCTCATCTTTTTTGCACTGTAACTGTAATACCTCTTTATTTGACCTTTTTTTTTTTTTTTTTTTTCGAAATCTGTTTGATTTGGTTGTCCTGTTGGTCAGCCATCAAGCTGTAGAGGAGAGCTGCGTTGTTGCCTCTTCCCCCTCCCATACTTGAGGTTGATGATTTTTCATGGGGGGATAGGAAGTGTGTTCTCTGCACATAAGCCTAACTGTTTTTCCTCCTCGTTCATTAGCTAGCAGTTAAATTAATTTCATCACTTGAATTTCGGGTAAAAGCGACAGAGGGGTTGATTGATCAGATGGGTATAAATGCTTGCAGAGGTAATCAGATTGCACTCTTAAATCTTTCACTTTACTCCAAAACATAGGCTGACAGGAAAAATACTTGACTTATTTCTTCACATCTATCCTCATGAAAAAGGGTTGGAAGAGATATTTACCTGTGTGGTTCCTCAACTGTGTTAGTATAGCTATCTGAAATCTAATTCACAGTCAAGTAATCCCACCTGCAGGTGCTTCTACCTCAAAGGACGGTGCACTCGGTGTTTGTTCCTGGACAAAACTACATTTCAATTCAGTAACTTTCTCTGACAGTGACACACATTGTAGTCTCTCTACTGTGATATTTGTACTGTCTGTCACATACACAGAATACAACACACATATATTTGTTTCACTGAGTCGACATTCCCTCACAGTAACTTGTGTCTCATGTTTTGAATATAATCTAAACTCAGTGCCTTTTCTGTGGGAGGGCATTAGTGTCAGCACAGAGTGGATTATTTGAATTATCTGAATCAAATGGAACATTAATAACAAAGGAGGAACTTGTTGAATGAATCAGCATTTGAGTTTGGAGATGCAGTTGAAAATAAACATGAATGTAGTTTTTTAACTTAAAAATTGACCAGTTTTCAACTAAATATTTTAACCAGAGATGGCAAGTGTAGATTTATCACAGGAAACCTTAACATACCAGTCCTGAGGTGGACACACCCGCTAAAAAAACTTAAAATGAACTGACCCCACAGCAGCTGAGCTCCCAAAATGGGGTCCTTTCAATGCCCTGCCCAAGACGTGCTAACCAATCGGACAAAGTGAGCAAAGTGGGTAACAGCTACCAGTGATGGGGACCTTAAAGCTGCACTGTTTTGTTTTTTGCCACCTGGGGGCAGTGCAACAAGCTTTAAACACAACACTCGCATATTATCACCTCATAAAGTTATTATGATGAATATGTTAGCCAAAAGCTTACTATTTCTTCATCCAGCAGACACTGTCATTTTAAAGCTGCATTAAAATGCAGCTTTAATGTTGCATAAAAATACAACTTTAAAGCTGCAGACACAGCAACATTAGCATTCATAAGAGGTCATGTTTCTGTCCACCTGGTGAACTCAAGTCTAATATTAACTCTTCTAGCTCTGTCAGTGGGTTTATGGGAACTTTTGACTGAAAACAGCTGTCTGCTGCTGCTGCTGGAAAACAAGTTTGATGAAAACCAAAACAATGAGCTAAAAGATGTTAAAAAGCATTGTTTAGATTTAAAAAATTAGTGCAGCTTTAAGGCACTATTACTTAAGGGTTCCATGTTGTAAAGGTGCATTGAGTTAGTATCGAGTTTTAGGGGCTTTTTTATTTATTGTGCACACAAGGTCCATATTCCTAAATAAATTTGTGCTTAGTCCTGTTAATAGTTTGCTACAATTTTGACTGGCTGACTGGAGAACATTTTTTAAATTCAGCTGTCAAAAACAAGCATAATAAGTTCATTAAATCCACTCTTTGCTGGGACTGATCTCTTCTTCATCTCTGGTCTGCCAGCAGCTGAATTCTTCTCAGATCTGTCTTTGGGTACCATGCTTCTTATCTTCGGGTCCCACAGATAACCATGTGAATGCTTAAGTGTAAATTTGTGAAATCTTCCAGTTTTCATGTGAAAAAGCAATGTAAACTTTAGCAGTTACAGCATGAACCTTCAGTACATCTAGCTATGATCTGTCACTATCAAACAGAGTGCAATCTGTCATTATTTCTCAAGCAGGTGTCTGACTCTGTAGTCCACCTACAAAGACCTGAAAATCTGCCCTTTGGCTTTTAGATTGCCCCGGTAGAGAAAAACCTTGTCAGACTTTAGATTAGGAGTGTATTTGGCCCTCTTTTTCTTCTGGCTCATCACACTAATTTTCCGAGACTCTGAGATGGACAGGGGGAGGGATTACTAAAAAAGAATGTGAAATCACTCAAACGGTGCCACGCCCCACTCTATTTTTTTCTGTGACTGATGAAAATAAGGATCACAAATAATCTTGTCAGCCAGAAGTGGCATCAACATCCAACAACCTCGTCTCTTTTTCTTTGTTTTTTTTTCTTTGTTTTTTTGTTTTTTTATGGAGGAAGGAGGACTGTTTTGTGGGAATGCTGAAGTTGAGGTAAACTCGTGTTAATTCAGAGCCGAATACGTTTTCTTGTACTGGCAGATTTTTCTTTGTTTTGTTTTTATTCTTTTCTTTTTGTACATGTAGCACAATTGAGCATTGCACTTGGGCGCCATACTTTACCTCATGTCAGAGTGTGAAAGGGAGTGAAAGATGGAGGGGGAAAAAAAGAAGTGTATATATGATGCCGTAATGTTAAGAGGACTAACTTGTGGTTCAGGCTTTGCTGCTGTTTCAATTGCTGGTATTACACAAACCTATTTAAAAGAGAATAATGGGCTATGGGAGGGCAGACAAAATGTGCCTGCGAGTTATCATTGAAATACACTGTAAAAAGATTCTCTGCAATTTGGGGCTAAAATGTCTGGACGTCTCGCCTTACACAGTTGTTCAGAAAAAAAATTGTAGGTCAAACTACCATGTCCAATCATGACTTGAATGGTGAACTGACACTCTTGGTTTCATTTAGTTGGGACTACTTTCATACGGACATGTTGCGATGCTCCCGGTCTCTTTTCTACTCCTGTGGTGTGTTAGTTTGGAATATAAGACAAACCTCCCCCAGCCCTTTTATTGGGAACTTAAAGGAAAAATCCACTCCAGTTTGCTCCTGTACTTTTGGATAAATCATAGACCACAATGAAGTGTTATGATTTTTTACAGTAGTGTTCACACTTGTCTTTAACATGCCTAGCCTATTTCTACACAAGTCAGTGAATTCCTGTGAACTAGGGCCGTCACTTTTTTGAAATTTGAAATACCATTCCTATGTTGGCACAAAATAAATATTCGATCTGTAATGAGCTACTCAAATTCAAAAGTCTCAGTGTAAAAGTGCAACAGGCTGTGCTGTGTACTCCAGTGTAGGTGGTGCTCCTAGAATGCACGGTCCATCTGACCCAGTGCATGCCCACTTACTCAATCAGTGAACTAGAATATTGTTGTTTTTGCTAACACAAAATGGAGTAAATTAGCGAGCCAAATCACATCAAACAAATAGTCTTAAGAAGTAATTTGTGGAAGCATTTTGGATTTGACAGCACTGATTTAAAAAAACCAAAAAAACAAAATGATAGTGGATAAAGTTAAGGCTGTTTGGTGCCTCTTGAAAAAGCAACTGCCTTACATTAACGTTAGCTTAGGCTTATATGGGTTGTGTTTGAATAATTTCAAACAAATTATGTGTCACTTTACGTATTCGTGTATACATCTGCATCATCTGCGAACATGCAGATGCAGTATATCAACTGCTTTAGTATCAGTGTGTTTGGCTTAACCAAACAGCATTTAGTATGATGGCCAAAAGGGTCTACTTTGGCTCCATCAGACCATCTCAGTCCTGAAGACCTGTAGCTCCTTCTGAGTGACCACAGGAGTCCTTGACTAGTAGTTGTCTCACATAGACACTCGGCAGATTTTTACCTGTGCTGTAGTCTTAACAGTTTTTTATCATTGACTTAACTGCTCTGAGGGGTATTGAGTGCCTTGGACGTTTTCTTGTATCATTCCCCTGATTGGTTCTTCTCAACAACCTTTTCACTGATTAGTTTAGAGTGTTTCCTAATGTATCACAGCCCTGCATCAATATCTCCTATATCTCCTATCTCCTATCTCTATAACTCACAGGATGGTAGGTAGTCCTCTTAGCCTGTTGTAAGGTGGAGAAAAATGACATTAGGCTGGTACAAAGTAACAAAGTGTGACTTACCCAGACCAAGAAAGGTCTCTTTCATTAAAATCAGTACAAATCATATCCAATTAAAGATGAAGCAGGGGTTCTTTCTCACCCAGAGCTGCAACTAATGGCCAGAAGCTATATTAAGAAGGTATAACAGGTATAACACTGTAACACTGTTATACGCTGTAATATATCTTCTGGTTTGTATTGAATGTACTGAAAGACACAGTCATGTTTTTTGTTACTCTACACCTGCTTATGTTCTACAAGAAGATTTCCTACCATCTGGTGAATTTGTATTGTGTATTTGCAGGACTGTGATACTTAGTATGACGTCCTGGTTCAGGGACAGCAACCTCTAAAACCAGTAGGCTGCACCAGTAATGCTGTAGGTTTAGATGCAAACAGTCATCTGTTTTCTATATATATTCTTAATTTAAATCTATTTGACATCTAGAATTTTCTGTTAACCACTGTCAAAAAGTCCTAACTACATCTGCTGTGATTCAGAGGTCCCTGGAGTGCTTTTTTCAATGTTACTTGTCTACATGTAGCCAGATATTCACAGGAACTGGAAGAGCTATACCAACAAACAAGAAAATGAACCCATATAGCTTGTATGTTTTCCAACAGTATTAGTGTTTTACGGTGGATTTTTCCATTAAGGTCCATGGGAAAATGGTAACAATGTTAAAAAGAGAACTTAAAATGCCTTTGGTGAATGATGATGGGGTGGGGAGCAGCAAGATATTGGTCTCATAAAGCCAGCATGGAGCACCGGCGGTGACTGTTGGGGTATACGTGGTCACCGAGCAGCAGAACACCAGCAGAGTGGAGCTAAATGGAATGATTGATAAACTGTTATCAGTATGGGGAATTATGGGCCATCACAACCTGCAGCAAATGTTTAAGGGACATTGGAATAGAAACTCCTCACTCATACTGTAATACCGTGCTGCAGTGGTTTGCGGTCTGCACCTTATGGATCACAAATACCTTTAATTTTTTTGTTTGGATTTTTTTTTCTTTTTTTTTATAATTGTAGCCCAGTATATCTACAATAAAAAGTAATGGTATGGTCATTCAACTGTGGTCCTGTGGGCTTAATTGAGTGTTTATAAGACAGCAGCTGCAGGGCACAATGCCTCAACAGATTGCAGAGTTAATGTGGATGTTCACGGTCCCCAGAGGATGAATCCTAATGTTTCCTAATGAAGGTCTTGATGACCTTCTGATGTTTCCTCATAGGGGATTGCCTGAATATGCATTCATTAAAAATCAACAGGCTGATTAATCTGGCAATGACTGAGCACATTCATGTTCCTCAGAGGGTAAACCCTTTCCATTTGGACATTTTGCAGTTCTGCTAACTTTATCAGACCACAACCTCCAGCCACATTGGGACAGTGTGAAGCAGCCAGGATTAGAATAAAGTAATCCAAGTCTGAGGCCAGAAGACTCTGCAGGAAGATGGTGGATTATCCCTTTCAGGTTCAGAGAGAGTTGCTGCCCCAAGTGAAGGAGATTTACTATCTCACTCTCATTCACACGGGAGGGTAAGATGTACCACGAGACTATCAGATGAGTTAATGTTGCATCATTAGTGATGCAGGTGTTGTCCCAGACCAGGAGCTGTGCCTGAAGGTAAAGGTGTCAATTAACCAGTCGATTGAGAAAAAGGTCATGGATACAAGTGGTTGAAATGAGTTTCCTTCTCAGAGTGGCCAGGCTCACCCTTATACAGTAGATTGGGTGAGAAAGCAGCTCAGAATAGAACTGCTGTTCCTTTGCATTAAAAGGATCCAGTTGAGGTGGTTTGGGCATGTGATCAGGGCGCAATCTCAGTACAACATCAAAGCAGCAGCAGGGAAGCAGCTGTGCACAAGTTTAAAAAGTGGATTTGGGACCCAGCAACTGTTTGAAAACAGAACTGGAAACTGAGAACTTCTGATTAAGCTTAAATCTCCCTTTCATGTGGAGAAGGGGAGATTTAAGCTTTAAGCCACACTGAAAAAGTAACGTTTACAGTGTGGCCTCCTCTTCACCTCATTTTGTTGTGCCAGTATGGGCTCCTTACTGCCCCCTGTGGCTTGAGGTCATAACAGACCCACTGCACATACAGCTTGGGAGAAGTGCTGTTGTATTGGGTAAAACAAACTTGGAAAAGCTGCGTAAAGATGAGATTTATGCTATATTGGAAGTGTTTGCAGACACATTTTTGGTTTTACAAGCGAGAACTAATTACGGTAAGTACAGTAGGTCAAAGTTGAAGCAGGAAGTGTGTCTGTAAACTTCCAACAAACAGTTTGGCTGATCATTTTATAGATAAACTTGCTTCCGCTTCCAAATAAGTTTGACTAATCTGGAGGTTTGTTTACAACCTGCTGATCATCTGACTGCTCATCTGTTTTAGTGATGTCACCATGTTCTCAGATCTTAGCGATTAACTTGGTGAGTACAATGTTATTACTGATAGAATTGATGGACAAAACTACAAAAATTAGACCCAAGTTGTAGTTAACTGGATGTATCCTTTAACATAAAAGCTTGAAAGACAACATGCAAAAACAACATGAGGGAACTGTACTTGCTGATTGAACTTAAATAAGTTACAGTATGCTGATTGAGGTCTAGCAAATGTATACTCTCTTCATCATGACAGTCAAATCCATCTCCTGCTGACATGCAGAGTGCTCAAAGAGAGAGCTGTTTTCACTCCTTCAGCCCTGTATGAGCCCATCATCTGCTCAGCTCCTGCAGTGCGTCTGGCTCTGAGGCTCGTCAGCAGCACCCATTATATTGGCTCTGTCTGAAGTGCCTGCTGACTGTACACCACAGCAGTATAAGCAGGACAGCAGCTTTAGTGGGCCCTGGGGACCAGAGAGCAGGTTCACCAAAAGGATCAGGTTTCCGTCTGGACTTATGGCTTAGAGTCAACTCATTTTTCAGTCAAACCAAAATGTCATCAAACTATAGACAATAATGCTTATTTGAAATTAATTTATGATAATTTATTCATATTCATATGTTTGCATATTCAGCTAATTTAACATTATATTCATACTGATTTGTAAACTGAGCTGAGACCTGACTCTGAGGTCACCAGCTGTGTGCTAATCTGCTCATACTGTTACATGAAATAAGCCCATGTGCTTGAGGTTTTAAGGACTGGCAAAATGAATGAAGCGTGTACCTGGTTTGATGAGGTGAACAAGGACAGATTGCAGGTAGAAGGGGAAGCAGGAAAGCAGCCTGTTAATCTGTGAAGTATAACAACAGTGTAGGAACAGGGACGTATGTATTTTAAAAATTATATCTTATGTAAAAAAAACAAAAAAACAATCTGCTTGTGACTGTAGAAACTTCTCCTTAGGTTGTTAAAAAAAAGAATACTGAAGACATGAGCAGGGTGGCAGCTCTCCCTAGGCAGGAACTGGAGTGTAAGTTGCTCAAGTCTACTCAGTGACTCTGGATGTAACTGTGTGTGTCTTCGGCATTGTGAGTTCATAGCAGCGTAGTATGTTCACAGAGTTAATAGCGTATCTGAACTGAAAAGTGAGTTGAACATTCTACAATCATCAGTAATGTTCTCTGTGTTCTGCGTGTCAAACCTGCAAACTGTAACTGCTGCCGTGGGACAAATATAGATAGAAGAGTTCTCAGCGCAACATTTCTTTATTGTGAAAAGTAAAAGCATCAATAACGAAGTAAACAGAAATACTAAAAATACTAAAACCTTCATAACTGTATCCTGACTTCACATATTCACACTGTTACTACTCTGGAAACTTTTAAAGAAACTTGTTTTTAACTCGTTTTAACTTTAAAAAGGTAGATTACAGTGGTTTGTTATACATTTGTAGATAAATAACAGTTGAAGTAAAGCAAAACAGTAAGGATGGTAAGAAATATATTCACTAGTATCACCATTGTATGACTGGTGTAACTACTAACTTACTTTCTCATCTATTCTAGTTTTGTGCTTTTCTGTGTGATTATTGGCTAAAAGTATTTTGATGTTTTTTTTAAGGTACTTCTTTGTTTCTAACAGATACAAATAGATTGACTTTTGGCAATCTTTGGCCATTTTGACATGGCTTTCCATATATTGTACGGTCGCAACCAAAAAAAAAAAACAACAACCAAAAAAACTCCAATATATTTAGGGGGTTGGAGAGCCCACCACCTCTATTTTGTTTATTCTCTAAGTGTGTATGTGTTTATTTCTATTTGTTGATTTACAAATTTTGTATTTTTACTTGATTTATTACATTTGAAAAGAGAAAATAAAATAGGGAGGACTTTCACAGTTCTGGTGTAAGCTGAATGCAGTAAGGTCCAGTGTATGAGGGTCAGGGGTTTGCTGTGTGGGAAAGAGCAGGCTTAATGGTGACTTATTGCCTGTGTTGATAATGTGCAGGCTAGTGCTGTGTCACTTCAGCCATTTATCCTGCGCTGTAAAAACAAAAGAGGGCATGAATAAATATGTAAGTGGAAGGATGGGGGGGGGGTCTGTCTGCATTGTTTCCCTCTAAAACAAAAAAACCTTGTGTGCTGTGACCTGCAGAGCTGATGTCCCCAGCTAGCGCTAAAGTGTCTGTCACTCAGCGCACACAGCTCAGACCTCAACCTCACCACATCTTGTTTCTCCAACTTTTAAAGCCCTGAGGCATTCTAGGAAAAATGTCATTGAGGGGTTTGTCCCTCATCCTGACCTCACAGGCACAGATGAACATGTGGACCAAAATCAAAATGAATGTTGATTTTTTTCATTTTACAGTACATATATCTGCTGCTCCACTGTGATGGACAGCGATGAACTGTTAATACTGAGAGTCACTGACAGGCCTGGTCTTCCTCAGTCCTAACCACATCCAGGTGTGTGTGTGTGTGTGGGGGGGGGATGGGGTGGGGTGGGGGGGGGTGGGGGGGGGGTCGGTCTAGAGTTACACTTGATCCTCATCATGCTTTTGCAAATGTAAATGCCTTTTGCTCTCTTCTTTGTGTGTCATTTAGCTGCCTCACACTGCAACATGAATCTAACTGATCTCTGTCCTATGGGATGGGGGAATGGGTGATGGTTTGATGGTTTGATAAGGAGTGTGTTGCAATTCTTACAAACGTTGAGGAATAGTTTGTTTCTGCACAAATAGCAGTTGTTTTGTCAGTCCTGACACACACACACTTGTGGTCTTGAGCACTCAAAGGTGCAGTGTGTAGAATTTAGTGGCATCTAGCTGAACAGACTTGGCAGAAATGGAATATAATATTCATAAGTATGTTTTAATTAGTGTATAATAACCTGAAAATGTTCAGTTGTTTGCAATATGCAACCTCATAGCTAGATGCCACTAAATCCTACACACTGGACCTTTAAATTTGTGTCCACATGGCAGGTGTGTCCTACATCTGATAGTAAGGACCATAAAGACAGATCAGATAAAGACAGAATAATTTTATTTGGCAACAGAGAAAGACTTCTACAACTACAAGCTACAAACAAAAAATGATACCAGTATGGCACCATATTTTTAACCTTGACCAACTCTGCAATCATAAACCCATCTCATACTTGCATGTTATAAGCATGGGAATCTTTCCCACCTCTACCATCTACACACAGTGTGGTCAAGTGTGTGATAATTATTGTATCTGTACAATACTTTAACCCTTTGTAAGATGTGATGTCAATCATTCTAAATCCCTAAATGTAACAGAATTTTGACACCATAGTTTCAGATATGTTTTTTTCCCCCGTAATAGTCACATGGAATATGATTTGGAACAGCCTTATTTTTCATCATATGTTAACCATGTCAGTAATGTGTGATGGCAAACTGACCCTGGATCTGCTATAAATTATCAAAGCAGTTTAACACATCAACAGTCAATCTGTTGGTTTACATGCACTGTAGTACAGGTTACTGTAAATCTGTATGTAGGCCTACATGCAGCAGATCAGTGATTACATGTCTCACCTACCCTCCACATTATTTTGGAAGCATGGCTTGCTTATTTTTACTATATTGAGGATGCTTCTGCTTCCTTATGTATGTATTTTTATTGATTTTTTTGGCATGTGTCAGAGCAGATGGTGCAGAGAGGACAGAAAGGCAGACAGTGAGTATGGGAAAATATGTGAATTTAATAAATAGTCAAATGAACCAACTCATTTACACTTCAACAGGCTACTTTGTGTTAGTTTCAGTTATATTTGAACTTTGTTTTAAATATAAGAATGCACCACTTCATGTAACAATTTCTCCATTCATCCAGCCGCTCTGGTGTTACTTTATCTATGTGAAGTCTTTTGTCCTGCACATGCATACAAAAGCTGAAAAGAAAGTCAGTTACATGGCAGTTTTCTTCAGGAGAAATTGAGCAGTTGAAACCAGGTTTCTTTAAAACCAGATTATACCCAGATTATGGTTACCAGGTTTCTCACATGACAGTTAAGAAATGATTTTATTGGAGAAAGCCAACTGTGACCTGGTTACTTGTGCATGTGATCACACTGAATGTCCGCACACACAAATTCTTCTAAACTCTTTCTGACTGTTTTTCTGTAATTTTGGTTTAAGTGTGGTTTGGTTAATAGTACAAAAATACATGTATCCTGTTTGCTTACATGGTTGGGACAGTAGTTCCCAACCTGGAGGTTAAAACCACCCAAGATAAATCTGAGAGGTCACAAGATGATTAAAAGTATAAAGAAAAAAACATGTCACAGAAAATGTTGCCTGATTTCACCTCTTCAGGCTTCTAAAATCCTTAAAGTAAGTAAAGTAATGGATAGTCTCATCTCCTCTGGCATCTAAAAACCCCTTCCCCTAACTCCTCACTGAGGCCATAACCTGTGATATGGGCTCACAAGCAGACATTATTTTCAATGGGTCACAAGACAGAAAGGTTGGAACCACACAAAGAGGAAAGATAGTGTGTCCTGTATCCTGCATTAACACGTATCTGCTTGTTTTTGGAGCCCTGCAGTCAGCATGGTGAAAACATGGATGGATGGAAACTGGTGCAAAGATTCATACACATTCACTTGATGGTGCGTGCAGGATTTAAATGTACAATAGTTTGCATTTACAATCATTCTGGAGTCTATCTACATTTATTTGGTTTCTGGGCCCTGTCAACACTGATCCAACATACAGTTACTTGAATGCAGCATACTGGAAAATACAGTGTCCTCTTCTCTCCGTTGATTTAATGTCTTCAGAATTCTAACTGCCACCTCTAATTGCCACCTGGGACTCCCAGTGTTTCCCAGTATGGCTGTAAATCATTATAAAGGATAGGTTCAAAATTTTTCAAGCAGTCAGGTGTCCATATGAACAGTGAAAGAGGTTTTCCTCGCTGTAATCATTCCTCCTGTTCATACTGACTATTAAAAGATCCCCTTCAAATGTGCTTTCAATGTAAGTGATGGAGGCCAAAATCCACAGTGTGTCCACACAGTCATTTAGTGCAAAAATGCATTTAAGTGTATCTGAAGCTTATATGAGGCTTCAGCAGTCTGAGTCAGTCATATCAAGTGGATATCTGCCACATTTACAGTCTTTTTAGCATCAAATTCCCTCTTTGTGTTTCCTCAGACAGTGTTTCCCTGTTGAGCTGTGGTGGAAGTATAGTAACAAAAAGAGGGACTTTGGCACTAAAAAGCTTCATATTAGCTTCAGATAAACTTTTAAATACATTTTTGCACAGAAGGAGGACTGTGGATTTTGTCCCCCATCACTTACATTGTAAGTGCATTATGAAGGGATCTTCTAATGGTCAGTATGAACAGGAGGAATGATTACAGCAAGAAACACATGTTTCAGTGTTCATTTCGGCTCCTGACTGTTGTTTTAAGACAGACTTGAAATAAAGATAAAACAGGACTTCATATGGAAAAGTTCAATGTAGTTAATTCTAAAGTAAGTTTTTATATTTCTCTGATTCTTTGTGTAGCAGTTGTTTTCAGCTTCAGTTGCCTTTGTCAGTAGCACCTGATATTACACAGCAGCTTTGGCCTCTGTAATGAAAACCAGTGCAAACCAGAAGTAAATGTGAATCAAGCTGTTGATTGAAGCCTTAGAGAGTGTTAGTGAATAGAAAAATGAACTGATGGCGCCTGCTTAGGCAGATAATCAACGCAATGTCAACTTTCCGCGATGCTGCGACTGCTGCTGTTTTGATTTGTTTGTGCTGGGGCCGCTGTGTGGGGACGGTCACCACCCTCCGCACCAAACAGGTCCTCCTCCGCCCTTCAAATACTCTTCCCCTTCCCCTCTGCCTGATGAGACGCAAATATTGAAATGAGGTTTGGGCGTTGGAGGCTCGTGTAACAGCATGGGAACGGTGGGAGAGGTGCCACATAATTAAAAATATCATTTCAGCTCCTGCTCGGCCTATTTCCATTCAGCATTACCATGTCTCCACAGGTAAATTGCTCCCCGTACTCCTGCGATGATGGTAATGAGGGGTGGTTAGGTCTGACACCACGTCTCTTTGATTTAACCTAAATGAGAAATATGCCATCAACAGGGGGGACTCAATCATAGCGACTTTAAATATGATATGAGCCCAGCTGAACTAGAGGGGGTGAATCACAGTGTAAAAGTATGATATTAGGTTGGCTGATGGAAAGGGATACTCACACCATCAGAGGTGTGTGTGTTATCACTCACGTCATGTCAACTCTCCTAGAAATAAAAAAAACCTTATACAGATAATAATATATCAAAAACATATCAGCTTTGGCGTTGGCTCCGTCCTCTATTCCACAGAGCGCTGGCTGTCACTACATTTCACTCACTGCATTTCAACTAATTGTGCACTTCATTCAAACACCAGCAAAAATAAGATTTGATCTCCTCCCACAGGAAGTGTATTCATTTGAGAACGCATTTTATGGAGTCAGACCTGAGACTTTCAAACCTCCATTAACCAGAAATCCACCAATAACATCAAAAGAATCTTAAGTTTTTCTTGCAAGAGCACTTCTTGCTTTTTGATAAAGAGCTCAAGCCACGACCCTTTAATAGCAAGTACACAAATTTAATAAAATGATTGACAGTTTGGCTTTAAAAGTTTTGGTCTGGAGGAGTAAATGAGACCATGTTAGCACACTTGAATGAATGGAGATCACCAGGATTCCAGGGAGGAGAGGAAGAGGACAACACAGAGGAACAGCTGACAAAATGATTTTACAAGTAGGTCCCCATTTTGTTTGTATCATGGACATGAGCATGAGAATGACACGATACACATTCCTGCCAATGGCTTCAAACTATTCCACCATCTACAGGTGGTGGCAGTAATGCAGCAAGAATATGTTTGATGTGTTTGTTAGACCTCAGTAATACACAGAACATGTTTAGGTTACAAATACTGAATGTAACCAGACAAACAAACTTTGTTTTTCAAGAGAACTCAGCTGGAGTCAGAACTTGGTTAGCCTAGCTTAGCATAAAGACTGTAAGTGGAGGGAAACAACTCACCTGGCTTCAAAAATATGTTGACCAACACCTCTGAAGCTCACTGATAAACACATGGCATCTTTATCTGTACACGCAACAGAATTGTAAAAATGACAATTTGTTGTTTTAAGTGCTGGAACTATTTCTTGGCAAACAACAGCTGGGTGCAGTGACTGTGCACAGCATCTTGTCAAATATGGCAGCTCTTTACTTTTCTTAACATAGATCATCTAGATGCAGTGTAATTACTAGTTTTGCTGTACTAGATATTTGATATATTCAGTAGATATATCTTTTTATGACGCTATTTACAACCCTAAACTGGAAGAACTACACCTGTGGTGCTGATTTGCATCAAGCTGCATGGTGCAGCTCTAGGGAACTGTAGAACTGTAGTAAAAAATATTAGTGTTTTTCCTTGAATTGGAAGTTGTAAATACAGAATCAAGAGTACACTGAGGAGTTTAAGGGGATGGTGAACACATTTGTGTAATCAGATTTTAAATATCTAATTGTCAAATGGGTGAAAATTAATTTTAACCATATCTTGCCCATATTTAACACCCCCAGTTGTTGACTATCCTCACGTGATAGCTGAGGTCAAGAGTTCTCTATAAGAGATCAAAGTTCAAAGGTCAGTATTTCAAAGCAGGAGCCATATAGAATCTTCATACTGACATATGTTACTCTCCAGGCTGAGACCTTTACAATGATGTATTTGGTTTAGCTCTACAACAAAGTTTTAATTTTCTCATTTCATGGACACAAACCATCCCATGCCTAGTTTCAGAGAGCACTTTGAAGGCCCAAGATATAAAATGAAACTTTTTGTTTGTTTGTCTTTTCTTTAGTGGAAATAGAGACCAAAATACAATACTGCTGACAATCTATGGCATTACTACAGGCTTGGAGGAAGGGCCTGAAGTGTTTGGGTTAGGTTTAGGGTTTGAGCTGAAAAGACCGACCTGTTCTCATTCATGCATAGTCTACTATTTACACAACCATGGAGATTATCTGTATCTTGTCAGTATGACATACAGTAGTCCATTCAATCAGAATCTGTTTTATTAGCCAATGCAAGCATACAAAGAATGTGTCTTGTTGTTTGTTCCCAAAAAATGCAACACAGAAAAATAAAAATAGACAAAAGTAAGGTAATAATAATAATAATAATAATAATAATAATAAACAAAGTAATATTAAAATTAAATTGAAAATGTAAAATCTATTTACAGAATGGAATAGTAATCGTTTTGAAATGGAATCTAATGTCCAGTTTGATGAAATATATGAAAGTGACAGGTGCAGGGATTAAATGAGGGATGTAACATGTAAAGTCCAGTTTGATAACCCCATCTTCATCCTGTCATCCTGTTTATATGGCCATGGTACAAGATTTGATCCACACACACACGTTGGAATGTGTGTGTGTGTCACCAGACCTCTGTTTTAGTCTCCACCAACTCGAGAGAAAAATATCTGGCTCTTTAGCTGCTAAATGCTCCACTAAGTTCACCAGCTAGTCTCTAACTGTGTCTGTCTGCTGTTTGGTGCTGAGCAGGTAGTGTGCAGTGGGTTTTAGAGCTTTTTAGCTAAAAACAGCTGCCTGCCAACATTGCTAATGGATTGCAGTTTGTGGGCTGTAAAACCAAAACAATGAGCCAAAAGAGTCTAAAAAGCTTCATAGAGCAGATGGGAACTGCAGAGTTGGTGATAATGTTCTGTGGGTTTACCACCCTGAATGACACATTTCACATTACACATGCTCATTTCATCCATTGTTAATACAAGAAAATATCAGTTTAAACCCCCCTGCACTCAAATACATGTTGTTTTTTTTAATTTAATTTAATTTATCTTTTTTTGTGGAAAAACCTTATCAGACACAAATTAATATTCAAAGCAGATTATTTTTATACATCATAAAACATGTCTGGAGGGGATCTTTATAGAGCTTCAATTTGTGCTTTTAAAGATAAATAAAGGTTAAATGAATTTCTTGAATTGTTGCCATTTTTGTGTGCAGTTGTATTTTGTTTGATCTGCTCCATGACTGACAGTTTCTAGTCTCACAAACACTACAAAGCACGTACTGTACTTTATTACATGAACCATCTTATGCCAAAATGGCATCCTGCCTCTTTAGAGGAGCACAGCCCAGCCCAGCTGAGTGGAGCTGAGCTTAATATTTCCACTATGTTAGCCTATGATTATTAGTCATTAGTAACTCAAGACGAAAATATTAGCTTGATTGTGCGTGGTACTCTGAAGGCATAGCACGCTACCAGCAGACATGCATTATTAGAAGAGAAACTAAGTCGAATGATTGTTGTGTGCTTTGAGCGTTGGACCACAGCAATTGGTGTGTCGGTTTCAATTAGAAACTGATCACTACAAGCTCCTCTGTCTGAGTATCATGTTTACACTGCAAATCATGAAGTACCACAGGAGAGAGGGATTGCCAGTGACATTTGGAGGATTTGTTATGTGTGTGTGTTGTGTGTGTGTGTGTGTGTGTGTGTGTGTGTGTGTGTGTGTGTGTGAGAGTGCCTTTACACATTGTGTGCATCGCCCTTATTTCCTCAGACTTTGAGGAAATAAGGACAAAAAAGGGGATATTACATGTCATGGACACTTACAAGTCAGATAATTTTGTACGTATATTTAAAAAAAAATTTTTTTTCAAAATTTTCTTTTTTTTACATTAATTAATTAATTCTTACTGCTGCTGTTCTCTGAAGGTTGCCACACAAAAATGTGATGCATTGCATACAATGACAATAAAGTGTTCTATATCTTATGTCTTATGAATGTTTATGTGACAATAGTATGAACTGAACACACAATAGTTTAATGTCTTAGTCTTATTATTAGTTTAATTCTGTATTTCAAATGTGCACAGACCATGTCACCTGCATTAGTTCGTGCTAATTTTACAACAGCATTCAGCTCAGGCTGAGACTGACGTGCTGCTCTGAGTGTGGGTGGTGGAGGGATCTGGTTGCATACTGTAGCGGTCTGCAGCTGCAAAATTTTGATCAGACACATCAAGCTTTGACACAGAAATAAGATAAGAATTGATCCCATTTAAAATGTTGCTGTGTTGGCACTGTTTTTATTACAACAAAGAATAAATGACTTCAGAGCTTACCATCGACCTTAGATAAAACTAATTGATAAATTAAGTTTGGGGAGCTATGGTCCAGAACAAAATATCTCTTGCTCAGATTACCATGAAAATTCCAGTGGATATTCACTGTCTCTAAACCCAATGATTTTGGTGAACTTTTGTCTAGCTCCTTCATGGGGACAAAATCTCTGCTTTTAAAGACCATGACCATGGCTTGAAGGTAGGAGCACTTCTTTTCACTGCAGGCCAGCACTAGAGTCTTGCATTGGATGCAAGCTGCAGCAAGGAGCCAGTGGAGTGGCAGACGCAGGGTCTCCAGACAAGAGGGGGTTTGGGTTGCAGTAGTCCAGATGATGACAAGCTCTTGGATGAGCACCTGAGCCGCCTCCCTGGTGAGGAAGAGACAGATCCTCCTGATGTTGTACAGGAGGAAGCAGTAGCAGGCAACATTCATGCTCTTCAGAGGATGAATGCTTTTCATTTTTGTGAGCTGTCCTCTAGCACAACCCTTAGGCTGAAATGTTAACTTTGCAAAAAAACATATTCCCAGTATCCCTAAGAATTATGTTCATATTGAACAAATCTGCAGAACTCAGTTTAAATCAGTGTCAATGCTCACTGCCAATGCAAGAAGTGTGCTCTTTATGTAGTGAGGTGACTCATTGTACAGAAGACCAAAGTTCACATCCTGTCACAAACAGTTCATGTTTGTTCTTTTAAACCATAACCACCATCTCTCCCTTACCTTAACCATACTGTGGTTGCTAGTGCATAGTGTCATGAAATGTTGAGCACATTCATACTTACAGAGAGCTACTTTTGATTTTAAGAACCTATAACCCATAACCTGCACCTCTTGTACCTTCCTCAAGACAAATTTTCCTTAATTAGCTCTAGTACATATTAGCACAGTATATTTTGTGTTTATTACAAGTAAGCACAGAAATCTGAAAAGGTTGAACTGTGGACATTTTTTCTTTGGCTGAGTTCCCATGATTCACTGTGTTCTATAGGAAATAACAAAGTGTGACATGTTGCTTAAAGTGTGAGTCTGTCATGAAATTAACTGTGAAGGGAAAAAATGGAGGGAAGATTTAGTAAACTTCTACCTCAAAGATTAAAACTGAAGGTAAAACCCTGGACTTTGCATCTTGCTTGTGGTGACTGTTAGGCTGATGAAGATGAGATGGAGTTATCAGTCCAGATGGTTCTGCTGAGTGTCTCAGTGACATCGATACCAGCAGAGATAAGCCGCAGCATCTCCTCGTGCAGGGAAACCGCAGCAGTCTACGTCGATCTGTTGTGATTGGTAATACGGTACAGCTGTGACCATGAAATCAGGACTTAGCGTAATTAGCCACTTTGAAGCGGAGATTTAATACCAAAATCTTCGACAAAATACCAGGAGATCTGGTGCTACTTGATGATAATCTGATATCCAAGCCTCTCGTCTCATGTATTTTCCTTCTTAACAACCGTGCCATTTTGGGGCAGAGAGATGAGTACTGGGTTCCATTTGGACCGTCTGTTCATGAGCCAGACAGAAATGCCGCGGTGCAATACCCTCAATTCCTATTTGTAGAAGGGAGCCCAATGTGACACATGCACTTTTTGAAAGAAAAATAAGGAGCGTAAGTATAATATTACAGTGTTATTAGGGTGGCTTTTTCCCTGCTGTAAATTCCTCTGTTTTGGCCCCATACAGCTTTAGCATTGAGTTGATTTGCAGTGGTAGATAGATTTGCGTGAGGCCTTTGACAGATGGAATACAGGTTCTAACAGCATTCAGGGTGGTAACATGCTCCTTTTACTGTGTTCCTAAATGTATTTCTAAATCATTCTATTATATCAGGGCACCAGCAAATTTAATATGGACATTTGTAAATTGACCAATTAATGAATATTGAAATAACTGAATAATGAAAAATGGTTTAATGCAATTTGGGTTTGATTTTTGTAGCTCTGGCCATTGGTTCTATTGACAACGAGAACACTGTATATACTTAAGTAACTGATGAGATCTTATGAAACGAGAAACACAAGCAGTCAGATTATCAGAAAGGTTGTAAAAGCCTCAAGTTAGCCAAATGTATTTGGAGGAACAGTAAAATTATTACCACAACTGTCTGTTGTAAACCTTACAGCCCGACTGACTGGTTCAACTTTGAGCTACTGTACTTGCTGTAGTGCGAACTCACACAATTTTTCCTGTGCAATGAGGGATTATTATTATATTTCAGGTATGATCCAGGCAATTCAGTTAGATTACCAGGCTGCCTCTGAGTCAGAATTGAAAAGCACAGACAGAGAAAGTTAGCGATTAGCTGGTGAATGTAATGGCTAAAGAGAGAGAGTCTAGACCACAACCAGAGCTAAAAGACTGAATACTGGACTTACATTGGACAAAAAACACAACTCCAAATGAATGCTAATGTTGCACTGTAACGGCTGGATGTGTAAATATCTAAACGATTGCTAGCACATTTGGCATAACTTTTTAAGGTGATGCTAATATGTCAGACGTTCTGTTATTAAGCAAGTTTTTCTGCCTTCTAGTGCCTAAAACGTATCTGTTAATGTCGATCTGAATGCAATAAATGAATGCTAATGTTGCTCTGTCTGCTGGTAATGTAGGCAACTGTTGCCTACATGTGCTAACATGTTAAACAAAAGAGGATTTTATGTGTATATGAGTGGCCAAAAATATATATATATATAATTTTTGTATACATTGAACAATAGACAGAAGCATGTATGCAGATTGCACAAGAATCTATAGACTAAATGTACTATTTGTCTCATTCCTGACAACACAAACCACTCTTTAATTTTCAGAAACAGATGGCCTTGTTTGGCCTTTCTGCTTTTTTTGCACTTTTCTCTTTTTGGAGGCTATCAAGCTGAATTGTTTCAGACAAAGTAATCCCTCTAAACTCACAACTGGTTGTTTGTGCAATATCCCTAAACTGCATCAAAGCTAATTTGGCCGACGGTGACTCTCCACCAACGATGTAAACTGAAACCCCGCTGGCCGATGATGAGGCATAAACGGACCAAATCAAGGCTCCACTTTGGACTGAATTGGCTCAGGCCTCTCAGCTTTCGCCCTCAACTGTTTAATGCCTTCCCAGAGCAGCTAGGGCAAAGCTGCAGCGCGGGGAGGCCCTTAATGAAGTGCTTTCAGATGGAAAGGCTTTTCAGGCCTCGCAACGCTCTGATCAACCCCCCTTCAAGTCCAGAATAAGAGAATTAGCTAAGCCTTGTCCAGACTCCCACCCACGCCACCCCATCCTAAACACCAAACCTACAGGCCCCCACACCACCCTTCTCAAATCCCCCTTCCCATTCATTTTTCCCCTCTAGTGCTGTCCATGTTTAATGAAGCTGTGATATATTTATGGCCAGCCAAATCCCGCTCTAATCCTACCCCTGATAATAATGGCTGGGTAACTGTTTGCCTTAAACATGCTTCATGAGCACTGGCTGGAGACCCACAGGCCCCAGCTCTGTGGATATTACTCAGTAACCTAATTTGCACTTGCTGTATGTAATGCACACCGATGTAAAGAGGGAGGGGAGGTAGCTGCACAGGTCAGTGGCAGGCTGCTGCATTTGGGTGTGGGGGGCTTGTGAAAAAAAGGGGGTCCTGTTTGCGTCACGAAATGGGCACCTCGAGGGGTTGAGGGGGCAAAGGCAACAGCAGGGCTACCTCAGCGAGTAACGAGGTGTTGCTGGACCTGTTTTTTAGAGTCGAATTACATCAGAGCTCATGAGAGCCATTGTAAACACGAATAAAACGCGCTGGCCTCCAAAACGATATTTGAGAGAAAACAATAATATGCCTGTACAAAAATGACGTAAAGGCATTAATACTGTGTTTTAAAAACATTCTGAAATTTCTGTTGGCAGAGATAGAGGTGATTTAACATTTTATTCTGCACTATAAACAAAAGTGTAATGGACATAAACATGTCGCTACTCAGCCAGCGCTCACACTGCTGATATGATGCAGAGGAGATTTAGACTGTCGACTTTTAGAGTAAGAGGTTAGTTATAAAGGCCTGGTTTTAGGACAGTAACTGAAATTAAACACAGAACACAGTGAATTAAAGAAACAGGCCTAATTTGAGTTGGGGTAAAGAATCAACAACCGTGTCATCTTTACAATCACATATGACACTACAAAGCACTGCTAAGACCCACAGAACAGCATTTTAAATCCTAGTCAAGATCCCAATGTGCAAGAAAGAGTGTATACAATTACTTCATTCCATTTTATGAAATAAACAACATGGATAGTTTGGCCTTGAATATGAGTGTCATATGTGTCAGATATTCTATACTTGAGTCACGTCATGACAGCTGAGCCAATTTCATTCACTGATGAAGGCAGTGAGATGTGGTAGAAAGCTGCAGAGAAATCTATCAAGTTAATTTTGTCAAACAGCTATTCCCAAGGCCAAAAATGAATGTGTACGTCTTACGCCTTTCAGATGGCTTTGGTTGGTGGTGAATTGAATTTAGTTTGTTAAAAGTGCCTGATTTTTCTTTTTTCTTCTTCTCTTATTTTATAGTTTTGGTTATCATTCCTTTTAATCAGTATTGTATAAATAATATCTAAAGCACATTACATATTTACTACCAGCAAATATTCAAAAGATATTTACAAAGAGAGAGAGATAGATAGAGAGAGAGCAAGAGAGAGAGAGAGAGAGAGAAACAAGCATTATCTTAAAGGAATATATGTTGAAAAAATGAAGGGTCAACAACAGTGGTGAATTTATGGTACAATGATGAGTATGATTTAAAAATGTGTAGTACAATTCAGAAAGAATGCTCAGAATTATATAATAAACAAATATAAAATATACAATATAGTAGTATTTATATGTGGCTCAATGTGTGTGTGTGTGTGTGAAGTATACATTTCAGACTACACTTTTTTTGTTTTTTTGTATTGTTATTAGACAGAAATATAGATTGATCAGTCAATCAAACCATGATAACATTATACTCACAAGCTCAGTTGTAGGCATAATGGGTTCATAGGTACTCAGCTTTTTAAATCGTTTCCCAAATTCAGTAGTTGTTGGTCATTAGATTTTGCAGAACTATATTATGGTACTGTAAGTGCACATGCATGAGTTTTACAGTGTAATTCATGGTAATAATGGATGAGTTCACCTTCAATTTTACTTCCAAAGATTTTAACCAAACAAGTTAAACTGGACTATTTTACATCTTTCTGGTTCCTCATGTTTGTGATTTTGTGATGTGGTGTCCAGCAGATCAGTATGTCCCCACTCCTTAGTAGTTGGTAGCTGGTGGTGTAAAATATTATCATAACCCTAAAATGGCCAAATTTAAAAAGAAGTAAAAAAAAAAAAGAGAATTTCCCTTAAAGGTATAAAAACATCTTGATTAAAGTAAAATCTTGATTGGGCCTGGTTTGTAGTAACAGGACTGATTTGAGGTCAAAGGGTGGAAGCTCTTTGATTCTCTGAGGGTGAAACTTTCACACCTAAGCTGTCAGTGAAGTGACAGAGAGAGAGAGAGTGGGTGAGAGAGCACAAGCTTCCACACGACGTCAGTGCTGGTAGTTTGGACGCCTGAGAAATCACAGAGTCACTCTCTGTGGACTGTTGGTGCCATTTCAGGCACGCTGTTTATTTTCACCGTTTCACACAAGAATTTTAATTTATTTCATCGTCCTTTCATTTTTCTCGGCGACTCTGACTGTTGTTTAAGGATACCTCGGCTCCCCGGCCAATTACTGTGTCAGGAAGAGTGAGCTTAAACATCTGCAGCCACTGAGGGAGATTTAGCTGCATCTTGAAAGCTCCTCCATCTGAACCAGTGTTATGTACAGAGCTTTACCAGTGTTATGTACAGAGCTTTATGCAAACCACTCATCTCTGTCATCACATGTGGAGAGATGTGACCTGCTCTGACAGACTGATGGTTATTTAACCTGGAGAAGTTATAAAATAGTTTAAGAAAGGACAATAATCTTATGTGTTCTTGGAAAAAACAAAATCCTCTTACCTCCAAATGATGCCGTTTGGCTTTTATCTGCAGAACAACACCTCCAGTAAAAATTTTCCGCTGGCCTTTTATTTGCCAAGCCGTGCCCGGAGACTGAGTGTGGATTAGCATTCTTAGCTGAGAAATACCTCCCTATTACCCTTTTACACTGTGACAATTTCTGGGGCGATGCCTTCGGAGTATTTCTTTGTTTAAGCTCTGTGCCTCTCCTATAAGAGCGACTCAGCCGAACGCACATGGGCAGTGTCAGCCGTAATTAGCTTTGACAGGGGCATTTAGCGGTTGTAATTCAAATCTAATTCAGAACATCTTAACCCTGAAGTCTGTCAAGACGTTTGAAATGCACTGGAACACTCATGGTCCCAATCAGGTCTGCGTTTGTGTGGCAGCACGCTGATGTGTCAACAAGGCCAGTTAAAAAAACAGGCACAGAAAACTCATTTACAGTACAGAGCCGGATAGGTTCAGTGCGGCAGAATGTGAACTGTTTAAATCCTCCCCCGCAGAAAAAAAGGAACATAAATACTGATAAATCTGCTTCAGATTTTGGCCCTGCAACAGTCATTACCTTTAATGCAGGAACCTCTCTCAGCTTCATACTGCATGCCACCTTTTGAACTCGTCTACTATACAACAAGACATCATCTTTGGTCGTGGAAAAGAAAACACACAGAGGTCTGGTTGAGAGGGAGGAGCGTGGGGGGGGGGGACACCACTGACCTTCAGCTGAAGAGGCTCCTGGACCTTGAACAGCATGGAGCTTTGTAATCCCCTTGAACGGCACAGGCAGCACTTAGCCTTCTGCAAGAAACACTTTGCTATAGAGTCATGGTTTGCAAAATAATTCAACTTTTTTCTCATGTTCTGTAATCCACAGCTTCTGCCCCAAAAATGATATGCACTGACATATGAAAAGGTGCGTCCACTGTTTACATTGACCACTAGATACAGTAGCCATAGTAGTGTTGTCTATGAAATTTTGCCTTGGCCGAATCAACATTTGTATGGAAGTTCAGACAGGTCATTTTTCAACTTTACAGAGAGGTACAGTGTGCAGACACTTAATTGTTACACAGGCTTCGGTCATTTTAAGAGGAAAAATACACAAATTTAAAAAAATACAATAGCGATACTATTATATACAATGTATATGTATATACTTTTTTTCATATCAAGATAACAATAGCACTCATATTTAAGCCATTTGCAGACAGTGCCCAAACATGGAATGACGGGACGTTAAGTTGTGACATGTTGTACATGTTGCATATAAGGCATTTTGCTGGATATTTCATGCAGTTAACATTAATGAATATTTGAAATATAAGGAGGAAGTGCTGGTAAGATTATTATTGTGGTTGTTTATTATTATGTTTTTTTTCTTCTATTTTAGCATTTGCCCTGCACTAAAAGGGAAACATAAGAAAGAGGTGAATTTTAGCTCATTATCCAGAGGGACTATCTCAAGATATTCAACTTTTTCTTAGAAATCGAGACGGGATAACAAGTCAGTTTCATCATGAAGTTGTCCCTCTTGGCCTTCAGGCAAAGAAACAGAGCAATAACAACAAAAGTTAAACAGATTTGAGTTATCTAAATATGTGATCACAAGATACTGGTTCAGTATTTCTAGATATTAAGATAATTTCATCTTTTGGCCTTAAAAATAAATAAAAGGATGGGTCGTTCTGGTGACCTAGGTGTTTAAGACACTGACCATGTAATCACTAGGGCTAAGGTCCTAGTCCAGCTATATACCTTTGTAATCCTCTGTCTCTTTCTCCTGTCAAGACCTCTATCTAATAAATGTATCTCTACCTAATGACAGTGTTTAATAAAAAGGCAAAAAAAATACTAAAAGAAAAGTAAATAAATAAGGCATACATTTGAACAGAAAATGAAAAATTAAGTCAATATCTTAGAAATTATTCACACTCAGCGGCTTTTGGCCTCCGTACATTATAGTAAATTTATGAGACCAATTAATATTTTTACCAAAGTCTTCCTGCCAACCTATAACATCCATAAATCTTTAGATCATCAGATATCTGATTTCTAGAGCAGAACACATGCCCTTCAAAGTGTCTGTCCTTTTTAATTACACCCTGCCTGCTTGAAAGCAGCGTTGTGCCTGCTGCCAATCCCATCCTTCATTCAGAGAGGACAAATCCTCTGCCAGATGACTACTTGTAATTTTCTTTACAGTGAAAACAGTAAGCAGAGATTCAAAGAGCCGGGAAAAGCCAGCTGTCGGACAGCATGTATTTAAGCCGGCATATTTGCATTTCTTCCATAATATAACACTTCTATTAAGTGACACATGATTGATGATGGGGAGCGAGGTGGCTTTTCTAACCCCTGTAAGTGCTCTAAAAACAAATTAAAGCTTTCATCATTGTAACATGTCTATTACAAGATGTGGTAATAGCCCCTCATTGTATCAAATTATTTGTGTGTCTAAATAATTTTGAAAAATTAAACTATTAATCATCCCAGAGAGCGTCTGACAAAAGATCACGGCGAGGGCCGAGTGGAACGTGCTAGGCCTATTCACAATACACTTAGAGGTGTTTATGGCTTACTTTGTGAAATGGGTGTAATTGCTTAATTGCTCATCTGTTGGTGGCTGCGGTGTTTTCAGGGTAAAAGTTACCGTCTGACTTGAGTTTCAGTGGAATTATCCAAAGTAAAACCAAATGTTCGCTTTGAGGTTTTCATTGCTAATTTGAAAATGTGAGTGTGTTTGTAGGATTTTTTTTTTTACATGCACATAGGGTACCGTTCAAGCTTGAGGTGGCCATTGTCAAATAAATTGTCAAACCAAAAGGAACAATACATCAAAGAAATGAAAAGAAGTTCACAATTAAATTTTCCTATTTCGTAGCAACAAGGCTGTAACACCTTTCTCGATCAGTAACGTAACTCCTAAGATCCATTTCCTGAACATGTCTTATCCCAGCAACAGTCTGTTATGGTACAGTAACTAATAGTTCCAATCCAGCTTGGCTTGGAGAAAAGAGAAAAAAAGGAGCGAAAGCTCACACATGGAGGTAAATGGAGGTGTCGGCTCTTCATGCTCCAGCAGCTCTCAGAGACATTCACAGGCAGAGCGATCCACCGGCCGGCCGTCCGATTCTCTTTGTTATTAAGCAGGTCCAAGCAAAACACAAAGGGATACTGTGTTTTTTATATGAGTAATGCATTAACCTGCTCAGGAAAAGTTCATGTTAAACGTATGGGCTCGGACAGCACAAGATTTATGGCGATGGCTGCAGAAATTATGCTTTTCTTCCCCCCAAAGGCACTTTAATTATGTAATTATTGCCAGCTGCTTTTCATTTGTGGTCGCCGTTAATTAGGGCCTGGGGTCCACAGTTCAAGTGCTGGGTCTCTCTCTCTTCATCTCTCTCTCCCTCTCTCTGATAAGTCCAGTTGTCCCAGGGCGGTGGCGGCGGCCTGAGATGATTAGCCAAATCCTCAGCAAAACTCATTTGTTATTCAAGCTTTACCCAGCAGCCTCCTGCCGGGCTGGAGAAAGAACCCCGGAGCCCAATTTCCTCCACATCCTCCGCTCCTTATCCCCCCAACTCATCAGCAACAATTGTCCTCAAATAAGAAGCAGTGATATCTGTGTTTGCTTTCCTTATTAGGCCCCCAAATGCTTGGAAAACATATCAGGAGTGGGGAGCCGAGGGGCCCCGGCACCTGATAATCTGAATTAATCTCTTCCATCACATTTTACAGTGGATTCCTTCAAGTAAACAGCAGGGGGGGAATGAAATGAAGGAAGGAAGGGTAGAGTTGGATGGATGGACAGAGGGGTGGAGGGAGGGAAGGGGATCTAGCAGAGGCCCAGAAAGCAGGTCTGTGCTGTCCCGTGACTAATTGCTGGATTGATATTCAAGTCAAACTCATCTGAAGCAGACAAACAAAGCACAAGCATCGAGGTTTGATCGCTGTCCTGCTGCCATTTTTTCCCCCTCCATCACAACAATAAAGGATTTTAGAAAAGAGGGTTGAAGTCACAGAATCAGTCACAGTGTCTTCCATGACAAAAACCTTGTGAGCCTTCACATCTCCAGTGTCAGATTTTCACGAGATGGTATTTTGTTTTGTGGCTTGGGTTAAAGCAACCAAAATGTCAAGAATAAACCAAACTTACTAAAATTAGTGTGTGTAATGATTGTATATGATAAACAGTGGGCAAAAATGTAGAGGTGGGATTGTTAATCTTAAAATTAATGACACAATTTAAAATTAAGTGTAAATGTAAATGATGTATGTATAATTATATTGTAAATTACAGGTACATGTAGCTGGGCACACCTGTGTACATGTACTGTATATGAGTACACACATATTTCTCTCGATGAATTAATATAATTGGATATAGTAATATATCATTGATTATGACAAACATGACAAACTACAGGCATATCATATAAGAAGGATAGTTCATAAATGGTTAAGTGGTTATAACATTATATTCACCTTGCTGGTAGCAAAAGTAAATGTACGAGGGTAAATGTGGAGTCCCGCAAGGGTCCATTTTGGGCCCTAAACTTGTTTTACTGATTAATGAAAATTATGAAAAATGTGTTTTGATTGTATGTGATAAAAATTTCATTTGTTCTCCAGGTTGCTTTAAAATACTTTGGGGTAATATCATTAAAATTATCATACATTTTCAACAAAACCAAATTTATTGATTTTAGGAATCAAAAAAAGGATAATAAAGTTATAGAAAGATGAGTTCCTATTAAAAGGGGATCAAAGTTTGGAGTGTAGTCCTCTTGGAAACTTCACAGCTTACTTGAGAACAAAACAATCCAAAAGTGTTACACTTTTGAAGTGTCATACTGTTCATTTATTTTTACCTTATTTAGGTTACTGTGTAAGTGTAGAGCATATTCAACTAATATAAATCCATTATGTACAGAAAAGAGCAATAAGAATTATAAATCAGGTGGATCCAGGGGAACAAACCAACAGACTGTTTATTAAGTCCAGTATAATAAAACAGATTTATTTAAATATATATTACTTTGTTACAGATTAAATCTTATATTTTGGTGACATTTTGTGTCTGTAATGAGTTTTGTATTGGAAGTATACACTTTGTTGCATCTTTTTCCCCTTTCACTAATCTCATTATTTTAGAACTTTATATTATTAGAGATTGCACTATTACATCTGCAACTGAAAATATGTGTTGAGTTAGAGGTTTTGAAGCCAGCAATGATATCATTAATGTAGATACAGTATAATGAATGTAAACTGGTGACAAAGTATTTTTAAAACACAGTCCAATGTTTTCATTAATTTCTCAATATCTGATATGAAATTGGTTTCCATTTTACAAGATTATTCATTAGCACCAACAAGTAATAAGATACATCAAAGAATAGAATAAAAATTGAACATAAGAGTGGACATAAACATATCAAGAAAAAAACAGCATTGAATACACACGATCAGGTTTTTAGCTACCATTGATGACCATTTTTTCTGGGAATTCAGGAGTTTTAACAAACTCGGGGAGTTTACTTTGTACAGCTAAAAATGAAAACATTTGTTTTTTTTATTTAACTACCTTTAGGCCAACAAAATGGATGGATAAATAAAGCATTCAGTATTTCTCCACCAGAACTGTATTCAGCATGGAGACAGCCTTGAAACAGCAACTAGAAATTTGTGTTGGGGGAAAAAATGGCCAAGCTTTTTCTATTGGTCCATAACTTTCTGCTTACAGCCCTGCACATAAAACACAAGTGAGTTAAAAATTTATCTAATATCTTAAAATATAATATGTCTATCAAAAGTTTCAAGTATATGACCCCCTGTCTGTGCTAAACACACACAATCATAGAATCCATGATAATTTGTTCACACTTCCTGGCAGCTGCTGCAGTAAGAAGTGGGCTGTGAATTGAGGTCATTAAGATACATATAAATCATGAGATGTGTTCTGCACCTCAAGGGTCTTTATAAACTGCTTCACATCTGAATAAGCACATGCCATATATCCATGAAAAACAAACAATTCCAAGAAAAAAGTCTGAGAGTCAACAAGAAAGAAGGAAAACAAAACAGACGAGACAGATGACTTTTCTTCCACAAACCTCTTTAACCTGCAGAGTGTGTAAATGGTGCCAACTGAAAACAAAATGACTCGTACTAGGGCTAAGTGCTGCTATTTCTCTGTGTCTGCTCTGGGCCCCGGCCAGCCAAACGGTAAACCACCTGACACTGAGCGAAGAGGAGTGTCCCGCTAGCCCTCATGTGTCACACTTGTGAATACGAATGCTTTCTTTCTCTCATGAGCCCGTCTGCATCCATTTGGCACTCAAAAGGAAAACTCAAGAATGAAAAAAATACATATCTGGAGACATGGGCGTCGCACAAGCTTCCCAGCATGCTTTGAGTGTGTGTGTGTGTGTGTGTGTGTGTGTGTGTGTGTGTGTGTTTGTGTGTGTAAGAGATGACAGGTCTGACAGGGGCTTGATATTTTACTCATGGAAATGATGCCCTCACCCAGCCATCAGTGTCACACAGTCTCCCTAGGTGTCCATCACAGGCTTTGGAGGAATAAAAAAAACAAAATGGGGGGAAAAAAAAAACATGTTGTAAAAAGGATGTTTTTCATGTTTGGAGTGGCTGGCCGATTGGCCTGTCAGTGGGGGAAGTGGGGAGAACTGACACACATGTGATTACCTATGCATTAGGGGAGATGATAAGGGCCTTACAACTCAGGAAAGCTTCAAAAGAGCTGTGGAACATTAAGGCAACCTAGTATCGAATGCATTACAGTATAGGACTGTTTATCTGAAGCTTATGTATTCCAGCCTTTATAATGCTGGCTGAGATGTCTGTGGTTGCAATTGTTGAATAATGCACCAACACAAGTGGTACATTGTGAGGCTTTCTCCTCAGCCCGGTCTCCTGAAATACAAGGAAATGAGCATGATTTCTTAACAGTCTGCAAAGTTTTGTTGTGGTTATTGTGACTCAAAAAGGATGCAGCTTTTGTGAAAGATTACAACTTAATTTCAATTTAAAGGTGCAATAATAAATGCTTTTTTATATTAACAGGGGATTATGATTATGATTATGTGTAATGTGAAAGGTGTCGTAGTAACAAACCCACAGAGAATTATCACCAACTCTACAGTTCCCCTCAGTTCTACTGAGATTTGTAGCCTCTTTTAGCTCCTTGTTTTGGTTTCACAGCCCTCTACTTTACAGCTTGGTATAATCTCACCACTCTCATCAATCCCATTAAGAGCTTCAGCAGGTAAACCTCTGATGATGTATGCTAGCTGCCAAGAATTAAACAGCAGCACAGACCAAGCTAGCAAATACCTGGATAACACAGCATATTCAGTAGCCAATGTGTCAGATATTTTTCTCAGGAGTTGGTGGATACCAAAATATAGCTAAAAGGAGAATGAATATTGGACTTCATTCATCAGGTGGGCACAAACACTTGAACTTCAAATGACTGGTCTTTGTCTGCTGGATGTGTAAATAGACAACTTTTTACTGACACATTCACCATAACCACTTTTTAAGATGACAGTATGTCAGCTTGTTACACCGCCCCAAGTGAAAAAAATGCAATTAATGCAGTTTAACCCTGAAATGGAAAAGTTAAAGGTTCGGAGGTCACGGGAGCAGGTGGACAGGCAGATGCGGGGCGGCTGTGGCTCAGGAGGTAGAGCGGGTCGTCTACTAATCGGAAGATTGGCAGTTCGATTCCCGGCTCCTCCAGTCCGCGTGTCGAAGTATCCTTGGGCAAGATACTGATGGCACTGGCTGTGCCATCAGTGTATGAATGTGTGTGAATGGTTAGCTTTCCTCTGATGGGCAGGTTGGGACCTTGTATGGTAGCCCCTGTACAAGTACAGTCCATTTACCATTTACCATACATGTTCAAGTCCAGTGTTTGACAACAATTTGTCATAACCCATCATCAGACAGAATTGTGCAAAACCCAGAATTACATTCAATTACAACATGTTCAACACCAGTGTAATATGTTTTCGTACGATAATTTGCATGTCAGCTACAGTAAGGTTAAAGTTAGGGAAAGATTGTGGTTATTGCAGATGGACTACAGTTGAGATATGGTTATGGTGAAATGCTTAGTTATGGTTAGTGTATGATAATGGCAACAATAAAAAAAAATCATTCCAGGTCTCAGGCAAACTCTGTTCTCATGCACTGAAGTCAGATACACAACACACTCATCTAACATCCTGACCTCCACACATCCTAACTCCCATATCTCTAAATAAAGGACACACATCTTGTATCTTTTTATAATTTGGTAAAACACTTCAATTTGCTTTTATGAGATTATGCTCAACAAATAAGCTTGACCTTCAATGTAGGAACTTCAGAAGTGTTCAATACGAACACAATTGGAAGAATTGGAACTGGGCTGGTTTCTGAAGGTGTCAAGTTTGTCACAGTGTCACAGTTTCTTGCCAAAATGTAATTGTTAGCATATTGTTACAAAGGTGTGAAAATGGCATTTGCAACTAAAGGCCAATTCATGGTTGCTGCAACCACGTGTCTGTGAAGGTCCACCTGACAGATTTTGTTATCTACCCATGTCCACACAGGGGTCCGCAGCCCAGAATTAAGCTTAATGTGCCTTCCACACAAGCCTTGAAGAGGAGAGAATGGAGGAATGTAATGGGTATTATTTTTGTCCACAATAAATAATCTGGATTTGGGAGTATGTGCTTTTTACACAAAGGTTCTGTGTTGTTTCTGGCATTAATACGGGTAAAATTAACACTAAATGTGAAAATAAACCCTGTAAAAATAGAAAAATACACCATTAAACGATATGTTATTTTCATAAATTCCCTTATGCAGTTTAATTTCTTTGGTCACAAATCACAGACATTCTTATGGCAAAGTATTGCTTGAGAATAAAAAAAGTCATGCATTAGCTTCATAATGGAAAAAGGGATTAAGTGTTGTATGAAAAAAACTAAGGTCTGGTTTCCAACAGATATACAATAGCTCTCGCTGGGATTTTTCTATCCACTTAGGCAAAGCTTTTCAACAAGCAGAGTTATCAGTAATAGTCTACATATCATACTCTTACACAGTTGGATTGTGAACATGGTGGGAGAGGGTCATTTAAAGGGAGCATTAATCAAATGAAGGTTGACTTGTGCCTGATGGCCATTTCCAAATACCTCATTAAGATACCTCAGTCTTTAGGACATTTTGACTTGCTCACATATGTTTTAGGAATTAGCTTCCATGCAACTTGTGAGGTTCACTTTCCCTTCTAACCACAGTTTTAAAAGCTGATTGTCTCAAAATGAGCAAACAGGCAGTGAGTGTTAATGCAATACACCTCTGTGAAAAAGCAAACAACGCTTTCAGGCTTAATGCCCTGATGTTGCAGTGCAGGACTCAACAAGCCAAGTCTGGGATATTTTTTGACACTTACATAACTGAGTCAGGAGAGAAAACGCCTCAGGCTGTAGCATTATGGGCAAAGATATTTCCCTACCAATGAACGTCCATTAGTCAGGTCATCTTTGGATCCCGCTCAGAAAAAATACTTAAGTTTGAGTCGCTCTCAATGCTTCGGCCCCTCACTCTTCACCATATGCTGAGAGAGTCTTTCCTTGCTCTGCTCTCACTCAAATGAAAAGTACCATTGTTGGGAATTAATGTTCAAAAAAGACAGGGGGGTGGAAAAAAAAACTATATACAGAGAAGGAGGGGGGGGGAGATCTTGATTTTTACAAAATCCAGGCCTCCAGAGCTAAAAGTTGGGAGAAATACCCTTGATAGTTCATTTTATGAGGGGTTTGAAGTCCTCGTCTTGTAATAATATATAATGCCTGCCTGGGTCATCTGCAGTGAAGCGGCGGCCGTGACCTGGGGCAATTACAGACAGGCATCAGCGAAGCCTCCCTTTAAGTCCCGTCGCGTCTGAATTTTCCTGACAGTGCATATTACTCCGCTGTCAGGGCACAGCCACTACATGCGTGTCTTGGGGCCAAAAGCCTGCAACTTGCTAATGTTTGGCTCTTGTGGAAACTGCAGAACATTATAAATCTAATAGGGAGAAACACCTCAGCTTTCTTAAAAAAAAAGGGGGGGGGGGTATATGTCACAAACCGCCCTCCCAATACTTGACTTTCAGAGTCAGGGCTAAACTTCCAGGGAGATGGAAGGGGTGGTGGGGTCTTGATGGAAATCTGACAGACATATTGGGTTGTTTTTACTTGTAGGCATGTTTCTCGTTTGCGTTGCAATTTGTTAATTCAGCTAAACACTCTCATAAAGCATGGCTCTTTCACTGTGAAGGTGTTTGCCAAGTAGATGGTGGGTATTTGGATTGGAACGCTTAAATGAATGCTGGTAAGTTCTTTTTTTCTTTCTTTCTTGCCATTACATCTACTTCTTTTCTGGTGGGAGCACTTTTAGCCTCCGATAAAGGTTAAAAGGGCTTTTCTGAAAATCCACATGCAGCTGTCTATGTCTGTGTGGCCAGCCTGTACAATTTACACCATCCCTGTCCAGCCACCCAGCAAGTATGACAGAAGACATGGCCGACCCATTCTGACAGTAAACGTATGATCCCTGTTTTCAATCCTAATCCTTGCAGATTTATTGGTGCCTTCCCCTGTGTTCATCCTGTTTTTTTATTCCCCATTCTCCCGTTCACCCTTGCTCAGGAACTTATAAAGGTTTTACGGGGTTCAGCAGCTGTTTATTAGCTCCAGCTGCCTGACTCCATATACTTTTATGGGATAGTAAGGATCTTCATCCTCAGGTCGCCATGTTACAGCAGCAATGGTGAGCCATCGGGCTTGATTATGTAACAAATAATACCCATTCTAAGCCTTTTGTCTGAGGTAGAATCCAATTCAGGGTAATCAAATAAAATTGGACAACCAGTCAATTACGACTGGTAGAAACAATGTAGCAGTTATGGCAGTATACACTTAGTGACAGAAATCCAATTTCTCCAGTTTAGTATCCCTTTCCCATTCTTTTTGGACAATTACGCACCTCATGATTTATGTCTTATGCCAATGTTCAATGACAGGATAGGAAGTAGTGTGCCCTATATGTAGTGCGGTTGAAAGTAAGGGTGTGAAAGGTTGGGTGTGGGGTGTGTTGAATGTCTGATTTTCAGGCAGGAGACTGGAGTTCACGTTGTGTCACAGACCTGCAATTAATGCTCACCTTTTGAATAACCGTAACCACAATCTTTCCCTAACCTTAACTAAATGATTTAGCTGCCTAACCCAAACCCTACATTTAACCACAGTCTTTCCCTATTCATACTGTAGTTACCTTTTGCAGATACTGTAGAACATGACAGTTCTAAAATAGTTGGCATTGGCGTAAAAACAACAACAAAAACCAACAAACATTGTCAACATTGTCACTGGATATATTCTGGGGCTTCGCAGAATCATCCAATATGTCTTGGCTGGGGATAGGGCTGATTTTCTTAGTTACTCCTAGCGATGACTGGTCATGCAGATTGCTTTGGTTTTGTGTGCAAAGGTTTTGATATATCTGCCTCATAAATCTCTGCTGCCGCCCCAGCATAAAACTCAACAACATTGTATCTTCCAAAAACAATGTCCTGGTTACACAGTATAATCCATAGACCTCACTGTCAACAGCTGTCATAGAGACTATTTCTTTGGTAGAAAGTAGTTCCAACAAAAACTGTTCATAGCAAGATCTGTGGATTGTCCAAACAGACACATTTCTTTTGAGTTTTTCCAATATATGTTTCTGTTGTTTGAGCACCTCAAACACAATTCCATATACCTCTGTTGTGTTTGGGTGGAAGCAAAAACCTCAGCTCATAACTGAAACTGGAAAATTACACTTTAAGATTTGTCAAAGGGGGCCTCAAACAGCTAACAAGACAACAAGATCATTATGTATCCTTACAAACCTGTCTGGCAGTTTAGCTCTAACCTGCTTCTTGGCTGAGAAAAATGTATCACACCAATAGATATCAATACTTTTACCCACCAACATGACAACAGTTCTGTAGATTCTTTAAAATGTGAGTATTGTCAAAACCCTTTGAAAAGTATGCATGGCAGTGTTTGGGTTGCACAGTAGAAAACAAGACTGAGAGTCTGCAGCCATGCTAGCAGCTTTGTGAGGCTGTACTGGTGCTTTGAGTTAAATAGTAATGCTAACATGCTGAAGCTAAAAAGGTATCGTAATGTTTACCATGCTCACCATCTTAGTATGGTAATGCCAGAATGGCATGTTAGCATGCTAACATTACACTAAAATTACATTAAACATGAATGTGTTCATCAAATTTCATGGCAATCCATTCAATAGTTGTTGACATTATTATGTAAACCTCATGGTGGCACTAGAGCAAAAGTCAGGGGATCAGGAAAGTCAATAGGCCTTATCTTCTGAAATATGTTGACCATTAGTGTTCTGCAGATGCGTTCAGAATGAACATTTTGCTACTTTGCAGATACATTCCTTAAAAACATCCCATTCCTCATTATGTTGATAAAAAACATAATATGTGTGGCATTATGTTTCTTTTAAAACATATTTGCTGTTGAAATTAGTAGCATATGAACATAATTTTTTGGAGATGAGGTTGGCACAGGATGAAGTGGCCTATCTAAGCTTGAAAGAAGAAAAGAAAAAGAGAAAGTGTTAAAAAAAGGAAAAGAAAAAGTCATGCATGGGATCTAGTTCTTTTTACTAGATGCTTTGCAAGCTATAAATGTGTTGATGTGCATGATCAAAGTTGGGAACTGGACTCAAAAGTGCCCTCAGACTGGCATTCATGAACACAGTGAAGGCAGTGTGAATGCACTCACTGTAAGAACTGGTATGGTCAAGAGGTGAAAGTGACCAAGCCATTCCTAATGCCACATAAGAATGACTGCAAAATTTGGGCAACTAAAACACTACTGTTGAAAAAAAGGAACATTTATTGCAGATCTGTGACAGAACATGAACTCTGGTCTCCCGCATGAAAGCCGGACATGTTCCATCTTTCGCCTCCACAACCTTACTTTTCGGCTCACTTACTTTACTTTTGGCACTTGATGTAATTTGTGAACTGCAGAATCATCAAATACAACCTCCCAGTGCTGCTTCACAGAACATGCAGCTATGAATACAATGATATGATTTCAGAACAATATTTAAGACCTTTATTTCAAGTCAACATCATCTGAACTTTCATTTTGAGTGGTTTGCACAGGAAGCAAGTCACGGAAAAAATTAATTATTTAGCTGTAAACAGTGGTCATAGTGGTTGATGTTATGCATGTGAAATGGAGATCTTCCAAATCTGAGTTCTTTATCGACTACACTTAAGTCAGCAATAATATTAACTCAACAAGACCTTTTTATTAAACTAGTTGCCCACAAGTTCACCATGTTCATGATTATATGTTTATCGGTTTGTCCTGGTCCTTGTACTGTGATGATTGTATATTTATGTGTGTACTTGTCTGTAATCTGGCGGTGGATTACATCCCACCCCTGTGGTTTTCCAATTACCCCAGTGACAGGCCAGGCAGTGGTAATGACCTGTGAGAGCTTGGTTCTGCTTTTCGGCTACGTCAGCCCTCCGTAAACCAGTTTGACTTTGGGTGTCTGTCAGAGCCGACCTGTATTTATACATAACTGAAACAAGTAGGGGTCTGCTCCCTGTGTGAGGTATTCTGGCTCTTGCTGACAAGACCAAGGTTGCCTATTCACTCGCTTGTGCAGGTTAGACATGCTAATACCAAGAGGCTACGCTGATGGAAAAGGATAATAAAGCAATTTCTTTGTCAACAGCCAGACGCGGATGATGTTGAGCTGTTGCATTTGGAAAAGAATGCAGATTTCTTAGGAGCCATCCTTCTTTTTCCTCAGGCCTCATCAATGCTAATGCCCCAACCCCGGTGCCCTCCAAAATAATTCAGATGAAGTGGTCCCATTTTGAGCCTATCCATCCCCTCCCATCCCCATCCTACTGATTTGTAGGTAAATCATGGCTGTCAGTATAGTAGCAACCCTGATTAAAGTTCAGGGGTTTAATAGATCATTTTAAATAACCCCCAAATTACTCCCCTCTCCCCAGCCGATCCACCTGGACCCCTGCCCTGGGTGCATGGCAGTTTTCAGCCGTCGCGGGGCGAGCCAAGTCCAGCCTCGTGGTTCCTGCCTATTCCCCCAGGATGGTGCGCTGCAGGCCTAGACCAACATTCTCAGCTGTGTTCAATCTGCTCTGAGACAAGCTGGCTATGAGAAAATGCAAAGGGAAAAGTCACTTGTGCGCACATGCACACACACCCACACAACACACACAGGAGGAGAGACATGGAAAATCCTGGACAGTTAGCGCGCTTTGTTCACTTGGTTCAGCTGGAATCTGTCCAGAAACACCCTGACACACACACACACACACACTCCACCACCACCACCACCTCCCTGCTCCCCGGGCGACTGGAGTCCGTTCCAATTAATCGTGTTTAACCATTCTAATCACACTTTAGCACATTAATCCTATTTTCAATCCAAAACACATCTGAGACGACCGGCATGAGGCCCGCTCATTTTTTTTTTTTTTTATTGCCACTGCAAATCAGAAGAAACCCAGAGCCCGCTGCAGGCCCCTGCTTCAGCCTGCACTCTCACTGAACTTGGACTTTCACTCTTTTTTTCCCCCCCTCAACTCATAGGTAGAATTTATAGCATGATGCTGATGCCTTCACTCAAAATATGTCCCTGCAGAATTTAACAATTACCCCGGGTGAGGTAATGAGTAAAAGGCTTGGTATGAGGAAGTGCAGTTTTTTCCCCTCGTTTGCTTGATTATGTTGTATTATTGTGTATCGTGTGGATACAGTCACAGTATCTTATCAGTTTGACATTCTAAGTCACCAAGACAGCCAGATAATTTGAGCCCAATCCATCTGCTATTGGAGTACCCCGGGAGGCAGGTCATGATACTGTATCTAGGCTCTCGTTTAATGCTCTTGGAATACATCTGAGCTGCATAATTTCTCTATGGATCATCTGGAGGCTAACAGTTATCAAGAAGAGGGAGGTTGTTGTTCTGTGAAATTACGTCTTTAGGGTCCTAAAAGTGAAAAAAGAGGGGTTTTCTACTTCTTTTTTGTGTGTTTGGAGACTTTCACATTGGCAGCAGTGGAGGTGTTTAGCGCCCCAAAGGTTCCTCCTGGAAAGCCCTCGAAAAATCACAGATCTAACCTCTCCTGGAGCTCTTAAAACCTTACAGCCAAGGGTCCTGTAAAAGGTGCTGGTGCATTGATAATTGAGCCCTGCAAAGCAAACAAAGCGTCAGAAATGGCGTTTTAATGGGCACTTTTCGGGGGCTCACAGCAGTGCTGGTAGAATGCAAGAGACATTAAGCTAATTGAGTTTTAGAGTCGATGTAAAACTGGCAAAGAGTGATATTCAAAATTATGAAAATAAACAAAAGGGCTACTCATAGGAAAACAAATGGCTTGGAAGCTAAGTAAACTGAGTGACATCACTGACTCCCAGCTCAGCATGTGGGTAGAATGACGTAATGGGAGCTGGAGCAGCTCGCCTGACATTGACTTCTCTAACCTTGAAGCCATTCTAACCCCCTAAAACCCCCAACCCCCCACCCTTCATAACCCAGTCATGTACCAGCCACAGCAGTGCTCAGGGACATGTTTTAATTAATCATAGGTTCATTAGTGGAGAGAGGTGAGCCTTTAACTGCGACTATTAGACACAGGAAAAAACAGTACTGATGGCGTGACAAGTTCTCCGCTTAATATAGCTGCTTAACATAATGGTGAGAAAACAGACATTAATCTATGAGGAAGTGGGAGGGCAGAGAGCTGTGAGTGCTCGGCATAATCTCTTGTTAGTTGCAAACACAGTTAAACTCACAGTCAACAGCATCTGTCCTCTGTCTGTCTGAGGTCAAACTGAGCTCTTGACAGAAGCAGTTTGTTGGATTGTGAGGAGTAATAAAATGAATGTTGGACTTTATCTCCTGTGTAATGAAAAGTATATTTGATGCCAGCACATGAATAATTACCATGCTACTCAGTATTTTATATCATATATCTTAACCATAGCTATGACTTTCATAAAAAAAAAACTGCATGATGAAACCAAAATGCACAATTAGTCCTCCAAAATTAGCAATAAAATATGCTGTTTGTAGCTGCCCTCCAGCTCCTTCTGTGCCTTCCAACTGTTACAACTCAACATTGCAAAAATAAAAAGTTTGGTTAGGTTTATGGAAAGATCATGGTTTGGGTTAAAATAATGACTTCATAAAGATTAGGGGACCCTTGTCATCATAGTCACCCTTGTCATCATCTACTTGGTTAAAAGAGTACTCCACTGATTTAGCCTTGCACTCCTATAACATTGTCAGACTCATGATGGACAGTTTCTTTTTTTAAAAAAGGATCAAAATTAATGTAGCAGAACCAGAAATATCTTCTTTTTATTCCATGCATTCTTCTTCCTTGTCACCCACAATGCAACTCAGCCACCTACAGTTTTATTCAGGTGTGTTATGCCAATAGTGGCTAAAGTAGTCTGGAGCTGCTAGCCTCAAGCAGAGATGACAACCCTGTCTCCTAGAGATTACACTCATATATGATTAAATTGCAACAGCAAATACATTTTGCTAGAAACATAATGCTGTTGAATCACGTTTTCTATTTAATTCAATTCAATTTTATTTATATAGCGCCAAATCATAACAAACATTTTCTCAGGGCACTTTTCACATAGAGCAGGTCAAGACCGTACTCTTTACGGTCTCAACATAACGAGAAAATGTTGTTAATAATTGTATTTGGCAAGTTGCAAAAATGTTGATACTGAATGTATGAGTGAAATGTTCAGACAATGTACCTAGTTGTTTTTTTTCCCACCAAAAAATCTGATTTTTCAGTACAATATCCACAAGTAGAAACTACAGCTTTTTCTTTTTTACTTATTTTTACATCTATTACTTTTTATGGTTATATTACGGCACTGGCAGCAAGGTTAGGGAAAGATTGTGGTCTTGGTTTAATGCAGAAAAAAGTCTGCAATGACTTGAAGCTTAAGGACCAGTGTGTAGGATTTAGTGGCATCTAGTGGTGAATACCCCTCTGCCCCCCCCCCCCCCCCCAAAAAACATGTAGGAGAACCTATGGTGGCCACGAAACTCGCGAAAATTGTGAAAGGCCCTCCCTAGAGCCAGTGTTTGGTTTGTCTGTTCTGGGCTACTGTAGAAACATGACGGTGTGCAACATGGCGGGCTCTGTGGACCTTTAAAGATAATCCCAAAAACAATTTAAAACACCCAACAAGTTAAATATGAAATTTATAATATCTTATAGGGGTTCAAATAAACAGGACACTGAACATTGCTGGGTGCAATAGAGATGAGGTGAGCCCACCACATCAAGGTCTCCTGTCATAAGAGTACAAGAGTACATCAGTCTATGGGTTCACAGAAGTGGCCATATACATGATATATACATGATACATTTTTAGATTTTAAATGACTGATTAGGGTAAATAATAGTGTGGCATGTCATCATAAATTGTAATTTGTGCTTGACACAATGACAAATAATAAAGAGAAAGGTACATTGTTTTTTTGTAATAAACACAATGAATCAAATCTCATTACGAATGTATGTAACTTAATCCTCAAGCATTTAAAAGTGTGTAATGTCACTTTATTTTTATTCTAGAAGAAAGATTATTAGACACGGTTAATTTTTGCTTTATTATTTTCAAAATTGAATGTATTTTTTAAAATCAGATTTTCAAAACTATAACAAAACTATAACTGTTTGTAGTGGTATTTATACATATCCACGATATTCAAGATTCAAGATGTTTATTGTCACATTGTCATATATATATATATATGTGTGTGTGTATATATATAAAGACATAAAATATAATAACAAAATATATAAAAAGCAATAAAAATATATAAATATATATATTTTTGAAAAATATATATAAATATAGATATCTCACTTACCAATTGTTCATTGTTTAATCCTAGCGCAAAGTGTTCTTTTTCCGTTTCTTTCAACATATCTGCGCCAAACAAAACTTTCTGATTAATCTGAATGTTTCTTAGCTTCTGTCCAGAGGCTGCAAATGAGAATTAATTCCTTTTCCAAATCTGGAGGAGTTGATAAAGTGGCCAAATCTCTCTGTTAAATGATTCAGCACACAAATACAATAGCAAGAAACATCAGTCAGCAAAAGTTTCATTACATTCTGGCCAGTGCTCAGAGACATCACACCTACGCATTGATGTACCTTGTAAACACTGGTTGTTACAGACGATTATAGCTACAGACATTTGTTCATGCTCTTTGTTCCCGGGTCTTTGTCTTGGGAAGCTCCCAGGCCTTGTGGTCAGGTACAGCTGGTGAAACCTCTTCTCCACTTGAGCTTTGACTCATGTCATAATGCCCACTGGAGCGGTGCTGGTGCTCATGCTCAAACACACAGAAGCTCTGTGGTAATGGAACTGGGCCTCTTGGAACAGACTTCCTCTCAAATGTATTCTAAATTGCAGACTTGCACTGAGAGACGTCCAAATAGAAACATATCTGGTTACCTTTGTTTGGTCACTGAACGGTCAGCAGGAGTCACAGTGAGAAAGAAAAGCAAGTACTCACTACTTGTGGTTCATTTGACCAAGACCATAGAAACAGCCAGGGCCAGCACAAGATCTTTTGGTGCCTTAAGCAGACACCCACAACCCTCCACCCTTGCTGGACAGTCTAAAGCCTCTATCAAACATAGTTCCGGGTAAATTACTGGGCTAACCTTTTAGGCACCGCTAGTGATTTTCACTCTTCACACATGCAGCTACTTTCAGGAACCTTTCCGTCTTGTGCTTTGTCACACATGCCATGGCAATGCCAAAATAGTAGATGCAAGTGTGTGTGTGTGTGTGTGTGTGTGAGGGGGGGGGGGGGGGGGGGGGGCAGGCGTGACAAGTGAATTTTAAATCCTTAATTACATTAAGAGTAGTTAACACTATGGATATAATTTGGATTGTGATATTAAAGATAAGTTTATAATGTTAAACGGAACATGATGCAGTGATATTGTCACACCAAGGGTTGCTTGAATAGAGGAGACATTGTTATTTTTTGTGTTGTGTTTAAATATTTCAAATAAAATGTTAACACTCTTTTATAAATGTATATTCATGTAACTAACTGTATTGCTTTCATAAAGCCATATCAATTATTCAAAGCTCCATCAGATTGAAGATTTTGAGTAATCAGCTTGAGCGTGACTCAGCGTCTGACGGAGCTTTGAATGATCGATATAGCTTTATGAAAGCTATACAGTTAAAGTTATGTGAATAAACATTTACAAAAGAGTGTGAACATTTTATTTTAAATATTTAAACATTCAAAAAATAGCAATGTCTCCTCTATTCAGCGGAGTCTTGTGATTGGTTCACTTGCTCCATGTGAAAGCATCTTTTGTCAGATGGACGTAACCCTTTACGTGCTTGTCTCTGCAATGTTACTGCTTTCATTCACAACACAGCCATACCGGCATTTCCCCTGAAATGTTACCAGGTCTTGAGGTGGGAAATTGGTGGTACAGATTTCCCTGAATATCGATCGCTACTCTCATTCACACATGACCCCATGCAGGAAATGTTACTAAACATTTCAGGGATAGAATGCATGTATGAAAGGGACTTAGGTTCACTTTTCCTTAAGATTATCATTAATAATACTGAAAGATAAGGTTGTGTTGCATGAGGAATATACAACAAGAATGTGCAATATACTTTAAAGGGAGACTATGCAACTTTTGAAAAAAACAATACAATCTCCCCTTACAAAGGAAAAGTTTAATTTACAAGCAATTAACACATCATCAATTAATTCAATACACTCAGTAGTTTTGCTGCTACAGCCTTGCTTGGTCTGGTATAACCAGTAGCTTATGGTGGCTAAAGTTAGCTAATGTTTGCAAACTTTAAGCAAACGTTACATTATCCTCCTTTAATATTGTGTTTTCCTTTTATTTAAAAAATAAATTAACTTTGACTATGTTATAGCAAATACTGCTGATGTTAACAAATTGATAACAGCATCTTAAAAACATTAATAACTTTAGTTTAGTCCTTTCATTGAAATATATGTCAATCACAAGTAAATCAGTCAAGTTACTAAATCTAAATACTCAACAGTCATGTTGAAGAGTTTGTTCTCCACTCAAAAGAATACATTTATACAAAACATTGAAATTTCTTGACATTTTATGTCTCAAAAGTTTTCTTTTACGTTTATTTTCTTCAGTCCTTCTCTCAAAAGATATAAAAATACATTTCCAAGTAAAAGTGAAATAGTGAATGAATTTAGGTTATGGTTATATATTTTGTGATTATTATTATTCTGTAATTTGTTGTTGTTTTTTTTTCAAACACTTTGGGTCTCTGCACCCTCCAGTCAAATACATTAGTATTTACTACATACTAAATATCTAGTAGTACAGTGACAGTGTTTCATCAGAGAATACACACTGCAGTCACTGTGGGTCTCAGAGGAAATCAATCTCACTCAGTCTCATAGGCTCATAGAGAATCATCCAAAGCACAACTGACAGCTTTGATGCTGCTTAGTCATTTGAATGGATGATGTAAAATGCTCTGCAGTTTCTCAGCTTTGACTCTGTGAAATACTGTGACCTGAAAAAGGCTTAAAGCAGGCTAGATTTTGCCACTCAGCAGCAGAACAGCGTGAAAAAAAAGTTCTATATTAACTTTACACATGGTCTGAGAATGACTCTTTGTTTCCTCCCTTTTCCACAGCCACCACTTAAGGCTGTGCAGAATAAATAAGCTGGCAGCACAAGGAAACACTAGAGAGACAGAGTGTGTTCTCTGGAGTCATGCCACTGCTTGGTTGTCAATGTGAATGTAAGTAGGCCGCAAGTGTGAGCAATCACTGGAAATTATACGCTTTTAGAGGGATTTGATATAAAGGTATTAAGCTGGTCTGAGATGTTTGGCAGCCCAAATCGATGGGAATTATATTCATGGACATGATATGCACCACAACTGCGGCTTCCTGTCAATTCCATCGTGTTGCATATTTTCCGAGTGTTTGTGAGTGTATGAAGTGGATCCCAGCAGATTGGTGTAATAGGATAAATGCGGCTATGGAGTGGGCTCAGGCCCGGTGAGGGCACCACGTGGTAGGTGGGATGGAAACTCTACTCTTCAGCCCGTATCCCTTTCCCAGTGCCTCTGCTCAGCTTGTAGCGTCACTGGAAACTTAAGAAAGCCTCTAACAGGCTGCTGAAGGGAGGATGGTTAGGATGAGCCAGCCCCGCATTAATTTAGACTCCACTTTTCTTCTTTGTTTTCACCAAACTTTCTTTAGACTTCAAATGCAAAAGGCCTCTACGATAGGGACGGACGACGAGTTAAAAATGATGTCTGCTGCATTTAGCGTGCGGGGCGCTATGGTTCAGTCTACCATCAACTCTCAGTGTGGCCAATTGCAGTCGGCACGCAGCCATGCAATCAGGTCCAAATTTCAAGCTCGGTTTAGTTCAGCGTCCGACGCGGTTTCTCCGAGCACGTGATATGAGGGTGTTATGACTGGTTATCAGGTTGTAAAATGGCCGAGATGGAACTGATGAGATCAACCAGGGTGTCTGTGGGTGAGGTCACTGCACAGCTGGAGAGGTGATCTGCTCCTGCTGCTTCAGGTTTGATTGCAAAGGGTCGAACCTGACACTGACACTCATTAGGCCTTCATACTGCAGTCTTTCCACCAACTGCTAACACACTTGCATTGGAAATTCAAGATCTCTGCAGTCTGTTCAGCTCAAATGTCAAAATCCCTCTTAAGTGTGTGTATGTTCACCATCTCCTCTTATTTCTAAATATTAAGCCAAGTATTACTTAATAAGCTAGAGTAAAAAAGCATGACCATTAGCTCTGGATGGTATCCTATGAAAACCTCAAATTTTCATATCATGTCTCATGAAAAGTGTTTTCTGTTTTTTTTTTTTTTTACCATTTAACAGAACAGGTTTATTCGAGGTTTTGACTTGTTTTTTATGGGTTGGCTCAAATATTTTCATTCAGGTTGGTTACATTACTTTGGTTAAAGTCAGGTGAAAGATTTTGTCATATTACCCTATCAAGGCCCACATCATGAAAACTTTAGCGATCTGGTGCTCTCTAAATCAGTGAGTGTATCTACAACATATTGTTAATGGTTAAAACTGACCAACCTCATTGAGTTCTCAGTGTTATAGATTAACATTTTACCAACCATGGATCATTCTGCCTTCTAGCACCATGTGACACTTTAACAAACTGCTGTACAGATCCCTTTACTGAAGTAAAAGTTGTAAAAACACAACATATAATGACATATAATCACCTATATACCTAATATAAAGTTGTGAAGGCGAACGTGTTAGTTGCCTTTTTACACATCCAGCACAGCAACATAAGCATTCATTTGGGGTCAATTTGTGGCCACTTGATGAATAATCCCTCTCTTGTATCTCTGATTTGGTCTCCACCAACTCTTGAGAAAATATCTGGCTTTTTAGCTGGAAATTAGTTCCCTTATGTTCACCAACTACTCTCTAGGAAACAGAAACAGAAAACCAAAACAATGATGTGTGATAATTCTCTGTGGGTTTGAATAGTGCAGCTTTGAAACATCAAAAGCAGAAATACTCATAATGTAGAATGTCCTCTTCCAGAGGTTTATATATTATTGGATTATTATCATTCATTTGCTAATATATTGTATAAGCAGCATTTTCATGTTGTAGGTCAAGGTGGGGCTAATTTTAACACGTCATATACTGTTGGGTAGTTTAATTTATGACAATAACAAATTAACTGCAGTTGTCAGATAAAAGTAGTGGAGCAAAAAGTACAACATTTCCCTTGGAAATTTAGTGGAGTAGAAGTATAAAGTAGCATCAACAAGTTCCTCAAAGTTGTACTTACATACAGACAGTACTTAAATATATGAAGAAATGTACTTTCCACCACTACTGCTACTGTTATTACATGAATATGAACATGTAATGTATGTTTAAATAGTCAAATGTTATAATATCAATGAGGCTCTATTTTTTCAAGTCATTATTAAAGAGAATTCCCTTTCAAAAAAAAAAATCAGGTAAAACCAACACATCTTCAAAATAGTCTGACAGTCTGGTAATGTAATCAGTCCATGAACACTTCATGGCCAGACTCATCGCAATCAAAAATAATGTGTTTGTTTTCATTTAGGCAGAACATTAGTAAAAGGAAGGTGAGTATTAAAAGGTAAAAAGAGCACAAATAAAGACAAATAAAGAGTATATTTGTGTATAAATAAGTGAAAGAAAGTCTCAAAAGCAATACAGCTGCCCACTGTTTTCACTTCAAATTATAGGGGACCTCTGCATCGTGCTGTTTTTCTTGGCACTCTGTGTCATCATTTCTGCAGAATGCTACTTTATAAGATGACAATCAAGTATTGAATTCCACAGTATCTACAATTGCTATGATCGTATTTCCTCTCTCTTAAAATGGAAGATCTCTTGATTTAAAAAACATTTCTTACAACGAAATAAAAGGAAAGGAAAAATAACTGCAAATGGAGTAACTTGGACCACATGTAATGAATATGAAACAAATTAAGCATTATGGCAGAAGGTATGCCCCTTTAATTCTCTATCCCCAATACATTTCCTCTATCAATACAATCTAATCCAGCCGAGGCTGAGGCCAAGAGCAATATTCACTAAATGGAGAGGTGCATGTTTGTGCTGATGGTGTATCATACGCAGGACAAATGAATAGATGTTTTTATTCATCACTGACATGCTATTATTAAATTCTTATGTTTGTAATGTGAAGCTGACATGATGCGAAAGCTAAAATGCTTTTGTGGAATTACAGTGGACGGGCTGAGCCATTACTCTGTATAACAGATAGCTGTGCCTGATATGCACCTCCAACTCTCATTTCTTGCTCAGAGACTTGAGATTTCCCAAGCCTCATGTAGGGATAAGAAACTTTTATATTGCTTGTTTTGACATATGGGTGTGTTAAAATTGCCTGCCAATGCAAAGCCATTTGCCTTGTCAGAGGTTTTGTAGCTGCAGGAAAATGTATTTACTGTCATGTTATGGATCCAGTGTGACTTTTCATCTCCAAGGGATATCATGGAAAAGGGGAACACAACTATTCCAGGTGCTCTGGTAGTCTTTTACCATCGAAAATGTGCATTTATATTATGTGTGTGCATGATAGAGGAGACATGCTGGAATCTTATATGTATAATATGACCCTCTAATGGTCTCACCATTGCATTTCTTAGTTTCATTGAGTGGTAACATCAATGTACAATGTTTTTTTTTTTTAAATAATCTGACAGCACAAAAAAAATTATGACTCACTATCACATGCTTTAGATGTCAATGCAACAAAAACAGCAAAAAAACGCAACACACATATGCTTGAATTTGTTAAATCACTAGTATCACACATTTAGTGAATGAAAACATCTCAGAAATCATACTGACATTATAACTGTAATTAATATATAATTTATAAAACATTACATGAATCATATTGACAACATTTTAGAATCAGAAAACGTTGTATTCCATGGCAATATTCAGTTTTGGTATTTAAAAAAGTAACTTTTTTTGTATCCACTAAGAGAAAGAATGATATTTTTCAAGTTTTTTTTGTTTTGTTTTGTATACTTGGTTTACATACTATATATACTTACCTGGGATATGTAGTTTAGTAACACATAACTGATCAGTGGACTGTATATAAGGGAACTGTAAATGACCACAATGCTGATTAAGACAAGATGGCAGAAAAGGTCCTGTGAAGTGAGTTAAATGTAGTAAAGAAATTTAATTTGAATGAGCCTTTACCATTATTGACATTTCAACCAGTTGATTGAACTTGTTTTTAGAAAGTCTTTATAAAGTGGTCAGACTTTTTTATGCGTATGCAGTCACATTATTTTGTTCAGTAAATGCTCTCAAGCTAGTTTGCCCAGAGCTTTCAACCACATTTTGTGATTTTCCTTAGAGATGGTCATGTTGGTCTCCTCCATGACATCTAAGCAAACTCCATCCGCTGAGGAAGACCATGAGTTGAAGTTGAAAGCTCTGAAAAAAGCTAATAAGTGTATCCTAAGTTTTTCTTATTCTTATTTCCTTCTTTTAAAAATCAAACTTCTGTTTCCAAGGCCAAGAATAAAATTTCATGCTTATCCTCAGAAACTGAATTAAAGTACATCAACAAAATATAATTTCCTTTGAAAACTTGACAAAAAACACAGCAAGAGGTTTTTCTGCCACTGACTTCCTGGACAGAAGCCGCCTGAAAATTTCACAAGCATGACTCTGAAAACCGCAGTGCCACCTGGGGATCATTTTGGGCAACAGAATGCAAGAGGTTGCTCAATTAGATATAGCAAATTTTTTTAACATGAGATCACAACATGGAATACTGAAGAATATCTTTTTTATCTTGTGTGCATAAGATCTATATCTGGTGCACAAGAGTTTTAAAATATAGGTCTTCTTTTGGGACTTCAGGGGCTCTGTACAACTGAAAATGTGGCCAAAGGGTTGAGCAAGCCATTAGTGTAAAAGAGGCGTACTGGGAATGTGTAATATATTGAAACCTGAATAGGAGATGATTTTTTTCCTCATATCTGTTGCAAAAGACAATCTATGAAAATAGACAGTTTCCATAAAATGATTTGATTAACAAAAGCAAAATCTTGCTCCATGAATGTTAATGTTTGTATTGATTATGTATTAGTTCTCCTCACCCTTTTCCCTCCTCATCAAAGCCAGTCATCTCATGCTCCATAATTATTTTCATATGGAACCTGCTCTGAAAAAGCAGGTTTCATCAGCCGCTCTCATCTGTCACCTAAAGCAAGACAAATGGGGGAGTTGTTCATATATGCATGTACATTTCTACACAGACTACACAAAGCCCATACATTAGGCCAGCTGGGTTCACTGCAAAGGCTAGAGCTGGTTTCCTGCAGCCTGAGATCAGATTCACCTCTTTGATTTTTGTGTGTGTAACGCAGTCCGCCAGCTGCTGAAGCCAGTGTCAAAACGACTCAATTCTCCTGCAGGGGAGTAATGATGAATTTAGTGGAACACTCTAAGTTACAGCTCAGTTAATGTGAATGCTTTACAGGAGATGATGAAATGCCATATGTTTTTATTTATATGGAAATTATACAGACTGTCTCTGTCATGATATAGATTTGACCTCAGATATACAGTTAGATGTAGATATTGACATGGATATTAGATATATTAGCTCAGATGTGGAGATCATTAGAGATGAATGAATTAGATTAGATATAGATACAGAGGTTGGGAGACATGTTCACTTAAATAAAGAAAGACAGAAGATGAGATCTGTAATAAGACACAGATAACAGAGACAGTGTAAGACATAAATAGATAGCTGTTTATTATCTCAACATAATAATCAGATAAAACAGTAATACAGTCTGTTTAATACAGACATAAACATGATCTTGTATATTCATCATTCTCTCACTTCAGCTTCAGGCAATTCAAATAAGCTTGTGGAGGAAGACAAAACACATCAATACCACAGCAGTAGATGCACTGTTTAGTCAACTGTATCCAAGACTGTAGGCAGGATTTTAGAAATTAATTACCTAAAAATTCTGTAAAAGTTTCTATTAAATTGGTTACTTTAATTGTTTAATTCGTTCAACTGTTCTATTATATTTCTTATCATTGTTTTCTACTTTTAACATACTTCTTATGTTCTTTTTTTTAACATGCCATTTTTTAATATTTTGTTCTTCAGGCTCTGTGCTTCAGCACATTCAATTAGAAATAAAATAATGATACTACATTAAAGTGCTGAGTCTCAGCTTTAATTTAAGTAGGTTTACATTAACATAGTAAGAACTGTGTGGGAGATATAATCCTTTTAACACATACTGCCCAAAGTTTCAGGGTTCAAATGTAATTGGACATTTGGCTACTAAAAAACCTAATGTCTAATGTCCCTGAGTTTCTCTACATGATGGTCTAAAAGCTGTTTTTAAAGTGTGTCTCTACTCTACCAGGAATCACTTCTGGTGGTAAAGTTTGTTAAAGTACATTTATTCTTTTTTTGGCCTAAATTTGCCTCTTGTGACCTGTAATGCCTGCCAGCAGTGATGTCACTGCGTCCTGGTGTACACCTGTACATCGCTGCAGTACGATGAGAGATTATACTGCAGATCATCAGAAACTTGATTTTCAGTGGGTGTTAAAGTTATACTTTAAAGTAATTTTTGTATGATTTTGAATGCCACTATATTTCATTTAAAGTGTTTTTCAGGACAATTTTAAATGAAACAACTTTTTCACAGCAGACATTTTGATTTGTCATAGCAGGAAAAACACAGGTGTTCCTAATCACATTTACGATGGTTCTGTTCTATTCAAGTGTCCCAGTAAACCATGACAGTGTGACAGTGAGCCAGCATACACAAACCAGGACTCTGAAACTGAAGCAGCTAAATGGAATTCAGCCATCATTCATTGTGTTATTCACACCTGTGCTTTTGATGAATGTGTCCACAGTATGGGGAAGAAAGGGCTCCCTTTTGTGTTTGTCAGTGGTAACTGCAATAATGACGGTATTGAAAACTAAAATAGTGATTCATTATTTTTGTTTTAACTTAAAAAAATAAGAAATCAGGGAATTTATTAATGCTATTGGTGGGGAAATCAACAGGTGAAAATAGAATAGAAATAAACAAAAATCTGAATGAAAGTTGGATTTTAAAACTATCATCTGCAATACTCACACTGTAGTTTATTTTTGTAATTATCTTGAGGGACAGTGGTCTCCTGCAGCAAAGTCATCATCTATCTAGCCATCCACCCAACCCATCTCCTCCTAACAAGGCAAAAATCATCTTATCAAGTCACCTCATATTGATGTCATCTGAACTGTGTCACTTCCATGGGTCATAATTACTACGACTGCTGAATGGTGTAAACTATCTATCAACTATAGGTTGTTTTTGCCGGCCTGAATTTTAGACCTATACTGTTGTTCTTCAGGTTAGGACAGGCTGCAAATTACACATGGTGCTGTTTTGAAAGGCTATTTATATTTTAATTTGACTGTTTTTAGGCAAAAAAAAAAAAATCATGTTTCCTGTCTGCTTCTTCACTATCAACTGTTTAATAAAAACAAATCTTTAAAAAGGGGGATCAAGTATTTCACCCCCTAAACAATCTCCCGAGAGCCTTTGATGATTTTTAAAAAATGATGATAATCAGAAATTTTAAGAAGGTTTTTTGGTGACTGGTCAAAGATTTGTAAGTGCAGAAGAGTTGCACTGGGGCACTCATGATGTCAGTATTGCTAATTTGCTTGCTATAGCCCTGAGTTTAAACTGTTGATCAGTGTGGTTGTGAAGCTTTAGTTGTGTGGGCACATGAAATTCTGTTTTTTTCTGCTGTATTTATTTATTTTAATCATTTGTTGATGCAGTGTCCCTGCCACTTGTACTTATCATTGTCCAAAGATAATTTTCCACAATGTGGACAATAAAATTCCTAACCTTACCATCTGCTCCTTCTAGGTCTTTTTTTTTCAAGTTTCAGAGTTATATCTATTACTCTCCCATCTTTACTATATATGTATGTGTATTTTTGACACATATTTACTGTATGTCAGCCCAAAACCTAATGCAAAATAAAGTTAGCATTTATATGGGTTTAACCTACTAAAATTGCCAGGACGAGTTATGGATATTACTGTGCATGTATGATTCTAGCATTTATTTCGGGTTCATATTGATTTAGGATATTTCTTCTATATACGGGACAAGTTCTTCATCTTGCTTCACCATCTTAGTCTATTCCCTCTCACTGTGGTTGCATTTAACATTATACCTGGTTAACATCCATGGCCAGTTAAAAACTCCTGACATTTCATGTTTTGTGTTATCTTACAGAAAAATACATTCATCTCCAAATTAAGCAAATAGAAAACAGCAGCATTAAAAAAAGATATATAAACCCAGTTCTCCAGTCCACAACCACATATATTCCTTCCCTCCCTTTTGGATCATTCCGATCGTTCCTCCGGGCTCGGTCTAAATCCACACAGGGAGTGCTTCGGTGCAGAGAAGACATCTAGATCTGTGAGGTTTAGACTCTAACATGGCGGCGCTGGTCGGACCACCCGTAAGGATCAGATAAGTGTATGTGGCAAGCCTGGCCCGGATCAGCATGGCACTTGGAATTACACTGATGTTGAAGTGCTCCCCCCCTCCATCCTCCCCAGCTATATAACCACACTGTTCCCTTGTAATAGATTTCAGCAGGTTTTTTGCTCTCCTCTGCTCTTGTTTATTATTGTTCCAAATGACAGAGTGCAGAGTTTAGGGTGGAGGAGTAGGGCTGATGGTGGTGGTGGTGTGTTTGAGTGTGTGCCTGTTCTCAGTTTTCTACACTTATGAGAACCAAATGTCCTGTCAGGGATAGGAAGAAGAAGAAAATCATTCAAGGTGAGGATATGCTGGCTGAGGCCTTCACAAGTACAGTAATACAAATATGTGTGTGTATGTGTGTGTGTGTTCCACTGCAAACCAATCATCGTCAGAGTAGAACACGCCAACTGTCAGTCCACACTCTGAGAGCTGAGTTTTAGCCCCTCAGCTCAGGAGGTTTACAGGGTTTTAAAAGCCACATATCTTGAAGGTGCTATCCGTCCGCTCATCTAACCGTCCTCAACCTGATGGGCAATTTGCTACTGACGACAGCTGACCCCCCTCACACATACACACATATACACTTGAGTGATGAGAGTGGGTGAAAAGGGGGTCAACAGTCACTCCATGCCCCCTTAGATCAGCTAACCGTAGCTGCACAACAACAGAGACAGTTTTATAATTTTGCTGTAGTGTAGTGTCATATTCCCCAGTGACACTGTGTTATTACTTCTCTCTTACTTTCTTAATATTATTGTGCCATCATGGTCATTTACATCTTACATGACAAGATGACATGACATTGTTACAGTACTCTTGGAAAATGTGTGGTTAAAAGCAAATAAGTACTTTCAGTGAATTTTTACAAGTACTTTTTACTTTACTTCAGTATTTCCATTTGGTGCTCCTTTGCACTTCAAGTCTATGGAAGTCTATGGCTGCCAATATTAAAATAAAACCATTTCATGAAATTTACGCGAAAACCTCGCCTCACCTACAAAAGGCATTTATACACTACTAATATGCAACAGCATGTTGAAAGAAACGTAATGCCACCTGAATATATGTTTTCATTAACATTTTTAATGAGTGTATCCCAGTCTCTGAAGGTAACACTACCTGCACTCAAAAAAACATTTCCATGGAACATAATCCAGCCAATGATTACATTTCTCTCAAACATATTTTAAAGTATTGACAAAACAGATTGTTTAATAGTATATAAATGTTTTTTCTAGGACACAAGGTTGGGTATGGACATGATGAATGCCAAGATTAAAATAGTAAAATTAAACTAGCATTTTTTATTTTCATATTTGAAACTTAGAAAATTACTGCAAAAATAAATTTAAAATATACATATATTTCATCAACAAATATTAAATGTACTATTGAGCATAAGACTGCCATAATAATAATGATATTAAATGTGAAACTTCAATTTTATTTTAAAATTGACAGGCAATGTGCAACCTCGGCTTGATAGGAAATATATCAAATTGCATTGTGGGAAGGGTAGGATCCTGTGTTTTTGGAGCTTTACTCATAGAGAATAAAACTCTGGACATCTTAGCCTTTTTTTGCTGTACCACTTTTTAAATCCATTGCCTCTACAGCATAACTCAGACACTATACTGAATTTTAATATCAGTTCTTTCAATTGTTCTTTTTATTGTTTTCTTCCCAAAATGTGTGCATGCTCCTTTTCTTTAAAGCCAGACAATATAACTTTTACTCAACAGCAACCACTCTGGACAAAAATGAAAAACGTGAACATTAAGATATTGGTAGACGCAACAACAACAAAAAACAGTAATACAGTCAACAGTCAGCAAACTAAGCATGTTCTAAAGCAATATCTGAAGTTTGCTTAGTTAACATTAGCAATAAGGCAGAACAAGAAAGAAAATTAAATGTAAATTGAGCATGGATGCATTTTATGAATTCCACTTCATTTTTTGGCCACTTTGGGGCAGCGGAACAAGCTGTAAACATAAGATTAACATATTATCACCATATAGCCTTAGGTTTTTATCGCTAATGTCTTAGCAAACCATTGCCTGGCAGAGCAACATTTACATTCATTTTTGTGCCCACTTGAATGAATGTAAGTCCAATATACAGTCTACTTTTAACTCTGGTTTGATCCCCACCAACTCAGAGAAAATGATCTGGTTCTTTAGCTGTTAAATGTTTCACTTTCTTTTAGTGATAACTTCAAGCGCTAATTAGCAACTTGCTGACTTTGTCTGTCTGTTGTTTGATGCTGGGAAAGTAGTATACATTGGGTTTTAGAGGGTTTTGGCTAAAAACAGTTGCGTGCTGCGGCTTGAAATTAGGTTGGGACTGAATCAAAGCAGTGAAGTTGCCAGACATAAAACCAGAGCTGAGGGGAACTGCAGAGTAGTTGTTGATTATCTCTGGGTTTGTCACGAGCGCCCCCTCTTACATTAGGCCTACACATAGTCATTTAATCCACTGTTACTGTAATGTGAAAATATTGATTAGTTCTTTCCTATGTCCTCCCTGCATCCCTTAGGTGTAGTGCTCCCAACACCCCCAAACACCCACCCACACGCACACATACAGCTGCAGGTCTAATGGCTTTAGCACTTTAAGACGTTTGTCTTAAAGCGCTCCTCTATTGTCAGATTAATTACAGGGCTACTTATTAGTCCATTCTAATTGAGATGGGATTAGGGGACTCCGTGGAGTTTAAGTCAATTGGCTCGTCTCAGTGTTTTTCAATGGACTCCATTGAGGAGGCTGCTGTTTGCATTTGTATTGACACTACACCTACTCAGTGCAGCTTCATTTGTGATAAACAGCTCATACTGACTGGATACACAAACTGGATTTTAAAGAATGTTGTAGTTAGTGAAATTGCTGCCATTATTCATCGATCCAACAGGGAGAATTATGAAAGGTTATATTTTTCTGCAACTGCCAGTCACAGTAAAATAGAAAAATTGCTGGTTCATGGACTATGTCTTATTTATCCCAAACATTGTATGAACTCTAGTGTAATTAAATAACTTTGAGTCTGAGGGGGAATCAAAGTGCAACCTGATATACAGACTTCAGCAACAATTGAATTTTCAAAATATCACCGCTCACCACCAGAAAGTGGCCTGCGTCTCTTTAGCAACATGAGGAAACCTTATCTCAGAGTTCCCCCTCCTGTACCTGGGCAGGACGCTTGAATTTCACTGCTGATTTAATAGAAATGAAACAGGATGGATTTGGGGATATTTCATTAATCTTCCTTCTCTTTCATTGCAGAGGAAATTAAGGCGAATAGAGTTCAATACAGACTTTTTTCCCTCTTCCCCCCTCTCTTGGGCTAAAGCCTGCCAGGGACTATTCTCTCTCTCTGTCCCTGGAAAGTTAAGACCCAATTAGCTAGCCAAATTCTTGGCTGATCCCTCCGACTGGGTGGATGTGTATTCTGCTGCAGGTGTAAACATAAGCAGAGGGGTTAAACTACCAGAGATTTTACATCCAGGCCTTCCCTTTATAATACTGAAGAAGAAGATACTGAAGCATACTGATACCTTTTAATATTCTGCATTTCCTAAACATTATAACATGGCCTGACAGACTAGAGTAGCACATAGGTCAAAGGTCATGATAAAGGTTTAGATGTGTTATCAGCAGTGGTGGAAGAAGTATTTAGATCCTTTACTTAAGTAAAATCAGAGAAACCACTGTGCAAAAAATAATTTACAAATGACAAATCCTGCATTAAAAAAGTACAGAAGTATACTTTTGTACATCAAGTACTCATGATGTAGAACACTACCTCCGAGTAGATACCATTATTATTGATGCCTTAACTTGTAAATGTTCCAGCTGGGCGTGGTAGAACTACTTTTCCCTACTTCATTTATTGTTGGGTAATTTAACAATGCATATGTTACTATTATTTTCCTTTTTTTAGCTAATTATATGTTTTGTGAGTAAAATCTGGATCTGCGGAGTAACTAGTAACAGGTTGTAGAACAACAACAAAACGCCAAAAAAAGAAAAAAATCCCTACAACAAACAGAACAAAAGCTAAAATCACATTTAATTGATAGAGACCTGATACTTAGATAAAGTTGTATTTTCATCTTCACTAAAAAGAACACTGTCCTTTCCTGCCTTGTCTTTGATTGAATAGTGTAACATTACTATATAGATTCAATAGTTTTTATTTTTTCCTGAAGAACTGCAGAGATGGAAGTGTAGTTTTGTAGTGTCTGCAGACCCCTTCTCTATCTACCACCAGTCATCAAAAAACAAGTTATTTGGAAAACCCAGGGCAAAAAAAAACTTTATGGGCTAAGTCCTGCTTAGGTGTTCAAACAGTGATGGTCTGGGTGTGTATGACAGGTGTGAGACAATGAAATGTAATACAGGATGGCCAGTTTGAGCAGTAGATCCATGAGGTTTATCAGACACCAAAACACATTTTACAGCTCTGTAAAGTTATCATGATGCCAATCATTCCATCTACGCCATTCATGTTTCAAAATAATCTACCAGGAATGTGTGCTTGTAAGTTTTCGCCTTGCTAGTTACGTTATCTTGTGTGCAAAAACTGAGCCAGGTTAAAATGTTTTTGCCAAACACAGTGGCCTGATTGACATGAATGAAGGGTCTGCATGTTTTCACGCAGTGCTAATGTTGGTGTAAACCATGGTGTAAACATGACCTTATTGCTGTGAGTGTACATTAATAACTGAAGGGTGTCAATTTTTATGCTGTCAGACCTTGACTCATCAGGATTGTGGCAGCTGGACAGTCAGAGGATGCTATTAGGAGAGATTTTAGGGAGTAAATGAAACTGAAATATTAGAAGTTGTGTTGACAATAATAGGATATTGAAAAGTGAGAGACATGTCCCTGGATTCATGCCCTTGTAATGGTGAAACAGTACAATATTTGTGTCTGAGATGTAGTAGATGTAAATAGCACCTCAAATTTAAGTACAGTACTTGAGTAAATGTAGTCTAACCCTAAACATTAGTATCATTTCACCACCAATGTTTATTGTCTCCCTGTTTGCATGCAATTCAATATTTGCATTTGCTTATGCTGTTTTGCATTAAAGCATTTGATTGTGAGGGATGAGAAAATCATTCTCTGTATTTGTGGTTTACAGATGCTGCACAACTCTCTTGTTTCCTTTGTGTCTTCACAGAAAAACACAGCTTGTGTTTGGAGCTTTTCGCTGTTTATTCCAAGATGATTTATCTGCATATCTCCCAGATTTTTCCCATAAATGCATATTAAAACAGTATTACATTAACCATAACATAACCCAGTGAATTGGTTGGAGGCTATCGCTAGAATGCCCTCATGCTTATTGAATTACCCAACCTGCGATAGAAATCTGCAGCAGTTACGTGCCAATAACAACATGCCGAGAGGGGTCTAATTTGAGAGGGTGCAGTTTAAGGTTGAGTAAAGGTTTTAAAGCATTACCAGGCATTGTTTATTGCAACAGATATGCTTGCTGTAATGAAATGTTCTGTCGATTTCAGGCATGAAGTGTTTTAAGCAGGGCAGACGTAGCAAGCGAATTCCATTCATCACATACAGACAGCATGGTTTGCTAATAGGATCTGCTAAATACCCATATCCCAAAACGAGTAAATAAATATCTGCACAGCACTGAATTTGCTGTGTTTTCTCTTCTTAAAACAACATTTGTCTGTGTGATTAAAATACATTGTAGTGATTATTTGAATTACCCCAAAACCAACTCAGTAATTGAATTTTACACAGATTCTTTCAGTAAAAGCCTCTCTCTTCCTCTCTGAGAGTGCGCTTGGAAAGGAAGGGGGAAATATGGAAGTTGACCTTGTAAACTCCTGGGAGAGAGCGCAGATCCAGAGAGCTGCAGGGCAAAGCTCTGACAGTTTTCAGCTGCAGGGGAATGTTAATATGTATTTCCAGGATTATTGAATTATGTATATGACAAACGTCTGAAGGAACGCATAGCATTAGCTTCAGGTTTATGAGCAGAGCCTGGTCATCTCCATGCTCCAGTTACCCCTAATGATGGTAATTATTACATGACTTAACTGTAATACTGGATTGATTCTCAGGCTCCTGAATAACCCCTCATGCTGGCACGCTGCACTAACCCCCCCCTCAACCCACCCTTAGCTGCCCAACAAAGGCCACGTTGAGGCTGGCGAACAAACACACCTCGCCTCGCAAAGGGGTCCCTGCAGCGCTCTGGCAACCTGTGTGTGAATGTTTTTGACGGGGGTTAATGCTCTAGCCATATAAAGATGGGATTAGGGCCCGAGCTTACACAGCGAGAAAGAAAATTGAAAGTTTGGAGGGAAATATGCGGCTAATTCCATTCTGTCATCAGTGGATATTAAAGATTTCTAGCTGCTCTGTCAAATTATTTGTAAATCACAATGGTGCCACTGTTAAAATCAGCTTTAATTTCCAGGGGCAAGAAGTGACCGCAGAGTTTAAGTGGGGTATTGTCTCATATCAATCCTTCATAAGACCTCAAGGTTTTTAAAGGATTTACATCATTACGACGAAATGAATCTATGTACTTCCTGTTGCCTGATTTTTGCTGTTTTCTTCACATATTCTTGTGTCTTGTGTGTTTAGGCAGCACATGCAAACCATTATAAATAACCATAGAAATGAATAAATATCATTGCAAATTCACCCTAACAGGTAGTGAAGTGTCTTTTCTCTCTGCAGTGGGTGGACTGGGCTGTTTGGCACCTGCACCGGATTAATGGGGGACCTCTGCCAGTAGCTCGACAGAGTTAAGCTTTTAGATTGAGTTACACAGAGGGGTGGGACCCATGCAGGCCAGGTGCTGGCTGGGTAATACCTCCCAGATCTCAACAATCTGGTTCTGTTTCAAGGCTGCTCTGCGCTCCCCTTCCCCTGCTGCCCTGGGTCTTGGTGTTGTGCCATCACACTTGGTATTTATCAGGCCTCTCAAGGTAGACGAGGCAGACTGCGAATCACTATGGCCCTGCACTTTATAAAGGCTGGAACAGTGAGGAGAGTGTAGAGTAAGAACTCCAATGAACCTGATTGGCAAACTTTTTTTTTGGCGAACGAATCATGAAATATATATTTTGATTTACTAGTGACAATGGCATGTACTAGCATTCATTTAGTTTATTTTTAATTACTTCATTAATTTCCCCAGCTGCTGTTTTTTTCTCTTCCTAAACTCCACATTCCTTTTGGCTGCTTTGTCCATTTTAATTTTTTTTTTCATGTTTACCACCTCGTTGACCAATACCAGGCTTTAAGGAGAATATTATATTTTTCCCTCCTGCTTTTCTCAATCCAAACATACACAATGGTCTTATTTCAGTGCCTTTATTGGCTGAAAAGAAATTTAAGCCTATCTGGGCCGAATGAAATACTTACATTTTAGCACTTGGTAAATATTTAGCTCAGTCCATAGCAAACACACCCATAGTTTTTCTGTTGATGGCACGTGGTGGAACTAGGAAAGACAAAAAAAAATAACTTTCTACATAAGTGAAATGAAAAACACAAAGGAGGAAGAGAGAAACCAGGAAAAGGTTTAAATGACATTTGGTTTATTGGAAAGACAATGAAATGTTACTAATTAAAGGCCCCAGTTTCCAAAGCTTGAGACAAGCATAGCTGATGACCATCTCTGATTAGTTGCTGTAATGCCACTGCAATGAGAGCGAATCCTAGATTAGTATTGTGTGATAGAACTGATTACCACCAGTCCTGGATACTGTCCATGTCTGGGCCATATACCAGAGCTACTGGAAGCAGAACCACATGGTGAAATGCAGCTGCCTGAGAGCTGCTTTATGTCATCATGTCACCTCTCTCCTTCTTCATTTGTTTTCTGTATCTGTGATGTCCAGTCCTGCATAAAATACTGCTTTTTGAAAAAGATCAGAGCTTGACATTATGAAGGGATACCACAGTGTGCTCATGTTTTATTTTTCCTACTTTGCTGTAAATCACTTGCTAAAAAACTAAACAAGAATGGAGTTGATTTGGAGTTAAATAAAACCTTTAGGCACTCACACTATGTTGGTGTTTATATTGACATTTCCTGTCTGGAATAAATGAAGAATGTTACAGTTACATACACCCCTGACACCCTCTATACCTTTATTGCACATTGTTCTTTTTTTTTTGATATGCCAACAACACATCCTCATAATTAAATGACAGTATAGGTCTAAAATTCAGGCCGCAAAAAACAACCTATAGTTACATTTATGCCATCTAGCGGCCTTAGTAATGCACTCTGGCTTTCCAAAACTGTTACAAATCACTGTTAAAAAATAATGTTGGCAACGCTGTGGTTAAGGTCTGGTTAGGTTTAGGCACAAAAACCACTTAGGGTTAGGGTTAGGGAAAGATCACGGTTTGAGTTAATATGATCCCTTGAAACATGGTTTATATTTCCTTAAAGTTGCGCAACCTTCGTCGTCATAGCAACACCACAATGTTATGGTTTTTTAAAAAATCTCCCGACTTGAGTTGGAACATAGAGTGTAAAAAAATAAAGGATGTAGCCACTGTGATGTCACCCACTGGTTTGTGGACTCCTGTTTTGAAGCCCTGAGTTTGCATCATGGATGTATTATAAGATCTGGGTATCGGACCGAAAATGGAGCCTATTCAGTCCAGTAAGAATTGCTTGCCTGGCGCATACGCCAAAAAAGTTTACTTCTGTGGTGTACGGCCCACTGAATATGCGCAGTAATGTTTCTCCCACTGGCCCCACTCGCAAGTTCCTGCTTAGCCCATAGACATTGTGGTGATGTCATCAAATTGCTTTTCTCAGCTCGGGGAAAGTTTTACAAAGATAAAACCTCCATGGATCAAAATTTCATAATAGAAATGGTGGTCTATGGGGAAAATGCTTTTTGGATCACAGGGATTTTTTGCAATACTGTGAGTGGCCATTGGGAAAAATTGGCTGCAAGGTTGAGCTGCAGTGCCATATCCAAGCGGGTAGTTTAGCACAAAACAGGTTTAAAACCATTAAAACAAAACGTACTTACTGGAAAAACTAAACACCTAACTCCTTAGAGTGTCTTTTAGTACAACCAAACGCTGAACAAGATTTTTTTAGGTGTCCAAAATGTTACAATTAACTTTCATGAACTGAAATAGCGACGGCTACGTCTACACCTAAACTCTGTGAATCAGGGTCGCCCCCTGCTGGCCAATGCATAAGTGATAAGTTTAAGTCACTTATGCATTGGCTTCACTTTCCAGACCTGGAGCTACCCACTTGGGTTGGAAGCATGACAATTGCGGTTGGAAACGTGAAATGAACAGTGGAGCAAAGTCCACTATCTATCTAGCCATCCACCCAACCTACCTCCTCCTAATAAGGCAAAAATCAACTTATCAAGTCACCTTATATAGATGTCATCTGAACTGTGTCACTTCCCCAGGTCATAATTACTACAGCTGCTAGATAACATAAATGTAACTATAGGTTGTTTTTTCTGGATTGAATTTTAGACCTATACTGTCATTTTTCTTGTGAGGATGGCCTGCAACTTTTCCACCACAGCCAAGTGTATGACACTATAATGTAGTTGTTAGTTGATATAAGTGTTTATGTATGTAGTGTTTATGTGTATGTATGCACCCGTAATTGGAGGCTGCTGAATAAAGTTGTAATAAGATAAAATGTGTCTTCATAGGAGAAGTTATGCTGGCAAATACCATACATTAATAAACATTTTAATGCTTATATTATGCTTATATTCATTATAGCGTGTTATTAAATGTTTACTGCTTATAAATGATACGTAGGTAAAGTGTTACTGAGCTTTTTTGTGATATTTCCTCTCTTTTTGAATTTCTTGCTTTTCCACTTTAAATTAGGAATGTGCATAACAAAAGATGCACTAGTGAAACCTCACTAGTGATCATTATAACTCAAACAGCCACCAACAAAAGAGAAATCAGTGTTCAGAAAAGCATAAATTGATACTTTTTACCTGACATCAGCCTGTTCTCACATAACCTCCACAGGTCTGATACTATTTATTATGATCTACACTATGGGTTTACCTCATACACAGCCTCAAAGGAAAACACCTTACAAAAGAGATTTATGACTGAGATGGTGTCCTCCAATGGTTTCTCAGGTAGATGATTTTGACTTAGTGTGACATTGCATGCTGGTTTTCGTAATAAGCAAAGAATGATAGAACGTGTAAAATTTTCATCCTGGAATATCTCATGTAGGATCATTTTATGACTGAAACAGACTTATGGGAAAATGAGGAAAAGGGTAATGAAGCAAAATGCACACTGAGTTGTTAGAAATGATGGAATTAGATGTAAATATGCACTGCACTAATGCATTTCCCACACACTGACATGACAATCACATGTGGATATGTAAAAGAGATTTTAAAGTGCTGTGCAGCCTTGTGTTAAAACAGGGCCGAGGTTTAAATTCTAATGTGTTCAATCCATCCTGGCTCCGTCTGTGTCGGCTTGTTTTGATAGAATAATTCTAGGTTCCATTATGTTCCTGCCACAGCCTGTAGAGCTGATTTGAATTTCTTATAATTCCAAAGTGTGTTAAGTAGCACCTCTGTGAAAAGAGGGGGGAGTCAGAGAGCCTGTTTCAGACCTTCTAATGTGTAAATGTGTTTCTGATTCCTGACATGACACGCGGTCAGACAGCAGTGTGTGTGCGTGTGTTTTTCCTTGATCCTGCCACATGACTCGCTGCCTGTAATCAGTAATTACCAGGATTGCCTGATGGATTGGTTATAATGAATGATTGATGACCCCTGAAAGAAAGCGGCCGGGCCATTTCTGGCCTCTGACAGCATGACGTTAGCACTGAATTGAAACCATTTAAGTAGAAAATGACTGGACACAGGCGAAGGCTCAATAGCAGGTACCACACTGCCATTTTGAAAATGGACACGTTTGCATTTGCCCCCTCTTTGAATAGTCTGTATATTCATGTGGTTCCTGAAATCTGAACTCTTTGCTTGTGCCAACAGCTCAGGGCTGTTCTTAGGAAAATCAACCCAAATGCTAGACAGACTTAAATGCTTCTAAAATGCATTTCATTGACAAAACCACAGGAAATAAGAACACACTGATTTGTTTGAACTGTTTTCATCTGTGCAACCCAGACTCAGAAAGTTGCATAAAAAATGTTTTTAGTCTTAAAAATCCATATTATGTGGACAGCTTCACTTGAATGCTCTGTTTCTGGATCATGATCGTGGGACAAACTAGATACTCAGTCATGTATCCATGAAGGAAAAAGGTTGGCTAAAGGTAAAGATTAGGTAACTAAAACAACTGGTTAATTTTGCATTGACTAAATCTTATTCAAGGTCAATTTACTTGTTTTTTTAGAGCTGCGGACTGCATCTCACTGTCTTTATCATCTTCATCTGCTGATGATAAACTCTATCCACTTAATCACTAATTAACACACTATATTTTGTTTGTTTAATCTTTACAAAAAATAAAGAGCAGTGACTTCCTAACCTCCTGTAAACCCACAACTTGAGATTTTTACATTTCTATTTGTGTATTATTATTAATTAGTGAGCTGTAGAGGTGTTGTATTTTGTGTATGTGTATTTTGATATCTTTGAACAGAACTTGAACTTGTCTATTTACACATTTAGTAGACAGGGTGCATTACTAGCGTTCATTTAGAGTCGTGTTTGTGATGAATGTGTGTCCAATATTCACTCTGCTTTTAGCCCTGGTTTGGTCTCCAACTCCTCCTTTATTGCTAGTAATTTGAATTTGTCAGTTTTTTTTTTTTAAAACTGAAAACAGCTGCCTGCTGCGGCTGGAAGTGAGGTTGATGCTGTTCGACTGAACCAAAACAATAAAGTTATATGTTGTAAAACCAATACTATTAACTGACACAAAACACTCATCTGAGGGGAACTGCAGGGTTGTGTGATAATTCTGTGGGGGAATGACTCCTTTCACATTACACATTTGCTCTATTATTAAAATTTTTTAAAAAAAGGTAGTGCAGCTTTAAGTAACATTTTTTTAAGTAACACATGTTTTTATGTTGTTTTCCCTCAGGAAACATGGGGTTTACTCAGTGATATTAATTGTAGTTGATTGTTATTCTGTAAATTTGCGCAGTCTAAAGTAAATTTTTAAAAGAAAATAAATCTGTCAGCCTATTCATCTACAGGTCGGATCAACATTTAGTATCAGTCGTATACTTTTTATGATTTAGGCTGATAGGACAGCCTTTATGATTTTGCCTCGTGCAACTTCAAGATACAAGGGAAAAACTGAATTACGCTTTGTCTCAAAAATCTCTGTGTCTCATAGAAGAATGATCATGCCCTGGGAAGGATCGTTCATCACTGCCACTTGTTTTCCGGTTGGCAAAGGCCTTTTGCACAAGGATTATTACGTTTACAACTTACTTGAACCTTATGTGTGAAGTACATGACTGCTGAACAAAAACTACATTTTGCGATTCTTGCCCTTTGATGTGTGAGGCAGATATTAAATTTGTGGTCAGGTTACAGGCACTTTGTGGTTTTGTTTGAGAACCAGACGGTTTTCATGGGGTGATGAGGAGGGGAAGGGATGGGCTGGGGGGTTGGGGGGGGGCTGGCTCATTGAACTGCAGCTACGGTTCTGAGCAACACATGGGTTTCATCGTGGACACTGAACACAGCCCTGGCCCGATCCAACAAAAGGAACCAGTGTAGAATGCTGCAGCGTTGACATGACAGATCTGACATGTACAATAAATATGAGTCTGCTCTGTGTGTGTGTGAAATGATAGATGGGATTGAAAGAGGTCTGTTAATCGAGTTCTCTATGTCTCCTTTCGAATACACAGGAAGTAAATGAACACACACACACACACACACACACACACAAACTTTTACTAGACCTCAAATACACACACACATACATACACACACACACGCACACACACACACACACACACACACACACACACACACACACACACTTATCAACAGCAACAACAATAAAAGTACAGTATGTAATTCTTTAATTCATGTACTGTATGTATATTAATAACATGGTATATTAAAGGGATAGCTGTGAGGTAAAATCTCTAATGGTTGACAAATTTATATTGTTTTACGGTCATATCATCCAAAAGTTACAGGCAGTGATTTCATTATGCCGACACTTTTTTGCCCTCATGCGTACCAATATGGTAAATCCCTCTCTTCATGTTCACACACTATAATTCAAGAATACAGTTTTTTGCCTTTGCTATTGGAAACAGTTTGTCCACAAACATTGTGGCCTTGCCTTTAGTGATAGTCTTTCTTGTTGTAACTACTCTTTAGGCCAATGACATATTTTCAGATGGTTTTGTAGAAGCCTAATTACAAATACATATCTGTGTACATTGGACAACACAATTAAAAACTTATAACTATTTTACATTATATGATCCCAACTGTAATTAAAATATATTGTATGTGCTATTTGTGTGTAATATGTTATTTGCAACATGCCATTAAAAAAATTAACCTTCAAACTCAATAATTGTCTCAGCTTTTTGTGATTTTCATAAAATGTGTATCTTTTAGGTTATGACATTTAAAAAAAAATATTATGACAATGTACTTAAATATTTACTTCTAATGCATCAAATGCTGATTTTTGCCAGTAATATGCAGTACTCCAAAGGTAAAGTTTCAATGGTGAATATTGTACCAATTTGTTTGAAATACTGAATACAAGGATACTCACATTACAACACAGAAATACATTAAATGGAGGTGACTATGACTTTTGCATAATTTCTCTGTTGATAAAAGGCAGCTGCAGCAGGGTTACTGTATCTGATACACCCTACACTGGTCTAAACTGAGTTTCTGGCTTCTTATACCACATACACTAAATCAAATCTACATGTGGAGGTCCACCACACCTTCTCCCACACAAAAACACACACATTTCCACACAGTACTCCCCTCACCCCACCCCCTACACTTTTAAGACTCGACAGTCCCCATCATGCAGTGGTGATGAGGAGATTAGTCGGTTATCAGGCCCAGCAGTGTGCAGGGCCTGACTGCTGCCTCGGTTTGTTTAGCTGGGAAACTGGACCGTGTCAGGTGAGAGGAAATGTGCCAGTCAGTCTGCATCCCACTGGATTGGCTCACCATTTTCACTTTTAGGGTTACATGCATAATATAGACAAGCTTAACTGAATTGCTGATCACAATTCATGTGTACTAATACTGAGTTCTATTTCAACATTTACTTGTTAGTGTAAGAGGAGCTCAGTTTTATGAAATAAAAGTAATAAATTTCTAAAGCCTCATGTTTGATCATTTCTGCGAGCACTTACTTAAAAATTCTTTATGGAAAATGTACGATATGGATCACATTTAGCTGTGTCATGATACTTACTGGTTTAATAAAACGTGACAGTTTATGCTTTAACAGTTTGCTTTCCCCATTATGGTCTGCATGAATGGAGTGTGGATCTGAATCATGATACGTTTTTTTGGGACATGCAACAGTTTAAACAGATTTTTTCTAAATCGGTAAATTTATGAATGGGTTTATCTCACAGAAAGGGTGAACCTCTCAAAATCCTGAGAAAAGTAAAAGAAAAATGCAAATTGTAACAGCCAGCATTACATTTGTTAGAAAGTTTGTCTGACAAAGAAAACTTAGTTTTAACATGCATTCAGAACAGGGCCAGATCAACCACTCCAAAGCTGCTGGAATACTACCTACTCTGGGTTTACTGGGTGTCAGTTAGTGTGTGGTTCTTTCATTAAACACACATTTATACTTATATTTTAAAAACATATAAGCAAAATATCAACTTTAAAATTAAAAGTTTGACACAGGGGCACTCTACAACACATGGCTACAGGAGGCAAAAATGCAAGAGTCCACTTAACGTTTGAACCATTACCGTTGCCTTTGGGACCCCTGAGGGTCCTGGGCAGTTGCCTGCTTTGTATGGCTGGTAATCCAGCCTTGGTTTCAAATGACCTCACCATGTCAGCCATGATGGAACACCATGATCTATTTTATTCCAACATTTCATGAGTTTGAAGGCTTATCAGAAGCCAAAACACTGAACAGTGGTTTACAATACTCTCAGAAAGGATTTTACAGCCACATAAAGTTATCATTATGGCAATTATTGTATCTTTCATTCCGATTATCGGCAGGTTAACAGTAGAAATAAAACATCCACATTGCAAAATAATCTGCAGGGAATGTGCACTTGCACATACTGACTGGCCACTGCCGTCTGCGTCGCAAGACTGGCCTCATTGAAATAAATGAGAGGGCTCATGCAGGGATAAAGTTGACCTGAACATGGCTAACACACAGTAAACTGTTGGTATTTGAAGGTATTTTATCATGATAGACCACAGAACCTTTGGAAATCGAAGATGGTAACAAGAACATTACATCTTTCCTGGGACAGCAGTCTCCATCTTGAGTTGTCCAATACATAAATATCTTGCAAAACCTAATGCTTCAAACAGAGTGCCAGCCAGATCGTCTAACGGTCGTTCAGAACAGGTTTAAACACTTTTGCCTTTGAATATGGTCAGACGACACATTGTACAGCTGGATTCTTTTGAGGTCCTAGGCCTTGTCCTAGTGTTCAGTTTGCTTCATACAAACTACTTTGTGCAAAGTGTCATTTGAACATGTAAACGGACAAAAGTGTTTGTACCCTTTAAATGGCCACACTCAAAGGTTGGTGAAAAGCGTGATAAAATGTAGTAAATTGTCAGGGCACAAACAAGTTGTGTGAAGAATGAAGAAAAGAATGAGAAGTTCAAAGTCTGACTACTTTCACAACTGCGTACACCTGGCCAATCACTGCTTGAGATAGATTTCAGAAAGTTAAGTGAATTGCAGCCCCCCAAATTGTGAAGTTAGAAAGGTGTCGGGGGAGGGGGTTTCTGATGCTCTTTGGCCATCAAACAGGCACTTTGGTTGAAGCATACTGATGCCTTAAACAGTAAGAGAGAGCTGAGAGACACGACTCAAACATGTCTAAACAATCTATCTATCTATCTATCTATCTATCTATCTATCTATCTATCTATCTATCTATCTATCTATCTATCTATCTCTTTTTCTGATGTTCTGATGTTCTGGTGTTCTGATGTTCTGATTATGTAAATTATGCAGATGCTACTTTCTCCTGCAGTCAGATGTAAAAGGACAAAAGCGTGGACAGCCCTCACCATGTATTTATCCCTTCTTGGAGGATGCATTACCAAGTCTCCCTGTTTTATTTTCTGTATTTAACCAGGTTTTACAGATCAGGGCTCTGATATATAAAGATGCATCTGCCATTGTAGCTTTGTGAGTCTTCAGCCTCCATCTGCAGCCTGATTGATGCTTCTATTCACCTATAAGTGCTGCCTTCACAGCGCTTTTCCACAGCTTTTAATTTCAAATGGACATTTCGTTTTATAGCAATCCCTTTTGACTCGGTCCTTTCACTGCCACTTGGAAGTAGAAATATAGAAATAAATGTGAAAATAATAACAGCATATGGCTGTGTTTTTTCCCTCTCCCATCGCACTGGGCTGGAATCATAGTGTGACTGTATTACAGAAAAGGCTTCTCAGCAAGACGAACATGTTTCCTTATCAAAAGGCAACAACAAGCTGGGCTTCTGTCAGACTCATAGTTGCAGGAAAAACTCATCCTTGTATGTTATTACACACAAATAAAATGTGTCACATTCAAATTATATCCACCTGTAAATTATTTGAACTGGAATGTAGGTAGGAGATAAAATTCAAATTTAATTTTAAACCTAAAAATCCTGTTTTGCTTTTCATATTATACCAGAAATGTGTATGGAATAACCATAACCTACAGGCTAAAACTGCTGAGTTTCATTTTTAATTCACCATAAGGGCAATACGTGAGCATCCCTCCTGATTCTACTACATGAATGTTTCAGCGGTGTGTGGATTAAGTCCTCTAAGCTAACAAAGAAGAATTCAAAATAAAAAAAAGGCAATGAATTCCACAATTTAAGGAAACGCTGTACTTCATATTGTTGCCTTGAAGTGTTTTTGACCGTCTCACATACTATTTATTGATATTTCAGTTTGTATATGTTGAACTATTTGATGACACATTTGTGATAAATCAAATGAGAGCTGAAGCGGGTAAAATGTTGCATTTCGGGTTGGAACACATGGCACCGTGCAAGAAAAGGGTCATATTTTACTGTCAGATACCTTTAAATCAACATTATTTGATGGGAAAATAAAAATACAGGCATGTGCATGAATCTTTCAAGAAGGAAAACTAATGGTTTAAAGACATATTATTTTTATATATATTGCAAAACTGTGATTTTCCATTTGTTGCTTCAAGGCAAGGTTATGCAGTTAGAGACAATACCCATGCTCAGTGATAGAGATGTAAAATGATGACCCTGCAGTGTTTGTGCTACAATACTCACTGGCAACAGTAGACAAGTACATTTTATCTGTAGGGGTGAAAGGAATAAAGATGGTTTGAGTCTTTTTCAGCTGATAGTGAGGGAGACTTGATCCACCAATCAGGTTTGAGAGGCAGCTCTGTAGGTTTCACACACAGAAATAGATATTATTTAAACCAAACATGGTTTATATTTGCCATTTATGATGATACAAACGGTATTTGGGGAGCCATACATATACAGTATCTCTTATGCAGAGTGCAGAAAATGTGACACTGATCTCTGTGTCCAAAAGACCAAAAGCAAAAGACAGCTTTCTGATGTTCCACACAGAATGAGAAGCCTGAAAATGAAGACCAAGTTTCATCAAAATTTAAAAAAACAAAACAAAAAACAAAAAAACAAAAAACAATGAATTAAGACATAAAGAAACAAGGAACTATGATCCACTACAACCTTAATGAATATGTTGCTGTTTTATATACGTGTGGCACAAAAAATATGGCTGGATACATTAACAGACTATAACTCATAACTCATATATTTTGATCATATTAGGAGGTGACAACAAGAATAAAATGATCCGTCCATACATTCACACAAATAACATAGATTCCTACATATTTCAAAGAATTATTGAGCAATGAACTTTAAAAAAAATCTTTTAGAAAACATCCAATACAAATTTGATTCAACAGACTGTGATAGGCTGATATTTATGCTGGATAAATATTTATAGACAATTTAAAATAGCATTTAAAATGTATATATTTCATATTTTCGTGCAGGGAAACAAGTACCTGGAATTCATCTTCGGAGTTGATTGAAATCAGTTGTTTTAGCGCATTAGTGGAGAACAATAGGCTTCAAACAGAGCTCTAACTCTGTATTCCCATATCTAAACAGCACATGTTCAAATCACAAACTTATCTGTCAGCCTGACGTGAGCATGTGTTAAGAGCCCGTTGAGTGTTAAATGCAATCAGTGAGTCCCATTAAGGTCTGAACTGCGAATCCACGTTCCTCCACAGCCAGCGGCCCCATCTCCCCCGCCTCCCCAGCACCACTCAGCCCATGTTGATTAGCGGTGTAAATATGCAATAAGTTCTCTTTTTCCAGGCTGAATAGAGGCGATAATGGGCCGTTATCTTATCCCGGTCAGGGGGGAAATGTTCTGTGTTGTTGACCCGCGGAGAAGGAGCTGCTGTCGGGAGGAAGCGCGCTGATCTGCTCCCCGCGGAGAAGCGAGCGGAGGGTGGATAATGAGATGAGATGCTCAGTGGCTTCTTGTCTGACATGGAAATACGTTTAATATTCATTTACTCATGTAGGAAAGGAGACAGACAAACACACAGAAGCCTTGATTAAAGTTTTACTGCATCTTCACACACAATTTCTTTCTGTAATCCTTCAGATGAATAACTTGTGTTATTAACTTTTAATCTACTACATGAGCCTTGCGACGTTCTATACTAATGCTAAATTAATATTCAGTAATAAGTGAATAATAGTAGATTTATTGTTCCATTATAGACCTGAGCTTCGCCTGGAAAGTATGACTCCACACATAAATCACCTTATAACATCTATATTTAGTGATGTATTAATACCTGAAATTCAACATGTTTTGTGTTGAGTTTTGTGTTGGCCTATAAAAATTATATTAACATTTATTTTCTGATAAATTAATGAACAGTTTAACTTACGCGCAAAGTTTCCTGCGCGCTGTAATTAAATAACTTGAGGTTATAGTAATAACCTCAATAAAACCTTTTCATTCTACGGAATAATATTAGGCCTACAAATGTTCCTGTAACCTCACTCAGCAAATGCAGTTTGAACAATTTGATGTGGTTCAAGAATGATAAAATATAAAATGACTTCTTTTAGGTGCCGTGTAAGTTTGGTTGTCTAATTTTATGAACTGATGGAAAGGCCCTCCCGCCTCCTCACTGTAAACACTGATGTAAATGTGTTCTATAGATTATGATGCCTTCGCTGACAAGGAAATAATCGGATTACTCTTTAGGAAGAGTCTCTCTGACCAGCAACAGAGTTTCAAAAAGTCTGCAAACAGTGCGGATTATCTTAATTGAATTAATTCTCAATACACAGATCTGTGGCCGTTCACGCCGCGATCTGCAGCGCTGATCTCAGAGCAGCCCCGCTCCGCCGTGACGTCACCAGGGTATAAAACCAGCCGTGCTCTCAGCTGGTCCCATTAAAACCACCAGTCCGCATCCCCGAGACAAGCTCGCGGAGCCGCGCATGCAGCGAAGAAAAGTACCCTCCAGAGTCATCATGACGCAGTTTTAGGGAACTTTTTCCACGGAGCCCGGAAATCTTTCAGTCCAGGAAATTTGATTTTACCCAACAGTTTTCACTTTTCCGAGTTTTCATTTCCCTGATTCCCAGCCGCCGCGCACCGGTGTGATGCCCGCCGGGATGTTCAGCATAGACAGCATCCTGTCCGGCCGACCGAGCTGCAAGGAGCCGCTGCTGCTGCACCGGAGTGGCCCGGTAGTGCTGTCCGCCGGCCTCACGGACTCTATCTACACCGACTACAACGGACTGTACACGGCCACATGCGGGCCCACTCCCCCCGGGGTACAGTCGGTGAACGGGACCAGGATAGGATATAACGGCTACTACTACGGACAGCTGCATGTCCAGGGCACCGGAGGAGGGCCGCCGTGCTGCGGCTCAGTGCCCGGCCTCAGCCCGCAGCAGTGCCCCTGTATCCCGGCAGGTAGGACAGCTAAACTCCTGCTCTCCTCATACTTCTACTGTCTTAACTTTCTACTGAATGATTTACTGCGTATAACCCCTGTAAAGTAATCGGCAGACTTTTGTTTTCTACGTTTGCGCAAAATCGGTCTTTCCGTCATTTTATAATTAAGAAGTATTAAAAAGACTAAAGGTGATATTGAAACAGTGCAATAAGCAGTTTTTAATTCGTTGCATCAGACCTAATTTTAACCGAAAGGTTTGAACGTAATACTTTATTAAAAGTACGGTACTGACTGTGTTTATAGGCCTATGGGTATAACGCATGATGCATGATGTTTTGGTAAAGACTTTAAGTCTGTCTTTTCCAAACAATGTTGCTTGCAATGAAAAAAATCCTTTCTAATGTCATGCGTAAAAACGTCAAATGTTTTTGTGCGCAATCTCAAATCTGCACGTTTACAGGAGAAAACCTTATTTCAAACACTTGAAACATTCACATCTCACGTCTGATGCGTGAAGTGTGATGTCTTTATCTTTATATTAGGCCTATAAGTCTGATGACCACCGTGCTGTTACGGCTTCAGTGTCCAAGATAAATGTCACTGATCCGTTTCCAAATCGTTGCTTTATGCATGAACTGAACCCTACTTGTGTACAGTTAAAGGCTGTTTATGTTTCACGCATACTGTATGTGACTTTACACAGTTAAATATTTCAACGGAGCTTTTTATATTTTTATACATGAACTAAAATCTTCACAAGCACACAAAGCCAAAGCTTATACCAAAGTTTCCAATTTTCTGTTATTTTACGCATCGGCTGTAATCTGTATGTACACAACCAAAGCCAGAGTTTCCAATTACTCATGAGCACTGTTTATAGCCTATGTATATATAGGCTGCGGCAGTTCAATTGTTCCAACAATTTGAACTCACCCAAGTGTGGTGTTTCTCCGTCCCTCCCACCTGCAGGCTACGACAGCCCGGGCTCGGTGCTGATCTCTCCGGTCCCGCACCAGATGATGTCCTACATGAACATGGGCAGCCTGTCGCGGACCGAACTGCAACTCCTCAACCAGCTGCACTGCCGCAGGAAGCGGCGGCACCGCACCATCTTCACCGACGAGCAGCTGGAGGCTCTGGAGGGCCTCTTCCAGGAGACCAAGTACCCCGACGTCGGTACCCGGGAGCAGCTAGCCCGCAAAGTCCACCTCCGGGAGGAGAAGGTCGAGGTCAGAGCCGCTTTTTTTATAGACTTCTCACACAGTGCAGCTTCCTCCTGCTATTTTTAACCACTCACTCCACTGATTGAGGCAAAACTATATTAAAATTTCTCTACTTTGTAAATAAGTCATTATTTGATTAGTAGAAACTAAAGGAAAAACACCACATTTCACCTGAATTAGTAGATCTAATTTACATCTGAGTTCTAGTGGACATTATTATTATGATTATGCCTGTTGTTGTTGTTGACCTATGGACATTTTAGCACATACACCTAGGCCTATATCATTTTTAATGATCATTTTTAGTATTTTTGTCTTCGATAATTCAACGGCCTTTCAAATAAAATAAAAAACTCAACACTTTAATATCTCAATTACTATAAAATAAATACATATTTAGATAAATATAACACAGTAAGTTTAACTAACGAATAGGCCACATATTATAGTGGTAGCTTTGTTTTCTGTGGCGTTACAGTTTGGATTATTTTTTTTAACTTACTACTGTCATAAACACCATGAACGCCCTTTCTTATTAATTCAGATATTTTATCTGAAAACCACACAAGATATGAAGCAGCTGAATTTTAAAAATGAAATCACAAAATGTAACAGAATATTAGGCGTTGATGTTATTTTTTTGCGCGAGAATTAAAAGTCGTCCGGCGATGACGTCACGGTTCTCGCTGCACATATCAAATGAATTCTTTTTCATTAGTTTGTAAATAAAGACATTACATTTGCAAATAGAGAAATGGCGCGCTGTAGGGAGGAGAGGAAACAAATATGAACAGAAACATTTCAACAAGCACTATTTCTTATATTTGAACAACACTGTATACAAAGAGGAGACATGCAGAGAAAGAAAGAAAAAAAGAACAAAAAAAACATTGTAGAGCGTCATGAAACACGTACTACGTGTTTAGTGAATTTCTGAATTAAAGCAAAAGCTCGTGGGGAAGATGTGGCTTTACCCCCCACGTGACTAAATGTGTTGATATGTAGTAAGTGCCATGACTGAACAGCTGTCCCGCTCTATTCGTTTAAACCGGGATAACTGTGATTTACTAGAAAAAAAAAACGTAGGTATTAAAATTGTGCTTTTTTATCATGTAGGTTTGGTTCAAAAACAGACGCGCGAAGTGGAGGAGGCAGAAAAGGTCTTCATCAGAGGAATCAGAGAACTCTCAGAAATGGAACAAAACGACCAAAGAGTCCGCGGAGAAAACCGAGGAGAGTAAAAGCGAGGTGGACTCAGACAGCTGATAAAAGCGACCTAACACGGCCACATGTGTGTGTACATATAGTGGACTCGGTGTGATGAGACGTGTTGCCATGTTGCACAGTTGTACATATCTACATTTTATTATTGATTCTGTGTCCGTTATTTATATTTAATTTAAGTTGTTTTGTAATGTTACGCACGCCAGGGGACGTGATGCCCGCTGGATTGACTGACATGTCTGAATATATCGTAATGCTATATGTGACATTTTTATGAATATTAAATGTTGTAATTCTGGTATAACATTATTGATCGCGCTCAGCCAGCTGCAGGGGAACATGTGGAGTCTGTACAAACATTCAGGCTGAGCTGTGGAGGAATATGCCGACTTTTTATGTTATTTTATTTTGCAAAAATAAGAAAACCTACTTAAAAGTACAACGAGTATACATTAAAATATAAAGTAAACATCTTCAACATGTTGTCTGAGTTCATTTTTTCTTGGAGGTGGAGATGTTATGGTGTTGTTATTTGGTTTTTAAGTAACTTTGAAATAGATTTGACTTCAAATCAAGGAGGACAGACAAACGGACATTATTTTTTACTGAGCTGCCCTCCTTTAAAATTTTTAGAAATAAAGAATAACTTTAAGGCGCGTGATTTTTAAAAGGCAGCTCGTAATTTTAACATTTGAATCGAAATAAAAGAGAAGTTCCCAGCAGACTGCAGGGAAACTGAAGGCTTTCACACTGAGTTTCTTACTCAGTAAAGGCTGCTTCTAACCCAGCAACACGGCGGAGGCCAAATCCTTTCATTTATAAAAACTAGAAAATGTTGGACATTTTAGAGGCTGATTCCATCATGTTTAGACTTTTAGACCAAAAATAAAAACAAAACAAAACAAAAAAAAAAGGATTCAGCATTTTCTAACCAAAATGTTGTTCCGGCGTTGAAGAACAGCGTTCAGAGAACGAAGACAATACAGAACGTATATAAACAACAATTAATTACGTAAAATACAAACAAGATGAACAAATAATAATTATTTTTGGTGTCTGGGTGGAATGATTTATGACCTCATTTTTTTTAGAACTGAAGATTATTTTCATTAATTTGTTGATTATAATTCAAATTACTTTATTTAATGTGTGAAACGGAATAAATAATAATGTCAAATGCCCATCACCACCAGTGGCCAACAGTGAGAGTCTTTAAACTGCTTATTTAGTCTAAAAATCAGCCAAAACATCTCGGGTATGACAGTTCCTCACACCGTAGAGCTGTTTTGGTATTATTAACAAAGCTGTTTTAATTACCAAATCACTAATTGACATTGACTCATTTTCTGTGGACAGACAAACAGATAAATTGGCTACAAAGGATTTAGTGTTTATCACCAGTGTATTCATTGTCATTTAAACTATATTGACCAGTTCTGTCTTTTTAAAACCAAATCAAACTTCATAATTTACCCCTTAAGTATCTGTAAAATCACCATTCAGAATTAACCGTATCAGAAAATGATTTTCTGCTTTTTGTTCCTCATAATACCCTATCCTCATACAACCTGCATCACTTTTTCATTTTTGCAGTGAAGCTGCTATAGCTGATATTTCACAGAGTTTTAGGGTTTATATGTTTAACCATTTGCATGCCAAGGCAAATGAGGAGAATTCAATATTTCCTCCAGTTTGTTATTTCTGTCAGTGTGGAAGAGGAGACTTTAGAGCATAACATGAAGCTACATTGAAAGCCACAATATTAGAATTCCTTGAAGGCTAATACAAATTCAGGTACTACCTTTACACATTTTGGTGGATAATTCCAGTTGTACCATACAGCAGGGACATGTGTGGATGTAGTAAAAGCCTTTAAAATCAGCACATCGTTCTGCCAGTTACAGTATCTGTAGTATCATTGTGCTCTTAAAACCAAAATAAAGTGACCTGATGATCAAATTCTACCACACCACCAATTTCAACACTTCTCTATGGGTGGAGTTTCAGTTCACACAGAAGTCCTAAAACCTTCATGATGGCTGCACATGACAAAATAAATCATACAAAAGCAACAAAGGCTTTAACACATGTTTAACAAAATTTCCACAAATGAGAGAAATGTCTTCACCACATTACTTAGCCTGCAATGTAGGTGGAAATAGGGGTATAATATGAAAATGGCAAACAATAAACAGAAGGGACAAAGACATTATCAGAGGTTAGTGCATATATTGTGTGTGTGTATGTGTTACATCAGCAGCAGTTTGGGTCAGGGTGGTCCTGTCACCAGTGGTCAGGAAACACTCAGATACAGTTCTGAGTAAATAAATAAATAAGTTCACTCATGTTTGTGTAGATCCAGTCCATATAGCTGTAGGAGGGCTTTTTGAGTAATGACTGAATTTCGCAAGTGTTGAAAACTGTCAAGTACTGAGATTTGGCACCAAATACTTGGTCAGATTTGTGTTCTTATTAACTCATTCTGTGATCAGATATTTCCTGATTGAAATCAGAATTTGATACAGTATTATATTTCTGCAGTGCTCTTGTACATCTGTTTGTGTTAACCCCGTCAGACCTGGATTTATCCACTCTTAAGAATTATATTTTCCACTTTTTTCTCTCCTGTCTCCATTGTAGAAATGTTCTCAAGATGATAATGGATCTTCCCATTAATGGCAGTTTTAACCATGTACATGTTAACTATACACACGGGGAGGCCTACAGTGTGGTGGATTATGTTATTTTGAAAAAACTAAATGATTGAAGAAGTCATTTTAGCAGTTTCTCTGTTTTTTATTATTAGCAGTTTGTCTCTATGTTTGTATTTTATTTTGCAGCCATCAGCCATTTTAAGGCCAATACATGTTCTGATATCCTCCAAACAGATTTTACTGGCCTCTTACTAACTTTTCTGGACCTTTCAATAACATCTAATGGTCTTCATCAGCAGATAGAGTTGCAGGGTTTACAGGGTTTGTTAGCTTCATCAGTTGTTAATAAATGATTTACAGTTATAAGCCATGAATAAGGATGACTTTCAGTTGGCAGGTTGTGAAAATCTCTCTGATTGGTTTATATTCTCCTCTATTATGACACTTGCTTATAAATGTTAATGAGTTAATAATGAAGTGTTCTTTTTTTTATTTATTATTTTTATTATTCATTTATTTGGTTGTTTTTGTTAAACTACTGTTTTCAAGGTCAAGAATGAACTTTCATACTTAATACTAAATGTATTAGACATGTTTGCTATTGGCCTATGACTAATGACTCTGGCAGCTGTATAGTCTACAAGTGAAATATTATGGAAAACTTATACAAGCTGAAATGATCATTTGGATGTCCATTAGACCTGATGGCCATTGGGATGGACATTCAATTTTGAATGTATGTTCAGCATGTTCACGATATTGAAGTAATATGCAAATTAACTTTTGATATGATTAATTTATGGAGTTCAAGAATGTCAGGTCTGCATGTGTGGAAATCAACAGTTAAAAAGGTGAAAATGTGCCAAAGTCAAAAACAATGCTTTTTGATGAGCTAAATCCAATATTTGATGCCTATAACAACGGACGCTGGGTCTGAGGTTGTTCATACACTGATCCATTTTAAAGTTCAGCTTTTTAGGTTTATCCTCAGCAATGCATTGAGAAAAGTTGATGACCTCTGTTCTCGTGTGATCGCTGAGGCTGCTGCACTGTGAATCATAGCACAGCGGTGAGCAGTGTGAGCAGCAGTTGTAACTCTTCCTTCAGTGCATTTGTTCTTGATTATAAACAATGTTTTAATACGGCAGTGGTGCAGACATGCAGCCTGACAGCTCAGCTTCTAACCAGAGCTGACTGCACAGCACACTCTGCAGCCCACACTGCTAACCAGAGGTGGACCCAGCAAATATTGTGCCACAGCTCATCTTTTGCCAAAATGAAAAGGGCTACAAGAGCCATGTCTATAATCTGCCCACACTGTAGCTATATTGAAATGTATTGATCATTTATGTGAAAGAGCTGCATTTCCAATAAAACATATGTGTATTATTTTCTGAGGACTTGAGTATAAATCATGTTCTCTAAAGGACATGGAGGGGTGGGTGGGGAGTGAAGGGCCAAATGTCATTTCGGGTTCTTCAACCAGACAAAAAAATAAACAAGCAAAAAAAAAAAAGTAGCCTTTTGTATGCTATCCTCGACTCAACATAAATGCACCCTCTTCTACTTCTACTAGAGTTCATTTCTCCAAGATGATTGCAGAGAGTAACATTAGTCCTAGATTACTGTTCACAACTATAAACCGGTGTTGCTCAATCCTCAATCCTGACATCCTGAACCAAATATCTTCCACTAGATGTGAGGAATTTGCAGTATTCTTCAACAACAAAATTACCTCCATAAGAGCAGCTGTTGTAATAAATGCTGATTACAACATCATTCGACCTAGCAAAATTGCAAACATGTCCCAATTCACCACTATTTCTACTGAGGAATTATGTAAACTTGTGAATGAAAGTAAATCTTCTCTGTGCTGTCTTGACCCAGTCCCCACTACATTTTTTAAGAATTGTTTTACCTGTGTGCTTCGTCTCTTGAAACTGTATGTTTTCCAGAATCCCTCAAAATTGCAGCTACAAAACCCTTGTTAAAAAAACCAAACTTAGATACTGATGTCTTAAATAACTATAGGCCTATATCAAATCTCCCATTTTTAAGTAAGATACTGGAAAGGGTTGTTGTTAACCCAATTACAGATTTCCTTAACAAAAATAATATTTTAGAAAAGTTTCAGTCAGGGTTCAGGGCAAATCACAGCACTGAGACACCCCTCACCAAAGATGTCAGTGATCTCAGGATTAGCACTGATGCCAACAAAGTTCTAGTTATGTTAGATGTAAGTGCTGCCTTTAATACCATTGATCACAATATTCTTATTGAGTGCTTTGAGAATTAGGTTGACCTCTCTGGGAGTGTTTTAAATTGGTTCTGCTCTTACATATCAGGGAGAAAGTTTTTTGTCATTATGGGAGATCATGTATCAAGGACATAAGAGTTACCTTTGGGTGTTGCTCAGGGAAGCTGCCTTGATCCTCTGCTTTATTCATTGTACATGCTTGCTTTAGGTGATATTATCAGAGAACATAAGCTTAAATTCCACAGCTATGCTGATGACACACAACTGTGTATTTCATTGGACCCAAGCGATGTACTCTTTGCCATTTAACGACTGGTCTGGCTGCAGTAAACAAATGGATGCAGACCAACTTTCTTAAATTAAATGGTGAAAAAACAGAAATTTTATTAGTTGGTCCGCAAACAAAAGGAGAGATAGTTCTCGCCAAAATTGGCAGTTTGGCTCCACAGGTTAAAACAGAAGCATTATCCTAGACTCAGACTTAAATTTTAAATCTCTTTAAATTAAAGAGTATGGTCTAGACCAGCTGTATGTGAAAAGTACCCTGAGATAACCCTGTTCTGATTTGGTGCCATATAAATAAAATTGATTTAAAAAAAAATCTCACATTAAGTGGGTGACCAAAGCAGCTTTCTTTCATTTAATAAATATTGCAAAGGTACGGCCGGTCCCATCCAAACAAGATGGTGAAAAACTTGTTCAGGCGATTATTTCAAGCAGATCAGACTACTGTAATACTCTTTACACCAGTCTTCCAAAATAATCCAATGATAAACTACAATTAATTTAGAACTCTGCTGCCAGGCTTTTAACTAGAACAAGAAAGAGAGAACATATCACCCCAGTTTTAGCTAACCTGCACTGGCTCCCAGGGCTTTTAATGGTTTGGGCCTACATTACTAATTCTCTGTTGCCTTATAATCCTTCACACCCTCTTAGGTCCTCCACTGCCTGTTGTTTAAATACAAACTATCACACAAATAAGAAAATTGGCAGCTCAGCCTTTTTTAACAACAGTATGCACCAAACTATGGAATTCTCTGCCAAAGGATATAAGACATGCAAGCTCTGTGAACATTTTTAAACCACAATTGAAAACTTATTTATTCAACATTGCTTTTTACTAACTCTTCTTACCTTTTACATATTTTATTGTTCTTATGCCTTTCTTTGTTTTATTTCTATCTTTCACATATTCTATTGTCCTTAGCATAGCTTCTTTTGTTTTTTATTCATTTGATTGCTTGGTTTTATCGTGCAGTATTTGCACTTGTTTTAATTTGCCTGTTTTTATTTATTGTCTTGTTTCTTCACTTTATTGTAAAGCCCTTTGAGCTATACCCCCTGTATGAAAAGTGCATAAATAAAGTTTATTATTATTATTATTATTATTATTACTTGCAGAAAGCGAGATATTTTTTGAGTCCTGAGTATGTCAGGCTGCATATTATGCTGTTAACAAAGCATAATATTGCTGTGAGTGCAAGGTAACATTCAACAGTTCTTCATATTACATACAGTGCTGTGCAAAAGTTTCAGGCACTAAAAGTAAAGTGAGGATGCTTTAAAAAATAATGCTATAAATAGTTTTTATTTATCAATTAACTTCATACAAAGTTCAGTAAACAGAAGGAACCTAAATGAAATCAATATTTAGTGTAAGCATGCTTTGCATTTAAAACAGCAGCAGTTCTCCTCGGTACACCTGCACACAGTTTTTCAGGTACTTGGCAGGTCGGTTGTTCCTGCATCTTGGAGAAGTTGCCACAGTTCTTCTGTGGATTTAGGCGTCTCAGCTGCTTCTGTCTCTTCATGTGATCCCAGACTGACTCCATGATGTTGAGATCAGGGCTCTGTGGGGGCCGAACCATCTGTTGCAGGACTTGTTCTTCTTGTTGCTGAAGATAGTTCTTTATGACTCCGGCTGTGTGTTTGGGCTTGTTGTTGTCATGCTGCAGAATAAATCTGGGACCGATCAGATGCCTCCTTGATGGTGTTGCATTAGGATTAAGAATCTAAACATCTAAAGTGCCTAAAACTTTTGCACAGTACTGTACATATACATCTATATGTTTTTATATATACAATCAATATGGACGTGTTACATTTCAAAACCTTGAAGTTTAGCTTTTACATAGATTGTACTACACTGTACAATATTGAATGAACTAATATACTTTAGGCTTACATTCATGTGTTGATAAGTGTCCAATAGGGGCTCAGAGCACGTTTTTTCTCTTTAGGGTTAATACAGTCATGGTAAGAAGATAGCTCCACTGTGCCGAAGATTTCTGTCAGCTGTTATCACTGAACTAGAGTACAAATCCCCAGATTTTCATGTTTAATTATGACTAATATGCTCATTTGACATTTTGTACTTGTTGGGATTTTATGAACACACAACAATCTTTGCCAATATTCAATTCAAATAGGTTAATTTTAATTCCAAAAAACAGGACTGTGAAACTTATATTATATACCATACTCACAATATTTTCACCTCCATTATATCAGCACAAAACAACACTGACATACTCACACTATTTTCACATGCACATGGATGGACACACTACTAAAGCCAGCGTTATTGTTCTTATATTCAACAGTATACAACTAGTTATATTTGAATATTGCTGCCACCTTCTGTTGAATGCCTCTATTCCACCAGGAAGACTGAAAAACTTGAAAAAGAAAAAACAATGGAGACTTCACATAGTGTGTGTGTGGACAGAGGAGACAGAACCATTTGTTACTGCACAACATAAATGGCTTATTTGGTGGGAAGCAGCAGTGAAATACCACTATTCATGAGTCACTGAGTTTCATATTATTACAATCTGTTGAAAGTATTTGTGTTGCACTAGTTGATGGAAATTCACAGTGATTTTAATTTACTTTAGAAAACTGAAATTTCCTTAACATTTGTGTGACATCTGCAAGAAAACAACCCTGTCTCTTAAAAATGTTTATATAAGACTAATTTGCAGCAGCAAACATGTTTTGAAAGAAGTGTATTTGCCGTCCAGATTATGTTTTCTATCAGTGTAATGAGGAAACATTTTAATGAATGATCTGCATACAATATCAGCTCCTGCAACTGAAGCACGATTCATGTTTTTATGGTTATGTCAAACACTTGGTTAAAAAGACAACACTGATTTAAGTATGGGACAGATTATATTTACTTTTTCAATATTTAACCAAAACAATTTTTCCTAAAACTTAATTAAGTGTTTTAGTCAGCTAAACCTAAATATAAGTCTTGCTGTTTGTACACCCAGCATCCATCCCAACCTCCACTGTGAAGAATTATTGAATTCCAGGACTGGAGAAATGTTACCACTTTACAATTATGTTTCCTCCCAAACTTATTTACCAAAACTACTTAGCAGTATATAAACTTATTTTTTTAGGACATAGGTACAGATCACCCTCATGCTGGGCTACATCTTAATGTGTGCTGATCCTAGATCTGCCCCTGGAGGAAACAGATACAAGTTAAACAGGAGTATGGAACACTGCAGCAAAATGGAGCTGAGAATTTTTGCTTTGCATTTATTAATGGAAGCTCATATGTTTTTAGAAAATGGAAATTTGCTTAAAATTTGTGTAATATTTGCATGAAAACATATTGTTCTTTTTTTCTCCACAAAATGAGTATAACCGGTGCTTTTAGATTCCTCAGTTTGGCTTAAGACTGCAATCTTTTCTGATCCTACAAATTCCCCTGAAAATGAGCAAGACAGCATATCTATAGTCTTCTTCAACATATTATCATTATTTAACCTAAATCACAAATTTTATGACAAAATTAGATTTCCCAACCCTTCTGGGCTGAAGCCAGAATGTTTGCTCAGGCTAGAAATGCTCCTACTCTCTGAGTAGAGGGATGGTTTTGTGGCTCTAAAAGGTCAAATCCTTTTTTTCAAATCATTGGAAACTGCAGCAAAATGCATAAGAATACTTGTATTGCACTTTATAGAAACACACTGACTCACAATGAAAATTTGCTTTAAATTTGTGGAATAGTTGTACAAAAACATACCTATAGTCAAAAATCAATTAAATCAAATGTCACAAATTTCATCTTAAAATGAGTATAAAAGGTGCTCTGAGACACTGTGATTCCCCAAATATTCTCTCTTGCTATGGCGCTAATGTCTGCTGGTCATAGAAACGCCCCTAGGGATGGGAGTTACACAGGTATATGGATTTTGCAGATAAAAATGTAATATTCCTCTTTCAGAAAAAAAGCCTAACATTTGTATGTCTGAAATAGTATACTTATATAGTATATAGTATACTTATAGTACATTAATTTCTATACTACTACTACTACTACTACTACTACTAAGTTTATAATGACTATACTACAAGTATAGTATACTTGTAGTATAGTCATTTCCAACATAGCTGAGTTATTTGAATTAAGTCTAACATTTTTTAGTCTAACATTTTATGTGCCAAACTGAAATGTGCAGTTTGGCAGACATTGAGGTTTCTGCTTGTGGGGGGTGCACCTGGGCCCCGTCTGGGCTGAGGCCCTAATGTTTGCGGATCACACCCCGGACAGCAGAGATTAAAGTTCGATATGGATTTTGGCAGTGCAAAAGATTACCTCCACTTTTTAACACTGCAGCAAAATGGACCTGCAGTTATAAAAAAGTCAAAATGTATATGCACAGATTTTCCATCTCTAAATCAATTAAAGCAAGATGGATTTACATTCACATTTGTATACTAAATTGTATGAGCGATATTGATCAATCTATCAATCTATCGCTGTGTGTTAATTAATCTTGAATTGTCTAATCAAAGGGGAAATTATCACCTTGCTTTCTCCTAGTTATGCTTGGATCAGGACGAAAGTCATGCAACTGCAGGCTTCTAATGTGACTTTTGAAAAACAGATTAGAGCCGAGGCCAGATCAGGCTCTCCAAGATTTGGCACCAACACAATCCATGAAAACACACCATCCCTAATAATTCCTTGTATGTACAGCGGTGATTTATTAAGTGCTTCACTGCACAGCACCAGTGAGATCCACAAAGCCCACAGCCAGAGTCATTAATCTTTTTTTTCAGCAGCAGTAATTTTCTATTTCACAAATTTAATGCAACTCAGGTTTTTTTCAAAAACCATTATTTCTTTGACCTTTTTATGCACAGTTCCCAGCACTTGGAAAAACAAAGGTGGAGTCCAAGAAAAATTAGGTATTGAGTTAACTTTCAGAGTAGATAAATCTTTGCTCCTTTTGCAAGCATTTTGAAAAAAAAAGGCATTTTTTCATTTTTTTCTTCTTTCTGTGCGACATTCAGTGGGCGAGCTGCTCTTACGTAAGCCCAGCTGATGATGCAGAGATCTGATTTATTTACTCTTTTCTACCAAAATACCTCCACTTCTAACAGTATCAGACCCCGTGCATGTGTGCACGGTGGGCGGGTGGATGTCTCTGAATGATGCTGTTAGTGTTTGGGAGTCTGGAGAGTTTTAGCAGTCATGGATTTGGCGGCTGGACTGACAGCTCTTGGGTGGATTCCCTGCTCTAAAGATAGACAGGGGTGTTGGCTGCTCTGTGGTCCGCTTCCAGAAACATTTCAGAAAATGGCCTCCCTCATCACGGCCGGCTCAGCTACTCATAAACGAAAGCTAAGACAAATAATGCATATTTTTACAAAATGTAAACTTCCTCCTATATTATTACCATATTTCACTGGGATGACATGTGGTTTGGAGTTTGTTTTTGTTTTTGTCCACGACTATCTTTTTGGCCTCTGGATCTTTCCAGAGAGCCCAAGCCTTGAGGCCAGATTAGGGCTGGATGGATACACCAATATGCATAAAGCCACGTACAAATACACGCTGCAGAGTAGTACCACAGCCATTTAAATACCCAACATGTGGCTGCAGTATAAGGAGCTACATATTAACTGCCTAACCACCTCTGCCATGGTGATTTATTGGATTAAAATGCTAAATTACTGTATTTATCTGACCATTTTACACAAAAGCTGACAGTATGTGAGAGGTACGGGAGTTTTACAGCTCATCTTTGAAAACATTATCCTTATTCTGAGCTGTAATCTTAATCAATAAAGCTTATCAGTATACCCTAAGCCTGATTACAAAATATATGTCTTTCTTAATTAATTGGGATGAAAAATAAGCTGTATTCCTGATTCTCACAAATCTCTTGGATTATGGTTTGATAATAAACCAGTGACATTTTAGATGTGCTCGCTTTCAGTTTGACCTCCAGATAAAGGGGTTTAGATCATCTGGATAAACTGTTGGCTTGTTTACAACTTGTCTGATTTTCAGACTTGTGCTCATGTTTCTTGACCTGTTGGACTTTGTTTTAGCAGTGTCAGCATGTTCCAAGATCTTGGGAATTACTTTGGTGAGTACAATGTTATCATAACTGATAGAAATGAAACTAAGAAACTATGGAAATTAGACCTAAGTTACAGGAAGAACTCAAGTCTATGATGTCAAAGTGGCTTTATCAGAACCTAAAGATATTACATGTGGGGTTCTGCAAGTGGCAGTGAAATGCAAGCTCTTGTTGTATGCTGATGATTCTGCATTACTGGTATCTGTGAATGATGTCAAGGAGATTCAGAACACTCTTATTAATGAATTAGAAAATGTAAGAGAGTGGCCCATACATAACAAATTTTCAATACATTTGGATAAAAACAAGTCAATGTTTGGATGTAAGAAGAGGCTGTCAATAACAAACAGAGTGAAAGTCTTTTGTAATGGAACTGAAATTGTATCTGCGACATGTTTCTCATATTCAGGAATAATATTGGACCAGTCACTCTCCTGTAAATGTGTTGCTGCTAAAACATTATCTAAGTGTGCCAGCAAACTCAAGTTCCTGTTTTTTTTCTGTTAAGAAACTTCCTGTGCCATCATTAATACAGTGTCATCAGCTGCATTATATGTACAATATTATCAATGTGTGTGCTCCTCAATACTTGTGTTCACAGATAACAATGGTCCATACCTATTGCTATAAATCCAGGGCCAGTATGTGATCATGTAAAGTCCCTCAAGTTAATAATGGAGCCAAAAGCTCCTTTTTGTATTTTGCTGCCATGTTGTGGAACAGCCCTCTCTTACACATCCAATTTTTCAAAATGAAAGGGGCTTACAGAAGTCAGGTTATAGACTTATAATGATTTATAATGAAATCCTCAATGGCATTTTTTCTTTAGCCATCAAATTGTCCTTGTTGTAATAAGGTGTTGTTGATGTAGGCATTATTATTTTTTATTTAAATTGTGGTGATTTGTTTTTGGATTTCAGGATTTTATTATTTAATTTTATATTGAGAGTCTTGTGCTTCCTTATGTTTCTTTGTCTTTTAATGTCTTGGGACCATGTTGGAAATAAGTGTTTTCACTGTAACATGTTATCCCTTGGATTTTGTTGTTGTGTCTGTAATCCATAAATAAATTATATCATATCAAGTTGTCATGAACTGAAGTTCCCCTCAGCTCTACAGAGCATTTTAGCATCTTTCAGCTAATTGTTTTGGTTTTCAAATGTATTGCATGGTTCAGTCTCACCTCTTGGACCTGGTTTCCCGCAGCAGCAACAGCAGCAACAGCAGCAGCAGCAGCAGCAGCAGCAGCAGCAGCTGTTCAGTGAAAAGTTTCTGATAAACCCACTGTACACTTCCTGTTCAGTACCAAATAGCTGACAGACAAAGTTAGCAACTAGCTGGTGAACATAGTGGAGCATTTAGCAGCTAAGGAGCCAGATTTGTTTGATATATTAGGAGACCAAACCTGAGCGAAAATGAGAATAATATGAGACTTACATTCATCAGATGGACACAAACTTGATTACAAATGAATGCAAATGTTATTCTAGGTTATTCTAGGCTAATGCTCTTCTGAGTGTGTAAATATGAAACTGTTAAACTAACATGTTCACCATAACAACTTTATAAGGTGATAGTATGTCAGATGTTGTGTTTACAGCTTGTTTCTTAATTTTGTTCAATCCACTTGGAAGATTTGATCTTCTTTGTGTTTTATGTGAAATGTGTAAAGTGTGTTTTATGTATTTTAATCACTCTATCCTTATATCTTTTGTAAGAGATATCTCCAGAGATTTTGTAGTTAAAGGAAGGATGAAGAAATGTACATACACAGTAAATTGAAGCCAAGTTTGTACAAGCACACCCCCACACAAACACACAGCATATTCAGCAGCATGACAGCACTGCCCTCGTTTTACAAATACCTAAGTGTAAGGATCCTTTTATTGGCCGAGTTAGCGCCCGCGAAAGCTCTTAACTACTGTAATGTTCTTTCTGACCAGCCGTGTAATTACACTGCCTGTCACCACACAAATCACAGCACACCCGTCATCTGCTGACTTCAATTAGCCATCTCCCCTCCCCCCGGCACCCCCACCCGGCTGGCTTAAAACCACCAAGGAGCCTTAAATCTGAGGAGCTATAGTGCGGGTCAAAGCCACGGGCTGCCAGCGTTCACCGATCTCCAAGGCGGAGGAGGTGATCATAAAGCCCCTGACAACCCTGTGCTGAGCCGCCCTCCAGGGGACAAGACCTGCACTGTAAAAAGTAACAAGGCACTCCAACATCAAAACACAACACTAAAAAAGAAAGGTCCATCTTAAATTTATTTTTGCATGTTGTAGACAACAGTACTTACTGTATGAATACTTTCCATTACTATATACTGTAATTTCTGTGTGGTATGAAAACTAATTTGCAGGAGTTTGAAGCTTGCTTGAATTAGGTAATCCATCACTGTGAGTATCATGTATGCTTTTACTGTTGTCAAAGTAACATTATTGTTGGCAGTGCACATTTATTCAAAAAAGTCTGCACTGCTTTACCACACATAGCTTTGTTGGGGATAAACTCATTAACTGTAATATATTAAGGTGTTTTTAATTGATTACCTGTATGTTTAAAGAGCTTTTCAAAGGGATAAAAAAACCTTATAATTGATCAAATAACGTGAAAGCCCACCCTTAATTTATAACATTAATGGGATATCATTTTTTAATGAAGGTGGAATTTCAGGGATTGCTTTCATGCCATTTGGTGAATTTTAAGGTTTTTTTTTACCGCTTAAAACAGATTTGGGATGAACCCCTAAATTTGCACCTTAATTGAAAAGTTATTTTATGGTACATACTAAGGGGTGTCTGTCAGTTGTCATTACACAGCGAAATGTGCCAAATGTTGGATGAGCTTTTTTTATGGGAGCCTAGTATTAATGTTAAATTAAGTTTTGACAAGGCCCTGCAGTGGGTATCAGGTCGAGCCGTCATCAATCTACTGAACCCTCTGACAGGTGACATCATTCTCTGGCCCTGATTTAACATACTTTTAAACTGCCTTTGAATCCTCACCTGTCTATAAAATCATCAACTATGATCATCAGCTAACAACATCGCCACCATCACTGGCAGCTGTTTGACCCATCAAACAACAAACAAAACAATCTTTCTCGGCTACCTCACCTTAGCAAGCAAGCATAGACTTCTGTCTAACATCAGCTGACACCATCATCATCAACATGCCAGCCAACAAAAACCAGCTAACAACATGAAACTAACTAGCATGCTGCCTGAGCCACCAAACAAACCACCCAATGCAGAAATACCTTAAAGTGAAATGCTACGAACGTCCACTAGATGCTCCAACTGATGCCCATTGTCACTAACCCTTTGCTTCTCCACATTTTGCCAGGTCTCTTTGCTTTCTTGCATGCCACTGAAAATGGTTTTGCTTGCCCACACTGGCACATGTCACATGTTGCTGACCCTTCCCTCTATGGTGGAAATTTACTGGACTTTTACTTCTATAATCCTGGACACCGGAAATCACCGGAATCCCACTTTACGACTCTAATCTATGTGGGCTAGTGAAAAGCATTCTGGGAATTGTAGGAAAGTATAACAGATGTAGATGGAGCAGATTGATGGAAAAAAGGTCAATTTCACTGCATCACACTAATTCCTAGAATGCAGTTAACCTGACAAACTGATGGTATGTGACAGTGGAAGTGAATAAGGAGGTGACTTGGTTCTATATGCTGCGCTGTGGTTTTATAGTTTGACTTCTATTCTGGAGGTCTTTAAGCCTCGTCTCACTCTGCTAGGGGGGTACAATGTGTTTGCTGTGGTGGGCTCATGCCAAGGCAAACACACATGAATAATCTAGATGAAGTATACCTATCAAAACACGTGTCCGCCTCGCCTGCCCTGCATGGTGTGCACCGCAGACTGGGGTAATTGTGGTTTTTCAATTGGTTGGTGATGGAGAGCGGGGCAAGCGTATACTAGGATGAAGGTCTGACCACTTATTACTGCCTTAGGGTGAAGCTGAGGCTGCAGCCCCAGGGGACGGGGTGTGGTTTGGGGGCGGTGGGGTTATAGGGAGAGTATGTAAGGCATGAGGAGAGAGAGAGCCAGTGAAGGTTAAAATAAGGAGAGAAAGACATTGATTAACAATCAGCAGCCTGAGACATGACATAAAAAGAGCTTTAGACTTTGAACTGTAGCATATGTTAACTCTCTGGCTAATGTCTCACATGGACACAAGTCTTGTATTACACTTGCTGAATGAACTACCAAACAAACATACACTGAAAAGTGCACTGCTATCAGTTTTGAGGCTAGCTATTCAGTTGTAGCACAGTGAACAGCTTAAAAACTAAATTGAAACATCAGCTAGTTTAGATGCTACATGGTATGGTTCTTATTCTTCAATACCACTGCTAACTAAACTACCTGTCCTTGGCTTGTAAGTTACAGTTTACTCCCAATTTGTTTACACTGGTTCTCAGTGCCCCTGCTGGCTCATCTGTCAATTTTGATGTATCTCCAAAGACCTATTATTTCCTTTCAGTAATAAAAAATACAAATTTGAAAATCATTTTGTCACAGATTTTTGGTTATAAAAACGGATGACTTTTGTTTCAGTTGGACTTTAAAACCCTGACCTGGCAAACATTAGAAAGGAATGTTGAACTCTGAGAGAGGACTGTAAGAAATAAGACAACAGGAGGGTGTTCACATTATTCGATCCCCCAATATGAAAATGTTTGAGGAAACAATCAACAAGATGATGAGTTTGCTTGGGAGTAATTAAAGGCCAAATGATTTAGAACCACATTACTATGGTGGAGGATGCCAAACACTGAACACAGGTTTCCGAATGTGACATATTTTGACTGCTAGACAAGAAGTTTGGCAATCAACACACTACACCTTTGAAGGCTGTGGTACAGTAAACTGACCTTTAACAGCAAAGGATACATGTCTGAACACACTAAAAAAACAAACCAGCCTACAATTTTCACACCACTGTTAAACAGCTCTTGTTATATGCATGGAATATATGAATAAATATTAGAATATGTATGATAAAAAGTTGGCCACCACTTTCTAAATTTTACAAAGGGTGTATAAGTTGGCTATATTAATGGTTAATAAATACTTTATTGATGCTTTATAGATCATATACTTTATAAGAACAACCTTTGGGTTGCAAGGTTGTGAAAAATCCCTCCTTCTCTTAACATTAACAGTGACATTTACCATTGCAGATGTGGCTCTTCTGCTTGTTTGCATATTTATCATACTTACAAACTTAGGTGTCTTACTCAAACTAGAATGCTTGTTGTTCTCATACTGTATGCCCACAGCCTGTGATAAACAACATCACGTTCAGAAACTTGATGTATAAAGTTAATGTTTATCAGTAGTTGGCAGCCTCATAGTCACATGGTTCCACAAGGTTTGTTAGTTAGCTATTCTTTGAGTGTAGCCAAGTTTTTCATGAAGATGGTGCAAGAAGAAAGGCAAGGGAGACCTCCGAATTAAGCGTGTTCATCCTCTGGAGAGAATAATTATGCATACAGAATTTTACTTTGATTTTAAATACTGTATGTCATTGAATGTAATTCTGAGTTTTTCACAATCATCAAATATCACTGTTGGTTTTTGAGATATATTTGTCTACACCAAAGTGTTGGAGAGCCAAAGAGGCTGACATCACCACTGGTCCTGCCAACAGCAGGGCAAAAATAAAACTGATACAATATGGTTGGTCAACTTACATATTTCATGACTTTAGATTTATTTTGCGTTACTTTCTTACTAAATGTGATTGAATCTACCCCTAATACTGTGATTCAGTACCATTATCAATATTCAATCAATATTCACAAGTTTTCCCACTCCACTCTGCTTCTCATTTCACTACACTGGGTCCCTGCTGCAGCTTGTATCCAGTTCAAGACCCTGGTGCTGGTCTACAGGGCAGGGAAGGGAACTGCTCCTTCCTACATCCAAGCCATGTCAAACCGTACACTCCTGCGCCACCAACACACTCCTCTGTGTCTGGATGACTGGCTTTTCAGACTGCAGCTTCACACCCCTTGGTAGGACTTAATTATGTTTTATTTCCACAGAATTTTTTTTTTTACTGCAACATCTGGGAGGGCTGCACTTCCAATTTTTGATGACATCTAGCTCTTGTTCCTAAGGAGTTTGAATGCACTTATTATAAGTTGCTTTGGACAAAAGCATCTGCCAAATGAATAAAAAAAAGCTCCACAGAATGAAGAAAACCCTCTAATCAGTGGATTTACTGGGTAAGTTGATGAATGGGGTTATGGCGAGTCGAGGAATCTTGCAACATGGCTGGGCTCTTAGGTTTATGTTTGGGTGTTGGGGGTGAGTGGGGGAGTTGTAGGTGTACATGCCCTGTTGACCTGCAGCGGAACGTTTGCCCCAAGTTCAATTCCACCCTCGGGGGATTTCTGGGTTTTTTGGCTGCTGCTCGCCTCTGTCGGCGACATTATCCAGAAAACATTCACTACAGCACCACCTGAAACTTCCAGCAGGCAGCACATTTATATCACCCTGCAATGTCAACCCATCCTCCCCCACTCGCCTCCACCCAATAGGCAGGGACAGTAGATCACTTGTTTTTGACCCCAGAGTGTCCCCCTTGTCCTCCTCCACTCTGTCTCCTAGTTGCTGAGAGCGAGGAGTAAATAAAACAATGTGTGGATTAATGATCAAGTGATTTGAAGGTTGTGTTCTTCCAAGGGCCAGAGCAAACCGCTCTTTATTTACCCAAAGGATAAATCAAAATTATGGGCTGTATCAACAATAGAACTGTGCTCCCCAGAGGAAAAAAAAAAAAAAGATAGATCATCAGTGGAAAAGAGCATGCTATGAATTACACAAAGTCCCTTCTGTCTAGTTATCTGATAATAGCTGCTCCTTCACACGCAAGAAAATGACAAAATGATTAATTAAGCTTTTCTGTTAAATACTCAGAAACAAGGAAATCCACTGTGGATTATAACACACGGTAAGAAAGTAAGTATAACTTAATATATTAGAGGTGGGGAAAAATCAATGGTCTACAAGTCACAAATAAGTCTCAAGTGTTGGCTGTGAGATCCCGAGTCACATTCTAAGTCAAGACCAATGAGTTTAAAATCCCAAACAGGTCAATATTTGTCTGTGTGAAGTCTAAGTGAACTCATGATTTTTTTTTTTCCCATACCACAATCAACTCAAGCCCCTCGGTTATCTCCATTTAACTAATTACATAAAAGCAATTGGCTGCCCCAGTTAATACTTTTGCAAGCATGTATTTTGTATTTAATATTTGTAATTCATTTAGATGACTTTGTAGAGATTCAATGTGACATTAAATGGTCTTTTTTCTGTTGATCAGTGTCAAAAAAGTCTAATTAAATCTATTGAGACTCGTAAAACAATAAAACATGAAAACTTCTAAGTGGGAGGTGAATACTTTTATAGACACTGTATATTGTCTCATGGTTTTTATCGTCATATTGCCATACCCTATAGCTGACGTAGACTTAATGTACAATACACTGTTCAAGAAATTATTACTGGGTGGAGAGGTGGGGGGTCCCAGAGAAGGCTTCGGCAAGCCCTGCTGTGGTGTTTTTGTCTTCATCTTTGGTACCATGTGGTTGTTGCTGTGGTGTCCATATTTGCTGGGTTGCATTTCTCTTCTTTATCTGGTGTGAGTTTCTGTGAGAGACACTCTTATATGCAAAAAAGGGAAAAATACATTCTGCTAACTCCCCCAGAGAATTTATCACATTTTCTGTCTTTGTCTTCAACACTCTTATCAAAAAATAGGAAATATATCAGGACTTTCACAACGATTATCAGAAAGAAAGGCGTGTACTTGTGGATTCCCTATATATAGTGTTGAGGGCAGTGCTCAGTGTTTTCTGTCTTTCAACATGTATGTCTTATACAGCTTCCCCTGGAGCTGCTGCTTCACCCAGGAACAGCTGCATCTGCTTATGGCTGACATGCAGGGAGTAGATCCTAATTGACTGTTGCATTAGATTTGCTTGTCAGGCTGCCAGCTCCTGCTTTAAACAGCCAGTGGGTTGTTGTACGCTGCTGAGGAGAGGACGGTGTGCATGTAGTGAGAGATGGGTTAAAGTGTAAACCTTTTGCAGAAATGTGTCTACGCAGACTACTTCTGCCCTCTTGTGGAAAAAAGCTATAGTACAGTAAAGTACTAAGTAAACTATGTGCTCATCTTCTTTTACTATGGTATGTTAAGTAGACAGAGGGGACAGTAACTAATGTTTCTGTTGTACCACAGTAGAAAATAACTGTAATATACAGTCATTTATGTAATGGCGTTCTGGAGCAGGACCAGTGACTCAACGATTACTCAGCCAATCACTGCCTTCCTCTCAGACTGATCAGGGTGAATGAGTTTTCCCACAATAGACAGTATACACTGATATATCCATTAGTAATGGAAAAACTGGAATCATCTGAGAGCATCACAATCTGCTGACAGCTTCAAAATATAATCTGAAGACATACATTTATAGCATAGCATTTAGTATACAATGACGCACACCAGACCAACTTTAAAGGGTCAGTTCACCCAGCCCCAAATTGGAGGAAGGGTTTAGGAATTGCAGCTCTTTAATATGTAGCCCCCTCTTTTTCAAGGGACCAAAAGTAATTGGACAATTGACTCAAAAGCTGTTTCATGGACAGGTATGGGCTCTTCCTTCATTATTTCATCATCAATTAAAGGTCTAGTGTGTACAATTTAGTGGCACCTAGCAGAACGGACTTGGCAGAAATGGAATATAATATTCATAAGTATGTTTTAATTAGTGTATAATTACCTGAAAATAATAATCGTAGATTCTCCTACACACTTGGAAAAGTAGGGGGTAATCAGTTTGTTTCAATCTGCAATCTCACCGTTAGATGCCACTAAATCCTACACACTGGACTGGAGTTGATTCCAGGTGTGGCATTTGCATTGGGAAGCTGTTGCTGTGAACCCACAACATGCGGTCAAAGGAGCTCTTAATGCAAGTGAAACAGGCCATCCTTAGGCTGCAAAAAAAAAAAATCAATCGGAGATATCATGAGAACATTAGGAGTGGCCAAAGTTTGTTACATTTTGAGAAAAAAAAAGGACGCGCTCGTGAACTCAGCAACACAAAAGGCCTGGACATCCACGGAAGACAACAATGGTGGATGACCACAGGATCCTTTTCATGGTAAAGAAAAGCCCTTCACTACATCCAGTCAAGTGATGATCACTCTCCAGGAGGTAGGCATATCATTATCCAAGCTTATTACACAGTTTTGTTGAATATTCAATTCTGATTGGTCAATAACAGCATTCTACGGTCTGTTATTTCTGAATAGCAGACTGCTGCTAACCATTGCTATGGGCACAGTTCTGATCATAGACTCATCATTTTTAAATCAATAAAACCATTTTTGAATCAATATTTTGTGTCAAATTATTGATTTCTTTAGTAAATAGCTATGTAATAATAGGTCTACATGGACTTCTCTGCTTCGCATCAGGGTCCTGTGCCAGAAGTAGTGTGTACTTTATTAAACAAGGTGTGTGGAGGTATGGGTGGGGGATGGGGATGTAGCATATCTGACTTTCATGCAGGAGATGGGAGATCATGTCCCACAGTCCTTGGCATAAGCATTGGGCGTAAAAAATGTCACTGAATGTAGTTTGGGCTTTTGCAGAATGATCTGTTGATAGATTTGCAGCTTTAGATAGGAAGTCCCTCAGTTGTAGGCTACGCCAGAAATCATTATTTTAGAGTGAAACCATTGTTTCAAACCATCAAAACGTTTGAGAACACTTCTCGAACTGATGTAATATGTGTGATGCTCCCAATATACAGTACCATTCTTTCCAATAAATGTGTTTCTTCCCATTTTTGTTTTGGTGTTGTACTACAATTAGGTGAATGTAATCAGAAATAGAAAATACTTTTTTCATATAGTATAATTTGTATCATATGATTTGTGAAAGACATGATTGGATTTTCAATTCTGAACAACTGCACTCAGTGGATAATTGAGTTCCTACTCTATAACCCATGTTGGTCTGTCCATTCTTTCTGTGAGAAGTAAGCCTACCGTGGTATCTTCATATATGATAATGATGCAAGATCAAAGGCCAGGTCATCAACATTATTAGGATTGCTATTTTTGAGCCACGGCAAATGAAATACAAGTCATTGATCTCCAACATCTCAAAACTGTTCCTGAAATAAATGATCAGGTAACAAGGATACATCAAGTCCCATCATCCTCATTATAGTCCATACAATAACCAAACGTCGTTTCCAAACATTGAGATAACTATTTGCATGACCTGCTTCTCAGGTTGCTTTGTTGGTTTTCCAGGCAGATGACATGATATCTACAAAGTCTGGTGTTGCTTCACCCGTTTTCCCCCCACCCGTCAGCCTACATGTATACAGACTGTGAACTGCAATCAGAGCCTGACTCTCTGAGGCCTCCCGGCTCCACATCCTCTCCTTCACCACTCTGAGAAAACAGCAAAGTCAGTCTTGACGGACAGCGGGTTTACAGGGCTCGTCAGGCATTAACAGATTTGATCCTTACTGGAAGGAGAGGGGCCTTTGGGAGGGAGGTTTGGAGGATATCAGCATCACTGAGGAGGCTGAGATTCCGTGGAGGGGTGGGGGTTTCCAGCCAAGAATCCTTGTTGATTTGGCGGTCATGGTCGAGGCAAGGTTCATGTTCTTGCGTCTGATTTAGGACTGATGACTGAACTGACTTTTATACTTATCAGCGCCAAATATCCTTACAATGATAATATGAGCAGCTACAGTTTAACTCTAAATTTAAGTTTTTAATCAAGTTGTCAACATTGCTATTATTTGACATACATTTACAATAGTTACAGTAATTCGTTTTTTTTGGGAAAATGACACAGATTTTTATTATTCCCATTGTAGATATTTTATGCTCAAGAGATTTTCTTCCCCAATACATAAAACTACAAAGTTGCAGTTGTAAATTTTATATTAACAATGAATCAAATGATGTGATATGAATGATTAATGATAAATAGATGATAGACCACAGTGGTTCCCAACCTGGGAAGAGTTACAAGATGTTCAAAAGGAATTCAAAAAATGATGTTTATTATTTATCAGTTTATCAGTTTCTGTACTAATTTGCAAATGTTAGCATGCTAACATCCTGAACTCATATGGTGAAGATGGTAAACATTATACGTGCTAAACATTAGCATGTGAGCATTGTCATTGTGAGCATGTTAGAATGCCGATGTTAGCTTTCAATCCCAAGCCCTGCTGCTGTACCTATAGCCTACAACCTCACAGAGCTGCTAGCATGGCTGTAGATCAGTTTTGTTTAACATACTATATTTTCACCTCTTCACATAACATGCAACTACCACAAATTATTGTTTTTACATTAATGTATTAATTTAACTTTGGACAAAGTCACACTTGCTGTTTCCCCCTGCTTGCAGTCTTTATGCTAATCTAGGCTAACCTGACTTGACTACACACCGTATTTAACACACAGACATGAGGTTGATATTAATCTAACTCTTGACAAGAAAACAAATTTCTTAGTATTTCTCAACATGTTGAACTACTGTATTTCTTTTATGTGTCACAAGCCAAAAACATTGGGAAACACTGCCCTAGAGGGAAGTGGGAAAATATGTGTTTTGTTGACTTGGTGAAATCAGCTCTTTAACACTCAAAGTCTCATCAAAGTTGATATTTTGTACCAACTTTTATGTAGAAGGACTTTGATTGTGCAGTTCCAAGAACATAACAGACATCAATGAACTGTGTTATCATTGACATGTCTGGGTGATTGGATTTTGGAAAACCAATGTGACATAACCCACTGTGTCCCACACTGTGTCCTCAGGCAACATTAATCCAAACACGTCTGTGATGTTTCATGAACTATGAAATTCACTTAAAAGGCAGCTAACACACAAGTATAAATATTTGACTTTACTTTTCAGGTGAGTTGAGTAAAAGGGCAGCGAGCTGTGTTTAAAGATGGATGACGGGATAAAAAGGTGGTGGTGATGTGGTGGTGCTGGTGTGGGGGGTATAGAAACTGATATAACTTGTGATTACAGTCATCTCCACTGACCCCCAGAAAGACTGCGGTGTTGGCAGCCGCTCCCCTGTCTAATCTCCAGCTGCTAAGTGAGTAATTCGAAGTGAGAGCTTATGTATTTTTGTAATGAGCTGACAGCATATTTCCACTCCTTGCCCGAAAGGTTCGCCTAATCAACATGGTCACGCTGTTTCTCTGTTAGTGACAGCTCTTGCCACAATGGCCGTGACAAAACAAAACGTCAAGCAGTGGACCGATGTGTATGTGTGTGTGTGTGTGTGTGTGTGTGTGTGTGTGTGTGTGTGTGTGGGGGGGGGGGGGGGTGGTTTGGGGGGCTTTAAATGCCCCCCCCCCCACTGCTCTCTCACATCACTCCTTCAGTCTACAGCCTTGGACGAGAAGCCAGTCTTGCTCGCTGTGCTCAAAAGCCCTCTTGTCCCTCGCTGCATGATAGATGATTTACATGAATGTGGCATGTGTGTGAATGTAACCTTTATATATATCACCCTAAGCAGGTCCCTACACACAGCTACACACACCACAACCTCACACACTTAGTGACACTAGCAGCAGCTACAGATGAAGAGTGTTTTCATGAGGCAATGCCTACAGTCATTGTTTATGAGGAACTATAACTGCATGAGCATGGCATGATGAGTCAAGGGCCAGTCATTCTGTCATTGTTCTCCCTAGCTGGATCAGGACCTGTTGCTCTGCTTGCACAGGAACAAAGTGATAAATAAAACTGAGACTATAACCTGAAGTTATAGGGTTAAGAAATTAAATTGTAATATTAAATTTGGTTGAGCGGAATGGATGGAAAAAGACAGCTGGCTACCACGCATAATAGCAGTGCCAAGTTATAATATTCTGAGTAGTACAAACCTCCAGCAACAGAACCCTGTATTTGACACTACTCCAAACCAACAAAACACTCTGACGCTCTATTCAACATCTCAGAAAACATTCTAGTGACTGGTAATTGTAAGTTGTAACATTAAGAAAATCCGGACAAATACAAACTGTTGTATTTAAAACCTTGGATAAGTTTGATCCAATGAAAAAAATAGTCCAAAAAAATCAGTCTTGAGTCTTAAATTTTTTTTTCTTAAAAGATTTTAAAAGAAGCCAAGGAGTGAGTGAATTTTCCTTGCGTCCAATGCAAGTAAACATGTGAGAATGAGAGTTTCCTTGAAAATGACCATTTGCTTAATTGTGATATTACATTTTTCTTGTTCAAATAGAAAAATGTTGATTGAAACATGTTGCAAGAAAATCCCTGCAACAATGATACTGTGTGAGAAAGATTTTTCATTGTATAGGCAGAACTCCATAAATCCAACTTTTAAGGTGAATAAAACTGAATACAGGAACGTGCTGTTTTCACAGCTGTTGGTTTTGACTCATGGGATGTGTGCAAAAACAAGTGTTGCTCCAACAGAATCATGTGAGTTACAGTTTTAATACCAAACATTTGTCATGTGCACTGACTCCCTGTACAGAATATATGACTCATTTTCTGCTGCATCCTGCTCCAGTGTCACTTTTAATCTGTATCTGTATCTCTTTCACCTTTTTACTTCCATGTTTTGCTCTCTTTCAAGATGATACTAGAATAATTTGACTAGGATACACACGCTGACATCAGGTGAAAGCAGGACTGAACCACAGTGGGAAGGCTTGCTCATTTATTTTTTCCTGTGGTGGACTTGGCTTGGATGTTGATGACAGTGTGTGGATACAGTTGGCCTGTGGGTGCACCGCTAAATCAACTCAGCCCACTGTAATCAGCCTGAAATGTTACCCCCTTACCTTCCTCATGATTATCACTTGTGATTTTGACAAAGATAAGACAACAGTTGTTTTGTTAGCATGCAGCTTCAGCTCCCATGAGGGTTTGATATAGGCGCGCTAAACTTGTACTGTGAAATCATGGATGAAAATCACTTTTAGAAATAAATTTGCAGTACAAACATTTGCATTTCTTATAAAGTTTCTCCTCGCTTTCTGTCAGTGGAAAAATTTTATGAGCTGTCCTCAGCACAGATGGAAACACTACAACTTTTGGTACATTGAAACATGTAACCCATTTTGAAATCAGTTCAAACATATCTACTCCTTTTAAATAGTCCTGGTATCGTGTAATTTAGTAATAACTCCTTAAAGCTGCAATAACAGATTTTTTGTCCACTTGGGGGCAGCAGAAACAACTGGACATAAGTTGATATGTTGCACTTCTTAGCAAACAGCTGTTTCCACATACAGCAATTATGGAGCAACATATTTGTAAGATGAGATTTACTTTTTGTGAAAATTTGTTTTGTAGATTACCTTATTTTGGTATTGTTGTTGGGATGTTTTATATGATTTTATAAATATATCCTTAATATTTTTACATACTGTAAATTGGGAACTATATAACACTGTGCAGCTTGTCTGTCTGTAGTGTTTAGCATAGTTTAGATTGGGCGGAGTGATGCGCTGTACAGTCAAGTGATGAATCAAGTTTGTTGTTGGTGTTGTGCTCCTACTGTTTTCAACGGACATTAAAATACACACGTTCCTCTGATGAAGCTGTCACCATCCTTTTTTTTTTACCCACAACTCAAATCAGGTAATAAAGTAATAAGTAACGCTAATATACACCAGTGTTATATTATATTATATTCATTTGGAGTCATGTTTCTGTCCACCTGGTGAATGTAAGTCCAATATTCAGCTCTTTTAGCTCTGTTTTTGCTCTCTACCAACTCCTGAGGGAAACATCTGGTTCTTTGGCTGTCAAATGCTCCACTACGTTCACCAGCTAGTGTACAGCTAACTGTGTCTGTTTGCCATTTGGTTCTGTGCATAGACTGTAACCACCGTGACGTCAGCCATTGGTTTGTGGATTCCTGTTTTGAAGCCTCAAGTTCGGCATTTTGACCATTGTCATCTTGGATTTTTGGAGCCAGAAGTGACCATATTTGGATGAGAGGTTGGAGCTGACCCTAACACTAGTATTAGCTGCTAGCTTGGTTAGCACGGTGCATTTACAGTCCATGGTTAACTGTGAAATTGCCAATGCTAATGCTAATTTGCTACTGCTAGCAAAAAACAGGCTTAAAACAAAATGTACTTACCGGAAAAACTGACCATAAACTCATTAGGTTTTCTGAGGTAATAAATCAAGTGAGAAGTAGGGTCATTTTCTCATAGACTTAGAGAGAATGTTTACGTCATTTCCACATTGGCCTCATTTTTCAGAGCTTCCTGTTTGGTGCTGAGCAGGTAGTGTACACTGGATTTTTAGAGCTGTTTCTCTGAAAGGGAGACTGACACTGAGCTTTCTAGCGAGTTTCAGCTCATTGTACTGCTGGCTGGCTGCAACTTTTCTTTTTTGGTTCACTCTTACCATTATCATAGTTGTTTTCGGCCGCAGCAGGCAGCTGTTTCCAGAAAAAAAGCTCTTGCCTGATGAAGGTCTGAGGCCTAAAACGTCGTTAATATAGTAAGTGATTGACAGTGTGCAGGATTTTTTGTTTATGAGCTTATAAGTTTATGATTCAATGCAGCTGCTTATAAGACTTTATGAAGTGCAAGAATGTTGTAATGCTTCATACATTGTTATTATGAAAAATATTGCTTATAGCTGCTTTAAAGGGTTAATTCACCCAAATAACAAAAACTCTCTGTATGGAGATTATTTTATGGAAGCAAATTATGGCTGCAATAATTTTAATCTTATAAGAAACTAAATACCTAATTTTGAAATTTAATCACTTCTGAATTCTTGGAAATACTTTTGAAATGCTTTACTTCAAAAACCACCACTTCAGTTTTATTGTTACACCAAATACAATTTGATTTGCAAGTATTAAGACATGGGTCACAGGTCACACTGATGACAATGAACTGCATAAAATGAAAACATGTGGTTTTAATTCCCCCTTTGAAATTTCCAGTAGGTAATTTTAAGTTGTGCAATTTCAAAAATGTTTTTTAAAATTAATTTTATAAATGTAATATTTAAGTGCCTGGAGAGGCACAAACGTAATTCTATACATTTCCACCAAATATGGATGGCAGATATCTCAGAAACAGATATCTCAAATCTAGACAGATAAAACCAAAACTATCTGCATGGATAGATACCACCAGAGGGAAGTGAGAAAATACATCATTTTGAAATTTGTGTTAGCTGACCTTTAAATCGTGTTTAACAAACTTTACACCAGAACAGTTAATGACCCACAAGACAACTTTTGAAAGTCCCACAAGTGGTTGTGCTCAGTCTGCAGCGCTGTAAAGGGAGCTGTCTGTCAGGTTCAGGCAACCTAAAACAATTGCTTGTTGGATTAAAAATGCTAAAACTGGGAAATAACAGAGCTGAGAAAGGTGAAAAGGCAAGTGATACAAGAAGGGTCCTGTCTTTTAAATCTGTAACTCAAGCTGATGGGGCTACATGGGAAATCAGCTTTGGCCGAGGGCTTCACGGATTAGGCCCTATCTGCTGCGCTCCCTCTGGGCCGAGGCCCCCAACCACAAACCCCGAGCCCTCTATCTCCACTGAGAGATAGGCAGGCACATGAGAGGCCAGCATGGATTGCTTACGGAGGTGTTCCATTTAAAACGCCAAAACAATTTCCCTCTGACCTGTTGAAAGTCTGTTTTGGAAGTACTCCTTTGCCACTTCACCCACAATGCAGTTCCTGACATGCGACACCAGTGAACCCGCGGTAACCTAGGAGGGGTTTATAGTTGGTCAAGACCTGCTCTGGGCCTCACATGCTGCAGACTGCGAGCAAGAAGGGACAAAATACTCTGAACACCGGAGACCATCCCGATGCGTGTTACATATTTCCTGGAGTCATTACAATCACAGCAGCTCCATCTTTTTCCCTCCATGTGTCCTTGCAGTAATCTGGAGTTCTGGCGACTGCTCCGGGGCCGCTGAGGCTCTGGTATCTGCAGTACGGGGCACCAATCCATGCGTGACCATATGTAATATAATCAAAAAGTCAGTGCTGTGTTTTATACAACCAATCAGAGCCAATCAGTGTGAGCCCTGTGTGTGATGGGAAAGTGGAAAAGGGGGGTCGGTGGGGGTTGCTGGGGCCCTGGCCGAGTGTGTTACTCATCAGTCTCCCAGGCCCGGCGCTCTGTTTGGATTGCTATGTTTGGATAAAGCAGATTGGTTTGCACTTAACCCTGTAATATATGCAAAACTATTCTCCTGATAATACTCTTTAAGCCTGGCCAGTCACCACTGTGGCAGATGCCGTAAACGTGGCACGGCTTGAAGAAAAATGGCACGTAATAAATTGTGACATGGTCGCCAAGGGGGGCACATGTGTCTCTGTAACACCTCCCCACCACCACCCCTACACACACACATAGTCCTCACCTCTATGACGTTAACAAGCAGGATATGAAATATGGTATGGAGATTTACAGATGCAGGTCAAGGGGTCAGTTTTCTAAAGTGAGCATGTGTGTGTGTGTGTGTGTGTGTACATGTGAAACAGTCACAAAACAGAGTTAAACTGCTGGAACTGCAAGCAGCCATACAGAAACTGGCCTCCGGTCATTTAGTCACAGAGCAAACAGAGGAAGTTCAAAGTTTTACTGTGGGTGCTTTTTCATGATGGTCAAAATTTCATTTGCTGAGTTTCAAAGGACAAAAGTGCAGTACTTTTAAACTCTTAAACTGAAAGAAATACAGTAGTTCAACATTTTGGGAAAAATGCTCATTCACCTCCTTTCCTTTCACCTCCTTATTTAGGTGTATTAAGAACAGAAGTGGAGTCAGGAGGTGATTATTCTAGGTAAAAAAAAGACCCTACCAACACCTCTAAAGCTCAGTAATTAACACATAATTTTAGGGGAAGTTACACATGCTAGAACTATTTCTTGACAACCACCCAATCCACCTGTTCAGCTTGTCCAGCTACAGTGTGGATTGCCAGATGCTGTTGGTGAGTACTGGTTTTGGTTTTGTCTTTGCACAAGCACAGTGGTACCATACCGGACAACCTCACTGTGACAATAAGACTAAGAAGCTGCACACAGTCACAGATTAGCTGTTTCCCCCCTGCTTCCAGTCTTTATGCTAAACTAGGGAAATTATGTCCTGACTCCCATCCATCTCACTCAATTAAGTTAATTTCCCAAAATGCTGAACTATCTCTTTAATACACTTGATGTTTCTTTGCAAAACTGTATACAGTATATGCCAGATTTTGTTAATAGATGGAACCATCAGTGGAAAACTCTGCTACTCTGTTACTTTGCAGTTCTTGTGGTATAGTGTATTCCAGTTATTCTGTACTCTCAGTACTTTGTAATTCTTGGTTCTAAACTGTATTTCTGTTCCTCTACATATTAATTCTTCTACTGCTACTTTTGTCTGCTCTGTACATGTGGTGCCTGGCAGACGGACTATTTCTGCTGTGAAAGGTTGAACAGTCATGGCATGTCCTGCACATATGGCTCTTATATAATGTTTCTTTTTTGCTCTGTCACTGCAGTTTGAGTAATCCAATTAATTTCAAGGATAAAATATGTACAAAACTAAAAAAAAAAGAATATCCAAAAATTTCAGTTTTCAAGACAACAAATAAAATTGAACTCAAATGTTCTCCATCCATCCATTCATTTCTATACATGCTCATCCTGGATCCAGCACAGTCTTGGGTCTGGAGCTTATCCTCGCACACACTGGACAAGAGGTACCCTGCAGAATCCATAATCTATCAGAGGGCTCTGTGTTGTAAATTCATTTCCCAAATATTAGATTAACATCACATTAGAAAGTTGAATGCTCAAATGAACACAGATATTTTTGTTTGTCAAAGCTTGAAATGTTTATACATTCTTTTAAAGGTCCAGTGTGTAGGATTTAGTGGCATCTAGTGGTGAGGTTGCAGATTGCAACCAACTGAATAACCCTCCCCTCACCCTCCCCTTCCAAGGGTGTAGGAGAACCTACAGTGGCCGCAAAACTTGCAAAAAATGCAAAAGGCCCTCTCTAGACAAAGTGTTTGTTTGGTTTGTTCTGGGCTACTGTAGAAACATGACGGTGCAACATGACGGGCTCTGTGGAAGGGGACCCGCTCCCCATGTAGTTATAAAGGGCTCATTCTAGGGTAACGAAAACACAACGATTCTTATTTTCAGGTGATTATACACTAATTAAAACATACTTATGGATATTATATTCCATTTCTGCCAAGTCCGTTCTGCTAGATGCCACTAAATTCTACACACTGCACCTTTAAACCTAGCATAACTGGTGGTATTTGAGCACTTTGATGAAGGATGCAGAGCCATATCATAAATAGCTGATTTTTAACAAATGCTCAAACTTTTGGACCTTAGACAGTAAGTCAAAGCACCACCTCATTCACTGGTGTTTCAATAAATGAATACAGTACAGCAGTGTGGACTGGGTGTATTTTTGTTCATGGGAAGGCAGTTTAATTCCCCAACATTTTGGGGAATTAAACACAGTCACAGTCGTGACCTGTGAAATCTTCTATTTGCAGTTTGAAGTGAGGCTGAAGTAATCAAAGCTCCATAAAAATGCTTAGTAACATATTATTAGTTAAATATAAAATGATTTTTGGTAGATACCATCATGAAAGGATCTCATGTTCATATATTGTGTTAAAATAATAAAAGTAGTGCCTGCTAGCATAAAGAAATAGTTTTTCAGTCACAGTTATGACCTGTGGGGCAATATAGGGATTTTTTAGTTACCCACCCAATGTATGATTTCTCTGCAGTCAGTCAAATTGTTCTAAAGTCAATACTGCCAAAACCTCTGTACAATCCACACCTTCACAATGAAAAAAGAAAAAAAGCTTTATTAAAAATATATATGTAATGTAAAATATATATAATTGAAGAAGGTACATACCTGAACACTTTTATTTAAATATGTTTGGAAATAGGTAGGAAACAAAAAAACAATGAAATTGAAGGAAACAAACAAGCAAAGAAAGAAAGAAAGAAAGAAAGAATACCAGTAAAATTGATTCATGTTAAAAGAAAACATGCCAGCATGGAAGCATATATCATTATAATCATCACAGTTTATAGTATTGTCAAATCCTCTATATTAATAGTGATTTATATGCATGAGAGATAATGGGGAATGGCAAAGTGATCAGAGTAACTCCTCAGATTAATAATCTGAACACCACACTAATGTGAACTAACTGCTGTTTAGATAGTTAATGAATAGCTACAGACTATGTGGGCTGCAGGGATATTTGGGTGATATAGAAAATGATTGACAGCCATCTCTGTATGTGCTTGATTTACAGTATCATTAAACTATCTGGCAAATGAAAGACCTTACTGTGGTCTGCTGCCAGGACGCTCTGCATTGCCTCGTGTTTTATCATAACCCAGCATCAGACGGGATCTCCCTCCATGTAATAAGTAGCTGTGTGGTTTTCATAGTCCACTGCTCTGCTGAAATGTTGGCCGAACCCAGCACTCCACTGCCAGATTTCTTCATGAAACCTAATAAGCGCCTGGTGCTCCGGGCTGGTGGGGGTGCAATGCAAATGATGACATAATCAAATATGTCTGTTTTCCCAGAGTTCAACTGCATCCTGGAGGTATCTCCATCCCCAGGCTTTGGGTAACAAATGCACTCTTCAACTGAACTGGCTGCAATTAAGATCTCTATTGCTTTTTAATAACCGATTTCAACTCCATTCTGTTACCTTCAACCTCCACATATACATATCTTTCAGTTTATTTCAGTATCCAATGGAACTATGTCACAACAAAGGACAATGGCTACTTATTTAGACACAGGAACCTGTTTGTCATGTGTGCTAACTTGAGAGCCACCAGAACCTCTAAGCCACTGGATATCAAGCTATGAGCCATTACATACTGTATGTACACATGTTCACAAGCAGTTCCACCAAAGAGTAATGTTCCATAATGTTTCATTTGACTATGTTTTAGAGTTAAAACTATCCTGTTTTAAAAACAGAAAAGAAGGAAAGATTAGAATAAAAGTCAGAAAAGCACAAAAAAGCATAATCTGTGTAGAGGAAATATGTTTTTTCTTATTTCCCATCTTTTTAATGATTTTTTTATTGGTACAATATAACATAACAAAAAGACATAGGGACATAAGACAAGGCTGTTGTACGGTGTAAGAACATACAGACATTTAGACAAGACAGCAAAACATTTTACATTGATGTGGGAGGCTGAGTTTGATGAGTTGAGGTAGTGTTTGTGATGTGACATGTAGGGTTGGGTAAAGTATGTTTATAAAAGGGAAGACTAATGAGTAATAACAAAAAAGAGACAAAGAAACAAGGTAGAGGGAGTAATGAATAAAGGTAATGATTAATAATAATAATGAAATTGGAAGATGCAGGCGATTTGAGTCTTGTGGGGTTCTAACTTTACCAAGTAAGTCCCCTGGCCAGCATACCTAGGGCAGGGGGCAGGATGTCAGCATCCACCCCAGAAGTATAATCATAATAGGATTTTGTTATTGTTAATGTTGTTACAAAAAGGACTTGGGTGTTTTGTGAGTTGTTGTGGTGGACTGCCCCTAGATGCATCAGAGTGGACTGGCCCACTGCTGAACTTCCCACTCTGGACCACCTACAGACCCGTAGGAGTGACCTGGTCCGATGTTGGCTTTTTAATGATTTTGTGACTACTCCGATGTATCTTATGACCTCTTGGTAAGGCTCCTGACCCTTAGGGTGGGGACTGCTACCCTAAATAATACTGAAAAGTTTAAGCCCAACTACTGACCCCTAGTGGCTGGAAAAGTGTTGTACTGTACAAATGTATTTATATATTACATATATTCAAAGTATATTTCTTACAAGAGGTAGAGATTTGGTCACCAAACTCAACTAAGTTCTTCAAATGAGAAGAGAAACAAAAGAAGGTCAGAACACATGCAGTGAAATTGAGATAAAGTGAGGAGAGAGGACATGCTTGACCAGAGTGAATGAGCCTGGCTCAGTCTGGTTGAGCTTCAGTAAACCTCCAATAAAAATAATCTTCTGTTGATCATGACAATCAGACCAGTACTGAATCAGTGGGAGCATCTGGACTATTAATGATCAACAGACCAACATCATCAGGCTGTCTAGCAGGCAAAGATCAAATGCAGATATTATACATAATGTTTGTAAAATCACTTCTGTTGTTCTATGTACTTGTTTGATGTATAAAAACTGCAGATTTTAAGAAAACATTTTGTGTACGTTTAAATTAATTTACATGAACCTTGTATGTTGCGGACTTCTTTCTTTCTCCCAGTATATTTTCTAGCAGTTCTAGCTGTGCTGGTTATTAGAATTGACATATTTGTGCTTATTTTTGTTGGTACATATAATTATTGGTTCTTCTATTTTTTCTCTATTTATGTCTTTTTTTTCTATTTTTTTTCTTATTTTTTCTTACATTTTTCTTACACAAACTTACATTTTAGATGTTATGGTTATGTATAAGCCCTTTTGTACTTTTTAAAAAAATATCACCTGCAAAATCCTTTTTTACTCTTTTAATGTACTATGGGTTTCTTGTGTCTTGTTATTTGTGCAAAAATAAGCAAACATAATAATAATAAATATATAAATAAATACTCATATCAATATGGTAATTGTGTACAGAGAAGAAAATAATAGTGTTATCACTAATACAGTATTATTCTTGGACAGATAACTGGATGATGGGCCCTTGGGCAAAAGCATGAAAAAGCCCCGTCCATTTGATGTTTCACATGATAATCATGGTAATTTTCAGCAGCATTCAATGCTTAGCCAAAGCTGTGTAAAATTCAGTTTTTACAATCAAACCTGTGAAGAATACAGTTATTGTATATTCATAGTACCCTATACTGTTTGCATACATGTTACTTGCTTTCTCATAGTGCACATGTAGTAGAATTACTATAAGAATTATGGATGTGAGTTTATGATTTTTTGGAGCAAATCCAAATCTTTTAATATGAGCACAATAACAGTGCAAACATTTTGAACTTTTCACATCTTTATAATGAAGTCGTTTCTTTGTATCTCAGCAGCAGAAGATATTACTGGATGTATTTCAGGTGCTTCTCTCTGATATTCCTCTATCAGACCAGAGGCTTGTTGTCTTGTGCAGAAAAAAGAATACCAGCAGATGGCAGCAGCTGACTGTGAAGAAAACAAAGCTCTGTGACAGACCTGAGGTGTCAGATTTAGGATCCATTCACCTCCTGCTCGATCTGTTTTCACCATATTCAAATGCTCCAAACACACTTGATGTACTCTACTGTTTATATTCTCGTTTATTATTTTTGTCTTTCAAGTGTTTGGATTTTGGATTTAGATTTTATTTTATTATGCCTAGTGCAATATATCATCCTAGTGTGTATGGGGCAGCTGTGGCTCAGGAGGTAGCGCCAGTTGTCCACTAATTGGAAGATCGGTGTTTCGATCCTCAGCTTCTCCAGTCCACATGTCGAAGTGTCCTTGGGCAAGATACTGAACCCCAAAATCCTGAAGGCTTTGTGTGAATGAGCATTACAACTCCTGATGAGCAGGTTGGCACCTTACATGGCAGCCTCTGCCATCAATGTATGAGTGTGTGTGAATGGGTGAATGTTGACATGCAGTGTAAAGCGCTTTGAGTGGTCAGAAGACTAGAAAGGCGCTATATAAATGCAGCCCATTACCCATAGCATTTACTCAACTGGACTTTGGACAAGCAACAAGCAACACATTTTCAATTTCAATTTCAAATTTCAATTACATGACATTTACGTACTTTTATTCAATAGAATTAGGAATTTTTAAACAAGAAAAGCAAACAGATATACAGTAAATAAATAGAAACACATTGTCCATGAGAATATTCAGATTTGTACAATCTATATGTACATATACATATGTATATATGAGTGTCAACTTTCTGTTTTTTAGTGAGATACCAAACATATGAATGTGTTTTAAAATTCACCTCTTCTTCTACAGCATGCGCAGTTTAGACTTCAGTCACCAGTGACAGGACTGTAGAGCTGAAACAACTAACAGAAAATTAATAGGGATCTCATTTTTCTTTTTCAAATCATTTCAAAGCATTTTCAGGAATAATGTTTATTCATTGATCACCACATTCTAATTTATATCACTTCAGAGAAACATCTGTCAACATAGATACATATGTGTACTAATGTGTGTCTGTGTGTATTTTTTTTATTTTAATGACATATTTTTTACAATGTTGTTTTATAAAAGGTCACACAATCACTACATTTAGTGTCAGAACATATAGTATTATCACTCCTATGGTTTGATCGGTTTTAAAAAATTGATAATCTTGTTGATAGTGCCGCAGGCTCATTGAGAATAACACTCGACTCCATTGCCCCTTTAAAAAGAAGATAAAAAACATAAGAAGCTAGCTTCATGGTATAACTCCCAAACATGCAAATTAAAGCTAACATCACTAAAACTTGAAAGGTTTTGGCGTTCCACCAAACTGGAAGAATCTTGCTTAGTCTGGCAAGATAGTCTTAAAACATAGGAAGGCCCTCTGTAATGCCAGAGCCTATTACTCATCATTAATTGAGGAGAATAAAAACAGCCCTCAGTTCCTTTTCAGCACTTTGGCCAGGCTGACAAAGAGCCAGAACTCTGTTGATCCATGTATTCCTATAGCTCTCAGCAGCAATGACTTTATGAGCTTCTTTAATGACAAAATTCTAACTATTAGAGACAAAATTCATCACCTCCTGCCCTCAACAGGCACTGATTTATCCCCAAACACAGGGACCTTAGAAACAGCTGAAAAACCTGATATACAGTATATATATTATACTGTTTTTCTCTAATTGACCTTCCTGAACTAACTTAAATGATTTCTTCGTCTAAACCATCAACCTGTCTCTTAGACCCCATCCCAACTAGGCTGCTTAAGGGAAGTCATGCCCTTAGTTAGCACTTCTTTACTAGATATGATCAATCAGTCTTTAGTAACAGGCTATGTACCACAGTACTTTAAAGTAGCTGTAATTAAACCTCTTCTTAAGAAGCCTACTCTTGATTCAGGGCGTTTTAGCCAACTATAGACCTACTGTATATCTATCCTTCTCTTTCTCTCTAAGATCCTTGAGAAAGCAGTCGCCAATCAGTTGTGTGACTTTCTACATAATAGTATATTTGAGGATTTTCCATCAGGATTTAGACAGCACTGGTGAAAGATACAAATGACCACCTAATTGTATTGGACAAAGGATTTCTCTCTGTACTTGTCTTGTTAAATTTTAGTGCTGCATTTGACACCATTGATCATCACATCCTATTACAGAGACTGGAACATTTGCAGTTTTTCTCAGTCGCTTTGGTACATTTCTCAGAATTTCAATTCTCAAAACTACTTCCACATCCTCCACATCATCTAGTCACTTGTGCACATCATAAAAGCATTTTCTCATTCTTTTGAACAAATTGCAAATGCTTTGGCACATTCATGCAAATGATGATGTACATCTGACATTACCAATTGCATATGTCATGTTGATCAAAATGTATTTTTGTGTTCTCTGTTGAATAGTCTTACCCCCAAAACATCTAGGCATTAGTTCATTGCATAAGTCATTACATGCAAAATGGTTGAACCAGTTGTCATAATCTGTCAAGCATATTTTCTATACATTTCTGTTAGACTTTTTTTGTAAATGTGTCCTGAATTGATGAATTGCTCTCAGTGAATCTTGACTTTCACTAATGAAGGGGAACGTGTGAAGTGTTAGATCAACCCATGATCAACCAGTTCTCTAAAATAGCTCAGAGGTTCATCTCATGAACCTTCAACTGGCAAGCATATATAGACAGAGCACAACACAGTGTTACAATATTTAACAATGGAAGAACAAGGAAATGAACAGGGTCAACAAACGGGAAGACTGCGTGGAGAAGGGCAGAGAACCAAAACAGAGGAGAGGTAGAAGAGGCCAAGGACATAGTCACGTTCCTGATGAAATGCCTAAGGGTCACAATTGTGGACCATGTTCTCAATCATGGAATTACAATGGCCAAGGCTGGTCAAAGGATGCAGCTAAATGTGGGGAGAACTACCGTGTCCTCAATCGTTCAAACGTTTCGTAAACAGAACAGGTATGTAATCCAACAATGTGCACTGTACTGTAATACTGTATACATACATAATGCCTCATATTACAGTATTTCACTTGCATTGTACAGTATACAGTAAAAATACTTTATAAAGATACATGTTGTACATATACTCTCTCTCTCTCTCTCTCTCTCTCTCTCTATATATATATATATATATATATACTGTATATAATATATTAAATACATTGGGAACATACGGAACATACTGAATGTATGATGTGTTTTTGTTACTTTGTGATAATATAGCAGCATGAGTGCTACAGTATGTAGACATAAGTGTAGTCAGTATAGTGGGATTTCACTTTTCCCCACTTTCCTTCATATATTAAGTAAGTAAATAAGGATTTCCAGTTGTCATTGTGATGTGTTTGATGTCAAATGAAGAGCAAAAGTGAATGACATTGAACTGTCTAACGTATATCCATACCATTTTAAGGGGTAGCCATCAATATTCATGCAGGAAGGAGAGATTAGTGGAAGTTACATCTTGTCCATCCACATACTGAGAAGAAAAATAGAGACAAAGAGACATACAGGTAGTCAATAAGAAGAAGCTGCTGAGGCCAGCAGTAACGTATATGATAGAGTGCTAAGAATGTCTTTGATTCCAAGTCCTGCATCAATACAGCACTACACAGCTTACACTCTATATAGATACTGATATAGATCAGTACTGAATACTAAAAAGATTGAATAAAAACATTCACAGATCTAAAAGTTTATATTCACATCAAAAAGTACCAATGCTGACTTACACACTCTTTTCTATATCTACACTATGCCATACAAAAATAACAAGGATTTTCTATATTTTTCTTAATGTCAACAAATCTCATGTGCAGAGCCAAACCAACAATGAAGCGATCTACCAACAAGTATTGTGTGTGTCAAAGTCTGGTATTTATTCCTCTGTACTGTAGTTGTTGAACATTTTTAAATGTATTTTTGAAGTTTTCTATTCCTCATTTACATATATGTACAGGAACACATCCATATATACTGTGTAAAATACTGTGTCATTCTCTTAGCCAGGTAAATGCGTCACAGCTAACCTTATATCAGAACTTTACAAAGAAATCTGAAATAGCCTCTCAGATCAGCAGACTTCAGAGAGAAAAGACTGGAGCACACTGATATATTTGCACATATATAGTTGACCTAAACTAGATGTACATTTTGACTATGATGAAAATAGAAATATCTGAAACATCTATCAGGAGGATGCGGTGAAGGTAGTCAAGTAATTGTCTCGCTGAGTTCTATGAAAAGCAGATACTGAGAGAGAAATAAAAGATAATTCATTCCACCACAGTGAAGTGAGGAAGGAGAAAGGAATGCACTATCCGCTCTGTCCAAATGAGCCTCCAGAGGAATCAAAGGAGAAAACACATTGTTAGACAAGAATATCTCTGCTGTAAGCATCCAATACAAATCATATCACATTTCTGAGGACAGGTTTTCCTCTGGGATTTCAAGTTGTTTACCCTGAAGTTTTGACTGCCTCTGAATCTTGGTGTGAGAACAGAAACAAAGTAGATCTAACTGTAGTAATGATGCAAATAAATAAGACCTTGGAGAGGTAGTTAGTCGTTCCCTGTGTGACTTTGAGCATTCAGGTACACTCGATAATAATAATTAGATTTCTCACATGTAATTATTTCCCGTGCTGATGACTGGGGAGAGCTGGGGAGTGTGATGTACACTGGTGTGCCTCTAGGTGGCACTAACATGCCATACTTCCACACACTTCCACAGATCCCCTGAAGCACACACTTCAGTCACAGACAGTCCATTTCCTGGTTTCTCACCACATTATTATTCCTCACCAGCAGGGACCCTCAGGCAGAAGGTGGAACTTTAATATGTATATTTTCCAATGGTTGAGCCACATTTAAGTGTTTCACAAACAGGGATAATTATTTGCGAAGGGCGGATTGTGAGCACTCCCTGCTGACCCCTTTACTTTCAGCTGGGGTGTGCCTCAGCCCATTTCACCGCCATTTATTTGCCCCCTCCTCCTCCTCCCTTGAATCTCTCCTTTCAGTGGGGTTTAATTGGCGTGATCTCCAGCAGCACAAGGGAGCAGCAAGACTAGTTAGGTCTGTGACAGCTGCTGAGAGAAAGTGTGAACACGCTCAAGCACCTACACCATCAACACCAGTGCTGACGGAGACGGGCCTCAAACTCACTGAAATCACCTGTAATGAGAGGGAGAAGATTATGGTTCGACCATGCAGCAGTGGTGCAACTGAGAACTGAGAACAGGCAGGTTAGAACATTAGATAGATAGTGTAGATAGATAGATAGATAGATAGACATATGCACTAATAAAATGCTACTCACACTAAAATAAGACACTAAAAATGCACCTAAAACAAGACCAATACAGCAGACATGAAACATATAATGTGTAAAACAAAACAAAAAATATTTGACACAGATATCAAATATTATATATTTAGCATCACAGAACACATGCAAATATCACGTTGTTCATAGGTTTCACAGCTTTCACACAACACACTTTTTAAAGAGTAACATAAGTCCACTTTGTCTAGTTAGTAAATTACGTGCCATATGTCATTTTGTTACAGCAGCAGGTCCTTTTCTACAGGATAAGTAATTCATGAGTAATTCTGTCCTAAAACAAAACAAAACAAAAAAGAAATATGTGAAAAGTACAAGGCAATCTGCATCACAAACCCCCTACTCATAAAAAAACAGAAATCTATTCTCGGTGGAATTTAGTTTATTTCGTCCTTCCTGTCCACAAGACTGTGGAAATACAGGTGTTGTATGGGTGGTCTCTGGTGGTCATCTGGGAATCATACAGAAGACTACCCTGCCAAGAACAACAAAGCTTCAGTGGTTTCCAACAAGTCCTCCAAAGCGACAACATACGTTGTTGGTCTATAACTCCACAGTGGAAAGAAAAATATGTTTTATGATGTGACAACGCTATGATTAAGGTTTGTTTAGGTTTAAACACAAAAACCACTTGGTTAAAGATCAGGGTTTGGGTTAAAATGACTATTTCCTCAAGGTTAGGGACCTTTGTCATCATAGGGATGGTCATGTCAATGGTTTAAAAAAAACAAACAAAATGTTGACTTGCATTTGGAAACAGGAAATGAACTGTGATCTCCCGTGTTAAAGTGCAATGTTTTGTTGACTCATCCATCCACCCCGACCTCCTCCCTACATGGACCTTATCGCTCTATAATAATGTCACTCGATTTCCTCCTTTGCTTTTGGGCACTGAAATGACTGATGCTCTTATTTTTGGGGGGGAGGACAGTCTTTTCAGTTGTTTCAGCAAGTTCATTTTAAATTCATATCATATCAACAATAAGATAGTAATAATACAAGGGACCACAGTAGGCTTCAGAGGATCTCAGCAGGACCCAGTTTCCCAACATTGATTAATCTTGTAGGTTAAAGATGTTTTCCAAGTGCAATTTTGTGAACGTTCCTGACTTTTGAAATGTCATGCAGCACTTAGAGTGAGTGCATGCACATGATAGTAAGAGGATGATGAATTGTTTTTAAACTAAGTGGCTAATTTATCTGTCGGTAAGCAATGTTACACTGTATGTTAAAATACATCAAATGCCCAGCATACATGAAAGAAATGGAAATGACACAATAGAAGCATTTTATTCACTACGAATCATCACATTAAGTGCATTATGTAAATGTTGCCTAATGTTCAATTAGAGCGTAACACTTGCTGCATTTCATAGGATATATATTGTAGAACTTGTACTTTTTGAGAAAGTTGTCTCGCTTAAACAAGAATGAAGAACTAGCCTCAAACTTAGCATGAATAGATATTATTTCTCACTAGGATCAATATCATCTTCATTTCATACAGCAGTGCTGATAGCTGCATTGTTTTATAAGACAGCAGGCAGAAATATTATGTCAAGGTTAAAAAAAAGAATACCGCATAGACACGTTAGAACACATGAGGAAAAGAAAAAGTGGCAAGAGAAGTGAAAAGTGGCATTTCAGCCAAATGAGTTTAATATTGTTATTGAAGGAAATAGAGAAAAAAGCCCATCTTGTTTATTAGATTCAAGGACATGTTGACAAATGAGAATAAAATGAAAGTGTGGGATGACTTTGCCAAAAAATGTGTAGCGGCCTACTTCTCTTTATCAAAGTGCTGTGCTGTGTATATTGTTGAGCAAAGGAACCCTTACCGACTGAAAGAAGAGGAGGCTGAGTGTAGTTGTTTCCAGCAGCAGCAGCAGCAGCAGCTGTTTTCAGAGAAAAAGCTCTAAAAAGCCATTGTACACTACCTGCTGAGGAGCAAACGGCAAACTGACAGTTAGCTGTAGACTAGCTGGTGAACATAGTGGAGCATTTAGCAGCTAAAGAGCCCGATATTTCCCTCAGGAGTTCTTGAAGACCAAAACAGAGCTAAAAGAGAGTGAATATGGGACATACATTCATCAAGAGGCTAGATGTGTAAATAAGCTACTGTTTGCTAACACATTAGCCACAACAACTTTATAACCTCTGTCAGATGTTGTGTTTAAAGCTTATTCCACTGCTCCCAAGTAGTCAAAAATCTATTTATTCTGCTTTAAATGTTATTTGTGGTGTATTACAAGTTGGGGTTTTGTAGTATTGGCCACAGTGCCTATGGCTCTGACAACATTGTACTCACCAAAGTCATTGCTGGGAACATGGTGACACAATGAAGTCTTGTATTTTATTTGGAAATTAAACTGAAAGTGAATGCACCTCAAAGGTAATACTCTCTTACTGCACAGGAAATGTGTGAGACATTACCTGTGACATTACCCATTGGTTTCTGAAGAGCGGTTTTGAAGCTCAAAGTGGACGGTTCCGGCCATCACCATCTTGGCAGTGCCTGACTCTGCCTAACTCCCGGCTCATCCAAAATGGGCAAAGAGGTGGAGCTGAGGCGGCTGAATGAAGCCTGGTTGCTGAAACAAGCCACCTAGCGGCTAGTGACCTGTCACTCAAAGAGGCCATGTCCTTAATTATGCATAACTTTACAGCTTAATAAAATTTAAACAGGTGAGTTATATAAGAATTAACCATACAGTTGTCATGAAAGGGGAAATTAGTTATAGAGACCAAAACCATTTTTTTGTACCAGGCTGTAAACATGTTTATTTCTGCTGTAAAGTTGGGCATTTTAACATGGGGGTCTATGGGGATTGACTCGTTTTTGGAGCCAGCCTCAAGTGGCCATTCGAGGAACTGCAGTTTTTGGCACTTCCGCATTGGCTTTATTTTTCAGCCCTAGAGGTTGCAGCTTGTTTGTGATGTAGACATTTTTAATTAATAACATTGCTTACAGACAGTTAATTTTTAACATTGAGAAATCTAAAATGTATGGATATGTAAAAATTGTTTTAAGTTTAGTTTCAGTTGAACTGCTGGACACAAGATGTCTCCTACTTCACTGAAAAGTCCATTCTCAGTGTTTGTGCACTGGAGGCTTCAAGTTTCCACATCACACTTGTGTAAGTTGCATATGGGACCACAACTGGCTCCGAACTAGTTTGATGTCACAAATCTTGCTTGTAGATACATGCCTTTAACTGAGATTTAAGGTGAGCAAAGAGAAACTTTTGTCCTTCAGCAGATGAATGTGAAAACAAACTCTGCACATACATCATTCTGTCCAGACAAGAGAACAACATGCAACTGAAGGAACAAGAATAAAAACACATTTTTGCATGCAGGAGGACTTTAAATATGCAACAGTACTTTAAATTGTAGTCAACATCCTCTTCAGTGTCACAGACAACGAATGTTATGCTCTTAATGGTGTTGTGTGCACTCGCTGGTACTGCTTTGTCAAAAAAAATGTTCAAGAGAAATGCTCTCAAAAAATGCTCTTAACATATAAGATCAATCATTATCGGAAAATGGGGTCCTGTTCTTTTAAGCCATGTCAGAGTGTTCCTAGATCTCAGCTATCAACTTGGTGAGTATAATGTTATTATTACCAACAGGAATGATGAGCAAAATTATTAAAATAAAAGGCACATTGCAACAAACCAGAATTATCCTTTAAGATGGTTTTGAGAAATGGCATTGTGAATGCTCCAACATCAGCGTCTTAGTTTTCCTCTTTGAACACAACAAACATCATGATTAAGAAAGTGTTTGTAGTAATAATTGAGGGATGTCAGGATCAAGACAATACACATCCAATATAAATGCACACATCACAGATATGTTTGCATGGTTGCTGCAGTTTAACCACCAGTTTTATGTGATAGTCTGCCAACTCCACTAACTCATCATATTTCATCAGAAGGTCTCTGATGAAGGAGTGCTAAAAAGTGTTGTTTTGGCACAGCTGCGTTGTGTGTTCTGCTCACTCAAATCACTTTCTCTGAGGCAGTCTGGGGATGTGTTGTTTGGTCTTGTATTGGGTTCAAGCGACCTCTGTCTCACCCAATGCAGAGTATCCGTACTTGATGGCTGATATCCTCCTTCATGCCATCTAGGAAATAAGTCAAATCAATAGGAGCGCCCTCTCCAGCACCAAACGGGAAGCAGCAAAGTGTAACGGCCGAAAAAACTCCTCAAATTCCATCACACACAGGTGACAGATGGTGCATTAACAATGTTATGTGTCGGTGTTTAATTCAATGTGTATCTGACCCGCCATCCAGCACGTATTTTAGTGAGAAATTTAATTCTTGAAATGGTTCGCCTCTCATTCCCACCGTCTTCTCCCACTAAAATAGTGCAACTAACCAACAGAAGCTGGGAGCGAGTTAAGGCGAAAAAAATCTAAAATGTAAAGTTAGTATGGAAATACAGTTTATCTTTATGGATTATATTGATGCCGAATTGACAAGAAGACTGTCTACATATCACGCCTTTTATCTTGTGTTTGTAGAGTCGGGGTTTTGCAGACACGTAAGGAATTGTTAATATGTCATATTTCCTTGAAGGTAGTTTGGCATAATATTTTCCCCAAGAGCGCAGGCAGCTTCAGTTTAATTCATACTGCTAATATGTATATTTTTAATGTTTTGTCAGCACTACAGAAACACTAGGTAACTGCTAAAATATGATAAGGTTGTCTGACATTCACTGCTGTAAATTATTGATTTGACAGCCTAATAATGTGTGTTTGTATGGATTACTGACAGTGGCTGATTGTACTCAGCAGCAGTATACAGTAAATGGTTGCGTGTTTTTAAACTACTTTCCTAACATGATGTGCTTGATGGTTTTATTAATGACTCCTGATGAAACTTGAAAGATCAGCATTCTCGTTGCCCCTTAGCCTCCCTTTTTATAAGTCACATTAACATTTATTCACCCAGAAAAAGCTAATATTTCTCTGTATAATATGACTTCCTCTTTCTGTCAGCTGCTGTGTATCTGCAGTGTATTTACTGGTTTTCACACATGATTTCAGGCCAGTTGGAGGAGCTGCAAGTGCTGTGTCCAGATAGTTAATGGTTGAAGGTGGTTTCTGTGGGCAGCTGTATAAACTGTGTAGCTGTTTTAAATTTGTAAAAATACAAGTACAGGACAACACCTTTTGAAATGTGATTGTCTTAGCTGATATGATCTAAGAAACATTAACCCAAATATATTTTTATTTGTAAAAAAAAAAAAAAAGTTGTTAAATGAGAACAGGAACAATCAGCGTGTAGTGTCTGTTGTTTCTCTTCACAGTTGTTGTTCAGTTATAACTGAATTATTAATTATTATTATTTAATTATTTATTCTTTATTTTATTATTTATTATATATATTCTTTTGTCTGATCTTTCAGCACAAACCACTGCATACAGAAGGAGAAGAAGAAGGGCAGCTGCTGTTTCTGCTCTATTGTTCAACAGTTTTTCTTCTTGTAAATTTGCATAAGGAGCAGGATGGGAAATAATGTCAAAAGGAAACTAGTTGTAGTCTTGTAAATAGTGACTAGTGACTTTGCATGTTTTTGCTCAGTACAGGCTGTTTACTTGCTTATGCCAGTAAGCTAGTTATCGTTGCATTAGCCTAGTTGTTGGATATGTTCTCTATAGCTTTGCTGCTGTGCTGTTGCTGTTCAAATTCAATATGCGATGAACATGAATTGTTGGCTTTTATGGCTTCCACATGCCTACAGGTGATGTGCTGCTGGCTGCTCAGCTTTAGGTTTAGGTGCTGCACCTACTCTGCAGTGTAGGTGTATTTATTTTCATTATGTTCATAAAGCAGTTGAGGTCATTTCATGAACTCTGGCATGTTTGTTGATGTTCAGTGATAAATTTGAATTTTCCTGTATGGGCTGTGTGCTGGCCACACCATTTGCCATCCACCACCAGTGTTAGTATTCTTGATATTTGGTCACATTATGCACCCAGACCTTTTCCAAATAACGACACTGCACATAGTCCTTGGTTTTCATATTACCAGCTTTCAATTTATGACAATTTGTTTTCTGAGATTGGGTGAACACATTGTAGTTGACACATTCTGTCTCATGGTCCTTTAATTTGCATTTAATACTTACCTTTATTTTCTTACCGAGTTCTTCTAATGAATTTCCGGCAGGCTGTACAGTGAAAAGTGTAATGTTGCCCTCCACAGACAAGGGTTTGCTGTTTATCCTATATTTTTAAATATAGGCCAGTTGTGTGGAGAAATTTTAAGATTGCCCTACCAAATAGGTTGAAAATTCATTTCAGATGCAAAAATAGACTTGAAAGAGAAAGCCAAAAGACCCAGATCTGACAACGCCCTGATTAACTGTTGCCTTTCACTTCTGTATTTGTTAAATGAGAACATGTGTTCATGTGATGTTGGACTTTTTCCAAATCTCCACACTGACACAGACCGTTTGGATGTTTGCCTATGACTTTCAAATAGCTGGCTAGACCACAATGCCCCAGTCTCAGCCTAGTTAGAACAACATCATCCCTTCTTCCAGAGTTTATCATGCACCTCTTACATTTAACAAATGACTGCAGAGAGAAATAATGCCTACCCCCTTGTTCTTCTGTCCACTCTTTTTGCCACTGAAGCTCTAATTTTTCTTTGCAAATGCTAAAGCACATTTTCCCAACTGAACCTTCAGATCAATAGTTTCCCTTAACAGAGATTCCTTAGCCTATTTGTCAGAGATTTCATTTCCCTCAACCCCTGAGTGCCAAGGTATCCACAAAAAGCCTACATGGCAGCTCATATTCTTGATCCTAAACAAGCAGCGCAAAATCTCCAGGAGCAGGTCAGGTCAGGAGATGTCCCATTTCTCAAAGCCAACAAGGCAGCCACAGAATCTGAGCAGGGGGTTTGACCAGCTCTGTCCACCACATGGCCCATAACATTGCCAGCAGCTCAGCAGAAAAAACTGACATATTATCAAATATGCGGATGCTCTGCTGGATCTGAAGATTAGCCACATACATCCCAAACTCAGTTTTCCCAGAGACTGGGTCCTTAGATCCATCAGTAAAAATCTGAATATTTGCTTTGTCTGGACCTGGTCCAGTTTGCTAAGAATTCTATTCTTAGCAGGTGACCCAAACACAACACACCCATAATCTAAAGTGGATCTTATCATGGCTTGATAAATCATAAGCAAGGTGTCTCTCTCAGCCCCCCAATCACCTCCAGCTAAACTACAGAGAATGTTATTTACTTTCTCACATTTACAGATTATTTTGTCTGTATGAGTTGTTAGTTTTTCATCCATCCACACACCCAGAAATTCGAAGACCTTGACTCTTTCTAAGGGACACTCATACACAGAAACATTTAAAGCAGGATTCTTCCTTTTGAAGCCAAAGATCATGAATTTACTTTTAGATGTGGAAATGCTAAATACCCACGTATCTACCCACTGAATAACCTGGTCCAAGGCCTTTTGAGTTTGACCAAACAGATGACCAATATTTTCCCCTCTCCTCCAGATGGCACCATCATCTGCAAATAAAGACTTCCTAAAACCTTGGTGGATTTTTTGAAATATGTCATTTATCATTACATTGAAGAGGACTGGACTAATGACTGAGCCTTGGACGCACCGTTTTCAGTGTCAACAGTTTCAGAAAAAAATTCACCTGAATTGACATATGACTGAGGAAATCTTTTATCTAATAAAACATTCTGCCATTAATACCTGCATTGTGGAGTTTAATAAGCACACCCTCCCTCCACACAGAATCATACGCTTTTTCAATATCCACAAATACCCCAACTACAGCTTCCTTATTGATAATAGCTTTCTTAATATCCTGGTCTAAGACTGCAATGGAGTCCATAGTGCTTCTTCTAATTCTGAAACCATTTTGATAGTTCACAAAAAATTAATGAGTTTCCAGGAAATAAACCAGTCTATTTGTAACCATTCTTTCCATTACCGTACACAGAACTGATGTTAATGCTATAGGTTGATAAGACGATGGACAGGAAAGGTCTTTTCCTGGTTTCAGAATTGGAATCACTACTGCATCCATTTTGTTGGTAACTTACCTACCTCCCAGATATAATTAAAAAGAGCAAGGATTTCATCTAACACAATATCCTCTAAATGTTTAAGCAGTTCATAATTTAACTTATCTTGGCCTGTAGTGGTATTTGCCCCTGACTGTACTGCATCCTTAAGCTCTTTCAAAGAGAAAAACACATTGTATGAGCTGTTTCCTTCATATACATAATTTAATTTCCATTCTTCTACTTTCAAGACTTCCTCCTTTACCCTAAAGCCCTCCTCTCCTGACTTGGAATTATGAACATCCTGAAAACTCTTAACACACATATCTGCTTTTTCTTTACTATTTACTGCCTCAGTACAACCATTATTCAGAACTTATTCAGTTTATTGTCTTGACAACCTTTCCAAACATTTTATGGATTCTGGACCTTATCTGTCTGACTGGAGTATCCAATCCTATTGTCCCACAAAATGTCCTCCAACATTTCTTTTTTGCATTCTTAATAGTTTTCCTTGATAATGTTCTGCATCGCTTATAATCAATAGCATTTGCCTGAGTAGGGTTCTTACGTAAACTTCCAAATACTTGCTTTCTCTTCCTCACTGCCTTATCACAGTCCCTGTTCCACTGTGGGACAATAACAATGGACTTCCCATAAGCCTACTGCTGTACCTTCCTCAAACTTGTCCCATTCAGCTTGGACAAAATCAAATCATTTAACTCTGTCCCCAGGATCCATAATTAGGGACCTTCCAAACTGGCTCAGAACAGGAAAGTGACCACTATTCATTGAGTCTTTTACCAGGACATTCCATTCCCCAACTCTTGCTAAGGCTGGAGAAACAAATGTAAAATCTAAACAACAACAATTTAAATGAATTAATTTCAAATCAAGGTCTGCTGTCATTCATAATTATCTAAGAGTTCCTCAATCACAGCACCATTTGCATCTCTTTCCTGACTTCCCCACAAGGGGGCATTATGAGCATTAAAATTACCTACCAGATGACAGGGGAGCCAACCTTACTTACTATATCCTCAAGCTCAGACAAAATTAGAGGTTTACATGGATTATAGAAGTTGACTAAATTTATGTTGCCCTGAGAACACCACACTTCAACTATTAAGTATTCAAAAGATACCTCACACTCACAAATTGTATACCGAATCCCTGATTTGATAAAAGTAGCACGTCCGCCACCTGGCCTATCAAGTCTATCTTTGTGCAGACATAAATATCCTGGAATGACAAAATCAAGGCAAAGTTTTAGCCATGTTTCCTGAACACATAAAAAGTCAGGTTTAATCTGACAATCCCGAATTAATTTCTTAAATTCCTGTCCATTGGCAATAAACTCATGCAGTGACTGGGGAGAATAATCCTTTAAACCCAAGAACCTGACTGCTGCTTCAGACACAAACTTAATTATATCAGACCTTGATTTCTTTTCACAAGCACCGCAAACTATAAATGCAAGAAGGGATTCCTCGTTGATGAACTACTTCCCGATTAGCAATAGCAGATGAAGGCAAATGAGACACCAAGGACATGCCCATAGGTGTTCTTCCAAAATTGATTGAGCTACTAAATACTTCCATTTTTTTAAGAGCTTCTGCATATGAGATTCTATGCTGATCGCTGACCTCCTGAACTTGTTTTGCTTTGACAAAGTGGCAACAATCTCTAAACGAAGCCATATGATTTCTCCCACAATTACAACATTTTGGAGTTGACACTTCACAGCTCAGGATGTCATGATCTATCCCGCACATTGCACACCATCTGCTTCCCCTGCAGGATGCAGACATATATCCATATCTTTGGCATTTAAAACAATGTAGTGGAGGCCTTTGATAGGTCCTGACTTCAAATGATAGACATCCTATGAACACCCTTGCTAAGAGTACATTTCCATCAAAGGTTAGCAAAACTGGGGCATTGGGACTTCCACCTTTCCATTTTCAAGATCCTGTTTCCTTCTTTTTCTAAGTTAGTATCAGCTCTATCTTGCTTTCCCATCAATCTAGATCCTGACACAGCAGCCAAGGAGAAGTAGCGTACGAGCACTGCTACCGGACCTATACAGGCCATCGGCCGATACTCCCACAAACTATTCCTCACTCAACCTACTGTTTATCAAGTCCAACAGACCGTAATCTAATGACAAAGTCAATTAATCCGTATCCAAATAATTTTAAACCAGCGTAACAATAAACAGCAAACAAATTCAAAACTCCACGCCTCCACCATGCAGTTCCTCACCTCAATGTCGCATATCGCCGTTGAAAGTCCCAGCCTCTTACTGAGTTCCTCTGGCAAAAGACCTGGAAGCTGGAAGTGGAGCAGGCCAACAGTGAGATGCAAGAAGGGGGAACATAATTCTGGACATTCTTAAAAATCCCTCTTTGCTTGCTTTGTAATTATGTTTGTTTAAAGCTAAATCCTTATTTGTAAATGATTTCACTATTTTGATAGGTTGTTTATTCTTGAGTAGCTATATTTAGATTTGTTAGATATTTAATGTTATTTGTGTAAATTTCCCCGTGTCTGTCTTAGGCTAGTGTATGTGTGTCTATATACCCCCTTATGGTATCATTTGTCAGGTCTTGCCAACTGCCAATGAAACCTAAAGAAGAAGAAGAAGATTTGTCAGGTCTGTTCAGTTCAGCTATGTTCTGTTAGTTTAAGCTTTAGTTGCTTTATTGTTTAATTGACCTTAATTTGAGTTTGGGCTTTTATTATTGATAGCTACAGTACTTTTTCTCACTCCTATGATATATTAGGATTTATTTGAAACTTTCAACTTTTTAAAAATAAGAACTTTCCTTTTTACACCTTTCTCGTTGTGCCTTTTTGCTTGGACAGGCTGGTTTTGGGCATATTTTCCTCTGGTGGTTTGAAGTTGTTTTGGGGGTTTTCTATCAACTCATGTATACTATTTAACTTTGGTTTATGGCTGTTCATATCATAATGGAATCTAAAGCTGAAGGTCTGCCCAGAGCTAATGTGATTAGCTTTAAAAGAGGAGTCCTGGCTTACATATGAACAATATGTATTTCTTCAAATAGTCTAGGTACTTTTTAGTTGAACGATATTTCCCTTGCAACAATGCTATTAGTGTCCCGGCATATATTCATCTGAGATTGCTCAAAATTATTTAGTTTTATCTCAGATGAGAAAGGCTTTGCTGGCATTAAAGGAGAACTGCAACATGCTGCTTCACATAGGTTAGGTACATATAGGGTTCTTACAGTCATGAAAAACCTGGAAAAGCTACCATGGTTACACTGCAGGTCCACTGAAAGCATTTCAGTGCTTTTTTATTCGTTATTTCAGTTATTACATTATTGAATTCTCTTTCACACTTCTCTTACTCTTGTGTCAACTGGAAACTGTTGAAGAGATTCCTCGTAAAATAGCTTATTAACAATGTAGAAAGAGCAATATCGATGAAAAAATATTTATGTTTCTTATGAGGATAATGCCTCTAAATGTAGTGTTGTGAATGGCCTTTAAATGACATTTATATATATCTTATTTTTATTTTTATACATTTTGCGAGGATACCTGCTACAGTGCATTTTTCTCGGATGTACTGGGTTTTCCAGCAGTGTTTTAGTTGTGTCAGTTGATCCCTGATAGCTGCATAACAGTTATTTTAATCAAACTAATATATTTCCTGACATTGATTTGTGTTATGCAGAGCATACTCTATATGAACTGGGTTATATGGTTAAAATCAATATCATGATATTAAAAAAAATATTTCAGCAAAACAAGTAAAATAATCAAATAGATTTTCAATGCAGTAATGCTTTACATCAGACAAAGATGTGTAAAACAAAACCTCGAGTAACAGATGTTTTAGTTTTTAATCACAATTAGCTTTTAATAATTAATTTAGGGTGCAGGAGTTAATAAAATAATAACTTTATATATTCATATCATCACAACACACACACTGAAGGTTGATATAGTATAATATTGAATATAAATGTACTTTGGAATAACTGCTCAATTTTGACACCACATGTTGTACGTACATGTCACAAAATTCACAGAATGTTCATTCATGGAAGTTGTTTTAAAGTCCTAGAAATTCTTTGGCCAAAATGTGTATGTATCTGTACATTTACACATTTGAGAGCTCCCTCAAACAGCACAGCAAACAACAAATCTAACTGTATAAGTTTTCTATAAAAGGTCAATTCCTTGATGCAAGTGTCTCACCTCATTTATTTTTCTGATTTTATGTGAAGTAGCTGCTGTAACACTGGCATTTCCCTTTGGGATTAACAAAGCATCTCTAGTGCTATTTCGCCATCCTTATATCTATGTCTATGATCTCACAATAAACTAGCCATAGATATGTCACTAGGAAGATCCCCACCCCCACAAGCACCATCACGACTCAACTACCATCCACCAGTCCAACTTGCACAAATATAATGCACTAGACTAAATAATGCATCAACCATCACTCATCACTGCAGTTTTACAGAAACTGCATCCCCAAAAGGTACAGGCCGGCTCACTGTAGGCCATCTCTCTCACACATAATACACGCAAAACACAAAACGTAGCCTATAAGTTAGCAGTGCAGCTGTAGTCTATCTTGTGATTTTATACCATTATCCTCAATTGGAAAGTGGCCCATATTCAACCAGTTAACCTGCTTTGTCACTGTGCACACACTAAGAGTTTGTGGCTAAATATTGTGTAAACTGTGTGGTCACACAGCCAGTATTCACTGGGTTTGACCAGCCTACTGTCTGTTTAACTTGTGACCATCAGTTTGGATACTGCAACGAGATTCAGCATTTCATCTCAAGCAAGCTATTTAAAAAGATTAATTTCAGAAAAATAAGTGAATAAATGTGAATGCTTCTTGTTAGCGACACCATTTAATTTACATAATGTAATACAAAAAGGACCAGATGAATATACTGTGTTGAACATATGATAATTTAAGACTTTAGGAGACACCTACATGTCCTGTTTGTGTTTTCAACAGCTGCTGTCACCATGACAACCACGACACATTCAGCTGAAAGTCACCAGTTAACAGGTCACTGGTTAAACTGAAACACCGGCTGGAATGCTAACCTCAGCTAGCCGCTTTCAAACTTCCTGCTCCAGCATCACATGCTGACAAACAGCCGCTGGATGGTTAAAAACTCTGAATAACAGTTAGTCACTGCTGTGAACTGAAGCTCAGAGCGAGAAACAGAACAAGATGACAGAAAGATTAAAAACAGAGTGAAATTAAAAGTGTAAATGTGTCAACTGTTGTTGACAACAAACGAAACACCTGACTTCTGGTTTCTGCTTAGACGCGGCAGAAATACTAAACACAAGGTGATGTCTCACTTTGCTCTAAATCCAGTCACCACAAATGGACAAAAAAATGTACAAGAGTTTTTTTTCCTCCCTGTGAATTTTATTTTATTTGAATTTTTTTCCCCAAGCCTCGTGGGCCCTTTCACATCGTCGGGCCAGGGGCTTGAGCCCCAGTAATCCTGTGCATTAAAATGGCATTGATGCTGATTTCTCCTGGTAGGGCCAAATTCCTGGATAGGTGTCTTTCTCATCAATGCAAACACTGACTTTCGACTTAATGCTGTTTTTAATTTTTAATTAAGATAATAATAATACAGATACTCAGGGTATCTGTGTACTCATTGTAAGCATTGTTTGTGAGAGCTTTTCTTACTGAGCTGAACAGTCTTCTGCAGTCACAGGATCTTTAGGGCTAGATAAAAAAACAAAAAAAAAAACAGTTCCAATTAATCACGACTTGAATGACCCAAAATCGATTCTTGAAATCCAGAGATGGATCTTTGTATTTGCACCTTTACTCAGTAAACATATGTAAATGTGCACTAAATGTTGTGTGTGTGCAGTGGTTACTCATTGTAAGTTAGGGCTGCATGATGTGTAAAATGTCTACTTTGTGGAAATCAAGTTATTCCAGCATGCACAAAAAGCTTAAAGTAATTTAAAATGATAGCTACAATATTAGTCACCTTGAGTCACGACAGTCTGTAAACTGTGATGTGAATAGTTTCAGTCTATGGACCCGCTGCAGTTTACAGAACTGTCCTGACTCAAGACTGTCAGGCAGTTCACAAGAGTTGAATGATAATAAACCACGCCCCCTCTTTCACCTTATAATTTAAATAAGCCTGACAGCAGTAGACAACATTAGGACGTTATAATTGATGCCTCCCCTAATATTAAAGTGTCACTAGCACTACTTTCAGTAGATGCCATGAAAGCTTTTGACAGGCTCGAGTGGCCTTTATTATGGTCTGATTTGGAAGCAATGGGCTGTGGTCTGAATTTCATTCATATGATTAAGGTTTTGAACTATAACCAATCTGCACTGGTGCTTATGGGTCAAGTTTGTTCTGTCCTATTCCCCATCACTAGATCTTCGCACTAGGCATATCCTTTGAGTCTAGTTCTTTTCACACTCTCTCTGGAGGTTCTGGCTCACATGGTCCAACAGTCCAATGACATCATCCCTATGATGGTGGTCAAAAGAGAATGCCAAGTATTAAGGGTTCAATATGCATACACTAACTTCATATGAGGCTAGACTTTGAGCAGTTTTTACACACAATATGTGTATTGTTGGAAAAAATCACCTGTTTTAACATCATATGCCAACAAGAATCTATGTGAATATGGTTACAGTGCAAAAAATAATTTAGTGTTTAAGGTTAGGGGACCTTCGTCATCATGGTTACAATCATAACCACATGGTAAAGGGATGACTGTGATCATGTTTGTTTTTTTTAAACAATGTTGACTGGCAGTCGTGATGTTTGTTTGACCCATCCATCCACCCTGACCATACTGCAACTATTGTTGGCCTCTTCTGCTAAGAAAAGAGTCCACATCCTTGTACTTTGTAGTTTTTGGTTTCCCCAGGCGAGTCATTGGTATCACTAACACGACTTGTAACTTGCACTTGTTATGTGTTTGGATTTTCAATGTCCTGTGTGTCCTTGTCAGCTTGACTGTCAGTTGATGTAGGTCATAGCTTAATGGTACACATTTCAGCTCAAACAACCTGACAAGAGGGATGTATCAAGATCTTACTGTTTCCCTGTTGCATAATGTGATGCATAACATGGAGAAACTTGCAGACTATATTAGTAAATGGAAGATTTCTTCACGTTTTTCATGATTCCACACAATATACCTATGCTGGCAGTGTATTGAAGGACACACCACAATGTCTTCTCATGCAGGTCATATCTGCCAGCTCCAAGCATTTTTTATAATAGCTGTTTACTCCTTCATGAATTCCTCTGTCCTAATTGTGTTTTCTATAACAAGCCTTTGTTCAAAGAATCCTCATTAATCTCTGCTCAAACTGTTGCCCTGAACCTCTTCTGACTGTGAAATCAGCTGCTGAGGATTGCTCTAAACTCAGTGGTAACTTCCTTATTGACTCATTTCTTTCTCTCTCGCTCTTCTGGTTAATTGTTTGTGCAGGATGTGACCCTGCTATTAGTAAATCCTCAAATCCCCAACAGTGTCTTTTAGCAGGCTCAGGGGGAAAGCACTGCAGCACGCTAATCCTTTCTCAATCAGTACATTTGGAGGCGAGGAAGAGCTGAGCTTCCTTACCCAAAGCCATCTTACTCAGCTGTGGCAATGCATCGGTGCCATTGCATAACCAAAACAAAGAGCTCTTGAATGTGTTTCCATAGCTAAGCATATTTATGTTTTTTCCACTGTTGACATAATTAGGTCAAGTGTTTATTGTTATGAGACATGTGACTAGTGATGGAAGGAACTCAATTACCATTTCCAAAACACTGCAGTTTGAGGCTTTGGGTGAGACAGAATGTCTTTGTCATTCACTTCTGACAACAAGAAAGTTACATGCAGCATTAAACTATAAAACCTATTTGATCATGAAGTCAAATTATTCTGAGGTAAGGTGCTATAATATTGCTTGTGTTCTTCTCACCATCAACTTCACTGAATAGCTGCAATCCATAAATTCCACCTTGACTATCAGTGTAATCAACCAACTCCACCAACAATCATTCTTACAATGAAGTTACCTGCGACTGAAGATCTGATGACAGAGCTACTGTAGGACTAGATTCCATGTAATCCCCAGCTGTGACTTTGACAAATAGCCTATACTTACCTTCTCCTTATAGGTTTAAATTGACCATAATCAAGATAAATGCTGCTTGCCTGCCCAATTACAACTGTATGGCTTGGGGCTACTTAAGGCTCTCATGTTTTAGAAATCAATAAGTTATTTATTGTGGCCTTTTCTCCCATGATGCTGAGAAACTGTGAGGGCCCATCACAGGTACTGGGGAATGATAGGGAATTTAATTTAGTTTCCCAATAATCATCAAACACATAAGTGTTTGATGGACAAATTGCTTTTCTTCCACATAGCAAAGTAATATTGGAAACAATGCAAACGAATAATATCATACTTAAGTAGCACTCATAGACTCCCAAATAGTGAGGGTTCAGCCCATCTAGTGGCAGATCTGTAGATCTGTATTTATGCGTTTTCTTGAATGCTCTGTCACTTTAGTTAGACTAGTGCAGTGCCTGTTCAAAACATGCCTGTTCGGATTGATTGCTTATTATTTCTCGAGAGCCACATTTGTATGTATCAACTGTCAAATGTATCAATTAAAACAATAGGGATTTAATGAATTTAATGGTGTTAATCCAGAAACTTCACCAGTGAGACTAAACTGAGGTTGAAACGTAGAAACAGTTTACGGCCTTCCATTGGTTGATTCTGCTGCCAATCAAACGTGTCTGCACTCCTATTGGTTAGTTTTACTGCCTCCACCTCTGTTTTTTTCTCCTGTGTGCGCTTGTTCTTTTCTCTCGGGCAGTTTAACTGAGCAGGGTGCGTGCCTTTGTCCCGCTCAGCAAGTCAGAGCCCAGAAGCCCCACCCCGCTGTGATGGTGTTTATATGAAATAGCCTCCACTGCACTCAGACACAGAGCTGAGCAACTCACAATTCGCTTGTTTATTCAAAGTTTATTAAATGTGTCGCGTGCCCAAACAACTTCACACTTGACACTGTACTTCCTTGGGTCCTCAGCAGTATACCCGCCAAGTGTGAAGTCAAGTCAGAGCCCAGAAGCCCCGCCCCGCTGTGATGTGATGTAATGGTGTTTATATCAAACAACCCCAGCTGAGTAGCTCATTTTTCACTTTTGTTTATTCAAAGCTTAATAATATTAAACATTGCATGTCCAAATTGCACCAAAAGAGTGTCTGTCTCCACATTAAATCACCTGTTGAGTGTTTGATGGTTGTTTATTTGTGCTTTAGAACGTAACCGTTGTGAAACAATCAGAAAATAACGTCATTCACGGGCTTTCTCTCAGAGAAAGCTTTCCACTGCTGTCTCTCTGTTGCTCACTCAGTTCACTCACCATTTCTCTCTCTTTTTCTCTTGTCTTTTTTTAAAATGAGTCCCCTTGTCTCTCTCATGGCAGGGTTGTACAGGTCTGATTATGACATGCAGTCACAGAGCCCAGAAGCCACGACATTAATTAGGATGGCACTAAAAACGGTTGTGGTTTTGTTTCTCAACCAGCAAAAGGTGATTAAACATTTTGAGTTGTAGTTCCTTTAGCCTTTTGTTACTTGTAAATGTTAATTTGATTGATTCAGCAAGGTATTCGAAATGATTCAGATTCAGTTGATTCAATACTGACTTTGAAATTAATCAAACAAAAAATAAACTATTGCTAAGAGCAAAAAGGGTCATATCGTTGGTTAAGGTTAGGGTCACATTGTTGCTACAGCACAAGCTAACATGAAGGGCTGGTTTCTACACTGGTCTGAAGTGTCAATTTGGCATGTTTGGAGGTCAGGTTAGTGAGAAAACACACTTGCATTTCTTAAATTCTCCATAAGTGACCCTAATATGTCACTGCAATATAGTAATTGGTCCCATAATCTCAAAACTAAATGCAGCTGAATGATGTGTCGTCTTTGGAGATGAGAGAGGGTAGTCTGGAGAATGATGTCCTATTTTCAAAGAAGGAAGTGATTCAGTGGGGTTTCAACTGTGAGCTGGTGACACTGACACTATTATACACCTCTCATTTGTCTTTCCCAGTCCCTCCCTCTGGCTTAATTCCTCCTCACCACCTCAAATCTATGTATCTTTGTCTCTCCCCAGCAGCCTTTAAGAAAGAAAACTTTCTACCTTTTGTTTTGCACTGCTGGAGGGGGATATTGGTGTACATCAGCAACTACTGGTTTGCCATGAAATCTGCTGTGGAAATGTATTATCTTTAAATGATGCAGCATCACTTCGATGTCTTGCACTGTGATGTGCAAGACAAGGGTCACATGACTAACCAAAGTAGCCAAGCTAGCTCCAGTGTTAGCACATTTTTCCATTTAAAAACTGGGTTTACAGCACCGTTTGGACTAACTTTGCACTTTACAGGATGTCCCATAAATAATTGACAGCTTCCCATGAAAACATTCATACATTCCAGGTGATTTAATTACTGCATGATCCTTCCTCTAGCACTGCCCTCAGGAAGATGATAGAAATGGGCTAGAGTTTCAGAAAGTCAGTGCAGTCTCTCTCTCTCTCTCTCTCTCTCTCTCTCTCTCTCACGCACACACACACACACTATACCACTGTCACTCCCTAATGGCCTGTGGATGGACTAATACAGAGCTGCAGGGCAGAGCTGCTGGATGTGGCTGATAACTATGCAGAGCTGGGCAGGAACATCACTGTGCATGCTGGGATACACCAGGGAGTCATCACAAAAGTAATAAACAAACATACCACACACATGCAGCTAATCATCCACACATGTATACACATTCACGTCCTTGACCAGAATCCTTTTAGGTAACATAATAGCTCTGCGGCAGCCACATTAAAGCCCAAACTGTTTATCGTGTTAATAACGGTGATTTTATTTTCACAACATCCATAAACACACAAATATATCAAAGAAATACCTCCGTTTAAATAAGTATGAGAAGGAGTAGGTCATCAAAACAGTTGCAGGAGGGAATGTCAAGTTCAAAGTAAAGCAGGCATAAACTGTAGATAGTAACTTAAGAAAAAAACTAACACAAGTAATGAAACAAAAAGTAAATACTTCCTGTATTAAAGATCTACATGATGCCAACATTTCAGATACATGGGTGACACAAATAGAATCTTCAATCTTTATACCAAGTGGCTAATTTGTTTCTCCCGAAACTTATTTTACGAATCTAAAATTGAATCTTGCGCAAAAGATATGTTTAAAGTCCTCTCTGTATATCTGGAAAACACACCTCTGTATGTGACACAATATATTACAGAATAAATAGACAGTGAAACAGATAAATGAGGGAAGATATTAGTTCAATATGAAATGAAATAAATAAATAGCAAATGAAAATTATAAATATTTCTTAGTTAAGTAATACACAGTAAAATACCTAAATTAATAATGAAATCTGTTACTACAACCCAGTTCTCTAGGGGAAAGGGAAGCAACATAACATCAAGAAGGACTTTGGGAAGATACAAATATATATTGCAAGGACTGATCATCAGGCAACTTAGATTTACACATAACAACAAAAGAGGCAAACTACAGTGAAAAATGAAAAGCAGACCCATGGGTGTTGCTAAATCAAAGACATTAATTGACCCAAAAGAGGACTCTTAACTCAAAAGTTGAAAAGGTCTCTAAACAAAACAAAACAAAACAAAACAAAACAAAACAAAACAAAACAAAACAAAACAAAACAAAAAGCCTCAGCTAGCTGACCTATCCAAACCACACATCAACCACACAAAGCAACATCTCTGCTTCTTCTATACATCTACACATGTGTGGATGTGTACATGTGAAAGAGTTACAGAAAACTAGTCTATGTCAGTCTCCAGGCAGCTGGTCAAGTAAATGCCTCAGAAGTTCTCAACTACTACAAAAATTTAGTCTACACAGAAGATTAAAACTTGAAGTCCTCCACTCAAAAATGTATTTTTCTTATTGTGACTGAAGTTAGATGTTTGAGCTTCACTGTGCAGAATGATGTATGTGCAGAGTTTGACACTAGAAGGCTGTTTTCACGTTCATCTGCTGAAGGAGGAAAGTTTCTCTGAGCTCACCAAAAATCTGAGTTAAAGGTTTGTACCTATGAACATGATTTGTGACATCACAACTAGTTCAGAGCCAATTGTGGTCCAGTATTCAACTTACACAAGTGTGATGTGGAAACCTGAAGCCTCCAATGCACACACTGAGAATGGACTTTACAGTGAAGAACTTTTGAAATGAAAAATATTTACATATTCATAGAGTCTGGAATTTTTAATGAGTGAGAAGAAGTAGATGTAATTTTAAGGGTTTTAATGAGATCATTGAACTTTTTTGTGGAAAAACTATATCAAACAAATTATTATTCAAAGTAGAGTCTTTTATATACATCTTGAAACATGTCTGGAGGGGATCTTTGATTAAGAGACAGCATTAGACATACAGTTGCTCAACATTAAAATCACAGCTGCCCTGAATGACAACTCTGCTGTGTATGCGTAGTATGTTAACGACAAAATTACTTCCTCTTGACTGGAGAGCTGGACTACCATGGCAGCCAGGAAGTAGGGCAGGCATTGTGCCAGGATCATGGATATATAAAGAGAACTGGATACAGTGTTGGAGGCAGGGCCCCGTTCATTCCTATGAAAGTTGCTCAGTGGCGCATGTAGCCAAAAAAGCCACATACTGTGCATGCTCCATGGGCCCAATGTACCCATGAAGCATGCTCACTAGAGACTTCCGCTGGCCAAGACCGCTAACTTCCAGTTTAGCCCTTCGGCTAACTTGAATAGGGATAAAACGATTAAATCGTGCGGCTCTTCTAGACTTTTGAAATGTGATCAGACCAAATAGATCAAATTCTCATAGTTAAATGAGTCATTCCGTGGGGGTTGTGACGCTCAGAAAAATGTATCTGCTAATTTACAGATATCTCTTTCACAATGTAAGTCTATGGGAAAAAAGTACGTTTTTTTTTTTTTGCTGCAGTCAATAAAACTCAACATTTCCTGCAGATGTTTCAAATAAAAAGACTATCAAGAACAGGAGGAAGGCTTTTATTGTGAAACTTTAAAACACGAGGTGTTGAGTTTTATTGATGACAGCTCAGAAAAAGGAGAAATGGGAGCAACTGAAAATAATTGAAAACAGCATGTCTGTTCTGAAGAGAAAGTGAGAGCAGCAGAGTGGTGAGCATGACATGACCCCTTTGTTATACTGATGGAATTAGTGCTGTGCAAATGTACATCATCCTGACTTTATTAAGACAACAGATGAACATGGAGGAAGTGTTGAGTTTGCATCAATAACAAATTAAAACAGATGCAACAGCAAGGTGTTACAGGCTAATATACAAGCCTGTCATGCACATGCTCATGCAAAGAAAGAAACTGCACTTCTTTTTAGTCTACTGTCCCTCCCTGGAGCCATATCTCTCTCAGGCCTTCCTCACAACATGTGCACACATGCTTGCTCACTACCAGACACTGAGATGGACAGGGCCATTTAAAGTTGTTGGCATGGCCTGTCAACCCCTGCAGCCTGGAAACACATTTCCCGGAGCTGTGTGGACATTCCAGCAGCACAGAGTAGGGTCCAAGTCAGCGTGCAGTGATATGCTTGGAGCAGCCTTCTGAGCTGTTGTCATGTTTCAGGCTGTCACTGACTCCTGATGAAAGTCTAGGATGGGACAGAGGAGAAAAGGCTGCCTGCATGACTCATAGTAATTGGCAACCCAGTTTCACATCAAAATAGCTATGTTGGTCCACAGCGCAAAACATATTAGCTTCACAATAATGGCTCTAAAATTGTAAGATGTTTTTTTGTTTTGTTTGTCCTTTTCTATTGGCCTGCGTCCACGTCACGTGACTGTCAAGTTTCTGTCTGCAAAAAAAAAGGCTGACATTCCTTTTATTCTCATTGGAAAATGCAATATTTTCAGATAGCTTCAGCATTAAAATGCATTTTGATAGCATTTCTAGTGAGAACTATGCATTTTATTTTCATAATTTTTGTTCAGTGAATGTATATGATGTTTAGTTTGTCAGTTATTATGAAGATTCTTTCAGGCTTTCTATTGTTGCTATGGTGGTTGCTATGGACGCTGCTATCGCTGAAACTACATAGTTGCATGTTGTTTGAATCATTGTCTTTGTGTTGTGTAGTTATCTGAGCTGTTATGTTATTTGTGTTGTTTTATGTAACTGTTTGATGATGTTCTTTCAATAAAAAAGCCTAGATTTTAGAGCCCCAGGGATGAATTGAATTTAAGATCCAGAATTTGAAGCTTTGTGATTGGCTGACCGGAGGACCTGCCTGGAGGTATTTTCCTCACTGTCACTGTGGAGAAATAATAAAAACTGATGGCCTTAACATTAACCTATTGTATTGTTGAATTATTAAGGACACTTTCATGTTTTTGTGTTGAGAAATGTTAAAGATATCATTAAAAGAAAACCTTAACATGCTAAGTAAGTTGTAAGGCCTAGTGGACTGCAAGGCCACCAGTAGTGAGGGAAAAAGAATTGTGGGGAAAAAAATTCAACCTGCTGGCTGTAGCCCACTTGATGTTGGAACAGCCCATCTGATTGGGGGTTACACTGACCCTTTCTGCTACACAAGTGGCATGCCAGCACAGCTTTTCAACTTTAAAATTCATCAAGAATAGATTACGGAATGTTCATGTTTATGGCTACAGAAAAAGACACGCTTATGGCTTTGGACTGTGCTATGCTGTTTTTTTTAAAATGATGTCAGCTGATCAGTCACTCTGGGTCTGCTCCAATAGGGTGCAGGCCTGCTGCTTGTCACAGCCTGACAATAGCAGTGAATGAATGTTTAAATAGTGTTGGTAGCATGAAATCCTGACTGTTAAGCCTGATTTGTGAATTGCATCAGATCAGTTGCGAACACAATGTCGGATGACTGACTCTAAATAGCTCTCACATTTCCAGCTTTTGTCCAGTGTGAAAATTAAGTTTTGGCTATTTTCTTTCATGAAGACAGCATTACATTTTTACATTGTTACAGACTGAAGCATAAGTGTACTGAGAGCTGAGTTGCCCATCAATTGTCAAAGGAATAAAATCCTAGGTTATTTCTTGGCTTTATTTATTTATTACATTATTTTATAAAACCCTGTAAGTTCACCTGTTGTTAGGGTGTCAACTTGATATCTATATCTGTTACTTAGCTTATATGTTATAAATAGCCTGATATTGCTTTATGCAACTCAGAAGTGTTTATGTTGGGGAAAAATGGGGCCAGTCCAGAAAAAAATTGCCAGGGCCAAATTTTGTTCCCAGTCTGACCCTAGACAACATCGTACATGAACAAGATATTTATTCCTTTTCTGTGTCAGTAAACACAACACATGTGCCACTTAAAGGGGACATGTCATGCTTTTTGTGATTTTCTGTTATCATCATGTCGAATGTCTATGTTAAACGAAGTTCCAAAAAATGTTAATTTAGTTTTAAAATTTAGTTATGAAGGACATAAGATGTCTGATCATATCAGGTGCTAACATCATCTGATTTAACTCATATTTATCTGCAGTTCAACCCATGCAGTTTTAGCTATCCATGGTGAAACAAATGGTAATAAAGAGAAAGAAAGTATCAATAATACTGAGCAGGGTCTTGTATTTTTGTGAAAAATAAGGTTCAGCCCTTCTCACTACACCAGTAATTTTCATACAGTCCCTAAGATTAAAGGCAATGGACAAAGAAAAATGAGGGTTATATTCATCCTCAATTACTTCACCTCTACCTTTTTTTCCCTCATATAAACTTTATTCAAGCTTGATGTGACCTCCTATTTTTTAAATTTCACAGGTCAGAAGGTTATTTTTGTTTCAGACTGGCAATCATCCCACTACATTGAACATATTAGCAACCTCCGCAATTAGTAATATTTTCCTGTGACTGCCCACATGTCTGGCATCAGAGGCCTAAACACACACTCATTTCCTTAATGATTTCCATTCCTCTTACATTATTTAAACAAAATAGGACGCGATTATGCACCAGCATTAATATTCATCAGTGATGCATTCCACCTTATTAAGCATTTAGAGTAAACAAACTGTTCAGGATCATTAGAGTTGAAATGTAAAGACAAAAGGTGGTGGGAAGGCGGTGGAGGAGGTCTCAAGAGGCCAAAGGGAAGTGTGTGAGTCTCTTGCAGCCACTGATAAAGAGTGTGCCCCAGCTAAGTGGATTAATTATTAAAATGCTGCTTGGATCTCTTGTGATTCAGCAAACATTAAAAGCCTTTATTACCTGCAGTAAATCACATGAGGTGTATGCAGACTGACATTTTTCATCAATAAAGTATAAGAATAACATAAAAGGATATCTGGGATGAGTCATTTATAATTTCATACACCATAATGACAGAGATCACTATATTCAAGAAGATGATAATAACATATTTCAGTTTATAGAACTTTGGTTCCTTTGATTATTAATAGCATCTTAATATTTTGAGAGTTTGCTGACTTTTTCCAAGGTCTAGGAATACATTTCAATAGACAGAATTGTTTGGAGCTACATCTGGCAAAGGAGCAGCTCATATTCTATTCCTTTTAATCAGAGCAGGATTCCTTCCCTGTGGACGTAATTACATGGTTCATAATCCAGACCTGCCGTTCTCGAGCAGGCTCCACATAACATAACACTTTGTTTCCGCCTCACAAACATGTTCTCCGTACCTTAACACAATCATTGTTGGATGCTGGTCTAATTATTAACCTCAAAGCACAGTTTTCACAAAGCATGCATGCTGTCAGAGACCTTGTATCCTTTACATATCAGACATAATTTCCTGACAATAATAATGCCTAGACTGACAGAAGTATAGTTATTTTGTCAGTGCTCAGCACCAGCTTTTAAAACAGCAAGATCTCAGTCATTTAAAGCTGTGGTAGGCAGTTTATTTTTATATTAACCTTTCAGCATATTGCAATTCAAGTGGTCTGAGAGAACACCAGACTTCTGCACCTCCTCTTGGCTCTGTATTCAGGCTTGAGAAAATCTAGCCTGTGACAGGATATTTAAGCCAATCACGGGTCATTTTAGAGTGCGGGCGTTCTTATTGGCTGTTCTACAAACGCAGATACGCATACACATCGCTTCAGATGGTGAAAGCCTGATTCAATGGCGGCAGAGCTTGCCGTTCTTCTCCTGGACAGGTAAGCTGCTAACTTCATTTTCCTGTAATATCTAAATGTGTTTATCTCCTGAAACTTTTCAGTGGGCTCATGCAGGGCTGCAGTTACACTCGCAGTGTGTTTATGGCAGCAGCAGGCTAAGCTAAGCTACATAGCTGCTATGTCACTTTCTTTTTATTTCCAGTAATGAGAATCAATCAGTCACATCCACGCTAAGTAAACTCAGTCACAAGTCCCCTGGTCTGCTGTCACTGTCAAATATTAGAGCAGATTTGATTCGTGATTGGTGAGTTAAGGAACATCCACACCAAGAACGATAACTATAACAATAACTATAAATATATAGTTTTAAAAACCATTCTTACTCAACTGGATGGCAGAGTCCACACCACAACTATAACGACAACCACAGTGGTGAACGATATCGTTGGGATTACTTTTAGAGCGATTTGATGAATGATAAAAACACTGACAGCCAATCAAAATCCATCCCCTAAATCATACGACACGACAAAATCTCCATCTAGCCTGAAATTTCCAGTAAAACTTCAAAACTTGCATACATCATCTTAATTCTGGAAACTGACTGATGACTTTCTTTGCTTTACTTTGCTCCTTTCTCACCTTAGACTGACGCACTGTAAATTGGAGCAGAATGACACCCAGAGGTGATTTCTTTAGATAGGTTTGTCTCTCTTTATTATACAATGATGCTGGAACTTTGTTCTCCATTATAATGTAAAAAACAACAAAGTTAGCAACCCTTTTAGGCTTCAGATCCATGCTTACATCACGTGTCCCTCCCACAGCACAATAAAAGCTGGTTGTCTGTGCACTTTTGCGCATTGCGCTTCAGCATCTGTCAGTGCAGTTTGGTCTGTAAATACTGGAACATCACAACGACTAGTGTCCCGAAATACTTCTGAGCAACACATTGAATCACCACCCGCCCGTGAACCTATACCCTTATGATTTTTGATTTTTCTATGATTTTCTTTTTCTATCTCTGTGCAACATACAGCAGTAACAAGTCATCAATATCCATTTTCCTGAGCTGCCAACACAGCTGGTGCCCGCATGTGTGCTTGGCGCCACTGTTTACAGAACGTTATCATTCATAAGTGTGGATGCTTACATCGTTATCGTTATAGTCATTCATTGTGTTTTGCACCATGTCACCTGCCCCCACGGAACGCTTCCCAAGAACCACAGCAACATCTGAAATGAGCAAGACTGCACACAGGACCCTGATCTGTGGCTGAGGGACAAAGAAAAGTTTTTGCCTTTCAGGTAAGTAAATAGTTCTGCATTTTTAGTAATACAGTGTGTGTTCACAATCACATGGTTCACTTTGGACATATCAAGTGAAGAAATAAAAATGTATTTTGTTGTATTACAATGCGGTGCCTTTTTTCGGTGGTGCCAGAAAAAACAAGGTACAATATGTGTTGCTTTTATCCAAAACAAATATTATGAAAAATTAGATAACTGTTTTAAACAAATTAGACATCACAAAGACAGGTGCAATATTTTATTACAATGTAGATCACAACAAAGTGAAGATGGTTGAGTCACAATTATAAGTATGGGAGAAGGGAGAAAAATACATCCAAAAACAAATGTTCACAAAGCTATTTCCATAATGAAACTGTATGGTGTCTGTTGGCATGTCCCTACACCTCTAGCAGACACACCATTGGGATTGTGCTGGGATGGTAAATGGATTAGGTGGTTGTTTGTCTCCATCCCTAATGGCAAGGACATCAGAAATGAGGCTGGGGTCCTGGGTCAGGCAGGTCTGCAGGACTTGGCGACAGCTGTCCAGGTTTTCAATGATGGTCTATTGGCAAAGTATGAAAATACAACTCTATAAGGTGACTTTCTCCAGAAAAACAAATGAATCTGCCAGATAGCTTCTGTAAATGACAGCTGAATTACTTGAATAAACAATACAAATAGTAACTGCCATAAATGAGTTTAGGTGCCAGTGTATCATGTCGACCTAGTTAAAAGTAATGCAGTCTAATACAACTGTCCTACAGTAAATCCACACTTCATGAAGGTTATAATGTTCAGTTTTTGTGGAAACTGTATGATCATTTTGGAGGCTGCAGTTTGTGGTACTGCTGAACCGTATTTCATTGGGGAGGACACAAGATTAAAAATCCCTGTCAGTATAGTACAATACATTTCAACAGTAGTACAAAATCTGGAGCCTCCAAAATGATGAAAAAGTTTAAACAAAAACTGAACATTATCACCTCCATAAATGGAGGATTTGTTTACAGGACTGTTGTATTAGACTGCATTAGTTTTAGCTTGGTGACCTAATGCACTGTCAGTAGAGTGTCTAACCAGCCCTTGGGGATCCTCGCCAGCTCCACGGCATGTCCCTCAATCATGGCCTCTGCCTCCTCGGGTCCCAGTAGCACCACAAACCCCCGTCCTCAGGCAGTCCTCCACAACCAACACGACCACTGGAGGAGATAGTAGGGGCAATGAATTCCAGTGTTTCCCCTATTTTCATTCTGCAGCAGCACACCACTACTGCAAAATTATGAGCACTGTTGATAAAATTTCACACAATCATTAATATCAATGTGCTACTAATGATTTTCAGCACAATAACACCCTAGTTACTGTGGAATTGTTTTGAGTCATCCTCCCTCTCTTCATTCTTCAAAGGACATCTACATGAAAGGTACTGTTATAAGAGTAGCGTGGCTCCGTTAAGGAATAGGGCAGTGTGTAATGTGCAAGCAACCTAGGGGAAACACTGAATTCCTCATCTGAAGTCTTTGCTGGCAAACTTTCCTTTTGCAAACTGTAACTGATGTCTGCCCCGGGGCCCCAGAGCCCCAGGAGCCCTTTAAGCCCCAGATTTACTGTCAATTGCTTTTGGTTAATTGTATTATCTCGTGGCACTGTCTTGTAGAGAGTGACTGTGTCATCATCTAGTTTGAAGCCTTTTGTTTAGTTACTCGACAGCAAAGTTTCCCCCCAAGGTGTGTAATCCGCTGCTGAAAATAGTTCCCAACAAATTCACTATGTCCTCCTTCTTCCTTGAGTAACATTTTAGGAAATTGCTGAGCCTTTTTAAAAAATTAAATATAAGTGTGACATGTTTTTAAAGACTAATGTCTTCAGTAGGAACCAATGGACCTGGTGCTAAGTGCCACAGATTAGTTGGACAGTCAGAAAATATTGAGGACTAACACATTGTTGGTTTTGATCTTTTTCATGTGATTTGTTGACAATATAAATATGGAAAAACACCATCCTTATCTTTTAAAGTTGGTCAAGAGGACATTTTGACCTCATGGTGGAGCTAAAGGAAAGATCAAGAGTCACTAAAATCAAGAGAAGTCATCCTTGTTCCACAAGCAAGAAATGATGGACAGACTGATTGTCTCACCAACACCTCAGGCCTCACCAGTATCAGGGGACAATAACGTCTTTCAGACATGCAGTAGGTAAATCAACTGGACTACTTGCCAAATCAAGCCAAGCCAGTGGTGTAACATTAAAGACTTTTTCATCAGCAGAAGGGTGCCTTTCACCCCTTATTGGTCAGCCCTCATGATAATTGAAGCCAGTGTACAGTGATTCCTCAAGCAAAACTTATTGTATGGGACACTCCCCTGGATTTCTATGAGCAGGATCGCAAAAGAAAATGCTGTCATTCAGGGAGGGGAAATAAAGGGGACAGCTTAATGGGCTATTTCCTTGATGAGAGAGATGACGATATGTCAGATATGCAGAATAGGGATAATGACCTGCAGGTGGATAGTTCAAGGAAGGGCCAGACAGAAATGCACTGACAGCATGCAGAACGCTTCAATGGACCATGAAGGAAACTAGGAAGAGTAATGTCTTTGGTCCCGCTTATTGCAAGACATTTGTTTCTTTGAGTAAAACATGGTTCAGTTCATTTAGAACCAAAGCCAAGGGACATAATGTGGCCTACTTCTTCTGATTTATGATAAGATGTCAAACAGGCTCTCATAGACCTCTCCCTAGCTGACTTGTGTATGCAGGATTTTGTGTGGGGGGACAATTAGCTGGGATCCAGCACTGCTGTGAGTACTGCATGTTACTGTGTGCATAAAGTTTTAAGAGTTTTTGAAAGGGTGCTGTACAGCTGTATGCTCTAAACACCTGCATGTTTGGTTGTGTGTGCAGCAGAGTGAAAAAAGATAAAAGACTGTTTGAAATATGAGTGTCTGAAGGTCCTTAGAAGGTCTGCAAAAATCTGCAAATGCCAGATTATCCACTCAATTTCACTGTGTAATGCTGGTTTATTCTCAGAAAGGTAAATCACTTTGATGCAACTAAAATAACACTGTGCTGTGGCTGGATTTTTTTTGGTGATATTTAGTTGAGGCAGAGTGGAAAATGAGACAAACAAAGTAAATGTCATGAATTGCACACTTTTATCCACAGATGTATTTAGGACCAACATTACTGTTTGTTTTATTTTCTGTTACTGCACTTCAAACACTGCATGTTCAGTTCTTAAGTCAATACAGAACTTGGTTAATATGTTATTCCAAAAATTTTGGAATGTATATTATTTATATATAATAAAATGTAATTTCCAGATATCCAGAGAATTCATTTTCTTACCTGGTTTATTATGTTTGGGATAGAGGAGCATACAAAAAGTAAAGGTTCTGTCACTTTTCCTAATTTCCCACAGTGTGGATTACAAGGTCACAGCCAAACAGAGGGTTTAGTATACTTAGCATGCATTAGTGTAGGCCACTGCCATTATTCAAAATGACAAGACAAAGAATTACAAAGTTGTTTATTATATGGGCTGGACATCCTTGTATTTTAATAAGATTAAAGGGCAACACACAGCAGCAGCATCTTGATGCATACCATAGCGCGTTAACACTTGTCATGCCACTATCCTATTTCCCACCATTAATGCGCATTGCCTCACACACACAAAAAAACTGCAGTATTAACACATTTGCTCCCTAGATTGACACTCTCTAGTAACTGCACATCGACTTCTTTTGTCTGTGTGGTGTGTCCAGTTTGTGCTCAACCGAGTCAAAATATATGGCGCAAGCTGACACCACAATATGTGCTGCCCTGAAAAATTTAAATGATTATGCTGGCGATTGCATGGCCTCAGATCTTCTACAGATTGTCAACACACCTCTTCTCTCAGGTGTCTTCCCACAGGCCCTGAAAAACTGTCGTCATCAAGCCACTCTTAAAAAAGGCCAATCTAGACACTTCACTAATGAGCAAATATAGGCCCATATCAAACCTCCAGTTTTTAAGTAAAATCATTGAAAAAGCTGTTTTTCATCAGCTGAACAACTTTGTGGCACTAAACAACTGTTTTGATGTCTTCCAGTTAGGATTTCGACCACACCACAGCACTGAGACTACTCTTGTTAAGGTCTTTAATGACATCCACTTAAACACTTACAGTGGCAGAATTTCAGTATTAGTATTACTGGATCTCAGTGCCGCATTTGACATGGTCGACCACAACATATTACTAGACCGACTAGAAAAGTGGGTGAGACTTTCTGGCACAGTACTGAACTGGTTTGAATCCTACTTAAAGGACAGGGACTACTTTGTGTATATAGGTAATTACACATCTGATTGGAGTTCCCCAAGTCTCCATTCTGGGGCTTCTTCTGTTCAACATCTACATGCTCCCACTGGCTCAGATTATGGAAAACAACAAAATATGTTACCACAGTTATGCAGGTGACACACAAATTTACATAACCATATCACCAGGGGAATATGGTCCAATACAAGCACTGAGTAAGAGCATTGAACAAAGTAACGATTCGATGTGCCAGAATTTTCTTCAATTAAACAAAGATAAAACTGAAGTAATTGTTTTTGGAGCCAAGGAATAACGATTAAAACTCAGCACTCAATCGATAATATTAAAAACCACAAACAAAACCAGAAATCTCGGTGTACTCATGGACTCAGACCTGAATTTCAACAGCCACATTAAGACAATTACAAAGTCAGCCTACTGCCACCTGAAGAACATATCAAGAATTAAAGGACTTATGTCTCAGCAGAATTTGGAAAAACTTGTCCATGCATTTATCTTTAGTAGACTTGACTACTGTAACGGTGTCTTCACAAGTCTCCCTAAAAAATCGATCAGACAGTTGCAGTTAACTCTTTACACTGGCTTCCTGTCTGTCAAAGAATTGATTTTAAAATACTGCTGTTGGTTTATAAAGCACTGACTGGTTTAGGGCCAAAATACATTTCTGATCTTCTGCTACATATGAACGATCCAGACCTCTCAGGTCCTCTCAGGTTTAGCTTCTTTTTATTTCCAAATTTAACACTTTTTATATTGCCTTGTGTTACTTTTATATTGTCTTGATGCCTTTTATGCTCTATGTAAAGCACTTTGAATTGCCTTGTTGTTGAAATGTGCCATAAAAATAATCTTGCCTTGCCTAGAGGACAATTTAAGGGAAGTTATTACAATTCATTCTGTGGAGAACATGAATATATACTGTATACAAAATTTCATTGCATTTAATTTAATAGTAGTCAATACATGTCACTCAAAACCAAAAGTGTTATCCTGCTTCTGGCCCTAAATGGGCATCACCAAAATCATTAGGACTGATCGTTTGGGAAAGGTAAACGTCTGTATCATATTTGTGCCAATCCATCTAGTCAATGCTGAGGTATATTTATGTATGAGACCATGTACAGTGTTAAACATGAATGTTACCATTCGATGTACTGTACCAGATTTAGTTTATAGCTAATTTTTATCTGCAGCCCCTTCATCAGGTCACAATTAAACATATAACAGCACAATAACAAACAGTACAAAGCAAAAAAACACACAGGACACATAATACAAAATACAAAGCTGCACACAGTAGTACATCACATACACCCACAATGTCAACTAGAAATGACTAATGTATGTAGCGAGATTATTTGTATTCATGAGTAGACTGTGAGATGAAATTTAGAGTCAGTGGTTACAGAGCTGAGCGGCTTTTAGCAGACTTTTTAATTTAGTTTTAAACTTACTGATAGAACTGCAGCTCTTTATATCATCAGGTAGGGCATTCCACTGAGTTGTTGCTTTCACAGAGAATGCTGACTTCCAAGTCCAGAGCGATGAAATGGTATGGTACAATGTCGTATAGAGGATATTCTGAAGGATTTAATAGAATTTACTGAGCGAGTATACACAAAGTCACATAGTGGAGGAGGGGCCAAAGCATTTAAAATTTTATAAACTAAGCACAAATTTGAAAATAATCTAAAATTCTCAAAGCTCAGTAAATTGTATTTCTCCAGTACCCTACAGTGATGGGAATGCATTGGCTTTTTGTCCAGAGTTTTCAGAGTTTGTTTATATAAGGACTCAAGAGGTCTTAAGGCTGCCTCTCCAGCCTGCCCCCAACATGTAATGCAATAAGACATATGGGAAAGAATCATAGCATGCATAAATATCTTGGCTGCTTCCAAAGAGAAACAGTTTCTAATATGTGTAAAATTTTCTAAGTTGTACTTTATGGTTTTAACCATTTTTAAACATGTTTCTTAAAGTTCAAATGTGGATCCAGTGTCACACCAAGATATTTAAAATCCTTTTACCTTTGATGAGAATATCAGCGTTAGGAGGTTGTACCATGGGTTTAGAGAAAAACATACCCTTTGTCTTGTTTACATTCAAACTTAGACATGATTGATCAAGCCATTGTGTGATCCCTTCCAACATAACTGTTAGCTTAGCAGCTGCTAACTTTTTAGCTGTTTTTGCATGTGTGTATACAACAGTGTCATCTGCAAACATTTGCAGTTCTACATCATGACACTGTTGAGGGAGATCATTAATATATAGGCTAAATAAGAGGGGACCTAACACTGACCCTTATGGAACACCCATTGTGCACTTCATGTTACTGGACAGTGTGTCACAAATTTAGATTAATGAGATTAGATAAATATGAAGACATCCATGCCAGTGCTCTACACAAGAAGTTAACTTATATTATATCGAATGCTTTACGCAGATCGAAAAATACAGCACCAACTGCTCTTCTTTATATATGTGTATTTTTTTTTTCTTTTTTTAACTTTTTTTTGTTTTTCAGTTGAATTATAATTAAAGTTCAAGGAAATCCACTGTTAAATATACATGTTTTTTTTTAAAGATCAATAAATGCATGATGCTTCCAAAGTCAATGAGTAATCATGTTAAATAATCATTATCTCAATATTGACCAAAATAATCGTGATCATGATTTTTGCCATAATCAAGCAGCCCTATTCCTTAGTACATCCATGGTCCCAAGAGAATAAACATTTTCATTTTAATGACCAGATGATCCTTCTCTAGCATCACCTGCCAATGTTACAGTAATAGCTCCAACAAGATATTTTTGTTTAGTCACCTAAATTTTTGTGATGGTTGAATGAAAAAGGACATCCTGACACTGCACACTGTCATTAAAGTTGGAAGGTTGTGTCATCAGTGTCCCCCTCTCAATGTAAGGCTTCACTCAGTGCCAAAAGCCATCAGATAGAAACTGATGAAGCAGTATAATTATAATGCCCATTATTCCTCAGGCACAGGCTGTACAGAAGGATTTCACCGCCAGACTTGTAAAACTCATCAAACAGGGATTCTTTCATCTGATGACTTTTCTCTTGTCTCTTGGGGAGTTGTTACAAGTCATTATCAGTCTAACGAGGCAAAGCAAATCTCTGGAGTCCCACATCAACATACTGTAATTAGCCAGTGATGTCAAAATATGGCTTTCCCTCTCTATAACCAGAGCCAGGCTGTAGACTTCAGAGATCTTTAGGTACCACTACAGGGATGTGTTGAGATGTGAGATAAATGATGCAATTTACCTTTTGCAAACTGCTGGGAATACTAATTATTTGAGAGATAAATGTAGGAAAGTTAAACCTAAGGCAATGCAGGAAGAACATGAACATGTTTAAAAGATGTTCATGCAGTCAAACAGAAACTTCATGGAATTGCAAACTGCAAGCTAAAGAGGAATATAAAGTATATTCACAATGTTCATCACTGAGTGCTGTCTATAAAAGAAGTGTAGACTTGCAGAGTTTGAGCTGCACACCAATTCATTCCAATCTCCTGTACTCCACCTGATATACAAATTCACATTTAAAATAGTTTTGAGATGTGATAAGATGATGAATACACCCTTGGGGCCCTGAGTTGCACTATCACCTATATAAACAATGTTATCTGCAAATCAAAATATTTTAGTCCAAGTCTAAGTTCAACTGAAATTAAATTGTATTTTTTTTTCTGCTACAGAATACATATCTCATGGATGTATTATAAGAGCTGGATACGGCCCTGCTGCTCAGCCTTGCAGCCAGTTTTTCCCAGTAGTCATTTGCGGTATGGCAGCAAAAAATCCCCATGCGGCCCAAAAAGCATTTTCCCCATAGACCACCATTGTAAAAGAGACGTCTGTAAAACTGTTGACAGGACACCTCCAACTGCAACTGTATCCAGCTCTTGTAATACATCCATGACATATGTTGTGGGAATTTCTGGAGAACAGAGGACTGCAAACAAGAGTGTAGTCTTTCCACTTTATTCAAACACTTGCAAGTGGACACCTCCAGCCAGCCTACTGCAACATATCTTCTCTAAATCACTTGTCCTGTGTTCTCCTTTGAGAAAAAATTCAAAAACCAAAAGGGAGAAATTTATACTTTTTTTATACTATATCTTTTAGTTTCATGATGGCTCCCCCAGGTCTCTCACTAATTCTGCGCAATACTGTTAGTTCCCTGTCTACATAGCTGGAGAACTTTCCATGCAGCCAATCAAATCTTTGAATGAAGCAGTAATGTCAGTTTTCTAGCATAGACAGGGCAGACTGTCACACTAGCTAATTAGCTGCTCAGCTGCAGCACATTAAACAGCATGTGGTATCTGCAAATGTCACTTCAGTCCGGTTAGATGCTGGTGTATTCCTGACTCTTCAGTACCATTGCCAACAACACACTGTCTGCCCATGACATGTTCATATGTTTACTTTGTCTCTGTTCTGTACGGTGTAACACCAGCGCTCTGGCAGCCTGCCAGCTGCTGTCAAGTATACACATATTATACACATATGATATTATTATTGTATTATTTATTTATTTATTTATTATTATTGTTGACAGCAAAAAGGGATGACTAAATGCAATGTCAGGTGGACATTTTACTCAACTTGGACCACCAGTAGCATCCCTGTAGGCTTCCCTTACATGGTTGGACTATCAGAACCAGAGTCTTCAACTCACAATGAGTCAGCACTTACAACAAACCATTCTACACCTTGATGCCAGGATCACACTGTGTTTTTGTCTCTGATGGTCACTGTGTAAGATTAGGTGACTTCACTGTTCCACCTGACAGCATCAACATCATTCCTCTTTGGTAACATTTACAGAACAACTTACAGAAGTTGTCAAACCTGAGAGAACGCAAACAAATTTTGATATGCTAATCCAGATTTGTGTCATTCATCTTCCAGGACTACACACTACACATGATAAACAAGCAATTGTTGCACCTGATGGTCTTTTCAATCCCAACATCCCACATGTTTTGGGGTGGGCCATTATTGAGATGATAATGTAGTCTGATCCCAGCATAACACTGACTGGTTCTGCACTTCCAATGATTACCTGAAAACAGAAAATTTTTTATCATAGAGCACTTGGCTGCAGTCCACCAGTGTATTTTTTTCTTTCAAATTACTCACACACATCACTGTGTATAATTCTGCTGAACTTGACCAGACTGTCCAGATGCTCATTTACTCTACTACTGTGATTTGGCCATTAGTATGAGGAGACAGAGAATGTAAACACTCAGCTCTACCTGGTCAGGCAGCACCTCCCGATTACCACTGCACCAGCTCCATTTAGCCACAGTACAGCTGTGGGCTCTGAAGCATTTTGACAGACTTCATAGCCTGTGGGCAAACTGAAACATGTCTGTGCACACAGGTTGTAAACATGAGTGTAGACTGCAGAGAGAAGAGAAGGTATATCTTTTGGTTTGGGTTTTTATAGCTACAAATGTGCAGAGTTTCCCAAAAGCTGTATTTTGTGGCATGCCAAGTCTAATATCTATCCTAACTACATGTGAAAAGGAGAGCCTGCATGAGCACTGAGGCCACTAACCTTAACATAAGTAGCCTCCCTAATTTCACACATAGAAACAAAAATCTCATAATATCTCTCACAGGGGAAAATCTTTGGAGAGTATAAAGTTTCTGGCTGTCCTTGGTTGGCTGATTTTACAAATGTTCTCTGCTACTTTACAGTATCACTCCCTGCCTCTGACCAGTACTCACTGCCCAACCTCCCCTGAACAGCCCTCAAGGCTCACTTCCCATGAATAACAAACTAGTATCCCAGACCATTAATAATACATAGAAAAACGCACAGCATAACGATGCAGTGGACGGTCTCCCTACATGCTACAACCCCCTACACCCAATGCCTACAAGTGTATCCAAGTTGAGCGATTCTGCACTCCGAACTTCTGAGGCCTTCTATGTTAAATTCCTTGATTTATTACACAGACTCTGAGCTGCAGAAATTGATATGCCCTTCATCTGGATGGAGGACGTAAAAATATCCCCCACAGTTGACCATGATGTGTGAATAAAGGCGGACTCTGCAGGGCAGGAAGGCGGCCTCAATGAACCATTAGAAAGTCATTATTACGGCTGTGTATGATTGATCCTTTCCCAGGGACCCTCGGTACGCCTTAACAATTAACCCACAAGCTATTAAATGTTGGCAGTATAGCAGAGTGGCAAATAAATCAGTGTTTTACACCTTCAGATTCAAGATGGCTGAGGACTTTATTAAAGTGGCATATTGAATTAATCTGAAATCAAGCAAGGAAAGAAGTGGTCCCAGCTCACTACAGCTCTACAGCTACTGTATTCTAGATTAATGGACACTGGATTTAATAATGGCAATAATGCAATTTAGATTTGTTACTTTGTGTAACGAAACTGGTTTATAAGCAGTTAAGTAATGATAAAAAAAAGTGGGTTAATGTAATTATACTTGAATACTGTAATTGCTCCTTAATAGGCTTTAAATAAGATGCAACCCAGGTTACATTTTAAGGCTTCTCAGCTTCAAGCTTCAGGCTTCAAACAACTTGCTCTGATTTACACACACGTCTTCCAAACTAACTTCCAGTTTGTAATGCAGGCTTTCTGTTATAAATGTATATTCTATAAACCCAAGCTGCAATAACCCTGGAAATATCATCACCCATGCATTCTGAAATTATAGCTCTTGGCTGCAGTCTTAATCTGTTAACTGGATCCCAAAAATAAAAATTTAGCTAAAATGGGTGGACCCAAGGAGAGACGAGTCTGGTCAAAAATGGCACAGCAGAGTTTATCTTTGTGATATAGTTGATGTTGGAAGCCCAACAGTGACTACATGCAGGGCTGGTGAACCACTGTAACAGCTAACATGCCATAGCCATATGGGAACAAACTAGCACTACTCAGTCTATGATGTTCACAATAGCTCTCTAAACAGCATGTCTTGGTTGATAACAGGACAATAAGTTCATACAGCTTATCCAAGAGATGTGTTTGTATCGACTCCTGTCTCATAACTGTCAACAAACAGTGTCTCTTTTGTGGAGCAAAAACAGAGCAAAGTTATATAAAACTGGCTGCTGCAACACATCTAGTAAGCTATGGTAACACCCTCTGTTTTGGACTCTGGCTCTCTGTCTCTTCAAAGGTCAGAACAGACAAGACTATTCGCAGCCTGGTCAATGGCACAAAACTACAAGTCAAAGTTTGTTTTGATGCAAAATATTCACACAGTTTTACTTTACTTCTGCGAGCAAATCCACTGATTGTGGTAAATTCATTGAAATGAATTAATTGCACTGCAAAATTTGCAGTGATATTTCCATTTGATGTTCTTGGGACAGCACCTTAATGTGGCTTACCCATCTGTCAATCAAACAAACACCCCAAACAAATTTCCACCAAGATGCACATTAGAAGAAGAGAAGAAGCAATGCAAACACTGAAACACACTGCACACTGTGTCAGTATGTTTTGTAAATGTAATGAAGACAGACTCGTGTGTTAAAAATGACACAGCCTCTAATGTGTTGCATGATTATGGTATAGTATCCTGTTGGTAATTTGATGATTCTATGAGATCTTTACTTTAAAGTCCCCCTACTCTCAAAAATGTGTTTTTCTTGTTCCTACAGTTGAATGTTTGAGCTTCACTGTGCAGAATGATGTATGTTCAGAGTTTAACACTGAAAGGCTGTTTTCACATTCATCTGCTGAAAGTTTCTCTGAGCTCATTGAACATCCAATTTTAAGGGGCAGGCCTATGACCTATGATTTGTGACATCACAACTAGTTTGGAAGCCAATCCTGGTCAAATATTCAACTTACATAAGTGTGACGTGGAAATCTGAAGCCTCAAGTGCACAGGGAGAAGGACTAGATGTCATTTTAGGGTACATGGTAATTATACTTTTTTTTGGAAAAACCATATCATACACACATTATTGTTCCAAGCAGAGTATTTTTAAACGTCTTAATACATGTCTGGATGGGATCTTTAAATGTTTTGCCGAAAAAGTAATAAGCTCATTGTCATTAATGAACATCTCTCCCTCCCACAGATTATGTGTGCATGTCTCTGCCTGAATGCTGTCTCCTGGAAACTCCTATCAGGTCAGGACTCCTTCGTGTGTTCCTAAATATCAGGAGAGACAGAAGTGATTTCCTAAGTTAAGAAAGTTGATAAATTGCTTTTACTCCCAGTCCTAAAAGTAAGACCAAAAATGCGTCACTCTGAGAATTTTTGGCCAGTTTGGAGTGATTTTCTGCTCTGAGAAGCTTGATAAATACAAGCCCTGGCCAGTATTTTTTAAAGATATTTTTTTGAGTATTTGAGATATTTAAAGTGCTGGGTGGACAAACCAACCAATCATCCAAAAGACCAACATTGCTATTCTCAAGGAAACATCTTCTCATCTCACCCTCAGAAAAAAGCAAATAAGCATATTTCAGGACAAAAACTCCCTAACATGACCCAAGAGTCTCCCTCCAAAGCTCTCTCTCACTGACTTTGTCCTAGTTTCCAGTAGTAGTTGATAACGGTCTTAAAGGTTCTATTTGTAAGAATTAGAAAGTTAAGTGAGCTTCAGTCAACATCCTGTTGCTGATGCTCACTCAGCAAAGTATTTCTCACTCCCAGTCAAACAACAAAACAAAATGTAATATTCACATCTATGTGTCTTTTTTTTGCCAATCCCTTGTTATCAAAACATCATATTTTTCTTCTTTAGCTGGTGTAGTGAGCGAAACAGCAGCCCTCTGCTGCGTGCAACAATATGTAGTTGATGCCCTCTGCTCTGTCTAGTGGTCAGTCTATCGCTCAATGCAGGCCAGCTTTGCAAGTCAGCAATCGGGAGCACCTTTGGATTTTTGCAGAAAATCTGGCCTGGGTCCTTCATATAGAAATCAGTCCACACGCTGTTACAAACAACCAAGAAGGTCGGGGAAGGTCTCATTTTTTAAGTTCCGTTACAACCCATTGGCAATAAAAAACGATTCATATATGTAAATTGCTTCACAATTCTTACATATAGAATCTTTAAATGAAATTACACATTAAATCTCTAAGTGCAGTTGCACACAACACACTCATTCGGCAAAGTGACACTGCATGCCAGTTCCATGTACCACTGAAATGCTCGTGTCAAAGCTACATCATGTTTTAATCATATCAATTTGTCCCGCAGATCAGAAATGCCAAGATCAATAGCGACAGCAGGGGAGACAGCGATGAGCCCACTGACATGTCATTCTACTCAGATTGCATCAGCTCTCTCTAGCTGATAGAGTTTAATTCCCCCTCTGCTGTAAGAGGAGATATAATCAAGGCGAGTGTGGTGGCAGTGAAATTAGAATATAATTCACGTATATGAGAGTTGTTTCCAGCCTTCCTGCCTGTCAGATCTCTTACACCTTAATGCTGCTGTGAATAAATAAGATGTAGCCTCTGTATGGCCTTGACTGCTATAACCAACTTGTCTTCTGAGTGTCACAGATGACTCACAGCTTAAGAGACACAGAGGGAACAGATAGAGTCTCCTTCATTGGCAAGAAAACTTTCTGATCTGTGGAACATTTTTATCAAGAAACCACATATGCAGCAACATATGAGTTGCATCTGTGATTTTTATCTTTATCTTCAACTGTGTTTCCCATGGTGGCACCATTTTTCATCCAGATGAAGGTCTCATGTACAATTCTGCTCACATTAAATCATGTCATATGGTGTAATCTCCGTGAGATATAAGCATTTGCTTTTTAAAGGCTCATCTCCATTCTACATTGAACAATTTTTCTTGCCTGCCTACCTTCACCTTCAAAAGATGTGTTCAGATGTATGTGTGTGATTGCATACAGACACAATAGAAAGACAACATGAACAGAAGCAAATCAACTCTAGGAAGCACAGATTGAGGCAAAGACATGTCTGAGCAAGCTAGAAGGTTTTCGGTTTTTCCAAATCTCCACTACATGAATGTACAGTAACAGGAGGAAAGAAAATAATGGAAAATGGCTAATGTGCAATAATAATAACTAGAATAATATAGTGAAAATAAGGATTGGAAAAATAAAAAAATATGTGTAGTATTAAATGTTTAAGTGCATATTTTCAGTATAGGGAAATGTAACATGTACATACAGTATGTCACATTTGCAGGCAGACTAGGTAATAAAATGAGCACATGCTCAGAGACAGACGCTCTGGACAAAGCTCATCATTCTGATTGTCTGAGGGAAGAACTTTTTCTGAATCTATGTGTTGGACTTGTGGCTACAGAGACGTTTACCTGAGTGTAGATGCAGGAATAGTACATTGCTCATAATCCTACTCGATCTGGTTCAGCACCTTCTGCTGTATTCTGACCTGAACATAATTTTGTGCCAAATATTGTCTTTACAATTTGATATCTGTTGTGGATAATCATATCACCTCCTCAAATATGTTGGTTCTCAACTTTGAGAAATTATAGTAGGCTGTGTGAGCTGATCCAGATCGAGACTTTTTAATTTAATATACTATAGCCAGCAATAGCAACGGGAAATTAAGAGACAAAACAGGAAATGGAACAGATGAGAAAAGGGGCGGGCTGCACAAGGGCAATAAGTCCTGCAGAGTGGGGAGTGAAGATCTGATGGTACACAGTTCCTCTGCTGCTTCCTCCTAAAATCCACAACCAGCTTCTTGGTTTTGCTGATGTTCAGTAAGAGGTTATTGGCCTCCTGCCATAGTGACACATCCCTCAAACATATTCTCAGTTTTTAGTAAAATCATTTTTTTAGTAAATCAGGTCCTTTTTTCCAGAAATAAAAAAATAACTTAGTAATTAATATAAATTAACAATAAAACTCTATTGTGAAAGATATGAAAGATGAAATAACATTTTGTAACAATGAGCAACAACTTTATTTATTATTGATCTCATAATGTCTTAATTATTTAGCTAATTTAATTTTGATCACTGGTGCTGCCAGGGCTTTGGAATGTTTTTTTTGTTTTGTTTTGTTTTGTTTTTTTGCTGTTTAGTCACATAGATATCAGTATCCCAGGGCAACCTAAATTACTGTCAAGCTTGTAGGCAACTGAGGAAACTTGTTTTCACTCTGTCTGATGAGGAAGTAAACAAGTGGGGGAATATGTGGAGGAAAATGTCAATAGTAGACTTGTCTCTTTAAGAGGCTGATATATCTTAATGCTGTCTGTAGAGGAGGAGTCACTGTCAAGCTGCTGCCATGCTGCTGTATGGAAATAAGAGGGCAGGTGTGTTCATCTCCACAGCTATTGGCTCTTGAATTAGTTACATCTCAGACAGAGAGCTGTAGATGTATTGCTGGAGTGTGTATACATGGGTGTATGTGTATGTGTGCCTCACATTTACCAGCAGGTGGATTTCAGGTCTTAGAGGGAAAAATGAGTTCCATCTACCCTTAATGGATTCATATTCCCACAATCCCCCCTCCTTCTTTCCCCATCTCCATCCCTCTTTCTTTCACTCCTCCTATCTCCTTCTCACATTCACCTTTTATTCATCCAAAATGACAAAAGGTCCACAATTGGTACAGTCAAACATCTCCATAGTCTGCACCGTTTATCACAATCATCACTCCATGTCAGCAGAGCCTCACATAATGGACCAAAACAATCAAGTAAATGAAGAGAGCCTTTCACACACTCATCTCTGAGTTCACCATCTATTCATAGAGGTGGGACTGTAATTTTATTCATATTGCTTCATACTTCTGTCTGCCCGAGGCAAATATTTTTTCAATCCCTTGCCGTGAAATGTTATAACTCACAGTAAATGTCTCTGAGAGAGCTCTGGAGGCCTGTGAAGTGTAGCTCTGAGAGCTGGATGTCTGCCATTGTCTCTGGACACAACATAACACCCTCACTTTTCAATGGCTTTCCTCTCCAAGGCAGAGCCTGCCTATTACACATCACACCACAGCGGTCGTTGTGTCTCATAGTTCAGGGCCATTCTGATGTGTTCTTTGTGAAGTTGAATAAAACAAATCAATCTCTCAAGTCTCTGCTTGCTCTTGATGTTCAGTGTGTGCTGCCCCTGTGTGTTTCTCCGTACTGCCTCCTGTTGATCCTCATTAGTGTTAAGTCTGTAAACTCAAAATTCACAACCAAACAACACAGAGGAGGCAGTGGCAACAGTCACATCACACATCAACTTAATGCTTCATTATTCACTATGTTCCCTATGTGTATATACACCATAAGGCCAAAGGTATGTGGACACTAGGCCCTGTATTTATCCAACCACTTTAAGTGAAATTTTGAACTTATAGTCACAGTGAATCATTCCCATTTGATTGCACTGCTAAAAAGTGGCCATGGCTGAATGAATGCAGCATGATACAGAGCTGCAGAGAGAAACGGAGCTGTGAAGCACTGTTGGCCTCCACACACATCTCCCTCACCTGGACGAGGGGAAAATGAACCTCAACAAAATTCTTGAAAACAAGGCTCTGCAGCTGCTACGACCCACAAGTGGTCAAGTGCGGTTTTATAAGATAGGTGTGGTTAGCTAATCGACCAAAGTGCCATTTGATTGGATTCATTTTTGTGTACACCTCTGAGCTCAAGATGAGTCATCAACCATTTGAAAATGTTTTACAAAAAGAGAGAAGACAGGAATTTTGATATAAAAATACTCAAAAAGGATTTTTTAAACATATATTTGACATATAACAAGATATAACTGACCAATTAACACAGGGACAGAGGATTAAAACTGTGAAAATGTATTTTTTTATTTCACTATGTCTTTAAAGGACACGTTCGCTTTTTTCCAAGTCCATCTTAAAACAATCCTCACATGCTCCTATGTGCATTAGAAGATTTTTTTGGTCTCTGTAATCATTCCTCCTGTCCATACTGAAACAAAGTTACAGTGATTACTATCAAATTCAAGCTTTGTGTTACTATCCCTGTACAGTTGCTCAGCATGGAAACACTGTCTGTGGAAACAAAGAAGGATTTCATGGTAAAACATTGTAACTTTGAAAGATACACACTTTATTTGTGTAAATCAGACTGCATAAGCCACATATATCTTTCCCTGGCTGGACTGTGGATTCTGTCCCCCATCACTTATACTGAAATTGCTTTAAGGAGGGATCTCTTTGCAGCCAGTCCCAAGGGGGGATGATTACAGCTACCAATAATTCATATACAATATAGCATTGATCATGATAATTATTACATAATCTGACCTAATATGTAAAAATTAGAACATCATATTATTTTATTTGCAGCTACTGCAAAACATTGCAAAACAACTGCACATTTTATAAGATTTTTATTCATCAGGGTTGCAAACAAAAGGAATAGAGCTGTTTGTAATCACTCTCCATGTGTCTCCATTGTCTGCATTATTTATTGGAAGGAAGCGCAGACAATTAAAGTTCACCTTATCTGTTTTCTGATGTACCTTGTTTACCAGCAGCAGACCTTGTTTCTATTTCAGCCAATAGGCTGTTATTTCATTCATCACTATTAATTTTTATACATGTATTAGATTGTTGTTTATTCAACAATGAATAAACAATGGGGCAGATGAAGGCTAAAACACTGTGTGATTGGCTTGTCCTGCTCGTGCACACCTGATAATACTGTTAACATGGGTGTAACCATGCATTCTTTGGGGGTCATGTCTCCCCCAATACTGAGAAAATACCAATCTGTCCTCCCCAATATACAGTAGAAAATATGTTACATATGTCCTCCTCTTATGAACCCTGTCAACAGATCTGTCTCTTGTTATTTCCTATTTATTTTCAATATATTTTATTTTCAATTTAGTGTGTGACCCCCACTCCCAATTGTACACTTGATATATACATATATACATATATATATATATATATATATATATATACATATATATATATATATATATATACACACATACACACACACACACACACACACACACACAGTGGGGCAAAAAAGTATTTAGTCAGCCACCAATTGTGCAAGTTCTCCCACTTAAAAAGATGAGAGGCCTGTAATTTTCATCATAGGTACACTTCAACCATGAGAGACAAAATGAGAAAAAAAAAATCCAGAAAATCACATTTTTAAAGAATTTATTTGCAAATTATGGTGGAAAATAAGTATTTGATCGATAACAAAAGTTCATCTCAATACTTTGTTATATACCCTTTGTTGGCAATGACAGAGGTCAAACATTTTCTGTAAGTCTTTACAAGTTTTTTACACACTGTTGCTGGTATTTTGGCCCATTCCTCCATGCAGATCTCCTCTAGAGCAGTGATGTTTTGAGGCTGTCACTGGGCAACATGGACTTTCAACTCCCTCCAAAGATTATGGGGTTGAGATCTGGAGACTGGCTAGGCCACTCCAGGACCTTGAAATGCTTCTTATGAAGCCACCCCTTCATTGCCCAGGCGGTGTGTTTGGGATCATTGTCATGCTGAAAGACCCAGCCACGTTTCATCTTCAATGCCCTTGCTGATGGAAATCTCACGATACATGGCCCCATTCATTCTTTCCTTTACATGGATCAGTCGTCCTGGTCCCCTTGCAGAAAAACAGCCCCAAAGCATGCTTCACAGTAGGTATGGTGTTCTTTGGATGCAACTCGGCATTCTTTCTCCTCCAAACACGACGAGTTGAGTTTTTACCAAAGAGTTCTATTTTGGTTTCATCTGACCATATGACATTCTCCCAATCCTCTTCTGGATCATCCAAATGCTCTCTAGCAAACTTCAGACGGGCCTGGACATGTACTGGCTTAAGCAGGGGGACACGTCTGGCACTGCAGGATTTGAGTCCCTGGCGGCGTAGTGTGTTACTGATGGTAGCCTTTGTTACTTTGGTCCCAGCTCTCTGCAGGTCATTCACTAGGTCCCCCTAGTGGGACTTTTTGTTCACTGCTCTTGACCCCACGGGGTGAGATCTTTGCGTGGAGCCCCAGATCGAGGGAGATTATCAGTGGTCTTCTATGTCTTCCATTTTCTAATAATTGCTCCCACAGTTGATTTCTTCACACCAAGCTGCTTACCTATTGCAGATTCAGTCTTCCCAGCCTGGTGCAGGTCTACAATTTTGTTTCTGGTGTCCTTTGACAGCTCTTTGGTCTTGGCCATAGTGGAGTTTGGAGTGTGACTGTTTGAGGTTGTGGACATGTGTCTATTATACTGATAACAAGTTCAAACAGGTGCCATTAATACAGGTAGCGAGTGGGGGACAGAGGAGCCTCTTAAAGAAGATGTCACAGGTCTGTGAGAGCCAGAAATCTTGCTTTTTTGTAGGTGACCAAATACTTATTTTACCAAGGAATTTACCAATTAATTCATTAAAAATCCTACAATGTGATTTCCTGGATTCTTTCCCCCCATTCTGTCTCTCATAGTTGAAGTGTACCTATGATGAAAATTACAGGCATCTCTCATCTTTTTAAGTGGGAGAACTTGCACAATTGGTGGCTGACTAAATACTTTTTTGCCCCATTGTAAATAAATATATATATTATTACACTATATTAAATATTATTAAATTTTTTCCACCCCATACACAAACATTAATGTAAAAATAAGTGTGAGATGATATGACTCTGCCCCATTTCCATACCATGTAAGAATATAGTTTAAGTATACTCTATATACAGTAATAATCTTTACAGTACAGTATTTTGATGATTAGCACACAAGAAATTGATGTGCTGTCCTATGTTTTATGAACAGGAAATTAGACAGGAAGTGTGTATACCACCAGACATTAATTACACTGTGACTTTAAAATGACTGTCAATTTCAATTTGACCAGACCAGAGCTGTCACACCACTGTCCACATTTTTTTATCACTTATAACATTCCACCATACAGAGGCATTTGATGTCAAACACACACCCCTAACTGTGTCCGTGACCTGTGTAGAAATCCATGTTGGAGTCCTTGGGCTAAAGAGCGTGCTGGGTAAAATGAAAGGCCATTAAATATCATGTGGCCCAGGTCCATCAGAGTGAATGAAATTGCAATACAAAAGAAGAATTGAATCCCTCATTCTTAGATGAGCCATGATGGCTTCTTTAATACGAAAAGCAGAGAAGCAATTACTTCAGATTCAACACAGTGGTGCATGTCTGCTGCTGTCAGGCTATAGGCGCTGCCAGTGTCTAACCTGCCAAAACCAGCCCGCCTCGCACTGAGCACTGTGGATAATGCCTCAGACCTCCGAAATGAGCTATTCCATCCTAATCTAAATGGTGCTGGTCTGTACCATTCCCTCGTTCTTATTATGAGCGAGCTCTGATCTGAGACTGAAAGATGAAAGGACACCAAGTTGGGTTACATTTATTTGCTGCAGTACTGCTGGAACAGATCAATCAATGATCTTATTAGTTCCACCAGAGTTTTTCCTGATGAGGATGATGATGATGATGACGATAATGATGATGAATTGTGGGATTCTTTTGTTCTTGTAGTGTTTTTGTAGGATTTGGACTTAAAAAAACATAAATAACATAATTATGAAAAGCATTAATGTACTCACAAAAGAGTTTACATTCAAATGTCTGGTCAAATGTCTGCAAGAGACCATAGGATGATATATTGCAATAAAGCCATATTGCCCTGACTAACTGAGCTAATTAATAATATTTTGACGGACCTTGTGCGTGATGGAAAAGAGAGTGCATGCTCTTTCAACAAAAGCTGAGGTCCTCACAAGCTCACAGCAGAAACAATGACGATTTAGATCTGTCAAAAGTGATTGCTCTTACAGCGCCTCAGATAGCCTACATAAATTCTCTCACTTCCCACCAGCCAGCCTGAAGTTCTGGAAAAACTTACCACATTAATGCAAATCCTTTAATTATTCATTAATTCATTAGTCTGTTTAGAATGACTGATGGCTGGACTATAAATAAGCATGGGCTATTGTTACCGTGTATTTCCCAGTTGGACGGCATTATAGAAATAAATAATTTCCCCACCTATAAGGACACACACAGTATGCTAGCACTATTAGCAATGTGTCGGCCTAAGCAGTGTAGCAGTTACATCTCTGTCTAAGCTTTAAAGGAACATGTTTGATTATAGCCAATTTCTCTCTCAATTCTGTTGGTAGTGGCTTTCTGTGTTTGTGTCTGAAGACAGTTTGAAGTTGTGTTACTGTCCCTCTTCAACTAACCTGCATAACAAATATCTGCCAAAAATAACCATAATTAAAAACTGCACTGAAACTCGCTTCTTCTGCTTGTTAGCTTGTTTAGCTCAGGGATTAAAAAAAAAAAAATCTTTTGACTGAAATTTTTATAATATAATATAATATAATATAATATAATATAATATAATATAATATAATATAATATAATATAATATAATATAATATAATATAATATAATATAATATAATATAATATAATATATTCCCCATTCTGCAATTTATAAAACATGCTACAGGTTACATTTCTTGATGCCTGCTAAACAAATAACACAGTATGTAAAATTATGAGATTTCAGCACCACTCCACACACACATGTTCTCTAATGCAGTTAGAGAACATGGTAAAACTGGTATCTAATGCAGTCAAGTTTAAATACTCTATACCAATAGAGTTTTAAGGAAAGAAGATGCTTTTGAACAGCTGTTCTATATTCCAGTTTTCTTTTTTGTCAGTTCAATGCCTTTTTTAGTCTATGAAATGAAACCGATACTTTTTACATAACTTTCCAGTACATACATTTTTATTTTTCTTATTATAACACCAAAACAATATTTTTGTCTCGAATGAGCCTCTTATCACTTAACAGAAAAAACATCAAACAATTAAATGACAATAAATACAACTTTTAAAAAAAAGTCTCTATAGAGTGCTTTTCACTTTTTCTGCTTTTTGGCAGTGAAACCATATGCCTGAAGCTTGGCTAGACCTGATACCCATTTGAGGGTTTTCTCTGTGGAACTAGCTACAGCAGCAGTGGCGGGAGTGAAGAAAATGGAGGAGGAGGCTCTAGCAGCAGCAGAAGAGGTTGAACCTTTCTTTACTTTGCTTATCTTAACTGCTGAGAGGACCTTCACAGCTTCCCTCAGTTTCCTTTCCTTTTACTTGTCAATGATCTTCTTCAGACGGTTCTGGTATCGCTCATAGGAGGACAGACACAAACTCCTCAATGCAGGGCTAATTTCCATTTTGGAGGCTGTTGTCCCTGTTGCCTTCATGTGGGACTTGATGATGGCTGATGGAAATAATCTCCGTCCATACTAACATGCCTGAAAACACATATCACATGACCATTCACGTACACTGGGCACGTATGTGCCGGTGTAAACAGTAAGCAGATTGTCTACTCTGCGATTGCTTGCTTAGTTGCAGACTAACTACTGAAAGTAACACGAGTAGGTGGTCAAGGTGGCAGAAAACATAGATTGGGAGTCATCGTGAAGCAAATATGGTGACACTACAGTCTGACAATCACGGAGGAACCGATCTGCTTCATTCAGCACGGAGTTTTCGTGTGGCTAATATTTTAGGGGTCCGAAAACACTGGAGTAGTGTGGATGCTAGGTGTAAACATAGCAAAAGTTATTCAAGATTCAAGATTTAGTTTATTGTCATTTTCTTGTGTATTTGCATACACAAAAAAACAAAAAGCTGTTTCTCCCAGCCCACAGCAGTGCAACAATAGAAAGGCTAAAGATATACTGTATATCTAAAAATTCCCTTTAAAAAAATGATAAAAACATATAAATCCCAAGAGAAAAAAAAACAACAAAAAAGAACGAGCAGTTACTGTGCATTAAAGTGCATTTAGAGAGAAAAATACATGTCAGTTCAATGTAGACAGCTCTTGCATGTAAACGAGTGACCAGCACTGATAGGGGAGTTATATAATCCATTTTGCTGTCCAGAGAATAAACATTAGCCAGTATGATTGTTGGAACTGCCGGTTTGTATGGGTTAACAGTTAGCTTAGCTTGCACTCCTCTGCACTTGCCCACGTCCTGTCGCATCACTCCAGGTAAGGCTGTGGCCTCCTTTGGGTCCACTGAGCGTAGCAGACCAACCACACTCAGCTGATTTAGCTCTCCCAGCCAATATTTCTTGTAGCAAAAGTCTTTGTTATGTATGTCCAAAAGAAACTGACGATCATAGACATTTCCCTTGCATTCCACATAATGACACAGGTGTAGACGTAGACAAAGACACTGTAAAGTCGGAACTAGGAGAGGCTGCTATCACACCTGTTCATGGAGAGAGAGAGAGATAGAGAGAGAGAGAGAGAGAGACTACCACCAACAAGGACCCCTTAATTCTCTTCTTGTCTTCACAAAATGACTTTTCTGTTAGCTTCCTCAGTGCAGTTTCTTCTTTGGAATGTTGGTAACAGTGGCAGGTAGCAGTTAGCAGTTGACAGCTAGCTAGTTGTTTTGATTAAAAAAATACATCCAAAGATGATATTTCCTCTTCTGTTCTTGCAAATTAATGCTGTTAGTCTTCTTTAGAGTTTTTCCTAAGATTATTTGAAAGTTATTTTGCAAAATGTCCCACTTTTTAGGTCCAAGTTTGAGATGTATTCAAGAGCCCATCTCTGGTGCAGCCACTCTCATGCGTTTTAAAATGACAGAGCCCAAAGGATACTAAAAGACAATACCCACCCCAGCCACAGCCTGTTCACCCTGCTGCTGTCTGGCAAGAGATACAGAAGTATCCGCTATTGTACCACCAGACTTCAGAGCAGCTTCTTTCCTCGGGCTGTGAGACTCCTCAATTCATCCTCTGCACTCCAATATAAAAAATAGTTTTATTTTTATGACTTATTATTTATTAATCCATTTATATAATTTCTGTTTTTGTGAATAGCATAAAGGGACTACAAACTACATTTCGTTATACAATCTTGTGTTGTAAAATGATAATAATAAATGAATCTTGAATCTTTGGCTTCTCAATAGGCTGAGGGCTGAGCAGGAGGCCCTCCGTCAAACCATGGAGCAGAAGGTGGAGGACATGAAATCAAGACTGGAGGAACAGACCTCCACCAACACTAAGCTTACCATTCAGCTCCAGGATGAGAAAGAAGCAAGTCACGCCCACCAGGCAGAAACTGCCCAGCTCAGGGAGAGGCTGAAGGAGCAGGAGGATAAGACCCTTGTTTCTGTAATGGCTGTTGAAATTCTGTTGGAGGAGGAAGTCTCAGAGGAGAAGGTTCCGGAGAGCAAAAAGAAGCACTCAGTGTTGAAAAGAATCTGCCACTTTCTCAGTTTGAGGAGGAGCAAGAAGGACAAACAGGAGGAGTCAACAATCAAATGAGACTTCTACACTTCAGCAGCTCAGCACCCCCTCATTTCAAAAATGTCTGTATAATTTTATTTTATAGAGTTATTAAATGTTATTACAGCCAACACTACATGCTCAAGGTTTTTAAAATTTAATTGTTAAAAGTACACCAGAACAACAGTGATGATTGAGTGATTGACAACCATATGTACAAATAGCGAGTCCATTGTTCTTCAGTTTTGTTTTTAAAATGTAAATATCCATAAACCTAAATATCTTGTCAATATGATATCAATATATGTTTTATTTTTATAGCTGAATTTAGGCTTTATAAACTGAAACACTGTAATACCTGTGCGTCAACAACTAAAGGAACTTGTAGTACAATCAAATGTGTCTCCATTCTGTCACTTGTATTTATTATTTACTTAAAGGATCCAGCTGATGGAACATGTCACCCAGTGCAGTGGTGTGACTCATTGACGTGTTTTTAATAGATTTTGGACAACAACAGAGTTCTATGGCACAGAGGTAGAAGATATATCAGGCTTTGGATACACAGACAAAACTAGTTAGTAGTATGAAATTATTGGTGGTTTGGCTCTGCACATGAGATTTGTTGACAATCACCAGTCAAATCTGAATGGTTGCTTTCACTGATCATGATTGCATGTAGCAGCAAAACTGAAAACTCCCATGACATGAATGATACCCACTGACATGATAGAACAAATTTGATTAACCAGAGGAAACTGTGTTTGATTTAAATAATTAATGAAGTTACTGAGCTGTATATACAGTACCAGTCAAATGTTTGGACACACTTTCTCATTTAAGGGAATGGGAAGGTGTGTCAAAACTTTTGGGTGGTACTGTATATATGTGTGTGTGTGTGTTTATATGTATCAATGTATTTATAATGTAACAATGTAAGGTGCTAAAATATCATTGCTTTTAACTGTCACTACAAAACCCTTGCAGTAAAAAAACACCTAAAACCATGAATAACAGTTGTGGTCAATCATGTGCTAATGTTTTGCTGGCAAGGACTGCCAGAAGAACATGCACTTTTTTGCATGTGTGGTTACAATATACACTAAGGCTGGGCTACATGGTCAAACAAATCTAATTTTGATTTTTTTTAAGCTTGGGGTCTTGGGCTATAAATAGGCATGGGCTATTGTTACCATTCTGAGGTGGATGACATTACAGAAATAAATAATTCTCCCAATCTACAAGGACATCAGATGTCCATTTTTTTTCAAGCTTAGGGTCGATTCACAATTGTAACATCAAATTTTATTTATCATAGTTGAGCAAGAATAATAAAAGAATTGCATCACCTGTAAGGCTGTCATCATTACACATAACATACAGAATATCCCACACAGCTTCACACGCTTCAACTAATAGAGCACATTCAATTTCAGCACAGACAGAGCAGAAAGGTCTGCTTGTGTTTCTTTACAAGACATCAGTCTGATATCTGCAGACTGCCGCTAGCTACCCAGCAGGCAGGGACAAACTGAACGATGTAGAATCTCGAAACTGTTCAGTCAACTCCCAGCACTTCAACTCTAGTAACCAGAGATGATACCTCATCAACTAACACAAGAGCACAGTCAGTCAGGGCAGGAAGCTTTACAAATCACTCTCAAGTCCTACTCTGAGGTAGGAGAGTTTTTCGTCCTGATATCACTTTCAGTGCGATTCTGAGCAGTGAGAAGTTTGATAAATACAGGCTCAGATTGCCATGTTAGTTTGATATTCATGTGTTCCTGTAGAATGATTGGGAGTGGGTGTCTGCATGTGTGGACGATGTCTGATTGTTTTTACTGTGTATGTATTTTAATATGATTTTGTGCCCACACTGCAAACCAATTTCCCTCTTGAATACCAAAATGAGTCAATTCACTTCATTGATAGTCCATCTGTCACTGACCATCTGTCCATCGGGCCAAAGGTTCCTGTTGATTTACACTTTGGTCCATGAATAACTGGATTTACATGAAATTAGATGTGTATAGTCATACTCACCAGATGTTGACCCTTTTTCAACAATGTTGAACCCAAAGGGGTTCCTATGATCCATGACCCATTCCTGGAACACAGCAGACAGCTTTCTCTGCTGAGCCCTTAGGATGCCCCATGCTGTGTGGTTCTTCATGCTTAGTTACATGAACACATACTACAGGCTCCCGCTGGTACTGGAATCCATGAATATTATGGAAATTTGAGAAGTGTGTGTCAGGCAGAGAATCTGTCAGGTTCTCTGGGGATGTCAGGCAAAATCACACATTTGACAAATTAAATCAAAGTTGTCACCACAGAATCACATGGAGGTGTACAAAAATGTAAATGAATATTTTGTGTTTCCTCAGGAATAGATCATTATGCAGAGCTTTTTCCTTCACTTTGTTGGATTCACACCCCTGAAATCATTCATTGGGGATAACTTTGGGGATAATAATGGAGCAGTGCTGCTTTGGGTTTTTGGATCTGACTGTTAATGGATAATGTACAGTACCAGTCAAAAGTTTGGACAGTCTCAAAGTAATCCAGTGATAGTTGTCTGTACCTCCATGGCTACACTGCAAACAGGAAATCAAAATAGCTAATTATGTATACTTTGAATGGAGCCAAAACGGAAAAAAATATAGGCTGAAAAAACTCAAGTTGTAGCCCACAGATTACTCATGGAATCCATGGCAACGCTATACTTCCTGTTTACGTTCCCCAAAGCAATATGGGAATTTGTGTGTATTTCCAAAACTGAGAGCATAATTATTCCACAAATGGAAGTAAGACAAGGAACAAAGAATAATAACATGAGTGACAAAATCGCCCCTGCATCTACTTCTCTGTGTCTTTATCACAACAGAATTTCTAAAACATTGGTCCATGACAGTGTATATTATAAAGTTCCACATGTCTAGTAAGTTTGCAGTAGATATTTACGGTCACCAGAGAATTAATTTGTTTTTTGTCACGCACTGATTTCCTCAGCTGCCACTATCAAGACAAAAATGTAACCATTTGTACACAAGAAAAAATCTGAAGGGTGGATTGGTAGCCCAGAAAAAGTCTAGCTATTAAACTGAAAATACATAGAACATGCTGTCAGCAGTTTTCTCTTTCTTTAAAGTAGTTCCAATGAAAACTGTCAACCGTGAGGTCTGTGAGTTATCCAGATTAATCAGGACACTGTTTCTGGAAAGAGATGTTGCTGTAAAATTGTTTTTCTTTTTTATTTTTTTTTTATGGTTTGAGCACCATAAACTAATTTCTAGTCACGTCCATTGTATTGGGGTCTCAATCTCAAAACCTGGACAAATAAAACCAAAACTATCTGCATGCGGAGATACTTCAAGGCAGAAAAGAGTAGAATAGTGAGGTTTTATTCAATTGTATTTATTTATTTTTGTAATTTGTGTGGATCAATCCTTAATTTGCCCTTAATGTCCCAATTTTAAAGTAAGAGAAAAGTAGTGATGTAAATACATATTATTTCATCATTACAAGCTATATAAAAGTATAAAAGTGAGAGGAATGACACCAGGATGAACCCACAGACCTTCAGATGGACACTGCTGAATCCATTAATGTTGGTGTTGTGAGTGTCTCTTGGAAGCTTCAGACAGTTTGCTGTTATCACTGTGTTCTCTCTCTGCTTTGATGTTCTGCTTAGCTTGCTATTCCTCCTGTGTATTAGTTTTGTAATAGCACTAATTGTTTCAAAGCTTATCTCACAAGGCTCTTGAGATTGCTGACTTATTTGGATGAACGCTGCTGATGATTAGAAATGTATTTCACTCATCAGCACTAGTATGGATTAGTAGATGAGCGTTTTGAAAAAGCAGCACTAACCTTCACAAACAGGACTGAAGAAAAAACATTGCTTAACACTGTGAATGTTCTCATAGTTTTCTAAAAAATATATATCAATTCTTTTCACATATTTTTGGATATCTGTGAGGTGAAACTCATCTTAAGAAGTGCAAAGTAAGAGGACATTATACTGTGCCTCAAGGTGTAATTAAAGTCAGCAGGGGCAAACTAAATAGAACCACTCAAATGGAATATAAAAAAGGCTATTAACAAGTTACAGTCTACACAGTGATCTGTAGATGCCCATCAAAGATTCATTTATAAAGTGAATTTTGATTAATTACTTTTCTATGATCATTTTTACTAACACTGGAAGCATCATTTTAGTTCCTTTTATTTCATTATTTAGCATAGTCTGTTTCAATGTGACAGCTGTAAACTATCATTGATTATTTTTCTGTCTGATGATGAAGATTGAGATATCACAACTAATGATGGTTTAGAAGTACATGATGAATGAATGATAACGTGTGCTATAAATAGTCACATGGTCATGAATAATGATGGCTGCTCTGGCATTTGATACAGCAGAATCAGCCAGCTTGCACTTTTTTCTTTGCAGTTCATTTCACTGACAGGTCTACAGACTGATGGACAGACGTTTATGTACACAGGTAATTAAGGGTGTGTCCACCTCCATTTGCTTCAGATTCAGATTTATAATGCATACATATGCACTATAAATATCACAGAAAGATCATGGTCATGGTTATAAAGAAACCAACACTGACTGTTGTCAGGGATCAGAATGCGTCCAACCATCAATCATTCTACCCCAACCTCCTCCCTCAGAGGATTTGTGGCAGTATAACAACCTCACATTATTTGCTTGTGAGAGGCAACATTCATTGTTCGCACAAGAGGTGACAAGAGGTTGCTTGTTAGGAAAACCATAGGTTGTTTCAAGTGTTTGAACAGTCTACAAAAGGTTGATGAAAATATAGTTGTGTTCACAGAATGGAGATTTTCATTGTTCATGAGGCTTTGTATGTTATTTTTCCTTTTTCATTGGTGTAATCATTTATCATGTACCATGTCCAGTGTGTCATAAGCCACACCCATGACCCCTCAGCCAGAAACTCAGTGTATCCTCCTGAACTAAAAGGTAATCACTGGGAGGCACACACGCATACATGAATGAATGTCATTTTGTCCTCAGGTCTTCTTTTATTCTTCATGGACATATGTTTCGACCACAAATGGTCTCCCTCAGGTAAAGGTGAGGGTGTGAACACACTTGTATAGATGAGCTGTACTGACCTGCGCACATCATCTGTGAATTAGATAATAGGTAATATACATGTGAGGGACAATATGCCCAATCATTTAATTAGTGGGAGTGGTCACACAATACACAAAATATCACATCAACATTGCATTCTAATATAGATTTAGATGCATACACAAATGAATATATATGTTTTTAGAAGAATGTATTCCATTAAGAGATTCATGCTTGTGAGCTAACAAACAAATCAAGAGCAATAAAGAGAGCAAACATGCAAAAAACACTCAGATACCTTAAGAAATAGGACATACATTTAAAAACAATAGAGCATACTATATACGTACAATAGAACTCCTCAAATGTGAAATGTTAAGTCAAAGTCAAATGTCAAGTCTCACATGAAGACACAAAATTTGGTTAAGGATGAACCTGAGAGGTTAGTGACAACCTCTGTGTATGTTTGCCTATATGCAGCCCTAAGGAGCATGGTCCCAGCATTACTCGCTTAAACCCCCATCATCATACAATCTCCTGCTTTGTTCAAATCAACCAAATATCTTAAATTCAAGAGATCCTTACATTTCAAAAGATGGCAAATATATCAGGCAGAATTTGGGGGAAATGTGTCAACAATGAAGTACAAGACTAGAATATTTCCATTTGATGAAATGGTGCATCCATAAAAACATGAAATCTTTCAAATATTTCTTCAACTAAGAAAACAACTAGAACAATGACACCAAATTAATTATTAAGCTACAAATTAAAGTGGAAAACTTGATGTTAAAGATGAGAAAAGCAGTTAGTCTAGAAAAAAAAAAAATAATTACAACATTTCATCACAAAGTAATTCCGGGAATGCATCGATATACATCGACTGTTGATATATAACAGTGTATTGGAGGGTGGAGTAGTCATTTAATGACCACACAGTATTTTCCTCAACACATCCTCATAGTTAAACAACAGTATAGGTCTAAAATCCAGCCGTCAAAAAACGATCTATAGTTATGTTTACGCCATCTAGCGGCCATAGTAATGCCCTCCTAATAAAATAATAAAATTAAAAAATAATGATGTTTTATGATGTGTGACAACACTGTGGTTAAGGTCTAGTTAGGTTTAGGCACAAAAACCACTTGATTAGGGTTAGGGAAAGATCATTGTTTGGGTTAAAATGATCACACCTTATACTGATGTCATCTGAGCTGCGTCACTTCCCCAGGTCATCAGTATGTGAATGTGTGTGAATGATTAGATTCCCTCAGGTTGGGACCTTGCATGGTAGCCCCTGTAGCCATTCAGCGTGTGTATGAATGTGTGTGAATGGGTGAATGTGACTTGTAGTGTAAAAAGCACCTAGAGCGGTCTGAAGACTAAAAAGGCGCTATACAAGTACAGTCCATTTACCATTTACCATAATTACTACGGCTGCTAGATGGTGTAGACGTAACTATAGGTCTTTTTGCCGGCCTGAATTTTAGACCTATACTGTCGGTTTCTTGTGAAGACAACCTTGTTTCCCTCCAACACTTCAACTTCTAAGGCGGTTTACAGCAATGTTTCAATCACTGCTTTTTAATTTGCTCTCCATATTTTCCCATCCATTCTGCCACAGACAATAACACATCCCCCTCTCCATCTCTAAGAGTCAGTGCCAATGGAAACAATCTGACAAGACAATTAGAAGAGAGAATGCAAACTGCTTTCAGTCCTGTGTTGTTGTGCAGGATTAGTAATGAGGAACATGGCAGGACAGTAATTTGACAGGGGATAAGCTTTGAGACACTCGGCTTGTCTTCCCTGGCTCACCGTGACAGTTTCGTTAAGTTCCCGTAATTAATTTATCATTGTTTATTTGTGCAACACAAGGGCCAATCCTACTCAGCCATACACGTTCTTCACACATAAGTGTTTGGAATTTTATTACAGCACAACCTTATTTATTTGAACCCCAAGAGAATGAAAGTCGATTGAAAATTTCAGAGGATTTTTTCTGTCTGACAACAAACCACTTGACAAACAACATATTTTGGTTTAACACTTTTTTGTTTACTACATAATTCCATATGTGTTATTTCATAGTCCTGATGTCCTCAGTATTGTTCTACAATGTAGAAAATAGTAAAAATAAAGAAAAACCCTTAAATGAGTAGGTGTGTTCAAAGTTTTGACTGTGCTGTACGTGTCGGGGCTACAGGGACACCACATGGGGATTTTTAGGTATGCTATGGTAAAAAAGCACACAGTTGTCCAACAAAAAAGATGAACTGGACTCAACACAACACAACACAATACAACATACTAGTTTGGCCAATTCAAGATGTGGAAATACACATGCCTGGTTGATTACTTTCTAACTTGCATGGCGTATTTCTGCTATTTACCTCACCGTGACCAAATTCATGAGTTGTGAAATCAGTTCTGCTGTTTTGGTGTCTAATAAACCTGTCTACTTAGATCGTAATTCATTTTCTCACCAGAACCTAAAACAAAAACAAAACCAACACAGCCTCTTGTGAGCTAGTTTTATATGTCTGATGTCATCTCAGTGTAAAGCCGGTGGGCCGAGCAGACAGAGCGAGAGAGAGATGCTCATTTGCATGTGCAGTGGGCTGCACAAGGAAGAAAGCAAGGTAGAGAGAAAACTTTATTGGAATAATACTGTGGGTGAACAAACTTCATTGGAATGAATGGATCTTGGAATCCAATATCAGTGGTAGTACTTAAGCACAATTTTGTGATACTTGTACTTTACTTGAGTATTTCCATTTTTTGCTACTTTATACTTTCACTCCAATACCTTTCAGAAGTAAATATTGTACCTTTCACTCCACTAGATTTGTTTGACAGCTATATAGTTACTTTTCAGATTAAGGTTTTGCATGAAGAAAAATATGATGAGAAGCAGTGTGTAGTTTTGGCCCCTTGTTGCAAAAAACGTGATTGGTCAGCTTGTATTTTCTCCTTTCTGATGCTGGTAGATACTGTTAAGGACATAGCATAAAAATATCCTTCTCCTTTTCTGGTACAAACATCCGGTAAAGCCATCTCTACATCTCTACTCTGCCCACTGTGATCACTGCTCACTATAAATAAATGAAACATGCTGATTTGCACAGCAGTCGTCTTCTATTCAGCACATTGAGACAAGATAAAATAACAGAATAAGTTACCTGGATATGACTATAAGTATGTACTTTAAGTAGCCCACTGTTGCTCTTTATCACAAAGTCAATGAAAGACACTAAACACTATTCACTGTAGGAAATATAATAAAAGCTTTGCAGTGTTAATATCAACAGATGAAATCTGATGCATGACTGTAAATCAAGTCTGATCCTACCAGCCTGGTGTTCAGGATGGTTTGAGTTGAGACGATATATATGATCTGATCTTCCTCGTGATTATGTTAACTCAAACATGGTTTGGAATTGGTTAGCGGCAAAAATTTGCAGATCAAAGTGCACAAGTTCAAGATGAACTCCACAAGAACACTCAGCCCAGACTGACTTTGCTTGTGACTGTGAATTAATACAATTGAAATAAATAGATTTTGCTGTGAAATTGTCTTGTTTTAAATTCTGTTGTGACAAAAGCTGGTGATGTCTTGCTGTTCCAGAGCTAGCTACTGCATTGCAACAACTTTTGGCCAGATTGTCATCGAATTTGCTTTGATTGTTCATGGTGCTGAGAGGAATATCTCCTATGATTTGGGTGACCCTGCAACCTTTGTCTGTTACCACCATCAGATAGCAAATTTCACTCATACACAGAAATTATTAAAAAGTATCTTGTTTCATTTCCCCCACAATTCCCTCAACAAATACACAAACCACTTACACACCAACACACAGACACACATTTTAAGGTGGGATATCTCTGATTACACTTAATGACAATAATTACACAAATCAGAGAACGTAATCAAGCAAGCTATAAGCTATCAGCCAGAATCAAATGAAGTGCAGAATACATTATCTGTATAATAAATAATGCCGAAAGCAAAATATGGAGTGTAAAATGAAGTCATTAACTAATCAGTCTACATTCTAACATCAAAACTGCTGTATCAGATGAAAAATGGACCATAATGTCGAGCATCCTAATGTGAAAATTGTGAAAGACACATCTCAAAGAAAGCTCAAATAGCCTGCAGCTGGTTGGTCCTGTGAAAAATGCCTCAGGTCTGTACTCTGTACTGCATGGATGTGAAAAAAAAAAAAAAAAAAAAAAAACAATTTGGGTGTTAAAAGTTCACCACTCTGTCAGTGCAGTTTTTATTCATCTTAATTAAATTACAGATTCTGGGCACTCCTGGAATTAGTATTCATTTTCATCCCAGGATGTGTTAGAAGAATGGCTCTGGGAGACAATTAGTTCCTACATGCAAAGTTTTAATTAGTAGACTCAGGCCTTGGCCCACTAATGCTCCTCGAAGCCCACTCAGAGTGCCTAGGCTCATAGTTCATTCTCTGCATAGCTGGGACTGTTATAATATTCTGTCAGTGTTGTAAATCTCAGGTTTGACACCCTATAAGTTGAAGTTAAATGGGTGTCATAGATGCCTGGTAGTTCCACTGTATAACAGAAAATAATAATAATAAGATTCCTTATTTTAAAAATAGAGGCCTTTTTTGATATAATCTTTATTCTATTAAGAGTACTCTAATACGTGTTCCTCCATCATAGATGAAATCGCTCCCTTCAGACCAAAAAATCTAGTTGCCTCTTGATGCTAAATGAACCTATTGAGGTGCTAAAGCAAAAAATGCCGCAAGGTGGAGCATTTGTGGAAATCATCCAAACTCACAGTTCACCTGGAACATATCAGGTCTCTACTTAAGACTTTTAACTTGCAGAGGTTAAAAATTCTAGAACTGCATATTTTGCTTCTCAAATCAAAAACAATCCGTTCAACCCAAGAATGTTGTTCAATATTGTGAGCTGTGTCATTGACCCCCAGGCTCAATATTAGATGCCAACCCTGAGAAATGTGACAAATTTCTTTCCTCCTTTACTCAGAAGATTAATTATTCTCAATTATTAGAAGTTGCATTTCTCCCCAAGATTCTCCAATCATTGTTGAGAAGCTCTGGGCAGTTTCCCTCAGCCCATTTAATCCAATTTCTCCATCTACACTGACTGATATGGTAAAGAAAATGAAACCCTCAACCTGTCCTTTAGATTTTCTTCCTATAAAATTTCTAAAGGACATTTCTAACAAACTTACCCCCTCTATTCAGCAAATTTTAAACTGTTCTCTGTTGACAGGTTCCGATCCTGAATTTTTTAAATGACTTATTGCTGTCAGCAAATGCTGGCCATGAATCCATTCTTATTCTCCTCTACCATTGAACATGATATTGTTTTGGACCGTCTTGAGACCTGGGTTGGTATCAGTAGCACTGCTCTGCAATGGTTCAGGTCCTACCTAAAAGACAGGTGTTTCTGTGTTGGTATTGCTGACTCCAGGTCAGCTGTAACAGGTGTTCACTGTGGGTTCCCCCAGAGCTTGGTGCTGGATCCAACATCAACATTATGGTCCAACATCCGACTCCTTAGAGGGTCTTTTAGTACAACCAAATGCTGAACAAGACTTTTTTCGGTGACCAAAATGTTACAATTAACTTTAATGAACTGAAATAGCGACAGCTAAGGCTACACCTATACTCTGTGAATCTGGGGTTACACCATGTTTACGGTACCTAACCAACGTTGTTGCCATGGTAGCAACATGTCAATGACAATATAGCCACACCCTGATTTATCATCAAATTTAAATTAAATGGGACCATATTTTACAAGATGATCATGCTGTATTGACAAAGACTTGAAACTAGTGATGGAGACCATGAACTCGTTAGGAAACTGTTTATTGGGGTAATAAATCAAGTTAGAAGTAGAGTCATTTTCTCATAGACTTCATACAAATGGACTTCTTTTTGGAGCCAGTAGAGTCACCCCCTACTGGTCATTAGAGAGAATGCAGGTTTCACATTGGCTTCACTTTCCAGACCCGGAGCTACCCAGAGCTTGACAAAAATGTATCCCCCTCATAATGAAGGAAAAAAAAAAATCAAAGTAAAGGGCTGCAACATGGCAACAGTCTACAGTGCAAACAACAATAGAATCAGAAATGGACTTTTGTGTGACAACAGAGAGGATACCATGTCTAGACTATGTGATGACGCAGTAAATGGACCAGGGGAGTATTCCATCAACACAGCTAATGAAAGCTGCACTTACTTGAAACCTGGCTTGAATTAACGTCGACTCTCACTTAAGACTCAAGCTGTTCCACTAACACAATTTAGCCATGTCTAATCAACATTAACTCTGACCAGGCTTGAATAAGCTTGCATTGTGCACTTGCATAAGCAGCCCAGAACAGTCAATTGTCGAAAAAAAGATACTATATCGTAAAAAGAAGGGAAAATTAGAGCAGTGGTCTTCTCAGCAGCGAAACAAACCCTGCTGATGGAACTATATGAAGAATATAAAGGAGTCATCACCAAAAAGGGAAATACTGCCGCAATTAACAAGATGAGGGAGATGACATGGCAAAACATTGCTGACAGATTAAATACATAAGTTATACATACATATGTGGGCAGTGGTGGCCTAAAGGTTAGAGAAGTGAGCTTGTGACCGGAAGGTTGTCAGTTCACTACATCAGACTGGCAGGGTAAATCTGTGTGGGAAAAGTAAAACACAGTGCTAGCTCCTACTTATTTTTTTATCTTTATTTGTTAATAAATGAACATTCAGATCAGTGACTGTGGCTGTATTATCAGTAGGCTAGATACTATCAGATGTATGTTTCAAATCATGGTGTAGGCAATTTAGGAGAACCAGCGTACAAACTTACCATTACCAACTACATAATCATCTACTCTTTGACAAATTTTCTCTTTCGCAGGATATCTGTTCGATTTACAAGTGTCATTGAAAGTGAAAAATTAAGAAGTTGCAGTTGGAGATGAAGAAACTAGAGAAGGATATAAGTACAGTGGAAACTGCTTATAGTGATCATGTCTGTTGGGGTCAAATATCACTATAAGTGGATGATTATTATACCCAAATTTGATTTTCTTTACTTCTCATGCAGATTAAATTAACATTTGTATATTTATTAGCCTACATGAATATAAAGTAATGAAATGGACAGCTTCGCGATTTACTGAATTTTATTGACTGTTTCAAAATATAGGACAGCTGTTTCAAGCAGCGGGGGTTCTGACTTTTGCCAATGACAAGTTCCTTCTCTTACACAGCGACAGAACAGGCGAAGAGAGCGGTGATCCTTTCCTTAGATTTCATTCCTCCTGTTATTGTCATAAGCTTCGAGGAGACTACATTTGTCATTGAGAGAAAATGACTTCCTGTCATGATGTCTGGAAGCAGACAGGTTACTGCCGGTTATCGCGGGGCAATAATGGTGCTGCAGCCACTTATCATGGGAGTAAAGCAAAGAAAAATAGAATTAACATTGTTTAAAATTGTTTTTCCACATGTTGTCGTATATGAAAATACCCATAATGAACACTGTAAGCGGACTACTTGATTACTATATGAATGAATGAATGAATGAATGAATGAATTTTTTTTTCATGTCTGCTCATTTACATGATCCATCCCTCATGGGATTATTCAGACACATTAACCAACAACAAAACAAACATTCTGTCTCTGTTACTTTTCTCCTCCTATCCCATGGTTTAGAAAGGTATTCAGAAAATGCAAAAATATTATCAAAAATGTATTCAATTGGAGCTCCATTCTCAATGCCTATCAGATCTAAATCTGGAACATGAATTTTTTATTTTTGAATATTTGTCATAAATTATGATATACTATAAGCGAATTATTTAAACAGCATACATTTTGTATAGGAATGATTCTGTCCCAAGCTTGAACAAAATATAGTGAATGAATAAATAGATAAATAACTAAATAAATAACTTCAAAACAACATTGGCACACTTTTATTTATTCAATTTTAAATGCAAAGTTTTTAAATAAAAGGGTTCACTCCAACACAAAAGTGACCATGAACGAAATGAAATAGGTATTTTTTGCAAAGGTCCCTCACAGTTCTTCCATCTTATGTTTCTGAACACGAACAAGTGATGTGGGCATGAAAAGACACTTGATGGAACCATCTTTCTCTGTTTCCGTCCATCTGACATTCTTTGACACACAGCTAAATTAAGCTTGACAGTTATCCTGCCAAGGAGCAGGCTAGTTCTGTGGTATAAGTTGCCATGGTTACTGAGCAGGGAATCATATAGGCCACAGTAATGGAACGGAACTCTCACTTAAATTAATGAAGCCTTATCCAGCTTGATGGAATAGCCTTCAGGGGTCGCCTCCTTCACTGCTTGGAGATTTGCAGAGATGTGGGTAAAAGAGGGGCAACGTGCCACAGATGACCCCTCCACAGGAAAGCATAAAAAGAAGGCAGAAGTCATCAAAGCAGACTGTTTTCTTAGTCAATTTCAATTTTTTAAAATGCAGTGGTCAAGTTCGAATTTCATAATTGTTGTTTTTGTGTAGTTTTTGTGTCTGGCATGGTGAATATTTTCTTATCTCACTTGAGACTAGCTACCTCAGCAGTCAGTATGCATCTATGTGCTAGTAACAGTGAGAATAACTTAGGTTTAACTTAGAGGCTGTGTTGTCCAGTGCAAATATCCACCGAGTACAAACTGACTCAGGTGAGGTGGTGCCACACTGCTAACAGTACAAGCTAAAGTTAGCAAGTCTCACAGTCACAGATTTATCAGTGCAATTCACTACTGTGATGTAATATTTGTACAGTGGCAACCGCTTATAGTGATCACGTCTGTCGAGGTCAAATTGATCACTATAAGCGGATAATTATTATAACCAATTTTTTCTTTTTCTTTATTTCTCATGCAGATTACTATCTAATTGACATTTGCATATTGCGTTAACATTATTTATTATTGTTTCACAGCAGTTACAAATAAACACACGCACACCCCGCACCTCCACACAAACGGAGGTGCACCACAACGCCTGATAATGGTGCCGCAGTAAATATCATACGTGTATCATGGGAGTAAGATAAAAAAAAAAAATAGAATTACTGTAGTTTTAAAATGTTTTTCCATATGTTGTCATGTATGAAAAGACCCAAAATGAATACTGTAAGTGGACTACTTGATTACTATAAGCAAATTGTTTAATAATTATTTAATAATTATCAACAGCATTTGTATAGGAATGATTCTGTCCCAAGCTTTTTGATCCATATAAGAGGTTGATCACTGTAACTGTGATCACTATAGGCGGTTTCCACTGTATAATTGTAGTAATAAACTAAGTTAGTAGTAGTAGTAGTAGTAAACTAAACCAAGTGCAGAGCCCATGGGTAGCTAATTTAGCAGGCTGAGGACAGGGGAGCGTTCCCAGCCAGAATACTGAGGTTTCTCATCAAAACAATTACAAATCTCCACTGACAGATATGTTAGCTTTGTAAAAGGCTCTGCAAAATGTTTCATATTACACCTTTATAATATAAAATTGTTTACTGTTGTTGCAATTGCCATCCAAACCATCTATCTATATACACATATACTCTATACTGTATCATTCGAGTTAGGTGTATTCAGTGTGATAGGACACAAAAAGCTGACAAGTCCATCTTTCAGCTCACTGTGGCTAACTTCTCCAAAATACTGCTAAAGAATTACCTGTTAGACTCAAGTATCTACATGATGTCATTGCATTCTAATTATATCTGTTTTAATGCAAGGGGTGAATGTGCATTTATATGTAAAGTAGCTGCCTGGTCCTTTCCGCCTGCTGTCAGACAAGTATCGCAATCACTAAAAGTTGGTGTGATTACTGGAGGCAAGGGCACCGGCAACTGTGCTGTCTTAGGCAGAATTACAACAGGGCTATCAATAACAGTTACAGCCCAGCTTGCAGCAGCAGGCAGAGGAGTCACCACAAACAGGAGTCACTTTCACAAAGTTCCTGCCTGGATTCAGTCACATCACACACCCTGTGCTTGTGCTGACACACAGCTGCTCTGCTTTCAGACACTTTTGCATTTAAGCAATTTAAACTTCAGGAGAACAATAGCATCATAGTCTGCTGTAAATTCTTTAATCTTTTCACAGTGATGCACAGAATCAGGTGTGTGATTTCTTGTTTAAAGCTGCACTAATCAATATGTTCATAAAAACAATGGATCAAATGACAACATGTAATGTGGAAGGTGTCATTCAAAAAAACCTGCAGAGAATTATCACCAACTCTGCAGCTCTGCAGAGCTTTCAGCTCATTGTTTTGGTTTTCATTAACCTGGTTTCCAGCTTCAGCAGTTTTCAGTGAAAAGGCTCTGATAAACTCTCTTAAAAACTTGAAAATTTTTGCAGCTGAGTGCAATTATCCCTTGTTTTGCGTCTGATTGAGTGAGTGGAGCGGTTTCCAGTGTTTCAGGCTTTTCTCCACATTTCAGCACAGTTTGGTCCATAATGAAAACTGCAGAGAGCACAAAATCCTCACATTGCATCACTTTAATTAGCAGAGGTGTGCACACACTGAGCTCTCCACAATCACAAACCAACTTTTATGTATTCTGCTTCTTTTACTTCACTAGTATTTCGCATCTATAACATAATCTACTGAAATGTCAAATTTCAAAATGTGACTCAGGCAGGTCTGAAACATGGTAGATTAATGTCTGAATCGTACAATAATGTCGTTCAGGTGTCACTGAATGTATCCGGGATTTTGCAGAACAGCAATACTGATGTTCCGTTTGTTGCCTACAGCTGGCTGCGTGTCACAGCTGGCTGCAGCATCACACAGCAGCTGAAACGATAAGTGCATCTCCAAACTGAGAAAGAGGCTGTGCACATTTACGCACACGGCACAGCAGCACAGCGGCACAGCAGCACAGCAGCACAGCAGCACAGCAGCAGTAACTTCATTAACGGATTGGTCAGGATCTGACGGTAATTAATGTTCTGTGTTCTTCTACACATCTACAGGTCAGCTGTTACACACAGATTCCAGCTTTATACGGTGGAATTGATTGTAATAGAGCACACTGTAAAAAAAAAAACGGTAAAAAGTCTGGCAGCAAAAGTTGCCAAACACTTACCGTCAAATGACAGTAAAAAACCTTCAGTTATTCTACATACATTTTTTTAAAATTACGGATATTAAATTTGGACATTGTCTGCATTTTTATGTTCTAACTGTTGTAAAATAAAAAAGAAACGTCATTATAAAATATCGCTAGAATGTTAAATAAATGTATAAATCTGCACAAAAAATGAAAAATATTGCAGAAATACCTCAAAATTACCTAATTTAAATGAAGACTGTTGTTGTCATACAGTAATCTTTGGTAAATTCATAGGATTGTCCAATCCAGCCACAAGAACACCCCATCAAAGTACAGATTTCTGGATGTAAAAAACAGAAAAAATTTGTAAAATTACATTCAAATTACCCTCCTTTAACACCCATTAATAGTATCTTGAGAGCTTTCAGCTTTTATTTTTTGTGATTATCCAATCTATTTATAGTAAATTCCTGGTAAATGTAGGTTTTATACTGTACAAAAAAAAAAGATGTGATAATAGCTTACAAAAACATAATTTTAATGATCACTACTTTATATAAACATTATTTGACAATAATTACAACCTATTCTCCAATATATTTACAGGCCTTTCCCATAAATGTATGGAGTTTACTTTATATAAACATTATTTGACAGTAATTGCAAGCAGCTCCTCAATATATCTACAGACATTTCACAATAATGTATGGGGTTTTGTCTGTACAAAAACCAGAAGGTCTATGTAAAAGTACCCTTTATATCAACTTTTTAACACTGAATATATACATTTTTCTGCTGACATTTTACAATATTGTCCAATCCATTCAATGTAGATCCCCATTTGAGATGTATAAGATTTCAACATATATAATAACCAGAATGTATCATAAAATTACCTTTTACTGCTTGCTTTACAAAGTAAATCACTATTTTTACAGTCCCCAAAGTTTCAGGATTAATAAATCAATAAACAAGCATATCAAATTATAATGTGGGTCTGAAGCTGATCAACCCAATAAGAGCTCAAACAGAATACTTTACTTATTTTTTCTCATTCAGATTACTTCAACAGACATCAATGGAAGCGAAAACAGTTTTGTACATTGGATCAGTACAATGTCTTGCATTATAGCAAAAGGGGAACTACGGCCAAATTAGGAATTCATACGTGTTATTCCTATGGTCTAAGATGGTTCAAAAATATCAAATCTCTCCCAAATCCAAAAATTATTTTGCTAAAATTCAAATTTATGATGTCATCTGATATAATGTCCAAAAAGAATGAATTGAGAAAGAGGTTATAGATGACATTCAGAACATCCAGGGGGATGTTCTGAGTGTACATTTTCTGTGGCTACAATAGAATAAAGCTCATTTGGGTATCAAAAAATATCTACAAAATCAGTTTTACATTTATTGTCTATGAAGCAGCTCCAGACTTTATGCCTAATGACATCACAAATTTGAGTCTTACTTCTTTGGTTGTGACTTTGGGATTGAGTAGTTCATATTCACAAATATCAGAGGTGGGAGTAAGTTACATATGTGCAAGTCACAAGCAAGTCTCAACTCTTAACCTTAAAGACTCAAGCAAGTCCTAAGTACCTGTGTTTAGACTCAAGCAAGCCAATTGCCAAACCAGCAAGCAAGACAAGTCAACATATACTGCTTTGTTGTGGTTGTAAAGTGCGTAAATAAACCGCAAGTTATACTACAGCCCAGTGTCAGGCTCTGGCTGCAACACATGACTATTTTGGTACATTTACTCGCCATAGTAAAATCTACCCGCGTTTGCCGTTTGCACAATGAAATGCAGTATTCTATCTGATGATTACTTTTTTCTGCTGTGGATTGTGTAGACTAATACATCCATTATTTTAGAGCACTGAAATTGTAATCCTCATCAAGGAAAAATACCATGTTGTTTGCCTCGAAGGATTGCATTTGTCACACAGTTGATAAGAGAGAGGGAGAGACCATTCTGCTGTGGTTGAGTTATACTGACTTTGAACTAGTGAGGGACCACCAACAGAATGATGAAGCTCTGTCATGAAAAGTTGTCAATTCATAAGCTGTCTTGTCTGAATCAGAAACGGTCTGGTAATATTAAGCTCGAGAGAAAATCAGCGCAGGTTCTGCTAGACACTGTCTTTAAAACCTGAGTACACTGCACTAGAAGTCACCCTATCATGTCTCAAACAGTAACTGTTCATGCTCAATATCTACAATAATACAAATAGGCGGTTCAGCTAAATAAAAACTGTCAAGTCTTTTTGAGTCATCTGCCTCAAGTCAAAGTCAAGTCAAGTTTTATCAGTGTTAGTCAAGCAAGTCACAAGTCCTCAAATTTGCAACTCGCGTCAAGTCATGTGACTTGAGTCCCCCACCTCTGACAAATATTGATTGCACTTTCCTTGGCCATGGAAATAGGGCTAAAGCCAAAAACAGGAGCTACATTCTTTCCAGTAACAAACAAATAAGCTAATACATAATACAGATGTGAATCTGCATGCTAAAAAAAGCTTTAAGTTCATACGGCAGATTAAAAGTCACCCACTTCCTTTCAGAATTCCAGCGATGGCTATGGTCCTCTGCAGTGAGCCTCACCAAGCCTTGTCCTGAGAATACAAAAATAGAAAATATGTATCATGCTCTTAAAAGTGCCTGCACACCAACAGGTGGCAACGTTTGTTGCCTGTATTGTTTTCAATGTACACACAATGGCAACTTTGCCTCCAGGCTGCCGCTCCAAAGGAGTGCAGTTTGCCACTTGAACAGAAATTGAGCATGATCAAACTTTGCCTCTTTTAGTGCAGGGACGTTAAGGATTTTAAAAGGTCTGAAATTAAGGTTGGGGCCAGATCAAGCTGTTCTTTAAATATGATCAACAAAATCTTAAAACCATTTGTAAAACTTACTGGTATCCCATGTAGGGATGCTTAATTTGGAGTGATGTAGTAGTCTCTACATTTGGAACCAGTTAAAACCCTAGGTGCAGTATTTTTCACAAGCTCTAGGCAAGAGAGTGAGTTTTTGACAATACAATGACTGGATTATGCAGAATGTACAGTTTTAAATAAACAACAACAAACTATAAATATACATATTATATATAAATCCCTATACTCAACACAGTGAAAATTCTCAAAATTATTGATGATCTAGCCTATCAATAGCTTCAATCAGGACACTTGGTGCAGATGGCCAAAATTAGTTTAACATAATTATGTGTGCATGTATGTATTTCTTTATTTTGAATGTAATTTATTGATATAGCAGTCAAAGTATGTATATCCACGCTTCACTGATACGCAGGGCTGAAAAAATAGACTTGAAGCTTAAAAATAACGGAGCAGCAGAAAAGCAGCTCCGTCTCCCGTGTAGCATACGCACTAAGGCTGTCATTTTTTCCCAAAATAAAGTTTGAATGATTTCAAAGTGTTATGGAATTGGTTCGAATTATATACAACATTAACATTATGTAATTTATAGGCAAAAAATAGGAAGTTAGGCGATGTTGTTGCTGGTGCTCTGATTCTTTAGCCTCGCTTAGGTGATAAGCTAACAGGTGACTCCATTCGTTGTTGTATTAACATTACTGTAAAGTAGTTGCTTCTTACAAAGTCGGCAAACAGCCTTATCTTTATCAATAATTTTGCCATCGATATAGTAAAATCCAAAATGGTTACACACACTGCTTTAAGGTGCGTTGGTGTTGAGATGATCTGAGTTTCCTCCATTTTTCATCGCGCTCTCTCTACCTAGCCCTATGTCATGCATTAGTTCTAACATGACAGTGCGGTTTAACCATTGATCTATATAATGAGGGTTTAGCAGCCAGGCCGGCACAGCGTAACAACACCATCTGTTGGAATACAAGGCACACTACGTGAATCTGGGACTCTGGAGAGCAGATTACTAAATTGTTAGTGGGGCAAGCGTTATCTATAGGGCGGCTGTGGCTCAGGAGGTAAAGCGGGTCGTCTCCTGATTGGCAGTTCGATTCCCGACTCCTCCAGTCCGCATGTACGTTAGTCGTGACGTCATCTGTTATGTGCTCGTCTTTGTTAGCCGCCGGGTAGAGCCGCTGAGCTTGGGCTCACGGTTATGACACTTCAGGGCCCTACCAGCACACAGACCCGGCCTGCTCTGTGCCCTTTATCCTTGCTGGTATGAGAGGCCCAGGCAACATGGCAGCTTCAGAGGCCGAACATTAGCTGTTTTCCTTCTTTCTCTTCTGTCCTCTTTCCTTTTTTTGTGTTAACTGTTTTGGAAGTAGCGAATGTGATTGGCCATGATTGTCACATTCTCTAACATTGCCAACTACAATGTATGAAAACAAGTACGGTTCAGGTGCGCCCCGCAAGCCTGGCCGCGAATTGGCCAAAGTGAGCTGAACACGTCCCTGACGCACTGCGCAGGGCGCACTTGATTGAGATCTTCACTTGAGATTACTGCGCTGTGCAAATATGTGAATTATCCTGCCACTTGCCAGTTTCCTCGTTTTTCATGTCTTTGTTCATGTGCATTGCTATTTTAAGCATAGCTTCACAGTTTTTAAATATTTATCCCTGTTTTTTTTTTTTTTTTACGAAGATGGAATGGGTCCTCGATCACAGCGGCAGAGGTGGGGTGCCAAAAACACGAGTCAAGCACTGCTTTCCCATGGCCCATTTTTTTTTTTTTTTTTTTACGAAGATGGAATGGGTCCTCAATCACAGCAGCAGAGATGGGGCACCAAAACACGAGTCAAGCACTGCTTTCCCAAGGCCCAGTTCTTGCACGCTGACTCTGATCCCCAGGGCGGGAAACTCTGGCGATACTTCAGCGACTCAACTCGGTCACCTCTGAAGGTGTGAAGGAGGTCCACCATTCCATCTAAGGGAGCCTAGTCGACCTCAGCTCGATCGATTTCCTATTTCTCAGGTCTATTTATAAACTTTTAAATCTGGACTTCTGACATCATATATAAGATCACAGAAAAGGGCTGACACTTTACAATTGTGACATCATCAGTAAGCTGACAGAATCTATAACATCTGAACTGTGATGTCACCAGTGAGTTGAAACAGGCTAATTCTGCCTCTGCCGGAATGGATCGAGAACCCATTCCATCTTCGTAAAAAAAAAAAAAACAGGGATAAAGTGATCCACTTGCTTTATTATCAGATAGCTGTGTTATTGCTTGATAGACCTCATTATTTGTGATTCTTAATGTATCACTATTGGCAATATTACCCACTTTTTAGGGGTCACTTTTAACACAGTTAAATAAAACAGAGTCATACTACAGGAACTCCCTCTATAGTGCTTGTTAGCAATGTATTGCCCCTGATCTGAGCTCTCGCCTCCTTCCAAAAATCAATGACATTGTTACAAAGTAGATTTTCAGCTATAGAGTCCGTCCTCATCATTTGTTGGTGTTTGCAAACATAACAAACTGCATATTTATACTTAGCATTGGTGAGCTTTTTGCAATCCTGGATAGGACCCTGTCTGGGCCTACCTGCCACAGCCCAAGCCTTAAATGCCCCAATGATATCATTCAATATCAATTCAATATCATTCAAGTCTCACAAGCTTGAAGATTTGAAGAGACAGAGAGACAGAGAGAGAGTGAGGAGTAAGTGTGTGTACAGTTGACACCAACTATCTGAAGATGTTAATAACTCCACCCTAACTGCATATGGCAATTAGCACTGGTCTTTGTGAATTAGACTATTTTTTGCAACGAGGCTTATTTGCATAGAAAGGGGGCAATTTTGTGCCGAATGTATGAATATTACCTAATTCACATACATGCAAATTAAACAGACGCACCATGACGCTATTTGCTTGGTAGTGCAGTTTGCAGTGCATTTCACCCTTTGCGGGTGCTTTGTGAATCACACGCTATCTTTTTGTCTCATTTGCAAAAGTTTAGCAGCTGCAAAAGCCGCACAATCCTTTTATGGATTTGGCCCATAGTATTTTGATGAAAACATAGTCATTCATTTCATTATCCTATCATACTTTAGGGGAAGATTTAGATGATTGACAGCTTACATTTATCTTAACATTACATTACATTCATCTGGCTTTTGTCCAAACATACAACAGCATCAAACTCAAAAGGAATAAGAGCTAGATCTCATCAAAAATTGAAATTGCAACCCTCCCAAATGTGCACATATTTTTTGTTAAGAAATTAACACTGATTATTATTTGAATTAAGAATACATTAATGTAAAACCAGTGGTGGAAAGTAACTAAGTACATTTACTCAAGTACTGTACTTTAGTGAAATTTTGAGGTACTTGACCATAAGTATTTCCATTTGATGCTACTTTATACTTCCACTCCACTACATTTCAGAGGGAAATATTGTACTTTCTACTCCACTACATTTATTTGACAGCTTTAGTTACTTTTCAGATGAAGATTTGACACAATGGATAATATAAAAAGCTTTTAAAATACAACACATTGTTAAAGATGAAACCAGTGGTTTCCAAACTTTTTGTCTTTTGACATCTTACAAAAAGCAGTGTGTAGTCGGGGTCACATTTCAGTTGTTAACAGCTCCACCAAATAAACTCTAAACTTCTCAAATGGTTTCATTTCAATAAATGTTCAAATGATCCAATATTTCACCAAAAATCAAAGATTAGAGAAGAAGTCCAAAAACTGAAAACAGATTCGTGTATCAGAACTTTGTTTTTTCTTCTTTCCTCTCCCATATAAAGTAGTTCAAACTAGCTCCACCTCCAGCAGCTACAACAGTAACATGCTGCTTACACACTGATGCTTCAGTATTAATAATCTTACTCTACTTATGTACTTTTACTTAAGTAAGATTTTCATTGCAGGACTTTTACTTGTAATGGAGTATTTTTTACATTGCTTGAATTACATAATGAATAAAAATGTTGAAGTAAATGTTGTACCAGTTATCTGGTTTTTATAAAACATCTTCAAGGAAAGTTTATTAGTCCTACCAATATTTGTCTGAGTTCAATAAGAGCAGTATCACGAATATCCAACAGCTACAGCTAACATTAACATAATTCATCTTAATTCAGCAAATAACTTGTACTGACCTAACCCACTGATAGACATGAGCAGCACTGAGCTCAGAGTCAGGTATGGAGGATACACTGTTGTACGTTAGCAGCACTAACTGTATTTTGTACCTGGATTGTTGCAGTGTTTCGCTTCAGAACTACAACAGTGTTCCACTACACAGACCACTGTGGCAGGTTGATGGATGGAGTTTATAATTGACTTCATATACAGTGAACATTCATAATTTCCATGCAAGCTGAGCAGATGGATACAAATTGATTAATTGGATCCTTCTCATATCAGGCTTTATTTTAGAAACAATGACCCCAGTTTCGACCAATCACCAAGACATTCAGTGAAGCTGCTCATTGATCACAGCTGGGGAGCCAGTGCTTTTATCAATAAGTAGTTTTCTGTTTTGAGCCGAGCAACAAAATGGCAGCATAGAACACACTCTCTCGATGGCCGTTTAAAAGAAGCCCCAAAATCAGTTAATAAACTGGATGTTTATTAATGCTTATTATGCATAATACATTGGATTTCAATGCTTCCACCAACCTGCAAACTGACAGGGCTCAAAAACGTTTACCCAGAGATCTGTGGATGCGGCTAAAAGACCAGATCTATTGTGCCTCAGTTTACCAGCTTCAGAGTCAAAGAGGAAATTATGAGACTATCCTGGGTTAAGAAGGGCTTTTATCTGGCAAGGTAACAGAATAAACATTGACCATGATAATGCCCCAGAAGTTTGAATGGAACACAAGAAGTACTGAGGCGAAGAGTGTGTTAAAAGACAACAACATTCATTTAGAACACTGTTTCCCATGAGGCTGCAAGTGAATTACAAAGATGGAATGAAAGTATACAACTCTGCAGAGGAAGCAACAAAAGATATGGCAGCAAAAAAAAAAACAGAGTTGCAGTGATTAATCGACCCTGATTACTGAGGAAGTGGACACAACAACTAACCTGGCATATGGTGAAGGAGAAAACTGGATGTGAAAAACAACGTACGGCTGTCCACTTTGGAAGGGCCACTGTGGGAGTCACTACTATGTTTTTGTTTGGAAGACTTTTTAGGGCCCAAGCACGAAAGTGCGAGGAACCTATTGTTTTTGTAGATATTATTATTATTATTATTATTATTAGATATCATTATTATATACCATTGCATTTTTTGAGGGGCTTGGGTGCTCGAAAACTCATGAAAAATGGCAAACATGTAACAACTGGCAAAAATTGCAAAATTCTGTAGTGATTGAGCTTGTGCGTGGCCAGCGGACTCCATAGTGCCCCCAAACACAGGACCATGTTGGGATAAAGTTCCTTGAATGTTCATGAAATTCAGTTGGATCATTGCTCTACACATGATATACAGCAACATGACATATAAGTAGTGGGTGTTCTCCAGCGCCACATAGTGGACACAGGAAGTGAGAGTTATCTCCTACATGCATTGTCTAATATTCATGAAAATGTATATCCATGTCAGTTGCCCTCTGGTGAATGTATTGCTGCATCAATATTTCACTTCTGTAGTATTGCCTACGGGCAACAGGAAGTGACATCTACATGACACATAGTTCATCAAATGTATACACATTTTCCAATATATCATCTCCAGTGCCACATACTGCACACAGGAAATAATACTTTACTCATTCACACAGTGTTAAATAATCCTGAAAATTCAGAGCCGTGTCAACTGACGTCCAGTAGTGATACCATGGCTGTCACTCCCTCTGATGCGTGTGAGGCACGAGGGCCTGTTCATCACTGCTTGCAGCTTTAATTATTTGATCTTTTGGAAATAAATGTTTTTTTTTGGTTTATTTACTTACGTCTTATGGTCTATACAAGTGACAAGGTTGATGTTGGGCAACTTTTGGGTTTTTGTTTGGAGTATGGATAGGAGCTATTACAGTTTATGCTTCAAGGGATTAATGTCCTGTAACCAAAATTAAAACCAAATTAAAGTGAGAGAAATCTGATATAGTGTATTTATAGGAAACCTACCTCTCCCAAGTAGAACATAATAAACTGAATAGGATGGGCTTCAAGTTTGTTTTTTCCTCAGCACATAACTCTGGCCACAGAAGAGGAGTGGCTATATTCATTTCTGATTGGATAAACTATGAACATGCCTCAGAAATTAAAGACAAGGAGGGAAGGTTTAGTTTGATAAGAGGGCAAATAGAGGGGACCCCAGTGACATTATTTAATGTTAATGCTTCACCTGTGATTTTAGTTTTTTCCAAAATATTTTCAACATTATAGACCCTAAATTGAACTGAACCCTAAATCAGATTCTTCTTAATTATGTATTCACCAGATACCATCAATTGCTAGAAGAATAAATTACCTGATGCAAGATACAGGGATTATAGAAATATCAAGGGACTTCTTCCCCACAAATCAAGACTATACATATTACTCTCACCCCCATGCAGTTTACTCCAGAACTGTCTATTTCTTGGCTTTTGAGAGATAGGCACAGGATAACTGACGGTGAAGTAGGAACGATAGACATTTCAGATCACGCTCTACTGTCAGTTATTCTCTGTTTAGGTAACCAACATAAATCTACTCTTTGGAGACTCAATTCAAGTATATTTAACAGTCCACAAAGTAAAGAACAAATTAGGAGATTAAGCTATATATGGAACAAAATAATAACAGCGAGGTGAATCCTCGCAATCCTTGCAATCTCTTCCTTTTTGAAGAAACAGAGACAGCAGAAGTTGTGTAATCTGCAGTCTCAACTAAAATGTCTAGAAAAAGAACATCAAAAGAGAGTTAGAAATGAGATTGATAATTTACGTACCCAAGATTTAGAAAAGAAAATCATACTTTTGAAACATAGACACTATGAAGTTGCTGGTCTTTCTATGAAGCTCTTGGCAAAATGGTTACAAAAACACGAGGCAGATTCCATTATCTATAAAATATGTGATCCAATAACTAAAACAAGTTACAGGAAATTCAACATGTATTTAAATCTTATTACAAACGACTTATGCTAAACCACAAGAGCATCGAATGGGGATATAGATTCTTTTTTACATTCTTTTTCACATTCAATGAATCTTCCCTCAATCACTGCAGTTCAAAATGACATGCTTAAGTCAAAAATAACAGTAGAGGAGCTACTTTAGGCCATTGCTAGACTTAAAGTGATTTTATCAAGTGGTTGTTGTCCTGAGCCCAACATTTTTTATGATAGCCCTGGGACAACAATTGCCTCAGCCAATCAATGTTCGTGATGTCATCACAGTGAGCCCTGCTGCTGATGCCTGCAAAATAAAAAAATAAAAAAAATAAAATGGGGAGAACACCTGTGCAAAGAGGCACAAATTACAAGGTGAGACCAACATGAAATTTTAAAAATGTACTTATTCGCTTACACTAGTCTGCTACTACAGCTTTATTATTATAAGGATATTAAAATGCATATTTGTTTTTAGATTAGCATTTTGCCACCGTGGAAGTAAGCTAACATTAGCTTGCAAAGCTGAGCTAACGGTTAGCCAGGTTGCTACCAGCCAAAACTGATGAGCATTGCTATATTTCTGGCTCAAACTGAAACAATCTGAAAGTAATATTTAGATGTTGATATTTTTATAGCGTGCCTAGCTAAAAAAGCTAAAACTTAGCTAGCTAGCAAACATGAGCAAGCTAGCAAGCCACAAAGCCAATACTAACCAAACTTTGAATGTGTACTGTAAATATAAATAATATTTGACTCAAAAAGACATTTTATTCAATTTTATTCATATTTACAGGGCACTGACAAAATATCTGGGTTTAGCTAGTAAAGCACAAACTTCCCTCCGTTATTGATGTTGGTGGGGCTTAGTGTAGTGATACATTCTGCAATTTTTTAATTTTATTTTTATCAATGCTGCAGGCAACAAGCAAGAGTGAGAGCTAAGGTCAAAAATCTATCCAATATGGATATACACCTAGGTATAGATGTACTATACCTAGGCCAATAGCCTGCAAACATGACTTTAGTAAGACAAGTACTAATTTTGACTACAAGTAAGAAAACAATAATAAGAAAATGGTTATATATAGACTTTTTTGAAAATTATGAAGGACATTTATGTAATGGAGAAATTGATCTTTAAAGTTGCAAGTAAGCAGATTTCTGTCATACTGGGTTAAATGGATACAATACTTTAGTGACATTAACCCAGCTATTTTACTTTATATTCTTTAGGGTGTAAATAATGGAGTAAATAATTTCCCTACCATTCCGTACCATTAAAGTAAATCAATGAATGTGATGTTTTTGTGCTGTAAACACATCTTTTTTCCAGTTTGTTCCCAATATCCCCTTACCTGCTTTTTTATTTTTATTCTTTTGTTTCTTTTGTATTGTCTGCTTGTTTGTTTTTTTGTTTGTATGTTTTTTTTTGTTTTGTTTTTTTTACAGTTTGTGCTTATATATTTACAAAAATATATGAAAGAGTAATGATCAGAAAGGTTTATGGTGTAAAAACAATGACTTTTGAAATACTCTTAATGAAAACTATTAATGACAAAAAAGTAGATGTAGTAGTAATTTTAGAGGCTTACGGAGAGTAAGTCAGTATTAGTTCTTGCTGTGGCCAGTGTGAATAAATTTTGCCCATCAGGGATCCCCATTAAGCTGTGAGCACCTCTATGAAAACCTTTGTTTACCTTGGTGGCTGTAGCTTCTGCTCTAATACAGTATGGTAAAAAATTCAGAGTCTGATCTGCAGTGGATCAATTATGGGTGCCCTCTAATAGAAGAAGCAAGGACACTTCACAGCAACAATCAGTGTAATGAATGAAGAGATATTTAAGTTTAAACCTTAACAGTCCTCTACAGCAGTGAGGAAACAACACAGCCATACAAAACAAGCTCAAAAATCCCCTTCTGTCCGATATGTTTTTTTCCAGAAGTTCAATTACCTCATTAAGCTCTCCCTTCTTCCTCATGAATATGTAAATATTTTTCTTTTAAGAAGTTGAATTGCCGAATACAAGATGTCTCCTACTTCACTGAAAAGTCTGTATGTGCAGAGGCTTCAAGTTTCCACATCACACTTGTTCAACCAGTTTCATTTACCACTAGGACAACCAGAAGTGATTGTGGCTCATACAGAAATAGTTAGAAATTGTCTGGTTTGCCTCATTTTCTGCATCAGTTTGTTTTTTCACTGCCATTTGTACTCCTCATACATACAGTATATCTATAAGGTAAACTGCCAACAAACTAAAACAAGATAATATAATATTTATACCATGAACGTGAATTAATCAAATAATAAAAAAAATGATTAGTGCTTTTAACCCCACCTTAAAAGATAGACAAAATAGAACAGCAAATTAGTGGAAAAAAATCAGAAATGCATTGGGCTATATTGCATGGATTTCTTGAAGTGTCTATGATAAAAAATGAGAAGGCTATTGACAGAAACACCATAACAGCTCATGGGGACCTATTGCATCATATTGCATAAAAACTGACATTATGCATGCAATGGAAGGAGGTCCAAATAGAAATAAAGTTAGTTTGAAATGTCGACGAAAGAAAAAAAAATACAAAACTATTTACAAACAATTTAAAAATCTCCATTGGTTCATTAGCCTGCACTTTTATGAGGGTCCCTAACTTTAGCTCCTCAGTTTCCTGTCTTCTGCCAAGACCTGAAGTCATAAGGAACGGCTGTTTGATTGATGATTTTTGTGATGAATGGGAGACAAGTCTGTGGAGGGTGGTGAGGGATAGGTGGTGGGAGCAAATATTGCTGCAAATATTTGGAGGTTTCATTTGTATCCGTGCATATCTGAATAACATATTTGTATTCGTTTACACCCCTACTACAAATCCCACAAAAACCTCAGGTTGCTCATTTTATGTGATTGCAGACACCAAAATTCACTTTGAGGCTCACAAACCCACCTGGCAGGCAAATGCAAAGTGCATAAATCATTACAGCTTCCTCACAACATGAAAAGCGATGGAGGAGGATTCACATTTATTCAGGACAGATGAAAGAGAGAGGGAGCATTGAAGGGCTGCAGCCCCTCAGAGGCCAAAATGTTATCTATAGTATAATATTCTCATTGATCCCTGTTTAAACACCTCTTCATAGAATGATTGCCATTCTCCTAAATGCTCATTCTGCCAGTGGGACTCCATTCAAACTGAATTATACTGTATTATGGATGCATTCAAAACACTGACTTCTCACCATTGTAGGACAACATACACACACACACACTATCAGTCCTGAACAGCCTATTGTCTAAATTGCAGGCTGGGTGTTAAGACATGTGGCATCACTTCTGAGATTGATTTCCATGCTAGTGTGAGAGTGTGAGGGAGGGTGGGAGGGCAAATTGATCATGTCATTGGCTAGTAAGCATTGGGAGGGCAGAGGGAAACATCACACATGCTTTGTGCTCATTGATCTGACCTCTGAGATAAATTAATTTCTCTCTCTGCTCAGCATTGTGCTGCTAACTCCTTTTGGCTCATCAGTGAAAATGGATTATCTTGGGGACCACGAAAGTGTGGTCTCTTAGTCTCTTTATTAGATGATGAATGCCCTTGAAGATAAGCTCCCATAGTCCAGGACCCCTCAGTGATCTCATCTGCTTCTGAGACCTAAGTCAACATTGAAGTGCTACACTGGCCTCTGATAGTCTGTTTAAAACATAAAAACATGCTGAAAATATTTTGTGAAAGCCTTGATTTACTTATTTTATGTTCATTTCTGTTGCAGGGTTACATGATTCCCCATGGGATGAAGAAGTTGTATCTGTATTGAAAGTCTATCAGAACCATAGAAAGAAGAAAAACTTGCTCTTCCTAACTCAAGCTCCACTTGCTTGCTTTTTCTTGAACTTATAAGTGCATCTCCGTGTCTTGCATGTGCACCAGGATGATTGTGTGACTTGCTGTGCTTAGTTACAGTTTCTGAACTATGATTGGAAAAATTACTTTTTTGGGGAGGGTTTAGTGAACAATTAAGAATTAAGTGAGTCAATTAAGTGCCACTAAATCAATTTCCTTTTCCAGGAAAGTGTTTATGTCCTCCCCTGTTTGAAAGAATAACAAATAAATAAATCAGGTGCTATGAGCTGACATCATAATTTATACTGAACTGTATGTAAGCACAAATGGGTGGGTGAGTCAAATCAGATGGTTTTCCCTGCACTGCTTCCCAAGCAACATCTCAATAATTAACAGTAGTTTTATCTAAACCTTTTCTCTGAGGCCATTCCTGGTCTAATCTGAAGGAGGCATAACAGCACAGCTGTTGCCAGATGTTTTAGGGCATGGACCCAGACTCTCAGTGCCTTGTTTCTATTACTACAACACTCCAGCAGCCCCAGAGGTGCTTTTCTGGCAGCTTGCTGCAGCCCTGCAACAAGACCTTGGAGACTCCAGGACCCAGACCAATTCATCACAAACCCTTCTCCTCATGTCTCCAGTGTTAAGGACTGACTGATCCTGTTGCCATAGCAGCTTTTAACAACCCCTCTCTCTAACGTCCCCATGCAAAAGGGACAGTCTCTGGAAATAACTCAGTGCCCTCACAGGGCTTTATTACCTACCGGCTGACACACCAGGAGCCAGGAGGATGATCAGAGACCCAAGTGGGGAGGCAGTAAGTCATACTTTTTGGGTTTGTTAAGGAGGACGCGGTCCCATCGGATTGGATTGATCTTCATTAAGGGTGCACAGCCCTGATTGTCAACCAAATCCTTGATGAAAAGGTGACTGAAAGAGATAATGATAAATTAAAGATGGAACTTTATTGATCCTCATTGGGACATCAGGTTGTCTCAGGAGCAACAATAACAAGATTCAGGGAGAAAAAAATGGAGGTAAATATAGTTTAATAATACACGTTAAAGCAGAAACATTTAAAAAGATAATTATGCATATTCAATTACATACACATGCATGCAGTATACCTATATATTTCACTATATGAAAACCCTTTTTTTTCTTCTTTTGTTTTCAGACATAAACACAGCAAGTGCAGTATGTTCTTTTTTCATATAAACAAACAGTATATATAACTTGTCTGTTTTCATTGTTGTTTTCGTCTCCAGTCTTTCTTCCTTCCTCACTTTCATTTTTATGAATACAGCACAAGTAGTTGCAGACTGTGATGCCAATACTGAAGTATACTATACAAATAAATAAATAAATACTCAACTATTTTGAACAATTATGTACAAGTGGGTAATATAAAACATTTGGTGATTAAATACTGTATATGCAATAAATACACTAAGAAAATAATAATAACAATAATAAAAAAGTAATACTAATTATAGTAAAGGCACATGGTCACACTGAGCCCATAGTGACAACACAGACCGACAGAGACTTCAGGACAAATATCTGAGCTGGATTAAGTTAGATAGTTAAAAGCTAATGAGTAGAAGTGTGTTTTAAGATGACCCTCAAAAATCTCAATAGTGGGGGAGAATCGGATGGTGGGAGGAAGAGAATTCCATAGTTTTGGGGCAGCGATAGAGAAAGCCCTGTCCCCATAACACTTTGTCCTGGATCTCGGGACAGACAGAAGTTTTTGGTCAGACGGTCTCAGTTCTCTGACAGTGTGATATGGGGACAAGAGTTCTGTAACGTGAGAGTAATATAATGTAAACAAACACAGTCCTCTCCAGGTCAGAAGTATAGAGATCTGATCTGAGTTTGGAGATGATGCAGAGCTGCATGAAGCTTAATTTTACTACCTGATTGATTTGTTTGTCAAACTTCAATCCTGAATCAAAAATGATTTTTTGCATATGATTTAAGTAGTAACATAGTTAATGTAAAACACCAAAGCTTACATCAGAATCAGAAACAGAATCAGAATCATTACATTATAGAGTTACATAATTTCAGCTACATTCACTCTGGTGTGGTGACAGGACAATCTTAAGTGTATGATATTGCTTATGATCACTATTTACCAGCCATTGTCATGCAAATCCCTCATGTGTTTAATAATGAATGCATTTTCAAGCTAAATGTAGTTTATCATTATTTATTTAAATCCCCCCACTTGTTCAGTGAAGTAAGAAGAAAACAAATGAGTCAGAGTTTATGTGAATATGTGAAAACACCTGTGTTGTTCCTGAACTCTTCATTGGGTTAAAATATATTTAGACTGAACTTAACATTACATTTTTGACTTGTTTGCCTTTGGTCAGAGTTGACTGCCTAATGTGTGATCAAGATGACAGCTCATCCTTCGAGTGTGGCCGTGGCATTCTTAGCTTTAAAAGCCACTCTAAATCTTACATTATGATTTCACTTTTCCAGAGGTAATGCAGACTAAAGTCATTAGCATTCATTTTATGACTTGGGTTGAGCTCCCATTGATTGTTTTTCCCTCCCTCCATCATCTGCAGAGGGGGCTGTGGACCAGGGCCTCAGGGCCAACTCTGGAGGCAAATGAAAAATGAAATGGTAATTAAGTGTGAGATGGAGGTGGCGCAGGCCTGCCGGCGGGGAGAAATTGAGGAAGTGAAGGCATCAGGTTTGGAAAGCGGCTGAAACGCTGCAGCGCTGCGGGAGCTCTGGAGGCACAGTGAAGCCGTTGTTTCACAAGTGACAGATCTCAATAAGGCCCGGCTAATTTATTTCAAGACTCTCATTACTTGCTTTGGCCCTCACAGGTGTTGCTCTATTAAAAATGAGAAGCTTTTAACCCTGCTGGGGATCCTGCAGCCTGTCCAGTGCGGGGGGAAAAAAGCAGTTAAATTTTATGAGTGAGCTTACCGCACTACCTAACCAATGATTCAGCCAAAACCAGCCCGAATCAGAGAGCATTTAAGTCATTAAATCAACATTATGATAAGGTGTTAAGATATGCACAACATGGTGGGATGCACTGTCAGAGTGAAGTACCATAAATTCTCTAATAAAAGCCATATTCAAATAAAGTGTCAAACAATGACTGGCACAAACAAATAAAAGCCCATTTCTAAAGAAGGCTGGAGAAAAACATTGTGGGGGGTGGAATAATCTGTATTATTATAGTTCACATACTAAATTGAGGATAATCTACATTTCCACAACACTAAATCCATCAGTATACTGTCAATAAAACTCAGATATTTGAGCCACTGAAAGGCTTCAAATGCACAAGAACAAGTGGATCATGCCTAACTTTTAACCCAATGTGGACAAGAAGTCCTAAAAGTACCCTGAATAATAGAGTTTGGGTATTTCAGTTACATTATATTACAGTTTCATGATAACTGAGCAAAGCTCTGACTGTTGAATGTACATTAAGCTACAGTTTCATGGTACATTATTCCCAGTATGACACATTTCTACTTCATCATTTACAACATTCATGCCTTGTGATTTATGTATTTTAAATATATTGAATGTCTTACAGTTAAATATATAAAGTGTGATCATTCTCTGCAGCACCACAGAGAGCTGACATTAAGAATCTTTTAATAGCATGAGTGTGCACTCGCTCTTAAGTTCTGCTTGTAATGTGTAAAAGTTAAAAGTTGAGAGTGTTTGTATAAATGTTCTTATAAAATAAGAACTTCTAAGACCAATTCAATTGGGAAAGAATAAGTTAATGAGAATACCAAATCTTTATTTAGTAAATACTTTGCCGTTGACCATGTCGATGAAATAGATTTGTAGCTATAAAGAGCAGCCAATCAGAAATCCCAACTAGGGAGGCATTGGCAGGGCTTTGACGCTGGTAGTGGAGGGTGTCAACTGTAATGACAGCATAAAGACAGAACACATAAGGTAGTTTATACACTTCTTTATCTAAGATGATGATTGGATGATAAAAAACCTGTGAACAAATTTCAGTGAAATCATTGAAGAACAGAGGTGGAGCTCCAGGGTGATGATGAAATAGAACCATAATTGAACTAGTAGGAAAAGTTTCATTATTGGGAAATGGGGCCTTGGATTTTACCCAATATCTTATAACGCCACATGACTGAGGAGGTGGTAAAAGCTATATACCAGGCAGCATTCTGTACAGGTGTAATATGCACCAAAGCATATGATTCTTAATGTATAGATAATGTAGATGTAATTGAATTCAAAGCTTCTGCTAATGTTCTGAAAGCTGTTATATAGATACATACTCTTGATCACCCTATTTTCATAGCATCACTGGGATGGGATGCATCTGCAAGTGGAATTCTTGACTCCATCTATGAGCTTATGGGTTCAGCTGGCAACACTGACTGCTCAGTGTTCAGTGCAGATGGGGAAGGCACACACTTTGGCAAGCAGCAAGGCTTCTTTTCTGAACTCTCTGACGAAGCTGGATTCAAGCTAGAAGCATGATCTTTTTTTTTTCAATTGAGAGGCAGGAAAATTACAAACACAACTAAAGATTGTGATCTTCCGTAAATCACTAAACGTATGTGACAGCTTTTAACTCTGATGATGCAAATGCTGGGGTCAAGAATTATTAAGACCCTGTCAACTTGTTGGGACAAGATGGCTTGACTCCAGCCTTGTGAAGCCTCACAAAGCCAGACTATATCTCATGAGCTCAGTTCCACACTGAAGTTTTATTCTTGAAACCATCCACCGAGACAACTGAGCCAAGGAAACTGAAGACTGACTAATCAGAGAGGGGTAATCACTGTACAAATGGGTTACAAAGAAAGTCATGGTAGTCCTTATAATAGTTCTTACTCCTGTACTGTACTGTAACTTCTGAGAGCAGCTTTCCCACTTCTTTCTTCAGTTTAGGAGGAGATGCCTACTTCTCACATAGCACAAGCAGTAGTCTGTGAAACAGGAGTATGGGAGGTTTAGGTCAGAGACAGGCATGGTGAGACATGGTTCTCAAATAATGTAGAGGTAAGCTAAGTTGCCTTGAGGAGTCCAGCTTCAGGACTTTACCTTTGGGTTACTGGAAAAGGGAGTTGTGGCTGCTTCATCAGCACTCAAAAGACATCATCAATTTGGAAGTGGCTGCGGTAGAGTGGACATGCTTTAAAAAGATTCACTTACATAAATGTGCGACAGCTAAAGCTGGAATTATGCTTTTCCAAAGATACATGTAAACATTTCTGTGAACCTACACACAGAAGGGCACAGAATGGGTAACTGTAGGTCATAGAAGAGAAGACGTGTACACTTACCAAATGTCAACAACACGTCACTGTATCCTAAATTTTAGAATGTAGTGTTAAAGAAGGACCCATCCATCTTTCTTTCGCTAATATATACTCAATCATATTTATATGTACATGTTTAAAAAAGCTGAATAAAGTCCACACTTTCAAGCTCTAAAACTCAATGTTCTTTCAAGAACAAACACACACACAGTATTGATGGATATATAAAGGCGTTCTGCAGATCTCTGACTGGAAGGTGGGATGAACTCAGACCAAACCTAATAAATGGCTTCTTTATTGCTTACAGTCAGTGCAGTTTACCTGTGAAAATAAGCGGAGAACCACAGCGACAGTGAATAATTTATCACACTGGTAGCAGGAAAAACCTGGAGTGTCACTGCTATTTGATGAGATTAGATTAGATTAGATTTGATTTGGTGGAATTATATTGATGCCTGCAGGGCAAATGGAAACAGGATACAGGGGAAAAAATTGGACATAAATACGAATAGAGCTGATGAGGGTTATATAAATATACACATAGTATTCCAATTTTCTGTCTCCCTCCCCCACAATACACACACACACACACACACACACACACTTTTATTGTTTTGTCAGATTGAGCTGCAGGACCCGTGGGACAATTCGGCTTGCCTGATTCATCTGCTGATTGTCCTGGGGTGTCAGGCCAGTGTCAAAACACTAAATTATTAAGGTAATCATAGCAAAAACAACACGGGACGACCACATCCATTCAGATCTGTAGGCATGCAATCCCCCCCTCCCTTTCATTGCTTTTGACCTGATGGTAAGATCCATGCCTATCGTGACATCTGATTGGTCCAACGCACATAGTCTCCTGCATCAACAACATCATTGCCTGGAAGATTTACAGTCTGTGTGCAAAACACAGTTGTGTACAGTGCAAGATGGTCTGGTGGATAATGAACAGTGAAAGAGAAAAGGTGGAGCTGAGAGAGAAAGGGAAAAGAGCAAAAAGGCCCTTGACAGTGAAGCAGGGAAATTGCAAAAAATCTGATATGTTTGTAAAAAAGGCATCAGGTTTGTTTAAAAAAAACACACATACACACAAAAGGTAACTCCCAACAGCTGTGTATGCAACAGTTACTATGCCATTAGCTTGTTAGCTTGCCAATCATTAACTGTGCTATATTCAGAGCTGATGAGTGACAAAGCTAAATTTAATGTTTATACAGTCTGGTTAACATGATAAACAGCAGGGCTACGGCTACAGACACACACACCAACACCAGTGTGCCTCTTGTAGTAGAGCTACTAGCTCAGCTACAACACAGAGGGCCATGAATGTGCTTCTAGTGACTGTCTAAGCTACAGCAGAGTCATAATTGACCTTATTTGCAGTTGGGGGTGTCCTGTCAACAGTTTTACAGATGTGCTCAATGAGCTTTTTAGCCTTCAGTTTTGCCTCTCAGGCAACACACAGGCTGCCCTAATCCTAATGTCCAATCTCATGGACTTTTGTTATATGTAGCATGATGTGTCACCATTATCACATCAAGTGTGCAAGGGCACTGGGCCTCAAGGGAATAAAATGTGAATCAAGACAGGGCTTCAGAATTTGGTCATTGCCATGGATATGACCAATGCCAAGATCTTGACCCTGTAATACATACATTTACAAACTACCCAAAACTACTTAACCTTCCTCTACATGTTTTTGGGGAAACAAATACCTTTGATCATATGTAATTATTGTATATTCCAACAACAAATTAAACATTAAAAGTTAAATGGTAAAGAACTATACTTTTTTTCATTTTTAGTAAAGTTGCAAATACAATATTATATATCATTAAAGGATAATTCCATTTTATTACAACTTATTTTCATATTTTGGCCATCATTTCAGGGAACAGACAAGTCAAGAAACAAATAATTATTACTAACATTTACATGGAAAGCATGATAACTAAGCAGTAGTATTAATAACACCAGACAGTCAATACATACATTATATATAAAAAAAAGGTTAAAAAGTTATGAATATTATAAAAATACTGTATGTTCTCACTCATTTTCCTCTGTAAGGATTTACTGAGGAGTAATCCAGAGCCATCTGTCATTTTTATTGGGGGGCAAAAGCACACTGATTGAACAGAGAGCTGTAAGGCGAGGTGGATAAAAGCAGCTTCTGTACACAAGATGCTTTCCAAACGTGTGTCTATTCAAACACCTACGGTTTTAATTGAATCTTTATTTTCCTCCTTTAAAGACCCTGGGAGCTATTTGCATTTCTACTTACCCATACAGTTACTCCTCATTTTTTCATATGAAACAGTAAAACAATCTTATCTCTCTCTCCATTAGTCTCCTTCTCGCCTCCTCTCTTCAGCATCTCTCCATGGAGATCAGCCCCTGCCCTCCCTTCACTCGCAGCAGATTGCTTTCCTTTGTTGAGGACCCCCTCAGGTGCAAGCCAGCATCTGAAGTGAAGATGAATGGAGGGAAAGCAAAGGAAGGGAGAATAAAATATTGACAAAGTGAGAAAAATGAGAGATGTGTGGCAAGTGTGGACAAGAGAAATGATGGAGTTTGTATTTACTTGTTTCACACCAGGAAGTGACGAAGGAACCATTTTACTGAATTTACCATGTTATATGCTCTGGAGGAACAGGGCCTTTATTAAAGGGGACATATTCTGCAAATTTCCAGGTCTAGATTTTAAATCTGGGGCTCTACTGGAATATCTTTGCATGGTTTACAGTTAAAAAAAAAACTCCTTATTTAACTTATACTGGTACTTTATGCAGCCCCTCAGTTCAGCGTCTGTCTGAAACAGGCCGTTTTAGCTCCTGTCTCTTTAAGGACCCCTCCTGATGAGCCTACTCTGTTCTGATTGGTCAGCTCTTGGAGGCAGCCCCTCAGGAGGCTACGTCAACAAACCATAAAACAAACTATAGTAGTAGGATTTCACTTACTCAAAATGTCAACTTCTCAAATACATCCATACATGTTCAAGCCGGAACAACACATGGAAAAACCGTAGCAACAACCCTAGCAACCAAGGCTATGGAACGTTTATGGGTTTTTTCAAATTTGCCAATGAGAACGAAAACCGCTCACAAATGGAGCGTCCAGAGCAGGTTGAAGCCCTGGCTCTTGACTTGCAGGGAGCATTTCTACATATGTTAACCTCAAATTTTGGAACTTTGACCATGTTTAGCAGAGATATCTGGCATCATAAAAGTATATAAGGCAAGGCAAGTTTATTTATATAGCACATTTCAGCATCAAGGCAATTCAAGGTGCTTTACATCCAAAACGTTAAAAGCATTGAGGCATTTTTGTCTCCAAAAACAATTACTTCAGTTTAATCTTTGTTTAATCCAATGATAAATTCAATGCATTTACTCAGCGCATGTATGGGATTATAGTCCCCTGGTGATATGGTTATGCAAATCTGTGTGTCGTCTGCATAATTATGGTAACATATTTTTTCCATAATCTGAGCTAGTGGAAACATGTAGATGTTGAACAGAAGAGGCCCCAGAATGGAACCTTGGGGAACACCAATCAGATGTGTAATTACCTATAGACACAAAGTAGTCCCTGTCCTTTAAGTAGGATTCAAACCAGTTAGGTACTGTGCCAGAAAGTCCCACCCAGTTTTCCAGACGGTCTAGTAATATGTTGTGGTCAACTGTGTTGAATGCAGCACTGAGATCCAGTAATACTAATACAGGCATTCTGCCACTGTCTGTGTTTAAATGGATGTCATTAAAGACCTTAACAAGAGTAGTCTCAGTGCTCTGGTGTGGTCGAAATCCTGACTGGAACACATCAAAACAGTTGTTTAGTGCCAAGATGTTTGTTCAGTTGTTGAAAACCAGCTTTTTCAATGATCTGACTTAAAAACCAGAGGTTTGATATGGGCCTATAATTGTTCATTAGTGATGTGTCTAGATTGTTCTTTTTTAATAGTGGGTTGATGATGGCAGTTTTCAGGGCCTGTGGAAAGACACCTGAGAGAAGAGACGTGTTGACAAATGTAGAAAGCCACGCAATTAGAAGCATTTTTGAAAAAGCCTGTTGGCAGTTCAGTACCTTTTTTGCTAAAATTCTTAAAATTACATCTGCTCCTTCTCCTTCATTGAGAAAACCAGAATCCATGAATACACTGTACAAATATTGTTGTTGTTGAACTGCTGGACACAAGATGTCTCCTAAAAAGTTACCACATCACACTTGTGTAAATTGTATGCTGGACAAGGATTGGCTCCAAACTAGTTATGATGTCACAAATCATGCTCGTAGGTACACGTGTTAAACTGAGATTTAAGGTGAGCACAGAGAAACTTTCTTCCTTCAGCAGATGAATGTGAAAACTTGTAGCGCCACCATGAGGTTCACATTTGTGGTTTTGAGGGAAATTCCTCGACAACTATTAAATTGTCTATAATATCTTTGGTGATCCTCTGACTTTTCTGTTTTGTCCAGTAATTTGATTTATGACCAAATACCTGCAAAACTAATGACCCTCAGCTGTACTTTGTGTTTAGTGCTAAATAGCAAATGTTAGTATGTTAAAAGATGGTGAACATAGTAAATATTACACCTGCAAAACATTATCACACTAACATTGTCATGAGCATGCTAGTATGCTGATATTAGCATTTAGCTCAAAGCAAAGTACAGCCTCAAAGAGTTGCTGGCATGGCTGCCGACTCTTTCTGTCTTTTTATTCTATTCATTAATGACATCTCCAATTTTGTTAGTGGACCCATTATTTGATACGTTGGTCTGATAAACAGATCCAAAACCACTTACATAAAATATGTGTAAGTGGTTTTGGATCTGTTTATCTTTTTGCAGTGACCCTATTGAAGCTGGTGTCTTACATACTCAGTATTGGTGATGAGAATTTGTCAGACTTTCTTTAGATATTGATCTGTCCATCTTTACAGGCCACTTGGCTATATTTTAAATTCCAGCTTTTATTTAAAGCTTTTATTTAAAGTGATTCATGCATTTCCTTATTACTATGAAGCCTATAGTTCACCATCTTTACATGCATAGATAATATGTATCTACAGTACTTGATGTGGACTGTTTTTACTGTTGTGAATCACAGTATTTTGTAATTCAGCCACACTAATCCCTCAGCCCCTGAAGGCAGTGTGGAGTTGTCCGTGACTGCAGAGCTGATGCTGTGATCATCTCTCATCACTCCCCTCATGTGAATAGACTGGGGGAGATGAAATTGATGGGGGAGGTTTAATGTAGTCCTGGAGAGTTCTCATCAGCACGATCCCAGACAGGGGAATGAAACCCAACGAGCTGTTTATTAAATCTCAGGAATTTCTGAAACACACTGTCGACACTCACTGACAGTGCAGAGGGCTGCAAATCATGACTGGACGTGGAGCAGGATTAAATCATCACACAGCTGCATTCCATGGAAATGCATTTAATACTGGCTTCATGATCAGTATAACAATCTTTGTTGACTCCCTCTGCTTTGTTCTCAGGCTTGATTAACTCACCCTGCACTGTATTTTATGTATATATGTATAAACCAAGCATCAATTCTATGAAAAACCTCATCAAGATTAAGTTTATTCCAGTTGATAATAATAACACTTGTATTTATATAGAACATTTCATAAAAATATTCCTTAAATGAAGCGACACCTGCAAGCTAGTTCAGGCAGCCCAACTTGAGCCGCCGCTCCATCCACACAGGGCCGGCCCTGACAGTGTTGGGGCCCTAGGCAAGATTTAAGATTGCCTTGTCTGCTTGTCCGGGAGAAGTGGATTTTTTGTAGGACAAGTGGAAGAGAAATTTACTTGCTCCACCGGACAAGTTAAAAATCATAAAAACATGTGTCTTCATGTTATGTGTGTTTCCACTACCATTGCCTGACCCCCCGCCCCTCCTGAAAGAAACAAATAAAAACAAATGTAACTTATACTAGCAGGATAGCAGGAGCGCAATAGGCTCACACGTGTTCATACTATATGTGTTTTGCATAGACTGTATATGGTGTGTAATCAGGACTGTAGTGGAGGCTAAACGCACATAAATGCTGTTTACCCACCTTTCAAATTCAGTAACAGCGTTTACGCAGACTTCAATCACTTTACAGCTGTTAGTGGCTCAGACCGGCTTCCTATTGCAGTTTCTGTTGTAGCTTCTAGGAACGCTTGTTTTGTTTTCCATTTGAACACTGTATCCTTTTATGAGACACGGAGATGGCTGTTACTGTTAACATTAACCAACAAACCACTGCCCACCCGTGCTATGCAGGTGTTTAAAACAAACAAACCCTCCATGCTGAAGCTAGCAGGCAGACTGGACCCACTTCCATGAGACAGACGAATGTATCAGAGTTCAGAGGATCATATATGACCTTAATTGACATGTGCAGCATCAAATAATACTCTGTTATACAAAATACAACTAAGTAATAGCTAGCAAATCTTTTCAGTGGAGCTTAAGTTTGTTAAATTGACATTAGTGTTGTTGTAACTGTCCAGTTTATCTGCTGCTGCTGCTTTACTTAACAATAATGTTAATGTAGCTTGATAGTTTGGATAGCTTGACTGCTGATGTATTCCCACTGTGTGTTGTTTGTCCACAATTACTGCAATTAACACCATACAAGTTAAAGTTCTGCTCTGTCATGCTCTGTCAGACTTTTAAAAGGAGGGCTTTTTACATTTCAAGAGTGAGTGAAGGAATCAGGAGAGAGGAGACAGAAGTGAGGAAGAATTGCAGGATGTAATGCTGTTGAAAGAAAAACAAGGAGAAAGTAAATAACTGATTCAAGATTTAAAGAAAATGTTTAAAGAGGAAAGAGAAACACATTGAGGCAGCCTAGGTGTCAGGTTATGGAGAGAGGCAGTAAAAACTGGTAAGGTCTGACTTGCACCTGTATGTAGATCAATTAGTGTTCTGGTAAATATTTTTAAAGGCACAATCTGTTATCCAAATATAAACTAAAGGACATCCTAACAAACAAAAGTCAAAGCACAAGATTAAACCCTGCTATAAAAGGACTTATAGATCTTTTAATACAGTTACTAACACTACACAACATCTCTATTAACATATTTTCTTAAGCTGTTAAAAGGTTGTTGACCTCAGTAACTGTTGTAAATGTAAATGTTGAAGGGTTGCGCTTTGATCCTAAAGACCTAAAGGTGATGTATGCACATCTCCAACCTGCTACTGTTAGAGATGTGCGGAGGATTGTTGGCTTTTTGAGCTACTACTGCTCATATATCCAAGATTTCTCCAGAATGGCAAAACCCATCTATGAGCTCCTGCAGCCAAAGAGGAACCAAGAGCAGTCTCGGGGGTGGTGTGGGGAACAGAAGGGAAAGGGAACACAGTTACCATCCAGGACTCCAGTCAAATGGACTGAGACACACCAAGAGATACTGTGCAAGTTGATCGACATGCTGGCTAAGCCCCCCTGTTCTCGCCTATCCAGACTTCGAACTGCTGTTCGTGCTCCACATGGATGCTTCCGATAGAGGACTTGGAGCAGTCCTTTACCAGAGCCAGAATGGGAACTCCGAGTGGTTGGATATGGCTTGAGAACCCTCACACTGGCTGAAAGAAACTATAGGCTCCACTTGGGAAAACTTGAGTTTCTCGCCCTTAAGTGGGCGGTCTGTGAGAAATTCAGGGATTACTTGTTCTATGCCCCGCATTTTACCATCTACACAGACAATAATCCCTCGACATATGTAATGAGTACTGCTAAGTTGCATGCTGTCAGCTTTAGGTGGGTGGGTGAACTGTCAGATTTTAGATTCGACATATGGTATTGACCTGGCAAAGTAAATGTTGGTGCAGATACTCTGTCAAGATGCCCACTCAACATCAGCAGATTTGTCACAGAGTGTACCGAGGGGCTGTATAGGGAAGCTGTCACTGCTACATGGGCTAGGCTCCCGAGCAGGTAAGGGTGGAGATGTCACCCAGGTTGCTGCCCTGGCTCTGTCACAAGGTGACCAGCCTGAACCAAGCAGTAGAGAACTTGTGTCACCCATTGATCTCGACGAACTGCAAAACGCCCAGAGGACCGACCCAGTGATAGGCGAGATTCTAAAAATGAAAAACTCTAACCAGACACTCACAGATGACATGAAACGTAGTGTGAGGGACACTGTCAGGAAAATGATGCATGAATCAATGAGGCTCCACATTGAAGACACATCAGCTAGTCTTACCTGCCAGCTTTAAGTCACTGGTCCTCAAGCACTTACATGATGACATGGGTCATGTCGGGACTGAAAGGTTTAATGGTTCTGTCACTGACTCTAGAGACTCTTGAGAGTCTGTCTCTGTATTCCTTGGTTGCCATTCTCCACCGCTCCTCCGGAGGCCCTTGGGCTTTTTGGGAGGGATCTGTGTTTGTGTATCGATGTAGCTATATCTCTCCAAAAGTTTCATTGGCTATATGAAAATAATTTCATATGTAGACTGAGAATCAGTGGCACTCTGGTTAATGCACTGACAGGATTATTAAAATATGATTTTCTCCCTTATTGGTTTAGATCTTTCTCAAAAGAAAGAAGAATATACAGTATGTGATTTAAGGAGCAGATCTATGTGGTGTAGCAGAAAACTGACTGAAATCCTTACATCTCAACATATTCTTAGAAAAGGGATAAAAATAACCTCCTTTTCAAACAGTTCCACATGAACTCAAAGGCAATTTAATAAATGAGTTAGTGTCCTGATGACTCATTACTCCTCTGTATGGTCTATCACTGGATATCAGGCAATATACCTAACTTAACCTTAACAAGTATACAGCCAACACATGCTAGTGTTTATCATGTCTCCAGGGCTGGAAGAGAAAACAGTGTCATGATGTCATCATCAGTGATTGGTCTGTTGACAGGGATCGCGCTGGCTAATGTCAACGCTGTCTTTAAAGACTTTGTCATTTGGGTTGCCTTTATTGGTTGGACTGTGCTCATTGTGTTTCTGTTTTTTTGGTTTTCTGTTTGCCCTGTGTTTTCCCTCCTGTGTTCATGTACTCCTCCACACATCTGCCCTGCATTCATCCTCATTAGCCCTGCCCTTGTCTCAGTGTTCTTCCCCAGTCTGCTGTCACCTTCACACCTGCCCTATATCAGTCTTGTCAACCCTGCCCTGCTCCCAGTGTCTTCCCAGCCTATCAGCTCCCAGCCTGCCCTTGTGTCTTGCCACCTGTCCCTTGTTGTCTGATTAGTTAGGTTTGTATTTAAGTCAGTTTTCAGTTCAGTGTTTGTTAAGTCATCTGCTCAGTTAGTCCTGTTCGTCCCAGAAATAAAGAAGGTTTTCTTCGGCCCTGCTTCTGGTTTCTGCATTTGGATCCACCTGCTCTGCAATTTGTGACAGAATGACTCAACCAGTAATGGACCCAGCAGAGACAAATCTTTTCCAAGGAACCCGTCTGGGGGGACCTCGATCAGCTAGACGGGCCTCCATATTGGCAAGGGTCCTCAGCTTGGCAAGGCAAAGGTTCTACTGGCACCTGGTGCATGTGGCAAAAAGTATTATGATAAACACACAAAAGGAGTAGTGCTGCAACCTGGCGATGGGTACAAAGCCTAAGCGAAAGAGGTGGTCCTGGAAAGTTAAGGTCATATTGGAGAAAACACTGTTTATGTTGTGAAAGAACAGATCAGTGACAGTCCAGTCTACAAGGTGGTCTCAGATCGATGGGAACAAGTCACGAGTCCTGCATCACAATCTGTTGCATCTCGTCAACGACCTACCCGTAACAACCGAGAAAGCTAAGACATCATCAGAGAAGAAGAAAAGGGGGGGGGGAACTGTTGTAGAGGGACAGAACCACAACAGGACAGTGAAACAAGTTCTGGTGATGATGAAAACTCCACCTATTATGAAATTAGACGGGAACAGAAAGAATGTCATACCTACCTGTGCTCCCTGGAGGAATTCAGCCCCTGCTAAGTCCTGTCAAACTGCCAGTTATGGACAGTCTGCCAGAGAAACAGGACTAATGCACATGGAGAGGACACCTTTTTAAAACTGGTTGAAAGAACAGAGCGAAACCGAACAAGAGCAGTATGGTGAACAACAAAACATTGAACCGAACAGTAGCAGTGAAGAGGAGGAAAATGTCAGAAATGCAGAGTCAGGGGTCGTCCACACACCTTCCACAGAGTGAAAGTGAAATTGCACAGCCTGTCCCAGGAGAGACCTATGCTGGACCCAGCCTGGCCCCTGATACTGATGAGCAGGTACTCTGAAGGTTTGCTAGAGATGGGCAGCTACCAGCACTGTTCACCTACACTAGGCTAGCCTTCACTTCTTTACAACCATCAGTCAGTAGTGCAGAGGTTTATTAAGCACCACATATGGCACTTAAGAGTATGCAACCATACCTCCTGACACCTTATGATGTTCAAATACCATATCACATTCCATCATATCTGCCATCTCCATACACCTTGTCAGTGTTTCATAACATGCCTATCTATACATGCTAAAAGAGCAAGAAAGAACAAGGACAGCACTCTTGAGTTTTGGATTATTATGAGTAATTAGTAGTTGTAATGTAAAATGTCAGGTGCCATTTTATTTTTTGTTGGAATGTGTGCCACCTACAAATGAATGGTCACAATTGTTAGGTTGAAATTGCTTTTCTGTAAAAGGCCAGATTTAAACTTTATTTGTTTTTTGTGTTTTTTTTTTTTTTTTAAGCCTTTCTGGTGTGGCTTGGACTAAGTGAAGGTGGAAAACTGTATGTTAGAAACTTAGCAAAATAGTTTTGCTAGCTCCTGTAAGTAAACGACACAAAATGGCAACCTTACTATCGCTGTTCATTTGTTAGTACTGTAGCTCCTGGACATCTGCCATAAAGCAAACTGCTTAGCCAAAGGTTTAGTGTAACATTTAATGAAGTGAATACTATAGGTTTTGAGGGACTGAGCTTCATGGTTAGTGTATAGTTATTTAAATGTTAATAGTCACTCATTCTGGTCAATGATGTTAATGTGGCAAAAAGGTTAAATGTGATATTTTTGTAATCTTAAATGACCAAGGGTGTTTATATATTGCATGTACTATTTGTATTTTGTAGAAATATTCATGTATGCAGTAAAACAGAAGGCTAAACAAACAAGCTTAAGAACAGTGTTAGTTACTCGTATATCTTGGAAGCTGGTTACAGCAGCAGTAAAAGAATGTGAGTTTTAGTACACAAAGATTTTACAGCAATATTTGGTACAGATTGGTGTGTAGAAGTTATTCTAGAAGTAACTGGTGACAGTTCATCATTCTTGTATTGTGGAATTTGTTAAGATTCTTGTGAACAAGAAACTGATGGTTTGAGTTTAAAAGTCTGTTTCAACAAAGACAGAACAGCCTGCTGAACGAACACAACTGATGTCTCCTGTCTCTGCGTTTCCTGTATCAAACAGGACACATCACCTGTTCACAGGTAACTCATGCCTGAGGCCCCAAAACATCAATTAACTGACGGATGACAACATGTTCCTTTACATACACGACACATTTTCTGCAGTAATTACCCATTTCATTCAAACTCCCTTTCAAAACTCCAATGCGGTTATCTTGGTACGGTCTTGTCCGATCAACATGTCATAAATCTTGGTGACATCCTGTTCAACCTACCTGCACCATACAGCATGCAATACACCATGCTTTCACCCATCCATACACTACTGACCTTTATGCTACTCACACACCTCATGGTTATGTTTACTTATTTTAGTTCAATAAATTACTTTTTGTATGATAACTCTGTGTGTGTGTATGTGTGGCCTTCCTTTTGTTACCAGTCTTGAGCCAAGTGGCATTTGTTTGCTGTTGAGCTGGCTTTGTTAGATGTGTGTTTATTGAAAAGGTAGATATCTGAGCCTTTTTTCAACTTGCCTCATGTTGTATTCACTCTGAACAATCTCTATTTTGTTTACATTTTTGAGGTGGAGTCAGCTACGGCATAGCTTTGGAGCCTACACATGTAGTTGCTATAGGTAGGGCATAACCCCTTAATGCAGAAGTTTAAATCCTAAAACTCAAATTTTGACACAAGCCCCCTCTACAGGACACAGCCACCTCAATAGCTAATGATGCAGGATGTGCCTGAGTAGATATTGTACTTTTGTGATGCAAATTCCCTAACAATTGTGAAATGAATCAAATTACTAAAACCCAGGGACACATACTGAATGTTTTTGGGGCCTCAGGGCAGTTTTGCACAATTTGCCTTGCTGCCAATAAAGTATTATTTACCTCCCTTCCTAGGTCAGTGTCACCCATCAAAATTAGCTTTCAACAATGCTATGCATGCACATATCCTTGTAAATCAAACAGCACACGGCTTCAGTAGTTGCCTTCACCCATGTGCTGTAGCATAACCTGCTAAAGCTAGTGCTAATCACCTCAGGTAGACAGCTCCTGTTGGCACCGTCACTGCCCTTCTTAAAGCATAGTAGTGAGGGTATTGGTATTATTCCCTGACTAATGCAGTGTGAAGATTTCAGTTATTGGACATGGTAGAGTCTTACATTTTAGAGAGTGTGGAAATTCTGTCAGGAAGTGGATTAAAGTAGGTATGTAATTGGGGAACATGCTGTAGATTGTAGACACACTGGGGGGTAAAATACAAACAGAGTCACATGGAAAGATCTGTTTTAGCCATATTGATTTTTGTCACAGAATTTGGGAGGGATCTCTGTTTGTGTTTTAATGTAGCTATATCTCTCCAAAGGTTTCATTGGCTATATGAAAATAATTTCATATGTAGACTGAGAATCAGTGGCACTCTGGTTAATGCACTGACAGGATTATTAAAATATGATTTTCTCCCTTATTGGTTTAGATCTTTCTCAAAAGAAAGAAGAATATACAGTATGTGATTTAAGGAGCAGATCTATGTGGTGTAGCAGAAAACTGACTGAAATCCTTACATCTCAACATATTCTTAGAAAAGGGATAAAAATAACCTCCTTTTCAAACAGTTCCACCTTTAAATGAAAAACAGCCAAACTGTATATTTCTAAACCACATGAACTCAAAGGCAATTTAATAAATGAGTTAGTGTCCTGATGACTCATTACTCCTCTGTATGGTCTATCACTGGATATTAGGCAATATACCTAACTTAACCTTAACAAGTACGCAGCCAACACATGCTAGTGTTTATCATGTCTCCAAGGCTGGAAGAGAAAAACAGCGTCATGATGTCATCATCAGTGATTGGTCTGTTGACACGGGGATCGCTGTCAACACTGTCCTTAACGCCAAGCACTGCTTATGTAACAGACTGAGAATAAAAGAGCAGCTGACTTTTAACAAGGCTGAATGTCTAAATTGTAACATTTAGCAGTCCCTAGAGGCTGCTGTGCTCATTAAACCCAAGGGACCATACAACACACTGATGAGTTTGCTATTCTGAGAGCCTTCCCTGTACTCACTAAAAGGATAATGTTTGTACTGAGAGTGGCTCTAAAGAAAAGGTTATGAGGTCATCAAAAATGATAATTAGCTTGAAACATTTTATGATATTTTTGCTAACAATATGCTCATATCTGTTAGCTTTTGATATTTATTTTGTACACATTTTGACCTCATGTTGGAGACAGACATAGGGAGAGAGAGAGGGGTAGGACATGTGACAGAGGTACCTGGCTGGAATCAAACTAAGGACATTGCAATTATGTGAAATAATAGCCATAAGGCTACCAGGGTATCCCAAAACCTTCAAAAGTCATTCTGACTCATCCCAAATTACTATACAGTACTTAAATGTAACTACTTAAAACATCAGCAGTTTTTTAGGCAATTATGCCCTTTTGTTCCTAAACAGCTTTTTTCTCCTTAACTGATATTCCTTTACTGTGTTACATCTGTTAGGGAAGTAAAAAGGCCATTTCTTTGTGTCTTTTAAGGGGTACTCAAACATTGTATTGCACCACCATAAAGTTGGAGGGACTCCCAAGAGACAGATTTTTTTAAAAAGTGCAGATATTCTTTAGTCCCTGATAAGGGTGAAGCTCCACTTTATCCTACATATCCCATAATGCAACCAATAGCATTTTTTGCAAGATCCTTCCTGCCTCATAAATGCTCATGTTTTTCAAACTCCACACCACCAGTTTGTTATGCAGCCTGTTATTGCTATCCAAACCCAAGCTAAAATAACTCTGATGACATCATCAGGAATTATAAGAATTATACTTCTGTGACACATATTTCTCCAGACCTACAGAGAAGTATGTTATAGGTAACCAGCCATACTGACCTTTATGTGGATCACCCCCTAACACTTTAAAATGCTTTGGATGTCTTGAAAATTCAAGACCTTGAATCATTGTGAATACAGTTACATAACATAGGAGACCCAGATGTGGGCTCTTCTTCTTTCTTAGCTTAGTAAGTCCCTCCTGACATCCTGATATTTCTGCTGACACATACACCTCTGTTTAGAACACTGAGGGGTTTTTTGTCTTTGCAGCCTCAATTTCCTACTTTCCCCATGTTCCTAAATTTAAATGTAAATCCTGTTTGCTGCAAGGATGCACCACTGAATACCCTTCAGTTAGGTGGTCAGTTGATCATCACTACATCACACCAGACAGAACATTGATAATGGCTGCAAAAGATAAAATTTAGATAATAAATACTGTATGAGAGCCAAACTCATTCCCATCCACCACTTCAACCTCCACACCCTCATTTTCCATCTCACTCCGTAAAAGGACACACTACGTCCTACACTGGCACTGAATAAATTTTAAATCATGCGCTGCATCGTCCAGTATGTGTGTAATTCTTAAGGACACTTGGCTGCTTGTCACCAAGTCCTCCAGCTGTCACTCTGCATTCTGTTGCTCATTATTTCCCAGGACTCATTTGAAACTAGCACTGGTTGCTTTGTCTCCTGTCACTGCTAGTGTTAAACAATGTTAACATGCTTCCTTTAAGACAGCACTCTCCATCAGGAGAAACTGACAACAAAATAAGTAATTTGCCAGTGCCTTCCAAATGACCCATACGACCATACCTTTTTCTAAACTGCCATCTCTATGATTAAACTCTTGGTCTCAATTCCTGAGAAAAATATCTGGCTCTTTAGCTGCCAAATGCTCCCCTATGTTGACCAGTTAGTCTCTGCTGTGTCTGTCAGCTGTTTGTTGAGCAGGTAGTGTACAGTGGGTTTATCAGAGCTTTTTCACTTAAAATAGCTACCTGCTGCTGCTGGAAACCAGATTGATGAGGGAGAGTTGAGACTGAACCAAAACAGAAAAATTGGAGACTGTAAAACCAAAACACGCTGAAAGAGGCTAAAAAGCTCAGTAGAGCTGAGGGGAACTGCAGAGTTAGGGAATTATCTGTGGATTTGTCATCATGAGTGACACCTTTCATGTTACTTTGATTCATTCTTGATAGATTGAAACCGCTTAAAGCTGCACTTGCAAAGTTTTGCAGCAGAATATTAGCATATGTTCCTTCAATGACATATTCTGTTATTTATCTGGACACATAGTGTAAAGTATATGTTGAAAATAAAGTAAACATACAGTAGTTCATTTTGAGCAAATGACCAGTGCTGCAGTTTTCTTGTAAGGAGTCTTATATGACAACATCTGGATGCTTTTGGCTAGGTGAAAAGTTTTGTAACTTTTGTCATGTTTCGTCTGCCCTCTGTTTACTTCACACACTATAAAAGAAATTCTGCCTATTGTTCCCAAAGCAGCTTTTGGCCCAAGAAGAAAAAGTTGTAGTGTCAGTGGGAGGACATGACTAAGGAAGCTGGACTGAATATCTGCAGCAGTCTGGGAGTTGATATGTGAAAAGTATCTGTATGCCTTGGTACTCACGTCTTGAGCACCACTGTGGATAAGAGATTACTAAATTTTGGGATCTTCTGTGGCCATGATTGAACTATATTTTTATTGTGGTTGAAATCTTTTCACAGCTGCTGCCCGAGGACAGTCTATCTGACTGTAATGATGTAAATTCCAAATGAAGCATGAAACTGTAAAATATCCCTGGGCTCCTGGCAGTGAACACTTTCACAGGCTGGAGGCTTGGTAAGTCTGCTGGTGCGGAGAATAAGGCTGATTCAGGGGGCAGAGCTGGGTGTCATTACCTGCAATAAGTAGGTTTCCTCTCTGTTCTAGCCCACCAAATGCATGCTGGGATCTGAGACGAATTCTCATCTGAAAATAGAAGACTGACAAATTGGTGGGCTATATATATTAGCCAATATTAGTTCATTGCAGATACTGTATATTGGTATTTGCCTATATTGGTACATAAGTAACAAGAAATTGCGATACAGAAATGTCAAAATATATGTTTTAAGGTAATTAAGATACAGTGGGCCAGTTTTACTAAGAAAATAGTTTTGCATAAATGTGCACTGTGGATGTCTATGAGTTTGTGACTGCAATCTGCATGTATTCAGCATCTGATTTACGTAGTCAGTGCCAGGGAAAGCCCTCCAGACACACACTGCCAGTGAAGGAGAGCTCATAGGTGCAGTTCTGCTGTAGGATTTCTATGAAATCACTGTGATCTTGCTTACAAAGTATATATTTTTGGCCGTGGAGATGTATTTATATGGACATTAATTCGGAGGTAAATGCAGCCAAATGCGCACTTCAGTGTCTTAACAAAAGAAAGAAACATTTAGTTGCAGCCTGCAGTGATCATTGGTGGTCAAATTCAAGTTTGATGAACAAACCAAATCTCCCTGTTGGCAAGAACGAGCACCACAAGGCAAGGACTCAAATGCATGACTCAAAACAGATTTTAAAAATCAAAGTCTCTTTATTTGGGCAAAAAGGTTCGGTACACAAGAAGCCAGTCAAACACAGGCAGACAAATCCAAAGGAGTAGGCTGAGGCAAGGTCAAAAACTAGGCTAAAGTCACACACTGAGCTAACTAACACTAGGAATGGCTGGAACTCTTGTCACAGGGAACAAAGACAAACTGGCACAAGGGGAAGGGAAGACACAGACTAAATACACTAGGAGAGGGGAGACAATGAGACACAGGTGCAACACATTAGAATGGGGCAGACAATCACAGTGGCAGGAAACACAAAAGGGCAGGAAGTGAATCTGAAATGAGGGGGAGTTAGTGATGAGAAAATAAAACAGGAAATGCATAAAATAATAAAGAAAACATGAAACATGACGTAGGAAGCAGAGCAGAACATGACACCCGTCCACTATTCATTTGCGTTACAGTAATCAGATATTGTGTTCATTGATAAAACCCTAATTTCTTAATTTTTGTGTCCAATAATATTTTTTGTTATATATAAGCAATGCATGTTTATTTTCTCTGATGGGCTACGGTATCTTGGTCAAGATTCGTAAAGAAAAGATATTTAAGGCATCATTATCAAAAATGTTTGTTAATTTTATATGTGTATGTAAATAACTGAATATCAGCTGATATATCATTAGCAGATTATTTTAAATAAAAATAAATAAGACATCAATTTTAAAATCAAGTATTTAGAATATACCAAATCAAGTCAATTTTATTTATACAGCTCTAAATTGCACAAATTATGCTTTACAATCTACTACACCCTGTATCCTCTGTACCTACACACTTTTATGATTATGAATACTGATTTTTTGTATCATTTGATGTTGAGTCACTGTTCACTAATGTACCTCTGGAGAAAACAGTGTCATCTTGATCAGGATCTACAGTGATCATATATCAACAAACATCAAGGAAAACATCCTGAAGAAGTTCTTCAAAGATATGTGTACTACATTTTTTCCTGTAATAATTCATATTACATATAAATAGATGGGATCACCTCCCATCTGTTTATATGTAACATGCAAATGTAATTACAACTGAATTGGAACAGACTATAATTACATTTCTTGAAAGGAGTCATTAAATTGTCTGCCTGTTTTGCAACTTTATCTCTAGAGGAACACTGATATTGGACTATTCAGCAAAACCTTGGATTACATTCAGTTACAGTTTTAAAATTCTTGTTTTATATAACATCTGTGCATTGGATAAAATATGTGCTTTAGGTTAGAGAAAGATTGCAGTTATGGCAAATAAATTATGATTAAAACTTCAGCAGAACAACACAAGGGATGTGTGGACTGGAATGAAGGAAATCACTGGGTCCAAGGTAAGAGACTGACAACCAGTGGGCAGCCTGGAGAGGGTAAATGAGCTAAACTGTTTCTTCAACAGGTTTAGTTCACCTCCCAGGTTTAGTTCATCCCCCCCAATTCCCCTGGTGAGCTCCTTGGACCCAAACCCTCCACCTTTGAAGTGCCTTTCCTCCCCTGAGACGGCGAGCACCCTCCCCTGCCTGACTGTGACCACTGGCCAGGTTAGGAAACACACAGCAAGATGTTGGTAATCTTCCACCAGTCTGTTGTGGCCAGTGCATTGTACTTCACTGTAGTCTGCCGGGGAGCAGCATTGGAACCAGCAACACCAACAGACTTAATAAACTGATTACAAAGGCCGGCTCCATAATTGGCTACAAACCAGACACCTTTGAAGTTGTGGTGGAGAGGAGGACACTGAACAACCTATAGCCATTATGGATAATCCTGACCACCCTCGCCACCACGTACTGGCACTTTCTCTAACAGACTGGTTCAACTTCCTGCCCAAAGCAACACCTCACCTCTGTCTAACAGAGAACTCTCAGAACTCTTAGCTTTATATAGTTTCTGTCTCAAGCAAACTCCACTGTTTTGCTCCTTCAATAACTTTGCTCATGGTGAATTCGCACATCTTAACACACTTGTCTAATGTATATAGTATGTAATCTTATGTTTATATTTTATTATATTTATAGTGTATTCTCGTATATTCTTTATATTGTGTTTATGTTGTATATTTGTTGTGTTTATTTCTCTATAGATAAACATTTCTCTCTTCTAGTGTTGATATATTTACTGAATATTTACTGTCTTGTGTAATGCCTGGATAACCTGTTGCTGTAACAGAAGAATTTGCCAATTTGGGATCAATAGTGTCCGTCCATCCATCCATCCATCCATCCATCCATCCATCTATCCATCCATGATTAAAATACAGTTAGGGTTTAACAACTAAAATGATTGGTTAAGGGTTGGGGAAATACTGTGGTTAATAAAAGGTTAAGTGTTGATTGCAGGTCTGTGAGTAGACTTAACTCTGGTCTTCTGCATTAAAGTCAGATGTGCTACATGACTACTCAACTTCAACGTCCACATTCTTACATTCTGCCTCACTACATAAAGGACACATTCTTCCTGAACTTGGCACTGGACGTAAATAGTGAGGTGTGTGATCGGAAATAATGGGAAATGGAAATAATACCTAGGGATGCTGGGCAGTTTATGGACAATATACAAAAACATCAAAATAATTAATCTAGAGATCCTACTTCTTAATAAAGCATTTACCATTAACGGATATAATCCTTTTCTTAGAGGCCTAAAAGGTTTTAGAGAACTGCCTCTGTCTTTTTTTTCTAGTAACTCTGCCCATATACTATCAGTGGATATACTGTTTCAGGGCCTTATCATCACTTGAGACTGATTTAAAATTGGTAAAATTTGTTTTCTATCATTTTTCTACAGTATATCTTCAATGTAACATCTGCATAACTACAAGTACTTTGATAATCGTTTGATAATTACTGGGAGACGTGGCTCCCCTGTGAACTCCTCTCTGAAAAGACTTTTGAAGTTGTGTGGTTTCATTCTAATTTTCCATCTTTGTTTATCAGCAGCCTGCTCATTATACTATCAAAAACAAAAGTCTCACAAAGGTGTAAAAAAAAACTGCTAAATGTTAGCTTTACAACTTCCTCTTGAGACATTTCTGGTCAACTAAAACAGGAAACTGTTGTGTACAGTACATTTGTATCCTTTTCTCACTCGAAACTTACCCACAGTGGGTGTTTTCATTGACACAGCATGTGCTTTCCAGTGATTAACCCTGATTTTTGCAGATTCAATACAGTAAACAAGGAGAAGATCAAGGGGCACAATAGAACAGGTCAATACAGGGCTGGTATCGACTAGCCAGGACATTTACCTTGGCTTGAAACCATCAAGCAGTCTTTAGTGCTGTTTGTGTGTTTGTGTAATGCCATTTACCCTCCCTGATTATCTCACAGCATTCTGCATAATGCTGCCTGTGCAACAGTGGTCATGAACAAAAGCATTATCCAGCCCAGCTTCTTCTTCAGCTACTCTGGATAATCAAATCACATTTATAGGAACATAATGTGCCATCATGTGCCTCCTTTCAACAAATAAAAAACAACAAATCAATCTTGTCATATTAGTTCTTTTGAGTTTTTTGTTTTAGTTTTTATTATTTATTAGAGTACACATGAAATATGTTACTCTCCTTGTGAATCATGAGTTATACTGTAATTTTTCATATATTGGCCATGTACTTAATTAGCCTCAACTACAGAGAGAATCACACCTTTGTTTCTAAATCCCCCTCAATGCATCTTTCATTTAGTTAGCAGTTGGCTGAGTATCAAAAGTAAACGAGTAATGTAACTAATTTACTGTTGAGTAATGTGAGTAATGTAAGACCTTTTTAATGAGTAATGTGTAATATGATTACACTGCTCACAATCTCTTTTCTAACAAAATACTGTTTTACTCACCAATTATTTCCTGTTTCTTCCATTTTGTAATTTTTTGAGTTGCAACAGTTAATTGACTATCAAAACAGTTGCTAATTAATTTTCTTTTAAGCAATTAATTGACTGATCATTTGTCATTTTTTGAAGTAAAAAACACCAAACATTTGACAATTCCAGGTTCTCAAATGTGAGAACTGGCTGGGGGGGGTGGACAAAACATCTAACATCTAATAATGACATCATCTCATGCTCTAGGACACTGTGATGGACACTTTTCACTTTTTGATGTTTTAAAGACCAAAAGACTGATCAAGAATATAATCGACAGATTAGTTGATAATGGAAATAATAATTGGCTGCAGCCCTACATTAAAGTCTTCTAGTGGCTCAAAGGGCAAAGTCAATCCCATTTTTGCTAGGATTTCAATTTGAAACATCTGCCGGAAGTGTTGCGTTTGATTGATGATAGCTTGACTTTGCTTAGTAAAACTTAGTAAAACAAAGTAGACTAAATTAGAATGAATTAGTGGATGAAAACAGTATTTGTGTTAAAAGAGAAAGTGAAAGGAGCAGAGTGGTGAGTATGATCAGTCTGTTGTACTGATGGAGTTAGTGCTGTAGAAATTTATCATGTGTACAGTTTATTCCACAATGCTCAGTGTTTTTTACCCAGCCTTTATATGTTTGTGCCAGCCATTATTTGAATACCAGCTCTTATTTAGGAAGTTACAGTACACACTTTTTAAATCCTTTCCTGCCTTTCAGGGGTGAATGTTTGATATTCAAGATAGATTCTAGGAGTAGTATCACTTTAAGTCAGTAAGTGAGTTTTCTCTGCTGCTGAATAGGAGGTGGGTCACTTGCTGCTTAAAAAAAACCCACAGCATGCAGCATGGAATGAGCTGTCCACATGCCTGGAAACATATTGCTATTTCTCCACTTGTTAATATAGCAGCATGGGCCTACAAACAGGCACCAAACTAATTGCCATTCTCTGTGTGTTGATGTGTTCCAGCATGTTCTGCCAGCCAAGTGATAACTGCTGGATAGCATTAGCAACTCCATCTGTAACTCTCCTTTTATATTAGCACTAGTACTATCAGTCCTATTAGCTAAGCTAGCCTCTGGCAGCCTGTGCCACTGCTGTGGATCCAAACAGCCAGACAGCCGTTTGCCCCCCCATTTACTGTGATCTGAGTGCAAACACAAGCTCGGATCCAATCACGGGAAAGTGATATAGTGGCAAGACTTGACACACAAAGGCACTGCTGTCTAAATGAGTACAGGATTGTGGGTAAATAGTATCCTCCTGGCCAGGCAACGAACCTTTCCTCACCAAGAAACCGTAATCACAGAGGTGAAATGCCAGTGTACAGCTATTAACCCCGGCCATCTACAGAGTGGACAATTTTCCTTGTCTCGCTTTATTCTTATTTTCAGAGAATGCACACTTCAACTCCCAGCCTCATATTTCATTTCTCTACTTCCATCACTTACACAAGCTGTCCTGCGTGACAGCTCCCAAATGGTAGAAATATGTGCAGACAAAGCACCATGATTCATTTTGCCTGACAGTCCTCTGGAGAGCTAACCAAGGAGCATGCTATTCAGATTGAGAGAGGTAAAGTGTCAACCCCCACCACTACCACCAACTCCCTCCCTCTCCCACTGAAACTGATATACCTTATTGTTTTCTTATGAGAATCTGACATAAGAACATCCTGATTGCGTGCTCGAATTCTGCCACGTTCGTTACTTCTGTGGCTCTTCAGGGACATGATATGATAGCTCCAGCCTGGATGTCTCTGGTTCAGGAGAGAATAGTGTTTTTCCAAAAGGAAGTCATACTCGCGAGGGCTCCAAAATCTTTGAATTAAGACAGACTTGTGATTAATTAGGCCCTAGATCCAGTGCTGCCCTTGGACCTCAGGGGGGAGACTCTCTCCTCATCCCCCAGAACAGACTTTTCTTCCTGGGTTGGAGACTTGAGTTGATCCCCTGACAGACTTACGTTTGGCCCCGAGGTGCCTGTCCTACATTTCACACAGCGCTCTGTTCTTACATTCTTTGAATTGGACAAGGTGTTGTGCATATTAAAGCACTCTGGCAACCTTCACACGATAGAACATTCAGAGATGGTGATACTATGAAGCATTTTTGATGAGGAATCATGTATGAGAAAATGATAAGTTGTCATTCGATACATTTAAAAGCAAACCTCAATCACTGAAATCATCTGAGGAGTTGAAGACTTTTGCCATGGATAGCCACCCTGAGCAATTTTCTCTGCTACATCATACATTGCAGGGTAATTTCACTGAGTTCCAGCTCTTGTCATGTCTGTGTCAAATAGACTGGCAGACATTTCAAATTACACTTGCCACAGTCTGTACAAATGCAAATTTGCTTGCAAACACCGCAGCAGCAGATAATGAGAGCAAACTTCAAAGCCTGGATTGTGATGTACATTGAAGCAGTTCCTCTGGATACTCTCCTGCACTGATAACGTTTGGAACGACGCTGTCGCTTCCATATCAAAGTCCCCTTGATCTCGAATCCTGCTGTTAAGGCAGACATTTACCCCAACTCATAAGACGAGAATACATACATTGCATATGCAATACTCTGTGGCTGGGTTGCACTGATGAAATTAAAGTCTTAAATCAGTTTAAACAAAAGTCTAATTAGGGTTCAAATCCCAAAGTGATTAGAACCCTTCTGTGTTTGTACTGATTTATTATTATTATTTTTTATTTGTCTTCTGCCACAGCTCAAATTGCTGAGCTGGGAATGAGTAAAAACCATGTAACTTTGCCCAATTACTGGAAATGATGTGCGTGTGCTTCCCAAGAAATATCCTGCACCTGCACATGTCCTGAACATACACACAGAGTATTGTTCAAATCCGATGAAAGGTGGATGAATGGTGGAACTATTTTTCTCAGGAGTTGGTGGAGACCAAACCAGAGCTAAAAGAGAGTGAATATTGGACTTAAAAAAAAAACAACATGACCTCAAATGAATGATAATGTTGTGTCTGTCTGCTGGGTGTGTAAAAAAGTAACTTGTTGCTAACATGGTAGCTATATCAACTTTATAAGGTTATAACATGTGAATGTTAATGTGTGATTATCTTTCTGCACTGCCCCAAAGTGGCTAAAATCACATTAGTTTTTCAGGGGAGCCTCATTGCAACCCACACAGTTATTATATTACCCCTGTTCAATGGGGTTCAATCTAGAATCTCGATTAATTATAATGCATTAATTATAAAGTAACACAATATGACTGAATATGACAGATTGTGTTAACAATGTTATCATTTGATTCACTGTAGGGTTTTACCAACTGTAAAGTGAAACATCTTTAAATGGCAAAGACTGAACACTAATAACTACACTGCAGTTACTAACAGATCAGTTGAGACTTTTTTTGCATTTATTATGCAAAGAGGTTTTTATAACTGTACAGAGACGAGAGGGAAAAGGAGAGAGACTTGAGGGAAATAACAAAGAACTTGAGTTTCTGGTGAGTTCTGTGTCCAGTCAGAGGCTGAGATGAACACACAGGCACAAGCGTATAAACACAAACAGTCCAGCAAAATTCTCTTTGCTTTCTGTCTGAACACACCTTTAGTGTTGCTCATATGCTTTCTTGTATAGTCCATCCTTCTTTATACATTAGGGTATGATTGTTTTCTGCTGTGTTCTTGTCATATTGAAAGACCAGGCAATGTTGTTGCAATGACTAAGATATATTCTTTATGCATTTTGAAAAATACCCAGTTAAAAAAAGCCTAAACACCATAAACGAAATATATATCTATTGCTTTTTGTAGGTATGGTTTATCATATTTGTATTATTTGAATGTAAGCTGTAGCACAGCCTGTGCAGACAGCTTTGTTGAATTAAAAAAAAGAAGCAATTCTTAGACTGCCCACGCTGGTGGATTCTGCTTTGTTTATGGCATGTGTTGACACACTTGCATATTTCATGGTGTCAAGTAGATATGGAATCCACAGCTGATGTAAAAAGTTTATATCGTGTTTAAGACAAATTCTGCATGACAGGAGAATGTCATCAGAGTAATCAAATGGATTACTTACTACCAACTACCAACATTATGGCTGCATTATAAGTTAAGTTTCAGTCAGTGAATAATAAGAAAATCACATTCAGTCCATTCGGTTTGGCATGTGCATCACAATGTATGTGTGTAGTATGTGTCTTGGAGATTGCTTTGGTCCTGTGGGTGTACAATGGATAAAAATCCAGAAAATACCCAGAATTTTCCTCTAACAGCTAGCCAGCGAATACTGATTAGGTAGTACTTGTTATGGCCATGGGTCATAATTGCGCTACGTTTGGCAGGCTTTCACCCTTCACTCAGGGCTGTGTGTGTGATGTCAGTCTCTATGGCTTTCATAGATTGGCTGGGACTGTGCAGGCAGACTGGAAATTACCTGCTGCTGATTGGTTCCCAGTCTGTCCTCGAAAGAACTCCAGTTGACAGTGGGAAGTCTCCAAAACACCCATTTTTTTCATCTTTGTATGGTCATACTAAACTTGCATTAAAAGTGGATCATCAGAGGATGATTCTCACTTTGTCCATCCATCAATGTCTTACGTATTCCTGTTCAGGGTCACAGAGTCACAGTAGTCTACCCCAGCATGCACTGGATGAAAGGCTAACACCCTGAACAGGTTGGCAGTCTATTAGAAGGCTGACACACACGCATGCGCGCACACACACACACACACACACACACACACACACACACACACACATTCACATGCATAACTTTGGGGTAGAGCTAAGCCAATTGTGAAACCCTTTTTGCTGTGAGGCTAAATAGTAAAAAAGTTTCTGTTATGTTCCTCTGTCGAAGTCTGTGAAGTACAGACTTGATCTTAATTGTTATTTTGATTTTATGTCGTATCTTTGTTTCTGACCAGGCTGATAAGGTTTTAATCCTAATCCCAAACATTCTGTTACTGGTATTGGACATACTTTGTTGTAGTCATTTTGCTTTTATCCTGTGCAATTGTTCCTTGTGCCACTGTGGCTTGTGAGATAAATTTGGGACCACAATGCATTAACTTCTTTATCCAGATTGACTCAATTAGTTTCAAAATTTGCAACTCAATCAGATGTGAATACATTCACATTATACACATAGAGTACATACAGCTGGAATCAACAGAATTTACTGTTAGTTGATAGTTTCTATTGTGGGGAATCATGGAGAATAGGCAGTCCTTATGATTTTCAGATCTTACTTTACAATCATGTTTGACCATGATTACAGGAACTGCCAGTGTTGCAGCACGTGAGTAAATGTAAGTTATAGGCATAAAGTGACAAGCATTAGCAAAATTGCAAAAATATATTAAAATAAATTATAAGAAAAAGGAAAACAACAGGATTGACAAAATATATGAATATTGGCTTTCTTGTTTTGCATTATTAGTACATTTTCAACATTACTAAGGCTCAGAGTGTACCATCAACTGGAACACTCAAGATCAACTGGACCTTTCAGTGACAGGGCACAGTTCTTTCTATTCAGATATCTGAAGACAGTCCTCCCAAGAAAAATGACAGAATCATTTCATGAGTGCCCCAAAATGATATATGTTTATGTTCAAGTGACAGCACCCTCTAGTGGCCGTAGTAATTTTATGATGGGAGCAAAGGAATAAACCAGTTGAAATTGTTATAGAGTGACAAGTTCATTATGGAGGTGGTAAGGGTAAACATTTCCTGTTTCCAAACGCAAATTAACATTTTTTAAAAACCATGACCAGGATTGTCCCCTAACCTTAAAGTCCCCTTAAAGTGGAAAGTTTCTCTGTGCTCATTGAAAATCCAATTTTAAGGCATATGAGCATGATTTATGACATCACAAATAGTTTGAAAGCCAATCATGGTCCAATATTTAACTTACACAAGTGTAATGTGGAAACTTGAAGCCTCCAGTGCACATACACTGAGAATGGACTTTACAGCAGTTAAACTTCTGAAATGAAATATATTTGCATATTTATAGATTCTGGAATTTTTAGTGAGGGAGAAGGACTACATGTCATTTTAAGGATTTTAACAAGTTAATTAAACTTTTTTGTGGAAAAACCATATACAGAAATTATTGTCCAATTAGAGTTTTTTATATACATCTTAAAACGTGTTTGGAGGGGATCTTTAAGGAAAGGATTAAAAAGTTATAAAGTTAGTTAAAATCTCACAATCTGAGTGGTTGATAGCCGTGGTATAATGACCGTATACTACAGCTGTGGCATTTAATGTCCTTTTACAGTTATATTTTTAATTATCACTCCACGGCTACTGAGTTTTCAGATGCGGGCCTTGACGCAAAAGGGATAATGTCCAGAAGAGGGCACATATGTGAGAGCTCTCTCCAGGCCAAAGCTTGGTGTACGGAGAAGGTGGAGCAACATCCATGCCATGCAAGCAATGTATCTCCTAACAAAATTAGTAGGTAACGTTTTATCTCACACAGGCTCTGTCTTCTAATGGACTCTATGGGTAATACTCTCCTCCAATCACACGCACACAATCGGCCACTGAAATTTGCATGTACGTAGCTGGCCAATCAGGACCTGCCTACCAATTACATGTGTCTCACACAGTATAAAAAGCTCTTATCCTTCTTACTTCAGCGATGGTGAAATCAGCTCACTGATCTGCTCCACAGATGGTGTCACCTCTCCAAGCTTGTTCATGCCCGTCGTGCCCTGGTCTCATCGGCGCCACCGCCAACAGGCATCTCTTCTGCTTCAAGTGCCTCGGATGGGACTGTGCAGAGAGCGGCATGATGCAGCCAGCGCCCTGTTTGCACTGTTGGGCACTTTCTTTGACTCAACGCCAGCAACAGTGGGACCACTGTGGGCTATGTGAAACAATTGTAACAATTTTTGAAGGCACAGCCAAACAATGTCCTTTCAATAGGGGTGTCCGATCAGAACACACAGAACACTTATGTGTCCTTCTAGAGTGCATGCACCAACCACGTATTTTGGTGTTTAATCTGAAGGACTTGTTGAATATTTGTGGTTGTGCTGGACATACAGGCAAACAACTCAAACTCTTTCAAATTGCAATTTTGTTTTTTCATAAATTCTGTCAAAGAGCATGTATAGTACCACTGACATGCAAATTGATGCCATTTTTGAGTAGTAGTTAACTTATTCTGAAATTATTACTACATGGGACTAAGGCATGTCCTGACAATGCCATATGCCTGTATATAAAGAAAGTGAAAACTGAGCATAAATGACTAATAGTTTTGTTGAACATCTACCAGTCAATGCCACCAGTTTGTAATCCAGTTTAGCGAAACTGCCTTCAAGTCAGCTTGCTCTCAGCCTGAGCTGCTCTCCTGGGACCATGTTGTGAGACCTGTGGGGAATCGGGAATGTCAGGAGGTTGAAAAGGTTGCCAACAATCACAGTTGCTGAGTTTGAGTGTGACAAAGTGCCACCCTCACGAACCAGTGAGGTGGTTGTGCTCAGTGTGGAGGAAGTAATGAAAAGGTCAGTTCAGGATTAGAAAGACTACTGATCACCTCAGAGGATGTACCTTTGAAGGTCATCTCTGCTCGTAAAAGACAACAGTAAAATGTGAAGTTTAGAGCCAAATAATGAAAGAAGGGAATATTCAGAGAGGGAGCACCCAGGAGAAAGATGTTGACATGATTTTACCTCTGCAGGTAATGCCAGTATAAGGTTAGGACTGGCTAGCTGTTCATACAGTATGACTGTTCGCATGATGCCTTCTCCACATCTGACAAAGTGTATATATTGAACTTGTTTTAACAGGGAGAAGTTTTGACACTGTCAACATTTTAACTTATGGAATTATAAAAGTAGAGAGTTGAGAAGAGACAGCTTCTACAAAATTTGCTGAAATGTAAATGAATTGGACAAGTAAAAAGAGTAAAAGTCCTACATTGAAAATTTTACTTATGTAAACATTTGTTAGTATTATCAGGAACATGTACCTAAAGTATCGAGAGTAAAAATACTCAATGTAGTAAATTGCAGTAAATTGTCTAATATACAATTATTATTACTCATGCATTCATGCGTAAGCAGTATTTCATGCTGTAGTTGGCTGAGGCAAAGCTAATTTTTTAACTATTTAAAATAGGGATGTCCCAATCAAGTTTTTCTTTGGCTCTGATTACAAGTAAAAGTCCTGCCTCAAAAACCCTTTAGACCCCAGTAGAATTCTAGAATGTTGCTGCAGTTCCCTGAGAACTGTCACCTAAATGAGCATTTTCCTACCCAATCCAAACAAATAGCTGTATCTCAAAAACAAAAAAGAAATTGACATCACAAGTTGTTTTAATTTAAAAAAAAAACACAACCTCCTCTTTAATTTGATACCAAATATGTGGTATGTGTACCTTTTTAGACCGAATTTGATTCAACACATTTAAAAAACACCAGACAAAACAACAAATAGCACTAAAACTGTAGTAAATAGCTATTTCCTTTAAACCAAACCATATTCCCTACTCAACTCAGGGATTAATTAATTCATTAATTAGATTTGTCTGTATTTCAATGTGACTAATATATAAATATGTAAAAAAAAATCTAGAAACAGTAAAACAATGTAGTAAATAACTGTAAATCACAAACAACAGAAAATTCTACCAATTAAAATATACAAATACATTTTCTATAAGATATAGTAAGAATTGGGCTATTTACAATAATATTAATTTTACTAAGAGTTCACTAAAAATCACTAAAAAAAAGACCAAATCGACCAGAAATGCAGATTCAAGAACAAATTGAACAGCTGATACTTTAAAGCATGCCATGAAACTCTTGGAAGCATGGTCTCAGTTTGCACAATGGCACTGCACAGGTGGAGCATCCAAAATTTGTCTCTACACCCCACCCACACTTTACCTTCCGTCCACTTCTCCGATAAGCAACACACCCTTTCTTGCGTCCACTGAACTTGACGAGAGAGTGACCTGGCTTCAAATTTCCAATGACGACCTGATGCACAATTACATCTGCCACACCCTTTACCCCCCGTTTTCTGCCGTTGTAACCATCACACAGAGTATGGACAAGCTTCAACTTGAAGGCTTAGAGGGAGAAAGGCTTCAGGTTACTGGGTAAAGGCCTCTGCAGGTTCACCCACACAATGTAGGCATTGATGATGGTGATGTTTAGCATTCCCCAAAAAACATACTTCCACCACTTCTTTCCTGTGCGACCTACATCATAGTAACTCCTAAGCTGGTCCAAATGGTCAACTCCCCCATCTTGGAATTATAGTCAGCAACCAATTTAGACACAATTATCAATTCATTCTGTCGAAAACCTGCTTGCTGGTTTTAACATATCATCCTCTGATGAATTGATACTCTCGCCTCTCACTAGTTTCCCATTTGTGATGACCCTGGGAAAGTCCTTCTATTTGGCCTAATGGTACCACAGAAGTAGGTGTCAGCCTGCAACAGATCACTCGCAAGGGAGATGGAGAAGAAAAAGTTATCTGTGGTGGTGTGACAACAGATAGCCTTTCATTAGGTTCATCACAACTGAATATGCTAAACCAAGTTCAGCCTGTTCCTGTGCCTCATCCTTCTCTGTGTAGATGCTGAATGCCAGGCAGTATCCACTGAAGCTATCACAAAGGCACCACAGCTTGATGCCCCACTTCACTGGCTTTTTGGGCATATACTGTTTCCACAGCAGTCTACCATCAAATTTAATCATTGCCTCATCAACTGAAAGGGCTTGCCATGGATGCAGGAGCTTGGGAAAAATTTCCTCCAGGACACGGAGGAAAGGCCTCACCTTGTGCAACTTGTCAGATTTCACTGGTGGAAGCAGGATCTGACAAATGTATGTATTTGCAGAGCTGCTCAAAGCGGTTATCTTGAGGGAAATGTAAGGTACTCTGTGAGCCTCATCAGTGGACCAGTAGTCAGCCAGTGCCGGGAGCTTATGGATGCCCATGAGGATGTTTATCCCAATGAAAGCTTTCATTTCCTCAATGCATGTCTCAAAGCATGAGGCAGAGGAATATGCAGCTGACAGATTTGTGTAAAACACCAAATTAGTGTAAAAACAGGCACCTACAAGTTGGAAAAATAAACTTAGAACATCCCCTAGGGTTGTCTGAGGACCAGGCTCAGTGGTGCAGGGCTGAATGTTTGGATTTGGTCGCTCTGAACTCCAAGGATATGTTGGCCTAGCAGGTACTGCACCCTGGTGACCTCTCCTTATGCCTCTACCCTGCCTCCTTCCTCTTCCCCTCACTTGTCCTCGTCCTCTCCCTCTTCTGAACCTTCTCCTTCCTCCTTCCCAGCTTCCATTCATTTTACTCTGCTCACTTTCTTCTCCTGCCTCACCGCTCTCTCCCTCATTGAGCTCTGCTTGAACTTGTTCATTTCCTTCACTCTCAACTGACACCTGACTTCCTTCTTCACTTCCCTCCCTGCTGGAATTTTTAAAGTCCTAGAGACAGAAAAATAAAGGTATTATCACAATAAACCTGCACTCTCTTGTAACCCCTTCGACCCCTCAACATAACAGTTATGTAGTGAGGCACCTATCAGTTTCTACAGTATGACACCCAACAATATAACTTTTAAACTTTTAAACACAATTTATCCTGTCTTTCTCACACACACAAAATGCGTTTTTTTCTTTGGAGGAAAATGTATTATCAAAACTGCAAAAGTCACTACAAACTGTACACGCAGTTACAAAGAATAACATCTCAGTGAGCCAACAATAGCTTATAATAACTTCCTATTTATTTTTACCTAGGTGTACATAATATGAAATGAACTGTAATGATGCCAAACAATCAAAATGTGTCAATTACAGATGCAATAGATTACAAAAAATACAATAACTCCAAGTCAATTTTACAACAAGAATGTGATCCACAATATTTCCATCCAACTGCTTCCTAGTGTAAACAAATCATAGCTTATAACCACACCCTATTTTTACTTAGATGTATATGAAATCAATATATAATTATTCCAAACAATCAAAACATTCAATGAGTAATGCATCTCAGTCTACCTAAAAGGAGAGAAAAGTAACTTCAGGTCAATTTTATAACAAATATGTGATCCACAACATTTCTCTCCGTCTGCTCCTCCTGAGTCAACATTCAGAGTATGACAACAAAACAGATCCTTCACTGGCTTGTAAAATACAAGAGAAGATGTCCCACACTTCAACCCACATAGCAACGTTATAAGAACAGACGACAGTAATGTGGTAGTGTGTAGTGTCTTCGGCAACTTATATGACAAAAATCGCAAAAGTTATATGGGTAAAAGTCACTGCAAACTGATCAGTCCTCCCTACCGACGCACTGCCCCCCAGAAACAGCGTCCGTCTCCGGCAGAGAGAGCCAGGTAGGTCCCACTGTTTACTGACGGTGATAATGTAATTTCAACCAAAATACTCATAGTGTCTTCATCGCTTTCCACGGTACACAGCAGGTCGGGATGACTCTCACAACACAATCCTACGGCTTCCATTACACTGTAAAAACAGGGACACTTAGCCGGTGAAGCCATTTTGTAGATCTACAAATGGAAACTGGGTGGAGACACGTGAATAAATCACAGATCTCAACATTACAATGTATATTTCCAGTTCCGGTTCATCAGTGACAACTTAGAGTATCTACAATACAAAGCTAATGACTTTATTTTCAGTTTTTGATACACTGGGAATGATTTTTAAATGTTGGGCGCTCCCAGGCGCTATATTGAAATATAGAACGGGCACTCCGGAGTGTGGGGTCTAGAGGGTAACATATAACTATTCTGCATTGAATATTGAAAATTGCATAGACCCATTTTGATCAGCTGTGTACTTGAATTACCCCAGATGTTTCCAACAATTTTCAAACCTAGAGAAATCCGTAATTTTAATCAAGGAAACGGCCCGTTTCATTTGGTCACCTTTCAATGGCCTCATACCCCCTCTACCAAAGTGTATACGCGCACAAGATGATGATCATCTTGTGCGCATGTGTCGGCGCTGTGGCCACAATGGCGTATACCAAAGAGTATACGCATACAAGATAATACATCAGCGTTGTGGTTGCCCACCAGAAACTCTGTCATAAGCCACAGTTTTAAGTCACATTTTTACGATAAGATTTATTTACAGATCTAAGTATATCTTTTAACCGGATGAAGGATTTCAGTTGTTGGACGTCTGGATCTTAAGTTATCAGAGAAACAAGCTGAATAAATGTTAGCAGTAGCTCAGCTCATGCAGAGCCCCTCCTACATCCTGTGACGAACAGCCGAACAGCCTTGGAGAAAACTGACTTTTATTAAGTTATCAGAGAAACAAACTGAGCAAACATGAGCGACAGCTTGGCTCGCAGCCCCTCCTTACGTTCTGTGTTCACTGAACAGCATCAGAGAAACAGATTTTTAGTGTGAAACTGCTTTATTCATCGTTTTTACCAGTTTTAATCACCGGGTCTGTTTGTTTTGGAGAGGAGACCTCTGTGGATAATTTGGCTGCTGGTAAAAACCTCATGAACGATGAACACTAAAGTAATCCTAACCAGGTGAAGCTGACTGAAATGACTGCAATGGTGGTTGTTGAACAATGAAGACAACTCCCATGATCCCATGCTACTTCACAACATTATCAAACTCTGCCTTTTGTTATTGTTTTGATTGAGAGACCCCTAGCAGCAGAAATTACACATGTACTTTTGCTTAAACACAGTATTAGCAGCAAGATGTAGTTAAAGTATTGCAGTAAAAGTAGTGGTTTGGTCCCTCTGACTGTTATATTATATATGACATCATTAGATTATTAATACTGAAGCATGAATGTGTAAGCAGCATGTTACTGTAGTAGCTAGTTTAGTGCAGTGGTTCCCAACCTAGGGGTCAGGCCCCTCCAAAGGGTCACCAAATAAATCTGAGGGGTTGTGAGATGATTAATGGGAGAGGAAAGAAGAAAAAACAAAGTTCTGATACACAAATCTGTTTTCAGTTTTTGAACTTTTTCTCTAATCTTTGATTTTTGGTGAAATATTGGATCATTTGAACTTCTTCTTCTTCTTCATATTGAAATAAAACCATGTGAGAAGTTTAGAGGAAAAAATCACTATTTGGTGGAGCTGTTAACAACTCATAGACATCTGAAATGTGACCCCGACCTCACACTGCTTTTTGTAAGACATCAATAGCCAAAAAGGTTGGAAACCACTGGTTTCATCTTTAACAATGTGTTGTATTTTAAAAGCGTGTTATATTATCCATTGTGTCAAATGAAAAGTAACTAAAGCTGTCAAATAAATGTAGTGGAGTAGAAAGTACAATATTTCCCTCTGAAATGCAGTGGATGGAAGTATAAAGTAGCATCAAATGGAAATACTCAAGTAAAGTACAAGTACCTCAAAATTGTACTTGGGTACAGTACTTGAGTAAATGTACTTTGGTACTTTTCACCACTGGACACAAGACATGAAACTTGAGAATACTGAATAAAAGTCACACATTAAATAAATGGAATAAAATATGAACATTTCATGGCCAGATTGCTGCTGGGCAGTGCCATCCTAATGTAAAACCTAACATTTTAGGTTAGCCCTTTGATAAAAATCATCAGTCTGTTGATCCATTCAGAACATTTGTCCATTACACCCTCTGAGCTACTAGCAGTAGCTGGAGTTAAAGCTACTACTAGCCATATATTCATAACAATTTGAGCACATGTCCACTGTTTAAAATGTGAAATGAGTTATCTGTCAAACACCACAAAGTGGACTGAGGTACTTAAACTCTTAATGAACTCTGTGCTGAATTCAGAGCTATACCACTCACTGATTACAGTATTACATAAAATGCAGCACAGCTCAGCTTGAAAGATGGGAAAAAGAGGCAAAGTAAAGGTGAAAGACAGATAAGAGGGGATCTGCAAGAAGAGAGCAGAGAAGGACACAGCAGGAGAAAAAAAAAGATGTGTGAGTTGAGAAGAATGAGGCAGTGTGTGGAGGGAAAGAAAGAGAATGAAAGAGAAACTAAGTACAAACACTTTAGACTGAATCAGAAGAAGACAACAAAAATTATAAGACTGAATAAGTCATGGAATGAATAATACACACACACACACACACACACACTGTATATAAATGTAGACATGATAAATTATCATAAATTTGATTAGATGGAGATGAAACTCTAAAGATCCCCTAGAGAAGAGTGCTGGTTCAGTAGCAAGTAGTAATATGTTTAGGCCCTTTAGGCCCTAAAACTGTAGTAAAGATCATACTGTAGATACATCAAATAAGGGATTATACCTGACACGTATGTTCCATGATTGTAATAGATGATGTGAGGGCTGGGAACCAGTTTTAAACATCTCAACCTGAAAGCACTGCTACACAATATTATTAAAATGTTGTCTTTCCAGCAGAGATAACGTTACGGAGCTCTCTCTCACATACACAGATTGTCTTAGCTAAACTTCACTGTTCTTGTCCTTACCTACAAATTAATACTGGTGCATTCATTTAGAACAGCAAACATCACCTTTGCCATTGATGTCCAGTTATACTGTCCAGTTATACTGTCTGGATACTAAAAAATAATCCATACTTTCCATCCAATCATAATTTAGAATCTTCAGTGACCATGGTATAAGTAGTATATAAAATCACCAAAAAAAGTTTCAAATTATTTCTTTTTTTATATCAAGTCATAAAATGTTGGTAAGGCAGGCAGGTGTAATGGGGAAAAAAATAATGGTGAAGGATATTGGGGAGATGGTGCAGCCTGCCATTGTTCCTACTTCCAAAGATTACCATGCTGTAGTGTTAATCTGTAGTGGTGAGACAAAACTGCAGTAATTAAAAACTGCATAAAGTCAAATTTCTGCTGCTAAAAGTGTGGCATCAATTGCTTTCCATAGTCCTGTGTTTCTAGTGTACTGTCAGTCATGCAAAATCACTATTTAGCTTATGAGAAAGACACACACACACATCACAGGAACAGAAACACTCTAGAGGGTATTTTAAAAGCAGAGCTCTAAGATACAGTTTTCTCTATAATCTTACAACACCAGTCTTGACAGAAGTGACACTCCACTGCATTGAAACAGTAATTCCTGCACTTTCCAAATTGTGCTAACATTAAAGAGGTGCAGAGTCCCCTGCACTCTAAGCACTATCCCGGAGTGTAGTCTGGAATGCATCCAAACAGCCATTCACAAGTCATGTTGCTGGAAGTGAGGGCAGAGACCTTCCACACAGACACAGTCAGTCTTCTGGAGATTCACTGCAGTCAGCATGATGGGCTGTAGAGATGTTACACAGGGCAAAGTGATGAACTTTGTTTACTCTCTGTTTTATACTACTGACGTTTCTGTATTTTATTGAAGTCCTACATTTTTAAATGTAGCCATCTCATATTGTCTTGGTGCTTTATTGAGACATTATCTAATTTAAGTATTATCATCATGCAAATAAAAGTCCCTTTCTAATTAAAAACAGTAGCGATTTAACTTAACCAGTACACAAAACCCTCTCTCCTCTGCTTCAAATTAAGCATTTTGTGTGCTCACCAGAGGAAACGGCAGTGTGTTTGGAGTGAATAGAAGAACTCCACTGTTAGGATAACCAGTCAAAAGTAATTGCTAAGGCAGGTAAACAGTACTCTGTGCTATAATTTCAATTAAAACAGAAACACCTTAATGTGATATAAATCAATGATTGCTGATGATGTCCCAGTGCATCATATTTATTATACCGGCCATATTTTAAAGGATCAGTATTGGCTAAAATAAAGCTGATCATATGCCGATTCTGTCATTGTCATGAAATGTGTAGCAGGTGGACCCAAATGCAGAGACTCAGCAGGCACAAGGAACTAAAGAATATATTTATTAACCAACACAGGAACAGGACACAGAAGTGCAGGCAACTAAACCAAACAAATAATAATAATAATGAACTTTATATAGCACAATTCATCATGTTTTGAGATTTCGTTTGAAAGTGTCAACAGATTTAGAGCCCCTCACACCCTAAGGTAGACTGTTCCAGAGTTTTGAGACATAATTCACAAAGACTGCCTCTCCAAACTTTTTAGTTCTGACCTCAGGAACAGTTAAGCTGTTAAAGCCAGAGGATCGAAGGGATCTAGCAGGTACATAAGTCTTAACCATGTCAGAGAGATAAGACGGAGTAAAGCCATTCAGTGATTTAAAAACCAATAAAAGAATTTTAAAATTAATTCTGTAACCGACAGGTAACCAATGTAAGGATTTTAAAATTGGAGTGATGTGGGCTCTGTCTGGTTTTTGTCAGAACGTGCTGCTGTGTTCTGTACAAGCTGTAACTGACAAATAGCTTTCTTAGACACGCCAGACAGAAGAGCATTACAATAGTCTAACCTGCTATTAACTTTTCTGTGTTTGCCTGGGAGAAGAACAGTCTGACTCTGGCAATATTCCTCAAATGATAGGACACTTTAGTCACATTTCTAATGTGACATTTGAAATTTAGATCAGAGTCAATGATAACAAAAGGTTTTTGACCTGTTCCTTGGTGTTTAGTGTGAATAATTTTAGGTGGTCAGACAGTTTTTCCTCTTTTGCTCCAATAACTAGGATCTCAGTTTTGTCTTGATTCAGCTGTAAGAAGATTTGAGTCATCCACTGACTTATGTCAGCGATGCATGCAATCAAGTTGTTAATAGAACTATAGTCATTTGAACTTAGAGGTATATAGCTGGCTATCATCTGCATAAGTATGGAATTTGATGTTGTGATTTCTAATAATATCACTGAGTGGCAACATATATAAACTAAAGAGAACTGGGCCTAAGATAGAGCCCTGTGGGACACCATATGTCAGGTCTATTTTATCAGAGGAGTGGTTGCTCATGGCCACAAAGAATTGTTGACCAGTTAAGTAAGACCTGAACCATTTAAGAACTATGCCAGAAAAACTGACCCAATGTTCAAGTCTGTCCAGCAGAATGTTGTGAACTACAGTATCAAATGCAGCACTGAGATCTAACAAGACAAGCACAGAGCTTTTTCTCATCAGTGTTCATTCTGGGGTCATTTACAACTTTGACTAGAACTGATTTGTCTGTAATTAGAGATGACAGAATAATCTATGTTGTCTTTTTTTAAGCAGTTGTTTAATTAAAGAGGTTTTAAAAGCTGCAGGAAAGGTGCCTGTGAACAGCAAGTAATTTATTGTTAAAACTTCCTCTGTTCAACTGTTAAAAACCAATTTGAAAAAAGTGGGAATGGGATCAAGAGCACAGGTAGAGGATTTTAACACAGACAACTTTCTTGATTGTTTCCAAGTCCACTGATGTAAAAAAAAGTGCATGATGCATTTAGATTTTGGGGTAACGCTTTGTGGTACACTGCAATCTTATCTCTAAAATAGACAATTCATTGCTTTTAGTAACACTCAGGTGATCAGGTTAATAGTTAGGGGCAGGGTTTATGAAACTCAACAGCTGAAAGAAAGAACCCTTGGATTGTTAGAGTTTTTATCTTTAAGATCAGAGAAATATGGTCACCTGGCGTTTCTGATGGTTGTATTGTATTCGGCTAGGAGCTCTTTTAGGATACCTTGGTGGACCTGTTTTGTCCTTCTCCATCTCCGTTTGGGTTTGCGACAGTTTCTTTTGAGTTGGTTGATGTTCTGTTTTCCCCATGGTGATTTTTGTTTTTGAGGAATTTTTTTTGTACCCGACTGGGGCAATATGGTCAATAGCTGATTGTAGTTTTGTATTTAAATTGTCCACTAGATCACCAGATGAAGGGAGGGTTTGCAAAGACATGTTATTTATATGCAGAATAAAATTTTCTGCAATTTCTGATGTAAGATATCCTCTTTTTACAGTGCATCTAGAATTACAATGCAGCATATGAAGAGGGACAGTGAATTCAATTAAGTTATCAGACAGAACCACATCTGTAATTGATAAGATGTCAGCAGAAAGTCCCCATGTAATGAAAAGGTCTAAGGTATGACCACAGCTATGACTTGGTTCATTAACGTGTTGTATGAAGCTAAGGTCTTCCAATAAATGTGTAAAGTCAGTAGCCCTCCTGTCTGTTATTGTCAATGTATAAATTAAAGTCACAAATAATGATTATATTGTCATAGTTGGAGTTGACGATAGATAAGAGTTTAGAGAAATCAGACAAGAAATTTGGACAATGCTTTGGCGGTCTATAAACAATAACTGCAAGAATGGGTACCTGACATTTCAGAATGACAGTATGATATTCAAATGAACTAAAAGCATCAAAGGAAATATTCCTTGGCCTCAGAGCATCAGTACATATGGTGGTTGTCCCTCCACCCCTCTTCCCTTGTCTAGTGGAGTAGGAGAAATTATAATTTTGCAGGGCAGTTTCAATAAGAACAGCAGGTGCGTCCGTGTTTAGCCAGGTTTCAGTTAAAAAGAGAGTCAAACTGATGCTCTAAAATAAGATCATTAAGTTTTATATTGGTGAAGAACCTGATATTTAAAAGTGCCATTTGCAGATTTACTATCTTGCTTTGATCTGTAAGTGGTTGGCGATGGCCACTGGATGCAGGGACGCATACAAGGTTGTTAAAATTTATTCTGCTGTAAATTTGGAGGTTAGATCTTATAAGAGACTGAGAATTTGTCAGATTAGATTAAATTAGATTAATTTCTTTTGCCTAAAGTTTGTGATAATGGGGATCAGTAAGCCAGGATCTGAAATGGGGAGATGGGCGGGTGAAAGTGGGAGTATGCCGAATACTTGCTGACAGCATTTGGCTACCCTACCCCCCTGCACAGGTGGGCAAGAGTGAGGAGGCTCAGCCCGAGGAAGACCTCCTGAGCATCTGATAATGACCTCCTACAGCATCCTACGGCACCTCATCCCAATGGTGGAGTAGGGAGCCATGCTGGCCACAGGTGGAGGAGACACAGCAGTGACGGAGGGACCATAGCTGGAGTGGGGTCTGCTGGCTCGGGTGGAAGCAGGACTGCAGGGCATCACCAGGATGGACTGGAGCCTCATCCATCAGGGATATGAAGCGGTTAGAGAGTGTTAAGAGGAGGTGGTGGAGAAACTCTCCCCCTAACCAAATCCATCCTTTGGCCGCGATGAACTACCTTAGCCCAGGGCGGCTGGGACGGCATCGTAGTGGAGCTGTGAACTGGAATAACTCACAAAACAACACTGTCATTAAGATGGAAAACTTAAAACAAGGTAGAAGTAATCCAAGATCGGTAAGAGTGACGTTCTCAGATGTGAGCTCTTGCGCTTCTGTGAGTGTAAGTTACCTGCAGAAGTCAAGTCCTTAAAACAAATGATTAAAAAAATCCTTATCCAGTTTAAAAGATAATGTTAAAACGGCCTATAGAGTGTATTAAAACAGATATGGCAGAGATGAAGATTGAAGAAGTGGAGCGCTACAGTCGACGCTGGAATTTAAAGCTACTTAAACTCCCTAAAGCTGTCAATGAAACTGCAGAGGATGCAAGGAAGCAAGTCTTTGAAATCTTTGGTCAAATTGTTCCAGACGAGAAAAACAAACTTAGTTTTCTCATAGATACTGTACACCGGATCGGACACCCCAGGGAAGACAGGAGCTCATGTCCAGTGATAATACAGTTCACCATGCACACCTTCAAGCAGAAAATTTGGAAGGCTTCAAGGAACGCCACAATAATGAAGGACAAGAAACTTCGACTCGCAGAGGATTTGACATACTGGGAGAGACAGTGTCGGAAAAACTTTGGCCACTTGCTGACAAAGCGTGCAAGGAGGGGAAGAAAACTACATGGCGTGGTCCTGATGTGATCATCGACGGAAGAAGAGTTGCTGCAGAAACACTGTATAAGTATCACTTGACTCTGTGATCCTCCTAGCTTATGTTCTATTTTTTAAAGATGGACTAATGATAACAGGTTGATTTAAGTGGAAGGTATTATATTAGTTATTAAGATGTTGAATTACTGCTCAATACGCAGTCTATTTTGAAGTTAATAAGGTTGTCTTTTAGTACTCAAAACCTCAAGAGGTTGTACTACTTAATATTCCTTGAGGAAACTACATAACTAGCCTCTTCTATTTCAAAACTTGTTTTAGTTCTCTAGACAATGTGCTCGTTATTATTTTAAATGACTAACTTTAAGTTCAATTCATTGAAAGTTTTTTTCTCTTAATGTTAGGGGATTTCAGGATACTATTAAAAGGAAAGCAGCATTTCTCTTTATTAGGAAAACTGATGCAAACATTATTTTTTTACAAGAAAAAGTAAAGTAGTAGACAGTAAATTTTGGAAAGGTCAATGGGGGGACCAGATATATTTTTCTCATGCCTCTCATCACTCTGCAGGTGTTGCTCTTCTATTTAACAAATTTACAGAAAATATTTTAGAACATTTAAATTCTGAAGATGGTAGGTGGATTGTAGCTGTCATAAAGCTAGACAACTCTATTTTCATACTCTGTAATGTATATGGTCACAATGGGTCAGCCCAGGCAAAAATTATGTTTGCTCAAATTTATTCAAAGATAAAGTATTTGCAAGTAAACATAAAGATGCATATTTGATTATAGGAGGGGATTTTAATTATGCTCCGAATGATTTGATAGATAGAATACCAGAGACAATGTCTCAAAACTCACAATTTAAAGCCACAGTTTATCTAAGTGAGAAGTTGACAGTAACAGATGCATGGCGTTTTTTTTAACCCAAGCTGTAAAGGATTTTACTTGCTGTGATGCCAGATGTACACAACAATCTAGGATAGATTTATGGTTAACTTCTAATTCTTGCCTGCAATATATATCTGAAGTTACACATTGCTATGCTCCACTATCAGATCACACTCTTGGGATTTTGAGAAACCAGGCAATCTCAAACTTTTTCATGTCAAGGACCTCCAAAGTAGATGCACAAAAAACCACAGACCCATGTTTGAGAGGATTTTGTCCGAAAGAATACCCTCATAGAAGATAGATTCCCTGGAAGTTAAGATAAAAGTGAAATTATTTGATTTGTCCTGTTGCTGGGAACACCCTGCAGTCCTCTCAAGGACCCCTGGTGGTCTTCAGATCCCAGTTTGGGAACCATTTTTCTAAACAACATTACAAAGTGGATAAAATTAGGGATGTCACAAGAATCAATACATAGATACCAAATCAATACCAGCATTTCAAAAATGATACTAATACCAGCGTTTTAGTTATCAGTAGTATCAACGCCTCACTCTATAACTCATTGTTAATATTCTAATATAGCCAGATTGCGTTTGTTTAAATGTTGAAACATTTAAAGTTTCAGTCATACTGACAAGATTGCAAACCAAAATGAGAACACATAATCACCAACCCAGTCTCACAGCAGTTCGTAAAATAGTCACGAAATTTAATCTACAGATTTGTGTACATGGGCACGATTTTTCCTTTTTTTTTTTTTTTTTTTGTGACATGACTTTTAAAGTAATGTATTTCAGTTTCAAGTATGTTTTGTGCCTGCACCACATTTTTTTTTTGTGTCAGTCGAAACTCAGGAGAAACTTTTTTTCTCATTTGTTATTCATTTTAACTGTACCCACTACATTACTCAACATTTAATCTCAAAATTAGCCACAACAGGAGTTGAAGGGGTCAACTGCCCACAATACAATAGACCCACATGGTGACCATTTTCCTCTGACGTCTCGCTCAGGGTGGGAACCATATAGCTCCTCCGTCCGGACTGCTGCTAATGCAATGCCACTAACACACTGTTAGCTTAGCCTGTTAGCATCTGCTACCACCAATGTTACTGAGAAAAATATATAAAACAGCTCGCAAGCTTATTAAATCTGTATCTACGGAGCTGTGTGAAAGCAGACCATTGACTGTACTGATAAAATTAAAATAAAGAAATAAAAACAAGGATAAAATATTGTCATTAAATGTAGCGGTTATAGTTAAAAACTAATAACAAATAAAAAACAATACAGCTTCTGTGCTCCCCAATCCAGACTGACAGAAAAAAAAAAACGTGGTGCAGGCACGAAACATAATTCCAATTGAAATACATTACTTTGAAAGTTGTACTAAGTGTCACAGAAAAAATGGAAAATTCGTGTCCATATACACAAATCTATAGATTAAATTTTGTGACTATTGTTACAGCATGACATTTCATACAAATCCTCTAATTTGAATTGCTTTGCTTTCTACTTGAAGGTTACAAGCCAATATTTAATTTGTAACTCTTATTCTGATGCAGCCTGTGTGTTTAAATAATGAAACACACAACGTTTCTGTTCAATTGTTTATGTTTATAAAAAAGATTTTATATAAAGGAATGTGTCCTGAATGAGATTTCTGGTTTTACCATGGTATCAAATTAGGTATTGAGAGTAATCATGTAGTGGTCAGTGTAGTGGTTCGGTGGTGATTCTAGTATTTATATACAATTTGCTGATGACTTATTTTGAGAAATTTCCTATTGGGCTTCTGATTTTGCTGTGAGATTCTTTGATTTGGGGTGCGTAAGATGTGATAAATTCTGATCTGTAAAAAGAGTCTAACCATGTAGATGAGTGACTTTTTGCACTTCTCCCCTGCACCCATGTAACAGAGTCAATTATACAGCAGTAAAAAATGTGTGTAATGAGTCAAATATACATTAGTAATATGTAGTATTATAATTACACAAAATCTGTGTAAAAAGTTAGAACTTTAGTTAATAGTTACATGCCAGAGTCGATATGTGGAATGTTTGAGTCTCAGTTTCTGTACCCCTTTATTCACTTCTGTGGGTCCCCCCCATAAATGTCTCCCACCTTTACTTCTCCCCTTTTGTTATTGTACTCCATGGGAGAGGTAAGCGACATTGTGAATTACGGTTATAAATTTACTTTATTGTGTAGTATGTCAGAATAAACAAAGATTGCCTCCAAAGATATCGTTAGTCTGAGCCTCTTCATCAAAACACAACGCACACAATGTCACAACCAATTACACTCGGTCACAATCTCCATACTACCGGTAAATAGCTTCCTTCCCAGGCCAACGAGCCAAAGATCACTTATCATGATCTCGAGAGCTACAAGAAGGTGTTTGGTGGGAAACAAACAGACTGACAAGTAAATAGTCCATTGACTCCTCTACCTGGTCAGCTTTGGCTCCCGTATTAGCAGTGACTGCTGGATCTGCATATACCCACACAGTGCCTGTCTTAGCTGCTCTACTATCAGTAGTCACTCTAGCATTGCTGTGTTTGTCCATAATCTTCTCAGTAATGTTCAGCTGAAATTTGCTATGTGTGAATGATGACCTGGGGACTCTCCTGGGAGGCGTATGTGCTGAACTGCAGCAAGGTGTCAAGGTCTTGCTTACAGTTGGTCTTCTCTGAGCTGTTAAACATGAATCCAGTAGCCACAGCCTGGTATTCACACTTGGACTCTGTCCAGGGCTGTCACATGGACAGAGTGACAGTCCTGGACAGACTCCAGGAGTCAGGGCTGTCACAGTTACCACCACGACCCCATATTAAATACAGTTAGAATAAACAGTTACAATAAAATACCATGCAATATAAGGTACTGAAATACAATACTTATTTTACATACCTCTAATGGTTGAGTAGGCATTCTCAAGGCAGTCTTGATTCAAATGATTTGTCAAAAGGTAGGGCATCTGGTGACTTTTACAGAGATCACACCAGATCATTTTTAAGCACACAATGTTGTGCTGCCTCGCCTCTACACATGGGATCTGCTTGGTTCCAGGGCAAGCACCTACAAGCTTCAGGCCAGGGGGGCACTCCATACACTTTTCCAAGAATGGGAAATCTGCAGATGCATCTGAAAGAGCAGACTTCAGCTTGCAGGAATCCTTTAGCTGCTTGGAGTTGAAGCAGTTGAAAATGCCATCAAAGTTTTCACAGAATTTGGCAACTGTCATGTAGTTCCTCTGTGCTTGACCTGTGAGCTGCTTTACCCATGCCAATTTCTTTATCCCCACAGCAACTGAGTAGCTCAGGACTAGGAGTGTAACGGTTCTGAAACAGAGACCAATACCACGACACAAATGTCCACGGTCTCAAGACGCAGCTCCGTCTTCCGTGTCATGGTCCTCACCCCCCTCACTGCAGGTGCAGCCTTTTGAGCTCCCATTACATCCCTTCGGTCCGATAACATTTGGAAAGTCTAGAGGAGCTGCATGATTAAATGATTTTATCACCATTCAAGTTAGCAGAGAGCTAACTGGAAGTTAGCTGGCTTGGCCAGCGGAAGTTTCTGGTTCGGATTACAATAATTACCAGTAATGCAGTAACAAAAAACTAACAACGGTTGCTTCCACTTCCAGAACAACCCTCTTACCATGAATGCAGAGGCATAGCTGGCAACATATGAAGTATGCTGCCCTTTACCGAAATCTTAAAACGTTCAGTCCTGTCTGCAGACTCATTATAAGGGACTGCCTGGAATAACCTGCAAAAAAACCTTTGCCAAGTGCCTGAAGTGCAGGAAAGCTGTCTATAGAAAATACACAGTCAAGGTGCTGAATATCTGTGTGTTTGTGTGTTTGAGGGACACGTATAATCATGTGCTCAAATGAAGATGATTTAGCCTACTCACAAACTTTGCTTTGGAACACACTACCGACAGATATCAGGGAAGCCAGCTCGCTAAATATTTTTAGAAGAAAGCTAAAAACGTATCTCTTCACTTTAGCCTTTAACTAGTTTTTCACTCAGTCAGCTTCACACTTATGCACTACTGCACTTCTTTTAAAATGTTGTATTTTCCCTTATTTTATACATTGTACATATGTATTCAGTTTTAACTTGTTTTTATTATATTTTATTCTTTTATTATTATTCAGTATGTAGTTTTACACTCTATTTTATCTTATCTCTATTTTTATTATTAATATCAAGTGGATTTAATTTTGCATCTTATGTTACATAGGTGCTGAGGCCAGTGGTTGTTTTTTAACCTTCTCAGCACTACTAAGGGTGTTTTTTTCTGGGGCAGCTTTAGGTTGTGCCTGACACAGATAAGACCCACAGTGAGGTTAAACCCATGCGAAGACGTTCTGAGGTAAGCTGAAAGAGGCGTATTTCAGTTAATCAAGACCGGTGGTGAGTCTGTCCGTTGGGAAAGGGGAGGTTCTGTTTTCTTATGGCTTCTGAGATCTAGATGCTGATTTACAGATTGTACACATAGAGTTTTCGCTTATTAAGTCTCAAATCACCACCACTGAAGTATGCATTATATGTATTGTATTTTCTTTTTATTTGATCTTATTTTTATTAATGTTATCAAGTGGGTTTTATTTTCCATATTAAGTTACATGAATGTTTTTTACATGCTTTTATTATGTTTATGTTCTTTTTATGTCCTTTTCATGTAAAGCACTTTGAGCTGCATTTCTTGTATGAAAGGTGCTATACAAATAAAGTTATTATTATTATTATTATTATTATTACTTTAGCACAGATATATTATATTCCTTTAGCTGAGTAACAGAAAGAAATAATGTTTATGAGTACGCTTGTTTTAAAACTTCATCCAAAGATTGAAGGTTGAAAAGTTGAAAATCCTGCGGCGTACTGAGTCTCATTAAAGCTATAAAATGTAACTATTCCACATTAAAATGTTAAAACGACTAAACCTAGTTATATATTTAGTTGAGTTTTGTACTTACATTATCCCAAATGTTTCCAACAAACCCAGATAAATGAAAGGAAACGGTCCGTTTCATTTGGTCACCTGTCAATGGCGTTGTACCCCCTCTACCAAGGAGTATACATGCACAAGATGATAATCATTTTGTGCACATGCATCGGTGTTGTGGTTGTCCACCACAATGGAATCTACCAAAGAGTATACGCATACAAGATAATATATTGGTGTTGTGGTTGTCCACCAGGAACTGTCATAAATTGACTTTTATTAAGTTTTAAGCCACATTTTTATGATATATTTTTTTAGATCTTGGTCATTTTTAAGTATATCTTTTAACCGGATTAAGGATTTTAGTCACTGGACATCTGGAAGTTGTCAGAGAAAAAAGCTGAGCAAACATTAGCGGCAGCTCGGCTTACACAGAGCCCCTCCCAGGTGTCCCGTGTCAGCCGCGAAACACTGATTTGAAACTGTTTTATTCAGTGTTTTTACTGGTTTTAATCCCTGTGTAATCCCTGTTTGTTCAGGAGAGGAGACCTCGGTGGATAATTCGGCTCCTGGTAAAAAGCCTAATGAGTACAGTTTACGAGCTGTATTCCACTAAATGTGAGGCTCATGTTGTATTTAGAGAAAAACGGCCACTCGCGGAAGAGCAAAATGGGTTTCGTAAATCAAGGTCATGTCTTGATCTTGATCTTTGTATTGTCTGAAATTATATCAAATAGAATTATTGAAAACAAGTCATCATATGCATGCTTTATTGACTTTCAGAAGGCTTTTGATATGATCAGTAGGGATCTTTTAGCTTATAGACTTATTGAGTATGGGGTGAATGGAAAATTCTACAGGGCTTTAAAAGCATACATACATAATAAATGTGGAAGGGAAATGATAAGTATTCTTCTGTATGCAGACGACATAGTTTTCGCCATCTGAAGACAAAATGCAGCAGATGCTCTCCTACACTAACCAGTGATGTAAAAAATGGAGACGTTTATCAACAAAAAGAAAACTAAAATAATTCACTTTAGAAAACCCTCCTTTACCCACAGTACTTACCAGTTTAAAGTTGGATCACATAAGATGAATTATGCAGACTCATTAATATCTCAGTTTCTATATTGATGAACATATGAATTTCATAAAAGGTTCTTGCCGAATCAGCAGGTAGAGTCCTTGGAGAAATCAATGGTAAAAGTAAAAATTTGAAGGATATGAGTTTCCAAACATACTCTAAACTGTTTCAAGCTTGTGTGTTCTTGATTATACTGCCAGGGTTAGGGGCAGTGAATCAGTGCAAAACAGTGCTATAAGATATTTTCTGGGTGTGCACAAATATGCACCAAAGTTGGCTATAGTGGGGACCTGGAATAGAAATCATGTGAGGCTTGATGGAAGATATGTATGGCTCAGGTATAGAATCAGTAACTTGATATGGAAGAAAGTATGTTGACGAGACAAGTATTTATCTGGGATAAACAAATTATTGGTTCTGGGTCTAAAGATATGTGCACATTATTCGGCAACTCTGGGTTTGGTGAGGCTTTTTTCAATCACGAAAAGCTCAAAATTTGTTTGTGTTTGTTCAGAACAAAGGGCAGTGGGCTGATGATATATGGACTTAACCAAAACTGTTCTACAATGATAAAAACTGAATATGGTACGTATAATTATGTTGCATATAATTTCAAATGTTGCATATAAAATCAAAGATTTCTGTGTACCCAGCTGAGATCTGGTGTTTTATCTCTCACTGTTGAAACTGGATAGTATGTTAATCTAAAAGAAAAGCTGATTTAAATGTGCTGTCTAAATGACACAGAAAATGAGTTCCATTTTGTTTTCTACTGTGCTTTTAATTGTGAACTGCGCAAAGATAAAAATGTATCTTTGTAGACATGTAACAGTTATTTATGTGAACAGTTCATTTGGGATTTTTGTTTTCTTTTGTTTTTATTTTGTTTGTGTTTCTTTTCTTTTCCATTATCCACATGCTTTGTATATGTAATATCGGAAGATGTATGCTAAGTAAAATAGTGGTGTCTTGTAATCCCAAGTGGGATGGGCCAAATGTTTGGCATGACACAGAAATAAAACTAAACCTAAAATGTAGTTTAATGAGTTATTATTGAATGGTTTTATGGATTTGCTGTTTTACAGTGCATGTTTTTTTGGACTGAGGATCAAGGAACAGAAACAGATGTGATTAACTGGACCACAACCCCCACAGCTCGGGACTGACTGACACAGGACAGTGTGCTTTTTAAGTGTTGATTTGAGACAGGTGAGGAGGAAGCAGGAAGGAAGAGAGAGCACAGACAGGAGCGGTGGCTGGTGAAGCAGGGAGTTGAATAGACAATGCAGGGTTTTGACCATGGAGTGGAGCCTGCTCTGCTGTGAAAGTCTGCTGATGGAAGACTGGCAACAGAGCTGAAGTAAGGCCTGTGACGAGGTACCGGACAGACAGCTGTGGATGAGCCTGACTTGACATGGAGGGAGAAAGACTTGGTTCAACGACTGCTATAAGCTAAGTAAAGTGGCTGCAGCCGTCCGAGTGAGGAGGGGCAGCATGAGTGCGTGGTGAGGACAAGACACCAAGGAACCAAAATCAGAGAAGCCAAACAGGACAGCAGCCACGCGGAACTCCCCTATGCTACCCCCTGGAACATAAGTAGAACACTCCTCCTCCTGAACAATTTTATTACCCATTACAGGTATTTGAACTGTGGCATCGCCACTTAAAGAACAGTCATTAATTGTAGTTTGTTTTTTCGGTTTTTTTTTAGACTCTTGATATTATCTTGTATTATTATTATTATTATTTTTTAAAATGGTTGTCTTTTATTTCTTTTAACTTAGGAGCATTTTAAATTCTGTGGTATTGTATTGCTTTTAATAAATTATTTAAAGTTCTCCTGTGGCATTTCATTTTTTAACAGTGGAAATACTTTTTGTTGCTGGTATATTACCCTCACACTATTGTGTGACATGTATCGCAATTATGGTTAAGGTTCAGCAACTGAATCAACAAGGCTAGAGAAAGACTGTAGTCATGGTTATATACACTTATCTTTTGTTCCAGTGACCTATATACTGTATATCAACTGAGTGTAATTGGATCCAGGTAGGGTCCTATTCTGTTGTTGTGGGTCTCTGGTCTGTGTGTCAATCTGTGTAATTACTGAGTGGATCCAGGCAGATCCACTCTCTGCTCAAAACATGTAATCCTGGGGAAAAAGTTTATTTTTGAGATGAGACAGGAGGAGAGAGAGAAACATGAAATGTAGGGAAAATCAGTATACTTTCCCAATATGATGAAAGCCAGAAAGAAAACTAAATTAAAGATTGGCTGTTTGTCCTCTTATACTAATTGAAGAGAAAAGAGTCTGACCTGTTCTCTGTTTGGGTCCGCTGCATTTCGATTCAGGTCTTATTATCCTTGGGTCTATTTCAAAACATTTCTGTCTTTCTGCAGGTTCCTTTCAGATCTCTTTGTTTTGCAAATTAATTTATGCACATCAGGGTCAAACAGGTTTTCCACAGGGCCAAAATTTTAGATTTAGGACTGATAAACCTCTAGTTCAGTCTGGAAACCATCAAATTTAAAAGACTACAAAGGCACGCCATGTATTGTTTTTTTCATAGCAAGTTAGGCTATTCAGAAATGCCATCATTTTACATGTGAGTAGTAGCAGTAGTATGCTATAGGAGGCTTTTTATGAAAAAAACAAAAACAAACCCTGCTTAAAATGTAAATTGAAATTTTGTAATGCTTTGCCTCTACGTCCAGAAGTTTTCAATACAGCACACATACCTATATATAAATGGATAGAGGAGATTGTCAGGGTTCCGGGGATATAAGAACCATGTTGATGGGACAAAGTGGATTCACTGATGCTTATCCTCAGATCATGGAGAAGCGTATTTCTAAAGGGTTCTGCTGATTTTTACAGCATGTGTATGATGTCTGTGTGTTCTGGTTTGACAGAATTATGATGTTGAAATTAAGGGGTATGCATTTTGATGCAAATCGTGTCCCTCAGGTACAAAGGCTCAAGTACAGATCCACATCCATGAAATGTATATACATTTAGTGAAAAGGATATGACTCAGCATCGTTTTGTCTCCTGCTGACACAGCTGCTGATGTGAGGCTGTAGCCTGGAGAGTATTCATCTCAGTGAGCAACAGATCAGCTGATTATACAAACATAAAATCCGTCTTCCTATGTAATGCATTACAAAAAACAAACTTAATCTGTAAATACTGCAGGGGGTGCTCACAGATGTCACTATTTGTATTTTGCACTTGTTTCTGTCAGGCCAGAGAGGAAAGCAGAGGTGCCATGTTTTCAGACTTGAAAACATGGTACATCAGACTTAATGTCAGGTAAGGGTCTTCTTACCTGACACTAATATTGTCTGCAGATGTCCATAACCCTGAGAGGGACGTACACTATTATCTGTGAAGTATAATCAGTTCACACCAGTGCAGGTGTTGTCAGTGACATCCCTTCTATGTGTGGTGTCACACAGCTCTGCACGACTTAAAAGATTTGATTGACAATCAGAAAATGTTTACTGCCTAACCAGTCATTTTGGCCATGTCTGAGCCATTAACATTTGTGATACATTATTAAAAAGTGCTGCTGGTGTAATGACTCTCATTTATTAGTCATTTAAATGGAATTAACAGTGTAAATAACATATGCACTACACCCACGCTACTGGGGTTTTATGTGCATGTCAATGTATTTGCACGCATGGAAAACTAGTCTCTCTCCTTTGAATGGAGCTTGTCACACAAGACACTGTGGAAAGTGTCAGTTTAAAGCAGGGCATGGGTTTTCATTGTCGAGCCGCAGCATTCAAGCCTAATCAGTACTTCCCAGCCCCTGGACTGGGAACCGTTACCACGCCGGGGAACATTTGAAATGACATTACAGTAGAGAAATGTCTAAGATATGTTTGAGGTAATTTAGAAAACAGTGTATCCATTAGTTTGTCCACCAGATAGCACTGACAAGGTCATTTTTAAGTGTAAATGGTCTTGCTCAATACATATTTCAATCACAATTAATCTGTAATTACTAAATGTAGTATATCCTTAAAAAATAAAATATAATTAAAATATTTCTTTATGTTTTATAATACAGTGTATTAATATCAGCTGATCTATTGTATCTAACTCTAAACTGACTCAGTTCTGAACTACATTCCAATATCAGTGTGTTTTCATATTCATCTGCTGAAGGAGGAAAGTTTCTCTGTGCTCACCTAAAATCTACCTACAAGATGATGATGTGGCAACGTAACAAGTTTGGAGCCAATCGTGGTCCAGTATGTAACTTACACAAGTGTGATGTGGAAACTTGAAGCCTCCAGTGGACAAACACTGAGAATGGACTTTACAGTGAAGTAGGAGACATCCTGTGTCCAGCAGTTAAACTTGAAATGCACAATATTTACATATTCATAGATTTTGGATTTACCAATGAGGGGAAAGGAATTTATGTAATTTTGAGAGCTTTTGACTAAGTGATTGAGGCTTTTTGCCTTTAAACTTTAGCTTTGGATCTTGGGTCAGGTTTCAGATTTGGCAGTCAGGTTCAGATGTGGGTATGGGTATGAGCCTTTGTTTAAGGACCATGCGGAACTCTAGGTGCGTGTTTCCTATTAGTGTTGCAACAAGCTAGCTAACATGCCTAGCCAACATGACTTAAAAAACAAAAGACGAGAAAATTTGAGAGAGCTTGTGAGTTTCTTTGAGAGGAGGAAGCGGTAATAAAAGGCCTAATGTGTGTTATAATGTCGTAAATAGGCTGAATATTTCTGGTCTTTACACACAACCCACCTGTTGGCTAGTTAGAAACATTGTTGATGATGTAAAAATAGTTCATGTTGTAGAAAAGGTTGGGGACCCCTGCCTCTTGTGGCTGAAAAGGAGCAAATCCCTGCAGCCAGGTTTCCCAAATCTGGTGGAAATCCTGAAACCAGGCGAGTGACGGCTGTAATGGCAGCATGTTAGTGCCCATGGTTTTGGATGTTCATCTCATATGGGTGTGTATCTGGAGATAAGGTGTGTTGGTTCTTTAAGAATATGGTGTCTGAATAGTCATTTATATTGTTATGCACATACTGTACCTGTCCATCTGTCACCTTGATTTCTGTCTTTATCATCAGAGGAGTGACTGATGAACCGCAGCTTCTATCACAGCCTGAGATTCTGTTTTGTCTCAAGTCAAAATGAGTAGCACCAACACCTGACTTCAAATGGTAATTGACCTCATGCTGAACATAAAAAACATGAAGTGCTCAGATGACAGCTGGGTTTATCCTAGAATGAAATGTATTGATGGTTATATGACGTTTTGGAGCACTGGTTCACATTTAATAAAAGTGCAGCAGTTTGATGCTATTATGTTAATACAAGGCTCCTAAGAGTCCATGGTGAGTTTTGTCTGGGATTACTGTGCTTTCTCTCACAGTACCTTTAGATTTCCCTCACATTACTTGTATAAAAACTGTCATAATAATTTCCTACATTTTTGACCTATAGCTTCAAATGACTATTTTAGTGTTTTTAATTGACCTGTTGGTGTAGTACCACTATTTTTTTTTAGCCACTTCGGATTTGTAACATACCTGTTAATAATTACTATATGGGCGTCATTTAATTCAGATTTTGTATAAGTTTGGATGCTGATGAAATACACATAAAATACATGCAATGCAATACACATTCCTGCTGCTGGCCTCACGTAGTTGGTGGCATTAATGGAAAGTAGCAATGCACCAATAAATTCAAGGCAAACGAAGAGCTACATGGATGTAAACAATGTAGGATTTCAAACTCCACCGGGTATACTGAACTCGAGACTACACATGCTTCATTCTGTTTTGCCTACAGCCCCAGATACCGACATTGTGCTGGAATATGATCACCTCCCAGGTGTGTTGTGTATGAGCTTGTTAGTGATATTTTATGCAAGACTTGGCCTTGAGGTTAGAAAAATGCTGTAGAGGTTTATATTATTGTATGAAGTGGTACAGTATGTATGGACAAACTCCAGTCACTTCAAGCAGCCATAGGTTTCCATTTATTTCTATATGGTGTGAAAATCTATTCACAGACTCTTGAAACTTGCTTGAGCTATGCAATCACCATGGTGATCATCAAGTCTACATTATTTCTGTCACATTATTATTACATTTTTTAATCAAACTGTGCCTAAACTGCACTGCCATTAGACAAATAGTAATGTAACTTTGACAAAACATTGACATTTATTCATTTGTCCAAAGTGATGTACAAATGAAAAGCTACAGTAGACCAAAGAGAAACTGGAGAATAAGTACAGGAGAATAAGTGCCTCGACATTCAGTTCCACACTTTACCAAAAACATGTGTCACAAGGCTGTCACACAGTGGCAGTTCACTTTGTTCACCAGTTAGTCTCTAACTTCGTCTCTCTGCTGTTTTGTGCTGAGCAGGTAGTGTACAGTGGGTTTATCAGAGCTTTTTCACTAAAAACAGCTGCCTGCTGCTGCTGAAAATGATGGTAATGAGAGCCGTGAGACTGAATCAAAACAGTTGCCAGCCAGAAAAGCAAAACATTGAGCTGAAAGATGCTAAAAAGCTGAGGGGAACTTCAGAGTTGATTATAAATTGTCATCGTGAGCGACTCCTTTTTACATTACACATCATCATTTGCACCACTGTGAATATCAAAATATCAATGAGAGCAGCTTTAAAAAGACAAATACCATAATAAGAAAGCAAAGAAAAAGTTTCAATGTTAGCTCCGACTGCCCAGATCACAGGGTGCACCTACCCTTAACTGTTTTAGTAGGAGAAACAAACCTTCCAAGATCTAAATTGTTCCATAAGTCCATAGCTTGACGTCTATATCCATTTGTCTGGCTGGGTCAGGTCATCTTTCCCTCACCCCATCAAATGTCATGTCAGCTCCACTGGCTCATCTATTCTGAGGCTGGAGGAGGTCAAAGCCAGATATGATGTCTGAGACAAAAGCCGACCTTCACTTCTGCTGCATGTGTATTTTAACCTCCGGCCAATGATGGATGGAGAGCAATTTTGAGAGTTTATTGACATGGAATGTGGCTCATTATGAGACTAAAGGGCAGCATTTGGGCAATCATCCATCCTGTGGCAGATGAAGTCTTTGATAATCACCTTTTTGAAATGCCTCACTGTGCTACAGCTGCAGTGTCTGACAGCCTGCCTGGCTACTCACTGCATTTGTGCTGTCTGAATCAGTGTTCTTCTACGAATGCAAGACCTTATTTACAAAGAACATATAACTGATACAATGTTATAGGTATACACTGTAATAATATTCAGCAAGAGTACAGACATATACATGACAGATTCAAATAGCCCCAGAAAAGAACAGTTTGAATCACTGGATGTGAAAGGAGGGGAGTTGGATGGATTTAAATTTGAGTGATTATAAGACTTAGTGCATTAATTACCATTCTGCATTCTAAATGTGTGGTGTTAAATCAACAGTCCCACTCTCAAATAGACATGCCATCATTTGGCCACTGTTTGCAAAGTGCTATTATTTTGTTTGCAAACTAATTATGACTCTGTAGGCGAATAATGCTTGCTCTTTATATGTTTCAAATATATCATGATGTGAACTTGTTTTTGGCCCTGTGACAGATTGGAATAACCATCTGTTGAGTCTTGAGTCCAACATTTTATCCCAGTTATTTTTTCACCAAATATTGAATGGAGTGCTGGAATAAATATTGTATGGATAAAAAAGTGATAACTTACTTTTTATACAGTAGGTGGTTATATACAGAATATACAGCCTGCTCAACTATACAGTAATGAATGATATGTATACATGCCATTGCACATTTTGTATTTTAAACTAAAATAAACATATATAATTTCTAGCTACAGTGGATGTTTTTAGTGTTACTAGGGAACTGCACAGTGACTGACTCACTACATCACTATGTTTTTTAGTAATGAAAGCTAATCAGGTCATTAGATTTAGGTTGAAAGAAATTGTAGGAATGAATATTTGGAAAATAGCAGTAAATGTAAGCCCTCATACAGGTCAAACTGAAATGTTTTTCGTATTCATGGTTGAAAACCAGGGTTTGCCAATAGTTCTCACAGAGAAGAGGCCCCAAGTCAGCAGCCAATTTGACCTCCATCTGTATTTTCATGGCATTTAGTAATAATGATCACATTTTATACAGAGATTGAATGAGTTTTATGCATAATAAAGGTACACTGTGGGGTTTTTCACCACTACTTTCTTAACAACACATATGCATGAGCATGTAGATGATGCAATACACATCTGTATCAAAAGTTTCTAACTATTCTACTGGGTGGCAGTTGGTGGCAGTAATTAAATGTAGAAATAAATTTAAACACAAATTTACAATAGTTGAATCAGCCTTAGGGATACACTGTGTGTGTTTTTGTGTTTGTTTAGAGAAAATTCCACAATGGCTGAACTTTCACACCTGAGCAAATATTACAGATAGATGGTCTTTAAAAGTAAAAAGGGCAACATCATTTGTCTGTGCCTTCCAAAACTGTTACAAATCACTGTTGAAAAATAAATATGTTTTATGATGTGACAATGGTGTGATTCAGGTTTGGTTAGGCTTAAGAAAAGATGGTTTGGGTTTAAAAAAGTACTTTGTTAAGGAACTTTGTAGTCATGGTTATAATAATAACTAGATTGGGGATGATCATGGTCATGGATTTTAAGAAACAATGTTTGTTTGGAAACAGGAAACACTGTCACTTGAACATAAATTGATGTGGTTTTGGGGTACTTGCTAAAATGACTAATTCTGTTGATCTTCTTGCCTCTGCAGGGTCCACACAGACCCCTGCTAGAAACAGAGGAATGGTTTAACTTATAAACAATAATATGCTTAAATAAAAGAACTGGCGTGCTCAACAGTCTGAGGACCAGCTTTGATTTATTTGCTGATGTCACTGTAACCAGCAGATCACCCTGCACACACATAGCTACTCACATCCATTTACTCTCAGGCTACGTCCACACTAATATGTTTCCATTTTATAACAGTGTTTGAAAACGAAACCTATCTCCACATGAGCATTTTTGGACCATTTCAGAGATAATCTCTGTCCATACTAACTAAATGCATATCACATGACCATTCACGTACACTGGACATGCGCATGCCGGTGTAAACAGGAAGCAGATTGTCTACTCTGCGGTTTGGTTGCTTAGTTGCAAAAAATACTACGGAGGAAGAATAGCAATGACAAAAAGTAAGACCAGAGATTTCTTTGCTTGGACCTACAACGAGGTGGAACTGTTACACACGGGTAAAAGTGATAAGACCCAATCAGGAAGCAAACGTGGGTGTTTGTGTTATTATCTCTGTTTCTGCTCGTCCAGACTAAATCGCAATCCCGGAGTTTTCAAACTAAAATGGGGTTAGCAGTGTTTTCTCTGTTTTAGGGGTTTGAAAACGCCAGAGTAGTATGGATGCTAGGCAGAAACATAGCAAAAGTTATGTGTTTTAAAACAAAAAGGTATTAGTGTGGATGTAGCATCAGTGCTGCTTCAGTCATCTAACTGTACTGGTGTTACATTTCCTACATGTTTGTTAGCTTGTGGGTGTGTGTTCACTGACAGCAACATCAGTGAGTCAGAGTGTATTCTTCTGACAGGAGCCCAGGCAACTCTTCCTCCTTTTAAGAGTGTGTCTAATCTGATGGTATTTCTAAAGTAAAATAGCATTTTAAACAAAATAATTTCCAAACACTTAAATCAGTAATCAATGGATGTGTTTAATTGAAAGAGCAATTCTAACCTTGGAACCTGCTGTCTTTCATTTATCAGTTTGTGATGTTCATTGCTTTCAGGCTGTTATAAAAAACTTTAATCCATCACCATGTGCATTCAGTAAACGGCCTTCACTATAGCGTGCTTCTGAAGGATGATATCACTTGCTAAATAGTCGATGTGACATTTTCTTGCAACCTTTACAAGGCTGTTTCACAGCCAAAGGTGAATCACAATCAAATATGACTTTATTTCATTACAGAATAGATGTTCACATATGTAACAGTTAGAAACAAGACAAATAAATTGTAGTAAATTGTAAATTGATGCTGTAAATGTCAGTGCATTAACAAGGATATTGCTACCTAACAAAAATCTACCTATATTACATGAGGACCTAATAGCCCTGATTTATTGTAAGAAGTGTGTGTGTGTGTGTGTGTGTGTGTGTGTGTGTGTGTGTGTGTGTACACAGATGCTTAACAAATGTTTTGGCAGACTGCTGAACTTTGTGTCAGGGTTTCAGTAGGAATGGTTTTACAGAACACACACAACACAGTCAAGCTGACAGCACACTGGAGCTGAAGGCATTTGCAAAATGAAATAAATATTCTGCCGTGGATATTTAATCCTTGTAGTGGAGCTAGAAGAAGGACCAGGGTATCACAAAAAATCATTAGGAATCAATAGGAAGTATCTTCATGAATATGCTCAGTAAATTTCACAGAAATCTGGCCAATATCTTAGAAAGTACTTTCTCATGGACCAAAGTGTTGGTTATAGAAAAGGGGAGCAAGGTCATCCTCTGAGGACCATGGACATCCACTGTCTGGCCAAAAGTGTTGGATGGACAAACACAGGTGGACAGACAGAATGATGAACAGGTCCCAGGGCACAAACACAGGCTCTCCTTTTATACTACAAGGATTTTGGGTACAAATCTGATATTTCTGCATCACCAGAGGCCCCATGTACACATTTCAAGTATCTTGTATCCAAATAAAATCCAGATGAGATAAGTATATGCATGTCTGTTGTCCAGATCACAAATCTGATTACAATCCATCCTGGCTACATGCAAATAAGGGTTCCACAAAGTGCTTAGTGACCTACAAACAATAGGGAGAAGTAAAGATTGTGTATGCTCCCTCGGAAGCCATCAGACCTGTGGGAACGAGAGGGGTGTGTCTGTATTTTTTCTCTCTTCCTGTCAAATGCAAGGTCACAGTGAGAATTACTTTTTCAAAATTACTTTTTTGTACCTTATGCAGTTATTGCTCATTACTTACCTTTTGAAAGGCCGTGCTCCAACAGTCTACATACACTGGCTGTAACCACAGCTGTAGGTATTGTGCCTGGCTGTGGGTTGAACTATGATTGAAGCAGTGGCTGCGGTACAGGGCATGGCAATAGGGCTAGGACATTCAGGATTTAAACCCAGTGCTTCAGATATGACAAATGTGTTATACACCACAGGAGTTTAGGAATGATCATCAACAAATGGGCTACAACTTGGTACTGGTTCATGCAGTGCTGGCTACCAGATCGTAGTTGTTATCTGACAATATTGGACATCTCCAACCTTCCTGCCACCTCTTCCTGACAGGATGAGCAACCAGATCACTTGGGAATGATGGTGCACTTAAATGTCAGTTCACTGCTTCCCTGTCATCAGCATCAAACCCAGTATCCCACCAGCAGCATCAGTGAAGACATGACACCCTTCCTGACCACATACTGCACCTCTCAGGTGCTATATAAGCTATTTATGGTTCAATGTATGTAGCAAACATACCTGTTGGAAAGTCAGAGAGCTCAGTTAAAAGTAGGTACAGTATGTCTTCATGTATTTTTACTCCTAATCCTCACCAGAGCATTTTAATATTGACTATGTACCAACCAAATCCAATCCAATATTTGTTTTTGTTTATTTTTTCCTTCATATCACAGCACAGTGTTACCTGAAAGTCAGGCTTTCTTTGATGGTTTCCTATAATATTTCATACAGTATTCTGTAGTATTTAGTATAATATCTGTGCACTGTCAGAATAAATCTGTTGTGGCAGGAAGCTTTGCACGGGATTTAGACAGCCTCTCCTTAACTCCAGTGTAAACTAAACACTGAAGTTCAGTTGTAGTTTTTGAACTAACAGCAGCACCTGAGAGTTCACCTCCAAAATGCACTGAAAGAGGTGATGTTGTTGGCTGGACTGCAACAGTAGTGCCAGCCCTACACACATGAAAATCTGTCACTGACTGAGTCACTGACTGAGAGATGGAACTTATACCATTGGTCAGCTGAAGCCGACCTAACGCTGCTGAAGCTAAGTACCCCCAGAATGCATTTTGCACCAACCAACAGCAAGCAGCAATAGTGGAGATTAAGCTGTTGTAATTTTCGCTGTAGGACTGTTAATATGTAATTTTATTAAATTTTAATATTTTTTCAGGTGAGAATAGTGCTATGATTACCCACCAAAGAAGATTGTCGTGTGACATTTACTTGAGAAGAGAGGATCTGTGAGCCGTGGCCAGTGTGACTTCCTGTCAATTTCTACGTTACATGTGTTTACTGTCTTTTCAAAATAAAGCACTTCCATGTTCATGGTAAATAAAATAAAAGCAATATAACAAATACATTAAATGCAAATTTTACACACACGAAACAAACTGTTGGGGTCATTTACACTCAGCATTAATGATTAACTTGATAGTTGCTGCATTAAAGCCATTTTGGGGTTGTGGGTAATAATATAGAAAACATCTAAAAAATAGCCTTAATCTTAGCTCAACCCTTCTTACAACAGCACCATATAGTCTAAACCCAAAATCTGGTGAAATGTATTTTAACTATTTTTTTTAATGTTTTTCTTATGTGTACAGCACCTTGAGTTACAACTTCTCTATGAAAAGTGCTATTCAAAGAAATAAACTTACATTAAACAAACATCTTTAAAATGCTGCGATGTCCATGTTTGATGGTAACCAGGCAGGAGTTTTGACCTAGTTTTGTTTATAGTTGTTCTGTTTCTCTCTCAGTCTGGAGGTCTTGCTTTTATGTTGGAGTAATCTGTCCATGCTCCTAACGCAACACTCCGCTGTGTTTTTCACACTACAGCTCAACCCTGTGCCCTAGAAATTGCATTTATATAAAACCATTAAGTTTGCTATGAATATAATGAGGAAATCGCAGAATGCTAATACTTGAGACACATTAACATTAACCAAAACCACAATTTGTCACTAACCTTAATCAAAGTGCTTCTGTTGACTAAACCCATAGGCAGCACCAGGACATGCTTGGGAAGGCTACCAAATCAAGTGGTGGAACATAATGACTTTTTTTCTTTTTTTTTAGCAATAACTTGCACATTGCGGTTTTTTAAAAGTTAATCAGTGCTATGGCATTAGAAATAAATAATGAAAACATGTTTGGTGAAGCTTTAACAGTTTTAATTCTACTGTATCTTATGTTGTAGATGTATGTTGTAAATTGTCACATCACATCATAAGTTGTGACACAGAAGTATTTATACCATCATGCATTTCAAGAGTAAAAAATTCAAAAAATTCAGGTCATGACACACAGCAATAATGTAATTGTCTTCTATAATCTGACGTCTCCAGATTAACTGGCAGAAACGGACCAGTCTTATGTGTGTGGAAGTGTGTTTCATTATTTCTATTTGCTCTTGTTGATAAAATCCCCAGATTGGCATTGGAGTGACATTGAGGTCGAGACGGACGTTCTGACTGAAACATCTATTTTCAGTGCAAAGTCTAAGATTGCAAGTTTCCACCAAAATACAACTTGCTTTGCGCTTCTTCATTCGAATGAACCTCCCACCTGTGCACCATGCACTCTGTGCTGGGCACCAAAATACAACTCAGACAGGCAAGGTCAGGTAACTACCAAACTGTAGCTACCAGTAAAACAGGGCCCAATTATGTTTAGAAGTACATTGCTACATGAATGTGTAGACAGGTAGACATGGTTACAGATGAGTTCACCTTTGATTAAAAATAAATTCTTCTAAATTCACTTCAACTTCAGAAGTAAGCTGGTTAGTTGAGGTGATACACCTGTGATGATGAGTGTGGGGGAACCACAGACAGCACAGAGAGAGAGACAGACAGGGCTGTACCCACCTCTCACTAATAGCCTTCCGATTAATAAAAAGACAATAAAAAAGTCTCACCATGTAAATTTGGGTCGATCTGTCACTGAAATAATAATAATCAGCAAGCCAAATAATTTTTAAAAAGCTTCAACACAATATTTTCATGACCATTTTTGGGGAGCTTAATAGTGCCTATGCCCAAACCTAAACACACAACACTCAGGAGGCTAACCTCAGTAAAAAAAAATGTTGCCTGAAAATAATCCAGCCAGTATTTACATTTGGTACCACCTGGGAAAAACAAATTAGAAGCGTATATAATATATATAAAGGTAATTTCTAGGAGACAGGATTGTACAGTGCTGTGGTGGCCAGGCCCTGATATCTTACAGATCTTTCTCTCTTGCACTGAGTGTTACCTAAATCAATAGAAGGGCTTGATTACATCCAGTCTTTCATTTATTTCTTCCAGCAGAACATGGTTTAGATGTCTGCTTTTTATGATGAATTCTGCAGCCAGCTGATGGGAAAAGATGTTCAAAAGCACGGTTGTAAGAATGCCTGTAGACATGATCTTCAGTCTTACATCTCAAGTCACTTCAGGACAAACTGTTTGGAGTTTTTCAAAAATAGGACATAGGCTGTTTTCTGTATGTGAGACAGCAGAATATGTCGTTGTATAATGGGCCAGTAATCAAAAGGTATTTACTAGTGTCTGAATGAAAAACAATCCTTATCACAGTGGAAGGCCACAGTGACATGGCTGCCTTTGAAAAGGAAAGCAGATTTGAGATAATGCCAGTGGACTCACCTGTATTACAAGGACGCTTTATCACTGTTGCTTCAAATGCTGCTGTGGCTGTGTCGCACCATCCATCATCCCAGGCTGAACCAATATATACCAAGACAGTCAATTCCAACACTGTTAATGCAAATGATTTCATACTGTGACTGGACTGGTGTTAACTGTAGGCAACAGATACATAATAATATGGAAACTAATTGTACCTGATTGCACTTAGGCCTGGGTCATATGGGTAATCACAATATTAATAATCAAACTGTTGCTGTTCATGCACTGAGATGTGTCCCATTGTTATGCTTTAAAATGGTACCCTTAGTTACAACCTAATGGCTTTTTGAAAGGTGACTTATCAGACAGTGGCACTAACAAAACAATTCCAATTCTTGAAAAAGGCAAATAGCTGACATTATTGTCTTTTTATAAGCAGTATACAAACATTTAATAAATGGTTTATAACAAGGTTCAAGGGTTCAAAGTTCAGTTTTATTGTCATTATACAATACAGGACTGCATAATGTAATGCAGTTGTAGCCCCCTCCATGCGACATACACAGAAAATGTATTAACAGATATTTAAATATTTTAAATGAGAAAAGAATAAAACAATAACATTGTCAATAAAACAGAACAAAGTACCTAAAAGTAGTACCACAAGAAGAACTATATTATATTTGCAAGAAATATACTGTTACATATATAGGCCTACATACACATATGTATATATGTATATGTATATTTATACACTCATATACACAAAGTTTTGTTTTGTTTTTTTACAATATGTGCAAAATCAATGTAATATGCAAGTTAAAGTGCAAAAAGCTTGAGATAGTAGTGGGAGTGCATGTACTGCAAAGGTAATTGTATGGTAATGTGCATAAGAAGACCAATAATTTTTTTAATTACACAGATGCGGTTCAATTTAGAACAATGTGCAATCTAGACATACATATAACATGTAGAGCTGAGGTTTGTGAGAGGAGTCATTTATCTATGGTATTACAACTGTGCTTTACTATATTGTCATTCATTATCTGTTTATACAGCAGCCTCCACTTGTGGGTGCCCAGAGGAGGAGTTATTGTTGACAAGTACATTAATAAACACTTTTATCTGCTAAGAACTACATTATAGTGTGTTATTAACCATTTATTAAATCTTATACTGATTACAAATCTACATAGGGAAACTTAAAGTAAAATTTTACCATTTATTAGCTTTAAAAAAGTGAATTTAGTGTTAAGTTAAAGGTCAGTGGAGCAGTGTATGGCAAACAACCTTAAACATCGCTAAGACAAAAGAAAAGATAATTGACTTCCAGGGGGGTAAGGAGGACCTCCAACCATTGGTCATCAATGACCAGATAGTGGAGAGGGTTGACATTTTTAAATTCGTTGGCACCACCATACTGAAGTGGGAGGTTAACATCAGCCACATAATTAATAAGGCCCAACAGAGGCTTCACTTTCTGCACCAGCTCAAAAACGTTTGGTGTGACTGGGGAGGCGATGCTGCACTTTTACAGTGCTACTGTGGAGAGTGTCCTCGCCTTCTCAGTCACAGTGTGGTATGGCAACACATCTGCCCTTGAGAGGGGATAGCTGAAAAGAGTGTTGGAATGTCTATGACATTCTCTCTGTCTCCTCTAGGGTCACTGGCTGGACTGTTAACCATCAGGGGCTGATCCCAGATTCTTCTCCATCAAAAAACTTTTAAAATGTTCTTCTAAATAGACTGTTTACATACATTTTTTTTCTTACATGTGAGGGCTACACATTGCTCAAAAAAGTGAAAATTGGAAGGAGGAAGGAAGGAAGGGTTTGAATTTGATTTACCATATATTCTGCACATGAATATTCCAGCCACTCAAATGTCTCAAACCAAAATGAGCATCAGATCAGACACCTACTACCATTATTACTAGGCCTACATGATGGAAAATCCTATAACCCATAATACAATGGCAATTTGACAAATGAGAGTTGAGTAAACCTTCATACTTGATATAAACCACGAATATGATTACACAATATCCTGTATATTACACCTGACACTGACCTACAGTGATGTGTGTGTGACACATCTAAATCATTTAGATTCAGTGTTTATTTCCTAGTTTAATCTGACATCTCTCGTGAGTGAGCCAACTTTTTAAACTGACTAACATTATCTGCTGAGCTAGTAGCCTAAAGTTTTGTTTTTTGGCTGCTGTGGTAACTTAGCTGTCAATGTATGACATGAAAAAAAGTTGGATTTGTCATAAAACTTGCCTCAGGTGTTATTACTGTTTGTAGGACTACCAGACTGATAAAATAAATAACTTTTTTCTAATACAAGACTAGGCTAGTTTCGTGTTGCTAGACAAGGGGAGGCACAACTAAGCTATCATTGATAACGGTTGAGCTGACTACAGTGCAATGCAAAGTCTGTTAGCTATAACTTATGCTCTGCTCATATCATGTTCACCTAATGTGGAACTTATACAGACATTTACACACCTTGTTTTCTTGGCTCAGCATGAGAGGATGTTTCTATTTTTTTCTCACACTGACTGACTGTGTGAACTAACGTTTGGCATAGTAATCCCATCAATTGAAGAACTGATAGAGACCTGTCAGCCAATAAGACATGAGTATTTCTCACATATTCTCCTATAAACCCTCTCTGATTGGTCTTCCTCCAGTCTGTTCATTGAAGATACAAAATTACAACACTGCTATCTTAGTGACAAACTGCTCAAAATGGAGAATTATTCGGGGCTAAAGATAAAATCTTCAGGGTCCCGAATGCCCAGACCAGGCAACGCCTATGGTCTCCTCCATATCTGCCACACGTATCAGACGCAAGGGCAAAAGGTGATCTCCGACCCCTCTCACCCCGCTAGCTCCCGCTTCAAACCCTTCCCCCACTCCAGAGTCTTAAATGTAGGACATCTTGCCTCAGGAACAGCACATATAATGAGGCTGTTCAATACTTGAACTCTGACACACAAGCACTTGTAGTAGCAGAGCAAGCATTCGCAAACTGACCAGGTTTGCCGCAACCTGGTCAGTCCTCTCTATCCACTCTTCGGTGCACTGCACCCCAGAAAACAGCGTCCGTCTTTGGCAGGGAGAGCCAGGTAGGTTATGCTGTTGATGGTGATAATGTGATTTTGGGCAAAAAACTTGACCTCACAATGCCTTTGTCGCTTTCGATGCATGGTGGGTAAGGATCCCTCTCACAGCACTGACTTTGTCAGCTCTTTAATTTCTCTCATTAAATTCAATGTGCCTCCTTTTTTTAATCCTCCTCCTCTATCCTGTCCATCTCTTTCCATCACTCATCCACACTTAGCCCACCCAGTAAATCAAAATTCACAACAAAATCTGGAATTTTGAAACAATTTGTATAGGTGACTAGTTGGCACAGTAATACTGTTGTAATGCGGTCACAGGTGTTTACAGAGTATTTTACAACAGCTTTAAACGTGGCTCAGCCAACTATCCGTTTAATAAAAAAATATTGAATTGAATTGAATTTAATAATACTATGAGACAGCATTTACCCTGCTCAAATTATAAAGCATGTGTACTTTCACATGAAAGGTTTTTTTTAACACAGAAGTCTGAAAGCCTTAGATTATACAACAGAAATGATATCCATAAATGCCTCTTGGTAAGACACTGCCAATGTACATACAATAATGGATAATACATTTCCATTGAGTTTACTGTCTCTCTATAAATAATCACAGCCACAGCTGTGTTACTGTTTAGTGTACTATCATTATGATTAAACTGCCGACTACATTTGCAAATCAGTCATTAAAGGAACACTCTGATATTTTGGAAAATGCACTTACTCTGAGTCAGAATCGAAGATCAATATCAGTTTAATCACAGTGTGTGCAGTACAGAGATACAATCCAACTGGGTTTTTCCAAACTGTTGGACTCTTCCGTTGATATCGTTTCAACAACTTGCTTTTATCTTCACCTGCAGTATATGTGATAGGTGAACAGAAGACTAATCCATCCTCCCACACACTACTGGCTGGACTCAGGCAGAGTTGCTTCTATCTTAATATCCTGTGAGTGCTGGACTTCAAGGTGATTTAGTTACTGATTTCTTGTCACAGAATCATTTATGGTGCAGCTTCTGGTCTTCCAGGATTCACTCTGCAGCACTGCAACAAATTGCAGGGAATTTGCATTTCAGCCAAAGCATAACTGGATTATAACAAACTTTCCACGGTCAGTGTGTGGCCAGTGTTTGTCTTGGTTTTTTCTGAATATGGCCAATAGTTAAATAAATCTGCTCAATACTCACTGACTGAAAGAGGAGTCTGTAAGGATTTCAAATGTGAATCCAGGGCGCTTCTTTTTGTAGTCATGAATTTTAATCTGTGAACAAGGTTATATGTCATTGCTTTGAGGTCATCAGTCAACAAGGTCAGGTTTACTAATGAGATGACTGCTAAGTAGATTCCTTTTTGGTAAAAAAAATGATTAAATAACTGTTCTTATTCACTCAAAAATACACTCAAAATATGTTTTGAAGAGACATAATGTTGCTCTGTGAGGCTGTAATGCTAAAGAAATCCAAATTGTGAGTTGGATCATATTTCTTTTTTGGCAATGTAAACATTGTATGTTGTTATGCTAAAATTGTCACAATGATGGTGCTTACATGTTGATTTCCAGCAGGCAAGCAGGTTGCCCATGTTCACTATTCTAGTTTAGCATGTTAGCATGCTAATATTATGGAATTAACACAAAATACAGTTGAAGCAGAAGGGGGCAAATTAGTTTTGTTGGTATTTAGTCATAAATCAAAGTACTGGACAAACATGGACAGAATCTCAAGGCACAGCCGGGGGAAGGAGAGTGTCTGGTTTGGGGACCTCAGGATTGCTACTCTGCTTTTTGCAGATGATGTGGTTATGTTGGCTTCAACACACCGTGACCTCCAGCAGGCACTGGGATGGTTTGCAGCCAAATGTGAAGCAGTCGGGATGAGAGTCAGCACCTCCAACTCTGAGGCCATGGTGCCCTGCCAGAAAAAGGTGGACTACACCGTCCAGGGTGGGAGTGAGTTGCTGCCTCAAGTGAAGGAGTTCAAGAATTTTGGGTTCATGCTCACGTGTGAGGGTAAGACGGAGTGTGAGGTTAACAGACAGATGGGTGCAGAATCAGTGGTAATGCGGGCGTTGTACCAGGCTATTGTGGTGAAGAAAGAGCTGAGCCAGAAGGCGAAGGTCTCAATTTACCAGTTGGTCTACGTTCCAACCCTCACCTATGGTCACGAGCTTTGGGCAGTGACTGAAAGAATGAGACTGTGGATACAAGCGGCTGAAATTAGTTTCCTGAGTGTCTGGGCTTAGCCTTAGAGATAGAGTGAGGAGCTCAGAGATCTGGAGAGAGCACAGAGTAGAGATGCTGCTCCATCGAAAGGAGCTAGCTGAGGTAGTTTGGGCATCTGGTTAGGGTGCCTATTGGACGCCTCCCTCTGGAGGTATTCTGGGCATGTCCAACTGGTAGAGGGCAGACCCAGAACACACTTGAGCACGTTGCCAGAGTACAGGATGTCTGGGTTACCTTGGTCAGTCTGACCCGGTCCTGGATAAGCGGCAGAAAATGGATGGATGGAAATGCACATATACATTCTGATATTTAATATAGATGATTGAGATATTGCTGCTGATGATCGTTTACAGGTCCATGTGATGATTTAATAACATGGACACAATAAATAGCCATAGCCATGTGGCTGTGACAATGCTGTGGCACTGTTGGAGAACCTCCCCGTTGCAACAAAATCAATGAAACTGCACTACTTCTTTGCTGTTTGTTTCATTGACAGATCTAATTGTGGAAGTGGAAATGAGGCTTGTGCATGTGCACCTGGTTCCACAATGATTGAGATTTATAAAACAGATCAACTAGCAACCAAGCCTTGCAGAGTTTTGTTTACATTCAGCAGCACAGAATGACATATTTTTGTACAATTTTAGAGAAGAAGGACATTTTATGTTTTCCTAAGGGGAACAAAGAAAAGGAGGAGAAAAGAAAGCATTATTTATTTTTTCTTGGTATGTCTGCTCACCAGCTGACGATATGCGCTATCATGGTCACCCCTACATTAGTCACCAAAGCACTCAGCACCAGTCTGCTGAATGACACTCATCATCCTTTTACAACACTGTCTCCTAAATATACATCCATACACAACAAACTTGCATTTACATTTTGTAGATAACCTAATGCTGCCTGGATTGCATTTCACACATTCAACATATCAAGGAAAGGTTTTTTGGTGATGGACATTTTTTTCATTGCTTTATCACCCTGTATTCTGTGCACCTAGGTGTTCATGTTCATAGTGTCCACATGCCTTCAATTATGGAATTTATCGCTACTTATAGTATTAGAAGTGTAGGAGTACCCTTTAATAGCAGCTCTGAAGTGATCACATGGTAACATGTAAACTCAATCAGACACAATGATACTCTAGAATCTGCCCCACCGCTCATCATTTGGGGAAAAAAAGTCCTAGATTTTTTTAGTTATATGTTATTCTGTTATGACTTACAAAAAAGCAGCAGCTGCAAACAGTAAACTACCTAATTCAGAATCTTTCTCTATGACTAATGGTATATGGTGCAGTCCCTCTTTCTACTGCAGCCATCTAAGACTCTAAAAGATTACTCTTGACTAATTTAAGAGACCTCTGGTGTTCTTTTAAATGTTTTAAAGTTTTAAAGTATTTTTCACTCAAAATATATTTTATAATAGGCTTTTATTCCCAAGTTTGTGAATTTGTGAGTAGGAATAAAAGTGAAAGACTTATGCCTAACATTTCACTTTTAGCAGAATGATAAATACGGGCCCAGCTTCATAAGAGTTTTTAGGCAGGCAGAACCCCAACACATTCCACAGGTTTCAGTCATTTCAGCAGGTGAGATTCACTACATTCTGCTCATTCAGCTCTACCAAAACTGTTGATGCACTGATATAATCAGTCATTAAAGTCCAACTGAAATTACATTTTCAGTTGGACTTTTGCAATCAAAAATAATGCTTTTTAAATGTACTGTTAACAGTTTTTCATCAATATAAGGAAGAAGGTTTTTGGAGAAATATCAGAAATGTTCCTTTTCATCTCAGCCAGCTACAGGGCCCTATTCCTGTCTGTGTTTGATTGACAGCAGCAGGCAGGCTGTTACTCCGTACATAACGAAAGACAAAGTTAGGTCATGAGCAGACAGTGTGTTGTTAGCAGTGGTACTGAAGAGCAATGACCAAACCATCTAACATCTAACAGGTCAGAAGTGACATTTGCAGGTATGTTTACATGCTGTTTAACGTGCTGCAGCCGAGCAGCTAATTAGCTATCTAGCCTGTAACTGTTGTTGGTGGTGCATTTTTCCCAGTGAATGTTTGTTTGGTGGCTCGTTCAACAAGCTAATGAAACATGTTCATGTTTGTAAGTTAGATAAGAAGGACACTTTAGCAGGAAAGCTAATGTGGGTTGTTCAGAGTCTGTGGCTCTTGTGTTATATAGCAGGATGCTATCAGGCTCAGTGTGACCGTCTGCTCTGCCTATGATGGAACGCCACATTATTGCTTAATGCAACGATTTGATTGGCTGTATAAAAAACAGGTCTCCATCTACATAGATGGATAACTAACAGTATTCTGCCAAATAATGCAAAACTAGGGGGTGTCATCATGAAACCAAGAAATATAAAATAAAGTTTCTCCCTTTTGATTTCTAATTCTCAAAGGAGAACACAGGACAAGTGATTTACAGAGCAAATGTGTATGCTGTAGTAGACAACAAATGTGAAATTTAATTTCAGTTGGACTTCAGATTCCATTGACTCTTTCAAGCTGAGTCCCAGTTCAAACATCATCCTGCTAAGTGGAATATCAGCTGATGCCTTGTTTCTTGTCTTTTCTCTGGTAAAGAGTTAACCTTAACCCAGACATTTGCCATTATTTCTGTATTACAGCAGTCTCAGCTGTGTGCTGATAAAAAGCATGACTATGCTGACCTTTTACATGGTATCATGACTTTTTTAGTGCCTCAGTTCTTTCTTTAGAGATTGTGCAGTGTAGGACCCTTCCTCTGGAGTTATTGTATCTCTGCTAACCTTGGACTGCATCCAGCTGGAATATTCTCTGCAGCAACCTCTCATCTACTCTGCTGTTGAAGTACAGGGCAAGGAAAAGGCCTGCTTGCTGTTCTTAAGAAGCCCTGAACAAAGTGGCACTGACATCACCAGAGAAACTCAAACCACACTGGCTTGGGGGTTTAGTTCCAGAAGAAAACTGTAAGTTGAGGTGCTCATTCTAATATAGTTCCCAATATTTGTTCCAGTAAAAAGCAGCACCATGGGGTGCTGCCCAGAAACAAACAGGTTACTATAGTCAGTTCACTCAACAGTGAAATTAGTAAACACCAGAGGTGCCTCTCATGCAAAGTGTGAATAAAATTACCCCGAGGCTGACTTGGCTCCAGTTATTCACCAGCCTTCCACACTGTGCCTGTCTTAGAGGAAAATTAACCACTGCATAAATATGCTCTTTAAGCAGCTTTGGCAAATATAGTATAGTGATTATAATACTACACAAAGGCTCACAATTAAGGGGTGTGAAAAATGAAGTTGCAAATGAGTTTGCAAGGTTCTGACTCTTGTTTTACAAGAAGCAATTTTGCTATTTAAAGTTCAATGGACCAGCCATCCACAAAGTATACTTGTGGAAGCACTTTATTTTCCTTCAAACTTAAGATATACATATATTTACTTTCTATGTGAATTCTCATTAAAAGCCATTCAAATAATGGCACAATCTCATATTTGAGTGGGAGGGAATTACATGTACTGTAATGGCTCAAATGCATTATAGAGTCATGTCATACTCTGCAGTCTCACTTTCCTTTTTTAACAAAAATGCAGTTGTCTCATATTAGCGCTATGAAGTAGTTATTTTGTTTGCATCTTGTACACATGCATGGAGATGCAGATGTACACGCACTAAATGTAAACATAACTTTGATTGTTTTCAAGAAAACTCCACTGGGTGCCTTAAATTTCATTTGTCTGCTTGGCTGCATTGGTGCTTTTTAAAGATTTTTGTTAAGCCATTGTCAGTGCAACTTAACACTTCCTCTTTTATGTTTTAAGTCTACCAGGAAAGGAAGGGATTATGTCCTTAGAATTGCTGGAAGACTTTTAATGTGAAATATGAGTGCAGGAAGTGTGGAGTTTAATTTACAGTAGCTTAACAGTGACCAAAAAGGCAGCAAAGTAGATGCAATTTAAATTAATTAGTGAGCGTATAAACCGTATTTCTGAGAGCAGCAGAGTGGTGAGTATGACATGAGGCTGTTGTACTGATGGAATTAGGTCTGTGGAAATGTACATTATGCTGATTTTCTTAAACAGGTACACATGGAGTAGTGCACAACTTTTTAGTTTGCATTAACAGCAAATTAAAATTTAAGACTTCTTACTACAATATAATAAAAAAAAACAGGGCAAATTAGACATAAAGGCCTGTCTCTAATATAAACCTGTTTCAAATAAAGGACTGGATCCCTCTGCAGTAGAGATATTGATATCCAATTGACTCCATTGTGTTCTTTTGTTGTTAGTGAAGCTAAAACATAGAAGCCCACTGTTTGAGAAGTTTCGGTATTACTGTGAATAGCTACTTTTGGTGGATGCTGGAGGAGGTTAAGAGTTTGTTACACTTCCCTCATTGCTCAGTGCTGCAGTTCATCTCCCACTCTTCATCTGCCAGCCTGGAATTAATTGATGTGAAGGACCCTTAACCCTCTCTGACTCCACTAACCAACATCTATGCATCACAATCCATCACTACGCACAGCAAACCCTGCCTTCTGTTGAATTGCAAATGCCATGTAAGTGAATTTTAATTATCCAATCAGCTTGAGCTGGTGTGAGAAGATGGATGTCCCCGATGACAAGAGTCCTCAGACACAGAGGAACATCAAGTGAACTGAAAGAGACAGACTAACTTTACGTAACACAAACTGATGGGCTTCTAGGCGTGTTGGAGATGGGTTAAGAAAGGACAGTTTGACAACTTAACAAACAAGCTTCTGTTTGTGACAAACGTGCAGTGACAAGTGCGTTGCCAAATGGTCGACAGTATCCTAAACACAGCAAACAGAAGAGCTATGATAAGACTATAAGTGTTTTATTGTTTGGCTATGTTTCGAATCCAATTTCACAGTATTTATATTTCTGTCTCAGAGAGAGAAGTGTAATTTGCCTCTGTTCCTAATCCTATCCTGTTTAGAATGAAAATGTTTGTGTAGTGAAATTCATTCTAGATACAAATCTATTAGATTCTTTCATCAAACTGACAGTGGCCAGTCATTATGACAGAACTTCTGCTGTGGATTTGGTTACAGACGGGACACTGATCGTACCAACACTATGCAGCTACAGCAGATAATCATAGCAAGGCATGTATGATGTAACACACCGCTGACACACATAATCAACCAGACACACGATGAACCAAGAAAACTGAATACCTTTAAAAAACAGTGGGTAAATTGTATACAAATTTAGTTCAAAGTTCAGTTTTTGAGATTCCTCTGGGAGGATAATGCATGTAACAGTAACTAACACTAACCCTATACTTGTTTTATTAGATAAAACAGCTAAAATCCAAAATTTTATATCATCTGTTCCCGTTCTTGTGTGTGGAATATGGTTGAAGGAAGCACACAAGATGATGGCTTATAAAGTATTTGTTGTCCAAAATTTAAAAAACGATGTTCGTCCGGTATATATCATGGCAATCTGCCCATCAGATTTACATATTTATTGTGGAAAAGTGCAAATTTTGGACTGATGGTGGCGCTAAAAGAAAAGAAGGTCTCCAGCTGTCTGTTCCTGCAGTTACTTGAACCTGCTCCGAAAGCAGACAGGTTCAGCTGACAGACAGGACAAACAGTTTCAGCGAAGCACGGTTACACCGCGATTTAATGTTTTAAAACTAGATTTTACCAGCTGATAACCACAGGAACAGACAGCTTGAGAGTTGAAGAGCTGCAGGGTGAGATGTGAGGAAGGTTTTGTGGCTGCCAGCAGCTTTTCATCCCGCAGACAGTTGGAGAGATTTCCTCCTGTAGGCCAGCACTGCAGTTAGCTCCTGAAGGTAAAACTGTCTCGATCAGCATATATTTGCTGGGGGAGGTGGGTGTTATCATTCTACCATTTATATAAATTTCATGCCGTAAAGAACTCCCAAACGGTCAACTCTACATCAGCATTGGCCCCGCTTTTTGAGGGCTAAACAGCTGATGACAGGTTGAGCCATTTTCAACCCAAGAAATGTAGACTTTTATAAATTCGGTGTCAATGTCAATATTAACACCAGCATTGATGTGTTTCATCACAGTACATATAATTCAATTTACAGCTAAAAAGCTAAAAAACCCATTTTAGTGTGAAATACCTCTTTAAACACTGAAAGAATATTGAGTTTATATACTCACATACTGTACTCTGTAACTATCACATCCATTTGACTTCCTCCCATCTAAATCATGGAACACTTTGCCAAATTTAGAACTTTTCTGACATCTAACCTTGTGTCAGACCGCTTAATAAATTTAAATGTCTTCTTTTTTCACAAATGGATCTTTACAGGTAGTCTTATAAAACAACTGGGGATGTCAATAATGCTAATGATCAAATCTCACAAATGCGTGCCAAACAGATGGTGTTCATCAATTTTAAACAAGCAATTTCTGGCATGTTTGTGCAGTTAAGACAGTTTGTGAATCTGGAGTTGGAGATGCCAAAATACTGACTACACTGTTTGATTGACAAGTAATTTTTGGGATGTAAAAATGGCATCACGATAACAATCTATCACATAAGAAATAAAACCAGAATACTGAGGAGTACTACTTAAAAACATCAGCCAACAAGGTACCGTAAATGTCTTCAGCTATTTCAGGTTAAATAAACTGTTCACCTTGAAAAACAATTTCGGAGAACTTCACAATTTAATTTTGATTCAGCCATCCTTGCCATCCATGCAATTGCTCTGTGTTCCATCAGAGTGTTGTATGAGATAAAGAGTGAAAGCAGTAGAGTTAAAGTCTGCATAGTATAACAGAGTAAAGCTATTGCAGACCACAGCGGTGCTTAAGGAGGTGCAGGGAAACAATGAAGTGATTGAGTTGCAGGGCTCCCTGAGCTAGCTCCCAGCCTGATTTGCTGCAATAAAAGGCAAATGATTATTTAGAGAGAATAAAGCTTCTATTAAACACAATTGACTCTGGGCAAGACTTTATGAGCATGGCACAGAGGTCTAGTATTCCTCTAACAAATGTTTAACTCTGCTACCTTCCTGATAAGTAGAGCCAATGACTGCTGAAAACCAATGCCTTCTCTCCTGCAGCCTGCACAAGCTGAGGCAGTGGAGGGGCAATGGAAAAACTAGGTACATATATTTTATTTAAGGGTATCATATAGAATATACTCTTGTGCCCAGCATTAGAGTCTAGTTTCTCAATTCAGTTCAGTTCAATTCAATTCAATTCAATTCAATTCAATTCAATAGGCTTCATTGGTGTGACATTTGGCGATTATGAATGACAATGTTAAGGAATGAAATTAACAAAGAAAATGTGAATATCAATGTTAGTTAATAGAATAAAATAGATAATGTAATAAATAAATTAAGTAATCAAGTTAGTATTGGTACAATTTCAATGTGACTTTAGCAATGCAAGACAAACAAAAACAATGCAAGTGTTAATCTACTGATACAATACAAGATGACTAAATCTACTGTAGATTTAGTCAGCTAAAACTAGACTAAAACTAAAACAATTCAGACGACTAAAATATGACTAAAACTAAATGGAATTTTAGTCAAATGACAATTGAGTTTTAATTTTTCAATGCACTCTGAACACGAGGTACATATATTGTGTGTTAGCAAGTGATGTAACATTACTTTCTTTTGGCTAGAAATGTATTTTAATCAGCACTAATCTGCTGTTAGCGTTAGCTATGCTGACATTAGCCGTTAGCCTGCTATCTAGTGAGTGAAAAACATATTATTTATTTTAACAAAAATGGTAACATTGATAATGAAAATATAATTCTTGGGTTTATTTTACTATTATTTTATTTATTTATTTGTTGTATTTTATTGTTATAAATTAATTGTAATCTTAATTGGTAAAACATCCCACTCATAAGGGGTAAATTAACGTTAGCTATGCAGTCGACTTAACCTAGGTTGTAGCTGTTGGTTAGCCATCAACATAAATAAATACAAATAAGAAAAACTGTACAATCAGTCACACATAACAAAAGAAGAGTCACAAAACTAAACTACAAAACAAACAAAAAACAAAACTGCAAAAAAGACTATATATTAGCTAAGAAATATATTTTCATTATCAGAGTGATTTTGTGACAAGTTATTTTGGGGACACTACACTGTGTAAGAGTGAAGTTGAATATTTGAATTCCCCAAAATTATGCAAAAGCACATTTTTCCAAACTAAGTCTTATTGTATAACCAACAGGAGACCACTGATGTGTGAAGTGATTTTGGGGACACTACACTGTATAAGAGTGAAGTTATCGAATATTTTTGCTGTGTCTCTTTTCAGTGCTGCACTTTGTAGACAGTCCCTGCACACTCATCTCACAGCTGGCTGATCATAGAGAACAATGTTGTTACTCCAGCTCCAAGGAGGAACTCGTTTGGGTGAAAATAAGGTTGTAGTTCATTGTCTGCCTTACTACAGTAGGAAAGAGGTGTTTAACAATGTTTTGCTTATGAGTTATTCATCCAGGAAGTTCAAATCTGTGAATATATTTTCAACTTTATGATGCACAATTACGTGATGAGCGTGTTTGTAGCAGCGGCACTGTTATTTAAATTTATGATATAGAATTGAATGCTGTTTATTGAATATTGCAATTATAGTGCAATGCTTATTCTTAATCAGTCCTTCAGTTGACAGTTGAACCATTGGTACAATTGGTTCTCAAATCTTTTCATGTCAAGGACCCCCAAATTGATATGTAACAAGCCGTGGACCCCCCATTTGATAAGATTTTGGATCCCAGGGACCCCTATCTGAGAAGATAGTTGTTAGAAATTATTTAGTAGAGAATTCCATAACTGTCTATACTGTAGGTGGAGAGATAACCGTGGACAGAGTGAAACCTCTGATCAGAACAGGCATTCTTATACATTGTGCTAACTTCTAGTGAACAGAATATTAGTGAAATTGAACTACTCCCTATTTTTATGGGGACCCCCTGGAACTCGCTCAAGGACCCCTGGGGTCCCCAGACCCCCTTTGAGAACCAATAACTTAGACCAATCTAAATCACCCTTGAAGCCAGTCAGCTCATTTTTGTTTGTTTAATATTCCAGAAGGAAGTCCAACATTTGACTTGTGGGTCCAACAATTTCCATCTTTGTTTATTTATTTAATGAATAAAATACTTAAGGAACAGCAACTATGACTCTAAATGATGCTGTTTTGTTTCACAGAGAGCTGAATGAGACCTACACACTGTTGGGGAGAAATTCAAACCTGATCATCTGTGCATAGGTAAGGTGTTACAAAGTATGACCCAAGCTATCCAAGCATATTGGAGCAGTGAGCTAAACTTGATTTTGTTGGCAGATGAAAGTTCTCAGAGAGAAAATAAGAATGTGCCATTACAGTAGTCTTCCCTCATGAATACTTCTATGTCTAACACAGTAATAATTGTACAATGTGCAGTTTATTAAAAAGACCCAATTTAAGCCCACTCTCTCAATATATTATAATTATGCTTCTCACTTTAAGTAGTGGATTTTCCCTTTCACTTTCGTTTTAGACCCTTCCCTTTGTTTGCCATGATATACGATATAAGATTATTGCTGATTGGAGTAGAGTCATTTCATTTAAATTTATCATGCTTTCTCTTCTATAGAAAAATCTACAGGAAAAATACAGTGTGCACAACTCAAGAGTCCAAGCACAGCTAAAGGTTCCACTGTTGGCCAAGTACCTGAACCTGATCAGATGAGGATGGGACAAGTTTCCAGCTTTTCAGTATTGTGTCAGAGTTGTACCTGTATTTTTGGAGGACATAATTGGACATTTACACAAACTGATTGATTTCACTACATGCAATCTCTTGTAGACAAGATATTACATAATTAAACCAAAGTCGGTTTAATGACAAAGTTCCATATTAGTAATGCCAGCCAAGCAATAAGCTGAAGACTTATAAGACCCCAATCATCAGTATCTAAGTAAGTTTTATTAGAAAGACATTTCTTTGATAGAAAAATGTTTCCACTCAGTTTGGCTTCTATGCATGCACCACCCAGTGGTTTCTGCCACAAGGTCTCTGGGTACCATGTATCCTCATAGTTTATTTTAGAGAAGATTAAGATAACCAAAATACATTATCTATTTACTGCTCCAGAATTAATTGCACCCATGGCAAGAAAAATATCAAGCAAGTATGCTTTATAATACCACTTTACCAATCATTTGAGCATAGACCATAGTCCATTACTTGATTACTTGAAAACTGTAGGTTATTGGTGCTTCACAATCCTAACACCCCATGACTTCACACAGGGATGTTTTCAGTATACAAGAGTTCATTTTTATCTGAAATGTCTGTTGCTCAACCTAATTCTTATGGTCAACTAATTTGTCATATGAAGATATTTGTCATTAGAAAACTGTTTGCATTTTTTCATTTGCAGCACATACATCACCACTTTTTCTTTTTTTGCTGTTTCCCATGTTGCAGTGTTCCCACTTCCCTTAAATGTCCCTAGTTTTGTTTCTTACCTTTTTTGCATTTTGTTTTATTAAAATTAAATGTTGCTGAATTTAATTTTTTATAAAATTGTGTTGACTGATATACTGAAAAGCTTGTGTAATATGATCAATTAATAAACATGTATAATAATACATATTTTATCAGTTGTTTTAATTAGACTATACTATGATTATATATGTTTAGAATCTAAACTTTAGATGTTGAAGTGCAAGTGATTATAATATGCAGCATTGTATTTATGTTTTTTGTTAACCTGAATGTTGCAACAAACAGAATTGACTGGCAGCAAACAATAGAAACTACAGGTGCCGCACTTTTTACCACACATTGCTACAACTATTTGCCAGAATGCTACCAGAACTTTACCACAAAACTAATTTGCCTGTGAAAATAGGAGTTTGTTGCAACAACACCAGAGGCTTGTCATAAATGGCCAATACGTTTGTAAATGGGGCTTTCTAACAACTGATTTACCCAAAAGAAGGTGGTTTTATGCTACCAATAAAGATGCTATTGGATGGTTTCAGACTGAGACACTGAAGATGTGCTTTTTTTAGACTGTTTTATTGTAAATAATATCAAAACGTATAGTCCTTAATGACTTAGTATAATGATGTTAATTCAGCCAGAAATAAAGCTTATTGCGGAATGTTAAAGGGAAACTTCAGTATTTTTCAACCTGGACCCTATTTTCCCATCCAAGTGACTAATGTGGACAACGATTTTTGAAATTGGTCCAGTATTGAGCAGCAGTCACGAAATGGGCTGCAATGTAGTCCTTTGGGGCAATAGTGTCCTGTCAATGTACGTCCACTAAAAGTGTTTGTTTTTGCCACTGACAGGTTCAGATTGTTATTATAAGTGTCTGACAACATTATGGAAAGGACCATACAGAGAACGAAATAAAACGTTTTTCTTTACCTTTCGCTTGATCCGGTCTGTTTGTTATTGTGTCTAACCAAGTGAGTTGTTGTTGAAATCAGCTAAATATTCAGCCATGACTTTGAAAATCTTTTAGATAACACTAAGCTACACTTTCTGTACTCCAACACAACAAACTCCTCCTGGTACGCCTCTCTCCAACTCTGTCATGGCTGAATATTTAGCTGATTTCAACAACAACTCTCGCGAGATCAGGAGTGTAATTTTTTTCTGCTTCAGATGTATCATTTGATTTGTTATAAATGTATTAGTGCACCTTCTCTGAACACAGCCAACTCTCAGTATGTCGAGGCGACGTGGCCTTCTATTCATTGAAGAAGATGTCAGGTTAGTTAGTTAGTTCATGGTACCAGTGTGATCAGTTGCTATGGGAGATTAACATTAGCTAATCTGTGCCAGCAGGTGATGAATAAATTGTCACAGTTGCTGTGGATGTTTTTGAACTAAAATTAAGTAAATTGTGGCAAACTACTTTGATTACTTCTTTGTGGACTAATGAGCTGATATCCTTTACAATTACTAACAACTGACTGATTGGCCAATCACAATAACCTGAGTCGATTCTGCAATCTCTTCAAGGAAGCAGATTGGATATCTGAAATGGTTTGATTCTGTTGGGATCCAGATCCGATTACTGCTGATTAAAATACATTTCTAGCCAAAAGAAAGACATGACTGTAATGTTACATAACTTGCTAACACACAATATATGTACCTTGTGTTGTGGGGTCGTTGTGCACTTCAGCCTCTTGTGGCCGAAATGAGTATTATAACAAACACTTAAAAAAAAAGATTATCCTGGCAACCGTTTTTCACCTGTTCTCATAAACACAGGAGAAAAAACAATTAGATCAGACTTACAAAATTCACCAGCATTTCTTTTCTCACTTGCCTCTCAGGGCTTCTGTAATAAAGTGACATTTTAAAAGAAAAAAAAAGAATTAAAATCACAGTGAAGGTTTCCCACTCTCCTGAAACAAAAGTGGAAAATGGAAAAGTTAATGAATTCCAAAGTTCAGATCTTGGAAAACATAGAACTAACGGAATTTTAGTTGGAGCCCCACTGGATCTTAAGTTGGCTGGGATTTATTCACCAAGACAAGATTGGTTGTGTCCCCATTTATGGGATTTATGGCCCCCTTTTCTGTAGCATGTTTACATCTGGTTATGGACATTTCAATGTTGGCCAAGAAGACATCACTCTGGTTAGAGAAGGCGGATGTAATGCTGCAGTGTCTGAAAAAAAGTCCCAGTCAACCAGCAATCACTCATAGCAGGAATAATAGTAAAAGTAGTAGTGGCAATGTGAGTACCACTAAGAGCAGTAGTATTAGTATCTGTCAAACCCTGCCTTTCCCAAATATTTTCCTTTTTTCTGTTTTTGAGTAAACTAATCAAAATCAAGTATTTTCTTCAGTTTTTGTGTGTATGTGTAGACCTACATAGTCACCTGACTTATCAGAGAGCAACTTTATTGTTAGTTACATTGACACCTGAAATTTTGTATTAATTAATTAAATTTAGATGAGCTTGTAAACATGTTGACTGCATAATTTGACTGGTTTCATATTGCTTATTGCTTATTTACTTTAAGGATCTATTACACTATAATGGAATAGCAAATACTACTATATAGGTAAGAATCCAAACCATCACTTTGAGGCTAATTAATACTTTGCATGCGACCATGTTGCTCAACAATGTATTTTAACAGAATGCATCACAACTAATTTTTCAGTTGCAAATCCATTATTGGTCTTTATACACTTACTTGTGTGTAATTGTGGTTTTGTAGGTTTGTGCTGAGTTCCACTGTATCACAAATGTGAACCTACGGAACACACTACAACTGGTGGCCTTGTACAGACAGAAGGCAGCACACACTGGCAGGATATCAGAGACGCTGAGTGACATCCTAAAGATGTATGATCTCCAGGTGAATTAAAGATTAAGTTGGTCCAAATCAAGTTCTGCCAAGGACAGCTGAGTCTACATTTGTCAACATTCACAACCACCATCACTATCTTCATTGTATACAAACTTGTCACTCAAAATAAGTTGGCTTCCTTTAAGTCACTTTCTGTCATGGTTGTGACACAAAGAAGGGCAATCCTTCACTGTCATTTACGTTGTCAATTAGAAACTCTTGATAAGTTAAATATCCTGTAATAGATGTTGTTTTGAGCTTTAAGTCATGGAAAATTCTTTTTGTGGGGCAGAAGCAGCAGTGAAGGGCCCATACTTGTTTATCATGTTAATTTTTGCTTGTCCTTCCAGCAAGCACACAATGTCAACATGAAACGCACTGCAGCCCTTCGTGCCTTCCCAATATACCTGCATGAGGAGGACCCACAGTTCTTCAAGACTTGGAATGTAAGTATTCAGTGCATTCACAGAACTGTTAGTATCAATGAGGTCATACTGCATGGTCCACGGTTGTTTTTTTTTTTACCATAGCAGCGACCTAGTAGTACCCTAGTAATTATGTAATAGACCCTAGCAGCCACATAACTATGCCTAGCAACCACTGAGTGAACCCTGTGTGTAGGTGTGAGTGTGTGGGTGCACGTGGATATATGTGCCTGTGGGTATATATGGATACATATATAGGGGCCCTTTACCTCATGTAATCCCTAACCTTAACCTCTCACAAAGCCCTGGCATAACCTTACCCAGAACTGGAGAGGGCTAGTAATTTGGTTGACCTTTTGACCTTACCTCTCATACACAACACACGCACACACACACACACACATGCTCACCCTGTAGCAATTTATTTTTTATATTTTCAGTTTCATTTGCGGTTTAATGGCCATGGCTGTAAGATAATTGCTGTTTTAAGAAATCAGGCCATAAGTTTTACATTAAGCACTTTAAGATTCTCAGTTCCTGGTTCTCTTGTTCCTGTGTTTGACATGTAGAGATACACATGTTCATACAATCACACTCATATATAGCCACACACATACTTGCACAGAGATATACACACAACCACCCACATTCACCCACAACCATACACAAAATCAGGTGATTGAGATGTTTTATGTTTACGGTTCCATTTGCAGCTAAAGCAGGGGTGACCAATCGTGCTGTGTCTGTGCAGGTTTTCCTTCCAACCAAACACTTCACCGGGTGATTTCACTGATTACCACACTTTCAGCCACAGAGGAGGAACTGATCAGTTTAAATCACTCAAGTCTTTGGTTGGAAGGAAATCCTGCATACACTTGGCACTCCATAGCACATGGTTAGACACCACTGAGCTAGAGCAGTGTTTTTTAAAAAAATATTGCTGTTACATGTTCAGACATGTTTGGATAAAAGAATTTTAAGACTTAAATTGTACAGCTAAAATTGTGTGTGTGTTTTTTTGATTGAGTATTCTGAACTTCAACCCTCGACCTAAACTTAATTATAACTCATTCGAAAGCCTCGTTCTTAGTCTTTCACACCCAACCTGGAAAACTTTACAGCCAATTCTATTTGTTATAGTGTACCGCCCTCCTGGCCCGTACTCTGAATTTTTATCTGAATTCTCAGAGTTTTTATCAAACTTAGTCCTTAGTACAGATAAAGTAATTGTAGTAGGTGACTTTAATATCCATGTGGACGTCGATATTGATAGTCTTAGCACTGCGTTTATCTCATTATTAGACTCAATTGGCTTCTCTCAGAGTGTAAATAAACCTACGCACTGTCTTAACCACACCCTCGACCTTGTTCTGACTTATGGCATTGAAATTGATCATCTAATAGTTTTTCCACAAAATCCTATTTTATCTGACCATTACTTAATAACTTTTGAATTCCTATTAATAGACTACACGCCATTAGACAAAAACATCTTTACTAGATGTCTTTCTGATAGTGCTGTAGCTAAATTTAAAGAAGCGATCCCACTAGTACTAAATTCAGTGCCATGTCTCAATACTACAAAGGAGTCTTATGCTAACTTTAGTTCCTCTGAAACTGATAATCTTGTTGACAGTACCGCAAGCTCCATGCGAACAACACTCGACTCTATCGCTCCTTTAAAAAGGAAGATAATAAAACATAAGAAGCTAGCTCCATGGTATAACTCGCAAACCCGTAAATTAAAGCAAACATCGCGAAATTTTGAAAGGATTTGGCGTTCCACCAAACTGGAAGAATCTCGTTTAGTCTGGCAAGATAGTCTTAAAACATATAGGAAGGCCCTCTGTAATGCCAGAGCTGCCTATTACTCATCATTAATAGAGGAGAATAAAAACAGCCCTCGGTTCCTTTTCAGCACTTTGGCCAGGCTGACAAAGAGTCATAACTCTATTGATCCATGTATTCCTATAGCTCTCAGTAGTAATGACTTTTTGAGCTTCTTTAATGACAAAATTCTAACTATTAGAGACAAAATTCATCACCTCCTGCCCTCAACAGGCACTGTTTCACCCTCCAATTCAGGACCCTTAGAAATAGCTGCTAAACCCGATATATATTTAGACTGTTTCTCTCCAATTGACCTTTGTGAATTAATTTCAATGATTTCGTCCTCTAAACCATCATCCTGTCTCTTGGACCCCGTCCCAACTAGGCTGCTTAAGGAAGTCTTACCCTTAGTGAGCACTTCTTTACTAGATATGATCAATCTGTCTCTAGTAACAGGCTATGTACCACAGTCCTTTAAAGTAGCTGTAATTAAACCTCTTCTTAAGAAGCCTACACTGGATTCAGCCGTTTTAGCCAACTACAGACCCATATCTAACCTTCCCTTTCTCTCTAAGATCCTCGAGAAAGCAGTTGCCAATCAGTTATGTGACTTCCTACATAACAATAGTTTACTTGAGGATTTTCAGTCAGGTTTTAGAGCGCACCATAGCACAGAGACAGCATTGGTGAAAGTTACGAATGACCTCCTAACTGCATCGGACAAAGGACTTCTTTCTGTACTTGTCTTGTTAGATCTTAGTGCTGCATTCGACACCATTGACCATCACATCCTGTTACAGAGACTGGAACATTTAATTGGTATTAAAGGAACTGCATTAAGCTGGTTTAAATCCTATTTTTCAGATCGACTTCAGTTTGTACATGTTAACAATGAATCCTCCATCCATGCAAAAGTTAGACACGGAGTTCCACAAGGTTCTGTGCTTGGACCAATACTGTTCACCTTATATATGATTCCTTTAGGTAATATTATTCGGAAACACTCCATAAATTTTCATTGTTACGCTGATGATACCCAATTATATTTATCAATGAAGCCAGATGAATTAAATCAGTTAACTAAACTTCAAGTGTGCCTTAAGGACATAAAGACCTGGATGACTGACAATTTTCTGCTACTGAACTCAGACAAAACTGAAGTTATTGTGTTTGGCCCTCAACACCTTAGAAACACATTATCTAATGACATAGCTACTCTGGATGGCATTACCTTGGCCTCCAGCTCCACCGTAAGGAATCTGGGAGTTATCTTTGACCAGGATATGTCCTTCAGCCATCATATAAAACAAATTTCAAGGACTGCCTTTTTTCACCTACGTAATATAGCAAAAATCAGGCACATCCTGCCTCAAAAAGATGCAGAAAAACTAGTCCATGCATTTGTTACTTCTAGGTTGGATTATTGTAATTCTTTATTGTCAGGCTGCCCTAACAAGTCTCTAAAGACTCTCCAGCTGGTCCAGAATGCAGCTGCACGTGTACTAACAAAAACTAGGAAAAGAGATCATATTCCTCCTATTTTAGCTTCGCTACATTGGCTTCCGGTAAAATCCAGAATAGAATTTAAAATACTTCTCCTTACTTATAAAGCTCTTAATGGTCAGGCGCCTCTATATCTTAAAGAGCTCATAGTACCTTATTACCCCACTAGAGCACTGCGCTCCCAAAATGCAGACTTACTTGTGGTTCCTAGAATAACTAAAAGTAGAATGGGAGGCAGAGCCTTCAGCTATCAGGCTCCTCTCCTGTGGAACCATCTTCCAGATTCAGTCCGGGGGGCAGACACCCTCTCTACGTTTAAGAGTAGGCTTAAAACTTTCCTTTTTGATAAAGCTTATAGTTAGGGCCGGCCAGGCTCGCCTTGGACCGGCCCCCAGTTATGCTGCTATAGGACTAGACTGCCGGGGGACTTCCCATGATGCACTGAGCTCCTCTCTCCTCTCTCCTCCTCCTCCTCCTCTCCATTTCAATGCTTCATGTACCATTAATGCATGTTACTAACTTGACTTCTTCCCCGGAGTCTCTGTGCTCTCTCATCTCACAGGAAGATCCAGCGCCTGAATGGTGGGCCACGGCTGTGGGGACTGTGACGTGGTCCCGTGGATGTCCTGCTTCTATTTCTATTTCTGCTACTGATATTATTGCTGCTATTATAAAGTCATAGCTCTACTTACATTACTGCTGTTATGGTTATTGTTTTTGTTGTTATTATACTTCTCTGTGTCTCTCCTCACCCCACCCCCCTCTCCCCTTCCCCCGTCCCCCTCCCTCCTTCTTTCTCTGTAAACCCAACCGGTCAAGGCAGATGGCCGCCCACCTAGAGCCCGGTTCTGCTTGAGGTTTCTTCCCGTTAAAGGGGAGTTTTTCCTTGCCGCTGTCGCCAAGTGCTTGCTCATGGGGGGAATTGTTGGGTCTCTGTAAATGAGTACGGTCTCGACCTGCTCGATGTGTAAAGTGCCCTGAGATAACTTTTGTTGTGATTTGGCGCTATATAAATAAAATTGAATTGAATTGAATTGAATTGAACTTAAATAAATAAAAAAAAACCATTAGCCCATGAGTTTTGCACAAGTATATTTTTGAGTTCATAGATTTTTATTCAATTAAGTACCATTATATCAAAAAAGTATGGAGAAATTAAAAACATTACATATGTTAAATGATATTTTTAAGTACAGTGCACTTAAAAAAACAAAAAAAAACAAAATGTAAACTTTTAAGTTTGAATAAATTGTAATTCTTTTTAAATTACTTACAGCATATGACTGGCAGATGAGGGTAGACCTGGGAAAGCAACTCAGATTTCACAAAGACATCGCGGAGACCACCCTTAAACCAGACATTGTGCTGGTCTCTGAAACATCTAAGCAGGTGGTCACGCTGGAGCTTACGGTGTCCTAGGGGAAGCAGATGGAAGAGGCACACGAGAGGAAAAAGGGGAAATATGCTTTAGGGTGTTTCCAGCCCTGCGCCTTTTAGTCTGGTTGAATTGAATTCTGGTTATTTTTCCACCTTGAAGCAATTCATTTGGGCAGGTCTGAATACAGCAACCGTACTGGCCCAACTACAAGTCGTACTCTGCAAGTTTGAGCGAAACAGTTCTTGTAGCCAGGTGTGCTTTGTATGCTGAGATGCAGATGATCAACAGTTGCTAGCAGCTTGCCGGAGAAAGAGTTGAGGTCCAACCTGGACCTCGACTGGATGTCATTTTTGGCCAGAGGACCTTTTTTGGGACCTTCTTCCTGTGTTTATGTTCTTGCTCCCACTCCAGACACATCTGACCAATGAGTTGAGTGAACGTTCCCACCTGGCTTGTAGTGATGCATTTTGGTTTGCTTGGATTTTTTTCTCTGTGTGAAAAGAAACTGAACGAAAACACACCAAGTTTACCAACCCATCCACTGATTCAGACCAAAGCAAACTATCTATAGGTTTGAAAAGGCTTTAAGATAAATGAGAGACATGTGATACGACACATGTTAGCCATAATATGAATTTCAAAAGGAAATTACTGTTAACAAGACTAAAGCTGTGTTAGTGTAATCTACACTATATATATGATTATATACTGATCTTCACAGTATACTGTTTTGACAGTTAGCATTCAAGAAATCAATGTGCTTTACTGTGTTGTACTTTGTAAGATGTACACTGACACATAAATCAAACAGAGGACACTGCTGCCAATTTCAAATGTCAAAACATCACAAAGTGAAAGCAACCTTTTCAGATGTAGATACAGTTTTCTGAGACATTTCTGTAGCCGTATTTACAATTTGTTTAAAGTTTTCTCAGCTATGAATAGCTTCGACATTTCTATGGCATTGTGAGACGGTAATGTCCATCAAAACCAAGACTGTCCTCCCAAGAACAACAGTGTCAGTCTTTTGTTCAAATGCCTACTACAAAGTAGACCATGTCAACAGACATGGACCTCTACCTGCCATGTGAATTATGACTGTTGTCTGTCAGTCGCAAAGGCAGAAGTAGTGTGACGTTGATATACACCCTGAAACATGGAAGCATGTGATTTTGACACAGGAGACTGCTGTTGCCCAACCTTCACCATGTTATTTTAACCCAAACCATAAATAACAAAGTGGTTTTTGTGCCTAAACTTAAGCAAACCTCAGGGAACAGTCATTTGAATCCTGCTGCTATGGAGCAACAGATTAGAAACACTCACAAGTGTCATGTTTAAAGGTACTGACAAATACATTTTGTCATTTAGTTTAAAGGACTTATGCTATTGCCCCCCAAGAGACTGTTAGATGTTAGATTCATTGATTCATTGTCCAGTTATTGTGCATTTTTAATAATGTTTCATAGAACCACATTTTAAATTTTTTAAAGTTAATCTTGTTAATTTAATAAGCTGTTTTGTGTCACCCAGATGATGACAGTATTTGGTCTTAAGTAATAAATGTGAGTTGGGAGTGGCTGGACAGACATTAGTATAAGAGGAGTTATCCCCACACAGAGGGGAGGGAGGAGAGATGAAGAGTGCAGATGCCATCTATTTCCCATCGGCTCTGCAGGCCTTGGCAGTGGCAGGGCTATGACAATATCTCTATTAGGAGTGATGGAAAGTGTGTCGCTTCCACATTATTAACTGTGCTGCAGGTCTGAGATCAGCATACAGTGGCTGAGAGTAATGCCAGCTGCCATCCCCTTAATGTACACTCCAGCGCTACCACCAGCCTCTCCTTCTCCACACTGCCAAGGTCATTTGACCTGATTGGTATCAAAACGTATTAATAAACCATTCGTTCCAATTACACAGAGGGCGCGTTGGCAGAGAAATACTGCAGGAGGCAGGCTGAGAAGAAGCTTCAATGGACATAATGCACACAGTGGTGACTGCATTGTGCTACCGTCACTGACAGAATATACTGCATCACTGCAGCTCTGTCCTGCCGCACTAAACTGATGACAGCTGTCATCTTTACAATATAGGACCAATACATTTAAATAACTTTCTTAAAAAAAACATGTCAGATTCAAATAGTAACTGAGGGTATTAGGGCCACATTAGTGAGAAAAAATCAGAGATCTCGAGACTCAAGTTGTAATATTTTGAGAAAAATGTGTAATTTAAAGAGAAAAAAATTGGCAATATTATGAGAATAATAAATAGAAGAAAAGTCATCAATTAAGAAGGTATAGAATCAAGAATGTAGACTGCTCCTCTGATATTTCCCCTCTAAATATTAAAATTTCTAGTAGAATTAGGACTTACTCATGATATTTATACTTTTTTCTCAAAATATCATGATTGTTCTTGAAATCTCACAATTAGCATCTCAACCTAAATGTTTTAGATGTTGCGTAATAATAGTGAATATCTATCAAACATTTTTTCAACAATTTGTCTCCAGTAAAGGGGCACTTCACCAATTTTACACATGAAGTACAGTTGACTTGTCATGAGGACTATACAACCTGTGTACTCAGTTTTATATTGTCTTCTGTGGCTCTGGAGTAGTTTTGTCAAGTCTGAAAAAATAAGCGGAGCCCCTGAGCGCGGCCCTAGGTAGCAGCTAGTTAGCATGGCTAGCATCCTTAGCATAGCCATGTTATGCTGTGTGTAGCCTATAGATATAAAAATAAGGTGTACCTGCAGTGTCTCCAGTTTAACAGCACCATGCTGGACAGGTGACAGGTGTGTTTACGGTGTTTGTGTGCTCTAAAAAGACATCATGCCGCGGATATAAAGTCACATGGCTGACGGACTGTTAGCCTAGCATGCTAATCCTACATAAACATATGGATGAGACCATATGTTTACAGACATCTGCACATAGAAACAGATAAAAGCAGGGGGAGTTATAGTTATTATTAAATTTTAAATAAGTTCTCTTTCAAATCATCCCAACATCCCAAGATGTGAGTGGAAAGTATTGTTCTTGCAATTGCATTTATACCCTTTTTTTTTTTTTTTTTTTTTACCATACTAGGGACTAAAAGTCAGGATATTTCAGCCTCTTCTGCTTCACTTTTGACCATTTTTTGAAATCAGTTTTTGACAAGACCCCCAACTTTATAGAAGTGCAGTACTAAATCACTGGAGGGCTTAATTAAAGTAAAATATAAGACATATTACACATCTCTTTTTATGGACAAGAGCAATGTCTAAAGCCCAATAAAACAGGAATACATATACTGTGGTAGAAAGTTTAAAAACTGCTGAATCACTGTTGAATTATTTCTTATAGAATTTTACAGATGCATTATAACTTTTGACAGGGCAAATGTGCTGGCAGTAAAGATTAGACCGCCGCAGAGTGTCTGAGATATGGCTGTGAGAAACTGGTTCTGACTAGAATTTGTTTGCAGAGGAGACAAGATAGTCAGTAAGAGCATAAAAGCCCATCTCTATGACCTTGTTCCCATCACTAAGTGCGTTTCCATCCACCTGGATTAATACATATTTTCAGTTTGCACATAAAAAACCTGGAAATGCTGAAAATTAAAGAAAAAAAGTTGAAATATCGCAAAAAAGTTTTTATGCTTGGCTGAGGTGTAAAAGTTGGTGTATTGATAAAAAGGAAATGTGACAAAGTGCAATGGAAACAGACTTGGCAAATAAATGATGACATACTGTTTATGAAGTATGTGACTTAAACATCATTCAAGCTTCAACTGAAGAGACAAAATCCATGTATCCATTGTATTTTCTTTTGAGGATTCTCTGGAAATGAAGTTAAAATTTGTGCTACATTTGGGTGGAAATCACTGTAAGGCTTGTGGTTTTCTGGCTTGTCAATAGGATCTTGCACATGCATTTTGTGTGGAAGACTACTTCCTGGTACCATATTAAAATAAATATATTCATCTATGACAATGGAGACTGACTAGAGATTGTTCATTTATTCATCATATACCATGAGCATAAGACATTTATAAAGATCAATAAACCAGATAGAAAATGCACTGTCAAATGGAAATAACATAAAGTCCTAATAATATACAGTGCAGTATTTGTAGAAATAAATCAAACTTGCATCTGTGTTGTGTTTTTTTGGCAACAGATTCTTTTCTTGCTAGTTTCTATACAAACACAAGAAAACAGAATATTTACTTTACATTCAATCTGGGCACACCCTTTGGAAAGAGTTTGTACGGCCACATTGTTCAGAGTGAAGTGGTCAATGTCCTCGACAGTTGTTGGACATCAACAGCACATTGGAATTGAATAGCAATTAAAGCAAGTAAAACTTTATTTACAGTATATAGCACATTTAAGCAAAGACAGGGGTTACCATCTCCCCCTATATACCTGTTATCATGTGACCACCTCTATTTGCTGAATGAAGACCATGAGATCCCCTGACTTCTCCTCTTTGAACATGTTTGGATAAGAGTGAAATGTCTAGACAGCTATTGGATTGTCTGCCATGTAATTTGGTTTAGACATTCATTTCCTCACATGAATGTTTGCAGTCAAGCACAAGAAAATTGAGCTTTTCCTATACACTGCACTGCCACCTGAATAGTTTTGGGGGCCTAACATACTTCAAGTGCTAGAGTTGGGGTGAGCCAAGTTGAGTTAAAGGATATTTGGCAATATTCTATATTTTTCTAATTGAAAACAAATCCCATGAAAAGGTCAAAACGTGAGAGTGCATCTCTCAATAGACTACTTTCTGACTTCTCTACCCTGTCTGTGGCTCTCAGCTCCAAACCCATTGGTTCCTACTGAAGACGTAAATATTTACAAATTCCTCACAGATATATAATTTTATTATTAAAAAGGCTCAGTAATTTCCTAAAACAGCTGGTCACTGTAGTTTTTAGCAAACGTTACTAAAACAGGAGGGCGTAGTGCATTTGTTGGGGACTATTTTCAGTGGTGATACTCTAGTGAGTATTTCTGGGAGTGTGTGTGTTCTTGGTAATGAAGGAACATGTCACCCAGTGCAACAGTGTGGCTCATTGATATGTTTTTAATAGTTTTTGGACAACAACAGAGCTTTATGGCGCAGAGTATTACGATATATCACACTTTGATACACACACAATACTTGTAAGTAGATCAGTTCCCTGTTGGTTTGGTCTGCCTATAAGATTTGTTGACAATAAGAAAAATATAGAATATCACCAGACTTACACTTATATAGCCACAATTTCAACAAGATGTCACAACTTAAAACATGGTTAAAAATGCATGGCCTTCATGAGATACTTTGGCTCATTACATATTTTACATATTGATAATTGCGTTCATATTTCAGACGCTTGCCCACCAGTCTGGGGACTTGCCAATCAAGTCTCTGCTGGCATTCAGTGGCCTTTTCACATTTTCTCTGGGGAGCTGAAATAATAAATCCAATGACTTCATTGACCCACAACACACAACATGAAAAGCAAAGGCAAGGGAAAGGCACTTTCGGGCATCCTGCCTGATTTCTATGCAAATCGATTGACCACAAATATAGTGTTCAAATGTGCTCACACACACACATGCAAAACAGAAACCCACAAACACACCGATGTGACACTGAATTAGAGGGGATCCAGGTAAGAAAAGAGAACATATAGGTGGGTATGGATCTGTCAGTAGGTATAGGGCTTTTTCCAAAATGTCACTGCATATTCACTAAATGTCACCAGTCTATTCAGCATGTGATTATTGTCACTAACTCAACACAATGTTTAAAATAGGTCCAAATTGATCAGTATGACTATTTTTTAAAATTTACTATCAAATGTATGCTGTATTTTGTCCCTGTAAATCAGATGACAGTCGATGGAAATGGGCTCATATTTGATGATTAATCATAAGTAGGACAAAAACTACAAGACATAAAAGAAACATAATTCCTTCATTATGGTGAATAACACTAAAAAAATCCCAATTTTACATGAATCATTTCCCTTTCTAAAAGATTGGTAATATGCTTCATGCATAGTAAAACAGATGCCTTCCTCACTCCCTCAAAGAGGAGAGAAGAAAGGACTTAAATGAGAAGGCAGAATATGTCTCATTAGGATCCAGTAATCCCAGCCCGTATGGGAAATACATCAGAGTGGAAGGAAGACTGGAACCTATAGCAGTCTACAAGCTGCTTGATATTGGCACATTTACACATATATACTGCATACTTGACACACAACAAACGCACACACTTGTATTTTTATTAAGAGGACACTGACTTGCTCAATTTATTAGAAGAACCTGCTGTGCCATAAGTAGGGATGGTACATTTTTCTTATTAGAGTATAGACAAACATGCAGTTGGAATGCTGGACTAATTGCTGTGTTTCAAACATTCTTGTGGAGGGTTCTGTTGGCTACAAAATTTGCAGTAATTATGATTTTGCATGTTTATTTCAGTGAATTTTCTTTTCTTTTCTTTGTCTTGAAGTTGAAATTGCAAAGCTTTTCCAAGGACTGACCAGACTATGACAAGAAAACTTTTATTTCTCTCCCGTTCAAATTTACAAAATCTTCATCAAAAGTTTCTGTAAAAAACTATAAGATTTCAGCGTGTCAGTGTTCAGAGAAACTTGATATTCTGCCCTTGACAGAAGTCAAGTCATTCCAGATTTGCAACATGAATATTACAATCATTTTCATATCTTCTACAATTAAAAATGCACTTTTCTTAAGATGGATTTGAATTGTACTTTCAAGATGCATTTTGTAATATAAAAAATGCAAGACTTACTTAAAAATCAACTTTTTGGATTATTTTAAAGTTAAAATTGAACGAACTTCCTACACACAGCTTTAATAGAACAATAACAGAAAAAAATGAATAATAATAATAACAATAATTAATAACTAAAAAGTTATTTTAAGTATTTTCCAACGACAGGACATAAGCAGCATTAAAACATTTGCATAATGTAGAATACAATTATACAAAAGCAGAAAGTGAAGTAAACTCACTATAAAAAGAAAAAAAATGTATATATGCAGTACCTGTCAAATGTTTAGATACACTTTCTTATTCAAGGAAATGGGAAGGTGTGTCCAAAATTTTGACTGGTACTGTATATATACACACAGTATATAAATAATATATATGTGAAGTCTGATGAGTCAGTCTTGGTTAAATATTGAAAAAGTGTTTTAGTGGCCTTAGTCTCTAAAGACTCTCCAGCTGGTCCAGAATGCAGCTGCACATGTACTGACAAAAACTATCAAAAGAGATCATATTTCTCCCATATTAGCTTTGCTGCATTGGCTTCCTGTAAGATCCAGAATATAATTTAAAATCCTTCTCCTCACCTACAAAGTCCTTAATGGTCAGGCACCATCATATGTCAAAGAGCTCATAGTACCCTATTACCCCACTAGAACACTGCGCTCTCAGAAGGGAGGAAAAGCTCTCTTGTTATAGTCTGATCAGTCCTTGGAAAAGCTTTGCAATTTCAACTTCAAGACAAAGAAAAGAAAAGAAAATTCACTGAAATAAACATGCAAAATCATAATTACTGCAAATTTTGTAGCCAACAGAACCCTCCACAAGAATGTTTGAAACACAGCAATTAGTCCAGCATTCCAACTGCATGTTTGTCTAAACTCTAATAAGAAAAATGTACCATCCCTACTTATGGCACAGCAGGTTCTTCTAATAAATTGAGCAAGTCAGTGTCCTCTTAATAAAAATACAAGTGTGTGCGTTTGTTGTGTGTCAAGTATGCAGTATATATGTGTAAATGTGCCAATATTAAGCAGCTTGTAGACTGCTATAGGTTCCCGTCTTCCTTAAACCCTGATGTATTTCCCATACGGGCTAGGATTACTGGATCCTAATGAGCCTGCATCTTCCCTGTAGTAGAATGGGAGGCAGAGCCTTCAGCTGTCAGGCTCCTCTCCTGTGGAACCATCTTCCAGATTCGGTCTGGGAGGCAGACACCCTCTCTACGTTTAAAAGTAGGCTTAAAACTTTCCTTTTTGATGAAGCTTATAGTTAGAGCCGGCCCAGGCTCGCCTTGGACCAGCCCTTAGTTACACTGCTATAGGCCCTGACTGCCAGGTGACTTCCCATGATGCACTGAGCTCCTCTCTCCTCCTTTCTTCCTCCTTCTGTACACATTCATTTACCATTAATGCATGTTACTGATTTGGCATCTTTCCTGTAGTTTTGTGCTTTCTCGTCTCACAGGTGACCTTCAGTTGTGGACCAGCTGCTGACTGTGGCCGCAGACCACCTGCTGTCCTCTTGGTCCAGCACCATATTTGCCCACTGCTACCACTATTATTATTTGTCATATTTCTATTATTATTATTGTTGTTGTTATTGTTATTATTGTTGTTGCTGCGCTTCTCTGTGTCTCTCACCCCCCTCCTTTTTCCCTCTCAACCCAACCGGTCAAGGCAGATGGCCGTCCATCTAGAGCCCAGTTCTGTTGAAGGTTTCTTCCCATTAAAGGGGAGTTTTTCCTGGCCACTGTCGCCAAGTGCTTGCTCATGGGGGAATGTTGAGTCTCTGTAAATTAAAGAGTATGGTCTAGACCTGCTCTTTGTGAAAAGTGCCCTGAGATAACTTCTGTTGTGATTTGGCACTATATGAATAAATTGACTTAATTGACTTAAACCTCACCATACGCAGGACTAAGAATGCAAAGCAGCCTGTCCTCACAAGAAAAACAACAGTATAGGTCTAAAATTCAGGCCAGAAAAAATGATCTATAGTTACGTTTACACCATCTAGCAGCCGTAGTAATTATGACCTGGGGAAGTGACGCAGTTCAGATGACATCAATATGAGGTGACTTGATAAGTTGATTTTGCCTTGTCAGGAGAAGGTTGGGTGGATGGCTAGATAGTTAGAAGGCAAAAAGTGGACTTTGCTGCAAGAGACCACTGTTCCATGGGTGTCCACGAGTGTCCCCCCTGAATGGGGACATTTTTTTAAAAAACATAAAGTTGTATTGCTTACTGTTGCCATGATGATGAAGGTTGTGTAACTTTCCCTAACCCTAACCAAGTGGTGCCTAAACACATCATAAAACATCATTATAACAGTGATTTGTAGCAGTTTTGAAGCGGCATATTATGCTCCAATGGGTCATTCTGGAGTGCAGGCACAATCAACTTATGTGGTCTGGTCCCCATCCGTCCTATAGAGGGTGCTGAAAACACTTATATATGTCACTTAGGGAGTCATTGGAAATAGACCTACTCTGTCATTTCAGTATGAGGATGTGTTGATGCAAACCCCAGTGTCAACGTTTATTATGTTTCCCTCAAAACTTTTTGGCAAAACAAATTTCTTGAAAATAATAATAATAATAATACATTTTTTTAAACATAAGTTATCGGGGGCCTTTTTCCTTTGTTTGACAGTGACAGTAGAGATGCTGACAGGGGAGAAGACACATGCAGGGTTTTTCCATTGGCACTTTTGGCTGCACCAAATCAAACCATGCTGCGCTGATTTGCATTTCCATTACCGGTTTAAATGCACCGAGTTTTGTTGAGTCGCGCCAAGTTGCACCCGAGATGGACCATATCTGGAGTTGGGCAAAAGCGCGCCAGACCCATCTCGCCAACTGCAGCCAACCCGTGATGACCCCCCCCTTTTCCCATTTCTCCCCCTCAAGCAAGCCTTTGTTGTGAGACTCAACTCAGCTGTCTGTGCTGGAGACCAGAGAGAAAGCTGTTTTTAAAAGTCTCTGTGTGTTTAGCTCTCACTACTTTTGTAGTTTCTAACTGAATCTCTGTGGTTTGAAGTTGAGTTTCTCTCCTGTGTTTCTGTTTATACTTTCAGATATCTGAAGAATTTATAGGAAATGAAATGTGTTTACCCACCATTTACAGCTGCAACTTAGACCACTAGTCACATCCATGATGAATACAGCCCGCTGCTTTTCGACTCAAGACAAGTGTGTCATCAGTTAAAGACACACCTTCAAGCGGGTAGCCCTGTTGTAATGGAGATGCAAATCCCTACCACGCTGTCAAACTGAGTCAAGCCAAGCCAGCGCATGTATGGAAAAGTGTCAATGGAAGAGAGAGACAGACAGGTATGACATGCATCAAGGTCCCCACCTGGAATTGAAGCAAGAACATTGCAGTTATAGAAAGCATCTTTAACCACTGGGCCACTGATGCTCGGAAACTTGAACTGTAGACAGGGATGTTGACAGAACAAGTTTGCTTCAGTTTTAATTGTTACAGCTGTCTACACTGGTCATGCAGCAGCTTTTATTTTACACACATATGTGCGATCAGAAGCTTTTTACACCTCAAACCTATCGCGACTTACATGTTTAACTACACTGATAATGCATCAGGCTGTGAGTGCTGTCAAAACACATCTGGTGTGAACACTAATGGAGGACTGAAGCTGCTGCGGCGCTGCTAACGTGCTGCTTTCACTTGAATCTTAACTAAACCTCATAAAGAACTGAGCACCAGTAAAATGTCCTCATTTTGCATTGCTGCCTTTCATAATAAGAAAGTCAACTCACATCTTGATCATTGTTGATGTATTTCTGCAGGATGCCCTCAGCAGAGCATAATATTTAAAGGGAAGAGCGAAGACACCGAAGGTCTCTCTTCAAGGCAGAGAACCCAGGTGGAACTGCGTCTACTTCCTCTTCTGACCTCATCTTGGTTGTCAGAAGTGTAGAAATTTGCTTATCGCACTGTAAGAGGATTCCTGTCACACAGCGAGTCGCCAGTGTTGAGTTGTGATGTTATCAGAAAGACAGGTTGATACTGCCAGGAGCTGGTGTATTGACCGTGTAATCCCTGACAATAGACTTTGCCTTGATCTGGCATTGACACGGATTTACAGGTAATTACTGCTTCTCAGCCAGCCACAGATACCAGAGGAAGAGAGCCGGATGTACCCCAGCCAACCCAAAGCTTCACTGTCTCTCTACAGAGTAGCAGCTGTGTGCACTTCCCATCAAGGATTAAATGAGATCCTTATGTGTCCCCAGCCTTTCCCTTAAACATGTGCTACTGTGAAATATTTTGCTTCAATCTCTATTTGTTGGCGTTTAGCCTTTCAAAAATAAAATTTTCACTGTGTGTTGCTTTCCCGCTTGCCACACACAAATGGAGGCAAACGCTTGTATTAAAGGGGTGATCTAGCAGCAATCTAACAGCACCTGTGGCTCTACCTATCCATCATTCAATAAAAAATGTAACAAAATAAACAATACTTAAATAATTTGAACCATATAGTGTCTCCAAGCAAACAATATAACTAAATTAAAATACATTTACATATTAACATAACCACAATAATAAAAAAATAGATTTTGGCTCTATACACTAATAGTTTAGTCTGATTATCTAAACTACTTTATTTTTACTCCATCCACTAAGGAAGTCTGTGATAGGGCACTGAAAATTCTAAACTACTGATTCTAAGGTGAAGAATGAACACTCATACTAAGGAATATGCTAGGGAATATGAAACGACCTGGGCAGAATTTTTCTTTCAGCCATAAATCCACCAGCTGTCAGTCAGAGCTCAGTCAGGGTGGAGGTTATTAAAAACCTGTTAATGTTACTTGACTTCCTTATGGCTCTGCAGCCAGAGCTTCATTCAAATTCTCCTTTTCTATTAAAGATGTTTAGCATTGTTTATACATGGACAATGTAATACATCATAATTCAAGGATTGTATGAACACTATAGTACCACAGTAAGTGAACACATCACTGTTTAAATGCACTTCAGTTCGTAAGTCAACTGTTCATACCACCATGTCATTCAGCTCTGATTCTGACTGATTTGGTGTAGTCAGTTCAGTTTAAATAAAGATATATATTTTTTGAACATGTAACCAATTACTTATTTAAAATGCCCACTTTATTGAGGGAAAACAAAGAAACTAGTTGGCATGACTTTTAATTGATATTTAAACAGTTGTAAGTGTTTTGGTAACAGGGCTGAGAAAAATGCAACCGTGTTCCATTTAGAAACCTCGTAAAAAATAAATAAAACAGCCTGAGATTGACCATTACAAATAATAATAATAATAATAATATTTAGACATGTGTGTTAGATACAGTGCTGAAAAAGTTGAAGAATGAAGTTTAATTTTGAAAAGTTACAACCTGCAAATGGCACAATTTCAGCAGAATGGCCCATACAGTACATTTGGAATATGAGGCAAATTTGGTGTGTATTCATTTTAGGTCCTTACATACGTCCCATGGGGGGTGTACACATTATTTATGGGCTAGGACCCCATTTGACAGACTCCCGTCACCTGAGGATGATCTCCTATGATCATCATAATAAGATATATATAAATATGTGTATTATATTACATTAATGAAGGTTGGTTTACAGATGCCACAGTGCTAAGTAAATACTGCATATAACACACTGCAATAACACACTAGACCACTTCTAAACAATCCTTAAAGATGCATATCGCTCTGTTCCCCGGGCAGCTTTGGGGCACTCTGGTCACTGCTTGGTTCATCTTATTCTAACCTACAATCTGCAAAGTCTGTGGTGAAAACAGTGAAGAAATGGAACAGCGAGGCAAAGCAGGAACTGCAAGACAGTTTTAACTGCACCGATTAGAGTTTTTGAGATGCAACTGGCAACCTAGACAAACTGACTGACACTGTGACACTGATACTGAGTCACATTAATAGCTGTATTCTGACAGACATTTCAACAGGTTAGATACAAAATACTAGAGAGCGAAATAAATGAAAGTTGATTTGTGATGTTGGAGAGCTTTTCTGACTGTGGTTTTTGTGCTTTCTGGGGGGGGGGGATAATAAGATGCAGCTGTGTGTGAATACTTTAATATAGCCTGTTAACGCAATATAAGAAAACCAAATAACAAATTCACAAAATTGAACCTTGGTTGGACAATGTTGTTTTTTGTTGCATTAAAGCGTGTAGGATTTAAATGTACTGAACTCCAGTGACTCCTAACAGTATCAAAAAAGACAATGCCACCTTGTAATGAGGGGTTTCCGGTGGGGTCACAGTTTGAACTCCAACAGTGGCTGCATTTATGTAAAGCTTTTATCTAAAACACTTTACAATTTGCCTCTCATTCACACACATACTCACACACCTGGCAGCAAGCTACCATACAAGGTGCTGGCCTAACCATTGGGAGCAGTTTGGTACTTGGTGTCTCATCCAAGGGCACTCATGTGGACAGGAGCTCGGGATCTACCTCCTTAGTGTTTTCTGACTGCTCATGTTTCTTGCCCCATTAGACTTTGTGATAGACATGTGACCATGTTTCTAGATCTCCACAATAGGGGCCTTTTACATAGAATGCAACTTTTAGGGACACTTCACATGATATCAAAAAATAACTGAATGAAACAACACACATACAGGGTGAAATTTCACTATACTGTAAAGTGGTATTTCTTTTATTGACTCCCAGATGGATTTTCACCTGCAATAAGATTTGTTCAGCCAATAACAACAAGCAGCGTCACACATTGGCAACAGCTACAGGGGAGAAGTAAAAGTCCTACATTTAAAATCCTACTTAAGTAAAAGTACATAAGTATTGTCAGCAAAGTGTAGTTAAATTATTAAAGTAAAAGTAGTGGTTTGGTCCCTCTGACTGATATATTATTATATATGACATCATTAGATTATTAATACTGAAGCATGAGTGTATAAGCAGCATGTTACTGTTGTAGCTGCTGGAGGTGGAGCTAGTTTGAACTACTTTATATACAGTTAGCTAGTTTGGTCCCGTGGTTCCCAACGTAGGAGGTGTAAGACAAATTTGAAGGTCTTGAAATGTTGGATAATTTGCCCTTTATGGGCTTCAAACAGTTATTGAAATAAAACCATGTGAGACGTTTAGAGGGGAAATGTCTCTTTGCTGGAAGTCTTAACAACAAGGCGACACAATATTTTATACACTAATTTTATAAAAGAGCTTATAAGCCAAAAAGGTTGGAAACCACTTGTTTCATTTCCAACAATGCATTTTATTTTATATTTTTATAACAATACATTGCATTTAATTTTTATGTCTTTTTTAAAATAAAAATGTAAAATATTAATCTGAAAAGTAACTAGAGCTGTCAGATATGGAGCAAAAATACAACATTTCCCTGTGAAATGTAGTGGAGTAGAAGTATAAAGTTGCATAAAGCGAAAATATTCAAGTGCAAATACCTTAAAATTGTACTTAAGTACAGTACTCGAGTAAATGTACTTTGCACCACTGACGTAAAGTAACACCAATGGCAGATTACTTTATTGTTCACATCACTGGCATAAAAGCTCATAAAAAACAAACTCATATTAGCACTTAGTTAGCAGTAACATGAACATGTTTTTGTAAATAGATGCACATGTACAGGACTAGAAATGGTATCGGATTTAAAGTCCATAAGTTGTATAAAAAGACTTTAAAAAGCTTCACTGTTAGTTATTTGACTATTCCACATTCACCTTAGATAAATAAAGCAACGGAATTATCCTATCTCATTATTGTCTAGCTCACGTGCTACACAGTTTGTTCTATAGATGGTGCTCTGCACTCACATTAACAAGAGGTCGTAATTCTGGGTTAGGGTTAAAGCAGTGAGGAAGCCATGAAAATGCCAGCTACACAAGCTACACGTTCAACTGTGTGACTTCTTGTCATTATTCTCAGGTTAGTAAACTGATAAAAGGTGACAAATATACACTAAAATGGTGCAAAATGTAAATGGGCTATTTCATGAACAATGTGAGTAAAATCACTCAAATAGCTGAATGAAAGTGAAAGATGGTAAAATGTGTTCTTTGGAAGAAGTAAGCCACTCATTTTTGTATGTTAATGTGTTAGGCCTTTTGGCTAGCAGGCCTTAGCGTGGTTGCAACACAAGGTAAAACATAATAGCTGGCTTGCTATTCACAACTGTCTTATAGTTACATTAAGTAGCAACAGTATGTTGTTGCTGTAGTTGTTGGATGTTAAAGACCATGTAATAGATGCCAAGTGTCAAGTATGGCAGCTAATGTAGTGTTACTGTCCATGCTATCATCTATCAGCTATTACAGGAATGAGTTGTAAACAGTTTTGAAGCCTACCTATATAATAAGTGTCATATGATGTCAGTTATGGCTGGATGTGTAAGAAAAACGGTTATTGTTCTAGTGACCAATATAAGTACTAAATGTTATTGCCAGTTTTGTAGGACTGTGACCAAAGAAAACGTACCTTGATAGTATGTTAATAATGGACATGTATACTACATGTACAGTTACATGTAGGAGCAGGTTTTTATTTGATTACCAGTTGTATTTACAGTATTGGGGTTTGTAAATTGAGATTATGTATTTTGAACTTGGATGCCTGAAGGATAATATCCTATCTTGAATATTACTACTACTTGAACTAGAGAGTCACAAATAAAGTAAATGAACAGAACAAGCTACACATTCAACTGTGTCACTACTTGTCATTGTTCTCAGACATTCTCAGGTTGCAATTCTGAGGCTGGTAACACATACAGTCCACAAAGATGCTGGCAGTGGTGCAAATGTTAGCTGTAGATGGTAACAGCAAGCACTTTAACATACAACACCTGTTTGTTTGCCACAGCCTTGGTGTCTGTGGATTTTATGGCTGTAGACTTGGCTGGTCTCTCTCCTGTCCTCTGCTCCAAGTTAATCTACTTGAATAACAGGCATAGCTCCGAGAGGCTCTTGTCAAAGACAAGACTTATTCAAACTGTCTCGCTGTCATCTGGTCTTTTTCTTGATGCATCATCTTGTGGAAATGATGGGGAGAACTGTCTTATCTTTGGGTGACTCTAGGTGTGAATACTGTTGATGTGAACTTTTTTATAACATTTTTGTGCCATGATGTGCTTTATGTAAAGGCCTTTGCTTTGAGTACAGTGTTATTATAACAGATTATGGCAAATTATGGTGTAGGACATCTTGGATGATTCATAGATAATTCATGGGTAAAACAATCTTTAATATTAAACTGAGAGACCTGGAGAATGCCTCACCCCTGGACCCCGAACTGACCTCTTTGCCAAGTGGGTGTCTGTTAGCAGGACATTACCCAAAACTTAAACACTGTGAAAAATGGAGATTGAACAGATCTCTTGAGAGACCATTTCTGAGCAATAACTGAATTATGGCCTGAATTAAAAGCATAAATGACCTCTGGGGTCATTTGAACCAGGAGAAAGGATCAACAACTCAGTAAACATAGACAGAAAACTTATTTGTCATGTAAATATGCAAAGAATGGTATAACTTTGATAGTTGTGTGGTAATCTATTGAAGAGATATTGATTTTATTACCTTTTTTACTATGTGACAATGCTGCCCCTGAGTGGTAATATTTGAATTTCTTTATGTTAATAGTTAATGAATGTTTGGTAACTATGCAATCGAATTTTAAAATCACCAGTGTAATTCTCCAGTGTAAGAAAGGTTTGTCGCCTCAAGTCGAAGTCAAACCACACCTTAAAAATCCCTGAAACAAAGATATTAAATATTCATTAGTCATTCGGTGTGAAAAAGTTTAAAACACATCCAAAACCCACACCCGTTTTGTCCAAACTTATAAAACAGCCTAAAAGAGATTTCTGTTTGAGCTGGCCTCCAGAACTCAAGAAATTTCTGAGGACGTCTCTTTTATTTGTTTTTCGACCAAGTATATGCATGTTTAGTCTTTTATTGAAACAAGTAGTCAGATTAAACTTTATTTGGCATTAAACTAAGATTACTACAAGCCAACCAAAGCCTGAATCCTCAACTTAAACACTGAAGAAGAAGAAGAAGAAGAAGAAGAAAAAGAACAAAACAACGCTTTAATTGGATCTCTGTCTGCTTGCTAAGAACAGTACAGAAAATAGGACTCCTTTTCACTGGTCAACACCTCTGCATCCACGAAGACCACAGCCTGATCTGGGCTCTTTAACTGCCAAACACCATGGTGATTTTACACCAAAACAACGCTGAACCTGCTGAGATGACGCCTCCACAATGATGAAACACGTTAACAGTAAGGCATAACATAGCTTTGTGATGAAGGGTTGATGCCGAATAACGTTAAAATTACAAGTAAATTAAAAAATTAAAAATTAAATTAAATTAGCTTTCCCTTAGCATTCCCCATTGCAATACGTTAGCCTTGATTCACACACTTTGAGCCACTCTTGCTGAATGATTTTCTTTATTTTTATTTTTATTATCATTTATAGGCCTTATTATTATTTTTATTAATTATCTTATGCTTTATCATGTATCCTCAAGACCTTTAGCTATTAATAAATGTCTTCGTTTATTCTAAAAGTGGTTGGTTGTTTTCTTTGAGCAACAGTAAACAGAGGTGGCCGTTTACGGTTATGACACTTATGAGATTAATTGACCAAATTTTGGATTAAATTCAAACTTTAATGTCTCCTCTGGACATTTAAGGTTACTTCTAGGAGGTGGTGCCTAGATGAGGTTATGTTTTATATTAATAAAGTGTTATGTCACTACAATGGCAAAATGAGGAAAATAAGATATGAGCTGTAATGAACTGAATTAAAAAAAAATTCAAATCCACAAGTATGGTCCTTTTTAGTGTGTAATTACCTGTAGGACCAAGTCTTCAGTAATATTGTCTTGACAGTAATAATTTTACTCCCATATATAGATCTAAAGTTCAGTCTGACCCAGCCATGTCAGTCCTGTCAGGTAATCAGGCTGCTGTTTCTAGTTTTCAACCCCCTGAAAAGCTTCCACCACTGAAGAGAGCTTGATTAGACCAAGGCAGGACTGGGGCTGCCCGGGGAGTGGACCTGGGTGGGAATGCAGCTGAAGGCAGCACAACACAAGAAGAACTAGCTGTAATGAACCTCTGCAGCATCTCCTACTGCCCCAATCCTGGGCCTGTCCGATAGCTCATCACAGGCTGATCACTCCTCTCCAGCAGCTAATAGCTCCATCGGGCCTCCCCTCGCCCTGCTCCCCCTGTCTGAACTCAAGCCTCACCTCTTCCCCAACCTCCCATGATGGACATGTAATAAATCTGCTGTGATGGTGGTGGAGGCAGAACAGCACAGGCTTGATTTGATTCACTGATTACCTCACTCCAAAGTTGACCAAAAGCTTATTGTCCCAGGTGGTGGTGGTGGAGTATGGAGGAAAAAAGGCTGGTGCAGCGATCAATTTCATCATCAGTGTGTTTACTAGGTTTTGGGGAAGAGGGGGGAATTTAACAATCCACAGTGATGCAGTATGTAGGCTACTGCATGTCCTTGGGATGATAAAGGAGGATTTTGGCTGTACTCTTATTCAATTAATTTTCATTCTGAAATATGCACCTAGTTGTTTGAAATTCCATTCCAAGACCATCATGTTGCTTATTTGTCAAAAAAGTAATTCTCATCACACTCATCCAGTTATTGAAAAGGAAGCACACTTCGTGACCGGGGCCTGAATTAGTTTGTAGTTTACACCAAGTTGAGTTTGAATTAACTTTATTGCCTTACAGCAAATATTTTCAGGGACTTTGCAGTACTCTGTGTGTGCTCATAGTTCCAGCATGACAGACAATCTCACACACAACACAGCATACTGATAAATCCATCATATATAATACCATGCTTAACTGATGAAGAAATTAAACATCCTATTGATATAACAGGAGGCACCTTAAAGTAGCAAAGGTTTACCATTCAAGAGTCAAATAGCCTGATGTATGTCTTTTAAACAGCTCATATTTAAAGTGAAGCTGTCAATACCTCCTCCCAGGGGGCATTTCCTCAAAGAAGAGAGATGCTGGGAGTCATCGTTAACAAGATTTAGTCATTTGATAAGATGAACTTTATACATTGAAGAAAATGATGGGAAGAAGTGACTAATAATTTTTAATTTAGTCTTCAGTAGTAGAACTATTTTCTCTAAAAGGTATTTTTAAGTTGTAGTCAGACTACCAAACTGTAGTATACATACTAAACATTCATCGGTCATGTGAAAAATTCCTTTCCCATTTTAGATTAGCAGAGATTATAGTTTGCATTTTTATAGCAATTTAAAGTGTTGGTTTTCCATCTTCCTCTCCCTCAAAGTATTTGATGATCTACAAGCTGCACCAGCTCATGCGGTTAGTGCTGATCTTCTTTCCCTCATCCTTCCCATTTTTGTCCCCACCTTTGTTTGGTGATTAGCCCATGGTCTTAGATATGTTTCATTACTTAATTGACTTTACTTAACTTTCCCAGTAGAGTACAACTAATGAAGCAGCCAGCCAGATATATAAGCCAATATTAGCTGATCACAGATACATCAGTACTGATGTGCAGTATGTGTTAGGGATGCACCAATCCAGTGGTTTGGTACTGGTGTTGATGCTGACTATAAACCATGAAATTTCTGATCTCCATTAAATACTGTTTCTTTGTCAATAGTGGCACATAAATCCCCGGCCTCATATTGCTTACATAAAAATCATCACATCTCCACGCGGTGTGCTATACAAATTTTAATTTTGGGAAAAATAGAGTACTGATATTGGATAGGCACTCAGTGTCAGCAGATAACCTGAGATGAGATATCATGATTGATTATTGGGAAGGAAAAGGCTGGATTGGTGTGTTCCTATCATGTGTAGCAAGACACTGCAGAACAGAAAGGCTAAATACGATTTAGAGTTAATTTAGAAACAGTGTCACCATTATATAGTTTGTCCAGTGACAAGTTTATTCGTACACTGCTGTCCCACTCAGTACATACTCTTAAAAATAGCTATAATTGATATATTTCTAACAATGTATCAAATGAGAATTATTAGCAACTTTGCAGCTCCCCTCAGCTTTATGGAGCTTTGTAGCAACTTTCAGCTCGCTGCAACCCCCGTTGGGAGCTACGGGGATCACACCTCCTTTTGGAGACTCCACGGTATCCTGTGAAAAGGGCAAGGTGAGTCCCTTCAAAGGCTCAGCTGATCCATTTTAGGCTCCTGGGGTTAAGGGAAGGCAGGATTGGAACTAGCAGATAGTGGACTAACCGACTCTGGAACGGCAGGCTGTGGGCTAGCTGGCTCAGGACTGGCCGGTTGCAGGCTCACAAATCCTAGCCTAGCTAACTGGAGTGCAGGATGGTTGCAAACAGTCCAGGGTCCAGGCTGAAGGCTAGCAGACTGGAGTGCTGGCCAAGATGCAGGCTGGGAGCTATTATGCTGGTGGCTAGCATGCTGCAGGTTAGCTGACTGACTGCTTAGTTGTTCTAGGGTGGAGCTAGGAGACTCTGGGCAAACACGGGGGGGATAGAATGGTGGGCCTGGGAGGAGCAGGATTAAAAGTAAACTGAGGATTTGTCTTCCAGATGGCAGTGAAGAGCCTAAAAAATCCTGGCTCTTCACTGATTAGAATGTCTCTAGGCACATAAACAGCCTCCCAGGTACTCTGCAGTCTGAGCAGGTGAATATCTGCTGGGTTCATGTTTTTGGCCAGATCATACTGTTGTGTGGGGTGGAGCAGGTGAACTCAAGTGCAGACATTCAAGCGAGGAAACTTGGATATAATAGCAACACAGTATTTATTTAAAAGGCTAGGGAAAGGGAATGTAGACCTGGGGAAGCTTGGACTGGTAACTGGGAAACTGGGGCTGGAGCTTGGGCTAGAAGCTGGAAACCAGGGGAGAGTGGCAGCAGGTTAGGGAGACACAGGATCCTAACAGAAGCAGGCAGCTGTTTTCAGAGACAAAACTCTAAAAACCCGCCGTACACTACCTGCTCAGCACCAAACAGCAAACAGACACAATTAGACTAGCTGCTGAACATAGTGGAGCATTTAGCAGCTATAGAGCCAGATATTTCCCTCAGGAGTTGGTAGAGAGCAAAAACAGCTAAAAGAGAGTGAATATTGGACTTACATTCACCAGGTCGACAGAAACACGACTCCAAATGCATGATGTGTTGCAATGTTGCTCTCTAACTGTTGGATGTATTAATAAACGACTGTTTGCTAACAAGTTCAACATATCAATTTAAAAGGTGTTGACATGTCTACTTTCCACTGCCCCCAAGTGGCCCAAAAATCAGTTTTTGCAGGTTTAAGAAACACAAGGGTCCTTAAAATGTTTTTTTTTATATTAGATCAGCTGATCTATCATAATCAGATTTTTAAAACTCTGAGGGACTGATAGCTAACTACACCCATCTTATACTTATTAATGAGTCACCTAACATTTCTTATGTGTTTTTTCTAAAGACATAGATTAATAATAATCAGTGTATCTGGACCATTTGTTCCATTTGAAGGGGAGGTGTTGATCTATATGGCCTCTGGGGGAGAAATAACTATCTAGCTTGCACATATTATCGTTTCCTTTGTCTTAAATAGCAAACAATGAGGACGTACCTGTCAGCATCAAATGCATTTACTTGTAAAATGAACCCTTAAATCCTCATTATTTTTGTTGAAACCTGGGGTCAAACGTTGGTATTTGAGAATAAAGGTAGAGAAAATAAGATTCATGAATTTAGGGAGACATACTATATTATGATGCAAAACAGCGTTGCAACATTAAGATCTAAAATGTCAAGGCTGTCATAATGTCATGCTGCACAAGCATATCTCTCACCCAAATGCCAGACTGAGACCTTGCATACAGATATAAAGAATCAACAGCCAAATATGCTATTAGCTTCCTCATGAGCAGGAACTGCTTCAAAAAAAGACAACAAATGTTGAAAAAATGAAAGTGGGTGTATGTGACTGCCATCTGTGTGCATTATGTATGTCGTGTGTTTTTGTAGAGGAGTGTCTGTGAGCATGGCAGGTGAGGTGTGGGGTGGTGTCACCACCATCTGAATGCCCAATGAGACAGTAATAGATAATAGAGGAGATCTTTTCCCCAGCTGCAGCCACAGCAGCAGTGGCCTGCTGTTATTAAAGATTAATCCCTGGGGCCCTCGGGTGTACATCGTACACTGGGTCTCCAGCACTTGAGATTAGAGCCAGAAGAGATCACCTTCACCTCACCTCACACTGACATTACTCTGTTCGCTTTGAAAAAAATAAAGAGAAAAAAGAAAAATGTGGAGCAATGTGTTCAAAGTACTGCATTAGGCATTCAACCATCAATAAATCATTGCTACATTATTGGCACAACAATGTGAAAAGGGACTTATTCACACTGTGTGGTAATTCCCCATAACATAAAAATATATTTATTTAATGACCAATGCCAGAAAAATGATTTTTTGCTTATCATAAAACTTCCAGTTCTTAATTTCCTGGAGAATATGTATCTTTATAATGCTATAATAAAGTGGAAGTCCATATCTAAAGATGCACTGTCCCAAGTGTTCATAACTTGGGCTGTAACTAACGATTATTTTCATTATCAATTAATCTGTTGACTATTTTCTCGATTAATCGATTAGTTGTTTGATCCATAAAACGTCAGAAAATGGTGAAAAATGTTGATCACTGTTTCCCAAAGCCCGAGGTGATGTCCTCAAATGTCTTGTTTTGTCCCAACCAACAGTCCACAAGCCAAAGATATTCAGTTTGCTGTCATAGAGGACTAAAGAAACCAGAAAATATTCACATTTGAGAAGCTGGAATCAAAGAATTTGGACATTGTTTTCTTCAAAAATGACTCAAAACAATCAATTGATTATCAAAATAGTTGGTGATTCATTTAATAGTTGGCAACTAATCGATTAATCGACTAATCGTCGCAGGTCTATTCAAAACAGCAACTCTGAGTTTAGGTCTTCTTTTGTTCACCTCTGTTATACGTATGTTAAGAGCAATGGACCTTGATCTTACTTTAATAATTATATATTTAAAAAATAACAACTTCTGTGTAGCACTCTCTCTCACTGCACTTGTAGCTGGTCAGCTACAAGCTAATCTTACCACAGCTCTTTCTGAGGCACTGTCCTCTAACACTTTATTGTCTTGCCTTGCTTATAAATCGCTTTGGATAAAAGCATCTGCCAAATGACAAAATGTAAACGTAAAATGAAATGTTTGTGCGTACAGATCAGATCTTAACTTATGCTCACACGTGTTTTCTTATTTCCAAAATGTTCACCGGTAAGAACTACATTTACAAGTGGTCATAACTGTGCATAAACCTGATTCAAGCACTTTCTTATTGTGGTTTGTAGTGACTTCTAGGCAGTAATACAGCAAATAAAACACAAGTGGTGTTGGGAAAATATTGTATATAAAATATTCCAACAGTGTTTTTTTTATTTTATTGTATTTAGCATTTTTCATTATGTATCAAAACAGTTTGACATTTACTTGATATTAGATAATGATGTGGCATGAAATAGTAGTAGTAATAGTCAGTATTTTTGGCACACTTAAAAAATCAGCTTTTAACACATATTGTGTTTCAGCATCTAACTTCAGGTCAAAGCATTCCCTCTTTATGTCTGTCACAGTACAGAGCTGCTCTGATAGATTCATATTTTCTAATTGTTTCATCTCCTCAAATACGACTACTGACACTGATAAATGTGTCTGCTAATTTCTGACAGCAGCAACTTTTTACTCTTTGGGAACATTTTTCTGAATGAAACTCGCCTACAAACAGAGTGAACAGGTTGCCTTATATGGACATTTTAGGAGCGTTGACTATGTTAATGAAATCTCATGAATGTGCACCGCCTCATGAACAGGTTACATTCATCAAGAGCGATTCACTACAAGCTTCTGCATTAGAGTTTGCTAAATTCGACATTGAGCACTCATACTAGCAAACCTCACAGAAAAACACAAGAGATATTTAGGATAAGGATACAAAAATGTTCTTGCATGAGGTCCAACGTCTCCTTAGTCTTAGTTCTGTATCCACTGCATGCATCCATCTCAGGTTTTTGGAAATTGTTTTATCCCAATCCATATCATCCTGTTTCCATTCTTTTATACAATATCTGGCAGCAGACAAATGTTTTTGGTTACTTATTTTACACATACGTTGTGATAATATGTGTTCATAAGTGAACATAAGTCCCCTTCACACATGCAGTCTATCCCTAAGTGTTCAGGAACATTTTCTGCATGGAGTCATGTGTCAATGGGAGTAGGGATCGATATTCCCAATTTCCCACCTCAAGACCTGGTAACATTTCAGGGAAAATGCCGGTATGGCTGTGTTGTGAATGAAAACAGTAACATTGCAGAGACAAGCACGTAAAGGGTTACGTCCATCTGACGAAAGATGCTTTCACGTGGAGCGAGCAAACCAATCACAACACACATTCTTTCAAAAGATATTCCCTCTCCCTTCTGGAGAGTGCTGTCTATCATGTTGGTCCAAAATCTCCCATAGGTGTTCAACTGGGTTGAGATCTGGTGACTGTGAAGGCCATTGCATATATTTTTGTACTCATCAAACCATTCAGTGACCCCTTGTGGCCTATGGATGGGGGCATTGTCATCCTGAAAGAGACCACTCCCATCAGGATAGAAATGTTTCATCATAGGATAAAGGCGATCACTCAGAATGACTTTGTATTGATTTGCAGTGACCCTTCCCTCTAAGGGGACAAGTGGACCCAAACCATGCCAGCAAAATGCCTCCCAAAACATAACAGAGCCACCGGATCTCCTCACTGTAGGGGTCAAGCATTCAGACCTGTACTCATATTTCCTTTAATTTGTCACCCGTCTGTATCTACATTGTTTATCCTGGTCAGGATCATGGTGGCAGAAGCCAGAAACTCCAGCAACATTTTTCCAGATGTCCCTATGATCCTGGGTCATCAGGTCTATGTAATTTCATCTATTTTATTATTACTTAACTCAGTTTTTGCATTAGTGTTCCAGACAGTCCTGACTGACAGAGATGACTGACAAGGATGTATTTGCTGTCATGAGAGATGTAGTAATTAAACCATATGAGCTCAGGATAATAGACTAAATAAGTGAAAAATTAACACAATTTGTTATCTTTAGTATGATTACATGATTAAGATAATAATATCGGAATTACAAGCTAATTATTAAGTTATGATCTTGAGAAAACTGACATAAAAAATGTCACTTGCATGTTCTCTTGGGTTCTATGTAATTGTCCAACTAACCAGTGATGACATGAAAGCTGTGTGTCATTCTGGGATGTCCTATAATTTATACATTTGATATTCACATCTGCATTCTTGTGAATATCAAGTAAGCCAAGTCGTCACTGGCAAATATCAAGATTTAAATTCGACATCAGTAATGTGAGATGTTTTCTGATAAAACAATGTCTGGTGGATAATATCCCATCTGTTTACACTTTTGACTGATTCCTCACATGGCGAATTTCACCAGATAATAATCTTGCATCATTTTACAAGTGCACTCAGCCTATTTTACACATAAAAGTTTACATCATGAGCAGTTCTACTCAGCCTGTGAAAACAGTCGTATAATGTCCTCTGCAGCTCTTGAGAAGCTTTGTCAAGTCTGACAAACTAACTCTGATGATGTCATCAGTTTGTATTTGCACTTGAAGATTACATTTGTATAAAAAAAAGCCTGTGTTTCATAGGGATGTGGTGTTTGAACGATGCAGGCATTTAACAGATGCTAATGAAAAGATGGGGATGATCCAGTGATTTTGGAGCCTATAACAACATCTTGGATTCTGCTTCTTTGATTCTTTGAAACCAAGGTGTTTTTTACTTTACTTAGTGATAATTGTGTTGATGCTATGTGTGTATTATAATAAAGTAAAATCTACTAACTTGTATGATGAAAAAAGTATTTAAATCAAAATGCAAAACAATTTGTACTACTAACAGGTACTAAAGTAGTCTAATTATCAACAAAACTGCAGCAGCAACTCCGGTACATGAAGGAATCTGGTGAGGCTGGAATTCCCCGAGCGGTCCCTTCAGGATTCTTCGGCATATGGGCAGCAGATCAGGATGTATGGGAAGTGTGGAGGGCAGTGAGCCTGTATGAGAGATGGTATCAGTATCAGTCTAATCGAGTCAGGTTGAGTCTAGTTTATGGGTCTGTAGTACTTAATCTGAGCAGCGAGCACATACAGCTACAGTAAGCCCCAAGGGACAAACATGTCAATCAATCACCACCTGCACTGCTTAAAGCTAAACTTTGTCACACAGTACTGAGTGAATTTGTTATACAGTTTAAGGTTATAATGCTTCCATTTAAATGACTGACAGTCAGTTTGGTAGTCAGTTTTGTCATTGTCTGACTTTAGAGTGCCAGCATATGGCTATTTCCTGGAGGCAGTACGTACCAGTGTACGCGGTATGAATGGAACTTGCAGAAGTAGCAGTAGAAAAGAATCATTAGTTCATTTCAACTTTATGGAATTTCAACACTTCATCACTACAGTGCTCCTTCAAGGTAGCAAAAAGTGTCAAAGTGGAATTTCATTGTGAGTTTCCAATAAACAAATGACACCATCATACAGAAGATAGTCACCATCTATCATCCTGCTGGATGAGCATGGATTAAAGAGATTTTCTGTTCTGGCTTTAGGCCAGTTATTATACAACTAGAATGTTTGTGATACAGTTTATTTGTGCTGAGTCATCCCATTTCTGATGTTCCCACCATCATCCCTTCTTAATGGACCATACCAGTGGTTTTGCACGTTTAAGCCAAATAACTACTATCATTTCCCAAAACATGCAGCCATTTTAGCTTTTGTAATAATTTGCAGAATTCTTTAAACTTTCAAAATGAAATCTTCCTACCTTAAAATTCAGTGCTTCGCCCACCAAAATGGTAAATATAATTTCAAAATCTTTTATCTTGGGACAAACTTCCACAGCTGATATATGCATTACATTCCTTCTGTGTAGTTCTGTGTTTTTAGCGTTTAGAAGGACAGATGTCCCACCTACCAGTAGTTCTGATTGGAGAGACTCTGCTACGTGACGCAAACCACGTTTGCACATCATCATCATGTTCGTTCATCCACAGCATCACTGCCTCGCTCCACCTCCTCCAACAGCAGCTCCAACAGGTCCCATTCACGGCAGCAAAATCATTCTGTTGTGGATTGACATTTTTATGTGAAAGTGTCACTACTTTATAGTCACTCCTTTGCTAACCATTGTTTGTTTACTAACTAGTTTTCCAGCCCTGATCATCCAATGAGAGCGCACATCTGAGTTTGACTTAAAGAATGGTGTGTTTATGTGCTATCAAACTGTCTTACACTCTGAGGTCAGCAAAATAATGTTCAATTATGACAAATTTTTATGACATTCATGTCTGATAATTATTTGTATTTCCTGTTGAGTTTCCAAACACCACAGCTTATGAATGCAATACTATATGGCAGCTGAATGGAGAAGCTATGTTCTCAGACCTTCCCTTCAGCACCTGACTGCACCACCAGGAAGAATTCTAAAATTAAAATTAAGTCACTTTACCAAAAAAAAAAAAACAAAAAAAAAAAAAAACGCTGTGGAATTGTGTTTTATTGTGATGCACTAGCTTTGTTGAGCAAGTGGGCCTCTGGAAGGTAGGAAAAAGCTCATTAAACAATTATAGCAATACTAGCATTAATTCGGAAATGGCTGTTGGTAATGTTGTAAGCACACTGGTCTAGCAAAACCACTGGAATGGTCCTTTAAAGGGTAGAGGAGTCTTCAGTTTCCTGGGCTAAATGAGAAGAAAGCATTGAAGCTCCTTTCCTAGAATGCAAGCAGCTTTTATCATGGCTGGTACTGCTGGGCAGCATTGGCAGGACTGTACTGTAGCACTGAACACACATGGATTTTATTTGTTTGGGAGGGATGGACTTTTTGATGACATGTAGCTTTTGTTCATATGGAGGTTAAAAACACTTACTATACGTGGATTTGAACAAAAGTGTCTCCCAAATGAATGCAATGTCATGCCAAAAACCAAAACAGTCATACAAAGAATTTAAGATAGCTGTACACCCAAAACTGAGTTTGCAACCTATTCAATCTATGCCAAATGTCTGTGCCAAAGGTCATAATACATCCATGTGTTTGTCAGGTTAAAGGGACTGGCCTCCTCTTTGCAACATAAACCACATTGTGATCATTTATATCAGGTCCAGTTTTCTTTAATATATTACTGACAACAAAAGTGAGAGAGTTTTATAACTTCTTTCATTGTGGAATGCGGGGAAACAAATTTTTACTCAGTATATTTTTACGTTATATTGAATAAATGTTTATTTTATTAAGTAAGCATAATGAAATAAGTTTCAAGTTTAAATTGTCTAGTTATCACTTTCAGAACTTATAATCATGAGTTCACTAAATTTTTGATGGATCGTTTACTTAACTCATCAAATTAAGTTATTTAGAAACAGTTTTAGTTCAGTTTCTAGTTAAGATTTGAGTTATTTGCTTTTATGATTCCATTTTAGTATCTCTTTGTGTGTCCTTATGTTTTTTGTTCAGATACGGTCACAGAAGGAAAGAGTAAAATTACTTCCAACATGGCGAATGCAAAGATAGTCCTAATTTTTTGAAACACACTCCTGTAATTACTGGTGTGAGATGTGTGGATAGTTTTACAGCTTCTGCCTCGATCAAAGATGAGCTTTTATTCAGCCTCTATTTAGATAATCACAACATTTACTGTAACCAATTTGCAGCCTCTGTGTAGCAGAAAACACCTGTCTCCAAATTTTACAGTGGCATAATATTAGAGCCGATCACATCCCTCGCTCGTCCAGCAGAGTAAATGTGCGCTCTCTCTAATTGACCCAGGAAATAACGCTGTTTGATGGTATTGAAACATTCAGATGATGACTGCTCTTTGAAGCCAGAGCTTTTCCTTTTTGGAATTAAAGGCAGTCACATGCGATTCTTAGCAAGAATCAGCGAACACTTTGAAGTTGCCTTTATCAAATCGAACATGAAAAGGCAATTAGCATAATCTGATTCCTTTTCTGAGAAGCAACAGGATAAAAGCTGTAAGTCTCTCAAAGGAGAGCTGGAGCTGTGTGTCCACCTAATACACATTTACCTTTGATAACTGAGCTGCAAATTAATGTGATAATGCTGGGACAGAGGGGATCTTCATTTAGAGAAATTCATTACCCGAGATGTGGCTTTAGATGGCTGAGAGGGAATCTTTGAAACAAGCATCACAGGAAGCAAATACTGCAAATGAAAGACTGTGCTTGAAGTCAGAAAGCAGCACACATGTTAAGAGTTAAATATTACATTATTATGATGTTAAATTCATTGATCCTTTAAATAGTGTCTCAAAAGATTGAGAGGAAAAAAGAATAAAATGATAAAATATTTCAATGATAAAAGTTTTCAATTTAGCAGAATTTTTCAGACACTATAGTATTTGTAACACTATGATGTTACATCATCAGTGTGATGTAAATGAGCAGCTGTAGCAGAGGCAATATGAATCTAATCACGATGTGTCTTATGTGTATGTCTGGAAAACAGAGGAGCACAAACAAAAGTGCTTTGCTGCTGGACTTGAAATATTGGCTGAAGACACCAAAATTGCAGTCAATGAAGTCCATAAGGGAAAGTCCATAGTACCCATATCAGTACCCCAATCAGTGGTGGAATGAAACCGAATACATTTACAATTTTGAAATTATTTTATGCTACTTTATATTTTTACTCCACTATATTTATTTTTTACTTCACATTTGTTTGAAAGCCAGTTACTAATTACTGTACAGATAAAGTTTAAGTTTATTTATTTGTATAGCACTTTTCATACAGTGGTTGTAACTCAAGATGCTGTAAGAAAAACACAAAAAGTAAGACAAAACTTGAAAATACATTCAAAATAAGACATTAAAGTGCACAAAGTGCAATAAACAATATAGATGTTGGGGAGGAAGTTAATTGAAGGTCAGTTTGCATAAGTCAGTTTTCAAGTTCTCACAGAGGTCACCTCTTCATTTCTGCTGGTAAAGTGTTCCAGATTTCTGGTGTGTAAGCAGAGAAGGTGTCCCCAATGTTTTTATGGGTGTGGTACTATGAGACCTAAGGGCACAGGCTGGGACATGTGGTTCTAGTAACTAAAGTAGCTAAAAAAAGACCTCCAGATGTTGTCTACCTGACCTGATTTCATCCGATCTGTGTAGTTAGGCACGTAAAATAGAAGAACATAGACTTGAAGTGTAAAAATAGGGTTTGGGCACGCTTATGTGCATATAGTGCAAGGGAAATATGAGCAGACCTGTGTATACATACAGCTGTGTTGATTAAAATAGAAACGCATCTGTTCTGTCTGATGCATGTGACATGGACGACTGAAAAACACGACTGAAAGGCCTCCTGTGTAGAAACACTATCATCAGAATTTGTGCTCCAGAACAGCAGTCAGGTTTGTCCTGTCATGCCAGACAGCAGATGATTTAACACTTTGTCCCTGATAGCTTTTAAGGTTACTCTCTTAAAGCTTTAGATTTAATTGTAGTAGATCCATGTTGATAGATGTCAAGAGGGATAGAAACCAGCTTCCTGCTTTGTAAACATCATATCATTTAATGGAATAAAGAGGACACTTGTTCCCTTTATATTCCCTGTACTGCAGAGACCAGGACTGGAATGTACTGTACAGAATTATACAAAGTTTAATAGCATTAATGTAAAGTATAGAGCCAGTTCCCAAGAGTAACATTAAAAAACTGTGATTTCTTTCCCTCTGCCTCCTCTTTCCACATTCCATTTTGGCCATAACCATATCTGATGAGAACATTTACCATGTGCATAGAATCCAAACACTGATTAATAAAAGTAATTCCCACCTGACACCTATAATCAACTATGAGACAGAGCTGTCCCTGCTTCTACATTCAACAAATATTTGTGCATAAAGCAATTAAAGCAGCGTCTGTAAACAGTCAGGACTTCAGTCTGCTCCACAAACAAAGAGAGAGAGAGGGAGGCCCAGGATTCTGGTTTCTCCATCAGCAGATATTAAAGACCCATTTCCTCTGTGCCCTCTCAGGCATCTTCAGCCTCTCAGCTTGATAATTATAAAATGAATTCTCATGATGATAAAGGAGAGATTAACATACCAATGGAGCAGCTGATTACTCTTTCTAAAACCTTAGCATCTTAGCAAGTCCTTTTGTATGGGGCTGGTATTACTTGACATATTATTGTGATTTGCAATAACTACAAACATCACCTGTGTTCTTAAACACATGCAACAATGCCATGAGCAAAAATTATACAATAAATCTGTTAAACTCCACTTATTATTTCCAAAGATGGCTCAGTAATTTGTGGTCTATTTGTGAGGGTTCTTTGGTTTTTTTCTTCCTCCTCTGGGTGCAGAATTAGAAGAGGATGGCTACAGTGGAATATTTACCTGAGAGCTGTAACAATTGGAGACCCATTATTTTTTAATTATATCCGGAGATAATCTTTGGGGTGTGGTTGGTTAATTTGAGTGCACAAACATGGGAGATTCATGACACCATGTAATTTTAGTGCAGTGCAAACGGGAGAGAAATTTCAGCAAATAAAACCAGAAAGTACATTTCATGGCAATCTGTCCACAAAACATTTAGATATTTCTTGTGCATAAGTGGACATTTCAGCCACAGAATGTTGCTACAAGAAAGATCATGTGATCAAAACCATCAAACACCATCAATATCCACAAGTTTCATTTCCAGCCATTAGTAATAAAGAAACCTCACGTGAACCAGTGTTGGTTAAGGGGCGATAGTGGCCTGACAGTGGTGCTACAGTAGAGGAAAGGTCTCAGGGTCACTAAAATCATGAAGTCATTTTTATTAAATCACATAATTTTGGACTACTGAAGTGTTGTTTTAATATTTTATGGTCATGGGGTGTCAGTTTAAGAGCCTGCTCTGTTTTGTAAATAATACAGAAATAAAATCACAAAAGATATGTAAACCCACCAGCATTTAACAGCACAATATATTGACCTCACACAAATATGAATAGCCTACATAATGTACCAGGAGATATCCAATAAAAGAAATAAAATAAATACTGTATATACACACAGCCTCACAAATTCCACATGTATGACCTACAGTACCATTGGTGATCTGTATCACACATCACACATGATGCATATACTATTATTTTTTATTCATGTAGTCATAGTCATATTTGAACATATTTGAAGATAGCAGACCATCCTGATGGTATTTATTCAGGAAGTACTGAAACTAATGATTTGTATTTCAGCATTTGTGATCAGAGAAGACAATAACCTTCCACAAAGTGTGTACTGATAATCAAAGTGCCCTTTGATCCAACAATTAGACTTAGTGGAAGCCTCCATTAATACACTTGACTAATTATTCCCCTCTGTGTCTGTCCAGCTGTTTAAGTGACACATGGATGAACTGCACCCAGTGGAAGGTTATAATGAACCAGTGGAAGTGATGGTCACTTTCCACTGTCAGGCAGTTTACTGTGACAGATCATTTGGGGTTTTTTGGTTTTTTTTACCCTGAATCTTGTCAACAGCTAATCTTGTCTTTGTGCAGCGTCTGCTGAGAGTATCAGTTGATCTATACATTTTGTAAACCTGCTCTCCATGTATGCAATTTAATAGGTGCAAGATTTTTGAACAGTTCCCGTTCTGTTCTTAACTGGATCAACTTGCTACAGCTTATATTAAAAAGACATTCTGAAATCAGCATTGCTTCACACAAACATCAGTTACATCAACACACTGCTTACAGGAGGATGGCAGCTCATGTGGACTAGAGCCACTGGTAGAGATTTTGGAATTACAACACTAAGCTCTTTCCTCTCATTCTTTTAACTTTTAGAATCAACTGGCATTCATTGAGCCTCACATGCTGTTAAAGCTTTTCCCTTTTAACATAAGAAGTATTCACATCTTTTACTTAAGTAAATGTAGCAATACTACAGTTAAACAAGACTGAGAGTCTACAGTTACACTAGCAGCTCTGTGAGTATTTATAGGCACAATGGTGCTTTCAGGTAAATGCTTAATTCAGCATACTAACATACTGATGTGAAGCAGGTATAATGTTTACCATATTCACCATCCTAGTTTAGTGCATTTGCTGGTACCATGAGAAGAGAAACAACCCCGTACCATAATGCTTCCACCCCTAAACTTCACTGTAGGTATGATATTTTTAATGTCATATGCAGAGCCATTTCTCCTCCAAACATGGGGCATAGCGTTAATACCAAAAATTTCAGTTTTTGCCTCGTCTGACCACACCACATTCTTCCAGTAATCTACAGGCTTCTCCAAATGTTGTGTAGCAAACTTCAAACGAGCTTCAACATGTCTTTTCTTCAGTAATGGAGTCTTACAGGGTGATCATGCATGGAGGCCGTGGAGGTGGAGTGCATTGCCTATTGTTTTCTCTGTGACAATCATACCTGCTTCTTCCAGGTCTTTCTGGAGCTCTTTTCAAGTGGTCTTGGATCTTGGGCTACTCTTCTGACTAATTTTCTTACAGCAATCTTGTGAGTAGCTTCAGTGTATGGCTGGTTGATGGTGGAGTGATGCTGCTTCCACTTGCGGATAATGGACCCAACTGTGCTTATGGGAACATTTAGGAGTTGAGAAATCAGGCAGCAACATGTACCATTCCCTTATAGCTATATTGCTCAACAATCTTGTTGTGAAGGTCTTGGGAGAGCTCTTTGCCTCTACCCATCATAAGATGTTTCTTGTGTGACAGCTTGGTAACAAATTATGCATTCACAGATGGCTAACCCTTTTTAAAAGAGTGGAAGTGCTAATAGCCACATGCACTAACCCAGCTGATTCTAGTTAGCACAGGTAAGAAGACTAATTAGTGGATTCATGTGGTTCAGTGCTTTTTCTTACTGTGCGTTCAATACTTTTTTCCTGTGTCATTCCAATTTAATGCACAGAACTTTTTTATTGATTGGAATGTTATGATTTCTTTAGCTGTGTTGCCTTATTGAGTTAATACCAATGTCTGGTCTTAATTTCATACAAATAGCTGCACTGGAAATATGTTTAATGAAAAAAATGGTGACACATTAAATACTTATATATATATATATAAATACTTATTTCCCTCACTATTTACATACACACACACACACACACACACACACACACACACACATACATATATATATATATATATATATATATAGATAGATAGATAGATAGATAGATATATAAAGATGATAGTTCTACTTTATGTTTATTATTGAGGTTGTAGTTGTGGTGGTGTACTGGAGTGCATTATATTGAATATATATGTATATATATATATATATACACACACACAGAAAGACACCATAGTTACACACATATATAATAACATAATTCCTCCAGTTTGTCACAGAGCTGTCAGAATGTTCCAAGCTTTATATTTAACCCTGAATCTGATGAATCTGTAACTACCCCTATACTTAGAGGTGGCCATGGTGACAGTGGGTGATTGCTATGCATACAAGGCTGCCATTGATGTGCTCATCTCTCTGAACATGTCTCTCTGTGCACTCAATTTCATTCCCCAAGATATATAAACAAAAATTGCAATACTATAGCATCTTAAACAGATGAATGCACTGTAGTTTTCAGTGGTCTTTATTTGAAGCTTATTTAGCGAAGTTTCAGGAGCAGGACCACACCTCAACTGCACCACTTCCTGCATTCCTATAAATACCACCTAACCCTCTCCTCCTCTTCCGCTCTCGTATTCTTCGCTTCACATGCATGCAGTCTCAGTTTAAGTTCTCAGAAACAAGCTCAAGGTACCACCAGATGTTAGCCTTTTCTGTCTCAGATTTCTTGACAGACAAACCACACGCCTAATCGCATGATTGCATTATAAAAAAAACTTGGACATACTCTGGAATTTCGATCTTAAAAAGTCAACTCACCAGGGATCACGAACTGCAGATCAACCCGTCTGATTCGGATATGTTCGAAACTTGTTCTCCTCCAGCAATGACACAGCAGTCAGACCAAAGTCAAATGTCCCGGCGGGGCCGCTGCGTTCAGAGGTGCACATACCGGCCTTGTAGGCACCTCCACCCACGCTCCCCTAAGGTGACTCTCCAACTCTCCAACTCCGACAACATATGAGACTGAACTGTTGCCCGTCTCCAATGATTGCTGTAAGGGAAGGCTTTCCCTTCAACCACAGCAACAATAAAGCCAGACTGTTACGTCTCTACTCAGCGGCAACAACAATCACCAAACCTCCCGCGCTTCCAGATCCCTCGCCAGAACCAATCCCCACCAGAGCCGGCAAGTGTGACATCACAGACCCTCGGGTTTGCATCATCCCTCACTCACCTCAACAACCCCTTTTCTTACCAATTTAAAGTCATTACTGGCAGCTGGATACCAGGCACTAATTATTCCATCCCCCATTTATCTCTGGTTTCTGTGAGTGGCAGCGGCTTGCCAATTTCTTATTCTATTATCCATCAAGTTCGTTTTAGAGGAGAAAAGTCAGCTATTCTCGCTACACTTCAGAAACATCCTGCTGTTTCAACTATAGCCACCAGGTTGCCAGTTACCCACTTGGATATTCTTAGTAACATCACTTCAGTAATGCCTCAGTAATCAACGACCTCTTCAGTAAATCTATAGTTACTGGCACCGGGTTGCCAGCTACTAATACAACTAATCTAACGTCACTTCAGTAACGCCTACCGTCACTTGCACCGGGTTGCAAGTTACTTATATAACCAATCTAATGTCACTTAGTAATCTATAGTTACTGGCACTGGGTTGCCAGTTACTAATACAACTAATCTAACGTAACTTCAGTAACTTCTATCATTATGTTCACCAGGTTGCAAGTTAAGAATACAACTAATCAAACGTCATTTCAACAACGTCTGCCGTTACATGCACCGGGTTGCAAATTCCGAATAGAAATAATCTAATGTAACTTCAGTATTTTCCAGTTTTTTCGGTAATGCTTACTGTCACTTTCATCAGCTTGCAAGTTACTATACAACTAATCTAAGGTCACTTCAGTAACGTCTATCGTTACGTGCACCGAGTTGCAGCTTAATAATACAACTAATCAAATGTCACTTCAGTAAAATCTGCCATTACATGCACCGAGTTGCAAGTTCCTAATAGAAATAATCTAATGTCACGTGTAACTTCTATCGTTATGTGCACCTGGTTGCAAAACTGATCGAAAGTCACTCCACTAATGTCTGCCGTTACGTGCACCGGGTTGAAAGTTACAAAGACAACTAATCTAACGTCACTTCAGTATCGTCTGCTGTTACAAACCCTGGGTGGCAAGTTTTTCAACACCAGCACCAGCAGCCTACATCATCCAGGGCAAACGACACCGGGATGTCAGTGCCCCCCGCCATCCAGCTGCAAAAATCTCAACAGCCAGCCTTAGCAGGGGAACCTGGCACCAGGATGCCAGTGCCCCCACCATCCAGCTCCAGCAATCACAAAAGCCAGCCTTAGCAGGGGAACCTAGCACCGGGATGCCAGCGCCCCCTGCTGCCACATCCAGCAGCCACAGCAGCTTGTTCTAGCAGGGCATTTGGCACCGGGATGCCAACGCCCCCTGCTGCCAAATCCAGCAGCCAGAGCAGCTTGCTCTAGCTTGGGCTCCTGGCACCAGGATGCCAGGATTTTTCCTCATTCATAGGGTCCTGAGGGGGTCCGTCGTTGCCAGGATTCCCTATGAGCTTCCCCACAAAGCAGTCAGCAAGCAGATCTACGCACAATGATTGTTTTTCTTAATAAATCATTTAAAAACATCTTGTTCATGGTGTGGTCCTTGCTAGTGAATTATAATGTTGTCATATAATGCCTCTGTGGATATACTGTATGAAAGGGAGGATCAAATGCATATATTACTTATATGACAGGTTCTGTCCCATATTCATCCTTGTTGGTTTGCCAATGCCTTCATTTAGAAGGAAAAGCTCAACCACATTTACATTAAGTGTAAAATTACAAAATGGATCAGGGAAATTGGATGGAAGCAAAGCCACGCATGGAACTGCTATGTGACGACTGTTTTGTATTCATAAGAATGCCGACTCTGCCGCTCAAGTGGCAGAGAGTTAAATTGAACCTTATAGCATATATACTGTAGATGAGCAAAATGCCTGCATCACCTCATAGTCACCAAGATGGAATTAACCATCCTCAACACAGGCGTGTGTGCATTTGCACTATCAACTAAAATGCCTTTTTTTTCAAGAACTAACAATTTATTGAATTTATTTATTTTTCTTCTGTCTGTCAGTATTATGTTCTATTTTTAAGCTTCTTGTCTTCTCTCTTTCATCTCTTCACCCAGCCTTTGTCTTCTGACACTGTATAACCTCATTTGCATATGACTTATTGTATGCAGGGATCTCATGTAACAAATCATGTTCCCCTTACCAGTTCTACAAGTTTCCAGCAAGGTTACAATTTGTGCATAAGAGATGATGATTGAGATAATAGTTCTATCATAATGATCTTAGAAGGCAAAACAAGACACACATTTCTCTCTCTGCATGTTTTATTTTGTGCTGCTGCAGCCTTTAGGTTAATCTGGTGGCATTCAATTCAGACTTGTGTCATGTTTATAGTGATACCGTAATGTTACAGGTCCGACCTCGTAATATTGCAGTTGTGCCTTTTATATAAAAGTGACCAGGGTACATATTCAGACTTGAGACTTGAGTGTTACATCCACAAAAGGCTAATCTGCAGCTACAGACTTCATGATCAACAGCCACAGCTATACATTATATAGCCATAATTACAACAACAGCAACAGCCAAAGCTATAGCCATGACAAAGTCAATAATAGCTATATAGCTACAGCCTGTCACAATCACATCATAACATAGAATGAAGAACTAATTAACCTCTGTTAGTTATCTTTACATTAGCTGTAATGACAGACTTGACACTGGCTGAGTTACCAACCATTATCGTGGCACTGCTAACTACAGCAAATAGCACGCTCACTCACTTTGTGGTCACAGCCAGTTGCTGTGGCCACTGGTGGACCTCAGGCTTTTTCTGGAAATATAGTATGTATGAGAGGGAATGCAAAATATTACAAGGTAAGACAAAAGTATTGGTAAGGGGTGCATTATAAACATACTTAACTTAATAATGCATTATAATCTGCTTATAGCACTATAAAATTATAGTTATAAGCACTCATAAATATTCATAATGTTTTATAAAAATAATCATAACATATTATAAAGCATTTTATAATGGTCAAGTATTAAAATACTTCATAACTGCTTCTTAATTGCTGGTCACTCACTGACATTTTTTTGCAAGGATGATAATGTATTATAATTCTCATAGTTATTTTATAATGCATTATAATCACTGTTATAATACAGTAACTTAATATAATAATCACATTATAATGTAAGTGGTCATTAGGTTCTTTGAGTAAAGTGAAAAAAAATATCATTAAATCTATGTGTAGCAAAGGAGGGTTCCCACACCAGCTCTTGAACCCCCTTTTCCCAGACCACAGACCACTACGCTAACCACTTAGCCAAAGAATTAAACTGTTGGCCAAAGGCCAGCGTGTCTAGTCATCCGTGGTCATTACTCTCTAGAGGGCACGGGACTGCACTATGACACTATGCAAGAACATCACACAAAATTAATTTATGTTTAATGGGTCATAACAGAAATTGAGTACTCCAATTTGACTTTTTAATGATGAACAACTGAATGATGGACATTTACATTGAACTAATGTAATGTTTCCCCAAAAAACTCCTCTAAACACTAAATTGACTCCCATTATAGATAATACCTGAAACAATTCTACTTTACCTGTAGCTGTTTGATCAACAAAAGTGAATCCTTAAAAAAACAGGTGTAAACCATGCACTGGTGTTAACATGTGGTAAGTCTCAACCTTAGTAAGGGCTTGTGTCCATACAGCTTTTCTCTCTGGCAGAAAAGTGCTGGCAGGGTGCCTTGGAAAACCACATACATGTTGTGGGCACATCCCACAATCTGATCACTGCTGCACACAGCATGACATAAGTGTTCCAACCCTGTTATTGACCTGTTGCCTGAGATCTGCTGCATTTTTCATGTGTCTGTTTTTACCCATTTAAGGTGACCTCAGCACTACATAACTAATTCAAGATTTTAAAATTTGTTAAAACATTAAAAACAAAAACTTCAGAAGTTGTCTTCTGATTGAAATAGTTTGATTGTGTGATAATAATGTGTGATTTTCTGGGGAAATCCCCTTTTCTCCAGAACCACTTTTTGTTTTAAGGACTGTAACTGTAAATATATTTTAAAAAATTAACTATTTCTTCAGTGATTTTAATACTGCTGGTCATTTGTGCCTTACTGAAAAGTGAACATGAAGGACCTTGCTCCCCTCCATATTTCAATTAACTATGGCATCTTTTTGTCTGAATGTGTGAATGTAGACTGTATGTCTACAATTTATGAGCAGAAAGCTTATTGGCACTCTCTCCTCCTCCCACCGTTAGTATGGAGGTGGTAGTGGAGAGCCTCTGCAACAGTTCCACCACCCCAGAATAGAGGACATGAAGCAGCATGAAATTCCATTACTGAGAGCAATTTAAGGGTCATAAAAATTGAAAAATTTTGTTTTGGGTAAGATGTCCGTGTTCAAATAGACATTTCTTACACATGACCTGTAATTCAGGGATCAATTGAGGGGGGATTCTTTACTCAGAATGCAAAAATTCTAATTACTTCCCTGGATATAACCTATGTCATCATAGGTTCTGCCTGATTCAGATCGGGTTAATATTCACTGGGGATATTGGTCACTGGTAACTGGACTCATGGTTCCAGATCTAATTTTATCCAATATCAAATTGCAGGAAGTGGTTGGTAATAGACAGCACATTCCCAGCCTGTCACACATCAAATCAATTTTAGCCAGGCTGCTGGTAGATAGAATGCTTACCCCTGTGGAAGATATAGAGGGGAGAGAGAGCAAAAAGGGGGGCAAAAAATATTAACCAAAGGAAGAAAGAAAGAGAAAAAGAAAGAAAACAAAATAACACAGCTAAAATGCCTAATATCTTTTCTTTAGTTTCTTTGAGAAATGTGCTTCAGTACTGTATAAATGTGTAAATGGCTTGGTTATTGGTTCATTTGTTCTTAATGACTGAACCTTGACCCAGAATCAGTCCATGCAGTGTTGGATAGCAGGCCACACAGATGTTAACTGACAAGAACCGACATCATCTATCCACTCCCCAACAATTCCTGCCCACTCCCACCTCCTGCCACTGCCAGCAATAAGCACAAGGCCATGACCTGACATTAGGAATGATGGTGCACTTAAATGAGCATTATTTCAGCACCCCACTTTCTCATCATTTACGAATATCCCACCCACTCTCCATCAGCAGTGACAGCCTTACAGCCCTTTCCAACAGCATACTGTAGCTCTGTAAAGCTACTCTCTGCTGTGTCAGCTACAGTAACTAACTTACAGAACAGACTGGATGTAAACAACCTCTTCCGTCTGATAGATCTGATATTGATCGCCCCAAATCACAACAGAATAATTGTGAAGGAACATGTGCCTTTTTTATCTATTTCATCAGTTTTTTTTTCTTTTAAATATTTGTTATTAGAGACGGTGAGTCTTTCAGTTGCCTATGGTTGCCTTTAAATTCTGGTCCATTTTTTGCTCATCCTGCATCATCAGTGTTACACGGAGCCACAAGGGGAAATCAAATCCTGGTGACTGACAGTCTCCACTTTAGTGAACCTGATGTGTTCATGTATCTTCTCTGGTCTTACAAAGGGCCCACAAGGAAATAAATGATTATGAGCATTACTAGTCCACACTGCAACTGGACCTCACATAACATAATGACAACAGCTAGAAACAGCAGCCACACAGAACCACTCCTCATAATATCATAATACAAGATTCCCCTTTTTCCTTTCACTGTTTGATTTTCATTTTAAGAAGAAAATGCTAAAACACTGTTTTACTCTGTTTTACTTCCTTATCACTCTTTTCACACGGATTGTTCGGGGAAAATACCTGCACTTGTGCAATAATGCACATATATATTGCCATGAATAATGTAAAGATCAGTTAAAATATCGCTTTCTTGACAGCTCATGATCTGCAGATGGATTTAAAATGGTTTAAGTTTTGAATTCTTGCTAAAATGTTAACACCATTTTTTTTGATCAATTTTTATCTTTATTGATTAAAAAAAAGTTTTTATCTTGAAAATTTGTTGAACACGCTTCTTTGTTTCAACTTTATAACCATTTTCCAAGTTATATATTCTGTCCTTGTTCACTTGTCATTTAATTGTGATTGTTCATTTAAATAATGGAACTTGTTTCAATCGAAGGCAGTTTCTGAAAGTGGTTGCTGAAAATAGGTTTATCGAGAATTGGTGGCTGAATGGTACAAACATAAAAAAAACATGGGGTCTTGGGTTTGAATATTTGACTCAGTGTAAATATCATAGACCTTCAATAAAGAAATGGAGCAAGTTGAACAGAATATACATGATACTGTCAGACAGTGGGGAATAAGATAATTATTCTATATATATTTTATTATGTATTTAACCCAACAACAGGTTTGTCTGTCTCTCAACACTCCCTAACTTCCCTACCCTGTCTGTGGCTCTCAGCCCCAAGGCCATTGGATCCTACTGAAGATATGAGTCTTTAAAAACTACTCACAGATATATAGTTTCTTTTTTAAAAAAAAAGCTCAGCAATTTCCTAAGCAGCAGATACTAATGCATTTGTTGGGGACTATTTTCAGTGGCGGATGAATCCACATTTGCTGAACTACTGAGTTTTTGCAGCATCAAGATGATATTCTGTATGTGGGACTGACTCAAACAATGAAAAACAAACAATGAACAAAAAAAAAAGATCAAACAAACTGCTACAGTGTTTAGGTTAACCCTGCTACTAAGAGAGCCAGTTTGAAAGAGATCTAATCAGGGTGTGATCCCAGACATTGACAGAAGGTTCCACACACTTCCATAGCTTAGCTGCTGTTGGGATCAAAATCTTAACATCAAATAGAATATGTGTACAAAGCAGGGTTGCCACTGCTGCTACTAGCTCCTCTTCATAGAAACATTTGAAGAATTTCCCTTTTAAATGTCCACTTATGTTAACTTCATGCTCTGACATTTCCCAAGCACATTTGGGCATCAATGATTACTTTCAACTATAATTATTACACTTGAGGCTAATTGAGAATGATTAGTGTAATTTAGTCTAGTGTATGAGAGTCACACTGGTTCTATTTAAGAAATACATGTTAGATTACACACTCATCATTTCTGTGAGAGCTGTTGCAAAATACAAAAGTAGCACCTTAGGCAAATTTTAAATAGTAAATGTAGGAGATTGAATAAATGATGTATTTCAGTATATCAGATCCTACTACATTGATGTTGGACAGAGGCATGTAACCAGTTCATACTTGACCACTTTCTGGACCTTTCAAGTGTATCTCACAATCTTCATCACCAAAAGCTAAACGGAATTCAGACATCATTCATTTTATCATTTACACTTGTGCTTTTTGTTACTGTGACATAACAAAATGGTTTCTGTAAAAAGGCCCATGATTATGCTTTCGCCAGAACCCTGTTTTATTCTGCTCTGTCTGGATTGCTCTGGGATGGCTGGATTAACAAGTAGGCAAACTGCCCTGGGGCCTTAGACCATAGGGTCCTTGCGTATGGTAACTGTTCATTTGTTCAGGAATATACAACACTACAGCACAATGTGAAGTGAATTGGTAATTAGAATTGGTTACTGAAAAATGACATGATCAGTCATTTATGTAAGTGTCTCAAAATAAGATGTTTATGTTCAGGTGACAGAGGCCCTCTAGCAGCCGTAGTACTGGGCAAAGCAAATCGTCCCCTAACCTTAACCGCAAGGCTATTATTATAACCATGATCACAAAGATCTTCTAACCTTGAGGAAGTAGTAATTTTAACCCTAACCACAATGTTTCCCTAGACCTAACCAAGTGGTGATTTGTAACGGTTTTGGAAGGTACAGACAAATAACTTTGTCTTGCTGATTACTGCTGATAGGGGTGTCACATCAGAAAACACTTTTATGTGTCATTCTGGAGTGCACGGACCAAACACGTATTTTGTTGGAGGATTTTGTTGGCTTTATTACTTGTCTCGTTGACCTGTCTTAGATGATCAGTGTTTACCTGGTGCATAATCCTAAATAAATTTGCATTTAATAATTACCAAACAGTATATCAATAAAGGCCTGCAGCTTTTGTCTCTGGGCCCTGGTTAATTTGGCCATGAAGTAATCTCCAATAAAATTATAATAAATAAATAAATACATAAATAAATAAATAAATTCACATCTATTTCTCAACTCATGAACTGCAACAGTTATTTTAGGATATTTTAATGATATTTCTTTAAGATTCAACCATAAATGCTCAAATAGAGTTTGTTCAGATACGTCTGGCAAAGCAAACACATGGTTTGCTGGTCTCCTTGGCCTGGTGTTTGTTTGCAGACTTGAAGGCAGGAGACATAAATGACCAAGTCATAAAAAGACATGACTCCAAGTATCAGGAAACACAACAACACCAGCTACATAGACACCCTTATGCTATGATTAATTTGCAACAGACTTTATTACACTATGTGATCCTCTTATATTAAGATAAATTAAAGAGCAGCTGGAGCTGGAGATTTAATTAAGATCCAGCATTCACCTTCTGCTGAGGTACCTTTGTTACTTAATTTAAATTAGACCATAGACCTGGCTAAGTGCTGGATTTAAAGTGGTACAATGTGCTGATATCCTTGCTTTGCCCTCCACACAGCGCTCTAATTACTGCAATATTGCAAAGCCCATATGTGTGAAATAAACATATTTTGAAATACAGTGTCCTGGCAGAAGTGGGTTATAGCTGAATAAATTCTATCAATATGAGGATAACCTGCCTGAAAAATCTTTACACTTTAGTAGTAAATGAATGTTATTTTATATATATGTACATTAATTACATCATCATTGATTTAATGTTACGCTACAAACACTGCTGTATCACATCAATTATATGATTTGGCCATTTACAACATGAAATACAGTAGAATTATGGCTGATGCGATCATATAAAGGGCTTTAACAAATTAATATTGTTTTTATTATTTTTTCCATATTTATTATCATTTTACTAATTAGTTGCCTACCCAGTTTGTGTGTCAAAGACCTACCACCTCGTGGTAATGGTAGTACAGCACCACTAGCAGGTTGACATTTTTGGTTTAGAGTGAATAAAGTACTGGGTGGATTGCCATGAAATTTGGTTCAGACATCCATGCTTCCCTGATGAATTGTAATAACTTTGGTGATTCCCGGACTTTTGATCTAGCACCACCATCAGGCAAAAATGAAATGATGACAATGCAGGCTGTGTTTCAGTTACAACAATAGCAAAAACATGAAGTTAAATGTACACTTGGAAAAGTCAGATTTTGGCTGTTTACATTTTTAAATGTTTTAAGTTCCAAGCACTTCATTATCCTGAAAAACCTGTCAGGCGAGAAAACAAAATGATTTCTTGTCGGGTGAGGTGATGAAGTGGTCCTGCAAATGTTGATGAGTCTAATTTTCTTTGGATGTTGTACTCATTTCTGCCAAGGCAATTTTTTTTTTAAAGCTTACATTTTTCATTTTAGCATTGAGACGATTTCCCAACAGTGACTGGCATGAGGATTTATTCTGCGGAATATATAATGTTTTTCTATTGAACCTCCCTTTTGTGATTTAGGCTGCCAGGACAACTTTAACACATCTTTATTGCACCATCCACAGCTGTAATGTTTTCAAAACCTCTGAACATCTTCTCTATTTTGGTGCATAAACAAATACATATCCACTGTAAATCTTATTAGAGAAAAAGCACTGGATTGACAGACAGGCTAACACAGGCCAGGCTGCGAGTGATATTTGGATTCCAGTGGTAATAAACAGTCTTGAAAGTAGGAAAATAATGTGGAAAAGTATGAGACAGAGCAACGAACAATATGATTGACATCTCAATAAACAGCACATGCAGGATATAGATTTAATCTGAATTCCAGACTCTTGCTATCTCTGCCTACAGTTAGCTCATCAGAGCTGTGACAGGTCCATTTCTGCTGCTGCATGCCTGCAATTACATTATGAGTTCATCTGCTGGGTGTGACAGCCAGTGAGGCCACTGCTCCTGTGGTCCAATTCACAGCCTCCCATATGTCAAACTCTTACGCTTGAAAGAAAATTAATAATTTTGGTTGATTAATAATTTAGAGAAAGAAAGAAAACTACCGTGCTGCCCCCAGTGGCTTACACAAAAGCCTTAACTAAATGTTAACTGCATTATTCACTAGGAGAAATAGTTTCTGGGTGAGTGGTGATAAGGTAAAAGCTTGTCTTTCTAATTTCATCATGTGGCCACAGATCCCTGTCTCACCCTGGACTGCACAATGGAATCTACTGCTGGTTTAAACTTCTCTTTGAAACCATCACTACTTACACAGACATATGACCGAACTTTTATTAAAATGTTCTAAATACTGGGTCAAAGATGCATGTGTTTGGCATTTTCAACATATGTATTATGGTTTCATAGCCTGCAGGTCCTTTTGGCTGAATAACTAAGGACAATGTTATGATAAAGGTGGTGGTATGGTGTGAGTCAGTTTTTCTCAAGCAAGGATCCGTGGATCCTAGTGGATTGCCAGTATTGCAGGGGTCAGTGCAAGATTTTTAAAGTATGTGTAAGCATACAGTATAGCTACATATACACATTTGCTCATTAAAAATCAGATTTAAGGCACTTTAGATGTCCTGCAGCAGATGGTATGTCCCCCATAGAGCCCTGATCTCAACATCATGGAGTCAGTCTGGGATCACATGAAGAGACAGAAGCAGCTGAGACACCTAAATCCACAGAAGAACTGTGTCAACTTCTTCAAGATGCAGGAACTGTTACGGCTCTGTTCACAGTCTGACTCTGTGTCCCTAGCTGCCATTCTCTAAAAGTCCACCAGAGACATTCAGCTTTTTCCCAGTGATGTTAAGTCTGGACTGAGTGGAAGATGGACAGATAAGATAGTATTGTAGTGAAGGACCCCTTGAGATATTATTGCTTATTGTAGTTAACCTTTGTCCTGACATTTAAGTTTGTTTACATGTGAGCATACAGAGCTGAAGTAATACTTTTGCCTTCACATGATTCAGAATGAGTTTGTTTGTTTTACCATCTGAGAATGTGTGAGAATGCAGTTCTCACTCTGAGTGGTGAATCAGTTTTGGGGTTGTGGAAAAGATCTATGTTTTGGATTCCAGGTGTGTACATTTTTTATTTTTTCTTGCAGCCCATTTAGCTCTGTACTGTAGCACAGTTTGTTTTGTTTGCATTTGGCCTGCTGGCCTTTCTGGATTTTGGTTTTCTGTTTGTTCTGTTTCCCTCCTGTGTTCCTGTGCTCCTCCCCAGCCCGTTTTTCCCTCCACATCTGCCCTGCATCATGTTTGTTAGCCCTGCCCTGCTCTCAGTGTTCTTCCCCAGCCTGCTGTCACCTTCACACCTGCCCTGTATCAGTCTTGTCAGTCCTGCCCTGCTCCCAGTGTCTTCCCAGCATATCAGCTCCCAGCCTGCCCTTGTGTCCTGCCACCTGTTCCCTGTTGTCTAATTAGTTCAGTTTGTATTTAAGTTCAGCTTTCAGTTCAGTCTTTGTCAAATCGTCTGTTCTGTCCTGTCGTGTTTGCACAGTTTCTGTATTCCTTGCTCAGTTAGCCCTGTTTTGTTCTGTTTCAGGAGTCTGTTCCTCCTAGCAATAAAGGTTTTCTTCAGATCTGATTCTGGTCTCTGCATTTGGTTTTGCCTGTTTCACAATCTCTGACAGGAACAACCAACCTGCCAAGTACCTTGAAAAATTGTGTGCAGGTGTATCAATGAGAACTGCTGCTGTTTTAAAAACAAAGCTGCTCACACCAAATATTGATTTTATTTTGGCTTCTTCTATTTACTCAACTTTGTCTAATGTTAATTAATAAATAAAAACTTTTGGCATTATTTTTTTTAAAGTATCTGTACTTTTGTGCCTACATTTTTTTGCATAATATTTATACTAGTATAATTGTTCTCTTATTATAACAACATTGTCATTATTAGATGACAAAACGCACTCAATGGGCCTCATCCAAGGACATTTTTGTATTCTTATTCTAAAGCTTTTTTTCTGTAAGGTTTGCTCAGTGTTCCAAGTCAGATTCCCCAAACTCTTTGTTCTGACACTAGTCAGTGTTTGCTGTAAATTAGTGACACCTACAGGCAGATTGAGGTACTGTACTTTTAAGGTTCTCCCCAAAGTGTTGTGTCCTGCATGTTGTTTTTTAGTCTACACAGCACAGCCAAGCAGTGCACATGCAGGCTCTGTGCAGCCCCATAGAGTTCTTTGGTTTGATCCTTAGAGTAGATCTGTCTGCAAGTACAGTTACTTACCTTTTGTAATTTAGTTATGTGCTTCAAAAACACTGTTAAAAGGGTTTTGTTGTGATGTTTTTATGAGAAGAGTTAACTAGCTGCTAAGCTAATCATCTAAGCTTATTTCCTTCACAGGCTGCTTTCTAAGTTAACACATTATTAACGCAAATTTATGTTAGTTGGTCTGTATAAGTTACATAGGCTAAGTATTAAATTTGGAAACCTGTGAAGAAGAAAATTGTTGTGATATTGTTGCACATTTTCATTGTAACTGTGTAAGGCGTTATGTATTCTTGTGTTTGTGCTTGCAGTTTTACAACCTAAGCTTCAGTAAATCACGCTTAACATGAAGTGCAGCCTACTGACTCTTGTATTAGCTATCTGTCAAGCTATGTAGCGTGATGCATCTGCAAGCACAAACTTTTCGTAAAATTGCTAGTTTCAGTCTGATAATTGCCATCTGTTCATTAGCAGACACATTTATGAGTGTCAGTAGTCGTATTAGAGGAGCTGAAAAAATTAGAAAATATGAATCCAGCTGTCAGTGATGTGTCATAAGAGCAGCGCTGTACTGTGTTAGACAGGAAGAGGGAATGCTTTGACATGAAGTTAGATGACAAAATGTATAACACATGATGACATATTTCTATAGCAAAGTGGTCCATGATGAGAGAGGTGGTCAAAGGATGTGACAGTCAGGGACGACAGAATGTTCTATATTAAGTGATTTTAGGTCAGGTGTTATAAAGATGTTCCCCTATACAGCAACCTGTATTTAGACACTGAGGCAGCTGTGTTGAAGTTGTGCCTTTTTTGAAAAATGCTGCTAATCTCAGTAAATTGGTAATTGGTGATTAGTACATTATTTTTGCTTTATTTTTATTCTAATTGATTTCAGTAATATCTAACTCCAGATTCACTTAGATTAAGGCATTATAAATGAAACTTTTTTCCCTCCAGGTCAGGTCTGGACCACTTTTGAATTTTGTTCATATCTCAGAGTAAATTCTAAAAGAAAAGAAACAAAAAAAAAACTGGTGAATTCCACAAATTCTTCTAAATCACTCATATGTGCCACTTATGAACTAATCTGTCCGTATGAGGGCTTCTTGCATGATGCTCAACATATGTCCTCAAAACAAACCTGGCACTGACTGTTCAACTTGCCTACAGTGTCGGCATATTGAAAGCAACATGTCTGTTGCAGCTGCAGTTGCTCAGTATCACTCTGGATTCATCCACTGTTTTACTGTCAACCATTACACAGCACTGCAAAGTAAAATTAAAGCTGCAAGCAGCGATGATTGGGCCCTCACACCTTTGTACATGTTGGGGTGCACCACAGTCAAAGGGTTTTATTTCAAAGGGTAGTAGATGGTCTGGCCTGGACTCTTGTCGGATGTTGCACGAAGGAGATAAATATCACTTCCTGTGTCCACTATGTGGCACTAGAAAAATTATACAACATGTTGCTGTATATCATGTGTAGACCACACCATGTAAATTTCATGTAAATCGGATGATGTTTGTCATATAAATCCGACTTCCTGTTGTCAGTAGGTGGCGCTATGACTATGACTAAATATTGACATGTAGATGTGTTCAGGCCTGGACACCAATCAAGCATGTGAAATTTGGGGCAGAATGGACAAAGTCTAGTGGATTGACAACAACTTCCTGTTTCATGGCGAAACATGCAAATTTACCAACAAGCCAGGCCAAGGGCATTCCATGAAAAGTCAAGATTTTGATTATTTTTCATTGCAAAGGTCAAAGATGAAGTCTTTGATTTGAAGTTGGTCTGGTCAAATCTGTAGGAGGAGTTCATTAAAATACAATGCCTGCAAATGGAAAAAACTGTGAAAAAATTGCAAAGTAAATTCAAAATGGCTGACTTCATGTTAGATTTAGGGTATGGCTCCAAGAGGCTGTTTTGTGCATCTGGACATGATCAGTGTGCCTACCAAATTCCTTTCATCTCCGTCAAATTTAAAGGTGGGGACTTTGACTTTTACATTTTGTAGGGAGTGCTCTCGAGTCATTTTGCCACATCCAAATACGCCGAAACATCGAAATACGCTGCATCACCACATCAAGGGCATTCCATGAAAACGGACCAAATTTAAAGTTGCTTGGGTTAAATCTCTAGGAGGCGCTGCTAATTCGGTGAGGAACACATTCACTTCCTGTCAATTCTTCACAATAAAAGTATCCCATTATTTGGTCATTTAAAAGCTTTTAATTTGAAGCAGTAAAGCAGGAAATGTTGGGTCTGCATTAGTGGTAACTTAACATGACTCTGATACATGCTGCCCCTTGGCAGCTTTTGGAAAGCTGGCCAGTAAAAACAGAGTGGGCTCATCAGGAGGGGGGCCTTAAAGAGACAGGAGCTAAGACTGCCTGTTAGAGACCGAGGCTGAACTGAGGGGCTGAGGGTCACTATAAGATAAATAAGGAGTTTTTTGAACTGTGAATCATGCAAAGCTACTCTAGTTGAGTCCAAAAATAAAATTTTAGAGCTGTAAATGAGCATAACAGGCCCTCTTTGTTTTAAATGTGGCTTTCTGAAGCCATGTTAAATCTTCAAATGTTAATTGTGACATTTCAGATATTTATACTGTGTCTCATGAAACCATTATGGGTAAGAAACATTAAGAGTTTTGGTTATATAATGATGTTTAAGTTGGGGAAAAGTTTGACACACACCCATAGAGTGAGGGGGTTATACATGAGACTTATTTCTTAATAAGGCATTTCTTATTAAAAGATTCATCAGCTGTGGCTTTGAATGCGTGAACCCATTTTTGGGGTTGACAGATGCCCTTTGGTTAAGTGACTCTCCCTGCTGAGCTTGCCCTCTGCAACATCTATCAGCCAGCCTTGAAAAAGTCGATAAAATGAGGGCCACCCACAAATGAACACATTTACCACTTCACTTTTCTGCCTCACCTATGAAGGCCAGTGCTCCAGGGAACCAGGAGAGGGACACTCTTTGAAGGCTGGACTGATTGAAATAATGGAAGACTTTGGACCTGAAGGAGGAGGTGGAGGAGTGATCGCTTCACTTCCTACACTCTCCTGTATGCCCCATGTGGTGGACAATGCTTCAAAGTCCAGGATGAGTGGTGCTCCTGTGAGCTGCTCAGTGGGGTGACCGACAGGCCTTTATTTCACAAGCTTTTGATGCTTTGATGCTTTAAGGAGAGCAAAATACGAATTTTGAATTCAATCTTTTCAAGCCCAAGATGTATCTCTGGAGGCTGGGGTCACACACACACATGCACAATACATGCAGCTTAATCAACAACTTAACAGAGCTCTTTGCACCTTTTTAGCACTTTATATAGTGCTATAGTGTATATTTGCAATCATATAGCGTATGTATATTGTCTATAGTTGTTGTCATATGTAGAGTATGTCATATCCCACTCATGTTTGCATGCCACCAATGACAAATCAGTACCAATGATTTCAGATCTGTCCATATGACAGAAATGGTACAATAATGGTGTTGCTTTGGGAAGATCAAGGTTCACCCAAACTGCATCTGTCACCTGCACCTCTTCATCGAACCGGTTAATCACAGCAGTGGCAGATCAGAAAATGCAAATATGAACCTCACTGACAAAATGTTGTCCTGACAATAGGGGCGTCAGATCAGAAAACACTAATATGGGCCAAGAAAGAAACAAGAAACAAGGTATTTTGTCAGTTAGTTTCGAGGACTTGTATGGGCCTCTTCTCAAGTAGGGCCATGATAATATTGATCACATGTATCCACTGCTGTGAAGCTGCAGTTGTAAAGGCGATGTGCACCACCCTGCACTATTGCTAAAGCTCATACACATGGGGACAGGTTAACTGTGGCTTTAGCACCCTTTTTTCAGGCATGAGTGTGATGCTTTATCAAATGTGTCAAACACTCTGCAGAACTGAGGGAAACTAAGGTGATAATTCTCTGTGGTTTTGTCACTATGAGTGACACATTTCAAATTACTCATTGTAATGTGATCCATTGTTAATATAAATATGTTTAGTGTAGCTTTGTAGTGTTATTACTTCTGATTGTTACAGTTGCTATAATTTTTCAATGTTATATACCTTTTTTTTCTTTAACTCTGTGCTGAAAAATTCTTCTGAAACAATGAAGATGCAAACTGCACCAGCTTCATATCGTTTACCTGTTTTATTCCTACATACTGGATTTAGCTGCTGACTCGTTAAGAATATATTTTGCACACATGCTTATCTTAGACCAGCTAAAACCAGGACAAAAAACTAAACTAACCTGAATTGAAAAAAAGTCTTCATTATTAATTTTTACTTGACACAACACAATCTTTGTCAAATAATATAGACTGGATATTTTGATTTCTCCATTATGCTGACACTGGATCATCACAATGCCACATGCTGTTGACAGAGGTTAGATGCAACTGCAGAGCCTTCTACAATATAAACAACAAGCTTAAGAAACATAATGCCTCATATCTAAGGTGTGGACACCTCCGGCTAATTTGCAAAGATGCTACTCAGAAGTCCAGTCTAACCTTCAGAGCTAATTCCGCCCAGCGCTCCTCTACCAGTGTCATGTTCATTTATTATGGCTGCATTATTGGAGAGGTCACTGCAGAGGTTAGGTCACAGTTAGTGACCTGCCACTGCTGACGTGTCCAGCTGAGGTGGACATCCAGCCGTCTCCTCTCTTTCTGCTGTGTCCCCTCGTGCCCCACAGGTGTGTATTTCAGGTCATACAGCCAATTAGGAAGCTCATGGGTATGCAAAGGCAGCAGCGCTCATTAAAACAACATGACTACAATTTTACAGGCCTGCCAAACAGGATTTCCTCAAAAAAAAAAAAAATTGAGATCATTTTGGTTGCTATACTGCAGCATGTCCTAATTATGCACTTTTTAATTGGTTTTAAGTTTGCCATAGCGTCAAAAGTTGTCAAATTCAGTTGGATTTATGATGCATATTTCATCTTGAGTCTGTTAATTCATTAGTTTGTTGGCATGTGTGTACATACAGTACTTCAGATAAGTGCCCATATTTCGCTTGGGGCATAACAGCAACTGGGTCAAAACACTGACTCCAATTAAAAAAAGAAGGGCTTGTCATTCCAGGTTAAGTAGCACTGTCAAAGACTTTTTCTTTTTTCCTTTGTGTTTATTTTGTCTTACGAACAGATCACTAAAGTTGTAATAACTTAAAAGATCAAATGTAGTCACAAAATAGACTAAGGAACTGATATTAATTAACACGTTATTGGATATTCATTATTGACCTAGTGAACACATATTGGTGATAAAATATTCTAAACTCAAGGTTCACTAAATAGCTAAGTTTCTACTGTATTCCTTGGCTTTCTTCGACAAATAGAAACTTTATCTGTCGTCATCAAGTGACCTAGAACTTTGATCACGGGATAACAAGTGGTCTTATATGGGGAGGAGATTGTAGAGCTGAGCAGCAGAACCATGGAGCACACATACAACAGAATAAGATCAGTATTGGCATTTCAGAATAATGTATATTATTAGATTATACACTAATTATTGATGCATAAATGTATACATCACTTTAATGTTGCAGTAATTAAAGGTGGAGCTGAGTTTAATTACTTTATATAGTGCTGGGTAGCTTGCGAATTTCCTCCTAGGATCAATAAAGTCTTAATAATACTCTATAATAATACTTCCAAATGTATTTGTTAACTATATTTTGTATTTTTAATCTGAATCTGCAAAGTCAAAATGGAATCAAACAATCAGAAGTGGTCACTATCACATCACTGTGAAACAAGTTGCTAAAAAGAAACTGATCATTTAATAAAATCTGGAGAGTTAGTTTGTTTTCCAGCATTGCTAATATATTAGCTCTGGTGTAAGAGTTAGCTAGCAGTGATGGAGTTCTGTCAACACACAAACACTCTGACCATCTGACATTATGGATAATTCATCTCCATGAAAGACAGGAGAATGGACTTCAACGTCAAATAATGTGAGTCAGACACACTCCCTCTCTCTCTCTCTTTCTGTTTGTTTCTTTGCTTGGTGGTTTCTTTCCTGATGCTGAAATGTTTCTCTTTGACTGTCTGTGTGTATTTATCTCCTTAACAAGAACACAGCAAGGAGGTCATACTGTTTAATGTACTGTAGGTTAGCTAGAACACTATGACAGAACACACAGACTCATTCTGCAGGATATATTTTCCAGTTTTGCATTTCTTGGTTGTTCAGTCACCTGTTGACTGTGTGTGATTTGTGAATCAGTCAGAAGGTCTGCAGCTCGTGAGAATTTGTTCTTTCTTGTATTATTTTTTAAGTTATGCTGTATAATGAGTAATTAGCTTTAAGTAACAAGAACACTGTAAGCCTTGTAGGTTATTTTTGTATTTAATATATAGTAGAGTGTGTAAGTAACATATTTTATATGTGCATTGCTATATTTTGATGTGAACATAAACTTTTAGATCTGTGAATGTTTTTACTGATCAGTCTTTTTAGTATTCAATACTGACCTGTACTTGTATCAGAGTGTAAGCTGTGTAGAACTGTGTATATTTGTGTATGCTAAGAAAATCCATAAAAAAAACATAATTTATATCTAAAATTTACATGCATTATTCTTTTTGATGTGAACATAAATCTGTTGTCTAAAAGTGTACTGCTTGGATATTATGTGGTTTGTGTCATAATGCAACTTAAACTATTAACATTCACAACTTTTAAACGTGCCCTGTTTGTAACAGGCTGTCCCTGATAAATTTAAATTCTCTGTGCCCAAGCTGAGATAAACCTGATGACATCATCGGGGTTATTTTCTCATTGACAAAGCTCCTCCAGAGCCACAGAAGATATTATACAACTGTTCTAACAGGCTGAGTAGTACTCCCCATGACCAGTAAACTGATCTTTGTGTGTTAAATTGGTGGAGTGCCCCTTTAACCTTGTAATACTGCACTTGAAACCTGCAGTTCTCCCTGTCTGACCTCCCTGAACATCCAATTCAGCGTCCTGATTGGCTGCCAGTCATTTTGTGCAGAGGACTGAAAACACCTATTATTAGATCAATTGCAGCCATTGTTCTTTTCTCCCTCCTCTGGCTACTGGCTCCCACAGAGACAGAGGGTCCTCTAACTACTCCTGCTCTCTGCAGCACCCTTCCTCTGTGGAGCAAACAGATAGGCCGGGGGGGGGTGGGGGCTGTGCTTTCTGCTGTTTCCAGAAGTCCCTGCTAAAAAACTTCCGTCATCTTTCCTGTAAAGCTGAACTGCAGATGCAAGGGGAAATTCCCTGCTAAGAAATCAGAATGACCAGAAATACAGAACCCGCCGTTTTGTGCAGAACAATCTGCAGATTGGAGGAAATTACAGGAAATAGACACGAATGCTGTGGCTGAGTCAGACCACATCAGACTCAATTTACAATGCGCCTACTTTACCTTGCTCTGCAGAGTGAAGGCATTCACAAGGGGTTATGGTAGAATTTCTCTAATTTGAGGTTGCAAAATGCAAAAAGAAAAAAAAAGAAAGAAGGGAAAGAAGCTTTCAAGTTTTAAAACTGATACACCAATATCTGTGTGATTCATTCAAACTTGAGGTTGTGTATAGGATGAGGCCCAGAAGTCTGCTGATTACAGCATTATGTGAATGATATTTGAGTGTTGTGATTTGAATTAGGACTGAGTGGAAGTGGGAAAAATGTGTAAGATGACAAGTTATCTTTGAGGAAAATTATATTAATGAAAAAAATTTAATATTTTACTAAATATTACTGGCTATTCATTCTGATGCTGTTTGCATTTGTTCTGAGCACATTATCTGTTCCAATTTGAATATTATTTGTATTTAAATATATAGTATGTGCAGGGTTTGGAACTTTTTTACCTTGGCACATTCCTAGAGGAGGTATTAAAAAAGACATGGTGTCCCATTACCCCTCACCACCCCACCCCAAAATATTCCCCACAGACATACAGTAGATTTTGTCAGTTTTCACTGAGAGAGTCTCCTTTTTTCTACAAAGAAAAGCTTAGAGAATTATTTGAAAGAAGCTGCAATCACACATAAGGGCTGAGTAGGTGAAGTAGGGTAGAAATAGCATTTCTATATCAATGATCATGGAATTATCACTGCAGGAGTGCCCTTGAGCGAGAAACTTAACCCCTCAACTACTCAACTGGAGGTTCTCAGAGAGCAACAGTGCAAGTGTGTGGTAGAACCAGGCATCTCTCAAGTGTGAATGTGTTTGGGTGTGCGAGTGTGAGGCGGGGCTGTTGCTGGAAAAAAGAACATTTGCACTCAGCTGAGTGTGAAACTGCAGAAAAAATGTGTTTTATTCACACTGAGAATTGTCAAGTTAGTCTTCAGTGTGGATTTCAAAAATGAATTCCAACACATTTGCATCATACAGTTAAACACCTTAAACAGGGTGGAGGGTGAGATGTATGAAATTGTTTAATATTGTTACACAAACCTTCATATGACCCACTTTAGCACAAGGAGAGGAGCATACAATATGTTACTACCTACACACCTCAGTAGAGGTGAGCCCAAAGAATCCCAATGTCAGTGTTGATGATTTGAGACCAGAGTAATTTAGACTCACAGATATCTTGAGTGCCACAAAATTTCATATATGGTATCTGCAAGGTAAAATCAAAAGATCTAAGGTGAATTCCTGATCTTTTGTCTAGTCTCACCATCAGGCCTAAATAACCATTTGACTAACACTTTGGTCCATGACAACTCAAAAATGAATGACTGAATTGCTGTGGACTTTACTGAACACATCCACACTTCTCAGAGGATGAATCTTTTCCTTTTTGGAAATTCAATGTGGTGCCAACATCAGGTTACGATGTTGACTAGGCACACAAGATCTCTCATCTGATGTAATACCCAGATTGCAATTAAAATTGCTGAACACATTCATGCTCCCGAGGAGATGAACCTTTTAAATTCTAATGATGCCATCAGGGCATTTAATCTAGCCACACTCTTTTTTTTTTTTCAGAAAGTTACAAAAATGGACTGATGCACTCTCCTGTGATTCCACCATTAGATGCTGTTAGATAATCTGACAGGCACTCTGAAGCATACTGAGGGCTTTAGTCTTGTTAGAATCATCACATCTGTAATAATATGCCTTTCTGCTCTGAGACAAATAATGAGCAAGCCTTGTTTGTTCTTTTCCAAGTCAAACATTTTTGGCCTCATAACTCCCAGGCCCACTTTTTACAGTAGTAAACAGACTCCAATGCAAAAAGATCACTTAATGTTTTATGCTAATTCAGTAAGAAAGGTTTTACCACAGAGAATTGCAATGGGGTAAAATTTACCTGTGTCGGTTTTTCAATTGTATATTACTATGTTTGAATAACTTTTCGTAAAATAATGTTGTGTAGCACCACCTTAAAAATAGTGATGATGAATCCAGACTAAAAACATGGGCATTTATGTGATGTGGAGTGTATGATCTGACAACTGCATCAAGTCATAATTAAATTATAAAAAGAGCAGAGGAGACCTGCATGATGAAGGAACAATGCAAACAAAATAAAACCTTCACCAAGTGTCTGAAGTGCAGGAAAGCTGTGTGGAAAATTCAGTCAAGGTGCTGAATGTCTGCTCAGTGTGTTTGAGGGACACATATAATCACGTGTTCAGATGAAGATGATTTAGCCGACTTACAAATGTTCATTGTGTGTAAAACTTATTTTTAGTTCATTGATTATATATTTATTTTTGTTTTACCATGTTACCGTTTATTGTTTATAGACTATTTAGCCTAATTTACCCGTTGTCTTACTCTTACTCTTACTGTTTTCATTAACAGAATAACATTATGATGTTATGAATGAAAAAAAGCTTTAATTGTTACCTCAAGAGTTCATTTTTTAGTATTAGAAATGCAGTAGCCAGGCGCAGGGGTAAATTTTACCCGTTGGCAGTTTTAGGTATACAGCGACCGAGAAACTGCTCAAACCCACAATTGTAAACCAAACCCTCTATTTTCATGGACCAGTATTTTCTGATATAAATCTACTGGCATGGATTAAACAAGTGATAGGAGTATATGTCATGTAAAAACAGGGCAAGATAAATGAAATTGTGTGTCTCGCTGTAGACAGCCACGTCATTAAATAATGCTGTGTGTTTTTACAAGGCTCCCTGTCTCTGTGTCACTGATGGGTATTTTAACAAGACGAAAACAAATATGGGAGACAGGAGCAGCATTAAATGGGACATGGGCAGTGAAAACTGCTCAGGCTTGATGCTATCTGCTTTGGCGAGCCAGGCTTTTTCACGCTCAATTTAAAGTTTGAGGAAGTAAAAGTCGCTTGTGTGCTTTTGATCTGGCTTGCTGCAGTTCTGCTTCCCATGACATGCCATAATTAGAGAGATTCACTCAGGTGTGTCAAATGTAAGGGGAGGTGAGTGTTATGAATGCCATTCACTACATGACAATTTCACCTGAAGCCCACAAAAGGGTGTGATGGCATTTTATTTTTGCACTTTTGTAAACATACTGCATGTTTTAGAGAGTTAGTTGGTACTTACAGGAGTTTTGACACACTATGAAAATTCTCATACCTTAACAACAGTAAACAGTAGATTGTTTGAGATCACCTTCCAAATGGTCTCACATGAGTGTTATCTGATCTGGTGCCCTGATCAGCAGAACGACATAACAGTTGGTCACATGTCTGCAGCCCCTTTTGTTGCTGAATTATAAGCCTTCAAACATGCACCGAGATCAAAGTTCAAAGGTCAGTATTTCAAAGCAGGAGCCATATAGAATCTTCATACTGACATATGTTACTCTCCAGGCTGAGACCTTTACAATGATGTATTTGGTTTAGGTCTACGACAAAGTTTTAATTTTCTCATTTCATGGACACAAACCATCCCAGGCCTAGTTTCAGAGAGCACAATGAGTCACCTTCAGAGATTATAATACTGCTGACAATCTATGGCATTACTACAGGCTTGGGTTATGGTTAGGTCTGAAAAGACCAACCTGTTCTCATTCATGCATAGGCTACTATTTACACAACCCTGGAGATTTTTTATATCTTTATAATTCTTGGTTTTGGGATTTTATGTCAGTATGACATACAGTAGCCCATTCAATCAGAATCTGTTTTATTAGCCAATGCAAGCATACAAAGAATGTGTCTTGTTGTTTGTTCCCAAAAAATGCAACACAGAAGAATAAAACTAGACAAAAGTAAGGTAATAATAATAATAATGAAATTAAAAAAAGTAATATTAAAATGAAATAGAAAATGTAAAATCTATTTAGAGAATTGAATAGTAATAATTTTGAAATGGGATATAAAACTTGAATGAATGAAATATTGACTGTACAAAGGAAATATGGACTGTGCTGTAGACAAAGAAATGAAGTGTATGAAATATATGAAGGTGACAAGAGCAAAAATTAAATGTGCCGTGCAATAAATGATTAAATACAGTGGAGGTTGCACACACAACAGTGGAGTGCTTTATTGGATGACGTGGCTCAATATTAACTGAGGAAGACTATGTTTTAAGAAAGATGATTTCATATTAAATATCCTCAGCCACATATTCTTGGAAATATAAAATTAAATGAGCAACTTCACATTTTACACTCACAGGCTACAAAACACCTTTTCTTAACAGAGATAGTGGCATCTGGATTTGGGTTGCAATCGACCAGCGGCAATTTGAAATGGAATGAAGCCCACCAACAGCAGACAGCCTGAAACAGTAGTCAAACACACCACATCCACCCACAACACAATGCGCTTCCTTAGCCCTCTGCTATCAAAAAAAAAAATCTCAGAATCGAAGGTGAAATAATTTAAAGTGATGGCCTTAACATTAACCAATCATATTGTTGAGTTATCAATGACACTTTTTTTGTTGAGAAACGTTAAAGATCATTAAGAAAACACGGTGACAGTGAGGAAAATACTTCTGGGCGGGTCCTCCAGTCAGCCAATTGCAAAGCTTCAAATTCTGGCTTTCAAATTCATCCCTGGGGTGCTCTCTAAAATTCTTTATTGAAAGACCATCATCAAACAGTTACAAAAAACAACACAAATAACATAACAGCTCAGATAACTACACACTCCATCACATCACAACTCCTGCATTCTCATCTGCACATCCTTCTGAAAAAACCCACCAACTCCTTTAAGGTCAAAGTGGTGGCTTGCAGCCAGTGAATACCTCACTGCTCTACTCATGATAAGACAGCATCTATAAGCAGTATGAAAGTCTATGACCCTTTAGCTGTCCAACTGCATCACCAGTGAAAATGACATTACTTTTTCTTTTTTCTATACAAGTAATTAAAATGACATTGTTGTCAAGAAGCCCAAAGGACAAACTCAAGCAAGTTGGTAAAATCAATGGATGTAAAAAGGTACTTTAAAATTAGATATGACATGCATAAATGAGTCATAATGCAGAAGCCGCAGCAACAGCTGGCAGTAATGTATGCATTTATAAGAATCTCATTACTTAAAGCAGGGTCGGATTGAGCTTCCTTTTGACACTGATCTCAATCGACATGAATAAGATTTAAATGCCATCCAGACAACCAAAGCCCCTCATAGTACTAATCAGCATTCAACAGAAAAAAATCCAACTGCATCAGCATCTCAATGTGCTGCTGATGCCCCTCACCAAGGACCATTTAGAAACAGATCAAACACATGAAGCAGGAGTGGAGAAGGATGGGGTCAGGGGAGCCTGAACATGGCTCTGTAAACAGGATTGGTGTAATGACATGAAACACAGACTTACATGGAATTATGAGCCACTTGGTGCCCATTAGAGTGACCAAGATCATGTCATATGACTGAAAGCTCGAGAAAAACTTTAAACCTCAACCTTCTGGTTGTTTATGTTCTCCTGGTAAGTGGTTGCTTGTGGCTTGCAAATAATGACTGTTGTCTGTCAGAAGAAGTGTGTCTGTCTTCTACCAACAATCAAGACCCTTTTTCCGGCATTTTAGTCTTTATTTGATAGTAGACAGTGTGGCGATAAACAGGTAATGTGAGAGAGAGGGGTGTATGACATGCTGGAAACTGTGCTTTAACCATTATGCTACTGGGCACCCCTAAAAGATCATTTATACAATTAAATGGTTTTTGTGTGTAGTTACTCTTTAACCAAATTGTGTTTAACCATGATTACAAAACCATTACATTTTAGGTGCTCATATGAATCACTTTTCACAGCAGTCATTTTGGAAGACAAACTACCTATTTTGCCATGCAGGTATGAGAATTCTCAATCTCTATATTGTCAGCAAATTGAAGAAAGTTCCACTTTGATAGAAAGATCATGGTACAGTTTTCCCCCCTACAGCTGTGAAGTACAACTGGCCGTAGTCACCCCTACATAAACTCACAAATGTAGATTAAAGATTAAAATAAGTGAAGTCATGTTTTTTTTTGTTCCAAATTTAATGTGTGGTATAGTTTATGTCTGATGATAGCAGATTGACAACAGCTGAGTCTACTTGTTGTTAGTTAAAGTCTCCTTTGTTTCATTAAGAACAGTCTGGTGTTTCTGTATGTAACCTGGGTGAAAAATGCTAATTAATCCAAGTATCCAAGTGTGCATTTTTGTGTGTGTGTGTGTGTGTGTGTGTGTGTGCTGTTCATCCCCTTCCAAGCAGCTGGCCCATATGTAATTGCTTCCATCTTGCAGCTGAAATAAGAGGCTGCTTCTACAAAATTCCTCTCCACAGACACAGACACAGACACAGACACAGACACGGCATCAAGCAGCGCAGAGCAGAGCGGAGTGTAGGAATCAATGCAAAATTCTCATCTTTGAAAATTGAGGAGCCATCACAAATAATTGATCAGAGTGTGTGAGAGAGGAGGGCGTGTTTATTTGCCTGTTGTGCGTTTGCACTCACGCCAAAGAAAATACAGTGCTATTTCACGAGTTGTATTTCATGTGACGGGGACAGAAATTCATTCGGCCACAGGTAAATCAAGGAAAGTGGTCCTCAGAGATGTCAATAGCCAGCCCTCTGCATTAGTCTCAGTCAATGATGCCTTGCTTCTTCTCCTCCTGCTCACTCAACACTTCAGATACACTTCAGCCAGTACTACAGGCATAATTAACAGCAATAACAAACGGATTAAATATGATTAATATGAGAGATTAATGAAGATTAATGATTCAAAACTTGGTTGATGGACACAAAAATGAGTGTTAGAAGCAAAGGCAGAGAGGTTTAATGCTATCAGTGGCTGAGATACTTTGTATTCTCTGTCTGTCAGTTCAGCAGGTGAATGCAGATTGAGTTCTAATGGATCTGGCTTTCTCTCATCCTGCACTCGAGAACACCCGGGGCATATAACGAATGTGACTGAGGAGAGGAGTTTGCAGGTTTTTGTGTTTTTTTTTTTTATTTAATCATCAAACAGAATGCAATAAAATATGACACACATCACAAAACAAAGAGGGACAAACACATGGCTCAAACACTGGATGTGGTCAAAGTTTTACTAAAGCCCAAAAATATTTAAAGCCATTGCAGGGCTCTCAATTTTTTGGACATCACTCCCACTGAAAAAAAAAAAAAGTCAGTTCAAAACCTATTTTGTGCAATTTTTAAGTGCATTTGCATAATTCCTGTCCATTATGTCCATCTGAAATGGCAAAAATGTCCCGCAATTCTGATGATCCCAACAACCCAGTTATTATGGTAAAATGAGATGGAAGGCCAGCTGAAGAGTCACTGGGTGTAGAGAATTTTGAATTCTGTTCAAGGCCACTTTCCAACACTGTGTTACCAGCATTTTACATTCTATATTGTGAAGCTTACAGTGGAAAAGTGATGAGTCTGAGTCTTTTTACCACACTCAAAGCAACATAAAAACTGCTATTTTGTCAAGGTTGAACTAGGACTGGGCAGTTGAAAAGTAACCAAAATTGACATCATGACCCTCTAACCGATCTAATTTCAGTAATATCGATATGTTCGATAAATCTGTCCTTCATAGAGACTGTACCCCTCGAAAGTATAACAAATATGAGCATGTAGTTACACAACCAGTTGTAGTTTGCTGTGAGCGTTTATTTCATAAGTCGAGATGGCATTTTCAGCATCAAGATGTCATATAGGAAACACAATACAGGACAAAAACAAGCATAAATACAGTCATAAAATAGTGGGGCAGCAGAGCATTCAGTGTGGAGTGTGTGAGCCGAGTGTGTGGGAGACTCAGGACAGGCAGGTGTACTGCAGTGAATGAAGCATTAATGTTCAGTATGAGCCACAGTTGTCAGAAAATAATATGCTACCGCTCTTAAACAACCAAACCAAGTTCCCTTGTTTAGTTTACCAGCAGTTGAAGATAGTGTCAGGGTGAAGTTAGCTACAACTTCACCCTGGACCTGTAAAACAGTCTCTCCTGTGCTTCCTGACCACAGTCTGTTACACAAGCATATTACTTACATATACATTATTCACATAATGTCACTCTAAAACAGTCATTCTTATCGGGGGTGCTGAAGCCCTCCAGTGGGCATTCAGGGGGTGGTAGAAGTCTGGCAGTGGTTAGGGGGGTGTTTTGATGCTAATGCTAATAGCTACCGAGCATGAGAAAATAATGGCACCGATGAAGTGATGCCAATAGAATGTGGATTATCTTTGCTTCGCTAATCTGATTTTAGTTTCAGGTACACTCAAACTGAAATTAACGTTCCTCTGTCCATCCATAAGGAAATTAGCAGCAGATCACCAGGCACAGGGCTCCCACTAATGTGCCTACACACTGAAGACCCACTGGGTAATATTAATTATTAATATTGATGAGTTTTTAATTTTAATTATATAAGTATTAATTTTAATTATATTTGTTCAAAATGTCACGCAAACTTGGTGCTGATTTTCATTTGATATATTTATGTTATTATTTTTAAAGAATATTAATTATTACTACATGTTATAGTAGTATTAATTTATGTTTAAGGTAGAAAAATACATTACAAAGGAACTCTTTAGTGGTGTCTATGGGATTTTTCAGAAAAAAGTGTGTGTGTGTGTGTGTGTGTGCGTGTGCGTGTGCGTGTGCGTGTGTGTGTGTGTGTGCATGCGTGTGAGTGTGTGTGGGGCGTAAGGGGGCATTCACCCAAAATAGGTTGAGAACCACTGCCACGGAGGATCTTGTGCACAGGTATATTTAATAAGACATTTTTTATTAATAGTTACTGAAGTAAATATGATAATTATTAACTATAACTATTAGATGATATAGGCTGAACTGCCAGAATGCAGAACATGTCTGACTTCAAATGTCTGCAGGAAATAAAAAATTACATTTGCCTCAGTAAGACAACACAAAGTCACAAAAGTGGTGCTATAGTATTGGTAATGTATGGCAAGGAGACAATGGCACTGGTAGTTTGTATGTTACTTTACATCGGTAGCTTCAGCCAAACCTAGCAAAACCTTTTGTTTGATACATATAGCACACCCAAGTGTCTGAATACATCTCATTTGCTCCAGTTGTGGATTCCTCCAAGTGGAATAAGATTGTGCAACCTCAGCAGCCTCTGAGGACATACCAAAGGGGTTTAAGAGACCATGAGATTTGGTTCCACACAACATAGGTTTAAACTAGTCTTGGTAATGGTGGACATCTGGTATCTGAAGTCATGTAAAAAAGAAAAAGAAACCTAGTTACAGTAATTGGGTTAGGGAATTAGAGAAATCTGAATTCCCAGCTAGAATTCTCCTGCAGATTTATAGTAGCATATTCTATCATTACAGGTTAAATAAGAAAGCCTTGGTTCCAAAATAATCCAGAGGGTAGCAGACACATCTATTCACTGATTTGCTGCATGTCTAAGCAGAGTTACAGTAACTAGGTTACTACAGTGCATATAAACACAGTCTTTAATTACCTGCATAACCTAATTTCTATGTGAAACCTGGTTTCTTTAGTGCATGTAAACGCACTGATTGCTTTACCATCACAACATGTCTCAGGGAGGTTGAAAGTGTGCATCTCCTCACAGAAAAATGACTAAAAGGATTACTCGATTATCAAAGTAGTTGCAGATTAATTTCCTGTCGATCAACTAATTGATTAATTGACTAATCATTGCAGTGCTAATCGCAAGAGACAATATCACAAATATCATATTTCTCTAACCCCTTGTACATGTGTACAAGGGGTTAGTCCTTGGTATGTAGCATATAAACCAGCACACTCCACCAACAGGATGTTGATATTAGACAACACAGAAATCCTAGATTACATTCCCTGACAACATTTTTGAATGCTGGCAGGGACGTAAATTATGTACTCCAGAATCGTCCAATTTGAATTTAATACCTCAGCACTGGACTGTGTAATCACAACTCTATGGGCTTTAACCAGTCTGGAACCTTTGTGACATGACACCACCCCTATATCCCTCCAGTTTCTCTGTCTTCGCTGTTGTCTCTTCAAAAAGGCAAACATGCATTAAAAAGCTATCCCAACACTGCAGAATCCAGATGGTCTCTTATTGTGTGTTCAGAATTGTTAGGCTTAAATAGTGATTGCTGTTTGTCTACCCAAAGTGCAGGATTACACTATAGGATCAACCAGGGTGCCATTTTGGCACAGCCTGAGGCTTTTATCATTGTGCCCTCATCCCGCTTCATCAGCGCCTGCCAATTCACACACTGTGCCAGTGACTGCAGAGCTTTTATGGCCTGCTAAACAGGTTGTGGAAAATATATATAACAGGAAACGGGGATGATGCTCATTAACCAAGTTTTTTTGACAGAATATAGAGTATACTTGAGATTTTTTCATTACCAGTGCACACAACTTAATTTGGTTTGACAAAAAGTCTAAAACAACCATTTCTAACTCATATGAGCAAGCAGTAAGTAGATTTAAATATGTCAGTGTTACCTTTAATTTGCAGAATTTGCACCACTTTTTGTTTTTCTCAAGCAAAACAATCAGAGTATGTCAACATTATTTTCTCCTAGATGATTGAAATTTGGATTTTCAGCAACAGTAAAACTAATCCCCTGCAGGATCAACTCTGAGCAGTGTGGTGATTCTGGAACATAGACTAAAATAATAAATTTGGACGTAACAGGGTGTGATGTCACCCGTTGGTTTGCATCAGAGCCAGTCTGAAGCCCAGAGTTGCAGCTTCTGGTCAGTGCCATATTTTATGTTTGGAGCCAGGACCTTCCAAATAAAAAAGAGTGTGGGGTGTTGCCTTTTCATGCTCTGGAAACACACATCACTACCATTTCCCAGTGACTGTATTTTGCAAAATGAATGACCATGGTCACCCCCTACATGACAGTGATTTCACTGTCAATCAGATACAAACAGGAACAAACAAGCTGAAAATACTGTACCTGATGGAGATAGGCCCACCCAATTTTCTCTGTGCCCACCCACAATATGAAGTCTGGCTACAGTACTGATGCTACTACGAACAAACGTCCTCATCCTTGTGTCTATATTAACTTCTAATATCAGTGACACAGTGTTAAGGGCTCAACTAAATAAAATGATTGAATTGGATAGGGTGTAACATGACCCTGTTTCATTTAAGGGTTAGAGAAAGATTCAGATGCACATATGATTTAGGCCAACAATTCAGAAGCCTAGATAATCCTCTTCAACATGTGCACTGAGTGAACAACTTTGACTGAAATGAATCTGTAAACCAAAGTCCAATGGGTGAGGTTACAGATGGTACATTCATGTTCACATCTCAGACTGTGGCATTTGCAGTAAATACATTATAGTGGCTGTTAAACTGGACTGAAAGCAGAAAAAATTATTTGTTCTGTTAATATGAAGTTTACCTACTTGAATTTTTCCACTTCTAAATAAAGGTAGTATTCAAGATTGAACATTCACAGTAGTGCTAGTGAGAGGACTCTTCTCTTCTGTAACATACGGTGGGGGAAATAATTTTTTTTCAGTAAACATATTTCCAGTGTAGCTATTCATATGCAGTTAAGACCAGACATTGGTATTAACTCAACAATCAATAAAAAAAGTTATTTGCATTTAATTGGAATGACACAGGAAAAAAGTATTGAACATGCTAACTAAAATACTTGGTAGAGAAGTCTTTGTTTGCAATGACAGCTTCAACATGCTTCCTGTACGAAGAAACCAATCTCTCACAGTTGAGAGTCTCCTTTGCAGTATGTTTTGGGTCGTTGTCCTGTTGGAAGGTCCACCTGCATCTCATCCTCATTGTCCTGGTGGATGGCAACAAATTCTTCAAGAATATCTCGATACATGGCTCCATTCATCTTCCCTTCAATAATTTGGATTCTGCTGGTACCATGAGAAGAGAAACAACCCCATACCATAATGCTTCCACCTCCAAACTTCACTGTAGATATGATATGTTTAGGGTCATATGCAGAGCCATTTCTCCTCCAAACATGGGGCATAATGTTTCATAGTCATTTAAATTTTTGTCTCGTCTGAACACACCACATTCTTGCAGTAATTTACAGGCTTCTCAAAATGTTGTGTAGCAAACTTCAAACGAGCTTCAACATGTCTTTTCTTCAGTAATGGAGTCTTACAGGGTGATCGTGCATGGAAGCCGTGGAGGTGCATTGCCTATTGTTTTCTCTGTGACAATCATACCTGCTTCTTCCAGGTCTTTCTGGAGCTCTTTTCAAGTGGTCCTTGGATCTTGGGCTACTCTTCTGACTAATTTTCTTACAGCAATCTTGCGAGGAGCTCCTGTGCATAGCCGGTTGACGGTGGAGTGATGCTGCTTCCATTTGCGATTAATGGCCCCAGTGGTGCTTATGGGAACATTTAGGAGTTGAGAAATCAGGCAGTAACCTGTACCATTCCTATGTTGCTCAACAATCTTGTTGTGAAGGTCTTGGGAGAGCTCTTTGCCTCTACCCATCATGAGATGTTTCTTGTGTGACAACTTGGTAACAAATGGTGCATTCACAGATGGCTAACCCTTTTTAAAAGAGTAGAAGTGCTAATAGCCACATGCACTAACCCAGCTGATTCCAGTTAGCACAGGTAAGAAGACTAATTAATTGAATCACCTGGTGCAGTGCTTTTTCTTACTGTGTGTTCAATACTTTTTTTCCTGTGTCATTCTAATTTAATGCACAGAACTTTTTTATTGATTGGAATATTATGATTTCGTTAGCTGTGTTGCCTCATTAATTTAATACCAATGTCTGGTCTTAATTTCATGTGAATAGCTGCACTGGAAATATGTTTAATCAAAAACAAGTTGACGTGTTGAATACTTATTTCCCCCACTGGATGTATAACTACTGCATGTTGCATGGTCTGACAGTAAACTGCAGTTACCTGTGAATACACAGCATTGTGTTCTGCACATGCCCTCTGGGCAGTGGCACTTTTATGAGCGGTGTCCTCTGTATGTAAATAATGGCATCTGTGCTGTGACAAACTGGATTACACATTGCTTATGCTGTGATGAAATAACATAATGAGTCAAGGTGTGCCAGCACAATATATCCCTGCAGTAAGAAGCAATTACATCTGGAAGCCATCCAGTTCAACAATACTGCACAGTGAGCACAAAGTGTTTACTGACAGGAGTTGACTGGAACATTTTAACACACTGAGGATGCCAGCACCATTCTCTAAGTAGCTTTCTGAATCCCCTCCTAACAGTTGCACTCCACAGCTAGTTGTTGTTACTATTCAGAATTTGAGGATTTAAAACCTGATATTTTCTGTTTCAGTTCTAACAGCAGTTTTTAAAAAACATCACAATTTCTGCATGACGACTGCATCTTTCCCCATAGTCTGTCCAACAAAAAAAAAACAACAAAAAAAAAAACATACTTAAATTTACATGACAAGACAGTTTTTTTTTTTAATTGCTGGGTTCACCAGAATTCAAGAGTCTAAATACATTATGGACGTTTCCTGTGTGGATGCAGTAGTTTGAAGATTTCACAGCCTGCCTGTTTGACCAAACTAACAATGCTGTATCTAAACTCACTGCATTGTTTGACAGGTTTTTGGCATTGTACATCCAATTAGACATGGCACTTCAACAAAAGCTGTGTTCCCTTTGCATAAATGAAAGTGTTTTTATGTTCACTCTAAAATAATGACAAAATGAAACAGATGTAAAAATTACAGCATACTAAAACTGTTTCTGTTATCAAGAGTTCATGGACACTATTGTCCCTGAATGTACAGCTGGAAAAAAAATGCTCCAGCAAAGACTTTGAAAATATAAATCATAACAAATATATCATTTATTAAAAAACAAACAAAAACACAATATAAAATGGTACCTCTAAATAATAAGGCAGACTTCATAATGGATTTATAAATTGTAACTAAATGGTTTTAAATTGTTATTTTTTTAAATGGTTAATAATTTCCATCAGTTATGAACCATAATCAAGAACAAATTTTGGGTTGCCAGATGGAAGTTACAACAAGCAGCAATCAAATTCATAGAGAGAAAAAAAAGCTTCTTTCTTGGATCATATGAGGAAATACACAGGTTGAATTAATTACGCTCTCTGAAAGGCATTGTAATGTTTATTTCATTTGTTATCCCAGTGATTATTTTTAAATGGACAGTACATAACATGGACCAATGCCATATACCAGCATTAATAGCCTATAGTCCCTAAATGGCCCTTCATACAAATACACACAACTCAACAGGGAACACAAAGTCCAACTGTAATACTATAAAAAAAAACAATGAAAAGCATCTGACCATCCATGACTACATTGTTACTCCCTCTTTAAGACTATTTCTAGGGTATACGATTAGAGTCCTTTTGTCAACTTTTGTTATGAGTTGTCACTCCTCTCTCTCCCTTATTTCCCTGCCACTCTACTGTCCATTATCCAAAAACAAATATCTAACAACGATTTAATTTAAAACTGTTTCAACTTGATATTAAATATAAATATATCAGGTTAATGATCCATTTTTTGTTCTGTGAGTAAGAAGTTCCATATAGTCAGTTTCTGTCAAACAGAAACAGACGTCAGTCCAAAGGAGAGGTTTCACTGTAACACTGAGCACCTGCTGGTAGAAGGGTATGATTTGTAGCATGTGTTTCTCCAAAGCTCTGGTGCTGTCATCTTATCAGTCAATTGTCTTGGGCATTGTAGCATGTTATTTGGAGACAATAAAGTCGCTGCTCTTTCACAAACATACACTGTAAAAAAAATGGTAAAAAAAATGGTAAAAAGTCACTTACTGTCAAATGACAGTAAAAAACCTTTAGTTGACTTCATTGACTTTTTAAAAAATATTTACTTTGGACATTGTCTGCATTTTTACGGTCCAATTGTTGTAAAATAAAAAAGAAACCTCATTATAAAACATCGCTAGAATGTTAAATATATGTATAAATCTGCCTAAAAAATTAAAAAACATTGCAGAAATACCTTAAAATTACCTAATTTAAATGAAGACTGTTGTTTTCATACAGTAATCTTTGGTAAATTCATCGGATTATCCAATCCAGCCACAAGAACACCCCATCAAAGTACAGATTTCTGGATGTAAAAAACTGAAAAAATGTGTAAAATTACATTCAAATTACCCATTAATGGTATCTTGAGAGCTTTCAGCTTCTATTTTATGTGATTATCTATTTACAGTAAATTCCTGGTAAGTGTAGGTGTTATACCGTACAAAAAATAAGATCATGTGATAATAACTTACAAAAACATAATTTTAATGATCACTACTTTATATAAACATTATTTGACAACAATTACAACCTATTCTCCAATACATTTACAGGCTTTTCCCATAAATGTATGGAGTTTACTTTATATAAACATTATTTCATAGTAATTAAAAGCAACTATCCAATAATCTGTCACAATTATTGCAATGACTGATTCAACTATACTTAGAGGAGCTCTTGGTTGTGGGTTGTCTAGTTGAGCTGTGGAGTGGCTGAGGCCATGCAGTGACGGTTCATGTTCAGGCTAATTGAAAGGCTAATACAGTGCTTAAACAGGCATGGCTAGACCTACATGTCTCCGTACCACTGTTAACCTCTCTTCAAATAACTGCTAAGCTATATACAAGTCCTACTCTACTGCAAGGAGTTGGCAGACCATTATGCCAACATCTGTGATTTATTCATGTCTACATAAACAGGCAAGGGACATAATTGTAAATGTTAAGGCTCAAAAACCAGGATGGAACATAAGATACACAAAACATACATTTTATGACCATTTGATTTTGATATATAGCCCCAACACCAATATACTTTGCATCAAGACCTAAATACAATAGCTCTCTTTAGCCTCAAATAGCCTATAGGTGGCAGGTTTTGAAGAATGATGTGGTGGTGCATTCAGGCTTCCAGTACTGTACTGACTATAGATTGCACATTATACAAAAAATATCCCCCTGAAGAAGAGTTGCAGACGGATATATTGGATATTTGCTTATAATTACTTTCAAATACTGTATATATACAGTAAATCTCATACATTAATGGTAGATATATTGGATAGTTGCTTGAAATCGCTGTCAAATAATGTGTATATGAAATAATGATTAGTAAAATTATGTTTTTGTAAGCTATTATCACATGATCTTATTTTTTTGTACAGTATAAAACCAATATTTGCCAGGAATTTACTGTAAATAGATTGGATAATCACATAAAATTAAAGCCTAACGCTCTCAAGATAATTAATTTTGTGTTAAAGGAGGGTAATTTGAATGTAATTTAAACTTTTTTGTGTGTTTTACATCCAGAAGTCTGTACTTTGATGGGGCGTTCTGGATGAATCGGATAATATTATGAATTTACATTTTTTGTGCAGATTTATACATTCATTTAACATTCTAGAGCTGTTTTATAATGACAATTTTTATTTATTTTACAACAGTTGGACTGTAAAAATGCAGACAATCTACATAGTCTACAGTAAATATCTGTATTTTTTTTTGTAGAATAACCAAAGGTTTTTTACTGTCATATTACAGTAAATGTTTAGCAACTTTTGCTACCAGACTTTTTACTGTTTTTTTATGATTTATTTTTTTAACATTTTTTTACATTAAATTTAAAGTTTTGCTGTAAAAAAATAGAAAGTTACCATAATTTTACATTCAGCAATAGGATGTGAAAACTTTGTATTTTTACATAGAATTCAATGTAATTTACCACTCCAGGCCATTAAACAATTGAATAATCCTGTTAAATTTATTAATATTATATTTATATTAATCTACAGATTACAGCCTTTATTTTATGGTTAATATTTTTTTTAATAAAAATAATTTACTGTGTTTCTATGGCATTTACACTTAATGTAAAAAAAAAAAAACTGAAAAAACCCATAAAACAATACAGTAAATTTCTGTGATTTTTTTTTTTTTTTTTTACAGTGTAGAGAGAGTGACATTCATAACAATGGAATACAGAGAGAGGCTTTGATAAGAGAACGAGGATTAAACTCCAAAACAACTTCAGAGAGTTTGGTTACACAAAAGACAGGGCACATACAGCTTTATGTCAAAGTGCATTTATATTCATAGCACTGTTATCAAGACAAATGCCATTGTTCAAATAAACTTTTCTTCTGAGAAGGTTTCTTGCTCTTTCACGTTATTATCAGCAGTGGCGCAGGCCCTGAACAATTTGTAATTCATTTTGACTTTATGTGTGTACTCGCCAACAGAGAGCAGAGACAAAGAGGAAGAGCTAATGAAGCGCCAGGTGCAGCTCTTTGATTGGGTGATCAGTGAAGCTGGGTTCCTGCAGCAGGGGTGCCAACTGGTGCGTCCAAACCTTGAGAAATCCCTCCAAGTAATCACGTGGTCATGTTTTTGATCCTACCAGAGGATACCAGAGCAGGTAGTAAGGTGGTACCTGGAGATTCTATGTGATGAGTGTTAAAATATCCGCCACAGCACAAAAGTTATGTGAATTACAGCAGAGATGAAATGGGAGTTCCACACACTGAACAGCGGGAGAAACTGGAGAAAAGACAACAAGGCAGAGCAGTACCTCCATCTGTCACAACTTCCTCTCTCTGCTCCTACTGAGAGACGTCATGCTGTGGTTTCAGCTCTGGTTTAATGCCAGTAAATATCTTTGGTGAAAGATTAGCTTATTTACTCTTGAGTGTTTTTCCTGACATCACATTATATTGGAAGTTTATTGTAGTTCAATGATGAGACTGAGCCAGGTTCATCCACGCCTTTCTCTCTGGTCCAGCCTGTCCTCTCTCTCCTCCTACCTCCCACTTCATCCTATTCATCCAATAACTGCATGCATTCAGACCTTCTATTGCACCTCTTCTCATTCATAAACAGTCCTCTTCCTCATTGTCTTTCTTGCTTGTCTTGCAGGCACCCACTGCCACCCCAACTCTACCTACCACCAAAGGGCTCAGGACTGGCAGGCTCAGACACCCTCCTGCTCCCTCTTTATCTGCTCCAGCCTCAGTCACACCATCAATGGAGTCTGAACCTGCACCAAAACTTTCTTAATAAATTGTGTTCGTTTGATATCTGTGTGGTAACGTCTTTTCTAGTTGAACTGTACTTTGCCCAAATGTACAATACCAGTCAAAAGTTTCACACACTTTCTCCTTCAAGGGAATGGGAAGGTGTGTCCAAATTTTTCAGTCAGTGGCAACTTTTGAACCATAAAATAGTCGGCATTGGACACAAACATTAATTGCAGGTCTGTGACGGGACACAGACTATTACGCATCTTTATTTTCTTGCTACATGCAAATTGTGAAGTTCTGAATTGTCCAATATGGACAAAATTACAAACTATACTGGGTTATTTAGACAATTTGCTTCAGCTAAGCGCCTTTTAAACCTAATAGTTCCAGGAAGTAGAGAACCACAGGAACTAAAAGCCCCTTTTAAGCATTCCTGTTTGCTTTTGAAACCACATCTGAAGACTCATACACACTAGGAAAATCAATAGTCTGATAATTTAATTTAAAAAACAGCACCACCACTTTGAGAAGGGAATCAACACAGTCACTATGTTGTTCTTTGTATTCAGTGTTCAACTCTGATGTATGAATGGATGTAATGAAGGGATGCAAAGGAGACATGCAGAGGTGGAAAGAGAGACGGAAACTCCAGAGCACCTGTCTTCAAAGTAGATAACCTGCTGAGGTTATTTATTTTTGCTTTAGTATGTGACTGCAATGAAAATAAAATAGCATTAAGCATTGAGCTTTGTTTCTCACTTTCTCTCTTGGTCGCACCTTTCTTGCTCTTGTTCATTCACATACTTTTTCTTTTTCTCTTTATCTCACTCTTTTTAGACTAGCTGGGAAGCTGACTACATAACTCTGTTTTCGTCAGTAAATATGAGAAATATCTGTCCCTCATCCTAGTATTAATACTAGTGCCACCCAGTGGTTGCTTACAGTGTGAATGAAGCCGTTAACAAATTGTAGCAGCCATGAGGTCTGTTTTTGACCAGTCAGTGACATTACATTAGTCCCACTGAAAATCCTACCCCCAGAGCAGGGACTTTTTTGGCTCCAGAAGCAACAAATCCTACAAATTAAACAACCAAATACATCATTTTACCATGTGAGTCCTGAACGACATTTTCAGACGAGTCATCCCGAAATTCATGCAAACGTAAGTACACTTAAATGTTTTTTTTTCAAGCTAATGTTATTTTACCAGCTATTTTATCTGAGCTGGTGTGTTTTACCTAAACTTGTAGTACAATAAAAGCTGAAAGAAACCACTGCTGTCCTGTACTGATTAGAGAAGTGAATGACCTAGAGCTGCTAATCTTAGATCATTAATTAAAAGATTGACATGCTAAAGATAATAAGTGTAAAGTTTCACTGTTCTCAAATTGAAACAAATATGTAGCAAACAGAAGAATGCATGTCTGAAGAAATGTTTACACTGAGCTTTCAGTACCACATCGATGTGTCAAAAATCGTAATGTTAAACTTAATGTTTATGTTAACTTAATGTTACTGTTAATTAATGTTAGACATATGACAGGAGAAAGGAGCAGAAATGTAGCATAGAGACAGCTTGGAGCTGTGTGCATGTGTGTATGAGCGAAGGATGGGAGGTTAGGGGGTGAGAGAGAATAATCAGAACCTATTTTTTTTCCTCCTTATTCAACTTCACAGATACAGAAGGCGTCCGATGACCAGGATGGGCCACTGAGTGCAAATAAAGCTAGTGCATCCCAGCAGAATATTTCAACAGCTCTTCAAAGTGCTTCTAATTAAAGTTGACTCTAAAGAACAACATACCAAGGAGGAGAGCATAGAAACATGGATTGGGCACACAGGATAACTGGTCACAATGACTGAAGATGAGGACTTTGTTCTAATGATGGAGACAGTAGAGTTATGGTGACCAGACATCCTGGTTTGTCCAGGATTGTCCTGGTTTCAAGCTGTGTGTCCCCAGTCCTGACAAATATCTGTAAAACACTAAAATGTCCCACACTTAAAATAATAATTATAATATTATACTTGTTTTCAGTGCTTACATAGACGTTTATCATGTTCTGTCCCATTCATTGTCTAACCCAATATAAAAACATAAACAATGCACCACACATCTAAATTCAACACTATCTGTGTGTCAACCAATAAATGTGTTGTTGTTATTGTTGGCAGTTGCTAGCCTATGACGCTTGCAGCTCTTTCTTTCTTGTAAACTCGTGACCAGCTCGTGGCATAGCATTGTGAAGATTTAAGTTAAAGTTACTTTTATGTTATAGCCTATAAAAATATTTATAGGCCAGATTTAAAAAAAAAAACATTTAGCTGGCAGCCTGCGCTTGTGCACACTGACAAATACCTTGGTGGATTTTGGGAGATAAAACATAATTGTACACAATAATTGTCTGCTGAGATGCTGTCCATGGTGTTGAAAGGTGTGCTCAGTAGGTATGCAAAGTGCTGAAATAATTGTCCTTCATCCTGATAAAAATGTCTATGGTGTGTGTATAAGCGCATACATGTGTACATGCATGAATGTGCAGTACACTTAAGGGTCCCGCTTTTAGGGGTTTGAAATTATGGTCACCCTAAGTTGAGTATATCTAATTATTCAGGGAGAGTTAGGCTAATTATTCAGACACGCATTGCCAAGGCAACAACCAAATATGGTGGAATCCAGAGCAATGCATCAGCTGTAGAGTCACTTCTGTCCAAACTGTCCGCCTTTCTGGGGCCCCCCCACTTCGCACTGCGTTCAGCATCTCTGTCCACAGAAGCAGCCGTCTGTCAGCTGCAGCTCCTGGGGAGCTGAGAGGACAGCGGCCGGACAAACTGCCTTTACCAGGTTGACTGACAGCAGAAACTTACTGAACCAAAATAGTTTGCATGTTGGCTCCACGGGAAGAAATCGACATATTTGTATTTATTGATTCATTGATACGGTTAATAACGAAAATATTTGAAAATAAAGTTGAAAATACGTATACAGTGCGATATTTGTGTGATTTAAACAGCTGCCTGCTCAGATTACACTTCACTAAACATGACAAAAACAGACTCAGAGCATTAAAAAGCACGGGGAATCTCTGTGAGACTGTCTCAGAGTCAGTGTGGATTGATACATTTAATAAAATGGAAGGTATCTGTTTCGTAAGAAAACACTTACTATGTGAGTTGGCCACGGCCTCTCTCTCTCGTTTGCCAGCCTTCCCCCACCATTTAATGTTGCTGGAGATGGGAGACTGTCATGTCCTCACACAGACAGCTGCTTTGATGACTTCCCCCTGTCCTGTGAATGAGCACAAACGCCCCCTGCTGATTGGCTGGAATAGTGTTGTGTGGCTTGGTTCCTATTTACAGAGCCAGGGTTGAATATGAACACCAGATTTTTTTTAGCGCACACACAGAACAGACAGTCAGCAGACCGTGAGGAGATATTCGCTGAATTTGACAAAATGTATATTGAACAATGTTCCTCCAGAATCACTGACTCTACCTTTAATACCATTCCGTATGTTTCCTGTAGGAGTCTATAATGAGTTTGTAAAGAAATCTGTGTATATACAGAAAAATAATTGGAATTCTAGAGAAATGTTTAAATAATGCACACTTTAACTAAACCTATCAGATTTTAGTCAACTAAATCTACTGTAGAGACTAAAACAATTCAGATGACTAAAATGTGACTAAAGTTAAATTAAATTTTAGTCAAAAGACCATGACTAAAACTAAATCAAAATTTGCTGTCAAAATACACTGGTTAAACTTACTACTTCCTTAAAGTTAGGCCACCTTCGTCGTCACTGATACAATAATAACCACAGGGTAAATGTTAGGATTGTAGTTACGGTCTCCTAGGGCAGAGTCCACTGTTGGGTTATTGCCTCTATCCATCCCACGTCCTCCAAATAAGGAAATTTGTCACTATAGTACCAGTCAGAAGTTTGGACTGGTACTGTATACACGTCATCTGAGCTGTGTCACTGCTCCAGATCAAAATTACTATGGCCACTATATGGCATCTGTCACTCAAACATAACGATATGTCATTTTTGGCCAATTGACATTACAACCTATTGTTTCGTTTTTCTTGGGAGGACAGTCTCCCTGAAACTATTGCTGACAATCTAAGTGTAGTCCCTAGTTCCTAAAATGCTTCCTGGGCCCCTGGTGGAAACAGGCTTGGGGAAGACCCTTTCCTGTTTCAAAATGACAATGTCCCCACGCTTAAAGGTCTATAAAGAACTGTTTTTCTGGGGCTTTTTCCCCAATTTGCTGAACAATGAAATGGAATGCTGACTGCCAGCCAGACCTTATCACCCAGCATCAGTGTTGGACCTCACTAATGTTCTTGTGGCTGAATGGGAATAAATCCCTGCAGCCAGGTTCTAAAGTCATGTGGACAGTCTTCCCAGAGTAGTGAAGGCTGTTACAGCAGCAGATTAATGCTGATGGTTCGGGAGTAATCTTAAGGTATCCACATATTTTGTTTGGGATCCACATATTGTGTATCTGAAAAGAGGTTTAAAGAAGCAACTAAAAAGATAGAGCGAAAGATAAAGCATCAATATGTGTTTAACTGGTCAATGATACATGCTCATTCTGTATTTTCAAGCTTTTCAAACTGAATCTTCTGCATCTTCAAACAGTCTTTCAACACCCAGTGAAGGTCATTTGTCTCATGTAAATCATAGATCAGTAACAGCATTACATTTGTTATTACTTGAAAAAGAGCATGAATACCATGAATCATGCCAAGTAACCCCACACCCCAGCTAAGTAACCACACACACACACACACACACACACACACACACACACACAAACACGTACACGCTGTACACACAGGCACAAGATAAAAACACAAAAGCAATTGTTGAGAAGTTTAAAATGTCACCTGCAAATGGCAAATCAATTTGGGACCAGACATTTCAGAAAACACAGCATCATCCAGCAAATGCTGAGAAGTGCATCTTTTCTCACTGCCCTTTTCCAATTATCACACTGCTGCAGGGTTCTTTACATGAGGGTTACTCTTGGAAAACAAGTATTTAACTGAAACACAAGTAGAACTGTGTCTTATAGGGCAATAAAGGTTTGCAAAACTCTCAAATCTACTTTTATTAGACTAGTTATGTCATATTTCTAAGGCTCATTCACTCCCACACTTATATGTTTTCTTTCCATGAGTAAGATGACACAATGGATATCAATCTCGTGTGTGTGTGTGTTAAGTATGGAGCTGGAGTCAGGACATGGTTAGCCTAGCTTAGCTTAAGGACTGGCAGTCTGCCCGGCACTCAGTTGTTGTTCAGCAAGAAATAGTCCAACTTTTTACATTTCTGTTTGTGTAGAAATTAAATGATCTCCAGTGTTAATGTTAATTAGTGACCTTTGGTTGGTAGGTGTATTCATGACCTTTGGACAGGGCAAGGCTAGCTGATTTCCCCTGCTTCCAGTCTTTATGCTAATCTAAGCTAACCCACTGCTGGCTCCAGCTTCATACTGAACAAACAGATACCAGAGCGGTATCGATTTTCTCATAACTCTCAGCAAGAAACCAAAGAAGCACATTTCCCACAATGTTACAACAATTGCTTTAATACAAATATGTGACACAGATATCTATCTTCTTATTTCACTCTTGGAGAGAAAGCATACTTTATTTACCAAAATATTGAGCTATTTCTTTAAACTGCACGGAAAAATCCTGATTTCTCTAATTTGGTTTGCAGAACTTAACAATCAAGTTCTGTCTGCATTAGAATGGTAATATTAAGACTTTACTTTTCTCATTTTACATCAGTTCACTATCTAATATTCATGCCTAGGTTCTTGAATAAACATATTACTAAATAGGTAAGATGACAAATCATGCTGGGATATTCAATGTACTACAGGCGTTTCTCCCCTTTATTTGTATTTTCTAATCTATTATCTTTTATTATATCAACTGAGATCATTATTTGTACAGTTTTAGTCTTACCCTACTAAAAGCTTTTTGTTGGATAGAAAAATGTATAAAACCTGTAAGAGTTTGGTACCTGCTGTGTGTATAACCACCTGCAGAGAAACTTCAAGAACAATATTTCTCTCAGTTAGTTAGAGGCCCCTCCAAAGGGTCACCAGATAAATCTGAGGGGTTGTGAGATGATTAATGGGTGAGGAAAGAAGAAAAAACAAAGTTCTGATACACAAATCTGTTTTCAGTTTTTGGACTTTTTCTCTAATCTTTGATTTTTGGTGAAATATTGGATCCTTTGAACATTTATTGAAATGAAACCATATGAGAAGTTTAGAGGGAAAAATCACTATTTGATGGAGCTGTTAACAACTCATAGACATCTGAAATGTGACCCCGACTACACACTGCTTTTTGTAAGACGTCAAAAGACAAAAAGGTTGGAAACCACTGGTTTCATCTTTAACAATGTGTTGTATTTTAAAAGCTTGTTATATTATCCATTGTGTCAAATCTTCATCTGAAAAGTAACTAAAGCTGTCAAATAAATGTAGTGGAGTAGAAAGTATAAAGTAGCATCACATGGTCAGATGACCATGATATTTTCTGAGCACAATAATGATCCCCAGAAGATAAAACCTGTTGATTTGAATGATCCAGTGACCTTTACTCGAGCACCATCCTTGGGACAATGGAAATCGCTGCCTCTACTGTACAACAGCAGAGCTCTGTTAAATATTTCTAGGTGCCACACTATTATTTTTCTGTTTCATCCATCTACATTTGCCATTTTCCAGAGTGTCTCTGTGGGTTTGCTTGAGTATGTACACCTTGTCACTCAGAGGCCATCTGGCACAATACTGTGACATATTGTGGATAGTATCTTTCTCATGGGAGGTGTAAATGACATAGTACAATCAATTACAGGAGATGAGTGTGTTGCTTTCAGAAACACTGCAGGTTTGTGCAATGACAGACATGACAAACTTCATGACAAAATTCAGGTTACATATTTACTTTTTAACATATAACATGCTGCTGCTATAGAGTATAAGTCTGGTGACTTTCTATATTTTCCTTACTGTCAACAAATCCTGTGAAAAGACCAAAACCAACAATGAATTGATCTACGCTGCATACGGAAAGTTTTCAGACCCTTTCAAGTTTTCCAAATTGTTATGTTTTAGACTCATCTTAAAATGGATTTAATTATTATTTATTTTAATCTTCACACAATACTCCACAACAAAGCAAAAACTGTTTTTTTGAATGTTTCTTAAATTTATTCAAAATAAAAAACAAATATCTCATTTACATAAGTATTCAGACCCTTGACTCAGTACCTGGCTAAAGCACCTTTTGGCAGCAATGATGCCAATGATGAATGCCATACCATTCTCTGGGAAGTTTTTCCCATTCTTCTTGGCAGAATTGTTCAAGCTGCTGTGACAGTGCTTGGTCTTCTTCTTCCTCCTCTTCTTCTGTTTAGTTTAATAGCGGTTGGTATCCATAAATGTTGCATTACCACCATCTACTGGAAAGTGCTGGGTCCTCCCTGCCTTTGTGGATCTTGTGTGACACACACGGCGTAACAGTCTCAAAAGGATTCACACCCATAGGTTTGGATTCATGAATACATTTTCATTTAAAAATGTTAAGTTGATGATTCACAAATGGATTTAAGGATTGTGAATGTTATTAAACCATGCAAATAGGGGTTGTTTGAGTAAAAATATGACAAGATATTTTTACAAATGTTTGTTATTTACAAATTATGATATACGAGTTGTAAAATGGTGATTTTAGGGGGTGGCCTGGGGTGGCCACGGCCACTCCGGAAATCTCATTGGCCACCCCTGTGGCAACCCCAGATCCGATAGGTTGTTGGTCAAGTTCATTAACACAATAAGGCGGGACAAACGCTGGTCAATCAACAATGACAGCAGATCAGCTGATAGAGGGACAGTTTGCCATTTCCAACTACTATAGTGATGGTAGGACTGAGGCAGTGAGAGCTGATCTCTAGTCAGATCAGATCATTTCAGTCAGATCATTTATTTACCAATTTTGATGCATATTTTCAAGTCAGTTTACGTTTATTCAAATGATGGGTTACAGATACAAATCAATCTGCATTTATTTGTGCAAAGTGTGTTTTACAAGGCACGAGTCACGTGACATTTTACAAGTCACATGTTCTCTGCATTTGTGGATTTTGTGTGAAACAGCACGGTACAACTGTCTCAAAAGAATCCACACAAATAGGTGGAGATTCACAAATATATTTCTATCTAAGTTGATGTACAAATGATGATATACAAGTGGTAAATTAGAGGCACAAATACAGATTTACATGTACAAATCACTCAGCATTTATTTGTGCATTGTGTTTTATGAGTTACGTAACTTGACATTTGCTTGTGAATACTCGTGAGGCTATTTTAAACCCACAGTGTCAATGTAAAGCCATCCTCTCAGGTCTCAGGTCTCTCCAGAAATGTTCTATTGGGTTCAGGTCTTGACTTTGGCTAGTCCACTCCAGGACTCTCACAGAGTTTTTCCTAAGCCACTCCTGTGTTTTCTTGGTAGTATGCTTCAGATTGTTTTCCTTTTGCCCCAACCTGAGATCCTGAGCACTCTGGAAAAGGTATATATCTTATTCCTCTGTGCCATAGAGCTCCATTGGTCTCCAAAAACTATTAAAAACACGTCAGTAAGCTACACTATTGCACTGGGTGACATGTTCCTTCATTACCATGAACAACACACTGTAGTTTATTTTGACTCAATCCCACACACACCGTCCTGCTGCCAGACATACTCACTAGAGCACCAAATGTGGATTCATTCGCTGCTGTAGTCCCCAACAAATGCACTCACCCACTATGGTGGGAAATAAAAATAAATAAAATAAATTAATCAACAAATACAAACAATGTCGATTTCTTCCTGCAGAACCCACAGAAAAACAATATTGGTTCTGTAAATGTCCGCTGTCAGCCTGGTGAAGACTGTTTGGCTGTTGTCCTCTGAGCTCCTCAGACAGACAGCTGGTTCTGTAGGCAGTAACGGCAGAATGCAAGTCAGATTTGGTTTTGATTGAACAGACACATGCCGCTCACATCTTGATTTTGATTCCCTGTTGATACTTTTTAAAGACATCTTCATTAGGAAGGGCACATGGAGTTTCTTTGATGCTGAAGGGGAATAAAACAAACAAACTCAAAAGACATGCTGTGAGATCATCACCTGAACAGTAGCCCCCAGGTCTAAAGAGTACTTTAAAGCTATAGGCTATAGCTTTATAGTATTTTGTTGTATACTAGCTATAGGCTGTGGGTCAGTTCAAGGGTTTACATCACTCCTGCCAAATTGGAGTTGGAGGTCATCATTGAATTGGAGGCAGCTGGCCACTGTCTCCAGGTTGCATAAAACCTGCCCCGTTCTGGTAGTCTGGCAGCTCCCTTTTCCCTGGCACCACATTGTGTTATGTTGGAATTCTTTTGATTTTGTATAGTTTATTTGGCATTATCTTAGTTAAACCAGCAGCAGTTTTTCCTGCCAGAATCCTTTGTTAGAAACAACATTTTTTGTTACATTTGTTAAATTTAATTAATCTCATGTGTGCTTCCTTTATTTGCTATGGTCTCAGAGCCGAGCGGTAACAAATTGGGAGCTCCATCCAATTTGAAAATTATGCTGTTAGCGGTGTTTAATTGATGTGTTTGTTGTTAAGACATTGTTTGGCGATTTTTTTTCTTCATGTTAATATGGAGTGCTTTGCTGTAAGTTCGTGCCTAAGTTTTGACCTTTTTTACTGCTGAAATATATCTATTGAGCTGACTCCCCTGTAGGAATAGCACGTTTCCCCTTTGGGATTCGTTTGCTTATGAATATAGTGTGGGGTGAAAGTTGTTGGAGCAGTTGTCTCGAGAGCATGTCCATGATTTTGGCAGGGTTGCCAGGTCGCTGGTTGCTTTGCCACACTATTGGGTTTTAGTGCATAAGTACCCACCGTCAGTAGCACCTGAACACTAGAGTTGAGTTAGGCAGTTAGAGGGGATGCTCAATTTACGAGGTTGCTCTTATGCCTTGATTGCACACTAGTTAGGACTGTACATTCTTTTGTTTACTGGAGGGCTGTTTGCTGTTGGTGCATTGGTCAGATGCTGTTAGTCATGGCAGGAGTAGATGGTTTCATTGACTCCATCAGAGATCAATTGATAGCTTAGGATAGCTGATCATTATAACATATGTGCTGGTGAAAAAAAGACTAAAGGAAAATATTGTTAATATTGCTATTGTAAAGCCAAGTTTGTATGTGATGGGAGTTTTGACGCTCCCACAAACATCACTTTCATTTTTCACATATTTCTAATCTGGCTGGGGCTGTTGTTTCTCAGGCTTCATTCCCTGATTTGGTTTAAATTTTAACAGCAGAAGGAATTGTTGAGATTGCAAATGCAATTGGAGAAAGAGGAGTTGGAATAAGAAAGGGTATGACAGCAAGCAGAATTTCACAAATTATTGGCACTGAAAAAATGAGGCAGAAAATGGAAAGGGCTAAATTGGACTTAGAAAGTGAGAGACTGAGTTTAATTAAGGAAGGTAAATTGTGTGACATGTCATGGAGTGAAGAGTCGGCTCGGGGCAGTGATAATTCACGTAATTTTTTGAGTAGTTTACGCTTGGTGCCTAAATTTAATGAGAGAGATTGAAACTTTTTTCAACCTCACCTCACAACATTTTTACTTTGTTTGAACACGTTGCAGACATGAGGGGCTGGGTTGATTCGGACCGCATGCAGTGTGTGTTGACTGGGCATGCTCAGGAGGCTTTTTCCTTATTGACCGCAAGTGACAGTAGCGATTATGAAAAGGTTAAAGCTGTTGTGCTGAAGATGTATGAATTAGTCTCTGAGACTTACTGCCAGTGGTTAAGAAATTGGAAAAAGGGGGACAAACCATATCTTGAGTTTGCCTGTGATTTGGTGACTCACTTTAGTCGCTGGTGTTCTGCATTGAATGTGAAAGATTTTGATGATTTGTGTATCTTGATTGTGCTTGAGCAGTTTAAAAACTTAGTCCCAAAGCAAATTGCAATGTACATAAGTAAACGAAAAGTAAAGACGGCAGCGGAGGCTCCATTCAGAGTTGTTTGAAGGTGAAGTTAAAATGGGGTTGCACCCTGCTCTGCCTGATTCTGGGAAATGATGTGGCTGGAGGACATGTCTGGGCTGGAAAAATTGTCTTCTGCACAGGAGAAGATGAAACGCCTATATGACCATCAAGCTGAGCGGTGTATTTTCAGTCCAGGTGACCAAGTTTTGGCTTTATTGCCTATTGTTGGTTCACCATTCCAAGCTAAATTTTTGGGGCCATATACAGTAGTGAAACAGCTTTCAGAGCAAAATTATCTCCTTGCCACTCCAGAACATGAACAAGAAAACATCACTGTCATGTAAATCTGTTAAAAACCATTCATGCCCATGTGAGCAGAGTGCACCTGTAGATTGTGCTCACCCTGTGTGTGTTGGTAACACAGTCCCATCTGGTAGTGTAGCATTTTGTGAGGATGGTTTGCCTAGTCATGACTTGGCATTGTTAATAGGTCGGCCTAAAAAAATTCTGAGGTACTTTTAGATCTAGACAGTGTTGTAGGACAACTGTCCGAGCCGAAGTTCACAAAGTCGGTGGAGCTTATACGTAGGTATCCAAGTTTGTTTGGAGACGTGCCATCTTGTACACATGTGGTAGGAGTTGCGAAACCGGAGTCAGTCCAGAGAAGTGCAAAAATATTTGGATTCTGAAATTGATTGAAAAATGGCATTGCTGAACCATCCAGGTTGATGCCAGTCACATGGGTGCAGGTGGGGTATTGCTGCAGGAGGATGCTTTTGGTATCAACAGACCTGTGAGTTTTTTCTAAAAAAAAAAGTTATCAGCCATTAGTTAAACTATACGGTAATAGAAAAAAAAGCTTTAGCTTAGATTTGGTCTCTGCAGCAGTTTGAGGTGTATGTGGGTTTGGGGCCTGTGTTGGGTTATACAGACCACAATCCGTTGACATTTTTGAACTCACTGCACTGTTCTTATCAGAGGCTTATTAGGTGGTCGTTGTTTCTCCAGTCTTACTCTTTGGACATACGTCATATTAAAGGAAAGGACAATATAATTGCGGATGTCTTGTCCAGAGCCCCATGCCAGTAATTGTTGTTTCATATTTCTCCATTTTTGATGTCTCCGTCTTTCTCTTAAATTGTTTCAAGGTAATAGTTGCTGAGATGGAATGTGAGGCCACAAGGTGGAGGAAAGAAAGTGCTGAGGTGACTTTGTATTTTGAGTTTACAGTAAATATTTATGCATTAATATGTATTTTGAGTTTACATTAAATATTTGTACATTAATATATGCAATCTTTATGATGTGTATTGTTTAGGGTTTGCAGTGGTTGGTGGTATCCCCGACAGTTAAATAAAATTCCTTTCTTTTAGTTAATCCCAGACATGTGCTTCCCTTATTTGCTAAGGTCTCAGAGCTGGGCCATAACACATGAAAGAGCAATGGGTAGACTTTCATACTGTAGCTTTTTACAGAAACAGTAAATAATGGATAGATTTAACTACATCATCAAATGTGCCACTCTGCTGAGGAGAAGCAATTTTTTGGGCTGTTATCTGCCATATGCTCATCAGGGAAGGTATGCAATTAGGCATGTCTAAATCAAAGTGACAAGGACATTCCATCAATTATTTGGCATAATGTTGTTTTCTACAGTCTGCACAGAATGTCATTTAAGCATTTTACACCATACATTACAGTCATGTCATCACAGTAAAAGGAAATCTGTCCAAAAAATAATCAGTGTTCACTTATTAAACATTTGCTGTCTCACAACCTCTGATCTGTGATTAAAATGAAATTAATTTCTATTTTTATAATGCAATACATTATAATGTGAAACACAGCACAAAGAGGAAACACATTCAGCATTTGAAGTTTGGTGGAACAATATCTAGCTGTGTGGGCTAAGCAAATGTCAGTGTTAGCTGCATCACATCAGCCAATGAGACTAAGAATCTCCAGCCATGCTAGCGGCTCTGTGAGGCTGTATTTAGGTGCATCAGTACTTTGAATTAAAGGATAATTGCAGTTTATTTCACCCAGATGTATTTCCCGTAAATGTGGCCATTGTGGCTTTATGGGTCATGTTAACTTTGCACCTGTCAGCTCCGTTATAAAGATTCAGGGAAACAAGCACTCACTCAAAAAGACATATATCAGGGCAAGCTGCACAAGCTTTCTACAGCTTTCCAAATAAACATGATTTTTACATGAATCATTTCAAATATTTGTCTGTGATCTTGATAACCATCAGGTTATCACACCATAGTGGCACAATGGCCAGATTATTGGGAAATAATGTGAAAGTATAGAGATGCACTAACACATTGTTGGTTTATGTCTTTTCATAGGACACTGTCCAAATCTAAATTTAGCTGGAGTAGGCTTCCACACAATTTTCATTTCATTTTTTCACATCTTGTAAAATAGCAGTGCTATTTGAAACACTAAACTGACATTTGTACTAAAGCTTTGAAATTAATTACTTAAGATATCCATCATTTGTCCAAGACCCATATTATTAATAAATCAGTGAGATAAATTTTCTTTTTTTATTTTAATCATGGAAGAAAATAACATTAGTGTAGCACAGGGAGGTAAAGGACAGTAGCAGCTGTTTCTCTGCTAGTTAAATTCAGGCAGGAGTGTAATGGCTAATTCTCAGGTTTGACATTCCTTGGTCAGGACACATGCCTTGTCCCAACCATTTATTTAAAGGCACAGTAATGCACGGTCACAAACAGATATATTCCAGTCATATGAATATTACAAGCTTATTGGTGCGTATGGGAATGGTTCTACAAACAAAGCACAAAAGTACAGAGCTTACTGAACTAATAAAAACACCCAACAATATTCAAACATGCAAATAAAATTACACATAACTCTTCAAATAATCAGCTAGTTCAATGAAGCATGAAAACTCAGTAATAGGCTATGTTGCATTTTCCTTCATCATGAAAAATGAAAAGGTTGAAGCCAAAAACGGCCAAAATAAATTATGCCATCATATGTGCATTTCTAACTTAATTGGCTCATTAACAATGGCTACAAACTAGCAAACTGAATGGTATAAAGGAACATATCCCTAAACACCAGCAATTATTAAATCTGACAGATAATAAGGAAGGAATGTAGGTTGCCAATAAGATAAAAAGGTAAGATGACAATATTACAGTACACTTTATAACCTATACAGGCCACATAAAAGCTCAGTAACAAGCAAAAAGGGAACTGCATCATCAATTTCAAACCTACAGTACACAGTTCTACATACTCCAGTAACCAAACATTAAAGAGAAATAATTATACAACTCACTTTATCCTGGATGCACTCCAACACAAAGTCCAAACCAGCTTAACTAGCAGCTGTGGTGTGAGTTTTTTTTTTTTTTAGAATTAGAATATTTGCCATCTTTAGTTTTGTTGGGTTTCTCTTATATCCCCGACATCAACACAAAACACCTCCAACTGTAGTAACCTACCCAGCCCTGTTTTGACCTCCCTCTTACCGTATAGGTTATGTCTCTATCTTCCCAGTGGGACTTTTAAAAGACATTGTGAGGCTAAATGATGCTCTTATGTTGCTGCACTGCTGCTGACTGACAGGTATACATGGCACCACAGCTGCTGCTACTCGCTGCCAGATGTAGCCAGCCCGTTTGGTGGTGTAAAGTGAACACGGTAAATGACACCCACCATCTGTCCATAACTTCATTACTAACATAATTTTAATCTCTGCTGGTTTTGGACAGAGATGTAGAGGTACTGTAAGGACGTTCTACCTGCTATGGGGATAATGTGGCTGTAACATTTAGCTTAACACAATCCCCACTTCTTTCACAGTTTAAAGCTGCATTAGACACAATATTTAAGTACAAATACAACTTGAATCACTGGTAATGTGTGGTTGGGTTGTTTATCCCAGCTTCCAGTCTTTGTGCTAAACTAGGCTAAATATGAGCCACCCTTACAAGTTTATAAGTTACTAATTATTTATAGATAATGTGACATTAATAATATCAGTTAAAATTTTGTCACACACTATGAGTGTAGTAACAAGACTCAAGAGTCTGCAGCCATGCTAGCAGTTCTGTAAGGCTGCAGAACGATGCTTTGTGCTAAATGCTAATGTCAGCATGCTAATATGCTCACAATGACAATGTTGTTGCTGAGGTTTATCAGGTAATGTTTACCACCGTTATATTCAAGGTTAGCATAAACTAACCAGGAAAACCAGTAATAAATACTCAGTTTCTCATTTTCTAAAAAGCATCATGTCTTCAGTCACATTGAGAGTGAGTCAGTCTTAAAGGGATTTAAATAAATAGCCACAGGTTATAGATAAAAAAGTTTTTTGTCTTTTTTTCATATGTGTCCAACATTTTGTCACAGTAGGAAAGTTAGAAAACAGTTCTTAGGACATTTTAAGCCTATGAACACTCATCCCCAGCTGCCACCCACCCATCCATCCAACCCTATAGCTCCATAGCTAAATACAGTGAGGCAAATAAGTATTCAACATGTCAACATTTTTTTCAGTAAACATATTTCCAGTGCAGCTATTCACATGCAATTAAGACCAGACACTGGTATTAACTCAATAAGGCAACACCGCTAAAGAAATCATAACATTCCAATCAGTAAAAAAAGTTATGTGCATTAAATTGGAATACTTATTTCCCCCACTGTAAATGATGCAGATAATGCTGATTATAATAATTAACAGTAGAGTGCAAAAAATTAGGTTTATCAGCATAGACTCAAAGAGTAAATACAATAAACGGAATAAAAAAAATAGCAAATTTATCAGAAATAAGAAATGTAAATATATTAACAGTTATCTGTTGACATTTACTGTGCATGATGGGAGTGATGTGCGATCAGGTCATAGACATTGTCTTTTGTTGATGTGGTAAGCCAATAGCAAAATTTTCCATCTGCAATTGTTGATGAAAATAGAAAATAATAAGTCAAAGGTTTTATTTTTCAAAACCAAAGCAAGTGTTTTGGAGGAGGAAAAACATCAGCTAAAGGGATTTTTTACAACCTTGCAAGTTGCAAGTAATCAGTGTTAGAATTCTTCCCAGACACACCTTTGTGAAGCAGCACCGCCCCAAAACGTGTCTAATTCGACCCCCCTTATAACTGATCTATAAAGCATTAGTAAATGATTGATTTAATCATTAAGGTGACCAAGAGTTACCATTTATAAAAAAAAAGTGATTTATTGGAAAGTGGTACCAGAAAGTGATATCTCTTCTCATCTGACTGTTAATTTCATGACAACTAAGTGTTCCTTCAAGCCATCTAGATGTAAAAGCTGGAAGCTGCACACACTTAAGTAATGATGGTTAAACAGTTATATTAAAGACTATGCAAGACATTAACCCCTGCCATGAGCAGTGTTTTATAATGTAGCTCAGAGGCTGCTGGATTCATATTGAATATTTAGTCATACTTCAAGACAACAGAACATGTGCTGATGCTGATGTTTACACGCCACACACTGTGGGACTCGAATGCCACTTTATTTTCTGATGGAGCTGAGTGACACGGGTGGATGGATTGCTCAAGGTGCCACATTTGGTTCTGTCATGAGCTTTAATGAAAAAGCACATTTTGATTTTCAATATGAAAGGCAAGAAGCATGGGCTGTCTGGCAAATTGATGTGTGCAGTCAAGGGAGGCCTATACATTACATGTACAGGATTGATGTTGCTTGAGGGAAGGTGTGTGTGTATAGGGTGGGGGGAGTAACATTATGGAGAAAGTGCATCTCTTATGTTTGCTTCTTAATAAAGAGGTTCTGAAAAAGGGTTTGTTTGTTTTTGGTTGGACTGCAGGGACCAGCCCTATAAACGTGAATGTCTGTGACTGAGTGAGTCACTGACTGAGTGATGAAGTTACACGAATGGTCAGCCGATGGTGTAACTTTATCACTCGCCTTGGCCCTCTAGCATTTCATACATTTCAAATTAAACCATATAGCACCCAATGTATGTTGTTTTGCATCAAAAATCACAGCTCTTGTTCTCAGAATCATAACTCAGTTCAACTGAAATGCACATTTCCCACAATACATGGAGGTCAGTATGTGGAGGGTGGGGGTTAGGTGTCAACAGGGGCCCAACAGCAACTTTTCCCCCCAAGGCACTCTAAGAGGTTAATTTGGCCATCTATGTTGAAAAGTTCAATACTTTAGACACTTCAATTAAAGGTACACTCAGAATTTACAGTATTTGGATTTGGAACTGGTGTTTATTGTACACTAAGTTTATCATACTATTTATTTTAATTTCTTTTTTTTATTTTATGTGTTCCATTTCAATTTGTGTCACAAAGATATGATAGACTGGTCAATAGAGTTACAACAGTCTTACACTAGTTAGTTGACATTCAAATATGAAAACAAATGAAATTACCCACTCAAAATGAGAAATAGACTATAAGTAATACAAAGGACCTTTAATTAATTGATTACTGATATTAACTACAATTTGAGTTTGATGATCTCTTCTACTATTGTCTTTTATTTTCTACTGTGATCACTCATGAAGCATAAGGGCCTGCATATCTTCAGTCACAATGTTGAAAACATTCACAGTGAGATCAGCTCCACTTTAGATGAGATCTTCTCATCTACACAATAAGAGCAAACTAGTGCACATCCTCTGAAAGGAAATTCTTACAAATACCAGTAGCTCTTTTCAGTTTTTTTAAAGAAAACTACCAGAGATAAGATAAAGAGCTTGGGGTGATTTGGTACTGGCCATTAAAACCTAATCTAATATTTTAAAATGCAGTTTGGTGAGTGAACAGATAAGAAAAACAAGACCTGGCAGGCAGCCTAAAAAGAAGTATGAAGACAGAAATGAAGAGTAAACAGTTCCACAGAGGTGTGTCCCCACTTTAAGCAGGTAAAGAAGAACAAATGTTGACAATAAATTGAGGCTTCTTCATTAGAACATCTAGAATACGATCTACTACAGAAAGACCTGTGGCGATGCCTGCAGCTATCTACCTAGAGCTAACAATGCTGACAGAGGCTACAAAGCTACCATAGTTACAATATACTGTATCTCTTTCCAACAAGTGCTCATACTTCAAATAACAAAATAGGTGTTTTGACAACAAAAAAAAATCTAAAAAGCTAGAGCTTAACTATGGTTTGGTTAAGTTTAGGCAACTGAGGGCAGTTTGTCATTTGTTTGCACTTGTCTGAATCAGTAGATGAGTTGGTAAACTTGTTGCGTTTTCTCATAGGTTTGGTGCCTTTGACACAGTGAAAAATCCAAGCGACCCAAAATGCATCACTACAGTACAAGCCAGGTGAGAACGTTCAGTCCACTTATTGGTCAGATGTGTCTTGGACAGAAGCAAGAACGTAAACGCATGAAGAAGGTCCTGAAGAAGGTCCATTGGCCAAATAACACGTACATTCTGCTACTCCAGGTCAGATCTTGATTAATCCTCTGGTTAGCTGCTAACAACTGTTAAATTCACTCATCCACATCCCAGTATACAAAGCGCACCTGGCTACAGGAGCCATTTTCCTTAAACTTGCAGAGTATTTCTAGTAGTTGGATTGGATCGAGGTCGGATCACGTTCTAACCACAAACGTTTGGGACCAAACTGAGACCACCTCTTCTAAAGGGTCTCTGTATGGATGTTTTAGTCCACACCTGAATGTGATTACTGTGTTCAGACCCACCCAAACGAATCGCATCAAGGTGGAAGAAAAAACAAACTAAAAAGCACAGGTACTGTGGTCATGGGTACAATAAACCAATGTTGACTGGGTAGGACACGAGACACTTTGTATGCCCAACCATCCACCCTTACCTCATCAGTAAGTGGTTTTACGGCACTATAACAACATCACACAACCTCTGCCTTTATTACTGAGATACAACAGTCATTATTGGTACAACCACAAAAGGTCACTTGTCGGGTAAACTTAAACATATGTTGCTTTAAGAATGTGAAATACTTTTCTACCAGAAGAAAAAAACAGTAATTGGTAGCCCAGCTCAGTGGATGCAATCAGAGTACTACAATATCCTATAGACCCAAAAACAGGGCTCTGCTTATGGGGGAGTGTTTCTTCAGGTACCGATGAAACATGAAGGACAATTATTTCGAAAAGTTATCATGGCAGCAGTTATTTTATCTTTCATCACAACAATTGCAAGGTAAACAGTAGAAAAACAGTGCTCATGTTACAAAGTAATCCGCAAGAAATTTGCTCTACTGGAAACGTGTTTTTGCATGTACAGTACCAGTCAAAAGTTTGGACATACTTTCTTATTCAAGTGAATGGAAAGGTGTGTCCTGGTTCAACTTTTTGGCTGGACCACAACAGCAGGGCCAACCCTATAACTGCGTTTGTCTGTCCTTCACTGAGTCATTCAATGACGGACTGACTGAGTGATGAAGTTACTCCACTGTTTGGCTGAAGGCTGCCAAAGCTAAGTATCTCAGAATGCATTTCGTGCCAACTGACAGCAATGGTGGAGATTAAGCTGTTGTAATTTTTGCTGTAGGACAGTTTTGATTTTATTACATTTTTACTACATATTATGATACTACTGCCCTCTAGTGATAAGATTAGAATTTTATTATGTAAGACTTAATGAATGTGCATATGGTAACTATGCAATGGTATTTTTAAAATCACCTAGTGTTTAACTTCTGATCTATTAACCTCATAGACAATCATATTTTAATAGTTAAATAAGATAAGTAGTTCTATTAAGTTTTCTGAAGTAATAAGCATGTAAAATATAATATGTGAAGAATTTCAGGTTGAAGCTTTCTTTTATTAGGAAATAATAGTCATATTGAATGTTTCTATGTTATGAAGTTATATTGAAGTTATATTTAAGTATGTTTATGAAAGTTTATTCTAATCATGAGTGTTGCTTTAACTTTATTTTACTACTAGATGTGCAGATGGTTTGAGAAGGTTGAATCAATGAAGGTTGGATGTCTAGACATCATGAGAAGTGTTAATATGAATGTTAATGTTTGGTATGTTGATAGGACGGGTTAACTTATTATGAAATGACTGTATAATGATGAACTGTTTTCCTGAATGGTTTTACAATATCTGGTACAAGGTGATATTAAGTATTCAGACAGTGAATCTGAAGTGTGAATCTTGTGTTTAAAACTCAAAACGTAATTCTTTCCCTTTGAACTGGTCTCGAGAAACTCATGAGCCAAGACATAATTCTTATTGAGACGCCTCTTTTCATTGTTTTTCAACCAAGTATATGCATATTTTAATCTTTTATTAAAAGTTCAGTTTGTTTTTATTTCATCTGTAACATTAAGTCTCATGCTTCCACGTACAGTTTATTTTTGAAGTTTACACCGCTACTAAATAAAGATTGGAGTGTAGTCAGATTAAACTTTATTCGGCAATCAACTAAGATTACAATAAGCCAGGCAAACCCTGAGTCCTCAACTAAACTGAAACGTCACTTTGAAGAAGAAAGTGATGTTCACCTGTTTGCTGACAGCAGTTGACCAACCGGGAGTTAAGCTGACAGAGACTCTTTCACGGCAGCCTGCAACACGGCTTAACCCCTCTGCACCGGTGGTTCAACACTGCTGCCTCCACAAAGACTTTCCCACAGCCCACAGCTCAATCTGGGCTGTGCAACTATCAAACCTCGCTGGTGACTCAACACCACAGCTAACTCCAGCTTAACCCAAAACAATGCCGGACCTGCTGAGACAATATCTCTGCAGCAACGAAACTCGACAACAGTAAGGCATAACATGGCTTTGTGATCAAGGGTTAATGTCAAATAACATTAAAATTAAAAAGATAATTTCTTTTGAGAAGTTGAGTTAGCTTTCCCTTAGCATTCCCCATTGCAATACATTAGCCTTGAGTCACACAGTTCAAGCCACTATTTTGAAACAATTTCCTTTATTATTTTATTTTATTATCATTCAAAGGCCTTTTTTTTTATTTATTATTTATGCTAAATGTCTTCATTTATCCTAAGAAGTTGTTGTTGTGGTTTCTTTGAGCATAGCAGACAGAGGTCACTATTTTGAAAAGAATTTAGGGTTATGAAACGTATTCATTGATTAAATTGAGTAAGGGTTAATGCTTCCTCCTGGCACTAACAAATCCTAACCTTAAAGGCAGGTGGTGCCCTGATTAAATGAGGATTTTATATTAATAATGTAGATTTATTCCCCTACACTGTGTTGAGGTCATTTATACTCAGCATTGGGTTGTGGATAAGTGAAATAATATATAAAACATATAAAAAATAGCCTAAATAATCCTTCTTACAACAGCACCATATAGTCTACATCCAAAATCTGGTGCAATGTATTTTAAGTATTTTTAATGTTTTTCTTATGTGTACAGCACCTTGAGTTACAACTTCTATATGAAAAGTGCTATACAAATAAATAAACTTCCATAAAAACAAACATCTTAAAAATGCTGCAATGTCCATGCCTGATGGTAACCAGGCAAATTAAAAGCCCTAGCATCTCATACACAGTCCAGCCATACACTAGATTTTGACTTAGTTTTGTTTTGCCCAAGCCCCTCGTGTGGCACCCACACTGCTCTATCAGATTCATTCAAATAAATGAGCAGGGTGTGTTTTCATGTAGGGCTAAAGGCCTCAGATAGCATAGCTTGTGTAAACAGAACAAAAGTTATGAAATGCAACCTTAGTCCTATGAATACAAGTGGAGCCAAGTAACCTGCATAGACTGCCGCTCCAGAATCCCTAAAGAGTGATGGAGGCAGAGTAGTTTTAAGAACTATAGGAGGGTTACAGTGTAAACCATCTGTAAAATATAAGTTCTGGGGGTTCCTGTACGCTCAGTGTTTGAGAGGTTGGATGTACCAAAATACAAAGATGCATTTGTAACCTACCCCTTCAAGGAAGACTCCAGCCAACTGGACTACCAAACAGCCAAGGATTTGTGTTTTTGTAATCTGTGTTTGTATTAGTTTTACTTGGCTCACCACTAGCTCTCAGGCTTGACTGAGGTGCTGAGTAAACTCCCAGAACTCTAGAGGACCAGTCAGCCAAGGGTAAAACTACAAGGGAGGGAAAGCAAAACATAAAAACTTTACCTGCATATAATAGCAAGGACAGGAGATACAAGTCATTGGGGGGAGAGATATTCTTCTTAACTTCATTCATTCCTGCACAGGTGAGAACAGTAGGTTGGTGAGGGAAAACAGAGTTGAGTTGCTGCTAGAGGCAGAAACACTGACAGCAGCTGAGCTGCCAGGCTGGAGAACAGGATTAAAGAGCATCTACAGGTCTGAAGATCTGCAGGTGAGAAGGTATGGGGCTGCTGTTGGGGTGGACAATATGAGTAGAAAAATATGCTAGTGTTGACAGTTTGTGATTTTTTTTCTTAAAGACCATCTTGTTGATAAATGTTCATCTAGACTAAGTTCAATTAGATCTAAAATGTGTTTTTGGCAGTGAGTCAGACTGAATATTTGCCAGAGAGACATGGTCCTCACCAAAGCTCTGAAAACACAGAGCAGATTATAAAACAACAGTTAGATGAAGAATTTTGATTCATTTATTTTACTTTATTTTTTTGCTGAAATTAATAAACCTGTCTCAACAAGTAACTAACACATTCATGTCTTCCTTTATGTACTTAATCATTGCCCATGATTGTACTTTGGCACTAAAAAGACTGTAATGTTGAAAGATACTTGATTTGACTCATTTGGACGCTGAAGCTTCAGATAAACTTAAAATACCTTTTTTCACAGAAGGAGGACTGTGGATTTTGTCCCCCATCACTTACATTGTAAGTGCATTATGAAGGGATCTTCTAATGGTCAGTATGAACAGGAGGAATGATTACAGCAAGAAAAACACGTTTCAGTGTTCATTTAGGCTCCTGACTGTTGTTTTAAGACAGACTTGAAAAATTATGAACCTATCCTTTAATGTGCACCTCCTCTGCTGACAGCTAAAGTTACAATCTTATGTTATTTTTTATGGTATTTTCTTTGACTTCCTACATTGTCTTTTAATCTTATCAGCCATATTGTTATATGTTGTCTGTCGGTTTACACAAATAAAACAAGAAAACATAGATGTAAGATTAAGGATGAGGAGAGTAAGGATGTAAAAACAAACTTAAATAGTGTTACAGTTCATGGTCAGCCGACATACACAGTATGCCGATATATCTAATAAGTTAAATTAGTTGATTTTCAGATACAGGGCAAGCTTGTGCACTAGAGGATGACACAAGAGTGAAATATTCCTCCCTCCCTGCACAGAACTGATTTATTTCTTCAAATTTTCCCCTGGTCCCATGACTTTTTTTGTTTATAGTTCATTCCTGATCCTGTCATTTAAATTCCTTGTGATTATTTCCCCCGCTGACTATAACAGATGTACACAATAAGCAATGTTTTTGAATGTCTTTTAAATGTCATTTAAAAAGTGATGAAACTGATTGTTTTTTGCACGTATCTAACTTCCCTTGCGCATATCTGTCTCCAATCTTTTCATTACTGCAGCAGATGAAACTACTGTCAAATGATAAAGATAAGAAACATTTAAATGTCTCTTGACTTCTGTCCACTGCAGAGGCTTGTTTATCCCACCTGGACTGATCCCGGATATCTCAGAGGAACGGCACAGGATTCCCGATCAGTTGTCAGCCTCGCCTGTGCACCAATATCAGCACAGGGTTTTGAAATTATTTTGAGGACCACAGACACCCAAAGGAAGGAATGTAGCAGGGGACAGACATGAGACCCTCTCACTGAATTTTTCATCCTGCTGAATTGTCTAAATACTCATCAGATGTGCGGTTGAACATGAAGCTCTATGCATGTGAATGGATGAAGCCCGGGCCTCAGACAGGGGATTTGTAATGAAAGCAGGGTGCTGGAGGTGCACTTGGTTGAGGACGGTGATCTGTACGCTGCACTTATCTATAATTTATCTGCTGTCAGTGAGAAAGTGAACGGTGGACTTTAGAACTTGTCTTTCATGCCAGTGTCATTGTAAGGTATCTATTCAGTCAGTATGGCAAAACAAAAAAGCCCCAGCATATCATTTACAAAGGTATGTGGTAACACTGACGTTAGATGAAAAACAGAGGATTCAAAACCATCTCGACTGGATGTTAAATCAAACAGAAAAAGAGTTTAGCTGTGCCGCCACAGAAGCACAAATGTCTGCTTTTGTGGAGCTCTTCTCTGGTGGTTTGTAATCTTATGGTTTTATATAGATGTCTGTGTTGGCCTCCTGCAGAAGGAGAGGTGGAGCTTTAAAGCTGGCAGAAGGCATCAGAGCAGTCATCAGGGCAGAGGAAGTGTGTGTATGCATATGTGTGTATGTATTATAGACACCTCTGTGTCAACAGTGTGAGAGATTGAAAGTGACCATTTGAAGACACAGTGTGGCTTGTATGTTGTTTATGTTGACATATCACAAAGAGAGATCAGCAGTGTCAGCCAGTTACTAACTATCTGCAGTTACATACAGTACATTGTCAGTGTCTGATATTAGTTCTACAAGTGTTTTTTTGTGAAATATGAGTGTTGCAAAGAAATTCCATGGGTTTGTTGACAGTTCTTCTTTATTATTTACTGCACTGCAATTCCTTTTTGTATATCTGCAACATGCACTAAATAATAATACATATTTATATAGTAAGTCAATTTAACCTGATAATATTGGGCCTGCTGATGATCTCTCCTCTGGCTTCTGATGTAGAATCCAAGCATGTGAGTAATTTATTGTTTGGTGTTATTGTTATTATCATTTCAGGGCACATTACTTTTTCTTGATAATTGATGGCTGCTCTTAGGTGCCACTTTAGGATGTTCCTATGGTGTAATTTTTCTATGATTATATTTATGATTTTGCAATTTTGTTATTAAGTTTAATTCTGATTTTGTGACATATATTTTGTGTTTCTTGTATGTTGTTGGTATGTATATAGTTGCAGCATATTTTGACACTCCTGAAAAAGATATAATTCAACTCAATGAGGCTTTGAGTAAGGTTAAGTACAGTAAGGTTAAGTACATTAAAATGGGAAAATAGGAATACTGAAGTAGTAGCAGTAGTCAAGTACAAGAAGCTCAAAACTGTAGTAAAGAACAGCACTTGAGTCAATGTCCTGTATATATACATATGACCCTTTATTTGAGATTTTTTACTTTTGTAACTGCAGAGCTTATTAGAAGATTTGAGGTATTGCTCCTTATTAATGACTTGGTAACAATTAAAGCAGCCGACATCAAAGCATGCTTGGGGAGGATAAACAAAATGATTTCACGTCCTTACAAGCAAAAGTTGTTCATATTAATGGCATAGAGATGGATATTGAAAGCATTAGTAAATTATTAACTACTAAAAACCCACTGGTTGCAACCTATAAATAGTGCCTTATTGGTTCCAAAATCAAAAGTTGGTATAAACAACAGTTTTCAAAATGAAAATGCATACTGTACTTAGCTACATTTCAACTGAGAACTTGTAAGTAAATACAAATTTTAAATAATGAACACAAAACTCCAAAATCTTAAAAGGTTCCCAGCTGCCCCATTCACATTTTACAGAACTGAGACATTCAAGTATCATTGATCTAAAACTTAATATTTTCTAGAATTCACTGAGAGTCTGTTGATCTGGGAAAAGAGAGTTGGTGGTAGGCTGTAAATATTTTCTGCAGCATCTTTAAACTCCTTGGAGTGGAGGAGTCTTACCAGGAGCAGCATTCAGATTCTCCCTCTTCACTTCAGATGACTTTAAATAAATTCACTCATACAAAGCATTAACCAGACACTTTTCACCGCTAATTGACTCAATCACTGCTGGCAATTTGCTGTTGGTGCACTGTAGTGGTTTTACATGGAGAGAGAATGAATAAAGAGAGGCTAGAGGGCGCAGGAACACCAGGGTATCGTATTTTTTCCACATCTGGTTGAGGGCTTGTTTCTAATCCATGTGTCCTAACTGTTGATGGACAAGGCAGGGCTCGGGGAGTGCAACGATTGCCCACACAGTGTGCAGCCCTAAAAATAACCCAAGACAACAGGAGGGTGAAACCAAAGAAGGGAAACCAGTTTGAAGATCAACACAAATTAATATGAACATAAATAAGCGGTTAGGGATCTACGGGGCAGTTCAAGGAGCAGCGTAGAGCTGGAATAATATTTGCCAAATGTCCAGTCTGGTCTCCTGGTCTGTGTTATTGCTTTCCCTCACAGCAGGGAATGGGGGCATTCTGTGATTGGGTATACAGACATGGCTGCTGCATTGCTGCAAAGGAATTTGGCATATTTTAGAGCCATGTTGAGAGACATCTGTGCAAATGGAGTCAGCTGCAAAGTCTTATTTGGTCCTGTTTTGCCTGTCTGTTATGGTTCATTCACACTGTGGGTAACATAATCCACAGGCAACATGTGTACAGTCAACAAGCTTGTTAGTTCTGGAAAGTTGGCCATTGTAAGCTTTTTGTGGTCATTGGTCATCAACACCCAATTACCAGTTTACGCTCCTCTGATTCTCTACAAACAAGACCCAGCAGCTTTATGAGGCTGTACATCTTTGTGTACATTGTTCAGCACGTAAACTGTTTGCCATGTTTTCAAAGAATGGGACAATAACTAAAACTTTGACCTGATGATGGTGCTAGACAAAAAGTTGAAGGATAAGTTATTACAATTCATTCTGTGGAGAATTTTTGCACTAGTTCACAGCAATCCTTCAGAGAGTTGTAAAAATTTCCCTTCAGAAATCTCAACCAGCTGGTGGCACTAAAATTAAGTCAATGGATCATCAAAGTCATTAGTATACATCATCTGGAAACCATGAATGTATCACATATTGTAGTGCCAATCCATCCAGTAGATAAAATATAAAATAAAATATTTAACTGGATAATTAAAAAATTTGACCCTCTGGAGGAAAAGTGTAATTCATCCTCTTAGGACATTGAATATCTTTACCAGAATTTGTCTAAGAGTTCTCGAGATTTGTCATACAAAACCAAAAATGGCAACCTTATGGTGGCGCTATCGTAAAAGTGAGGGAATCACCAAAGTCAGGAAGATTCATACTATGGGGGCCGTAACTGTCAGTACAAAATTCTGTGCCAATCAGGTACATGTTGAGATATTTCACTGGAGAAGTGAAATCGCTGCATTACTGTATAAGTGAAAGGGTTATCAAAATCAGTAGCATTCATCCTCTGGGGATCCTGAATATCTGTGCCAAATGTTATGGCAATCCATTCAATACCTGTGGGGACCTTTTGCCCAAAACCAAATATGTCAACCTCATGGTAGCCCTAGAGCAAAAGTCAGGGTTTCAGTCATTAGGTTTCATCCTCTGAGGAACATTGATGTCTGTACGAAATTCCCATCCATTAGTTATCGGAATATTCTATTCTGGACTGACCCACCCACATTGCTATCCTTAGAGCCAAGCAGAGCCAGCCCTGACCAATTTGTTGCCCTAGGCAAGATTTTAGCTGGTCCCCCTTGCATCACAGCCAATTCCACCACCAATGCATAGCTTTATGTCTTTGAAATTTTCCTAATTTTAGAAACAAAAAAATAAAATAAAATAAAAACAGTATTGAAGAACCTGATGCTGCATCGCTGGGCTTGTCTAAAGTGGAGGGGACAGGAGCGCTTGATGCTGCATGCTGGAAGGTGCTGAGGTGGAGAAGGTGTCTGCAGGTGGTCCAGGATTTGCAGGGGTGGAATCAAAATATTTCAAAAGTTCATCTGAAGAGAGAAGTATATGTGACAATTGGGTGTTACATTATATTAATAGCTTAATATTATATTAATAATTAATATAGCTGCAGATGGTGAAATCCAGCCAATAATAGCACCTAAGCCCCATTATAGCCTATAACATTCTAAACATAAACAGCAAGAGTAGAATGGGGAGAATTGTAATTTCTCAAATTGCAACAATCAGAAACAAGACAGACTCATTATGCACATGTGTGATGCCTCTCTGCCTGCCAAAGAACAAACTGCTGTCTTTAACTATATCTAAATGTTGATGAAGGGGAACCCTGTTTTTTGTGTGATGCTGTTTCTGTTGCTTATTCATTAGAAATTGTTTTTATATTTGTATAATTATGATTAATTATACTGTTTTAATTGAAACTGTAATTAATTATTCAATTGATATTAAATTGTTTTAACTATATCTATATTCTTGGGAGTTTATTGTGGTTCTTGGTATATATATGAAGGTATTATGTGTGTTGTCACAATTGCCCCCATATGTTGTTACTATCGCCCCTGCACGAGGCAGATGTAACATTTGACTTCTAGTGTTTCATCAATACTGTGACTCTAACATTGCTTGTAAAAACAAGTAGAACACAGATACAAGTTACCTACGTAAAAATTGTATCCAAGTAGTTGAAGAGGTTTTTGAGTAATGACATCAAAACCAAAAATTATTACAATTGCCGCCAGTCTACCTTAAACCTAGCATTCATGCACAAAACATGTATTCTATGAGCACTTCTCCCACATGATGCATGCTGTTTACGTGACATATAAGACTAATCAATAATGAAAATGCAAAGGCTTACAGCTATTAATTATAAAAGGGGATGGGAAAAGAAAAGCATTTTAAAAGCATATTAATATTATTAGCAGGGCTAACGTTGGCTAAACTAAGGTGTCAATAAAAATGTATGCCTCGTTTCTTGAGGCAGACAGTGGATGGTTCATGCAGCAGCAGCAAACTTTCCCTAATGAATTTAAGGTGGGAGTACATTAACTCTAGCTAATTATTGAATTAGTGAACATTACTATCATCCAAAGTAAGCTAGTAACACTCTGCTCCAACGGTAACTACTATGCAATAGATAAACTATTAATTCAGCACACATTACCTCTATTTTTCACATTTTCCCTCCTCTTCTCTTCTTTTTCTTCCCTGGGCACCAGAGGGCTTTGGTCTTTTTGACATGATATGTTTAAATTAGGCTGCTGATGTGAATTGTAAGTAAAGGGGGGGGGGGGGCAACCCAGAAAATAGGGTCTATTTAATAGGCTATGCTATGTAGTTATGTTGTTGTGGGTAGTATACGTTTTTTTTTTTTTTTTCTTCCCTCATTTGGGGTACCCCTATGGATGGATGGCACCTCTAGCATTCGCCTATGCCACAGGCCAGGTCTGGAGCCAAGCTACTAGTGAGGCGTCAAACATGAACTCTCCTCATGATCAGTTCCACCTGGTGGACCTGGCTTACATACTGCCACTGAAATTTCCCCAGTTCTGCAGCTTGAATTTATTTGATTGACATACTTATAACTGGTGTTCTCAAACTGTACAAGAGAGCCCATTACACATGTGCTGAGAATGTCCCGAGGTGGCAGATTTGTGGATTGATGTTACTTGGCCTCATTCTGCCTCAGGTCTTATTACTTCACTTAATGATAGCTCTAATTTGGATCTGTCATTACAACAGAAGAGGCTATGATTTTGTCTCACAGCCGTGGCCAAAAAGTAATCACTTGATGATGAAGGCCACCACACACATGTGCACATGTGAAGAGTTGCTCAGATTTTTTGGAAATTGTTTCTGTTGAATGTGCTACAGTAAGACTGCTGGGTGCCAGATCTAAACATGCAGAATTTTGTGTGGTACAGCCAAGATGAAATCTCTTCTGCAGAATGACTACATGCTTCCAGGGAAGGAAGTGGCATGTGAGGGAGGGTTGTAGGGTCTTGCACACATGGATGCACGTGCATGTTATTTGTAAGCTTTTTTTGCCTATATGTTCAGACATATACTGTATTACATTCTGTATATTCTTCCACCCTGTTACAGTAGTAGGCAGGCCTGGAAGTAGTTTATCTCTGTCACTTTGGTAATCTGCCACTATTTCAGGTGGTGCTTGATCAATCTATCTTTGGATATCTTGTTTGTGAAGGATAATTCTGATAATAATAATTGTCCTGGTAGCTTTGAGTTCTCCCTCTATGTTTCCTGTCTGTTTCTACTTTTGAATGTGAAAATGTCCCAAAAATATTGATCTCAAAATAAATACAAAATAGTGAATTACGTGCTCCCCCATTACTGTGTTCTCCTCCTTCTCTCTCTTTTCTCTCTCTCAGGTGCTCCTGATCAGGTGATTAGTGGGTGGTCCTGCCTCCATATTTAAGGGAAGCTGGAGGAGAAAGAGCTCTCTCTCTCAGACGAGGCAGCTTTCTTACCGTCTTAGCGTTTTGTTTCTTTTGCTCCTTATTTTGTGTTTCTCTCCCATAGTTTTGGTTAACTTATGGTAATTGATTTTAAATAAAATCATTTTTACTTTGTTGGGCCTCAACCATGTGTTCAGACAAAGGCAGGCTTTAAGTACCAGCTGCACACAGAAATCTTTCCACAGTAGCTGCTTCCTGGTGAGCTAGTTTACTACGGAGGTAACCACCGTGCACGTGTGTCTCCCCCTCACCGTGTTTGAAGAGCCTCCCCTCACTGGACGAGTTGAGACTTCACCACGTGTTCACCCAAACACTGAACAAGATTTTTTAGGCAACCAAAATGTTACAATTAACTGAATGAACTGAACACACACTGAAATAACGACGGCCACGCCTATACTCTATGAATCTGGGGTTACACCATGTTTACATTACCTAACCAATGTTGTTGCCATGGTAGCGACTTGTCAATCACAACATAGCCATTACCAAGACTCCAGTTGAACTCACTTTCAGTTTGACCTCCAAATAAAGTAGTTTAATCTGGAAAAAAAAAAAAAAAAAAAAACTGTTGGTGTGTCAGATTTTGTTGTAGCAATGCCACCATGATCCCAGATTTCATCAATTACTTTGGAAACCAAAAATAGGAACCAAATTGTAATAAACCAGATCTCCACTACCTCATCCATAAAATAATCAATATAAAAGCAGTGAAAAACATAAAAATATCTTCTATCACTATAGATACAAGCAGAATGTCTTGTCAGTTTTCTTTTTTAAAATTTTGATTTCCACTGACATTCCTTTGTGTCTGCCTCCATTTTCCCCTACCCCCTAAGCCTTTCTCCACACCTCTCCCTTCATCACCCGCATCCTCCCCGTCTCTCCACCCCGCCTGTTTTGATCCTGATACACATTCGGTTATTTAGAGGGATAAAAGGCCTAATGTGGCCTTTTATCAGACATCCTCCCCAGCCTGCTGTCAGCACATCCCACCATAGATTCTTGGCTGCGGTTCATTGGCAGACACAAACATCTCATCTCCCCTCGCGACAGCACGAGCTTTCCATTTACATTAATCAAATCCCAAATATGAAACAGATTACTGTTTCACGTTCAACCTGTCATGTTTCTGGATGTTCAAGAAAATGATCTCAGTGCAGTCAGTTTGCTGGCTACATGGGGTTGATGTCTGATTACACAAGAGGTGTTAATTTGCTGGTAAATGATGCAAACGTGACCAGATGCCAAACATATATATTTGCATAAATGTGCTGTTTTGCAGCAGAGAGGGAATGATTCAAATTGGATGAACTTGTAGATTCAGTTACAGTTAGAGATCAATCAGATGAACATCTGAGAAGCCTCGCTATTAAAAACATTGCTGGTATGTTCTACTGTAGCAAGTTGGGAGGAGTCTAATTAGTGAGTGCTTCTGCTTCTGCATCACATGTACCGACAAGTTTTACAGGAATAACACTGTGAAAATTGGACCGAGATGAGTAAAATGCCTTCAGCAGATTCAGCATCTGCCTTTTCCCTAAAGGCCAGCCAGAATTTCATTCTGAAGCCAATTCTGTTAGACGCACTAGTTAACCACACTGTAATCAACTCAGGCTCTAAAACTTTCCACCAGAGCAGTATGCATCATTTTCCCTTGCCCTCTTGTCTCTCTTTATGGAAATTCCATCCATATCCATTGACTCTGGGACCGCAGAAAGTACAACAAACATCCCGACAGGGGAGCAGTGAGAATCTTGCATGTTCTTAGTTTAAACACAGCCGTGGATGCCTGGTTTAAACATTGGCCGAGGAGCCTTGTGTTTCATCTTTAGGATGTACAGTTGGGGCAGGGATGTGAACATGATCCATGTGACAACCCAAATAACCGCAGCACATGGCCTGTTCAGAGAGACCGAGCGCAGAGGCAACAGAAAAAGACAGCCGCTGGTTTCACTGGAGCGCCTTTTGCTTCAATGGCACTTTCTCTTTAATCCAAGAATGGAGGTGTGGGTATATTATAAATGGCGTGTTGTGCTTGAAGCCAGGGCTGAGAGCTGGGCTCTGGGCCAGTTCAAATACAGATGTCGGCCCCACAGAGTGATCCATTTAGTTGCGGACGGGGGCCCAGTAGGTTGTGAGCCTTTCCCATGGCTAACAAGGCAAATCCTGGCCAAGAAAGGTGTTATGAAAAACACAAGTGCTTTTATTTTATGAGCAAAGCAGAAAAAAATAGAATAACAGTCATAACGGATTCAGAAAGTTTTCTAATTGCAGTGTAGTGTAATTTATTATGACTGAATGGATACATGAATGTGAACATGCTAAATATTTAAAAAGTGTTCTGAAACACTTCTTCTCATCCCTACAGCCTTTCCACAGTCAGGCACAGATAACGGCGTTAGTGATTCATGATGCTTAAGAGCTCCTGATCAAGATTTATAAGTCAAGTGTGCATAAATTCTCCGCTATAATCCATCAGCCAGACAAAGGAGAGGGCTGCAATAAAAGCCAAACTTCCTCAAGAGGAAGGGGAGATTTATCTGCTGCTCTAAGGGTTTACTCAAACAAGGACACATAATGTTGCAGCTACAGCACACAGACATCTGAGATTATTAGGAGCCATAGGTTTAAGCCAAAAGAAACTTAACAGGCTGCTCCACTGGCTGACAGTGAGAGCAGTAAACACATGCAGGAAAATCAATAGCCTTAAGGGTAATATTGCCTTTTTGGACATGTAAATGTCACAAGTAAGAAAATATAAAGCCTGCAGTTGGCGCAGACTCATGCATCTGTTTTACACCAGCATACATCACATTTACAGACAAGATAATGCTGGTCCAGAATTCTATCTTAGTGGCCAACAGTTGGCTGCACAGCTCACAATCCATTCCCACGATCCTTTTCCTGCAGTAAAGATAATGTTTCAAAAGCTCTTACCAGCACAATAGCTACTCTTCTTTAGGTCTGCAGGAAAAAAAATCACAACAATTTCACATAAATATACTGTATAAATCAGTCCAAGAGCATCATGCCCATTCAACTTTAGGACTGGTTCTTCTGTTCCTGCATTAAGTATTTTCAGAAAGCGTTTTGTTTTAATCCTGACAAAAAAACAAAAACAAAACTCCTTTCTGTATTTTTCTTCTCACTATCTATCACTGCCTGGTAAACAGGAACCCCTCTCCTCTCTGGACAGAGCACTTCTTCCTGCAGGAGGAGTACTGTATGCCCAAAGCTACTAGTTATATACAGTCAGTGCAAAGCCCTCAACTGAGGTGACATGTGAATGAGCTATTTCTAATGAAGCCATGAAATAGTCAGACTTTATTTGTTAGAATCTGGCAGTTACTGTACTCAGACTTTCAGAAATAGCATCCCCTGTAGTTAAAGAAATAGTTTGACATTTTGGGAAATACAGTATACTTACTCACTGCCCTGGCGGGAATTAGATGAGAAGATCAGTACCACTATCATGTCTGTACACTAACAGCCCTGTCTTCTAGAAATTAAGTTTATATACAACTAAATTATAGCTGCAAATACGTTTTCAAGGGAACGTAATGCTACCTGAATTGCATTTTCTGTCAACATAATGAGAAAATGTTTTCAATGAATATGTCTGTAAATGTAAAGTGCCTAGAGTTAATAATGTAGCCAGAAGCTCCTTTTTGTACACTGCTGTCATGTTGTGGAGCAGCCCTCTGTTACACCTCCAGTTGTTCAAAATGAAAGGGGCTTATAGGTTAGGACTTATTTATGGAACCGGGTCAGAGATTTATAATTCAATTATTAATGCATTTTTACTTTTTGTCCTTGATCTACCGAGGTGTTTTGATGTGGGCATTTTTTTTAGATTTAAGTTATATTATTGTGTTCAATACATTTTTTAAATGCCTGTAATCCATGAATAAATCATATCATATCTGGCAAGTCACAATACATATATATATTGATATACATATACATATTTATATATCTTGCAAAACAATATTGTAGTGTGTACAGCATTATGTAAGTTTGTATGGCTAAGTTTAGGCACTGGCAGCACTTACCAGTGTGCTTGCTAATGTTTGGGAAAGATCATTGTTACAATATTACAATTTCATTTAGCAGATGCTTTTATCCAAAGCAACATACATCTGAGAGGTAATACAATACAAGCAAGGATCTAGTCAGGAGAGAACAATGTGAGTAAGTGCCATAAAGGCAAGTTCAGGTTTGATAATACAGAAAAAGTAATGACATAATGTCTTAGCGTCGTATATCCCTCAAACATTGACACTCTCCTCTATCTATTCACATCCATCCATTTGTGGTGTGTTGAAAACCTGTGGACATACAGGTAAAAACATTTTTTCTTCATAAAAATAATAATAAAATAAAATAAAATTGTGATGTCTGTGTAGCTTCACATATTCTGCAAGTAAAAATATATGCCAATGCCTATGGAGTAACTGTGCCATACTGTGAGCCTGTAAATTAGGGAATAGAAACTGAGCAAAACAGCCCTGGGTTAAAAGGATTCATGCCCACCTACCCATATGTTTCATGATAAATTATGATGCACATGGGACTCAGTGTCTAGCAAATGCAGAGGTGGTGTCAAATTAAGTTACTTGTCTAAGTGTTTTGATGCCTAAAGTCACTTTCTTATTTCTATTTGTGATGGATATGTTTTGAATTTTGGCACTGAAGTCCCCATGATTCTTTGGGGGATTCAAACATTAAATGTAATGTTTCCATGCAGTCACTGAGTTAGCAGTGGGCCGCACCTGAGCCATGTTTTTATTGCTTTAAGTTCTTTACATTTTGGTGAACCTGCACAAAAGTCAGCTACTAAGAGTTTCTGTTTACATTATAACCACTGAAACCCCTAGAAAAATCTTTAAATGAAAGCAGGAGTTTTGCGAAATCATCCAGTATCAACATTCTTGTCTGCCAATATGTTGTTTGGAACAGGTATAATCACTGTATCCTTTAGATGTAAAAGAGCTAATAGGCTATTTGAGCTAGTTGTTAGTTCAGCTTGTTGACGCTGAATGTACCTTTGCGCCGAAATCATATTTTCAATCTGATATTTGGGATGCATGTAAATGGTAATTCACACCATTCACATGGTAGCTTGCTGCCATGCAAAGCTGGCCTGACCACCAGGAGCAATTTGGGGTTCAGTGTTTTGCCCAAAGACGTTTCGACATGGAGGAGCAGGGAACCGAATCACCAACCCTGTGATTATTGGACAACCCACTCTATCACCTGAGCCACAGGTCGCCTTATTGTGCTTCTTGGCAATGTTGCTGAGGCCAAGAAGACATTTCCTGCCAATTGAACACATGGCCTTCAAATAAAGTTTCTAAAATACCCAAGATTTGTATTCAGTCTCCATTAAGGGGGGTGTGCGGATAAGTTTTCTGGGCACCAGAACAAGCCGGCAGTAGATTTTTCATCACTGAGGAAAACATAATGCCAGGTACACCTTTCAATATGAGCACTTTTCACTGTTTTGCTCCAGGGCTCTTGGAGAGAATTAGAGACAAATGCTGGCACTGGAAAGCAGACCTCACGTTGTTTTTCTTATGAGCTGAGTTTTTTTTCCCCTTTTCTCCCTGAAGGTGTCTTAGGATGGAAAATGCATCCATTCCCCTTATTTCTCTAGGATGACAAACACTGAGAACTCACACACATACACAGCACTGACACACACACACACTTTGACTTTAAGATTAACAAACAGACTAACAGAAGTAGTCTGACCTTGCTGTATTCAGTTGGAGGTGTGTGTCAGATATAAGACTGCTGACTGACTATAGATATAGTGGATAGAAGTATGAACAATGTGCTCCATATCTCCATATCATCAGCTGGGTGAAGTGCTGTGTCCTGAAACCGTTACATCAACTGTATGTCTGTCAAGGTTGTTGGTAGGACTAATCTGTGGTATCTGATGGTTATCAGGAAACATTTACATCACAGCTTGCCAAGAGACTCTCTGTAAAGTCTTCTAAAGTCTGGCAAAATAATTGTTATACTGAACCTCTATAATGACATAAGGCCCTGATATTTGGCCCTATAGCTGCAGGCAGTGGTGGAAAGTAACTAAGTGCATTTACTCAAGAACTGTACTTAGTACAATTTTGAGGTACTTGTACTTTACTTGAGTATTTCCTTTTGATGCTACTTTATACTTCCACTCCACTACATTTCAGAGGGAAATATTGTACTTTCTACTCCACTACATTTATTTGACAGCTTTAGTTACTTTTCAGATGAAGATTTGACACAATGGATAATATAACAAGCTTTTAAAATACAACACATTGTTAAAGATGAAACCAGTGGTTTCCAACCTTTTTGTCTTTTAAAATATCTTACAAAAAGCAGTGTGTAGTCGGGGTCACATTTCAGATGTCTATGAGTTGTTAACAGCCAATACAGCTCACTATACAGTAAATGTTTTCTTAATTGCATTATTTTTGACCAGGAAAACACAATGCTATTGAAGCCCATTTCTGCCAGTAAAAGAAAAAAATAAGATGAAAACTTAGCCTTGATAGTAAAAATATCCTCATGGCAAGTCATAATTATGAGATAAAAAAGTCAAAATTATGAAAGAAAAAGTCAAAATTATGAGATAAAAAGTCATAATTATGAGATATAAATGCTGTAATTATGAGATAAAAAGATATAATTATAAGATAAAAAGTCATAATTAAGAGATAAAAAGCCAGAATTATGAGATAAAACATGCATATGTGCTCCAGTAGCACTGTCTTCAAAGGTCCCTTCATCACCTTGTTGGCCTAACCTAAATAAGGTAAGTATTACAAGTGACTTTTGCAAATGTTAGATGTTAGATATAAAAGTATTTTAATCAGTCCGTCATTGCAGCTAAACAAATTTTGCTCTTGTAATGTAGCTTTGACAATATCTTTTAACTGTCAATGAACCATATAGTTCTGTAGTAATGTTCATGCCACTAGATGGTGTCCCTGAAACGAAAACATATTCTCAGTATAACAAGCACCTTGTACGCCTAGGTGGCACAGCTAGCATGGATAGCAGTGATTATTGCATGGATACCTCAGCTACTTGCCGAGTCTAGAACCATGTATTTAGACAGGTGCTTAACAATGCGGGCAGGAGTGTGTTAGCAAAACACAATTTACAAAAAAACAGTGAGTCTATAATTAGTCTCAAGCATATTTAGACTGTTTGGTGCCAGCTCAACCAATTCTCCACCTGATGGAACCTTAAATATGACCTAATGACTTGGACAACAATTCAACTCGGATGTGGCTTAAAAAAATAATTATTCTACATAGCCTAACTTCAACCAAGCATCATTTATGCACATCAGCAACACATCTTGTGCATAATATCAGAGTTTATTAGCGCACGTATACTCTCTCCTACTATTCCTCACGTTAATAAGCCCTACACTACCACATTTTGCTATTTGTTCAGTACACCTTTTGGTCATTTGACTAAGGCATAAAATATTTAAAACAGACAGTCAGACATCTAATCTCAGTCACATTATATCAGGCCACAAAGCTATCTGATAATCTGGAGGTGTTTTGAAAAATATCCTGGTGCCTCATTCCCTTACCAGCCACAGACCAGATTCCTATGCTGGGTTCACTGGCATTCAGTGGCAGTGGTTATAACCTTTTATGTCATAGTACTTCATTAAAATATACAATGTGACTGAAATATTTGGTTACACAGTAGTTTAAGTTTGACAGTCATTTATTTTGTAGTGGCTCAAATAAAATATAACACAAAAATTACACATAATACTTGATTGTTGCCATTTAATTTGTGTTTTATTACTCTTATCACCATTGCAATATCAAGATTTGATAAAACAAAATACTATATTTAAGAATTAAATGCTTTGTTTCCATCATTGAGTGTTTGTCTCAGTTGCCGAGTTCAGTTTTTAATGACAACAAAAGTATAGCTAATAGGTCATTTATGTGCATGAAAGAGGGAAAAGCCTAATAAGTCAAAATATCTGACATGGAAACTGTAAGTTGTTTGCATGTAACAAGATGTTTGGTTTTGAGATAAATGAACGTACAATAAATGTATGTCATGCAAGGTCTGGAGTCAATATGAGTCAGTATGATAGCTAATTGTACCATAAAATATTAATACAGGCCAGATCAAATAAATAACCCTTTTGTACAAATCTCTTTTTGCTTCATAGTTCTGAAATAAATCCAGAGCATTAATTACATAAACATGCTCATGGCATATTTAACCATTGGTTTTCATTTTTTTTACAGAACATTGCATTTTTAAACACATACATTGTAGTTGCTCTAGGCCTCTGTATTTTAATTTAATTTTAATTGATAATTGATCCAGCCAAACATGTTATTATAGACTACAGTCACTACAGGTACTAGATCATCCAGTGTTGTCATATGTTGCCTCACAATGAAATCAAAGGGAGTGATTATGCCCCCTTACCCACTTTAAATCAGGAAACCAAGAGAGTTATTTGATAATATTTAAAGAAAAAGAAATTATAATAAAATTAAATAATGCTCGCTTTCTTCTTAGTTGAAGAATTTAGAGCATATTAAAAGGTTTTGTCTTATTTAAACATGAAATTGACTGTGAAGATGCTTGAATACCAATACTACAAACAAAAAATATTTTGTAAAAATCAACTGTATAAATTTTATTTGTTTAGGGTCACATTGAGCTTTAATTTGAGGTGGAGGTGCATGTGCCTGAGGAAGACATACAGTGAATGGAATAGGAGAAGGTAGTTAATATAGGAAATACTTAATTTTGACAAATCACACATTAACATTAAAAAACCCAAACTCTGAAGAGCTTTGTAAATAATATCTGGTGCTGTATATACAGGTTGTTCTTTGTTATAATTGAATGCACTTCACCTAAGAATGAAATATTAAATGTATATCATTAAATATTTCTTCAGTTTAGATTGATGCGCATGTCATACACCTCATGACAGATGACCAGCTACGAGAGTATCTGCCATCCTGTTTTTGGATACTGCAAACGGAAGGAAAAAGAACCCAGCAGTCGCAAGTCAAAGATCTTTGAGCAACTTAGTGAAAAGCTCTCAAGAAACAAAGGTGATCGTGTATCTGAGAGAGAGCATCAAACCCCTCCAAAGGATGCTCAGAAAAATCAGAGAAAAACTGAGTTGGAATGGATGCATTACATTTCTATTTAACAACTAAGAAGAGAGACATTGCCAGTGACATAAATCTGGAGGAGGAGAATAGTGATGCAACTGTACAAGAAGGTGAAAAGACACGACAGACCTGATATCTATCGCCACTCTCCAGACACTTCTGCAACAGACGCTGTGGAGATAAATACTTCAGATGTCATTTATGTTGGAAGCAGCACAGTATTTGCAAATGCAAGCAGTGTTTCTGTTCTTTACACCACAGTCGACCCAACTGATGTATCTAATTTGCCAGAACATGAAACATTACTTCATGTGGATGTTTTAGAAGATAGTAACATTGTAACTTTCCACACAGGAAGCATCTCTGGGATGGAACACTCCAGTGTTGATGATACCTTGCCTCTCTCTCAGGAACTGTCTTTTGAATCACTCTTGCCTCTTCCATGGATATGTTGCAGCAACAATCCAATCAGAGAGAAAGAGTGAAGAAAATGATTGTTCTTCTTCGTGGACAGATTCTTGAGAACTTATTTAGGTGTTTTCTGAGGAAAGTATCATGGAGGATGACATTTACTTTCAAGTTATTCTTCTGTGGATGATGGTGGTGTTTTGGCGGATGTACTGTCAGAATTTTGGAATGACTTTTATGAATGCCATACCTATGTCATGATTTTGGTAAACAAGAATGGGAAAGTGTAGGCTGAATAATCACATTTAGCTGGGAAAAAAAAGTACCTACCTGTAAAACTTGCACCTGTACTACTGGAGCATGCTGTTTTGGGCTTTGTGAAGAGTGATCTTGTGGACAGCTTTTTCAAGTACGTGTCAGATTCTGAGTGAGTGATCTTTGAATCTTGTCATCCAGATTTTGAAGGTGTTCACCAAGAAGAATTGTTGGAAATCATGGATTACAACAACAGATAACATTGAGCAAATCTTGAGGGAGCTTGCTCACCAAAAACTAATTGAAGAGCCCACCTTTGTGATTGAACAGTGGAGCACCACGCTCACACCTTTTAGATGAGAGCTGAAAGGGACTGCAGCAGTCCATGAAGAGCTACAACCAACATCACAAAAGATGAGCTCAATTACTTACCCCAGTACCTAGATTGCCCAAAAGAAACAAATTGTCAAGTATGTAAGTGCATACCAGAGTCAGACACCCACACTGTATTTCTTTATTTAACAAAAAATGTAATTTGAAATATTTTACTGTAATATGTACAGTAAGATAGGCAGTATATTACTGTAAATAGCAAAGAATTATGGGAAAATATTTGGTCACTATTGTAATTCTTCTCTACTGTAAATCCATTTACAGTAATAAACCTTCCCACCGAAAACTGACCAACAGCAAGGCAAATTTCTTTTCAAGTTTTTTTTTAACTTGAAAGTTAAGTGGAAGTGGCGGTGAAGGGCAAACGAGAAAAGACGTAACAGTTACCGGTCACTCAACAAAAATGTAAGCATATTATTTCTGTTATTATTTAATGTAAAAATGAGACGTTTTCATATGTAATCCCTTAAGTAGCCAAGTTGTCTTGCCTTTTTCCCGACTGTCTTACAGTTCTATATTGTAACCTTAGCTAAAGGATAAAAAGATAACTTAACCTGTGTATAACTTAGCTAAGATACATAAAGGTGATTAGCTAACTGTTGGTTATCTAAACAATGGTTATTGATATCCACAAAATATTATTCAAATAATAAACAAAATATTTTTACCCATTTTTGTTATTAACGTTATTTGGTCGTTTTGTCCTCTTGTATAACATTAGTGTAAAACAGGTTAAATATATTTTTGGGTGTTAAACTCTGCCTCTTTTACTAGTGAGCTAATCAGGAGTCTTTGGTAATGTTAACAGCAAACGAGCAAAGTGAGTTAGGCAACATCCTTATTAAGAGTTTTTTAACAGTATTTTCCAAGTATATATCTTTCAAGTTTGTGGTCTGGAAAGTGTCATTTGCGATGCTGGAGGTGTCTTTTGGAGTCTTTTCTGACTGTTGGCCGGGTGGTCGGTGGTAACATCAACTGGTGAGAAAGTAAACATTAACTAAATTAGCCAATGTAAACGTTAGTTAAAAAGACAAACATGAGATAAAGAAACAGGTGGTGTAACCAACGTTATTTGACTCTACTTCAATATTAAAACGTTAACATTCAATCAGCAGACTCTCATTGCGGATAACGTTATCTACTGTTAACAGACTAACATTACGTCTCAATAGATGATGCCATGCATTCACGTTGATAGACAATATTGATCAAGCAAGTAGTTAGCGGTAACTGTCAAGATGGTCATGCCATTTGTGTGCAACCAATGTACTGTAATATGTATCTGTGCGAATATACGCTCTTCAGCACTCACTCCATTGTTGTACACAGTATAGGTGATCACAGAGACAGGAGGAGAGAGAACAGAGGTTTAACAGGCTGATACTCAGCAGAGTTAAGGAGTTAAGAGTTAAGGTGCTTTCAGACAATCATCCAGCAATGTCTGTGTTCCTTATTTTGGCAAAAGCCAATTCTCCCGAGCTGTTCACCACAGACTGCTGCTATCCACTATCCACCTAGTATAATCTCACCACGCAGCTAAACAGAGTGGGTTGTAGCTTAAAATAGAAGAAAGGGTTAGAAATATGACATGATTAATATAGCAGGTTTTGCTAACTAATATCATAAATGTTGTTTATTTTATTAAAAACTATAAACACCTCTTAGCATAATGTAGTCAGTACAACACCACCTTTAAGCTCTCTTACCTCATTGTCACCCATCGTTGTTAGTCATAAGTCCCATTATGGTATGGTAGTTTTTACCCATAGGCTGACCATAGGCTATAGTAACACTAAAAAGCTGCTGTGATGATGTCTGTTACAGGGGATTCCGTTCTCCAAGCAAAAACATGGATGCTGACTATGGAGTCATGATCCAGCTGCAAAAGCTAACAGATTTTTCAGCTATCCTGTTTGGCTGCTTCTATGTATTCAGTGTGCAATACCAGGACACTGGAGTTCATTCAGAGGTTTGTACATCATAAATTAATTCAAAAGCAGGATTACTCCAATTGTCGTATGGCTATTTTGTGTCTATAGGTAATTACACATCTGAGTGGACAAAAATGACTTTCCCCAAGGCTCCATTCTGGGGCCTCTTCTGTTCAACATCTACATGCTCCCACTAACTCAGATTATGGAAAACAACAAAATATGTTACCATAATTATACAGACAAAACACACAAATTTACGTGACCATATCACCAGGGGACTATGGTCCAATACAAGCACTGAGTAAGTGCATTAAACAAATCAATGACTGGATGTGCCAGAATTTCCTTCAACTGAACAAAGACAAAACTGAAGTAACTGTCTTTGGAGACAAGGAAGAACGATTAAAAGTCAGCACTCAGCTTCAATCGATAATGTTAAAAACCACAAACCAAGCCAGAAATCTTGGTGTAGTCATGGACTCAGACCAGAATTTCAACAGCCACATTAAGACAGCCCACTAGTCAGCCTACTATCACCTGAAGAATATATCAAGAATTAAAGGACTTGTGTCTCAGCAGAATTTGGAAAAACTTGTCCATGCATTTATCTTTAGTAGACTTGACTACTGTAACGGTGTCTTTACAAGTCTCCCTAAAAAATCAATCAGACAGCTGCAGCTGATTCAGAACGCTGCTGGTCAAGTCCTCACTAAGACCAAGAACGTGGATCACATCACTCCAGTTCTCAGATCTTTACACTGGCTTCCTGTCTGTCAAAGAATTGATTTGCTGTTGGTTTATAAAGCACTGACTGGTTTAGGGCCAAAATACATTTCTGATCTTCTGCTACATTATAAACGATCCAGACCCCTCAGATCGTCTGGGAGTCAAAACTAAACATGGAGAGGCAGCGTTCAGTTTTTATGCTCCACATATCTGGAACCAACTCCCAAAAAAACCCAGGTCTGCTGCAACTCTCAGTTCTTTTAACACAGCTGAAGACTTCGGTTTGCCGCTGCGTTTTGTTAAATCTAATTTGAGGCTTTTGATTAATATCTTACACTGCGCTGTAACTTTTACTCTCCTGTTTTATGTCTTATTCTATTTTAGCTTATTTTTTATTTCCAATTTAATACCTTTTAATTGTATTAAAATGTCTTTTTATATTGCCTTGTGTTGCTTTTATATTCTGTCTTGATGCCTTTTATGTTCTATGCAAAGCACTTTGAATTGCCTTGTTGAAATGTGTTCTACAAATAAACGTGCCTTCCCTAGGTGGAGACAGCTGCTTCTGGGCTTCATGGCTCCACCGCCACCCCTTCTTGATATTTCCTGATGGCAGGAATTATTATTATTATTATTATTATTATTATTTATACCCCCATGGTGAGACCGTGAGTGGGGGCGTGGACTAAATTTTCTCAGTGCTGTGTGGGCGTGCAATGGATAAACCCACTGGTGATAGCCTTAGAGGGCATCGCCTATATGAAATAGAACAAACTTGTTCACAGGAAAGAGCATCACTTTTAGCTTCACACAAGTTCAGGGATTTCAGAGAAGACCTGTTGCTCATACATGTGGCTGTTACTAGGAGTTGCCAGTCAGTTATGACAACTACCCAGATTTTCAAAATGAAATGAACAAAGTCTTAGAAGGCAACGTGTGGGTAATGGACATTGTCTAAGATACAAAGATTTCACCCAACAGGAACTGGACTGCCATCAGAGGTTCATGTTTAGGCTTTGTAGGTTTTTTAGATTGTTGGCTTTTAAGGGAAGTACAACAGCTACCTTGTTTAACCTTATTGACAGCTTTAACATGCTATCCACATTTTCTGCTGCTTTTGCCACTCTTCTTTTGTTGAACATTGTTTTCAGTTTAAGAACATGTTCTTTTGTTTGTGGTATGTTTCAGTGCAGAGAACTTACAGTGAATACCTCAGTTAAAGAAGTAGTTTAAGATTGATGGTTCATATTGCTAGACTTTGCAATTAACCTCAGTCCAAATGAGTTATTTCAGACAACATACTGTTATTAAATGAATCACATGTGTCTAGGGTAATGTCTAGGGTAATTTGGGATATGAGAGAAAAATGACGGAACCTGTCAGTGTTCTATTTGATAAATTTACAACTTGTGTTTGTTGAAACTTGAAAGAATTTGCTATTCATCTAACCTCCATAACAGACACACAGAACATCCCCACTGCTCTTTTTAAGAAAACTTTACATCAGGTTCACTCTATAACATGTGTGGACATTATTGAGCTGCACAGAAGGGTGCCAAAAGAAACTGCATTTAGCTGTTGCAAATATACTAAGACTGCTTACTTATATTTTTTTATATTTGTAATAACAGGGATATTTCATTACCTGTTATGTTACATAATTATGTACATAACTACTGTTGTTCCAAATGCACTCTGTTTGACTAGTTTAAAAACATTACCTAAGCAAATAAAACTTTCATTATCAACAGCAATATTTCAGTAATGTTCTTACTGAAGCTAACTTCAGAAAGATTGGTTTCAGCACTTCAGTCCCACAATACCTTTGTTTAAAATGTAAGAATTTTTTGTTTATAACAAAACAAGTACATGTCACATAATGGTCCAATCTTGCTACAATCTATGTATTTATTTAAGCACTATTTTACTTACTCTATTCAGGTGCTGTTATTGTTATTCACCAAAAGACAGCTTGAAATTGTCAACCGTGCCAAGCTGTTGGCTGAAGTATTCTCAGTAAGTACTCATCATTAATGGAGGAGAATAAAAACAGCCCTAGGTTCCTTTTCAGCACTTTGGCCAGGCTGACAAGGAGCCAGAACTCTGTTGATCCATGTATTCCTATAGCTCTCAGTAGTAATGACTTTATGAGCTTCTTTAATGACAAAATTCTAACTATTAGAGACCAAATTCATCACCTCCTGCTGGCACCAATTTATCCCCAAAACTCAGGAACCTTAGAAATAGCTGTAAAACCTGATATATATTTAGACTGTTTTTCTCCGATTGACCGTCCTAAACTGAATCAACCTTCCTGAACAATTTCTTCATGTAAACCATAAACCTGTCTCTTAGACCCCATCCCAACTAGGCTGCTTAAGTCATGCCCTTAGTTAGCACTTCTTTACTAGATATGATCAATCAGTCTTTAGTAACAGGCCATGTACCACAGTACTTTAAAGTAGCTGTAATTAAACCTCTTCTTAAAAAGCGTACTCTTGATTCAGGCGTTTTAGCCAACTATAGACCTACTGTATATCTATCCTTCCCTTTCTCTCGAAGATCCTTGAGAAAGCAGTCGCCAATCAGTTGTGTGACTTTCTACATAACAATAGTTTATTTGAGGATTTTCAGTGAGGAATTAGAGTGCACCATAGCACAGAGACAGCACTGGTGAAAGTTACAAATGACCTCCTAACTGCATCGGACAAAGGACTTCTCTCTGTACTTGTCTTGTTAAATCTTAGTGCTACATTTGTCACCATTGACCATCACATTCATTTAATTGGCATTAAAGGAACTACATTAAGCTGGTTTAAGTCCTATTTATCAGATTGATTTCAGTTTTTTACATGTTAATGATGAATCTTCTATGCATGCAAAAGTGAGACATGGAGTTCCACAAGGTTCTATGCTTGGACCAATACTATTCACCTTATATCTGCATCCTCTAGGTAAAATTATTTTCAAACACTATACATTTTCATTGTTATGCAGATGATACCCTATTATATTTATCAATGAAGCCAGATGAAACCAATCAGTTAACTAAACTTCAAGCATTCCTTAAAGACATAAAGACCTGGATGACCTGCAATTTTCTGCTACTAAACTCAGACAAAACTGATGTTATTTTGCTTGGCCCTAAACACCTTAGAAACACATTATCTAATGATATAGCTACTCTAGATGGCATAACCCTGGCCTCCAGCACCACCGTACGCACCATCTACGTAACATTGCAAAAATCAGGCACATCCTGTCTCAAAAAGATGCAGGAAAACATCATATCTGCATCATATCTTAAAGAGCTCATAGTGCCCTATTACCCCACTAGAACACTGCGCTCCCAGAATGCAGACTTACTTGTGGTTCCTAGAGTCTCCAAAGGTAGAATAGGAGGCAGAGCCTTCAGCTATCAGTCTCTTCTCCTCTACATTTAAGAGTAGGCTTAAACCATCCTTTTTGATAAAGCTTATAGTTGGGGCCAGTCCAGGCTTGCCTTGGACCTAGGTATGCTGCTATAGGCCTAGACTGCCAGGGAACTTGCGCTTTCTCGTGTTACAGGTTTCTATGGATCATGGTTGCAGACTGCCTGCTGCTGTGGTCCTGCCCACGCCTGATTTTATTACTGTTAGTTATATTTCTATTATTATTATTGTTATTGTTATTTTTGTTGTTATTGTGCCCCCCCCCCTTTCTCTCTCAACTCAACTGGTCAAGGCAGATGGCCGCCCATCTAGAGCCCGGTTCTGTTTGACGTTTCTTCCCATTAAAGGGGAGTTTTTGCTTGCCGCTGCTGCCAAGTGCTTGCTCATGGGGGAATGTTGGGTCTCTGTAAACTAAGTACTGTCTAGACCTGCTCTATGTGAAAAGTGCCCTGAGAAAACTTCTGTTGTGATCTGGCGCTATATAAATAAAACTGACTTGAAATTGACATTCCATAACCCTATAGATGGATCACTATTAAAGGCTCCCTGCTGTAGTTGGGTTAAGTTGCAGTTAAAATGAAAACATGCAGTTTTATATGCTGATTGTTTAAAGCTTTGAATAAATAAGTTCCCTTAATATGTTTGTGGATTTAGCATTTTTACTCAGTTCTTATGGTCAATGTAAGGACAACAAAGTACTTTGTGTGTACATATATTTTGTTAGAATGAACTGAAAATATTTGGTACATCTTTGATATGTCTAAAATAGCTACAATTATATTTGCATTCATCACAGGTTAAAACATCTATTACAATTTTGACAACTGCCATCAGTATGTAAGTTTCAATTTGTCCTGGAATGAAACAGGAAACAAACAAAAGAACAAACAAACAAACAAAAAACAATGAAATATGAAATGTGACACAGGCCCAGGAAAGTTAATGATCTAGTTCAATGTTTATCACCTGTCTGAGTTCGTTCGAGAGACTTGACAGACTTTGTGGTCGTTCCAAGTCAATACAACCTTACTAAATTCTTCCTTTCATTCCATATTGGGCATTGGTGATTACTGCCTTAGTCTTAGCCTTAGCCTTAGTTTTCCTGACCCATGATTTGTTTCATTTGTGAGGTTCTGGTCATAATATGGCAGGTTGTCACAATAATCTTAATGCCTGCAAAATGTAATGTGCTGCAGTGCAATTAATGTTGCAATTATATTTTCACAGCTATCAAAATATTGTGGAAGAACCCCCCCCCCCCCCCCCCCCCCCCCAAAAAAAAAGGGGGGCTTTTACATACATACATACAGAGCTGCTCTGAATACCTCATTACCTCATAACCCACATTATTGTTTTTGACAACCAGAAACAATAATTTATGTATTATTCATTCTCTGCACAGAACACAGGCAATGCCTGTTTCACACAGGGTCATTTAAAAATATTATTGGGCAATCCCTTAGCTGAGAAGTAGCCATCTTCTCTCAGTTTGTCAAATAAGTCTATCCAAAACTGGACACACTTGATTTGCAAGATCAGCCAGCAATGTTCAATCCACTGGTTTCCAGTGCTTGGACTAAAGGTTACACTGTCTGTTTGAGCTTGGTTCTCAGAAAAAAGCAAAAACTGCTGCATTTCAGTCATATGGCCATTTTCTGTTTCTAAATCAAGTCTGAGTCTGGCAGGGCACCCACCATCATTGATCACAGCATCCATAAAGTAGCCAGCGATGATCTTTGGGTCATTGTTTGCTTTGTAAGCTTCAAGCTGTATAATCTTTCTGGAAAACCCATCAATGCATCCAGTGATTTAACTCTAAATGGCTTAACCCAACCCAGAGCTCCCTACTCATTTGCTGGCAAATATCCGTCAGGTGACGCAAAATGATAGGGCACAAAATTTTCAAAAAATTGCACAATTCTACTGCATAGGTGACTTAGTTTAAAGAACTCATCATATTCACAGCGGTGAATTTTTCCTTTAAGCTTGTTGTAGCCATCAGTGTGTCTATTTGTTGACCTCAGATCAACACTTTCACCATCCAATAACTGTAGCAATATTCAAACTATTTCTGGCAGTCACAATTCCATGTAACCAACATTTTTGGTGCATCCATTTGTAACCATTACACTGACCAGATGTTTCCAGTTGCTAATCAATGAAGGTTGTCACCTCAGCCACATTGGCTTTATTCTTTCTACACCAGAGCTGCTTCGAAAATCCTTTCAAGGGTGTGTTTGCTTAGTACGATCCCATGTGAATCAGCAAGCAAATTAAGTATTTGATCTGTTGTAAAGCCATGTTCAAAGTAGTCCTAAATGTACTCACAATCCATTTCCGTGTCAAATTGAATGGGAGAACTCAATGCCAAAGAGCTGCTACTTTGACTGTTGTGTAAAAGTATCTCATAATTGACTTTTTATCTCATAATTGGCTTTTTATCACATGATTATGACTTTTTAATCTCATAATTTTTACTTTTTATCTCATAATTATGACTTTTTATCTCATATTTTTGACTTTTCATCTCATAATTTTGACTTTTCATCTCATAATTTTGACTATGAGCATAATTTTTTATTATCAAGGTAAAGTTTTCATCTTTTTTTTTCTTTTACTGCGGGAAATGGGCATCCATAGAATGCAGTCTGTCTCTGAAAATTTATTTGCATGGCCAAAACCCAATGCTAACCTTTGCTTATTAGCACTAATCACCTTTGCAGGTATTCAGTCATAAACCAAAGTATTGGACATGCTGAAATTTAGACTGATGATGGTGCTAAATGAAAAGTCAGGGGATCAAAGTTTTTACAATTCATCCTGAGGGGGACATGAATGTCTCAACCAAATTTCATGACAATTCATAGCATGACCTGTAGTTAATAATTTGTTATTTATTCATATTCTATAAAATCATTAGATGTAAAATGTAGGCTATTGGGTTTTACACGCTGTTTTTGTACATATAAAGAGGTGTGTGATGTAAAAATGTCTTCTTTCACTTTAATGGGGACAATGCATATTGTTAAAAAGTCAATATTTTGCAAATCAAGGGCAGACATGTAAACTGTGTATTAAAATAACAAAAAACATTAAAAAGATAAAAGATTTGGTACAGAAAGAAATACCAACTGTTTACAACAGCAAAAATTAGGCTTTCAGTTAGTTTTGATGGATTTTAAATGGTTTGGTTTATAATTGGCTACACATTAATAACCACTATATTATCAATCTGTCATAAAGTAACCAATCAATTTGCATGTCTCTAATATTACGTCAGTAATACTAGAAGAGGACAGAGGCACAAATACAAGTTAAATCAATAATCACCTTAAATATACCGACAATGTGTCAATTTTCCAATTCCTGTTGAGAAACCAGGTTGTTTGTGTTTGCAGGAAACACCAATCATCCTGCCTGTTCACTTCCCTCCTCCCTCCACAGCTGCCCAGCCAGAGACACCAACTGAGTTCACAGTAACTATGGGTCCACTGCAGTATACATGATTCAGATTCAGGGGATCCACCAGTTCTTTTGCCTCCTCCATGGCATAACAAGCACAACAGTGCCTGCTTTCTCCCTGAGGAAAGGACACTGAAACTTTGATCTGAAGGATGTGGAGGATATATGTAGCAGCAGGCCTGTTGTGCTGAGTACAGAGCCACTGCAACAGCACAATGTTCATGAATTTTGATTTAGGTGGAGGTGCTCGCAGGCTATCAGCTGTCAGTGTGATTGAAGGACAGGTCGTGGTGGTGGTGCTGTCAGAATTAGCTTGTAGCTACAGTAAGTGACTTCCAGGACATCCACATAACAATAAATAAATGCGATATACAGTAGGTGAACATAAATCCACACATATCTATTATGTAAATATGTAACCAAGACCATGATCTTTCGCTAACTGTAACTAAGACTTCTGAGTTCCCTAAACATAACCATGAAAACGCAGATCATTCTTTCAATATCAGGAGCAAATAGTGTAAAGAAAACATGAAAAATGTCAATTAACATTTTGTAAATATGTTCAATGTGAATATTTTGTCTCTTGACAGATCAGTTCAATTAGAATGTTTCTCTATGTTGATTAAAACATATTCTGGGGACATTACATGTCTTTCAAAGCACATTTGTTGCAAATTGCTGCATATGAACATAATATTTAGGAGGCAGGGTTGATGCCTGGGAAGTAAACAGATGTTAATGTAGAAAACCTTGTACAGTCACAGCTCTTTACCATTTTATCAGTTTTCAGAATGTGTGCATTGAATATTTTTGACATTTTGGTTAATATGCTCATTTACTTTCTTGCCAACAATGAGATGAGAAGATCAAAACCAATCTAATTTCTGGGAGGCAGTTAGCTTAGCAGCAAGCAGGGAGAAACAGCTGGTCTGTCTCTTTCCAAAGCTTAAAAACACACCTACACCTACACCAACACCTCTAAAGCTTATTAATTAATATGTTATATCGCATTTGTTTTACACACAAATCCACAGAACAGAAATGTAAAAACAATAATTTGTAGATTACCTGCTGGAACTATTTCTTCACGAACAACAGTTTATCCGTCCGACCAGCACTTCTGCAGCCTCTCAGGTGGTTGCAAGGCTAGTTGTTTCCCCCTGCTCTCAGTCTCTATGCTAAGCTAGACTAATCATGTCCTCAATTCAGTTCTGCACTTAACACAAATACATGAAACTGATATCCATCTTCTCTTTTAACTCTCAGCAAAGAAGCATATTACCTATTTCTCAAAATGTCAAACTATTCTTTTAATGCACAATGGCAGATTCTCACTGTTGCCACTCAGATGACCAACCCGTTCTCATTCCCAGGTTGTCACATACCCGATGGCCCGACTTGAGGTTAACATATGTAGAAATGCTCCCTGCAAGTCAAAAGTCAGTGCTTCAACCTGCTCTGAACACTTGGTTTACAATGTTTTTTTCTACCTTGCCAACGAGCTGACATTGGGTCATCACACATGCCCATAAATGGCCATCTGTTCCGTAGCCTCTGTTGGTTTTTCCATGTGTTGTTTGCATTGTCCACTCGGATATTTCAGATCGAATTCCGACTTGAACATGTACAGATGCATTTGAGAAGTTGACATTTGGAGTAAAGAACAAGAAAAAGAAGTGAAATCCTATTACTACTGTTTATTTATGTAGCCTCTGGAGCCGCCTGGAAGTCAGGCCAAGATGCAGCTTCCGGAAGCTCTCCAATCAGAACAGAGTGGGCTCATCAGAAGGGGGGGCTTAAAGAGACAGGAGCTGAAACGGACTGTTTCAGACAGAGGCATTTTTTGAAATGTAAATCATGACATTAAGATATTCCAGTAAAGCCAAAGATTAAAAATAAAGACCTGGAAATGTGAAGAATATATTCCCTTATAATCTTTTGAAGGCTGTACTTAGTGAGACTGAAGCCACTGTGTGTAGTGTAGGATCTGAAAATTACAAATAAATACATGTAGTGGTAATATCAAAAACAACACTGTAGACAGCAATGCACACCGCTATCCCAACAATACACTGACTTTAAATTTCAATGAATTTTTTTCACACATCAAGAGGAGTAACAAGTGTTCAGTTTGAGCACATGGTCTTAATCAGAGGAAGGAGTTTGAGTCCATCCATTTAGATTTTCTGGTCAAACTACTAAAAATGCTTTCGAGAAGAGCAGGTGCACACTGTAGCTTTAAAGACGACTGCTAATATTCTGATTGCAAAGCGGATGTGAATGTGCCTCACACAGAGAAAACAGAAGCTGAAGTAAATTCCTAAATCACATTAGGTCACCAGGTATTCCAGGGGGACCTGGTTAAGGTTAACACTTCACACTAAGTGTGAAGGCATCTGTGTTATAAAAAGGATGAGGAGTCTGCTTTATGTTTCTATCATGGATAAATCATAAGCAAACATGCACGAACATAACCTACTGTTCTAGCTGCTGTCTTAATTCACACTTAAGAGTTCTTTTAACCGAGAGAGTCTAAGGGTTAAAGTAGTCAACATACTGACCCATGACGAACCTCCAGGCCATGCAGTTGGTTATACAACATTGTTTAATGAATGTTAAAAGGAGGGAAAATGTGAGGTGGGCTGCAGCAGGTGGGCGCCTGTCAAGGTTTATAATAGCACTTGATTAATAGGAGCTTTTTGAATGTTTCACAGCATGAGTCTCAGGCCAGACTGATTAATAACATATGAATTCAAATGATTTGGGGGCCTCAGAGGGGGAAATAGCACTACCTATAATCAGGGATATTAAGGTTATTATGTCCAGATCTTGTCCATTTCACATTTGTCTTCAAATGATCTCTTTAATGGCCTCAGATACACACTTTTACCCTTGGAGATGAATTATTACCTAGCAGTGATTGTGCAATAACTGCAAGGCGGCCTTTTAAAGAAACAAGGGGCACAAGTTCAGACATATTCAAACAGGTAACGCTAATTCTGGTTTATTACAATGTGGGTCTAATTTTTGTATGGTTATCTATCAGTTATAATAACATTGTACAGACCAAGTTAATTTCTGAAGTCTGGAAATGGGGTGACATCTCTAAAATTAATTTTGTTTGGTCAAGATACACAAGCAGCCAAACAATTAATATTGGGATTATTGTAGACATTTCAAATAAAATCTCAGAACCCAGCTTGCTATATCAGCCTCAATTTTTTTTTTCTTCACAAAATGACAACAAAAACAAAAAACAACTAACAAAAACTGGGATTTAAAACCAGTGAAATAAAAAGCATTACAAAAAGACAATGCAATTAAGGTTAAGGGCTATTGTTTATGCTTTGCTATGTCACAAAATGTTTATAGCTGAATCTGAACGGCCACACTCGAGGGAATGTGGGCTGCTACTACACACAAGTCAAAGACCATGTGACTGACAGAGACATCGTTATAGCTAACTGTACTGTAAAGGTACATATTGTAGCCACAGACTGTATATACAGATGGACATAGCAAGGTGTGACATTACCTGTTTGTTTGCATTGAATTTAGAAATTGAGACCAGAAGGAGTCATTGAAAAAAAATGATTGACTTAGTATTTCAAGAGAGAAGTTGAGGCTTTTTGAATAGGAGTCAGTTGGAGTTTGAGTTGGAGTTGCAGTGGAGGTTGTTCGATATAAACACCAGCACATCACAGCGGGGTGGGGCTTCTGGGCTCTGACTGAGCTGAGTGGGACAAAGGCCTGTGCCCTGCTCAGTTAAACTGCCCGAGAGAGAACAAGTGCACACAGGAGAAAAAAACATAGTCGGAGGCAGTAAAACTAGCCAATAGGAGTGTAGACACATTTGATCGGCAGCAGAATTAACCAATGGAAGGCTGTAAACTGCTTCTACAGTTCAACTGTAGTTTAGTCTCACTGGTGAAGTTTCTGTCTGGATTAAAACCATTTAATTAATTGAATCCCTATCGTTTTATTGCTTCTTTTATGTTTGTCAATTGATACATATATATAATATACACACACACACACACACATATATATATATATATGTATATGTGTGTGCGTGTATGTATATATTTATATGTATATATATATGTGTGTGTGTGTGTATATGTATATGTATATATATACACACGTGGACAAAATTGTTGGTACCCCTCAGTTAATGAAAGAAAAACCCACAATTCTCACTGAAATCATTTGAAATGTACAAAAGTAACCATGAATAAAAATTTATTGAAAATTAAACAATCAAAATCAGCCATTACTTTTGAATTGTTGATTAACATAATTATTTAAAAAAATGAAACTAATGAAACTGATGAAACAGGCCTGGACAAAAATGATGGTACCCATAATTTAATATTTTGTTGCACCACCTTTTGAGGCAATCACTGCAATTAAACGATTTCTATATTTGTCAATGAGCCTTCTAGATCTATCAACAGGTATTTTGGCCCACTCCTCGTGAGCAAACTGCTCCAGTTGTGTCAAGTTTGATGGGTGTCTTCTCCAGATGGCATGTTTCAGCTCCTTCCACAGATGTTCAATGGGATTCAGATCTGGGCTCATAGAAGGCCACTTCAGAATAGTCCAACGCTTTTCTCTTAGCCATTCTTGGGTGTTTTTGGCTGTGTGTTTTGGATCGTTGTCCTGTTGGAAGACCCATGACCTGCGACTGAGACCTAGCTTTCTGACACTAGGCAGCACATTTCTCTCCAGAATGCCTTGATAGTCTTGAGATTTCATTGTACCTCGCACAGATTCAAGACATCCTGTGCCAGATGCAGCAAAGCAGCCCCAAAACATAACTGAGCCTCCTCCATGTTTCACCGTAGGGACAGTGTTCTTTTCTTCATACGCTTGATTTTTGAGTCTATGAACATAGAGTTGATGTGCTTTACCAAAAAGCTCCAGTTTTGTCTCATCTGTCCAAAGGACATTCTCCCAGAAGCTTTGTGGCTTGTCAACATGTATTTTTGCAAATTCCAGTCTCGCTTTTTTATGATTTGCTTTCAACAGTGGTGTCCTCCTTGGTCGTCTCCCATGAAGTCCACTTTGGCTCAAACAACGACGAATGGTGCGATCTGACACTGATGTACCTTGGCCTTGGAGTTCACCTTTAATATCTTTGGAGGTTGTTCTGGGCTCTTTGGTTACAATTCGAACTATCCGTCTCTTCAACTTGTCATCAATTTTCTTCTTGCGGCCACGTCCAGGGAGGTTGGCTACTGTCCCGTGGATCTTAAACTTCTGAATAATATGTGCCACTGTTGTCACAGGAACTTCAAGCTGCTTAGAGATGGTCTTATAGCGTTTACCTTTAAGATGTTTGTCTATAATTTTGTTTCGAATGTCCTGGGACAATTCTCTCCTTTGCTTTCTGTTGTCCATGTTCAGTGTGGTACACACCTTGTCACCAAACAGCACAGTGACTATTTGTCACCCTTTAAATAGGCAGACTGACTGATTATGAGCTTGAAGACACCTGTGATGTCAATTAAAGGACACACCTGAGTTAAACATGTCCCTCTGGTCAAATTATTTTCAATCTTTTATAGGGGTACCATCATTTTTGTCCAGGCCTGTTTCATTAGTTTGTTTTTTTAAATAATTATGTTAATCAACAATTCAAAAGTGATGGCTGGTTTTGATTGTTTAATTTTCAACACATTTTTATTTATTATTACTTTTGTAAGTTTCAAGTGATTTCAGTGAGAATTGTGGGTTTTTTCTTTCATTAACTGAGGGGTACCAACAATTTTGTCCACGTGTGTATGTATGTATGGTTCTCAAGAAAAAGGCAATTGGCCTGTTCCAAACAGGGACATTTTGAATGGGCACTGCACTAGTGATAGCAAACTTTCCATATGTCTTTCAAGACTGCAGCAGATTGAATTTCAAAATAATGGCTTTGTTTGCTTGGCAATGGCATCTTTGGCTGAATGACTGATAAAAATTGTTGAGTGTATGAAAACCAGTGTGCTGCATGGTAACTGAGACGTATGGTGTTCCATATTTCTCAGGGATTGTGTATACATCTTTAGGTTACTGTGGATTGAGGTGAAGGCATCAGACACATTAATTGTGTCATGTTTTAAGCCAAATCCTCGGGCTTTGTTGCTGTTTATATGTGAAAGATGGAAGGTAATTTGCAGGCAGCACGCACTAGGTCTGAATCATTTCATGGCAATATCCAAGGTGAGGCTGATGAAGGCCTTGTTCTGCTAAGTAGTTTTATGTCTCTGTTGTGGAGCATCTAAAGGAGCAATATTAGACCTGTGTAGACTGGGAACAACAAATGCAGCAGAGAAATAAAAATCCACAGTGACTGCAATTGCAGAAACCCACACGGTGGAGATCAACAGATGACAGTGTGCTCAGTGGCGATGACTCCGCTGGAAAATACGGACCCATCACTACGTGGAAGCACATTTTTTCTGCATGAGTGACTGCGAAGGATAGCCTGTGTGTTTGCAAGAATAACATTTATACAGTTGCCATGGAGACACAGAAGTTCAGCAACACAAGACGCTGCTGTCAATGACATACTCTGACAGTGTGTAGATTATATTGTAGCCCAGCCATGCTGCCACACAAATATGATTCATAGCAGTGCCACAGTGCTGCACAAGTCAAAATAAAAAAAGAGTGTAAGAGTGATAAACACTGTGTTTTATTGTTATATGGTAATGTTAAAAAGATTTATTGTCAGAGAAGAGTAATTCTAGTACAGAGCACTACAGAGCACATATTACTGGCTCTTGGAGATATCTTGTCAAGTGGTAAATGAGGGGGAAGTGCAGATTTAATACTAGAACTGCCACAGGGTTAAATTTACCCATGACAGTTTTTCAGTTGTACATTACTATGATTTAATAAAATATTCATGCCCCCCAGGCTTTGACTTTTCCTAAAATAATGCTGTGCATTATATACTAGCATTATATACCTATAACCACCACCAGGTACAGGTCAGTTCAGATCATTGATTGGCAACGAGACTGGATGCAACTTGCAAAAGAATACCTGACATCTGATTGTAAACATTCTAAAACTGGCCGTTCACATCAACGCAACGCAATACGGACAGACATAGATGATCGTTTCAATAGCAACGATGCACTGGCATACCCCACTACTTCTGCACTGATACATTATAATAAGTGGACTGGCTGGTTTTCTGTTTGTGTTTACCTGGCAAGAAAAAAGAAAGAAATGGATGACAGGGACAGTGAGTTGCTAGCAGTGTTTGCTGTAAGGCCTTATTCAGGTGCACCGCCGCAGGGTCGAGCAGAGGTGTGTGGGGGTGTGGGCATGCTCTAGAATGTAACCACTGTGAAACAATCAGAAAATAACATTTTAATGATCTGATTCACCGGCTTTCTTGCTGCCATCACTCCCTCTCTTCATTCACTCTCTAGCTCGCTCAATGAGTCAGTAAAGCCAACAGCAAAGCTTGACTTTATTTTTAACGTTATCAAATGAAAAGAAATGTCCTCTCCTCCTCCTAGTAATTTGTACTCTGATCAGTCCGATTACTGGCTGTGATTAACCACCGCAGCGTGATGTGGGGTTGCGGTTCTCCAAAGGTTGACGCTGGATCAACTTTCTCGCCACAGGCTGCTGTGGCCAAAACATCCGCAGTCTAAATGCACTAACCCCATTCAAATGAATGGGAGGACTGGCGTTTTCACCGCTCCGCCTGATTTGGTCTAAATGTGGCAGAGTTGTTGAGGCCATTAACACAAAGACAAAACACCAGCTTCAGGGACTGCATTTCATCTGGAGAGAGACAGATGTTAATACTCTGCTTCTTGGCAACAGGTCTATAGTCAGTCATGACAGACCTAGAAGTTGAGTAAAGCCAGCTCCAGATATAACCACACAAAGGGATTATCTATTGGCTCATAATGGGAATGGGGGGGTCAGTTTCAAGTTGGTCACAAAGATGTACCCTTTTCTAGGTGACAGTTTCAACAGTCTTGCCTACCTGTTTGGCATCAGGCACTCCACTGTTGCTGAACTCATCCCTGAGACCTGCAGCGCAATCTAGTGTCCTAAAAGATGACTGCTTAAAGGCAAGCTCTATGCATTTTAAATCACAGAAGAGTTTTGCTGTTTAATGTACAATATATGTATTCCACTAGCAGCTGTGATGGTGAAAGAAAAATGGGTAAAGTAAATGTGTAGCATTCATTCTGATTCTGATTTATTTTTCAATTACATCTTAAAATAAACATTAAAATATTATGGCTAACAAGCATATTCATATATTTGATTGGATGAAAAAGTCAAAGTACAAATTATAGGTAGAAGTCTAAATAACATATCAAATAATCAAGACACATTTCATAGAAATTGAAGAACTTGCACATCCAATATTTCTTTTGCAGGTGCATTGGAGAGGATCTTAATATCTTAGAAATGAAGAAATTCCCACACACTGTTTTTGCAATGAAGACAATTACTAAAATTAAATAATCAACATATTAAATAAATGTATTAAATAATCAACATATTAAATGATCAATGTATTAAGTAATCAACATATTCAATAATCAACATATACAATTACGTAATGAAAACTAATGTTTCGGTCCACGTGGACCTTCATCAGAGTATTGATTCTCAACTAATTCAGAAGACAATTCACACCTTCAACATCTCTCGCGTACCTGGCACCTCATATTGTAGCATGTTTCTGCTAGCTGGTGCTCTAACTCAAGCAGGATGCTCTCCTCATGGATTCGCTTCATCTGCTGCTCAAGGTTTTTACAAAATATTGTGATCTGATCCTTTCTGGTTTTTGTTGGCTTTGAATTCTAAAATAGGTGCCTACTGCACTGAGGACATCAGCTTCATGCTTTTCCATTTCACTTGTCTTTTTCTTCTTGGCTGGATTGACATTAAGCTGGGTGCTGCTTTCCACTCCTTCCAGTTCACTTCTCTCCTCCACCTCCTACTCCTCAACTTCTTCCAGCCACTCCTCTGGCTCCTCATTCTTCTTCTCTGGTTCATCATCCTGTAAACGACAAACATAATTAATGCATATTCCATATCATTTAATTTGGTCTCTTTATTTTTCAGTGTCCCAACACCACAGGTGAGTGGAAAAAAGTGGCGAAGGGATTCCAGGAGCAGTGGTAATTCCCAAATTGCCTTGGAGCTTTGGATGGGAAACGCATCACCATCATACCTTCACCATCCTCTGGCTCAACATACTACAACTACAAGCACAGCTTCTCCATTGTGCTGATGGCCCTGGTTGACAGCAGCTACAGATTCCTATATGTTGATGTAGGGTGCAATGGCCAAGATTGTCCTGGCCTGCTGCATGCTGCACAACTTCCTGCATGACGAGTGTGGCGATGCCTGCCTGCAAGTCCCTTGCGATCAGGAAGGCCCTGATAACACTGGCCCCACCCTTCCCCAAGCTGCACTGCCATGCTGCACCATTTTTACCATTGTCTTCAGATATTACTAGTTGATCCTGGGGTATGCTGTCTGGTGCTGATGGGATGTTTCCTGGTTGTGGTTGGTCACTGTCCAGCAGAATATCAGACTGCCCCCCCAACAGAGAAACCTCTCCAATGATGGCTCCGATGTGCTCATCCATGTCTGTTGTTTTGACAGTTTCCTGCCCCCCTGGCGTCCATTTTCAGATCAAACCATTTTTTAAATTTTACTAAGAGTTCTTTCTTCTGCACATACAGCATTAATTGCGCTGGTGATCTCTTGCCATGCTTTGTACTTTTCTGCACCATTGACCCCACTATTTTTTTTCATTAAGTAAAGTTTCTATCTCTGCAGAAGAAAAGTTTTTTTCTTTCTGCTGCCCTTAGGTGGCATTTTCCTTTCCTTTCTTTCTCTTCTTTCTCTATTAATGTTTTGAGATAACAGTTACATTATTAGAATCACATGAATGACATATAATATGTCTTCATTCAAGGTCTGTCCAGTCTTTTTTTTTTTTTAAACTAAAAAAAAATTCCAGCAACAACATTCAAATCTAGTCAAACAACTAACACAAAACACAGAACACCGAAAAGGAAAAAACAAACAAACAAAACAAACAAAAAAAAAAAAACACAACACCCTAGGAAATCTACGTAGCATAAAATTCACGTACCTGGTCCAAATACAAATTATGCCAAGGTAGGTGACATCAAACTCTCAACAATTGGGCCCCCTACTTCTTAAAATAGATCTTCCCTCCCAGCCACTCTGTAAGTAACCTACTCATAACTTGTCATTGTACTTAATACCTCTATCGATTCTTTAAAAGTGGATAAGGTGGGAGATTTTGCAGTGACATAGTTATCCTACACCCTGTTATCATATCTTAACGGCACTATGATTTCTGGCGTTTTGACATTTTGACATTCTCTGGTAGTAATCCCAAGAGATACATTGTGGGATTTTTGATCAAGTGTATTCCAAACATCTTATTCAAGAAAGACATTATTTCATCCCACGTGTTGTCAATTTTATCACAATTGTATAACATATGCACCTGAAATCTCCTGATCCAGGCCTTTTCCCAGCATATTTTTAGGCCACCCAATTTTGGGAATTGTGTACTTCTAACATATTCATAGAATTTTGACGCTCCTCTATTTTTACGTCCTATCTTAAGTAAAAGTTCCTGAATTCCAGTTGTACCTTGTGGAATGTATTCTTTATTTGAAAGAATGCAATGTCTAATTTGTAGAAATCTCCAAAATTCTGAGTTACTCAAATTATATTTATTTTTAATTTCGTCAAAGGATCTGAATCCAACATCTCCCATCTTGTCATTAGAAGTATGTACCAGACCTAATCCATTTATCCCCCCCAAAAATGTTATCTATTACCAGTTTCTTGTTATACCATATGGAGGATCTGCTTGATAAATATGGTTCGGATTTTGTTATTTGACGTGTCATTCTCAAAGTTTCTCTGGCAAACGAAAGTACCGGGTCTTGCAGAGGAAGGAACTGGCCTGTGTGTTTGTGTTCTGTGGAAAGCCTCCACAGAAAAAGGATACGCTAATTGCTCTTCTATTCTGACCCACAGAGGGATCCTAGTAGGGAGGTAGATGTATTTTGAAACAGAGAAAATGACAGATGATAATAGTCTGTTTGTGATAATGCTAATCCCCCCTTGTCTTTAGCAACATAACTTGGTTCAATTGAACATGGGTTTTCTTCCTGCCCAGATAAACTTCTCTACCATCACAATATATGTTTTGAGTAATAAGGAAAGAAAATGTAGCAGTAACATGCATGTGACATATTTGATCTTGGGAGTTACACTCATTTTTACCAAATTAAGTCTACCAATTAAGGAAATATTCAGTTTATCCCATTTTTGTAACAGTATTTGGGTTTTTTGAATGACTGGTAATATGTTGGCTTCCATTATTTTTTTCAGACCTGGTGTTAATTTGATGCCCAGATATGTTAAGCCTTCTGGCATCCATTGAAATTTCCAGTTATTTGTGATATACGGAGGGCACATCTTTGATAGTTAGATGGCTTCTGATTTAAACCAGTTAACTGTATATCCAGATATCTCAGAAAACAAGTTTATAACTGAACACATTTGTGGTAATGCAGCTTCAGGGTTACTAAATATCAATAAAACAGCTCCTGCCTCGAATAAACCCCACCTGATGCTGATGTATAAGTAGCGGGACCATCTCTTTAATCTGGTTGCTAAGACTTTGGCCATATTTTTTTCACCTTCATTAATTGGAGATATAGGCAGTAATTAGCACAGTGTTGTGGATCTCGCGTAATAACCACCGATCTCATGCAGGTAGCCTGCCTCTTTGTAGAGCATCTCGATAGATGACCAATAGTCTTGGGGCAAGATCATCTACGAATTTCCTATAAAAATCTACTGAAAACCCATCATTCCCTGGAGCCTTTCCTATATGGGACCACAAATTGCTTTTCTGATTTCTGATGTTTCAAGTATGTGAGGGTTTTTTTCCTCTTGACCACATTATGTAACCCTGATATATTCCATGACATGATTTTAAACAACCCCATAATATTCTACTGAGGTATTACTTACTCTGCAGCCATAACAATAAACTGATATATTCCAGAATTACTCAAAGATCAACAACATTACTATTAGTCCGCCTTCAGAAAATATAATCTCTGTCCATGTTGACAGTTGCTCCCTGTTCTGTCCAGTCCTTTCATTCATGCCAGTGTCCACAAGATTATAATTAGTTATCCCATAGTAAGCTCAGTGTCTCTGTCCACTTCCATATGATGATTGCTCTATGTTTAGTCCAAGCCTTTCATCATTGTTTCAATATTGTTCTAGTAGTGCTGGTCCATAGCAGGTTTTCAATTATCCATGTCAGTGCAATTATCCATGTCACCTTTAAGGCAGTTAAGAAAGGCTTTGGCATCCACTGCACATGAGAACTCATTCCGTCAGTTGTCCAATGAAAAAGTCATTGTCAGGGCTGGCAACTTTTCAGATAACCTTGGAGTGAGAAGCGACGGAAGTTGGGCATGTGCCATATTACTTCATAATTGCTTTTCACCAGTAATACATGTATTTCTGCAATCTCAATTTATGTAGAAAATGGGGAAATAAGCGACATTGGCTTAGCCCACTTAGCCCTATGCAGCCATCTTGGGCATGTCACCACCGGAAGTTTGGGGTGTTTCCTTATGCTAGGTGGGTAAGAACAGTCTTGGCTGTCAGCGCATATTACAGGAATCCCATGTAGAATTTTCTTATTTTCCTCTTATTGCTTTGTGCCAGAACATATAAGAGAAAAATAAGAAAACATTCATGCATGAGGCCCAATATTTTAATAAAATATTGTCTCTCACCTTATATTTCATCTCCACTTCATCACATCACCCTCAGACCGCTTTAGAAAAACATGTGTATGCATGGTCTAAAGAATGTGTGAGGTGCGCACATTCTCACTGAACATTAAATATCAGCTTATATGCAGGAAATGGTGTATGCATGGTTTTTGTGTGTACGTATCATTTATGCATCTGGCCCCTGGTGCTGAGGAATTTTGTGGAGGTCAAGGCAATGAGTTTTTTTTCTAATTAATGTTGAAAAAGCAGTGATATATACAGTTACCAACATATGTTTCACTGTTATCAGCTGTTGGGGTGCACCGAAATGTTAAATAGACACTTTAAAAGACACTTTATTGTCATTGTAGGCATACAACAAAATTACGTTTGATAACTCTCAGTGACCAGCAGCAAAAGAGGGCAAGATGAAAACAAGATAACAAGATAAAAACTAGGTAATAAATAATAAAAAAAGGTATTGCACAACAAGTTAGATGTATGTGATAAAGTGTTGGAGCAGTTGGGGAGTGGGGGGTGGGTGGTAACAGTCCTCAGTCCTCAACAGCTATGGGAGGGTGGGGGGTGATGGAGGCTACAGCTCTGGGGAAAAAGCTGTTCTTCAGTCTGTTTGGGCTTTGATGGCTCTGTATCTTTCCCGGTGGCAAGGGGACAAACAGACTGTGACCTGGGTGGGTTAGGTCCTTAGTGATGTTGCTAGTCCTTTTGTGTAGATGGCTAGCATACACTGTGTCCAAGTTTGGGAGCACCATTCCCACAGACTGCTGTCCCAATTTTACTACCCGGACCAAGTCCTTCCGGTTCTCAGCAGTGTACCACACCATGGCACAGTAGGAGAGGATACTCTCTATGGTCTACACATTTGTAAACCAATGCTTTCTTTGGTTTTGCTCAGACATTACCAGACATTACAAGCTGTATCTCCTAAAAATGTCAGGGAGCTGGATTAAGCAGCGTCAGCAGTGGGTACACAGTTTTAGATTGGTGGCTTCTTCCCACAGAACTGTTGAAGCAGTCTGAAACATGTACAGTGTGCTAGTAAAGATGTAACAAGGAGCTCTGCAGAGAGGTGCATGTATGAAGGGCTATCAGCAAAACTGACCTCCATTTATTTTATTTTTTACTTAAAATGGAGGCTGGTTTTGCTTTTTTTTTTTTTTTTTTTTTAATTTTATTGAAATTCTTATTAAAAGTCTTATTTTGTAATAAGAATTTTATTAAAAATCTTGTCCTTATGTTTGATGTTTTGAAGAGCTAAAAGACTTGTCAGAGTCACTGCAGGAAAGACACATCTGCTTGTCACATGCTATGAACATTGTAAAAAGGCAGGCTGAGATATTTACAGCTATGAAGGAGACGCCCGTGCCACACTATCAAATAGCCTTATAGGTACTTTTAAAGGGGTATCAGTTAAAATAGAAGCCAGACAAAAACGAATTGCACCTGAGAAGTGCTTCAATGCTACCAAGGATGGTCTCAGAGGATGAACTTGAACTTTTTGAAAAGTGTACTTTCATCCAAGACCTGGCCTACACCAATGCCATTGCTCTGCAAAGAACTCTAAGTAAGAAAATGTTGTGATCTTTTAAGTTACTTCAGTGTAAAGCGAGGCTTTAAGGATTTTTAACTAAATCCAGGGAAGTACTCTTTAAACTGACAAGCAGATGATACTTGGCTGTAAGCACAGCTGAATGGAAAAGATTCTCTGTCATGAACATTGTCTCTCCACCTCACACTCAGCTAAAGGTAGAGAATGTATCCTCTCTATGTTCAACATAGTTGACCCACCATTAGAGTTGTGGAACTCAACAAAGTATGTCAGGAAGTGGGTAATGAGGAGGAGGTCAGCAGATGTAGCTTGTAGAGAGAGAGATAGGAGACATGAGAAACAGATATACAGTCCCATTCCATTTACCTGCCCTTGATCAGCCCCCCAAAATACTTTACAACCCCCTAGCACTTGTCAGTGACAACACCTCCTGCAGCTTCTCTCTACGGTTCTGTTTACTTCTCCCGGCATTTTTTTCCCCACTATTGCACACCCTTTTGTTCAATAAAATGTTACTGAAGAAGGAAAATAAATGAGCTTGCTAACGGTCAGTAAACTCGTTAGCTTAGCTTGGTTGCTAACGGAACAATAACTTATCACAGTTCATTCCAAAGACATGTCGTTGCTGTCTGATAACCATGTATGAAAAAACTCTTTTTCTTAGAAACTAACTTAGAAAGTAAACCTTAAACACTGTAATTAGACATATTTAGCACCACAAATGAAAATCTATCTTTGCACAGTCATCAGTGAACCATTTAACATTTTAAATAGACTTATGTGGATTGTTGTGAGCGGAAGTGGACATATGCGCGAGCCTGGAGTCTGCTGTTTTAAATATAAGGCTGTTTATGTCCGACTCAGTTGGTAAATCAATAGCTAGGTTAACCTGCATGTTTGGACACTTTTGTCTTACTATTTTAGATTGTAATCAACATAATCAATAGGCCAATATAGTGTAGTGTTTAAATCATCTGAAAAACACTAATCAGAGTGACCGCATCAGACTGATGCACGCACTTCAATATTGACATTGATGTGCATGTGCTTGTGGTAAAACAAGAATTATGCTAGTAGCCCAGAGGATAGCTTTGGATAAATAACGTTAAGTTTTGAGCCAAGGAAATCACAGAGCTTTACACTGATGATAAAGGTCTGTGATTTATCTTCAATGTCAGCTGACAGCTGCCCATCAGAGCTTTATTGTCAAAATGATTATGTACAATGACAACATCAACAATGAATATTCAACATCAACTTTTAAAATTATTTATTTATGCAACATGTGCACAAAGCAACTACAGTATGGTTAAGGTTAGATGGTTATGTTTAAATCTAATGAACTCCGGTTTCCAGTATGGAAGTTGGATGCGCTACTTTCTGCATAGGTACTGATCATTGGCATTTGACATACAGTGTAGGTTGCTGCAAATTCTTAGAAAATGAAAGAAAGAAGAAGAAAGAAGATGTGATGCACTATGGTTTTTGCAGATGAATTTGGCCCACCTGGATTGGTTGGTAAACTGATTTCTTGTCTGTGTTTGATAGCTGTAACTTTGATATTACAGGTTTTGCTTCAGTTACCTCCTCCACCCCCACCAGCCAGATGTATTGTCAGATTCCATATCTGTTTCCCCAGTTCAAAGATGTTGTAGTGAGCTTTTAAAATGAGAGAGCACAGTGTTCATCTGACTTTGTTCAAATTACCATAATATAAATGTGCATTACTTTCAGAATAACTTCAGTTTATTGGACATTATAAGATGGATTCTGATGGAAAAGATTAGAGAAAGGGTGAACACTGGTTCACTTTGATGTTAGTGAAGAGAGCTAAACAGATGTTGCTCAACAGACTGTGCCCCAGCTGAATGTACAGACATTCATAGTCCCCGGAGGATGAATACTGACTTTGGTGATCTTCTGATTTTTCCTATAGTGCCACAACAAGGTTGACATTTGTAGTTTTGAATGAAATGTCTCAACTATTGGATGGACTGACTTAAAGTGTAATACTGTCCCCCTCATAATAACTTTAGTGATCTTCAGCTTCGGTTTGTTGAAGGCAAAATCCCTTTGGAGAGAGTGAATTCTTTATAATCTGAGGTTTTACATTGTGATCCTATGCCAGAAATTGTTAATATGAAGCGGATGAGGCCAAGAGGATGGGGACCAGGTGTAATCGAGGTGGAACTTCAAACCCAGCAGGATAAAGTGGCTGTGCTTCATCATAAGCAGAATTTGAAGGATAATGAAAGATTTGGTTATGTTTTCATTCATTCTGCGAAGTCTCACACAGAGAAGCTGATCAACTTGAACTTTAGAACCCTTCTCAGTGAACTCCCGTTTGGAAAAGAGTATTTCCTCACTGGTAGTGGGAGACTGTTGAGGCGTGATCAGCTGGAGCCAGCAAACAGTGCCAGGTGTAGCACAAGAAGCCGTGGGTCGAGGAGAGAGAATCTGGAGAACTGATCTGTAAATGTCCAACCCCTGCTGACAATCTTACTGTGTCAGATGTTATCAATCTCATATTAGTGCATTGGAACATAAACAGTTGGACTGTCTGGAACTGTGAACTCAGTTACCATAACGCTGATATTATCTCACTTAATGATTATCTCACAATGAAACCCCCTTACTTATACCTGTTTTCCTGTCCCCCCTGTTTTATACCTGTCACAACTAAACAATGCATATAAAGGCAGTTAAAGGATCTGGGGGAGTTGGTTTTCTAGTTAAGAACAAACCGTTTGAGGTTTATGAAGTTGAAGGACAAATCAGTGGAAGGGATATTGGCACTACAAAGAATAGATTTTCCTACTGTTTTGTTATTTTTCACTTGCTATTTTCCTCTAGAAGGATCCACAAGATCAACTGGTTCTCATTCCTTTTTTGGGTTTTAAACAGCTCAGATGTTTAGTCTGTCTGATGTGGATGCTGTTTATCTGTGTGGGGACTTCAATAGTTGTATTGGTAGTTTTGATGACTGTATAAATGTGGATAATATTCCTACCAGAATTAATTTAGACAGCACAGTTAATAACTACGGGGAAATATTAATTGAGTTTTTGAGAGATGTAAAATGTTGTGTGCTCAATGGTAGAATACCTTTGGGCCAGGATAACCTCACTTTAGTTATAGTTAAAGGAAAAGTGGACCGTTATTGTTCCACATGAACATGATATTGTTCCACATAAAGGCTTAAATGTTAGGTTCTATGTTTTCACCCCAAATGAGTTAATTGAGAGATTAGGGGAAGAGGGTTTGTCTTTACTGGGTGATAGATGTAAATTACCTGACCATTCTTTACTGATGTTAAAGGTTCAAGGAAGACCTTATTTTAAGAGGATTCACATTTACGGTATAATAGAAAAATTGTACCACAAAGGCGACTCCCTGATTAATTTTTGCCCTCTAGCCAATGTAACACCTTATTGCTGGACTTTATTGAGCAATTGGGATGTATTAAAAATAGCTAAAGGGATTTGGATGCTTGGTATGATAGATTGTGTGGATGTGTCTATACAGCATTAAATAAATGCTGCAAGAGGAAAGGTAATGGTCAAACGTTTTAGAAAATCTTACAAAGCCTTTGGAATCAAGATGTGCAGACTTTGTGGGACAATGTAAGAACAGCAGTGAAAAAAATGTCTAAGATGTAAAAACAAAAACTTGAGGGAAGGGCTGAAGATAGAATTGAAGAAAAGGCAAACCAAATTTGAGGAGAGGTTACGCGCTGTGAGACGCATTTTTAAGTCTTTCATTGCATATTGATTACTTGAAAACTCATAATCCCCAAAGGTTTTGGAATTAATTTAATAGATTATAGAAAGTATAGAGAAATACCCATGGAGGTAAAACTAGAGAATGGTGAATGTAGCTCTGTTTTAGGAGTTGTATTACAAAAGTGGGAAAAGGACTTTACAGATTAGTTTTCTTGTTGCAACAATTCAATTCATTCAAGTTTTTTAGAAGGAAATAACTAGAGAAACTGGAATGAAATGGAAATTGAAATGAATGTTCACGTAAATAACTAATGTTTTTGAATGCATTTTTTCTATAGAAGAGGTAAAAAATGAAATGGATTAATGCAAACTGAAAAAAGCTACTGGAATTGACGAAATTTCCAATGAAGTGTTGATGTCACCAAGGTTGTTTAATGTGTTATTTGAGTTGTTTCAGTCTTGTTTTGACAGTGGCATTATTCCTACACAGTGGCACAAGAGCATTATTAAACCTATTACTAAATCTTAAAAAAATTATCCCAAGCGAAAGTTGCTCCTGGAGAGGTTTGGTGAGGAGGTAGAAGTGTTCACAGCCATGAAGAGGAACTGACACCTTCATCTCGCTATAGGGGTATAAGTAAGTCTTACGAGTCTTATTAGCTGTCTGTATAAATTCCATTCTTCACTTTTAAATAACAGACTTGTAGACTGCCTTGAGAGGACAGGTTTGCTTGTGGATGAGCAAAATGGATTTAGTACAGTCAGAATATATATATATATATATATATATATATATATGGTACAGGCCAAAAGTTTGGACACACCTTCTCATTCAATGGAGTGATGGAGTGCTGCGGCAGATGACCTGGCCTCCACAGTCACCGGACCTGAACCCAGTCGAGATGGTTTGGGGTGAGCTGGACCGCAGAGTGAAGGCAAAGGGGCCAACAAGTGCTAAACACCTCTGGGAACTCCTTCAAGACTGTTGGAAAACCATTTCAGGTGACTACCTCTTGAAGCTCATCGAGAGAATGCCAAGAGTGTGCAAAACAGTAATCAGAGCAAAGGGTGGCTATTTTGAAGAAACTAGAATATAAAATATGTTTTCAGTTATTTCACCTTTTTTTGTTAAGTGCATAACTCCACATGTGTTCATGCATAGTTTTGATGCCTTCAGTAAGAATCTACAATGTAAATAGTCATGAAAATAAAGAAAACACATTGAATGAGAAGTTGTGTCCAACTTTTGGTACTGTAAATATATATATATATACATATATATATATATATGCATGCAGTCACTTCCATTATATGTGCAAGAATTAAGGAGAATAGGTCTACATCTGTTTGTTTTACTGATTTCAAGAAGGTGTTTGACTGGATTGTCAATTAATAGTTAATTAATAATTAATTTGTCTGGATTAATAGGGAACTTCTACAATGTAGCTTGTTAAATTCTGGGGTCAATGGGAACTTTTATTATGCCATTAAGTTTCTTTATCAAGCACCTGTTGCCTGTGTTCAGGTTAAACCTGCAGTGCGGAACTTTCACATATAAATGAATGTCCGTTACATTCAAGCCCTTGCCAAACGAGTTCACATAATGCTGATTAAGCCTATCATGGCCAGATAAATCTCTGTATTTCACAGTATACAAAGTTTTTAAATCTCATGTTGGGAGGGACATTCCTGCTCTGGCTGTTTGAATGCGCACCCAGAGACTTCCAGTTATCCCTCTGCTAACTTGAATGGGGATAAAATAATTGAATCGTGCCATATATGGGATGGGAACCTCCAAACATCAATAAATGTCAAATGCTTCGGGTTTGGAATAGACTTGTGAAGATGTCTGAGCAGAGACTCACTTAAAAGTAATTTAATTGGGACATTTTACATGGTCATTTGAACAATTTATTATTCATTTTCCAGAACAGCAACTTTATGATATTCAGGAAATTAGGAGAAACCCCCTTATTCTCAATATACCTAACAATATACCTAACAAATCCTCTGAATGCCTTAGGTCTCTAATTTGTGGTTTTAAAGTTTTATGAGGCTGTGATTATCCTAGAGGTCACAATAGGTCATTTTATACAGTGGGTCAAGTTTCAAAAAATGGTCTCACTACAATGAAATGGCTACTATGGGGACTAACATCATCACACATTAATAGAATGGGGCTCATTGAATCCACAAGAGTCTCAGCTTTCCAGTCATACCAAATTTATGCAATTTCAAGACTGTTTAGGGACCCCAGTATGCAGAAATATTCAAATACACAATTTTCAAAGTACGCGGAAATAACACATTTATACTGCATGCAAAAAACTGCATGGGATTAGCATCTGTAAAGGGGAGACTTGTTTTTATTCAGATATCTTGAGGTGAGAGTTCAAGGGACCCCTGTGAAAATGGCCATGACAGTTTTTCCCTCGCCAAAATTTAGTGTAACTTTGGAGCATTATTTAGCCCCTTTTCCGACAAGCTACCATGACATGGTAGGTCGCCCAGTTTCATATGAAGCCAGTATCTTCACTGTGGCTTTAAAACCAGCTACAGCCTCCTGCAACCCACTGAGCCCGCTACAGCCTCTGAAAGACAGTAATGTCACCCACGGACGCCGGCACCCTCGGGGAGTGGAGGAGGTTAATATATGTTGAATTGAACACATTGTGACAAAGTGGGTGACACCACACCATTTTACCCTGTTAAACTTTGCTGTATTTCTTACCATACTTGTCATTGGTTTGTTTAGCCAGTATAACATCACTATCTGTAGCTTTGCTTTCACATATTATAGTGGATGTGTTTGTGTTTAGTATTGTTTTGTTACATTTAAATCTGCATTTCCGGTTTAATCAAGACAGAAAATATTTAAGTTCACTTACTATTTATTGATTTAAGTCTTGAGTTTCTTAAATTATATATTAGCTTGCTTGTTACTTACCACACTCACCATGCAGGAGACAAAAGGGGGAGGCACTTCTTCCTTTTACTGTTTTATGGTGGGTGGCATATTATATATATATATATATATATATATATAAAATCACTGAACACTAAATTCTTTTGATCAGCCCAGTTTCTTTCAAGTAATGAAATAGACTCCCTAACCCGATGGCGAATACATTTTTTAGACTCAGTTCTTCCACATCAAGCTTCCTGATTTCCCTCTTTAATGTTACTTGTTCTCAAGAGTATTTATGGCAGTGGAAAAATACATGCTTCACTGACTCCTCTATTTGACAGAGCTCACATAATCCTGAGGGATGTTTGTTTATTAAGTGCAGTGTTTTATTAAGTCTGGTATGTCCTGCCCGCCTTTTTAAGATATTCTCCTCTTTGGTGCTCCTTTTAGCTGACCTCACTGTGCCTATTTCTTGCTGTACTGTATAAAGGTGTCGTCCAGTGTTTGATGTATCCCAACTGTGCTGCCACTCTTTAATGTTTCTTTTTGTTATTTCTTTTTCTTCAGATTTACTGTGTGAAATGTCCATGACCTCCTCATGTTTCAGTGCCTGTTTTGCTAATGCATCCTCAATTTCATTGCCCTTTATCCCTCTGTCAGCTGGTATCCACATAAATGTCATAAAAATATTCATATTGTTAAATCTTTACAGAATTTCATATATTTCATTAACTGTAAATGACTGCAATGACAATAATGCAGAACATGAATCTGTACAAACAATAATCTTTTTAATGTGTGACTGTTCTATCCACTGTAATGCAATTGCCATCATCTTGACTGTGTAAAATGACAAATGATCTGTTCTGATCTTCAACCAAAACTGCAATATTTCCAAAACCTTTTTTTCCAGAATATAGAAATCAGTTAACACTGAGGGGAACAGCCAGGGTGGTGTTACTGGTAATAGTACTGTAGAGATATATTTTTCTGACTTAAAGCTGGAGTGTGGGACTTTTGTCTCCCCCTTTTGGCAGTGAGAGTAGTCACGAAAACACCGTTGACACATGCTTATGTCACAGGCTCCGCCGTAGGATAAATAGTTGTGAGTGTCACACAACCCCCACAAAATGACTCATTTCACTATCACAATTTGATTCATTCAGTCCGATAACATTTGGAAAGTCTGGAAGAGCCACACGATTAAATTATTTTATCCCTGTTCAAGTTAGCAGTTCATCCGGCCATGCCGGGAATGTCAGACCTGACACTATGTTAAATTGAATTGACTTAATCAGCATTGTGTGAACTCGTTTGGCAAGGGTTTGAACAGACGTTCATTTATATATAAAAGTTCCACACTGCAGGTTTAATGTCATGTCTCTAGCTACTTTCTCACTGCTCCATGCAAAACACTCCTGCTTGGCCCTTTCTATCTCCCAACATGGAAGAAGTACCTTAGTTATTGGATGTCAATCTTCAGAATGCCCTTGAAGATTTACCCAGTTGTTCATCATTGACTGTTTGCGTCTAAGACCCACCTCAACCTGAGGGGCAGACACAGGAGTCGTTTTGGAAAACACCACAACAAAGTCACAAAGCTTGAGCTTGCACCACCTCCAACTTCTTTAATGAAGTTTTTGCTGCTGAGCGATGAGCAACACAACCATAGTCTAACACTGATCTAATCAGTGCTACATAAATCTTTTTAATTGCAGATCTGCTCACTCTCCATTCTGACCCTATTAAACATCTCATCACATTTAATATCTTTTTACACTTGAAGTTTATCTTATGAATATGTTCATTCCATGTTAACTTTGCATCAAACCAAACACAGAAACTTTTTTTTATCTTTTGCCCACATATCTCTGTATATCAACACACCTCTTTCTAGTGAACATTAATGTTTTGGGTTTTTGAACTTGAATCCCCATGAATATGACCATTTTCAACCAGAAAATTATATTTTTTTAATTCAATATATATTTTCATTAATGAAATATGCTCTCCCTCAGTTGGGCTACTTCCAGTGCAGCTCATATAAATTAGAACTTTTATCCAGTCAGATTTTTTCCGTGCTGTCTCCAGGTGAAAAATCTACCCTGAAGCCTTGAAGTGAATCCCTCTGCTGTTGAAGCAAATGGGGACGATGTTGTTTATTGTCATATTCTTTGTCATCAGATTTCGAGTTTGCCATGTTGGATGTATTCTTTGACACGCTGGAGCCTTCTAGCTTGCCTAGCCACCTATGTCAGCATTTTCATGTGGTATGATTGGAGGGCCAGTTAGCTAACTGAAGTAAAACTAGCTAGCACGTAACACAGCATTATCTAAGATTTATGTAAACTGTCTGTGACGTTGAGATTTTTAGATGTAGTGCTTTAGATTTTTTGTTTAGATATTTACTTAGCTCTGTTGTTTTTTAATGCACAATGGCGGAAGGAAGAGAAGAAACAGATTGGATGGCGGATTTACTGGCAAAGCCTTTTCAAGAAGGACCTTTCAAAAAAAGGTGGAAATTGTGAGGAAGGGTCGACCAACCCCACGGCTAGAAGCCCTGTCCCAGCCAGGGAAAGGATTTGTGCTGTACTTTCAATCGAGCAACTACAAAAGGTACACCTGGCTTACAGCGTCGAAGGAACATTGCAAATTGTATTGCTGGGAATGCCTGTTTTTTGCAACCAACCGATATGGTGTTTGGAGCCACACTGGGTTTGCAAACCTGAATTGCCTAACCAAGGCAGCAACGAGACACCAAAGCACAGCAGGACACTTGCAAGGAATGGTGCTCCATCCAAGTGGATCTACAACTCAGCGAACAAATGTGAAGGGAAACCAAGCTCGAGGGAGCGTAAGCATTTTTGCTTGCTTGGTGGTTGTATGAGTAAATGTGACTGGTTGTTGTCAGTTTGTTCTTGTTTCTGTGATGATGACATTGATTTGGGCTATGCAATGTCCATTTGTGATGCTCCATCCTGTCATACTGCGTAACAGTGGTAAATCCTTGATGAATTTTTCCAACCTTTGCTTGTGCATGCTTATATTTAATTAAATTCAGTAAATTATGAGTTCTACTTAATATCCTGAGAGCTTTATTCCTCTCTTTCACTGCTAACCCTTTAGCACACTCATCTGTCCACCAGGGAACCGCTTTCTCTTCATTCTTCCTTTACTTTTTAAATTGACTGATTAGCAGCTTCTAGTAATGTTTTTTTAAACGTTTTACCAATCTCCTCAATATCTTCATTTAAGTCTATTTTATCCATTTCTATCTCACATATATATTTAAACATTTCCCACTTTGCACTGCTAAATACCCACTTCCCCAATATTTCCCCTTGTTTCTCATTTCTTTGTAGTAATACTCTACACAACACTGGAAAATGATCACTACCTACTGATGTTTCTTCTGATACATCCTACTCACGTATCCCCACTAAATTCCTAGATACTAAGGTTAAATCTAGTACTGAAGTGTTCCCTGTGTGCACATCTAATCTACTTCCTCTCCCATCATTTATACAAATCATGTTCTTTTCTTCTAGCAGTTCTTCAGTTACCTCACCATTTGCATCTGTTCATATTCATCCCCGTAACGCTATGAGTAAAGTCCCCACATACCAACACCCTATTACCACCCAGCCCTTCAATTTGTGTTAACCTACTCAAATCTAGTTTCCTACAAGGATTATAATAATTAATAATTACACACTCTCCCTCACTCATCCCTATCTCTGCAGTTACATATTATTGCTCATTTCCTATACTCACCTCTCTAAATGAAATATCTTCTCTAATAAATGGTTGCACATCCTCCTCCTACTCCGCCCCCCCTATCACACCTAACAGAAGCAGATCCAACTATTCCCAAATCTAAATTTAGTCTCAACCATGTTTCCTCCACACAAATGACATCTGGTTTACTGGATAAATCACCTGCATACGTTTTGAATTCCTGTCCATTGGCTAACAAACGTCAAAAATTGCATTGTAGCAGGAGGACGATTATTAGTACTATCCAACCCGTGATTGCTCATGGCTCGCTTGAATACTGAGTTCATTCCTCACCTCCTCCCATATCAGCCCACTGATATTTACTGTAGATGACGAACTGCTGCATTTATGATTATTTGTATCCTCTCTGTTTTGGATTTAATCTCCATTGTAGCATTTACTACCCCTGCTATTGTTGGGTCTTTGATTGTAAGCTGGTTGGTTATTAAATTAAATTATTAATATGAATTAATAATACGGGACACTACCCAGAAACCGGGACCAATAACCAAACAATAAAGTAGTCTCATAAACAAGGTTCCCTTGTGATGTTAATATCTTGGATATCAGCATCCACAAGTGAACAATGACGGTTTGAATTTGAGCTCTGACTCTCTTTCTCAATCAGCCACCTTTTACAATAAATGAGCACAATAATTACAAAAGGGGTGGGTGGGGGGGGGGGGCAAGATGACGACTGTGATCTGGAAGATGATGTCGCGCGATAATTGGGGTGACTAGCGTGATCTCGTGAGATGATGTCACGCAATCTCAAGGATGGTGGACGTGATCTCGTGAGATGGAGTCACGTGAGAACCAAATAGCGGATGTGACCGCAGTGTAGGTTAGAACAATACCAAGATAGCGCCGCCTGGGGGTCGGCGTCTCTGCATTCACCCAATTCAATGCATCAAACACGTGTCTGATGGTAGATAACGAGGGCAGAGCGGTGCTATGTCCCACGTTATCTGACCGTCAGATATGTAAGAAAAGATGTGTGTGTGTGCATGTGGGTGTTAGTAGCAAGAGAGGGGAAGGAGGAGAAGAAACGCCGGCTCACGGCGAAATCCTGCGATCATGAGGGGAAAGTAGCGGTTGTTTGTTCACAGAGAGAGTGCGTGCAGACGGCAGTCTGTGACGCACGTTGGCTGATTTTTGATCGACAAACAACTTACTTTCTCACTAACGATGGCACAAACACAGCAGCAGTCCCGAGTGGGACAAAACACAAAACAGTCTAGTGTGGTTAACACAAAACTAAACAGGCAGCAAACTTTAAATACTCCTCAGAGTATAGCAGGAAAAAAGGATTCGGCGGTCCGTTAAATCAAACAACATATAGTAATTAAGCTTAAAAGCTAAAAGCTAACAACACACAATTAATTCCGTCTCTGTCCAGGCATAGCCTCTTATGTGATCGCTTCACAAAGCGATTAGGGGTGTGTTTCGTCCGTCTTGGTTGAACACAGGGAGAAGTTCAGCTCGTCCAGCGAGGGTTGGATCTTCAGTCCGTGGGGGGAAAGTCCACCTGCATGGGGTTACATCCTTTAGTAAGCTGACTCATGGAGAAAGCAAAGCTTCCAGCTGTTACGGTGGAAAGGCGATGTTGAATTCCCGGTGGTGTTGGTGTGTCTCTGCCAATGAGAGACGAGGGTTTGAGCTTCCTGCGGAGAGTTCTCACCTAGGTGCAAACTCGCAAAGCATCATGGGAGGCGGAGTCTGTGAGCAGCATTTTGGTGCTCCTCCTTTGTTTCAGGGGACAAAGGACAAAGGAAGCCTCATGGTCAGGCTTCAGGTTTTACATGTAGGCCTGCCTTTGTCTGACCCCATGATTGAGGCCCAACACTATGAAAGTGAATAGCTTCTTTAAATCAAACATTACTTTGTTTTGATTCTTCTGTGGGTTGCTTTCCTGATCTGCTTCTCTCATCAATTCCTCCTCTCTGACTCACCATCTTCACAGCCTCTGCATACAGATGTTACTCTTTTCATTTGTCTGCTTTACCGCCGCATTACCACTGTGCTGCTGCGGTACCCCCCTCTGACCACAATGTAGCTGCAATGGCAGAGTGACACTGTCCGTATTTCTGCTTGATAACTCCACAGGAATTGAAGCAACAGCAGAATAAACTGCCTGACTGTAGTGAGCTATTTTTCTTGTGGATTAGCACCGCACATGCTCTAGTTGTGTGTGGCACTTTGTGTTCGTCATGTCTCAATTCAAGGCTCCCTTGTCATGTTGTTTGTTTAGAAATGCTCCTATTACAACCTAAAAGTTATTATGGGTTCACAAAGACCATTTTGTGCACATATCTAATAATTGTTTTAGGTTAAATAGTGTAACAGTAACTCTGCCTGCTTTGCCATTTTTCTATGGGATTTCCCATTGTATTAATATGTTGTTAGCATCATGTTAAGTGTCCTGTCAGCCAGTTCAGTTTATGTCATGTTGTGAAACAACTTTATTAAAGTAAAAGTCCTACATTCAAAACATATGTAACAATAAATATTTTATTGGTTAAATGTAGTTTAAATATCATCAGATAAAGTCTTCAACTGGTTCCTACTGTTAGAGAAAAACCACCGTATTGTTAAATTTAACGATGCAGAGCTTAACATGTACTTCTAAAAGATCATTTATGCTGAGTAAACAGACATTAACTCATACTGCAAACATTTAACAGTAACTGGGTATTAATTTTACCTCCATATAAAGTGAATAAACGTGCTGTTTTCCAGATAATACTCGTCTGCCTTAATGACACAGTTTACACATTTATATAACTGCTGATTTATTAAAAAAGAGTTCTACTGAGTGAAACATGACACCACATTTAGCAGAAGACCTCAGTAATATGTAAAAAGTCTGTTTTGTCAGGTAATAAACATTATCAGCGTCTGATAACCAATGATGACGCACTGCCATTATTTATGTTTAGGCTACCTCTGTCATCCTTTGCCCCTAATATCTTGTATTTTGACATGCTTGTTAAAAAGTGATGTTTTATGATGTGACAATGCTGTGTTTAAGGTCTTGTTAGGTTGAGGCACAAAAAGCACTTGGTTAGGGTTAGGGAAAGATCATGTTTTAGGTTAAAATGATCACAAGATATTATGGGCAAAAAACTAGGAGAGGAAAGTGTATTAATTAACTGTAGTAATTAGCTTCAGAATCAGAAATACTTGATCCTAACTATCCTAACTACTATGATCCTGAGGGGAAATTGGGTTATGTTACAGTTGCTTACATTCTAGAAGATATATATATATATATATATATATATATATATATATATATAGTACAGGCCAAAAGTTTGGACACACCTTCTCATTCAATGCCTTTTCTTTATTTTCATGACTATTTACATTGTAGATTCTCACTGAAGGCATCAAAACTATGAATGAACACATGTGGAGTTATGTACTTAACAAAAAAAGGTGAAATAACTGAAAACATGTTTTATATTCTAGTTTCTTCAAAATAGCCACCCTTTGCTCTGATTACTGCTTTGCACACTCTTGGCATTCTCTCGATGAGCTTCAAGAGGTAGTCACCTGAAATGGTTTTCCAACAGTCTTGAAGGAGTTCCCAGAGGTGTTTAGCACTTGTTGGCCCCTTTGCCTTCACTCTGCGGTCCAGCTCACCCCAAACCATCTCGATTGGGTTCAGGTCCGGTGACTGTGGAGGCCAGGTCATCTGCCGCAGCACTCCATCACTCTCCTTCCTGGTCAAATAGCCCTTACACAGCCTGGAGGTGTGTTTGGGGTCATTGTCCTGTTGAAAAATAAATAATCGTCCAACTAAACGCAAACCGGATGGGATGGCATGTCGCTGCAGGATGCTGTGGTAGCCATGCTGGTTCAGTGTGCCTTCAATTTTGAATAAATCCCCAACAGTGTCACCAGCAAAACACCCCCACACCATCACACCTCCTCCTCCATGCTTCACAGTGGGAACCAGGCATGTGGAATCCATCCATTCACCTTTTCTGCGTCTCACAAAGACACGGCGGTTGGAACCAAAGATCTCAAATTTGGACTCATCAGACCAAAGCACAGATTTCCACTGGTCTAATGTCCATGTCCTTGTGTTTCTTGGCCCAAACAAATCTCTTCTGCTTGTTGCCTCTCCTTAGCAGTGGTTTCCTAGCAGCTATTTGACCATGAAGGCCTGATTCATGCAGTCTCCTCTTTACAGTTGTTCTAGAGATGGGTCTGCTGCTAGAACTCTGTGTGCTATTCATCTGGTCTCTGATCTGAGCTGCTGTTATCTTGCGATTTTTGAGGCTGGTGACTTGGATGAACTTGTCCTCAGAAGCAGAGGTGACTCTTGGTCTTCCTTTCCTGGCTCGGTCCTCATGTGTGCCAGTTTCGTTGTAGCACTTGATGGTTTTTGCGACTCCACTTGGGGACACATTTAAAGTTTTTGCAATTTTCCGGACTGACTGACCTTCATTTCTTAAAGTAATGATGGCCACTCGTTTTTCTTTAGTTAGCTGATTGGTTCTTGCCATAATATGAATTTTAACAGTTGTCCAATAGGGCTGTCGGCTGTGTAGTAACCTGACTTCTGCACAACACAACTGATGGTCCCAACCCCATTGATAAAGCAAGAAATTCCACTAATTAACCCTGATAAGGCACATGTATGAAGTGAAAACCATTTCAGGTGACTACCTCTTGAAGCTCATCGAGAGAATGCCAAGAGTGTGCAAAGCAGTAATCAGAGCAAAGGGTGGCTATTTTGAAGAAACTAGAATATAAAACATGTTTTCAGTTATTTCACCTTTTTTTGTTAAGTACATAACTCCACATGTGTTCATTCATAGTTTTGATGCCTTCAGTGAGAATCTACAATGTAAATAGTCATGAAAATAAAGAAAAGGCATTGAATGAGAAGGTGTGTCCAAACTTTTGGCCTGTACTGTATGTCCGAACCACCGGTGGTTTGGACACAAGGGCATAACTTGAAGCCTGACAAGATGGATGTCATGATCTCATGAATCCAGCTGCATTGCAAGGTGAAGTTAAGATAAGTTCGATTTGTTAATTTTTTTGGGAGACACTTGTGTTTTGGTTACACTGGTCTGAATAAATCTGTTTTTAGTCATTCAACAAGTCTGAGTCTGTCTCCTATCACTCCTATTCCTTGACACTAAACTTCCCCACACATATTTATTACAATTTACTGTGAATTATTTACATAGTGTTTGGCCTTATTTGTTTTTTAAGCATCTGAGGAAGTACAGCCAAAAAAAAAAAAAATCACCTTCTCTGCCCAAAGAGCTTTAGTGTCACAGTGAACTTGGACTGGGAGAAGAAAGGGGAGGTTCAAATGACAAAGGATGATGATACAGAGAGAATCAGACAGGTTAAATGTACATCTAAGAAAAGATGGAAGCTGCTGCTCTGGACTGCAGGAAATGATGCAAGAAAATATCTCCCCAGAATGCCCACGGACACTAGTGGTTAAGTGATTGTGTTTCCCTGGCTTTGGCCCTGGGCCACCAAACTTAACTTGTGATATCAAGATAACAAGTTAATAACTGATTTCAACCATGACCGCACATCGAGGCTACTAATGAATGGGGGGTTGATGACCACAAAAGACACACCACTTGTGTCCTTCAAATTCAGACAAATAAGACTGCACCAGTCTGATTCAATTGATTTGTACAGGGATGTTAGAGGAGGGATATTTTGTAAGAAATTTCAGATGTTCTTGTCCAGACCTGCCTGCTACAGATTCACTTTGTCATCCTCTCTGTATGGATATTAAAGAAAATACATCAGATATTATAGGAAACAGGTTATATTCTCTTAATGCAGAGTTATTCAGCTGTAAAGCATATCTAAATTACTTCACTATTTTTAATGCAGGCCTGAAGTGTGCACTATAAGTTATATCATGTGGGAAATTTTTGAATTAAAGTAAATATTGGATCATGACAGCCATAAGTAAAAACTGGGGTGTCAAGCATTCCATTTTTTTGAGTGGACACGGCATCACAATCCTATACATATGTTAATGGGGGGCTGTGGCTCAGGAGGTAGAGCGGATCGTCCACTAATCGGAAGATCGGTGGTGATTCCCGGCTCCTCCAGTCCGCATGTTGAAGTGTCCTTGGGCAAGATACTGAACCCCAAATTGTTCAGATGGCTGCCATCAGTGTGTGAATGATTAGATTTGGTTGGGGCCAGGTTGGGACCTTGTATGGTAGCCCCTATACCCATTCAGCGTATGAATGTGTGTGAATGGGTGAATTGACTTGTAGTGTTAAAAGCGCTTTGAGTGGTCAGATGACTGGAAAGGTGCTATACAAGTACAGTCCATTTACCATTTAAAGTTCACACCAAACCAAGTTGTTACCAGTATTCATTCTGCTTTGGCTGCGGTATTTATCATCATATCAGCAACTAACTAGATCTATAATTTAATGACATTCAAATTATTGATAATTTAATTAATATTGCATTTAATAGCATTAATAAGGAAATATTGGGGAAGGCTTTAAACTCAGGGCTAATGTTAGCTTGTTAGCTAGCAGCACTGTTAATTATTTAATGCTAAGTGAAGAAAGTTCACAAACATGTAGCTGCTGTTTTTACAGACACTATTTAGCTCTTGACTTTGTAAAAAATCTCCCTATGTCCATCCTGTTTTATAGGACGCATATAATTTTTTTTTTGAGAAAACCAATAATTTAGCTGCTAATAATATCAAAGGACAAGTTAACACATATGCTTTTTTATTACTTGTGGGTTATAGTTTAAGCCACTGATGCTGAAGTCACTTTTTTGTAATTTACAAATTCATTCTAATAAAGTCAGTGAGCTAAGATTGGTTATTCACACTGCAGTTAACACAACTGCAATTTGCCATGATTCAACACGACTTCCACAGCCGCACAGATGAGCAGCTCTACGAGCTCCGCTGCTACTATGTAGTGCTTTCTAGCTGGGAGGAAACAAGTAGCCTAAACAGACTGTGCATACAAGGCAGAGTTAAATACATATAAAACATACACTTCAATTCAATTCAATTTTATTTATATAGCGCCAAATCACAACAAAAGTTATCTCAGGGCACTTTACACATAGAACAAGTTGAGACCATACTCATTATTTATAAATTGGGTTTAGGGAGAAAGAAGGAGGGAGATGGGGGGAGGGGGGAGGGGTGGAGAGAGAGACAGAGAAGCATAATAACAACAACAACAATAACAGTAAAAACAATAAAAAGTAATAGAGATATGACTTGTAATAATAATAGCAATAATAGCAGTAACAATGATGGAGACAGGACATCCAGAGGACCATGCACAGTCTCCACGGCCATGGCTCACCATTGAGGCACTGGATCTTCCTGTGAGACAAGAAAGCACAGAAACTCCGGGGAAGAAGTCAAGTTAGTAACCTGCATTAATGTTACATGAATGCATACAAATGGAGAGGAGGAGGAGAAGAGAGGAGCACAGTGCATCATGGGAAGTCCCCCAGCAGTCTAGGCCTATAGCAGCATAGCTAAGGGCCGGTCCAAGGCTAGCAACAATTGACACCTCTTATTGTGAAAATGATGAAATTTGAAATGAAATTTAACAATTTCTAAAACCATCCTTTCTGAAAAATTTGAGGGGCACGACACCTATGGGTGAAAATCCTCATACTGAGAATACCTGCAGTTCAGTACAGAGGCAACAATGTCTCTCCTGCACTGACCATCAAAAACCTGGATATTGTTAGAATCATAAAGGGATATTAATAACCAGCTGATGTTCCATATTATACCCTGAACATGATTTAAAAAGGACAAGAAATAACGTGACTAATGTGCAAGGCACTGAGAGATGATGTTGATGACATGAGACAGAACAGAAGTTGAGTGAAGTTGATTAAAGTTATATTTAAAATAATAAAGTAATTATAATTATAATAAAATAGTATAATGAAACAGCTCTGGCTATGTATTTACATGATTAAAGTTTATATTGTAGAAGCCTCCTCTACCTGCCTGGTACCAGAGTGTCAGACACAGCTGGATTCAATGAGAAACTCTGCTTCACACAACAATGATTCACTCCTATGTTTACTCATTTCATACACACCATAACAGTAAGTATAACACAAGGAGATTTCAACAAACTGCACATTCAAATGTAAGCATTTAATATTTTAGTGAGTGCTAGCTTATTTTGACAGTTTAGGAGAGATCTGACATTTCTGTATCTTCTCTCTTGTTCTGCACTTAATACTTTAGCTTCAATCAATCTTCTTACTCTGAAAGGTTAGAAAAAGCATTAACTGTTCTCCCTGTACTGTAGATGACTTTTCTGTTCTTTTCTTTAGACCAATATCAGTGGAAAAATTATAAAACTCTTTATCACCAACAGGATCGTGATTGTTTTTGAAAATTTAAAACCTGATATTTGGTTAACTGTCAGGCCCTTGTTACATTAGACAGTGTGTGCTGATATGTCAGGTCGCCATGGTTATCTTTGTAACCTCTTTTCAACAGGTAAGTCATGCAGGTGCACACTGCAAATCAAACTAGAAATGACTCTTGTTCACTACTCACTGTATGACAGTAGTTTACTAACTAGGCAAAGTGTTGCACAACTATCATTTTTTTCATCTATAAAATGTATTTCATTGTGGGATTGTTAACAGAAAGTGATTAGTAGTTAGTTTACATGCCTTGAATGGCTGAGTTAATATATTGGATTAAACAGGGAGTGATTTTGGGTAATAGAAATAGGACGCATAGATTTCAATTAAAAGGTGTGGCAGTACACAGACTTAGAGATATAAAAAGTTACATTATATATTGAAAGAAATAATATTACGAAAAGATTAAATAAAAGAAAGTAAATTAATTATATGAAAAATAAAAAGTAAAATTAAATCAAATACAAAAATAAAATATTACATTTCATGTCAAAAGAAACTCAACATTAAAACAAATGAAACAAACAAAAATAATAAGAAAAATAATAAGAAATAAGAAAAAGTAGAATATTTTGATTTATTTGAAAGAATTTTTTGTGGCAGCTTTTTAAATAAAACACATTTTTTTAGAATTATAAATTTATTTTATTTTATTTTTCCTTTTTTCTTGTTTGTTTATTTTTAGCATTTTATTTTTTCTGTTTTCAATTATTTTATGTTATTTGATCTTTTTTTAAAATTTAATTTGACATTAAATGTAATTTGTTTTTAAATGAGTCTTAATCTACTGCTACACCTTTTACTTGGAATTTGCTCTACAGTGAACAGTACAGTGCTCCATTGCAATGACAGTGTTCAGTACTGACCTGTTTGGACTGGAAACAATCAGTGAGCCTGCTTGTTTCTCTTCTGCATTACAGATGAATAAAGCTTACCTCAAATTTACCTCAAATTCAAAATATAATTCTTTCAGAAATATGAGCAGGTTTTATGCATAGTTCATGCATACTTCGCAATAAAATATACAATAACTTTACTTGATCAAATAAAAACATTATGTCCAAACAATATTCCATATAAAATAAAATTCTGTCAACACATTAATAAAACAAACATGAAATTTCACTTTCAGTCATTCAAAGAAAAACAAAAAAGAGGGAAAAAACCTGTGATGGATCTGAATGTTTAAAGTGATTTTAAGAACCAGCATATAGTAATAAACATTTCTGTGCACTAATTTACAAAATCCTCCATTCAAGTAGATCATATTTAAAGTCCTCATCTGACATAGAAATGTGAGAATTTTGGGGGGAAACTGAAGCATACAGAAGATGAATACAGATGAATGAACAGGACATAATGCTGCAAGCTGCCACTCTGATACAATTAATTTTAGTCTGCTTACTGTCAGTGTGCTGGTGTCCATTCCCCTCCTGTTTGTACAGCATGACTGCTTCTTTTATTAGCCATTAATTGGTTTGAGAAGCTCTAAGTTCAAAGCAGTAGAGAAACATGAAGAAATGTGACTATAGTTGTGTAGATGTAGTCTTCCAAGCGTGTCATTTATTCTTGCCCACATAAATCCAAATTATTGTCAGACGTATGTTTTCCCACTGTCGGCCTGATCCACCACATTGCTGCTTGGGGCTGTATATTATACCTTTACTGTATTTATGACAAGTTGCTGGTTACACTATCCATCCATTATTCATACTGTGTTGTGAATCTTTCAGCAGTGGCAGCCAGAACTGTGGAAGATGATGTTTTGCAGGCAGATCTAAGAAAAGACTTTCTTTAGCCAGGTCATTCATGCAAACGTGGTTATAACCCAAACCTCCAGGAAAAACTCTGAACTGTGAGGTGATTTTAGCATCATGGCCACACTCAGTATTCCAGGATCACATGAGACACACTGGCCCAAAAATACTTCTTCCCATACACAATCATTACAAAAGGAACAGCAGTACAACAAATTCTGAGTCACAAACACCTGTGTCTCAGAATACACTCAGTATATAATCAGAATTGGGTTCATTCAGTCCAATAGCATTTGGAAATTCTAGAAAAGCTGTATCATTAAATGATTTCATCCCATTCCTGCAAATGTCACCTTGGTCTGGATAAATGCTGGTGTGGTTCTTAATCTATAAAATGTCAGAGATTAGTGAAAAATGTACATTATCATTTTTGCCAGAACCTGAGGTAACATCTTCAAATATCCAGTTTTGTCAGAACTATTCCAGCCTTGGTGGCTGAGTGCTCGGTAGTAGCTCTGGATATTTTGGTGGCACAGGGGAACTCTACCTTGTATTGTAAACTTACACATTAAGAAGTACAGATATTCATGTGGGGCAAAAATCAAGTGACACTATATATACTGGTGAATATTGGCCAAAAACAACAACTGAACACCAAGACTAACTCAATAGCCCAGCCTGATGTGCTGGAGACATTAAGGAGACTGTAGGGATGTGGAGTCGGGGATGTGTTATGCATTGCACTTCTCAGTAAGGCTACAGGTTGAAGCTGTGTGTGTTGATGCTGTCCCAAGCAGTCAATGCATTATTGAAATATATTCTGTTCTAAACAAGCCTATTATTTAATATTATATACTTATTGCATCGTTTAACCTTAACTTAGTTTTAAAAAATGGATTTGTATCTCCTACATGTACAGTGTCATCTCTGGTGTCCTGACCTTTCAATCAACATTTTAATGAGTGATGTAGAGAAGAGATTGAATGGTACTGTATATACAGTTATAATTCATAATGAGACATGTTCATCAAACATTTGGTGACTCTTTGCTCTCATCGGTGGAAATCCATTCATCATTCCATATTCACCAGAGGAGGTCATGTCAGGAAGGCCCAATTTGGCTATTGATTTATGCACTGCATGCTTAATGAATAATCTAACCTTGGCAACATATTGAAACGGGCTCCACACGGGAGAGGGTGAATAATGCATTAACAGCTGATCAAAACAAACAGTGCTAAAAACCTACCGTGAATAAATTACAGAGCCACAATCACAGAGAGGCCGGAACTTTTGTTTCATTTAGTGCGTTTGCAGATGGTTAAATTTGCCATGCATCTTAAAGGACCAATGGGAGCTTTAGATAGCATCGACAATATCCAGAACACATTAACTGTGGAGGATTTAGTTTAGATTGAGGCTCACCTCAAGAAAGAGGGTTTATCTTACTATATACTGTATGTGAGGACCAGTGGGGAAACAGTCTAGTCCCCCAGAGAGGGCCGGAGATAAATCTACATGTAAGTGTATTACTGGATCCAAAGTAATACTTACAGCATATTCTCAGTATCATTTAATTATTATAGGTTGTCTTGTTACTAAGTAAAAAACATGTGAGGGGCTCTGTGATTGGTGGTCCCTCTATAATTTTGTCGATGGCCTTACCAATAAAACTAGGCAGGCTACATTTTTAAGTCACATTAGAACTAACCAATCACATTTTACTTCAAGAGGGTACTTTTATTAACAAAATAGTGATAATATTCACTACCTAGAAGCTAGGAAGCTATCAAAACAACAGCTTCTACAACTGAGGAATGAGGGGATATTGTTGCTAGTCAGGGGCGGACTTGGCCATCAGGCAAAGTAGGCAACTGCCCCCAACTAAAAGGGGCCCCAAACAGCTATAGATTTATTATGATATTTAGATATAAGATATATGAAATTATGTTTGTATTCTAACTCATATATACTCTGAAATGGTGAAAAAGTGCTTTTCAATCAATGTCAAAGCCCCTATATAAAGAACTACTATATAGAGTAGTTAAAATGAGCTCCACCTTGAACAGAACAGAAGTAAATTTAAGTTGTGCTGATAATACATTTGTTTGATTGCAGGACCTTCACTGTTGACAGAGTATTATCAGAGTATGGTATTAACAGTTTTACTTAAGTATATGTTTTGAGTACTTCTTCAACCACTGCAGATATCAGCATTCTTAATTAGAGAAAGGGTGAAAATAAGGCATGGCGGAGGCCTCATGCTGCCATTACTGTGGTGGCAGATTGGAACTGAACACATTTACACTGACAGTGAAAGCAGAGATGTTTGTGTTAATCCCGGTCAGCATTCGCCCCCTTCGACAGATGAGGGTAGTCTGCGTCAATGTCTTATTCAGTCTCTAAACATTAGTGTGAAATTAATTAGGACGCAGGCTTTGTAAAAAAAGTAACATGAACGTAGCGCTTCTGCCTGACCTCCGCAGTCTGGATGTGAAAGTGCTGCCTCATGCGCCCGCCTGGTGCATGAGGCAAAAAAGTTTTCTAGCTTCCATATTTGCTTCAGCGTTGTGCGGCCCACTGTTTCTCCCACTGGCCCCGCCCACAAGTTTCAGCTCGTCCCATAGACTTTTGTATAAATTCATTAGACATTCATTATACAAAGAGTAATAACTGGTCCTATTTGCAGTTCAACAGTGTCAACAGTTTTACAGACATCTCTTTTATAATGGTTGTCTGTGGGCAAAATGCTTTTTGGGCTGCAGGGAATTTTTTCACTGCAATACTGCGAGTGGCCACGGAGAAATTGGCAGCAAGGCTGAGAAGCGGTGCCGTTTTCTTTAATACATTCATGATTTCACCTAGCAGAATAAAAGCATAATTTAAGCCTATGAAAAAGCAGAAACACACAATACTGTAAAAGTGGAATTTCAGCTTGGAAGTGTACTATAGTACTTAGCTAACAAGAGATCAGTGGTGTAATGGCGGCTCACCATCAGCCCTGTGCAGGTAGATCACTCTGTCTTTAGTGGTACCTGGTCGGTCAGAATGTGATTAAAACATGAGGATTTAAGGGGGATTTATGAAAGTAAAATTGAATTTGTGGAGCAGAGGCTTGTGACTTTTTTGCTAGTTTGTAAAGATGCTAGTGTCTTTATAGAACAGCTGATAACAGAACAGCTCACAGCACAATAAAGAGCTGTCTGTAAAAATTGGACTAAATATCGCTGTAAAGTTAAGTTTAGTAGATTATAACCTGTATTTTAACGGCAAATGATGACTAAATTTTCAACATGTAACTGCTTTTATGGGATCTCTTGGATATATTTCTTGGCAAAAGCGTCCAAAAAGTGAAATCCTTTTACATCAATTACATATGCGATTTTGTAAGTGAGGTACCACCACTGTAATGGTGACTTGGCTACTTCATCTGCAACCTGGATCCATCTGTATGTCATCATTTAATTTTTAATTTTTTAATTTTTTTTTATTTTAGTGGTAATTTAGGATATAAGGTGATACATTTTGAAAAAAAAAACACAAAACATGGCTATTGTATTCCTTCATTCAACCTTCATTTTCTAAAAAAAAACACTCAAAAGTACCACAACAAAGAAAAATGTCAACACAGAAAACACAGAATGAGTCTCAAAAATGTCACATAACAGCTTTGAACTTCGTCATTTAGTTTTTTATTCAAACAGTCTTCAAATAGAGGTCTGAACTAGAGGGTGACACAGGAGCGGAATTCCACTCCTGTCCCATCCCACTACCACAAAAATACTCCTGTCCCATCCCAGTCATGTGATGAATAGAGAAATTGACTCCCATCCTGCAGGAATCCCTCAGGAATCCCGTGACCCACAGGATTCCTAAAGAAATGTGAGCCTCGACACATGCGCGCAGATCAGAGGCCAGAGCGGACAGGATGAAATGGACATGAAAATGGTTGAGTTTACTGCTCTCTTTTGTATGACAGTATTCATTTGAACATCCAGGGCAATACAGTCATCCAGTCACATGATGAATAATGAAATTGACTCCCATCCCACGGGAATCCCACAGGAATCCCGTGACCCGAAAAAATGTCAGCCTCTAGTCTGAACAACAGGCCCTGAAACCAACCCTACCTCTAGCTGTGGTATGTTTCATGCTGAGATAGTGAGATTAAAACATGGCTTCAGACTGTTGCTTCTTGCTTATTATCACACTCATATTAGTTAGACTGTTGTCTGTGGTTGCATTGGTGTTGCTGTTGATGTATGTTGTGTTTTGTAGTGTACATGTCAAAAGTTATCAAACTGGCTCACCAAGATAGACACACAAGATTACAAACACACAAAGTTAACCTCCTGTAAATTTCCCCAGAAGACAATATTTGTGGTTATGGTTTATGTGTGCATTTGTATGGTAATCTGTGTGTATGTCGAGGCTGAACAGCTCCTGGACAGCTATTCAGGCCTGTTTATCCAGATCTCAGCCAGCTGTCTACTACTGCTACTTAAACCCACAGTTTCACACTGAGGCTTCCACAGCCCCCAGCTCCATTACAGTCCAGTTTACTCAAGCAGTGTGCGTCTTGTTTGAGTTTATTATTAGAGTGACCAAACATGCCAATTTGTGCAGGAAATCCCTGCGATGCCCCACACATTGAAAGAAAAAAAACAAACACTTATTCCTAATTTCCCCTGTTTTATAAATATATTCTTACAAGTTATTTTTAGTAAAAGCCTCCCTGCTTTCTGATCTGTTCCTCTTTATATTTGCAGTTTGCTATTAATGCAAACTCACTTTCTCCCCATTTACCTGGGGGTGTCTTAATAAATTCAGTATAATGTCCATTTCCACAGCACTAATTCCATCAGTACAACCTCAGAGTCATGTCATACTCTCCACTCTCTCATGTCACTTCCAATTTGTCTTTTTCAGTCACTGTTAAGCTACCGTCAATGATGTTTCACATTAAAAGCCCTGTGTCAGCTAATCCTTTCCTGGTTGGTAGGCTTTAAATTTAAAGCATGCAAAGGAAGTGTGGAGTGTCATTGACTTTAGCTTAACAAAGAACAGAAAGGAGAAGATGTTAGAAATAATTGGTAAATGAAAACAGTAACTTGGAACAGCAGACATCCGGCAGACACAGATTAACATTCATAATATTCATTTTGAGTCGTGTTTCTGGTCCCATATTCAAGTCTCTTTTAGTTTTGTTTTTGGTCTCTACTAAGTCCTGAGGGAAATATCTGGTTCCACTATGTTCACCAGCTAGTCTCTAACTTTGTGTGTCTCCTGTTTGGTGCTGAGCAGGTAGTGTACCGTGGGTTTATCAGAACTTTTTCAATGAAAATGGATGCTGCCAAAACAATTAGCTGAAAGAGGCTAAAAAGCTTAGTAGAGCTGCAGAGTTAAGTATCATTTGCACACTTTTTCACTACAAGTGACCCCTTTTACATTAGAGGATTTTAATAATGTGATTAATTGTTGATATAAAATGTATGGATTAGTGCAGCTTTAAACATGTATTAGTGCTTTATTCAACCTTGAAACTTGATTTGAGTATTATTAAAGTCCAGCTATGTCTTACAAAAATGAATGTGTGTGTGTAGAGAGTTGGAGAGAGGATGCAGGTTTTTAAGGCTGCAAATGACAGGTTAGCTCTTCCTCAGTGAACATTATTCAGTCCCGCCTCCATCTCATGAGCGTTTCAAAATTATGCCTGCCTTGATTTCATGCAAGCTCTGAGCATAATACTCCATCTTGAAAAATCAAGCTTGAAATAAATGTAGTGTAATCTTGGCCTACTTGTAAATGTTCCTGAAATCCAACCTGCTTCGTTGTGTTAGCAAATCCTCGCTGATGTGGGCCTCTGTAGTTAGAAGGTAAATACTCAAAATGAACATTACCTTCACCCACTTCCCATTTCTTCCCCAGAATTATCAATGAATTATTTATCAGGGCAACACAACTGCTGACTCCAAAACTTCAAAGAGTTTTTTTTTTTTTTTTTTCCTTTTTGGAAGAGGCAGGAGTCGAGGCTCACTAATTAATCACCCATGTCGAGATTCATCATCAGTGGCATGAAGGGCGCTTAGAACTGACCTCTCCTACCAGTCAGGTTAATCAATGGGGCCTGACATATCGACTACCAGGTTTTCAAAGACCGCCACAGAAAGTTGTATGGAGCGCCTGAGGCTTACTCACATCAACACATTTTGATACATTTATTTATTTCAGCACACTGAAAACCCAGTTTACAATTATGTAGATATATACTTAAGTGTACATTTCATATACTTACACTGGAGTATTGCAATACCCTGTAACTGTGTGTAATTGTGGGAGAACAAAACACAAACTCAATTTTCATCGTTCAAAAGGGCAGCAAAAATTATATTCAAAACTACTCAAGAGCCAAACAACCTTAAAAATAGTAAAATTTTAGACTTTAAAGTGATTATGAATAAAGTCAACGATGACAATGCAAACCTGCTAATTAGCACTAAACAAAAGTCCCCTCATGTTTCAAATGCAGATGGTACAAACCATCAAACAACAGGACCAGCTCTTTCTTCAGTCCCCCAGGAATGCTGGCCAACAAAACATCTCACTCACAAGACCATACACAACATCCTGCAAACAGCAATGATCAAGATACGAAAACCCCTCATCTCCTGCATGGCCACAAAACCAGACAACTGACACAGCCTCCTTTGACTCTTCAAGATCTCCAAGAGCCAGCAACATGGAAAGACCAATTCAGACCCCAGCGTAAGCTGATAGCACAACTTGAATAAACATCCCCCACCATTGGCTATCATAACTCACCTCTAAGTAAATAGCACGTGAAGTTTATTTGGTATAGCACCTTTCACAGAGCAAAGTCACAAAGTGCTTAAGAACCAGTCACCCGCAGAGACTAGCTAGGACCGACTTTAATCCTACTGTCAGCACTTATTTTAGGACTCACCGGGCAAACTGACATGAAAGCAGCAGACAGCTTGCAAGTCATCACCACCAACAGCACAGAGAACCAAGACTTGCTGCACAACATGTCATGCCCCAGCGACATACAGACACTCACAGACCAGAACACTCCACAGCAAACATGTGGACACACACACACACACACACACACACACAAATGTTGCACACGGCCCGGGCCCCTGCTGTTTTTAGCCAAATTAAGGAGAACAAAGGACTGAAAACCCATGAACTTAAAAATGTAGTTAGATTTTGTCTAAGGACAAGTAGTACAGTATGTTAGTATGTGTGTATATAATATGTGTCTGCTTTTTGGGCTTTATCCCACCGGGCACTCATATGCCATGTTCCGGCTCCAATGTGGCTGCTGGAGCTGATCGCGGCTGCTCTGGTAAATGTTTGTTACCAACTTCCATGGCAATCAGTACAATAGTTGCCAAGATATTTCACTTAAAACTAAAATGATCAACCTCATGGAGGTAGTAGAGAATAAGTTAGATCATTAGGATTCATCCTCTGTGGGCCATGAATGTTACAGAATCTTATGGCAATCTATCCGGTAGTTGGTCAGATATTTCAGTATGGACCAAAGGTAGATATAACACATTGCCATCCCTTGAAATATATTTCTACCTGCAAATATCCAAAAGTTATTTGAAAACTAAGGAAAGCCAATACGACTTAAATGTAAAAAAAATGTGTGAAATTATGGAACATTTGACAAGAGAAATGGAAAACATTTTGCCACTTGTTTGAAGGAATTTTAATAATGAACATATTATCAAAATGACATTTTGGCACTTGTAATATTGTTTTAATTGCTTTTACTTTTAATGCCAAATAGGACATAATTAGGTGTTATTAGCTGTAGCTTCAACCTATATCTTTTCACAATTGCTTTTCTAATGAGTTTACCTACTTGTGTATTTCAACCTAATGATGCTGATCTGTTGGTCAAGTCTGTCTGTCCATTCAGCAAAAGCAAGATTTCTCAGCAACAACTGGCCAGGTTCCCATGACAGTTCATGACAGTTCCATGAAAGTTAAGTTGACTTGACTTGACTTTACTTTACATTACTGCAGAATAGCAAAATCACCAATATGTTGTCCAATTGTAACCTTACCACCAATCACTCACCCACAGGTCACCCTCCCTGCTCTCTACACCAACCGAAGCACATATAGAAGAATCATTTGCATTATACATTTTTCTTGATCTAAAACTGCAGCAGGGAAAGGTAAAGTTTAGCATCAGCAGTACATTTTTCTGCTCAATTAGATTAGAAGCTTGAGTTAATAAATGCTTTTTCCAGATAGCAGAGTGTGTGGGCTTGGGGAGGGGTGGGTTATTGAATCAAGGTTTATTTACACAGCTTTGTGTTCAGTTTAGAAAGGATTACATTTCATGCCCCAGCAAATAGCCAGTGAACAGCCATGAAAAAATCCAGGCTGGCTGAGAAAGTCAAATATGTTCGGGCAATCTGAAAACTCAGTGTATAGCCCTCATGTTCTCATTAACTATACCTTAAAACCACTGTATGTATTTATTTCAAAGTGATAAAAAAGTAAGAGTGAGAGGAAATAACCTGATATTGATCTCATTTTCAACTCAGCCAGTCACATCTAGTTAGTTTTACACATCTGATGAGGGTATATCTGCAAAGCCCCCCTGGGGTCAGCTGAGAAAAATGGATTGGATTATGAATCTGAGAGCACAGTTTATAAACCATGTGCACAGATTTCTAAACCGAGTACAGATTTACAAATGGATCTTTTTTTTTTCATCTGACCCGTTTGGGGGGCTCCGTACATATCCATCAAACTACTTGAAAATGAATTGCATTGCACTCAGTTGGAGGTTAGCAATAATTTAAGAATTTCACCTGCCCTCGTTAATAATTGGAATCAGTGCAGCTGAAAGCAAAAATGAGTCTGAACTTTTGCTGCCAGACTCCAGTGCATAATTTTAATTTAAAAAAGTCCAAATGAGTTGAGATTATTTGTAAAACCTCTCCATTTCTTGGCCATGATGTCACTTGATGTAATCAATTCTTACAACACGCAGGGTTCTATGTACATCACTTTCGCCAACTGCATGTTGCATCTTTCCAATTTCTTTTCAGTAATAAAACACAAATATATAATAATAAAACAGAATAAAACACCTAGCCCAAAACACCTATCATATTGCATGTGTAATGAGGGCATGCTGCAATAATTTCCAAGTGCTGTTGGTGATGGAAGCATTGTTACACTTCAACTAAATTCAGATTACAATCACACATTATTTCCTCTCTGAAGATTGTCTCCATGCTGCAGTAGAAGTCTAAATGTTGATGCCATGTTGTGGCCATCATCCACACGCAGCTTTGTGTCAACTCTTAATACACAGTTTACCTTGGTATTACTTCCATATTGGATGATTCCGCACCTCAGGGTTTATGTTCAGTGCAAATGTTCAGTTCCAATGCAGGAACTAGTGTGTCTAAGCATTGAAGTGAAAAGTAAGGGCTTCACATTCTGTCACAGAGTGCTATTAATGTTTGCTTTTCTATTAACAGTAACCACAATCTCCTACCCATAACCAAGTGTTTTAGTAGCCAATCTTGTATATGCCCTAACCACAATCTTTCCCCAACCTTATGGTCCAACTGAAATTAAATTGCATGTTTTTGTCTACTACAGAATACAAATGTCCTCTGTAAATTACTTGTCTGTACCTGTAAATGTCCCTTCATTCTGGTTAGATGCTGGTGTAAAGCTTACTCTTCAATACCACTCACAACCCACGGTCTGCCTATGACTTTACTCTGTCTTATGTTCCCTACGGTGTAACACTTTGGCAGCTTGCCAGCAGGTGTCAATCAAACATAAACACCACCAACCAGCTGAGAGAAAAAGGAGCATTTCTGATATTTCCCCAAAGACCCTTTTTCTTCCTTTTAATAATAAAAAAAAACATTAACAATACATTTAAAAAGCACATTGACATTATTTTTTGCTGCAAAAAGGGATGACTTAATGGGATTTCAGTTGGACTTTAGACAGTGTGGGGCATGCACATCCAAAAAACTTCCACGAACTCAAAAAAATCAAACTGGATCAAAAAACAAACTGAAGGCAAAACTCAGACAACTACGACTAATTATTTTAGCTTAGCAGTTAGCGATGGCTTCCCTCTTGCTCCCCCGTTCTCTCTTGCTCGGTGTGTTATATGTTTAGCTATTCCTCTGCCGGTTTAGTGATAATGGTACATGTAATAAATGTAGTATATTTATTGTGTTGGAGGTGAGGCTCCGTAACGTGGAAACCCAGTCGTTACTGTAGTTAGCCAGCCCCCAGTAGCTGCTGTGGTGTGATCTGCCACACCTACACAGTCTTGAGAAATGGTCTGAACAGCAAAATGACTTGGATTTTGAAATAGGTTTTCTAATAGTTTTTAACATTTATTTTCACTCAGATTTTTGTGGATGCTTAATTAAACACTCAACTTTGTTATCATATATGCATTTTTACTATTTCAAGCCAAATTTCCAGAGGCTTAAATTTAGCAGAGCAATGTTTTGATCTAACAGATTTTCATCAGGCATTGTCAAAATATTTTTGACTTCTGATTTTTGGGAGCTGTCAGTGCAGTGTGTGGGTCTTTTTTCTGACTTTTGCCTTCAGTTGGACTTAAATCATACTGCAATGCTCAGATATTGTCGGGAAGCAAGAATTGTAAAAACTTTGGCAAGAAATGTTGTCATTAAATGTAATCCAGGGTGTTGCAGAATCAGACGATATTTAAATGTTCTTGTGTAGCGATAGATGAAGGAGAGTCATTTTTATGGTCAATGCCATTTTATTAGTTTTTGAAGTGTGTGCTTTCGTAGAGGGTGATTTTTGAGACTCGAAAGGGTATTTTAAAAGGACATAAGCAACAGTTCCTTTGTTGTTTATGCTGAACAGTAAAAACAGCATACTGTTACACTGTCTGGAAGATCCAGATCAGAGATGCCCTCAAGGCTCAGCCAAGCATGGAGCTCTAAACAGGCCTATGTATTGATCATTTCAGTGGCCTATAGAATCAAACTGCAGTGAACAGCCTGAGGTATTGAATTAATTAGGGCTATGCGAGGGAGTAAAGTGCTGCATCAACATAATTATTGAAGAAACAATTATGTTAACAACTCTTTTACTGGGAGCAAGCTGACTCTGTATTCCATTTTTCATGGATACTCTGCAAAATGGCACAGTTTGTGCTTCCACAATAACAAAATATGTATAATGAACAGCTTGAGAGTGCTAAAGCATAATTAAAATCTGCTCAGACTCAACTACAAGACCCTCTGGATTGGGGAAAGAGTTGGGTGAACTTTTGAGATTTGTGAAACATATCATAACATTTCATATCCAGTCAGTCAGTAATTTTTGCCAAACTAGAAGTGCTAATGATTCTATGTATAGCAATGTTGGTCATTCGGTTGGCCCACTATTTGGTCCAGACTAAAATATCTCAAAAACGATTGAATGAATTACAATGCAATTTTGTACAGATTTTCATGATCCCCAGAGGATGAAACCTACTGACTGTGGCGATCACATGACCATTCAAATAGCACCACCCACAAGTTAAATTTTTCAGTTACCCAGTGAAATATCCACTGGGTGGATTTGCAAAAAAAAAATGAACACAAAAAAACACATTAACTAAACAACAAAAGAAAACAAGCTCAACCTCATTGTCTTTCATATCTTATTAGAAATTTTCATGAACATAAAACATAAACAATAAATTAACTCTGACATAAATCTTCATATTCAGCCAATCTCTAACGAGAACACCCTTCTCTCCTCAACCAATTACACTTGGGGGGCACTGAGACTGGCCTCATTATTATCCTCATATTCTGCCACGTGAATGTTAAGATTTCCAATTTAAGGTCTGGAATTAATGTACGAACAGCTTGTAACACTTTGTCCTATATGGTTTCAAATTGGGTTTGTTTATTCTGTCACATAGCTATTGTTTTTTGTCTATCCAAATAATAATACTTTTTTTTCCAGTGTTGTTGTGTCAGAGGGTACAAGGATTTCCATTACAATTTTCTTAAATACAATTGATGAAAGAAAGAATAGTACAACTGAGATACCTCACTATATCCTGTAATATACCATGGAATATACAAAGTGATGGATTAAAATGACCTCTTTACCCCAATATCTCTGATAACCAATTTCAAACCAAGTATTCTGAATTCTACAACAGTCTCAGAAAGCATGAATCAATGAATCCATAAATCCACATTTCAGAGAATTCCCTGATATACTAATGTCACTTTATCTCTGGTATAGACTCTATACATTATGTTATATTGGATTAACTGCAAGGTTTCATTAATCATGATATCTTTTTTTTTTTTAATTCCAGCATCTTAAACTGAAATAGGTTTGATGTTACTAAGCTTTTCTTTCAAGGAAATTTCTATTTTTCCCATTATTAGTACAAAAAAAACATAGTTCTTACTTTAAGGAACAACCTTCAAATTAAGTGGTCAGACTTTCAATTCAATTAAATTCACTTTTATTTATATAGCTCCAAATCATAACAGAAGTTATCCCAGGGCACTTTTCACATAGAACAGGTCTAGACCGTACTCTTTATTTTACAGAGATCCAACATTCCCCCATGAGCAAGCACTTGGTGACAGCAGCAAGGAAAAACTCCCCGTTAACGGGAAGAAACCTCAAGCAGAACTGGGCTCGAGGTGGGCGGCCATCTGCCTTGACTGGTTGGGTCGAGAGAAAGAAGGAAGGTGGGGGAGAGGGGATAGAGAGACACAGAGAAGCTTAATAACAACAACAATGACAATAACAACGATAATAATAGAAATATGACTAATAATAATAATAATAATAATAATAGCAGACGTGGTCGTCAAGCAGGGCCATGCCAGCACGGGTTCCCTGCAGCCATAGTCCTCGGAAGCCTACAAGGCCATAACAAGGCGGTCCACGACCATGATCCATACGAACCTGTGAGATGAGAAAGCACAAAAACTCTGGGGAAGAAGCCAAGTTAGGAACATGCATTAATGGTGCATGAATGCGTACAGATGGAGAGGGGGAGGAGGAGAGAGGAGTTCAGTGCATCATGGGAAGTCACCTGGCAATCTAGGCCTATAGCAGCATAACTAGGGGCTGGTTCAAGGCGAGCCCAAATCTGGAAGATGGTTCCACAGGAGAGGAGCCTGATAGCTGAAGGCTCTGCCTCTCATTCTACTTTTGGAGACTCTAGGAACCACAAGTAAGCCTGCATTCTGGGAGCGCAGTGTTCTAGTGGGGTAATAAGGTACTATGAGCTCTTTAAGATATGAGGGTGCCTGACCATTAAGGACTTTGTAGGTGAGGAGAAGGATTTTAAATTATATTCTGGATTTTACAGTAAGCCAATGTAGCGAAGCTAAAGTGGGAGAAATATCTCTTTTCCTAGTTTTTGTCAGTACACGTGCAGCTGCATTCTGGACCAGCTGGAGAGTCTTTAGAGACTTGTTAGGGTAGCCTGATAAGGAATTGCAATAATCCAGCCTAGAAGTAACAAATGCGTGGAATAGTTTTTCTGCATCTTTTTGAGACAGGATATGCCTGATTTTTGCAATGTTATGTATGTGTTAGGCAGTCCTTGAAATCTCTTATGTGGGAGTTAAAGGACATATCCTGATCAAAGATAACTCCCAGATTCCTTATGGTGGTGCTGGAGGCCAGGGTAATGCCATCCAGAGTAGCTATATCATTAGACATATATGTTGCTAGGGCGTTTAGGGCCAAGCATGATAATTTTTAGTTGCAGAAAATTGCAGGTCATCCAGGTCTAAGGCATGCTTGGAGTTTAGTTAACTGATTTGATTCATGCAGCTTCATTGATAAATATAATTTGGCATCATCTGCATAACAATGAAAATGTATGGAGGGTTTCCAAATATTACCTAAAGGAAGCATATATATGGTGAATAGTGTTAATGCAGTTCCTTTAATGCCAATTAAATGTTCCAGTCTCTGTAATAGGATGTGATGGTCAATGGTGTCAAATGCAGCACTAAGATCTAACAAGACAAGTACAGAGAGAAGAGAGATTTGTAACTTTCACCAGTGCTGTCTCTGTGCTATGGTGCGCTCTAAAACCTGACTGAAAATCCTCTATTATGTTGAAAGTCACAACTGATTAGCAAGTGGTTTCTCAAGGATCTTGACAGACTAAGCGAGATTCGTCCAGTTTGGTGGAATGCTATATCCTTTTAAATTTTCACAATGTTTGCTTTAATTTGCATGTTTGGGAGTTATACCATGGAGCTAACCTCTTATGTTTTAACATCTTTTTTTAAAGATCAACAAGATGCTCAATTTGGGAGGACCAAAGTTAGCATAAGAGTCCTCTGTTGTATTGAGACATGGATGGCATTGAATTCAGTGCTGATGGAATTGCTTCCTTAAATTTAGCTACAGCACTATCAGATAAACATTTAGTGAAGACATTTTTGACTAATGGCGTGTAGTCCAGCAATAGGAATTCAAAGGTTATTAAATAATAATCTGATAAAATAGGGTTTTGTGGAAAAACTATTAAATGTTCAATTCTGATGCCATATGGTAGAACAAGGTCAAGGGTGTGGTTACAGCAGTGAGTGGGTTTATTTACACTGAGAAGCCAATTGAGTCTTTGTGATGGCCGCACTTGTAGCCACACAACTAATTTAAAAGTCGGTAACCCTCTGGCACTCGCACCTTCGTTTCTGTATAATTTACATTTGTAGTTCATTTGGACCTAATTTAGTTTACTTCATTTTAGGTACATCACATGGCACATAGGTTTTGTTTCACATATCATACTTTATTTAGCAGTAGCAGTATTTTGACAGTACATTAGTTCTTTATTGTAGTGGGCACATTTAGTCAACTTATACAGTCAACACTTTATCTTTAGTTAAATTGTCTTAATTGGTTCTAATTTTTATTTCTTGAGTTACCAGTGCTGGGCGTGCCGCTGTTGGTTGCCATTGCTGGAGGACATCTTGCTAGGCCTGAGCAAAAGATGCACTCCGGAAAGCAGAGCTGTTAAATACAGGAAGTGGCCAATTGGACTCTACCAAATTCCTGCCACATCATGGGGGGAATTTAGTTCTTAGATTAGTTATTCTGTTTGTTTCTTTAGAATATATTAGGGTTTGGTACTTTTTGTTTTGGTTAATATTTAATAATAATAATAATAATAATAAGTTAACCTTAGGAGGAGTTGTCCTGTTGTTTGTGTTACTTGTAGTTTAATTGTTAGTATATTGTTCGTGTGTTACCCCTTTTGTTACAAAATGGTCTGATCAGCCATTATATATGTTTCCAATTGTGTTCAGTTTGTTAAGTTAGTTTGGTATGTTCAGTTTGTTAAGTTGGCATAGCATAAAATGAGTTCTGTTTAGTTGACCTCTTTTATGGGCCCAGAACTTTATTTACACATTCTTTGTTAACATTTTTTTCTGGTTTTGGATAAATAAAACCTTTTTTGAAAAACTACCTGTGACTCCACTTGCCTGCCAGCTTGGTCCCTTACAGTCTAATAATGAGATAAACACAATGCTAAGGCTATCATTATTGATGTCCACATGAATATTAAAGTCACCTACTATAATTACTTTATCTGTGCTAAGGACAAAGTATGATAAAAACTCTGAAAATTCAGATAAAAATTCAGAGTACAGGCCTCAAGGATGGTACACTATAACAAATAGAACTGGTTGAAAAGTTTTCCAGGTTGGGTGTGAGACACTAAGAACAAGGCTTTTGAATGAGTTATAATTAAGTTTAGGTCTAGGGTTGATTATTGCGCTTGAGTTAAAAATGGTTGCAACTCCACCTCCTTGGCCAGTGTCTCAAGGAATGTGAGTGGATTCATTTAGGCTAACATATTCTTCATGACACAGCCAGGTTTCAGTAAGACAAAATAAATCAATATGATAATCTGAGATTTGATATTTTATTAATACAGCTCTAGATGACAGAGATCTAGTGTTCATATTTAGTTCTCCTATTTTGTTGTACTATTGCAGTGGTGGTGTTGATTTTTATTAGATTTTTATCAAAAACTCTTTTGTTTACTTATCCTTAGCCAGCAGTTTTAAATATGATTCTATGTCACCTGCCCACTAACTTAGCTAAAGTACAACTGTGGGATTAGCGAGAAAAGTCGCTAAAAGAAGGAAAGAGCTAACAGTGCTTACAGAAGCTTGCAGAACTAGCTTAAGTTTAAATGCACAGTGGGTAATCATCTGCAGTAATGAAGAATATAGCAAAATTAATTGAGTTGAGAGAAGCAAAAATGCTATCAGTAAACACAGTCGGCAACCAGAAATGAAACAATATCCTCACTGCAGCACGTCAGCAGCACGTCAGCACAGTTCAGATTTCACTGAAGTGATGCCTCCGTGTTAACAGATCTCAACAAATAATTTGGTGAGTGCAGTTTTATCATAACTGACAGGAATAATGGCCAAAACTCTGAAAATAAGACTCAAGTTGTAAAGAGCAGTCATAAACATGCATCATTCCAAACTAAACTCAGGAATTAGAAACACTGTACTGTACTGTACTGTACTGTAAGATCGGAGATATCAAATGTGCAGCAGAGACACAGAGAGGTTGAGAGCCAGACTAGCAATGCAGTGCACTTCAGTGCAGTGCTGTTAAAATCTTGTTAAAATGAATAAATCAGCTTTACAACCTTCCAAACATTGTCCTTCAGTTTGTCAAACACAGTTGATCTCTTGGAGTTGAGTTAATATATAAATTGACAAGTGTGGTGCAGTATGATATTCATATGATGTGCTTGCCAGCTGAACACAATCATCACCTATGTTAGTGAAATGGTGCAGTTTTTTAGCTCAACTTTTCATCATATGCAGGTATTAGACAGATTTTTCCAGGCATCGTATGTGCTCTCTTTTTGTACTTGTAGACAGAATAAGACTATTTGACAGCGTTCATTTTGGACAGACATGGCTGTCATGAAAGCATGTATGTTGTGAGGAATTAACTGATATGACTGATGCTCTGCAAAGTTTTTGCAGCTCTGTGGATTCTCTTCCGGCCGCAGGGATTCACACCAGCCTAAAAATCATTCTGTACAGACAAGAAACCTGCTTTTTTGAAGCTTCCATTGTTTTGTCAAAGGTATGTCATCTTTGTGCAGAGGAGGTTTGTTAATGTCCCCCCCCCCCCCACATCCAAACATCTAGAGGGGAAAGTCTACTTAAACATGTTAAACATAAATTAATTAGATAAAGCGAAATAATTATGAAATAAAAATTGTTTACTCGTACAATGTGCCTGGTAGTGTGTCAGCGCCTGTCAGCATTCATTGAAAATTGGTTCCAAATTGTATTTGGTTAATTTCTGCATGAATATATATACTTCCTGAAAGGCCCCGGCCAAATGAGTGTGTATGTAGGTCGTTCAACTTTTGACACTCCCACTTTTATTGGCAGCAAATTGGTATTGTTTTTATGCTTTTTTAACTAATGTGATTGGATAATTCTCGACACCTGTCATTTATGGTCACACCCCGCCATATAACTGTGAATGTGCATGTGTGACTGTCACTCCTGCTCCTTAGCTGGCTGACCGGTTTTCTGGAGATGGCAACTTCAACCACAGAAATCAAAGAAAATTTGGTCATATTTTTTAAAATTTGCCACTAGACATGTATGGCACTTTTCGGCAGTTGGGCCATGTGAAGGAAGTGCCAACTTCCCACATGCTAAAAAACTTTATTGCACACATTGCAAGCAGAAGAAACAAGATGATAGATAAATCGTGTGCTGCAGAGATGCTATGGAAAACTTTAGGCTAGGGGATGTGTGTCTGATGGGTGTTCATGATGTCGGCTGTTTGGAGTGAAAGATGTATTCAATGACTGTACCGCTGTTGTCAGAGTATGTTGGGCATTCAGTAGAGCACACGTTATAGGTGGTGAAATTGAAAACAGATGGAGCAACTAGGCTTTAGTCTGTTGGTCCGGCGAACCACTAACTTGCCTGACTCAAAGGTCTTTTGGTATTCTCTATGTAATCGTCTTCCAAACAATGTTCACTGCAAACCCTGGAGTCAGTACCCATTGGAGGGCTCTCTCTCTTTAGTGCCACTAGCCAGTGCAGCAGTACTGTTGTCTGTTTCAGCAGCAGTTTATGAAAATGAATTGTTTTGTCCTTGGCTTTAACCCAATAAAACCCATTTGTATATCCAGGAGCAATACAATAGTGGCCTCCTTTTTGGTCTTCTTCTGTCCTGTGGTTCCCCAGTCTCCATCTTTCACTGTCTCTATTGTTATATCTATAGAACTCAGCCAGTCCAACCAACCCTGTGACATCACAGGTTATAGTACTGCAATATGGTGGCGCCCTTGCCAGGAAAGATATAACATGGTTTCTCTTTTCTTTTGTTATATAATTGTCATATAAATGTTTGTTATATAATTGTTGATTAGAGTGGAAATCCTTTTAGTAAATTATGTTAACCTCATTGCTTCATATCCACTTTAACGAGAAAGTCATTGAGAAATATACAGGCCACAAGGAAAGGAGGGCAAAAATTATGTTCAAGTAGTGCTATTGACCAGTGTTTAGGCAATATTACTTTTTTTTTTTTTTTTTTATGAAGTGCTGCTTCAGTTTGTTGTTGTTTTCTTTGTCTACTTTAGGGAAGCTCTGAAACCTGACATTTGAGAGTCGGTTGATAAAAAGAACTGCAAGGATGAATTAAGCTATCTGAAACCCAAGACAGAAGAAAAAACTAAAACTAAACATGAAAAAGATGTGAATTAGGTAGTTTTTTGGATTAAATTTCAAATTTGGGATGTTGGATTGTCCGTACATGTATCAACAAGGGATTCTTATTTTTTTTAATTATTTCTCCATTCATAAACATAAATATATTCACACACAAAGTTCACTTGATACAAATTGAGGAACTGTATCACACTGTAAATATAAATAATTAATAATAAATAATTCCTACCCGATCTGACTGTCACATTTCCAATCCCACTAAACACACCATCCCACCCAAAGGGGAAGAAATAATAATGTTCAACCAGTAATATACTTACTTGCATATGTTCCCAACATCTACATAACTACACACAAACAATTTTAATAGATACTCAGAAATGAATGGACTAATTCACCCATGTAGGGCTACACATGTATTATACATTTAAAATGTATGTGGATGTACACCCAAAAATAAACCATTTAAAACATACAAATGATGTACAGGTATAAATCTGCAATATCAGCACATATATTTCAACACATTAAAGCTGCATCATTTTTTTTTTTTTTTTTTTTTTTTGGAGGCCACTCCAACGCTAATGTGTTATTAAACTATTGCCAGTATACACATCCAGCAGACATCCAGTAACATTAGTATTCATTTAGTTGTGTTTGTGTCCACTTGATGAATGTAAGTCCAATATTCACTTTCCTTTTAGCTCTGGTTTGGTCTCCACCACCCCCTGAGAAAAATATCTGGCTCTTTAGCTGCTTAATGCTCCACTATGTTCACTGGCTGGTCTCTAACTTTGTGTGCTGCTGGTGTTGAGCAGGTCGTGTACAGTGGGTTTATCAGGGTTTATTTTTCACTGAACTAGCTGCCTGCTGCTGCTGAGAGCAGTGCAGTGAGACTGAAATATTGAAGTCGCAAGTCAAAACAATGAGCTAAGAGACGCTGAAATGCTCTACAGAGCTGAGGGGAACTGCAGAGTTGGTGGTAACGATTGGTTCGTCACTATATGCAACTCCTTTCACATTACATAGTAATTTGATTCTTTGTAATATAAAACATTGGTTAGTGTATCTTTAACTGGGCAATCAAAAAACAATATTTCAACAATACATTTCTAATTTGTGTACTCAAGTATACAAATGTATACTTATAGATTTCACAAGAAAATGTTTTCAGTTAAAATATGCACTGTAGTGGACGACCTTACATTTTAAGAAGTTTCATGCTACAGTAAAATTAACTGTAGCCAGCGGTAGCCTGGAAGGTCTGAATCAAAACATGTACAGTGGGGGAAATAAGTATTTGACACATCAACATTTATTTCCAGTAAATACAACACAGCTAAAAAAAAATCATAACATTCCAATCAATAAAAAAAGTTATGTGCATGAAATTGGAATGACACAAGAAAAAAGTATTGAACGCGCTAACTGAAATACTTGGTGGATAAGCCTTTGTTTGCAATGACAACTTCAAGACACTTCTTGCCCAAAGAAACTAATCTCTCACAGTGTCCAGGGGCCATTTTGGCCCATTCTTTGAAACAGACAGTCTTCAAATGTTGAAGATTCCAGAGGGCTGCTGGTGAATCACTATCTTCAGATCTATCTTCTTTGGATCATTGTCCTGTTGGAAGATCCACCTAAGTCTCATACTCATTGTCCTGGTGGATGGCAACAGATTCTTCTCAGGAATATCCCGATATGTGGCTCTATTCATCTTCCCTTCAACAATTTGGATTCTGCCGGTACCATGAGAAGAGAAACAGCCCCATACCATAATGCTTCCAACTTCACTGTAGGTAAATTTTTGTCTCATCTGAACACACCACATTCTTCCAGTAATCTACAGGCTTCTCCAAATGTTGTGTAGCAAACTTCAAATGAGCTTCAACATGTCTGCATGGAGGCCGTGGAGGTGGAGTGCATTGCCTATTGTTTTCTCTGTGACAATTGTACCTGCTCCTTCCAGGTCTTTCTGTAGCTCTTTTTGAGTGGTCCTACATGTATTGACTTGGCAAATGTTATTCATGCCCTATTCATGGTCAGGTTATTGCATAGTCACACTGCTAAGTTAATGTTAGCATGCTTAACACACATTACATCCATAAACCATAAAAAGGCTTTGCATGGAACTAACCTCTTCCTAACCTGGCACCTTTATCTTACACCAATTGGCCTTGAACAGAGATCCACACAGTTAAGAGGTTAAAACCCAACTTTGCACAGTTTGCTTCAGGCAACACATGTGGCTCATGACACCACATGGTCTGGGCTTTTGTCTCGGTGGTTCTCTTTGTCGGCCATATTGTCTGCATGCTGTGTGCTCAGTCACCATGTGACTTCAGCCATCTTGCTATTGTTTTCCCCCCACACACACACACATACACATCCACATCTGTATATAAGTACACGTAGTTAGATTCTATATTGTGTGTTTTTTACTCTTTTAGTACATTTTAGATAAGATTACAGATTGTGTGTTTTTGATGTTTTATCTTTTTTAATAAATGCTTTTGGATATATATGCTGTCTGTTTAATGTTGCACAAGACTGAATTTTGCCAACCTCTGCTCTGCAAAGAACTTCAAACCTTCAACCTTAACTAGCTATTGATATGGTGAATTTGTTTATAGTTGTTGAATTAATTATTAATCAAGGTTCCAAATTGATAGCTTAGTAAATTTTGAGACTGAATTTGGCTATCTTTTCCCCTGACCCAAGGGTGGTGCCCTGTTAGTATTAATTCTTATTAATAAGTTGTATTGATTTTAATAATTAATAATTATCTTTGATAATCATTAATTATTGCTGATAGCCAAACTTGTAGCCAAGGCCCAATACTGGTCAGCAATCTTGTGAGGAGCTCCTGTGCATGGTTAATGGCCCCAATGTTCCTTATGGGAACATTTAGAAGTTGAGAAATCAGGCAGTAACCTGTACCATTCCTATGTTGCTTAACAATCTTGTTGTGAAGGTCCTGGGAGAGCTCTTTGCCTCTACCCATCATGAGATGGTTCTTGCGTGACAGCTTTGTAACAAATTATGCATTCACAGATGGCTAACCCTTTTTTAAAGAGTGGAAGTACTAATAGCCACATGCACTAACCCAGCTGATTCTAATTAGCACAGATAAGAGGACTAATTAGTGGATTCACCTGGTTCAGTGCTTTTTCTTACTGCATGTTCAATACTTTTTTCTTGTGTCATTACAATTTAATGCACAGAACAGTTTTTATTGTTTGGAATTTTATGATTTCTTTAGCTTTGTTGCCTTATTGAGTTAATACCAATGTCTGGTCTTAATTTAATGTGAATAGCTGCACTGGAAATATGTTTATTGAAAAACAAAAGTTGACATGTTGAATACTTATTTCCCCCACTGTATATGCTTTGGAAATTGTTGGCAATAAGCTAATGTCACATATTTTACACTGGCTACCTGCCTTAGATTTCTTCCTGACTCACCCAATGCATGCTACAATGATTCAACCCCACCGTGACCCGGAGAAGGAGTCATGAATAAATTAATTACCTTTTGATACTGGCAGACAGAACAGGAAAAAGACATATTAAGGACAAAGTTCATGTTCAGGTTTCAAGGCAAACAGGAGTTTGTGTTATGTAACTGTCAACATCCAGACCAAAATGAAAACACAGATGGAACACAGCAACCACAACTCCTCCAACAATCACCAGTGCTCTTTGTGTTAGCGTCCAGAGTGCTGCATTAGCTGACTGTTAGCCTCTTCTGTGGTTTAGATGGCCTTTTAAAGCTGACAGAGGACCATTTGGGGAAACACAAAAAACCTTTAAAGAAATGGCAAAAGCTCTAAAACTGTGCATAAAATCTATCACAATTTACCACTGCAAGATCATGAGTGTGGGCTCTCGCACATTATTGCATTAGAGTGAGAAGTTCTGCTCTATTTCGTAAACTTCCTTATGTATCTCATGCAGGCATGCCCTATTATAGTAATGTGTTTCCCAACCATCTCTGCTACAGATGTCCTGGAGAGCTGTGAGAAATATTTCGATTCAGCGCTCTGCTTCCAGGAGATGTTTCTAGCTCTCTGATTATGCCGTTTGCTTCAACCACGACACCTTTAGTCATTCCTGCTCTCTGAAGGCTGATAATGATGAACATGCTTTCAGCTGTCAGTCTAAACACTTGATCTACTCAACAAAAAAAAGATGATTAATGGCTCCAACCAGGACATTTTGCAGATAAATATAAGCCAGGTGGACGTGGATGAAGAAAAATTATGCTCACTGAGCCTCTTTCTCACTGCTAGATAGACCCTCTTAACACCAGCAAGGTGGTTAACAAATGACAACAAGGTGGTGTAAGAAAAAAGTTCATTGGCTCAGCTCCATTCCTTCAGGTCTCCTGAACCTGGTAATAATGATAAAAGATGTTAAGCCAATGCATTGTGTCATATTTCATTTGGTGGTCAAGGAATGCCAGGAATTCATATTACAACAGATGGGTGAGGCATATGTTAGGGGAGACCCTGTGATTAGGAATACACACACACACTCATCCATGTCAAGTACAGTTTGGTATCCATGTGAGCAACATTAAGCCGTCAGTAAAAGTCAAGGTTAAGATAATCCTGAGGTCATATGGTTGTTGATTTTCAGTTTAAAAGGATATTGCTTGTCTAATATTAATGCCAGAACAGTGTGAGTAAATGTATAGGAGCACTGTGTTACATAGTAGAACAACACTTTTTTGTAGCCACACGAGCAGCAGGATTTGAGGAAAGACAGTTTTGTTTGGTAAGTCCACCACTTTGGACCAGTTTCAAATATCTTAACAACTATTGGATAGATTTTCATACAATTTTATACAGACATTCATGGTCCCCAGAGGATGCATCCTACTGACTTTGGTAATCATCCGACTTTTCCCATTGAAAAGTCAGATGATTAGGTTAAAATTAGGTTAGATTAAAACTTTTGGTTAAAAGAAGAATTTGTCATAACTTTGATGATTCCCTAACTTTTTCCTCATGCGCCAATACATCAAAATTTTAATTTGTCCAGTACTTTTTTTATATAATTCCTGCAAAACTAACAGCATTCCCATCAGCTTCAGCTGTGCTTTGTGTTTAATGCTAATTAGCAAATATTAGCATGTTAACATGCAAAACTGAAATAGTGAACACGGTAAACATTATACCCACTAAACATCAGTATGTTAACATTGTGATTGTGAGCATGTTAACATGGTGACATTAGCTTTTAAGCATGGCTTTAGGCTATTAACCTGTGTCAGAAATAACTTATTATACTCACTATATTACACTATATTTAGTGATTGCCTTCTTAATTGAGTGTTTACAGTGCAATTGACTGAATTGTGGAATGTTAGCAAAAAGTAGCAAATTTGCTTTGAAGACTACTCTTCTCATTTCCTTTTTGAGAATTTTTGAGGCCACTGCATCATGCAAAACGTAATGTTAACATAAATTTAAACATCCTTTTTAACTAATTTCCTACACTGGACCTGTCAACAAAAGCTATGACAAAAGGGCTTTGCATTTCCAGTGTGTTGTTGTCAAAATTTTGTAGCATAAACATTTTCATCAATCTAAGGAACAAATAGGCTTTAGTATCATGTTTCACCATTCCCTCTAATGTTTAGAATGTGTTGTAATAATGGCCAAATTAATGTGGAAAAATGGTCAGTGCATTTTTTTTTTTTTTCTAAAGCTGGAAAGCCAGAAGTCTTTAAACACTATCTCTAGTTAAGAGGCTGTTTAACACAGCTCTGATATGATGTTCTGTGACCTTGAAATCCAATTGTGTTATCAATGTTTGAACAACCAACCATTTTGCTGAGCCATATCACACGCTTGGCTAGTGGCATGAAAAATGAACTGAGTGACTTCAGCCTCTGCAACACCACCTGCACGTACAGTACTCTTGGATCAGATATGAATAGAATGTTGTATTGATGGAATAATGATCATTTGGATTTGCCGAAGGCAGAATTGCTGGTTTATTTGGTCATGTCTCTCTGTCTCCATTTAGTCAGCATAAGACATGAAAGGAAGATTCTGATGCAAGTTTTCTTGTTGTAAAAAATGAAGAAGCTTGTAGTGTCATGGTAAATGCCAACAGTGTATATTTAGTAAAACTGTTTGAGCTTCATCATAAATCAACGCAACTTTATAACCTTCATGCTGAGGTGCTTCTGGAAATCCTTGGTCACATTAGAAGCATCTCTCTCGTCTGGTTTTTGACAATCAAATATAATCCATCGGAAAATATCACACATTATCTTGGCACATGCTTAGACTGTCCACCTGTTGCACATAGAAAGCTTTCTCTCACAGCATGACATTAGCCTGTGAAACTGGGACTAGAAATATCTATATTATATAGATATATTATCTATAATATTCTAATCAAATATAATAGAACGTGCTCAGTAAATTTCATGGCAATAGATTAGGAAATATCATCCATACAACTGTGACTTTTTGTTATGGGGGTGGTATGAAAACAAAGCTCAAAATGGGTCTCAAATGGAAAGGGGCAACATAATCTCATGGGATGGCATATTAGTAACACACCACTTTAAGACATTTTGCATCATGTCTGCGCATTTTAAGCTTTTTATGTGTCATTTAACAACCCTGTCTCACATCAAAATGTGTAATAACATTTCTAGTGAGAAATGTGCATTTTATTTTCAGACAGTCATGTGACATGGACACAGGCCAATAGAAAATAGGCCAAATAAATGTAGGCATCGCACAATTTTAGAGCCGTTATTGTGAAACTAATACATTTTATGCTGTGGACCAACGTAGCTATTACACATTTTGATGTGAGACTGGGTTGCATTTAATGCTGTTAGGTTTAGGGACAAAAACCACTTGGTTTGGGTTAGGGAAAGATCATGGTTTGGGTTAAAATCATTAGTAAAATGCAGTAAAAATGTCTTGATGTGATGGTAAAAATGTCCAGTTAAAATGTCCCAACATAACGGTAAAAATGTCCAGTTAAAACGTCCTGACATGATGGTAAAAATGTCCGGTTAGTGGTCTCGAAGAGTACTCTCCTGCTGCTTCATCAACTTTTTACCAACTAGCTCTCTAGCCATCAACAATAAGGCAAAATCACTTTATAAAAGAGTAGTCACACTATATTGACATCATATGAAATGCATCACTTCCCCTATCACTCAAATGTAGCTATAGGTCACCTTTGGTGACTGAATTTTTGACCTAAATGGCGTGAAATGACACATGAAAAGTAAAAAAAGCGTAATAATAACACTAAATTACTTAAGAAATTGACATGTTATTCATACACTATTTGGTGAGACCAGGCTGAAAGGGGTCATTCTTTGGGGAGCATGAATGTGCTCAGTAATCAGTCTGTATTTTCTTCTTACTTCTGTGTTAATGAAAATCTGGGGCCTGGTGGTGGCGCTAGATAAAGGTCAAGTGGTCACCAAAACATTAGATATAATTGTCTTGGGACCATGAATATCTATAACAGATGTCATGGCACCTAGCTGGTAGTAATATATTGCTTTGGACCAAAATGGACAGACTGACAAACTGATACCTTATTATCAAGAAGTCTCCATACCGAAATAAACAGTGTCTCTGTTACATATAGATTGTCCACCAAAGAGCACAAGTTTATTTTTCAACTATAAAATGTACCAAAATGTATTCAGTACATACATATCTTGGTCTCATATTTTTTCAAAAAAACAAATGAAGGCTTCCTTCTTAAAAATGTTCATGGGTGTGTCTTTAGGTAAAAGCTATATTTTTTAAACTCTCAAATATTGATATCAATATGGGGATTGGTCTTTGAATCCAGTATTGTGCAGGCTATAGGCTGCAGGAGTTATCCAGTTACCACACACTTACGTTATGGAAAGCTCATAGTCTTGGTTTGATACAGAATTTTTTTTTTATTCGCGTTTAACCAAAACCACAATCTTTCGTTAACCTTAACAAAAGTGCTTTTGTTGCCTAAACCAAACCACACACAGTACATAGTCTCTGGTGGCAAAGTCCTGCATTTTGTACAGCTGCCATCCACCCTTCATCCCTATGACTTCAGTGCAATATTTAAATGTTTCTTGATTTTAAAAGACATTTCCTGTGAACATAATCCAGGCAGATATTACGTTTGTAACCACAACGTAACTGGGAAAACAGTTTAGTAGTATATAAATGTGATTTCTCACAGATAGGGATCGACCAACAGTATGATTCTGTGTCTGTGTGTGTTTTGTCATTTGTGAAAATGGCATTTAAAAACATCACATTTTTTTTATCTGTCATGGGTCTAATTTACCTAATCTACAGGTTCTTCAGATGCGGTAGAAATGCATACAGGCATGCACAAAGAAAACTTTTAATGCCTGAGATTAGTTCCTCTGGTTCCATAATTCCTGGAACCTTTTTTTAAAAGGGGCATTTAAATTGATTGGGTCATAACAAATACATTTCAATTTGAAGCACAGGCTCCCAAGGTCACTGAAGAACAGACCAGACAACAACAGGGCTGCAATCTGAGGAACGAACATTACGTTAACGTTATATAATTTGGCATAATTGCCCAAAAATGGACTATCTAGTCTCAGGCATTTGGCCCAGACTCCACACATGCCATGTTCTTACAATGTCCTGTAAATGATTGAGCTATGAGCACAGTTTTTATCCAAATTGCATGATCAAATCATGAACAATCATGAACAATATGAAATTCTGTTATATAATGGTTTGTTTTTTAAACTTTGGTAAAGTGAATCTGGAATGTTTTGTCTGGTGAATGAAGCCAGGCCAATGCATGGAATTTAAGGTACTGAATGAACTGTACAGTAAATGCCCACTTGTTTCTTAGAAGAACAAGAGCCCACATATAGTGGACATGAGCTCTTCATGCCCAACCTATGCAGAACTGCAATGTCTGTCTCCTGACATACAGTATTTGGAAACTTCCTACCTCAAGGAAGTAGAGGACCTGACCCGCTGGTGTCAGGAAAACAACCTACTCCTGAATGTCAGCAAAACTAAGGAGCTGATAGTGGACTTTGGGAAGAAGCGGGGAAGGAACTATGCCCCCCTTAATATCGGTCTTTTCTCCCTGCTGCAGTCAGGAAGAAGGTACTGGATACACCAGGCCAGCACCGAGAGGCTCAGGGCTCAGGCTCAGAGCTTCTACCCTCAGGCCACTAGGATCCTAAATGAGGTCACTCCCTAAGACTGCCCCCCCCCCATCATACACAAATATTTATTACTATTCCTATTCTATTTAAACACTTTGTAAAACACAAATTGAAAGAACTGACACTGACAGGATTACATTTCACTATGATTGTACCTTATATGATTGCATGTGACAAATAAACTTGATTGATTGATTGATTGACTGATTGATTGATTCCCCAGAACAGGCTGTAAAATAGCAGTTGTAGAGAGAGAGTGTTTAAACCAGGAAATAAATCAAATCCTGTGGGGTTGGGAGCAATGGAAAGCTATATAATGACAAAAAGACAGAAGATTTCACTAGCTACAATTTCACATGGATATACAGTTTCTCTAAACACAGCATTCACTCACGGCCATTGAACCCTGGACATTTGATTTACACAACTTGTCAGGCTATCAGAGACGGCAGGAAACACTGCCTGACAAAATCAAAAGAGCCAAGCTGGGATTAAGAGGCTGTTTGGCTTCCCCTCGCACCCGCTTGTCTCCCAGTCAGAGGTGGGTTATTAGAATGTAGCCCACTGAGTCGGCTTGTCTTGGCTTACATGTATCGCTGGCATTTCCTCCGCCACATCCCGTCACCGCTGTGTATTTTTCCTCTCTGAAGGCTTTTTTTTTTGGGACTGGAGCCAAGAGCTTACATCAAAGTGCATTGACTCTCATATTGTACCACGTTAAGGTTAATATATTCTACTTACGATAAGCTTTGAGGGCGGCACAATCGAATATGTGGCAATCGCTGTTAATCATAACCACTCGTGTTGGGTGTTAGAGCTGTAAGGTCAAAGAAACACTCAGATGGTTGTACTTGGGAAATGTCAACTAATAAGGCTGTGTGTGAAAGAAAGAAGCTGACAGGCTGAAAGAGAGGGAGACAAACTATGAAATCTGTACACTTTTAGCAAACACATAAAAGCTAATGAAAAGGCAAAATACATGTAAATGCAGTTTTACAATATTATCAAATCACTAACTAGTAGACAGTGTTGTTCTAAGTCAATACTACTCAAGTATTCCACAAAAATATTAAGTCAAAAAAACATAATTTTGTGGATGTGTATTATAGACAGAAACTTCCATCTGTTTTTCCATCTGTTCCCATCTGTCTTTCTAGGTAAAGGCATTTGGTATTTAAAGCTGCACTCATCAATATTCTTGTATTAACAATGGGTCAAATGACTACATGTATATGAAAAGTGTCACTCGTGTTGATGAACCAAACAGGAATTATTACCGTATTCTGCAGTTTCCCCTCAGCTCCACTGAGCTTTTTGGCATCTTTCAACTCATTGTTTTGGTTTTCTGGCCAGCAAACTTATCAATCTCCCATTAGCCTTTTTCAGCAGCAGCAACTGGTAGCTGTTTTCAGAAAAAACCAAACCCTCAGATTAACCTACCTGCCCAGCACCAAACAGCAGACACAGTTAGTGACTAGCTGGTGAACATAGTGGAGCATCTTTCTCTCAGGAGTTGGTGAAGACTAAAACAGAGCTAAAAGAGAGTGAATATTGAACTTACATTTATCACGTGGACATAAACACAACTCTAAATGAACACTAATGTCTCTGTGTCTGCTGGATATATAAGGCACTATTTAAAACTGCACTGTAAAACCAAAATATTAAGTATCTGTGTTTACAGGTGACAACTATTGTGTGTTAAGTTTTGAATGTTGTGATCAAGGTAAAAGGAAGACTTTAAGTAAAAGAATTATTTTCTGGTAATTACTAATGGTGGAAACTTGAATTTCTTTTTTAATCGTGTGACTGTTACAACACGAGTATTGTGATTTCATAATATTAGCATATTGCTCCACTAGTAAAGATTTAACACTGTTATTATTATGATAGAGGCAACACTACCCTGATATAACCTGAATATTGTGAACAGATTTGTTGTAACGCCATTTACCATAATGACAACCAATATTACCCATCACTGCTCTACAAATATGAAACCTATGTTGTTACTTCACAAGTCAGTTGGCTTAAAATACATCTTCTTTATGCAAACAGCATTCCACGTTGTGTTCTCCACATTCTCCAAGATTCTGTCTCCTATGGTGGACACATTAACCCTTATGAGCAAGTCTGGGATCAATCACACCTCTGCCTCTCTCAGTTCAAGCACTAGGTAAAAAGTCTGCAGGGGAACTGTCTAAAGTTTTTGGAGCTTTTGGAAGGTTAATCACTTATAATTACACCTCTGGAGATGAATGTCTGTTTCCCTTAGGTTGTTTAGTGCTGTCTTGTTTAATGTACCAAAAATGAATTACAAAAAGTATGGTGAAGCAGCTTTCTGTTATTATGCACCAAAAATTTGGGACAAACTCCAATAAGACAAACAACCTCTGTTGATAGTTTTAAAAAAACAGCTCAAAACATATTTGTATGATCTTGCTTTTAATTAATTTCCACCTTTTTTAACATCATTATTATTTGATATTTATTTTTCATACTTTTTACACTTTTTATATCTTAAGATTGTTTTTACATTTCGCTCCTTGTGTCTCCTGTTTAAATACCTGTGTGATTGATTTATATTGTTCCTCTTGTAAAGCACTTTGAGCTGCATTTTATGATATGAAAGGTGCTATATAAATAAGGTTTATTATTGTTATATTGTTATTATGTGGAGCCAGTGCTTGGCTCTGGATCTAGTCTAGATTAGTTAGATTGAGGGTCCTATGAAATCAAAGAATGCATCAGGAACAGTATATAATTAGGTGGATCAGGACAGGAAATGATTATTAGAAAAATGGTTATTTCATATTTAAGATTATATTTATGAAAACATTATGTAGCCTAAAATGGCAGTAGGTTGCAGGCTACAACACCATCTTCAAGGTCAAACAAGGACAAGCAATTTATATAAATGAAATAGCTTTACAACACATCACAGTATGATTTGAATAATTAAACCTGGTTAAACAATGTTAAACCTGAGTGTTACTATTATCAATGCTCACAAGGCCATCTTCAAAGTCTAACATTTGCAACACAGTACAAACAATTTGGATGAATGAAATGGCCTCACAACTAACCTAAAAACCTATTACTGGGAATTGTGAGAAAGTTTCAGAGCGACAGAGACACAGAGCGACCCCGTAATCATAGTAGCTCACTCTCACTCCTGCCTATGTGCGCACAGCGCAAGAGGAGAGGGAGAGACACTGTGCTGCTGCCAGAAGAGCCGCTGACTGAGATTACACTGAGCAGCATGCTTGGGAATACATTACGTAAGGTATAATTAACATGTAGGTGTGCGTTAAATGGTTTTGTGGAGGCGAAGAACCATCCAACAAGAAACAGAGAAAATGGAGGTGTGGCATGAGAGCATGTATGAATATTAGAGGTGTGAATCTCAGGATTCGATTCGCAATCTATTCTCGATTTAAAATCAGTTCTTGATTCAATAAATAAAAAGGGGCCACTAGTTGTGTGCCAAACCATTGACTCCTGTCCTTTATCCACTGAACTGGAATTTGAAACACAACTGACAGTGAAACTAACTGGTTTTGATGACTGTCTGACAAACAGAAAAAAAAGCAGAGAGAAGTGTGTGAGAGTACGCATGTTTTTGATTTTAGAAAGTGAACTGCATCCATGTCACGCCATCATTGTTGTTATTAAAGTTCTGTCTCCAAAAGTGGAGAGCGTTGCAGTTTGACACTGTTATAGCACTATAACATTTCTTAAACCCAATTCATGGATATCACATCCATGTATGTAGACAGCTGAGGACCTGCACGTGGGCACACACTTCTATACATACTGCAGTCAGGTGTCTGAGGATGCAGATGTGTTCCACACGAGTGCACTAGTAAACAAGGTGATGACCTCACAAAAGCTAGAGGAAGAGTTTCTTTGTTTGCTGTATCTGGCAGAACAACAAGAAAAACTGACTGCCTCATGAGAATAGGACCAAGGATGGAATACAGTACATACATATATGTATACAAAACAGTATACAAAACAAGTGTCCAGCTTGCTTTTCTAGATCTTGCACAGTTGGTGAGCTTGGAATGCACAAACAGTCCACATAGGACATGGGCAGATTATGAAATTTATGTCACACAGACCCTTGTGGCAACGCAGACGCTTAAACCTGAAATTGAAGGGGAAGTGGGAACAGGTTGGTGGAATAGGTAAATGCATCAGTAGTGCTTGAGAAGTGTGTATACGTAGTGTGTATACTTGGACCTCTGTAGTAGCCCTGCTTACAATGCCAGATAAAGCAGCATGGACTCTTAGCTCCAACCTTATGAATTAAAATGGACAACATTACCAGTAATTCTAAACTTCTCCTATGTAATCCAAATAAGTGTTTGATTTGTTAACAGTTTTTTAACAAATGTGCACTCAGTACAATATATTAGTGTACCAGAAAGGCAGACAATGGATAAAAAACATCAAATAAATGAAAAGTTCCTCTCTGGGGAATCCAGCAGGCACTTCACTTTAGTTTAATTCTGGTTTGCTTTGTTCACAGAAGGCCATTTGGAAAGTAGATTGCGAGGGGATTGCGTGGTATTGATTTTGGTTTGGAGAGATGAAATCGTGTTTTAGTTTACACACACACACATACACACACCCACATAAAAGATATGAAAAGCATTTTATTCAAGTTAATAGGGCACAACAAATGGAACTCTTCTTTTGGTTCTTCTGGATGTCATTACTCAAAAGTCAAACTAAAATCTCGTTTACACCTATTATTAAAATGTCATTTGGATATGCTATCAAGGTAGTGAGCAGGGCCTCTACTTTTGCATTACACCTAGTTTTTATGTATTCTCTCCATACTGTTGTCAAATTGCATTGTTAGAAAATGAAACATGCATTTGGTCTACAGATAACACTTTCACAGTGTGAATATATTAATGGCAGTTTTGAATTATTTGTATGATTTCAGTTTGTTTTTTTTTCCTCTGCAATATATAGTAGTTTGGAAATTACTTTAACTTCATGAAGACAAGAAAGCCACATTTAATTCACTTTGGGATAAATAAATTAGGGCGAGCAATTAAAAGTAAGAAATTTACAAAAAGCTTTTTTTTTAAAGTCAATTATCAGATAGTGGCTGTTCTTTATGCAGAACCAGGCCTTTATCTGAAACAGACTCACAAAAGAGACAGACCTTTTTTTGTCATTTCCCAACTTTTAAAAGTATATTTCATCAGGGAGCAGGGAGTGTATGGATGTGTATGCATATAACCAGTGTGTGAAATACCCTCAGACAACCAGGGGTCCTGTCCGGCAATGCATCGAAAATGTAGAAGGCCTACATCAGCCACACTTTCCCAGTAACACCACAGAATCATCCATCCTGCATGCTGTGAACAAATATCAGTTTTTAAATGTGAGGTTTCTTTTTAGGCTGGACTGCAACAACAGCGCTATAAACGCAAATGTCTTTCCCTGACTGATTGACTGAGTGAGTATGAAGTTACACCATTGTTTGGCCGAAGGCTGCTGAAGCTTAGGACAGCCAAGTATCCCAGAATACATTTCGCACCAGCCAGCAGTAATGGTGGAGATTTTGAGCCAGGCTAAAAGCTGTCATTAAAGTTGTTGCTAAAAGTTGTAATCTAGGACTATTACTATGTCACTTTATTAAGTTTTAATATTTTTTTCAGGTGAGAAAGTAACCATTTAGATAGATGTGGTCAGTTGATCTAAATATCAGCTACTTGGAAATTTGCTCCAACATTTTCAGAGTGAGACCGGCCGGTCATCTCAGCAGCTAGCAGCCCGACTCCTGAGATGATCAGCCGGTCAACGTCCATCGTCATCCTGGGTAGAACATAATCTGATGAATTGATCTGTGCAGCTCTTTGGTAATTTACTGCTGGCTCTGTCTCTGCCGCATTTTGACATATGATACAATTACTTTTGGAAAATAAATGTCTCACAGATGAAATCTAACAATTGTAGCTGCCACATTAGTTTGTCTGAATGTAAAGTGAAGCTTCATGTTTTTACTGGACAGAACAACAGAGCTGCTTCTGAGGCTCTATATGTACAGTATATACAGTGCAATAAATATAAATGAACAGATCAGTCTATATTTATTTTATTAAGCTACATAACAGTTTTTTATTATAGCTACATTACAGACTGAATAACATAATTTACTGCATCTCTCTGTCAAATGAGGTTATTTTTTGTGAGAAAAAAGTGTTAGTGGAGCTTTGAGTTGAGATTATTTTGTCAGTGTACAGTCAGGTAGTTCTACTTGCCAAGTCTGTACTAGCAAGTACGCAAGTCTGAACTTGGCGTACTTGGTAAGAAAGGCCCTATGTCAAATTGGCTTCAGTCAAAGCCTGGCACACTTCCTGGGGGCTTGGTCACCACATGTCACTATTTCCTGTGTCCATCGTTTCAAATTAAAAGCCCTCTAGTGTTTCATACATGTTCTAGCCATATACTAGGTTTTGACCTAGTCTTGTTTAGCTCCTGCATAGGTCCACTTTGCAAACCTGTATCTGCCCTGCACCTGCAAATCTTACATACACTGATCTGTTCCCTGTAATTATCTCTTAATCTATTCCAGACCTGGCCCGTTAAAATAAGACTTGACTTGACCTGTAATCAGACACAGGCTCAGAGCTGCTGCTGGACACTGCAGGCAAAAGCTGCAGGATATTGTTGGGGCACACAACAGCTAGGGGAAATAAATAAATGATAAAAATAAATTTTTAAAATGTCAACAAATTAAACAACAAAATACATCAGGTCCATGCACTCCAGAATGACACATAAGCGTGTTTTCTAATCTGACGCCCATACGGGCAGTAATCGGCAGGACAACATCATTTGTCTGTGCTTTCCAAAACTGTTACAAATTAAAGTTAAAGTTACTACTTCCATAAAGTCCACCTCAACTCAAAAATATGTTTTTCTTCTTGTTCCTACAGTTGGATGTTTGAGCTTCACTGTGCAGAATGATGAATGTGCAGTTTGACACTCGAAGCCTGTTCATCTGCTGAAGGAGGAAAGTTTCTTTGTGCTCATTAAAAATCAGATTTTAGAGGTGGGCCTTTGAGCAGGATTTGTAACATCACAACTAGTTTGAGAGCCAACCAATATTCAATTTACACAAGTGTGATTTGGAAACTTGAAACCTCCAGTGCACAAACACTGAGAATGGACTTTTAAGTGAAGTAGGAGACATCTTGTGTCCAGCAGTTAAACTTCTGAAGTTAAATATATTTGCATATTCATAGATTCCAGAATTTTTAATAAGGGAGAAGGACTAGATGCCATTTTTAGGATTTTAAAGTGGTAACTAGAAAATGCAATTTCCGAAGAAATTGTTGTGTGAATGCTGGCTGTTGAAAGGCTGACACTTAACTGGATTGCTTGCTTTAATTTGGATGAAGAAGCAGCTGAAGGAGTATGAATGAGTTGGAAAAGTGGGAAATGGGTGTAAATAGTATACATGGGTTTGAAAAGTTGAATGATACTCAGAATCCTTAAGCTTTGAATGAAGTTTCTAGCTGGAAGTAAGAATTAGTAGATAAGAGGTGAAAAAGTGGGAACATGTCAAAGCCCTGTATGTGTGTGTGTGCGTCCCTGCTTGTACACATATGTATGAATACATGAGAGAGCGTGAGAAGCTTCCCCCATACTGTATGAAAAAATATGAAAAGGTTAAATTAATGTGAAGTCCCAAGTTTCTTGACCTCAGTGTACTGAGAAGGAGTTGAGGTTTGCTTTGTGTACTAAATGGAGTTGAAATGGTTGTGTGTGTGTTTGTGTTTCAATACCTCTGTTGATCTGCCTTAAAACTGCCATGAGATACATTATGTGGCAGTAGTTTCACAAAAATGTCAGTTAATTGGTCTTATCCTTTTTAGATCAGTCTTATCAGCCAATCTCCATCAAGTTCACACACATATATCAAAATATCCAGTGTCAACTGCTCCAACAGAACTACTAGTATTATTATTCATACTATTATTACCATCACTGTGATGGGTGGATCCCTTAAATGTAGATCAGACATGTAATGTTGCAATATATGCAATTTCAGTTCAATTCCTTTATTAACATTGTGCAAAAATATAAAAGTATAAAAACAAAAACAACCAAACATTATGAACAAAGGCAAAAGTCAAACTTGTTAAAATACCGCACAGTAATCACATAAAACTACACAAAATAAATTGAGAAAAAACTAAAATAACAAACCAACAAGAAATTAAATCTGATGCTAAAGTGGGGACAGTATATTGCACAAGTGCATTGTAATAAGTGCTACACATTTAAGTGGAATTGCTCTTCATTGATAATGTCTCAAAAAACATTCCATGTTTAATCATTTAAGGAACAGTGAGGAAGGAAATAGAAATGTTTGTGCACAAAATAAGTGTGCACGTGTGTCATCACTATGTTAGTGAATCAAAATCATTCTAAATTGACTACTAAGTACTACCACACCCCCATATCTCTATATAAGGAAAGCTCTGTTAGAGCGGTGCAGCTGTCACTCATTGCAAAGAGGACCATGATGGTAAAAATGTAGAAAAACTTTACTGCGGGTGAAATGTGAACAATAGTTGAAGAAGTAGAAGCCAGAAAAGGCAGATTTGGCTGGTAAACATGTCGTTGGCACAACTGTTTGGAGCCTGATTGTGAATCCTGTATACAGCCTGCATACCTGTTGCACAACTACTACGCAGTACATCTGTCACAAAATAAAAAGTTGGTAAATGTGTACATCTGTGGAATTGATCTAAATAAATCTCTACTGCTGCTCCAGGTGCGCATCGTGTATTGTGTCTGTCCACATCAGGCTGTGATGTAATGAAAGCAGAGCGTCCCTCCCTGTGCCACTACTGACCTGTCAGGCTGTGAGGACACTGAACAGGCTGCTGGTTAACCAGCTGCAGATATCAGCCAAATCTGATGCTGTCACATTCCAATATAGAAATTTTTATATATTAGCTATTGTCATCTAAAAGTGGGAACAGGACAATTTTAATATATTAATAATTTCATTACATTTATGATGATAATTTATGGATTACAATGTTTTAGCTATTAATTTTATAATTAGTAAATATGTTGTGTATTATTAGCAATTTCACACTTTTAAATGTAGTATATTTAGGCCCAATCATTTTTTTTTAAATAACTGAATCCTGGATTTGTTTTTAAAACATTTGTACACACAGTTTAAGCACAGATTTGTCTGTACACACTGTTTGTGAATGAGGCCCAATATTCCCCACAAGGGGTTAGTGAGAAATGTTTTTGTAATCTGGGTGAACTGGCCCTTTATTTATTTCATTTTTATTTTACCTATAGTTTACCAATAATAATAATAATAATAATAATAATAATAATAATAATAATAATAATGATCTTCACAAATCTTCACAAAAACAATAGGTTCCTCGCATTTCCATGGTCCCTGGCACTGTTATGCTCGAGGCCTAAAAATATAAGTAAATGGCTCAGCAATAATACCTTTAGGAGATCCAGATGGTCTGGACCTGCAGACTTTTTGTGGTCAATGTCTTTCAGAGCTTTACAAACTTTACCAACTGAAATAGGTTTAAAATCAAACAAATCCAGATTTCTATCAGTTGCAGTAGTGACAGAACATGGGACAGATGTATTTATATTTGAGCTGTCAAATACAGACCCAGCAAAGATTAAGTGTTTGTTAAACTGACTGACCGTGGCAACTTTGTCCTTTATTTCATCTGAGCCAACCAGAATGTGTTCAGGGAGGCTTGAAGCAGCATGTGTACCTGGCAAGGATGTAATTAATTTTCAGAATTCTGAGGGGTTATTTAGATTCTCTGTAACTGACTTTAGATAAACTTGATTTGACATGCATGGCAACCCCACCTCCTTTACCTACTCAATCAGCTCTGTAGACTTTATAACCATCAATAAAAGTGAAATCATCAGTTTTCGATCCGATTTCTTAAGTCAAGGTACTAATATAACCATTATGTCATTTGCCCAGATCTTGATCATATCCATTTTAGGGACAAGACTTCTAACATTTAAATGTATAAGACCAAGGACTGTTCTATTTTTAAAATTTGAGGAAGTGGGTAAACATTGCACAGAGGTTAGGCCCAGGATTGGGCTGAACATTTCCAGACAACATCAATAAAAGCATAACCATACATCACAATTTTAGTTTGACAGAAAATGTTTTGTCAGGACAGCTGTCACCTACAAAATGTGAGAAGGAGTCATCTGACATGATAAAATAGTCACTTAACAGCATTAGATATAGAATCTCATTGACTTGTACTTGAGAGCGGTAAATCTTCAGCTGATGAAGTGGATTGATTGACTGATGATATGACTCAAGAATTCCCATTGGAGAAGTTGAATTCACTCTCCCTGCTGTGCCCATTTAGTTCATTTAATCCAGGGTTGTACTGAATAAGCATCAGGAATATAAAGAAATACATGATGCCAACTTAAATGCTGTTTTGTTGAGGACAGATAATGTAGCAGTGTGGGGTCTCAAACTGAACAGTGGAGGTGGTCAGATCTGCAGACCAGGAGACAAACAGTCACTCCACCTCACCCTGGGTCCACAGTTATTCACAGTCAGTGTGATACTAGGCCATAAAATCCAAAATCCAGCAGCAGGAGTGAGTCTTTGATTCAGGTTTGAAATAAAGCAGATAATTCACTGTGAGTGCAGATCTGCACAGAAATATCAAGTTACAATCTGGCAACCACTGTACCACTTAGAGGATCCGTAGAGTGCTGCTCTGTCCCCCTTTGGTGCTGTACTCCAGATTTAGAGTTCTGTGGCAATGCAATAACATCTAATAAAAATGTATCATCCAGAGATCCTCAACTGAAGGTAAGATGTTGTTCTTGGAAAGTACCATTCATTCAAGCCCAAATGACATAAAATATTACACATAAAAACATAAAAACTTAAACCTCAGGTTTTCCTTTTGTGTTTTGAAGGCATCTTCCACCAAGATGTCTGTTGAAATAGAGATGACATTACCCGCCGCGCCAGGGTGGATAGATGTATTTGTTCTTCCTCACCAACGCTGGGAGCAGTTATACTATAAACACACTTACGATAAGGCTGTCTAATCGTAAAGCACACTTACAAATGGCATACAGTAAAACTCCTTTACTGTAACAGTAAAGTTATTGGCCTGTATGTGACTAAGTGTTGCCAATAAGTTACCGTAAAAATACAATAAAAATGTCTAACAGTATAGTATTAACCTGATCTGTCCCTGTATATGTTATCTGGATAATTACAACATGAGGCCTTTGCATTTCTACCTGGTATTAAAGGCACCCTGTGGAGTTTCTGACCTCTAGTAGTGCTATGGAGCAGTTTTTTGAGTAGGTCTGTTTTGTTAGTGTTGTCACTAGCACAAGGATGCACATGCAGATGGGTGACCTGATACACGGTTCTACCTATAGATTCCCATTATTCCACTAATCTACAGATGGCTGTAATGCGCCAAGAAATGCAGCAATTCATCAGCATTGCAGGCAGAGATGAAGAAGACTGCAAGCTAGTAAACATAGATGTAAACAATGCAGGACACAAACTTCTAATCCTAGTGGATATATCAGAAAACATGGTGTGTCTCAGGTCAAGGGAAACATTGTAGAATGACCTGCAAGGCAAAGATCACATGACAGATGGAGACAGCCAAAGGCATCCATAAGCTACTTTTTGTTTTTTGTTAGACTAACATTACTTGTACTGTAAAAAAAGGATATCAGAGCTAGTGGAGAAGCTTGCCCAAGCTAGTGCTACCTCAGCTACCAGGGTCAGTCACATGACTCTTGTCAAATGCCACACAAGATTGCATTCTTTGCATTAACTAACTTGCACAGTCAATACACACACTAGCAGAGACCACAGTTTCTTATAGAAGGCATTTATTACAGGAAGGATAGTGTATTACTTCTGATGGAGTGATATTACTTTATGCTGTTTGAAATCAAGCTACAAGTCACACTCAGTTACTCCACTTGTTAGTGTTTTTAATGCTTGCTCACTGCTGATTTCACAGAGATACATTCATTAGATGTTAGATGCTTTACATCTTCAAAGGCACTGTGGTGAAAGGAAAAGAGAAAAGGAAAAGAGACACTTTGGGTGCTATTTTCCTGAAACAGAGCTCAAATGCAAGCAAAATCTCCACCTGCAAACACAGATCAGCCTGACCAGCACATCTTTTTTCTAATTTTGGTGACCACAAGTGTTGGTATAAACCAGACATAGCCAGGCACAGCTCAGTGCAACGTGGAAGTGAGGCTGAATAGATTCTTAGTGGGAGGAAAACCGAATCAGCAGGTAGAGTCGGGAGCGCTTCAGTAATCACATGAGCTCCTCTCATCCCCTTTAAAAGCAGCAGGTGAAACACGTTTAAATCTCAGTGTTGTGTTGAAAGATTTGCATTTTTAATGACCCAGATATCCATACTGTGCCAGCTGTGTGCAAAGAAAGCAGCATTTTGGAGAGGTATGTGTCATAGTGCCACAAAGTGCATGTGGGGAGGAGGTTGGGGTGAATGGATGAATCAACTAATCATACACGGGAGATCACTGTTCACTTCCTATTTCCAACTGCAAGTGTTTTTTTTTTTTTTTTTTAAATCTAACCAGGTTAGAAAACACTCCTGTGTTGTTCTGGAGTCACATGGACCTATTCGGTTGTTTAATTTTGGGGGACTTGTTGAGGAAAGCAGACTGTGGTTGTACTGGGCAGCTTCCAGGTGTGAACGCGTGTAACTATGTGAGTATGATCAGGGCATTCCTGCAAGAGAGAGGCTTCCTCTCAGTGAAATTTATCTGAATGAATAAAGGTTAAAAAAGAGAAGGAGAGCTTCACTGACGCACGTGGCTACATCAATACCTGAGTGCATGAAAGTGTGTGAAGAGGCCTCTTTTAGTGAAAAGAAAAGGCTACTGCTCTTCAGTCTCACATACGTTAACCAAGAATTTATCATGTGCCTCTGGTAAATAGAAGTCAATGGAATAAATTCATCTACAGCTCAATAGCTTGAGGTCCTGCTGTTTCTCCTTCTGGAAAAGCTGCCGGTTGCTATTTAATGCCAGTTCAGATCTCCCTGTTTTGATGGAAGCATCACCACCACTGTTTTCGCTAGCAGGCCTTTTCCTAGTCTATCTGATCCTGCTACTGACATTGTCTCTGTTGACATGTTCAGCCTAACTGCTCACCGCATGCAGTCTTATCAGCAATGATAGCAGGATACTGAGATACAATAGTTATGGCTACCTCCGCGCAAGCAGCTCTATTGAGGTTAAGGCTGTGTTCATAACACACCTAATCATTATTCTCATCCGTCTTCATGGTGAGCAAAGTCACCTCTTGACATAGCCTGTGAGAGTATGACCGGCATCTTCTCCCATAGAAACTGAAAATCACTGATCCAAGAGGTGTTGCTTGAATATGGTTGTGTGGAATTAAGTTGACTTGATACTTGTGCAGAAGGGAGTGAACTTTGTGAATATTCCTCTAGCAACACAGGTAATTAGTTTCAAGTTCCATGGGGTGGTTTAAAGAATATGACTCCACTTGGTCATCTGAATCCAGAAAAAACATAAACATAACAATTCTCCATGAACTACTGTATGAACAGATGGAATATTCATGCAGTGAGGTATGCAAGGTCAGAACTCATACCCCTGGCAATGAAATCTAGAATTTTAAGATTTTTCTCTTTTTTAACACATGCTTAAGACCTATGAATTTCAAATACCTCTAAAAATAATTCATATCTACAATAGTTCTCTTCAGACAGACCTTCTAACATTAATAAAACAGATTCTCACCTTTTCTGAAAGCGTGAACAAGTCTTCAAATCTGTATTGGAGTTAGAAAAGGGTTAATCCTCTAAAACCTACATAGACAAAGAAGTGCCTGGACATAGTTTTATATTTTTGCCAATTCTGAGCTTATTCTTTCAGTGAGTATCAAGTGTTATACATCATATGATTCAGGGGAATCTGCTCTTTCATTCTGGTGCAACATAAAAAGTTGTATTTATGTGAAGTCCATGTGAAGTCCATGTGAAGTTTGGTCCAAATCCACCTTTTTCTCAGTGAGTTACAGCCATTTATTTGCATATTGTCCTGGGCATTTTTATTTATTTATTTATTTTTTTGTAGACAATGTGACAATATATGAATTTTGGTGCTATCTTTATATTGTGGTCAATATCACCTCTGAGAATAAATATCAAAGTGTTATATATCATTGGAAAATAGACAACCTAATCTGTTGATATATGGAAGACTGCAGTCATTTACTCTTTGCACAATGAGTGCACACGGTAACTTGAGTGAAGCCAGTGAAGCCCAGCAAGCTTCTGTTCCTGTATCACATGATTGCATGCACTGTAAATTGGCCCTGATGGTTGTAAAGGCACTGTTCAAGGTTCTCTCAGGTTCTCTTGCGTGGAGGTAGCCATAACTATTGTATCTCAGGTGTTCGATAAGTGTCCTCGTTGTCCCTTCTTGCAGTTCAGGTAATGCCTTGTTAATCTCATGTTGTAGGCTGTCATCATTCATATCTGCATCTGATGCAGTTAGACAACTTTCAGGCCTGAAGCTTAATATGCTGGCAGAGCGTAGTAATCACACAAAGTTTCAGCATGAACACATGCAGATCTTTTTTTAGAATGTTGTAGGCAGTGAAGTCCACGATCGATGAAAAGCAGTGACTGAATCATGTCCAAGACAAAGTGCACTTGTTTGTGACTGATGAGAATCACTGAGACACAGCCATGTTCATTATGACCCATGACAACAACAAGCCCTTCAGTTTTCGGGCACATTTCTTAAAATATGAATGCTTATTCTCAAAGAGTCTACAAACAAATGAATCCCAAAGTGCAAAATGAAGTCACTATTGTGAAGTAAATAGCTTTGCCTTAGGTGAGTGGTCAGGGAAGATGCTGTATCTTAAATGCACACATCGTTCAGGTATGATTATCTTCAGTTATGGAATCTGATCATGGTGGATTTGAGAGCACAATTAGCACAGGAGATGGTTGAGCACAACATTAGCTCAACCATCTCCTTGAGCTGTAGACATAGCTGCCACACCTGACTATTCATCAGATTTGTTTTTCTATCATGAACCAACAGGCACCAGTTTTGTGCGGCACAACCACCACAATTTGCATCTCCCTTAACCTCACACAGTTTACTGAAATCATCATTTCCTGTATATTTAAAATGTGCAAGGTGAAATTACCATTTTGTGAAACTTGACCCCACTGTATAAAATGACCTATTGTGACCTCTAGGATAATCACAGCCTCATGAAACTTTACAACCACAAACTAGAGACCGGGCATTCAGACGTTGTATGGCTTTCCTAGGTCTATTGACAATAAGGGGTCTTCTGAGCAATTTCCAGAACAGAAGTCGCCATCCAATCACTGAAAAATGCAATTCTTACAGAAATTTCCAAATGTCAAAAGTCTTTGTTACCTAATCATAGCATGAATTTTTCTGTGGTGTTCCTCATGGTCTTGGTGTCTTCATGTGGTATTTTGGAGGGATTTTTGACCATTTTTATCAATTCTTGAGTGGTCAAAAACAGTTAAATTTTGCACCAAATCTGTGTAACCAATGTTATCAACCCAAAAATTGCTGCAACAACTTTTGAGAAATAACTGAGCATAGGAATGGCCATCATATACTTCCACCATAATGTTATACACTCTAAACTTTCAAAATTTGAATAGGCACCTAACCAAAACACAATGTTCATTCCAGATTTATTACTAAACAAACTTGACACACAGTGCTGAGCTGCATCTCAAATTAATCTTCAGGCTCCCAGCTTTCAGATGATGTATACCACTTCTATGTGGCATATACTGTTGATCTGCTATCTTTCCCTAATTCCCCTGTTCCCCCCCAAAAATGGGTCTATGGGAGTGGGGCGGAAGTGGAAGAGGTTAAAGGGCTGGTATCGTGGAAAACAAGAAAAATGATCTTTGGGATGGATTAGGGTGATGGTGGGGCTTCCTGTGCTGTTAAATTACTGAATTATATCTCCTCTGCCTTTTTAAGTTATTTGAAATTTTGAAATTGAAAGAGTGAGCGGTGTCACTACATCACACCAGAAAGTCAAATTAAAATATGCTAGGAAGCTTTAGCATGAGTTCACTGCTGCCTGGCTTGTTTGTGATCTTACCGTTCCGAAACATCCCATTGAAATCTCAACTGTCCAATGTAGCTATAAACTGTCTTACATCTCCAGCTGCAGCCATTACTCCAGGTAAACTTGTATTATTCATTAGGTCATATTCCAGTTGGCTGGGGATGAAATTGGGGGCCACACCTCCAGCCAGTTGGAGTAGGTGGTCATTAATAATGCCGATTTTATGTAAATAGCTTTAGAAAAAACCTGCTGGAGGACAGAGAGGAATCTAGGCTGTAAGGAAAGATGGATTTAGAGAAATCTAAACAAATTTTGGCAAAGAAAATGTCACAGATATGTTTAAAATAGACTCAGTATTTATAAAAATGAGTTAGAAAAGGACATGATACTTTTCTTTAATTAAAAAAATGTACCAAACTGCTTGCCTTTTTTGAAAATGAACCACAAGGTAACTCTAGTATGTGCACACTGTATACTGTCTGGGTGCTGCACTGTCCTCACAGTGATTTCTTCCTTTTTTGTTCCGTCAACATAACGTTATTAACTAACATTTAGAAAATTGATTTTTGACATTTATGAATTGATTCAGAATCATAGAAGAATCACGATTCTTATGTGAATCAATTTTTTCACCCACTCCTACCAAACATGGAGGAATCACAGTGCAGAAATGAAAATATTTCATTGAATTGAATGGTGAATCAAAATTACAAGCTTTAGCGGTATCTTTTCACGCTAAAGCTTGACTTTTCAAGTTACATCTATCAATCAAGCAGTATCTGTGTACTGCAGCTGAAATTTTCCATGAAGCCACCTATACCATGTGATCCAAGATTATCTCTATAAATGGAAATTAAGGCTGCTTTAAGGGCATTTCCATCACTTGTCTCAATCCCTAGTATCCTCTAAATCTTTAAGGTCTGCGATAATGCTTTAGAACACTTTCTTGTGCCCAAAAGTCTTGAAGTGAGTCTCTCTGCATAGCGACACCAATTGCATGGGATCAGTGGAAGAATAATTGTGTGGCTGGACCTCCCTAAGACTCATGTAAACTCACTTATGTTTCTTTTTCCCTGAGCCAAGTGGATTCACAAGTTCAAACACATCCTGGTAAAGGATGACGGACATGAAGAGGGAATGTCTCTTAACAGAGCATTTTCTTTTATTTGGGGCAGCTGTGGCTCAGGAGGTAGAGCGGGTCGTCCACTAATCAGAAGATCGGCAGTTCAATTCCTGGCTTCTCCAGTCCACATGTCAAAGTGTCCTGATACTGAACCCCAAATTGCACCCGATGGCTGTGCCAGCACCCTGCGTGGTAGCTTGCTGCCATCAGTGTGTGAGTGTGTGAGAATGGTTTCCTCTGATGGGCAGGTTGGGACCTTGCATGGTAGCCCTATACCGATTCAGCGTATGAATGTGTGTGAATGGGAGAATTGACTTGGAGTGTTAAAAGTGCTTTGAGTGGTCAGATGACTAGAAAGGTCCATTTACCAAGTTTTTTCCATTTCTATCCACATTCTCCGAAATCATGTTAGCAGCGGTGTGACTTTTGGATTTGTTATATTTCTCTCTAACACTGCACTGTCTAAGGAGGAATTTCAGTGTCTCTTTGATAGAAATGTACTGACATAAGCGTTCCTTTCCAGCAGCATCAGCTCCTAGATAAATCTGGGTGGGCTTAATGTAATCAAAATACTGCTCGTAAAATGTTTTCCATGTTTTATCAGATCAAAATATTCCTTCATAAATAGATCAAATAATTTTAACTAGTTAGTGTTACTTGCACTTAGGTATGGGCTCAAGTATGTGGACCAAAAACACCCTCTTCTTCATTTATCAGCAGTTTTGTTTTGTACCAATGAATAAAAATGCAAGACTTCTCATAAATAAGGTTTACATATTGTATAGCAATTTGCTTTCAATTTCAAATTTACAGCATTTACATACTGTAGCTCCAAACTGATCTTAGGCCATGTTACATTTGACAGCTCTTGGCGCACAGAGATTTACATCTTTTGTGTATTCTTTTGTACTCAAAACACAGCTGCAATGTATCTGAAAAGAAGAATACTGTGTCGTTAATCCTTGTTTTGTGTTGACCTTTTATTTTTTCTCAAGCAAGATGTACAGTATGACACACGTTTCTACAGAAGTAGCATCTAATCTATGTGGTCTGATGCAGCGTGACCAGCATGCAGTCTTAAGCAGCAATCCAGATGGAGGAGCTTTGCAGACGATGGAGGAATCAGTTTCACACCTCAACTGCAAAAACAGAGGCATTGCTGAAGGCAGTACACTGGTGAAATGGTTTTGTGACAGCCCACAGCATGGTATTATCATTCTGAAAATAGATACTGCACAGATAAGACAGCAGGGATCTGCTGGAAATATTATGACGTAATGATGGCTGCGTGACTTGGTGAAACAGTCATTCTCAGCTACTAGGCAGGCTTTATTTCTCTGCTCCCTATGTTTTGCAGTTAAAAAGCATTATGTTTAAAGCTCAGAGAGTTCTTTAGGTGGAAAAAGCCTTTACTGGATTATATTTGATCAACTCATCTGGCATGCCTAGTAAAGTGGAGTAATCCAAGTATTCACACACTAACAAAAGCCCTCAGACCTATAACCTACTTTGTTTTGACTGAATAGGATGGAATACAGATGTTCAATATTTTTATCCTATTTGTTCAATGCCAACTGTGATCTTTAAAAATGCCATTGTGTTAGTTGTATACAGCACGAAACAGAACACAGACTGCAGAGATGTGTAAGATATTCACAGCAGATTCCTCTATCTGCAGCTCTCCTCTCACTGCCTCAGATGAACAACAAACTGTAACCGTTTGACTGGTCAGAATCTACTAACCTTGGCCCAGCTTACATTCCCATTCACTGATACTAATACATCAATGTCATGATCTTATTTGGGAAGATGAGTGACCTTAGCATTGAAGCAAAACAACACTCTGTCCTGGTGAGCACCTCCAAATAAACTGCCTGGAAATGTTCAATGTATTTATTTTTCTTTCTCCATAAGAGTATCTTCTGGCTCTTTATGCAGCCCCTCAGTTCAGCCTCGGTCTCTTGACAATATGATCACTTAATCTGAACCTGATGAAGAGGTTTAAGGACTTTCACATTTATTTTTCTAGTGCAGTGCCCATTCAAAACATGCCCGTTCGGAATGGGCCGATTGCTTATTATTTCTCAAGAACTGCATATATATGTATCAATTGAGAAATGTATCAATTAAAACAATAAGGAATTTATATCAAACAGCCCCCGCTGCACTCGGACATGTAGCTGAGCAGCTCCCTATGCGCTTGTTTGTTCAAAATGTATTAATATTAAACGTGTCGCGTGTCCAAATTGCACCAAATTTGACACTGCATGTCCTTGGGTCCCCAGCAATACAGCCGCCAAGTGTGAAGTCGATCAGATGAACAGTTCTCGAGATATGCAAGAACACATATACATACATACATACAGACAGACAGACAGACAGAGATTCTTTGATTTTTAGTTAAATTAACTGCAGTACCCATTCAAAATGTGTCTGAGACATCCTGCAGTAAGTCCTGAACGTTCACCAAGTTTCATTCACAGTACACAGTTCAATAGTAGAGCTTAAGTCTCTTTTTCAAGTCACTGGGCCTCATGTTAGTGAATCAGAATCATTCTAAATTGACAGGTGCATGCCCACTATTGGTAATTAGCATACTACCATGCCCCCATTTCTGTGGAATTGATCTAAATAAATATCTTCTGCTGTGCCAGGTGCACATCATGTTTTGTCTCTGTCCACAACAGGCTGTGGTGTACCGACAGCAGAGCATCCCTCCCTGTGCCACTACTGAACTGTCAGGCTGTGAGGAACACTGAACAGGCTGCTGGTTAACCAACTGCATATATCATGGCCAAATCTGATGGGGGAAATTAATTGTTGTCACATTCCAATATAGAAATTTTGATATATTAGCTATTGTCATCTAAAAGTGGGAACAGGACAATTTTAATAAATTAATAATTTCATTACACTTATGATGATGATTTATGGATTACAGCGTCTTAGCTATTAATTTTATAATTAGCAAATAAATTGTGTATTATTAGCAATTAAACACTTTTAAATGTATATTTAGGCCTAATCATTTTTTAAATAATTGTGGTTCTAATATACTGTTTACAATAAATACATTTTGACTATATAATTTTTTAATTCAGTTAAGAACATATTGATGAATTTGACAGATTTGTACTTAAAACATTTGTACTCATGGTTAAAGTGCAGATTTGTGCATACACAGTTTGTGAATGAGGCCCATTATCACTACGGATCCCACCTCTGACCACAATGTGGGTTGCAATGTGGCACTGCCCATATTTCCGTTTGTTGGCTCCACAGGCAATGTTGTTGGTGAGGTATTTTTATGCATTTCTCGAGAATTGCTCATCCAAACAACTTCACACTTGACACTGCACTTCCTTAGGTCCTCAGCAAGTGGGTAGTTCCGGGTCAGCAAAGTGAAACCAATGCGGAAGTGCCTTAAACCTGCATTCTCTCTCCACTGGCTCCATAAAGAAGTCCGATTGTATAGAAGTCTATGAGAAAATGACCCTACTTCTCACTTGATTTACTACCTCAGTAAACAGTTTCCTAATGAGTTTATGGTCTCAATTGTTAGTTTCGAGTCTTCTTCAATACAGCATGATGTTCATTTTGTAAATTATGGTCCCATTTAATTTAAATTTGATGGTAAAGCAGGGTATGCTTTAGGGTACGACTTGGCAACTTGGCAACGACTTTGGTTAGGTAATGTAAATATGGCATAACCCCAGATTCACAACGTATAGGCGTAGCCATAGCGTCGATTTTCAGTGTGTTTTCAGTTCATGAAAGTTAATTGTAACATTTTGGTCACCTAAAAAGTCTTGTTCACCATTTGGTTGTACTAAAAGACCCTCTAAGGAGTCTGATGTTCCATTTTTCAGGTAAGTACATTTTGTTTTAATGGTATTAAGCCCGTTTTTCGCTAGCGGAAATTAGCATTAGCATTATCACAGTTAACCATACACTGTAAATGCAATGTGCTAACCAAGCTACCAGCTAGCCTTAGCTCCACCCTTTCGTCCAAATATGGTCAGTTCCCATCACTTCCGGCTCCAAAAATCCAAAATGACAATGGTCAAAATACCAAACTCGAGGCTTCATAATGGGAGTCCACAAACCAATGGTTGATGGCTACGTCCATTATTTTTATACTCTATGGTCCTCAATAATACACCTGCCAAGTGTGAAGTCGGTTGGATGAATGGTTACGCAAAGGACACATACATACAGACTCACAGACATACAGAAATTCCTTCCTTTATAGTTAGATTAGATAACAGGGCGTGTTCTTTTTCTTTAATGCGTTGGTGACACTGAAGGGAAACATTTATTCACACAGCCATTCTTAAAGCCTGGTTCAACTCTGGTTCATGCATATCCTTCAAAAAGTGAGGACACGTTTTATGACAAAACTATGAATTTCTATTTCCATCAAAAGTTTTATGGTTCATTCAAAAGACTTTGTCAGCAAGATTGGAAGGTGGGCAACTAACCCTCAGTGCCTCCCAAAGCCTCCGGTTCACTGTGTGTTTGCCTTGTGTGAATTACATTAGTTACACACACACACACACACACGTTTGTGAATATGCACCACTCAATTATAATATCAGCTTTTTCATAACACTTAATAACCTTTCTAGAGTGACCCTGTGTCAAAAATTGTTTTAATATGTTCATTTAAGTACAAGTCTGGTGACTTTCTATATTTCATATTGTCAACAAATCTCATCTGCAGACCAATAATAAATTGATCTACTTACAAGTATTGTGTGTGTATCAAAGTCTGATATATCTTATTCCTCTGTTCCATAAAGCTCTGTTGTTGTCCAGGAACTATTAAAAACACATCAATGAGCCGCACTATTGCACTGGGTGACATGTTCCTTCATCACCATTAATGCACACACTGTAGTTCAATAAGGAGAGATCAATTGAAAGTGAATAATGTTTATTGTGAATTTCGACACAGAGATGTTTGGCGATTAGACTCCGTCGATGTGAAGCATCTTCATGAACATAGGCCCTTATGAAGAGAGGAGATAGGACAGGATCCCCAGAGTCTAGATGGTGGTGGTGATGAAATGAGCCAGTAGATGGTTGAGGGACCTTTAGTTTTGTTTCTCTGCACACATAGAGGACATGGTGGTGATAGGGAGGCGGTGGGTTGTGCAATATTATGTCTGGAAGACAGAATGCAGAATTGCAACAATATTTAAAGAGCAGCACTAAGGGTCTGATTGGCTAGAGGAACTCAGGTAGAAAGATCATTGGTCAGGTATGGTGACGTCCGAATTGAGAATGAGAGGATTTCACAGTGTGGCAAAGTGGGAGTGTGAATGAAAGCATTTTGACAGCGTGGGAAAGTGAAAGTTAGGGATGGTCGATATGGCAAAAATATCATATCACGATTTTTTTCAGGCAGGATCATGATCAACGATCTTATCACGATTCTTTTTCATGTTGGTTTTTAAGACTATTTTGCAAGTTACTGAACAGTACTCACACTATTCAAGATTCAAAAAACTTTATTGTCTATCACATAATGATAGTAATTTGTCTTAGGTTAGGGACTCACAAACATAAAAACATACACCCATGAAAGACTCATAAAATTACATTAAAACACAATTCCAAATAAGAGCAGGTGTGCAAAGCTGCATTAAAGGTAATGACAGTCTATTTGGCCTTGTTTAAAATGGATATAGTGGTGGAAAACCAAACTAACAGTACAGCCAAACTAATTTCACAGCTGAAAAGCAAACAGTTGATGTTGTGTAGAAGTGTTAGTGTATCATTTCAGATAACTAGCAGGATGTGCACTGTTAAAAAAAAAAGGCACCAACACAGTACACCATAGCTGACACCACGCTGGCTTGCAGCATGACAGAAGTTAGTGCTACTAGTTAGCAGGCGAGCTAACCACTAAATGGTGGCGTTTACCTGCAGCCCAGCTGTTAGTTTAACATGATGTAGATTTCACAAACACAATACCAAGCATCAAATCTGTGAGCAAACTGGTGAGCTGGCGACGTGATGATGCTCAGCATTTAGCTGCTGCCTTGTGTAAAAGTGTTACACTGTGTTCGGGCATACACCGATTACATGACTTGCCCACTGTGGTTTTTTTTAATTTTTTAATTTTTATTTTTTACAGAAATACCACCCATTTAGTTCATTTTCACACATCAGCACCCACATTCATCAAATAAAAAACTATAATTTGTAAAATACTAATCATGTTATCAATACTTAGTAGGCCTACGGTGCTACAGTTATAAAAAGAAAGTGTCTACTCCAAGCTAATAAACAGCTAGCTGGTTTATTAGCTTGTGATTCATGTCCCTTAGAGTGGGCAGAACTTGTCATGAAGTTATCAATAACAAAGCCCACCCATTTAGAGGGAAGATATAATTGGTCAATTTTACTGTCATTTGAAGTTAGTCTCTTATTTAATTACTATTATTCAGCCCTGTGTGTAATTATAGCAGGACCACCAATCACAGAGCTGCATAGTATTTTCTTCCCATCAACTGCTTCCTGCAACTGCAACTTCCCAACAAATTTTGATAGGGTGATAAACAGGCTCTTTCATTTCACCCTTCACATTCCAACACAAACTGAATAAACATGTTTAAAGGGTTTATTTAATCAGAAACACTGATGTTTAGATGTTGATGGTCAAATTATGAATTAATAAAATAAAATTACAACAGATGAACAGACTTTTTAAATATTATTTTTTAGAATATTTAGGCCCTCTCTGAAGGCCTAGAGGGGGCTGATGGTTCCCCTCAGTCGTGGAGACATTTTAATCGTTCACAATCTAATATTGTCATATCACACACCCCTAGTGGAAGTGATGGAGGAATAGAACGGAAGGAAATAGCAGTGTTCACCCATGATATTTAAAGGCAAAGTGTTATGACAGAGATCTTCCTTATTGAATTTACGCTAAAGCTTTATTTTATTTTGATTCCATCCCACACACACTGTCCTGCTGCCAGAAATACTCAGTAGAGTGCCAAATGTGGATTAATCAATTGTTGGTTGAATAATTTCATTTGATTATTTGATACATTTTAACAAATAAAATATTTCTTATAAATGTAATACAATTATATTTATATGATGTATAATTTACTAATGTTTTTAATGAATATAAATAAAAATTAGGAGCACAATTTTCCCGTGAGGTCAGACTCTAACTAACTACATTAGTTTTCATGATTTTCATGAAAAAAGTGAAGTTAAAAGTGAATGTAAACTGTATACATGCTGTGGTCATTATTTAATTTAAGATAAAATAGATGGCACGACATACATTATGATTTGGAAAATTACCAAACCAGGTTGAAAATATCAATATTCCGGTGTGGCATGAAGCGAACACATCAATTAAACTGATTTTGAATAAGAGATCTGTATTTTCTTACCCACGATGGCTGACAATAAAATATTGCTAACATGAATGTGGTAGTAGCCTTGTGCTATGCAAACTCTGCCTAATAAATAGAGATTATGAATCATATTTTTCTTTTAGGGACAAGTTGTTCATGTTTATGTATTAACTGTTGAACAGTCTGTGATCATATGGACAAGGTTGTATCTCCAGCAGAGATGACTTGTTCCTTAGTAGTGTATGTACTATAGATAGAAGGCGTGTGTGCACTTTTCTGGCAGACTCAAAGTTTAGTATGCTTTAAAGATGTAGAACACAGATCTACAAGATACAAATCTTTGAACTTTTTATAAAAGTATATGCTGTGCTTCAAGGAGGTTTTCAATATTCATAAAGCAATAGCAAGACTCATAAGCAGTGATTTCTAGATCCATGTGCTGTATATGTAGCACTGCAAGCTACAAAGACATGTCTTCTAGACACAGAGGCTAACGTGAATTCAGATTGGAGGTGGGTGGATTCTCCCTGCAAGTCTCCTCCATACAACTCTTCTATTCCCTTTGAACTACAGTGGTTGCACCCAAGGATGCAGCGGAGGGAAACTCCATTTTAAATTCAGTTTACCCAAGTTTTTATTTTGCAGAATAGACTCGGGCACTTTTGAGGCCCAAGTCTGAAGTGTATCAAACAGATTCTAGAGGCTACAGTGGTCATGTGGAATCTGGTGTTGCTGATGTATCATCTCCCCCATTCTGTTCCTGATTGCCATCGACTGGACCATGCGAAAAACCACCTCGGACAAGCCCAGAGACATCCAGTGGACTCTCTTCACCCAGCTAGAAGATCTTGATTATGCTGATGACCTGGCTATCCTCTCCACAAATCATACTCACCTGCAAGAGAAGACAAATAGGACTGATAGATTTGTCAAACAGATGGGTTTGAACATCCCTAACATCTCCCAAACTCAAGTGATGTGCATAAATTCAACACCACATGCACCAGTCATTGTGGATGGTAACTCTCTCGATTATGTCGAGGAGTTTACATATTTGGGATGTCTCCTCAGTAAGGACAAGTCAGGCCTCACTGAGGAGACAGTCAGTCACAGTGCATTTGCAAGCCTTCAAACCATCTGGAAGTCAAAGTAGTACAGCCTAAAAAACAAGATTCGATTGTATAACAGAATGTTAAATCAGTTCTGCTGTATGGCTCAGAATGCTGACTAGTGGTTGAGAGTGACATGAAAAAAGATCAATGCATTCCACAATGGATGTCTGAAGAAGATATGTTGCATCTTTTGGCCAGAAAAGATCTCCAAAGAGGACCTGTACAAAAACACAAACTGTCGCAATGTGGTGCTGGAAATTAAACATCAGCAGCTCCAATGGCTTGGACATGTCCTCAGAATGGACCAGGACCATTCCTAAAATAGCCTTGAGATGGACTCCACCTGGAAAGAGGGAACAAAGGAGGCAAAAAACAACCTGGTGGAGAACTGTGACCTCGGAACTGAAAATAATCTAACTTGGGGCGAGACACAACATGCTGCACAGGATAGGACCAGATGGAAGCAGATAATCGCAGCCTTATGTTCCACAGGGAATGAAGAGGATTAAGTAAGTAAGTACAGTGATTGTCATGCCCTACAATACTAAAGTTTTGAATATAATGAATAACTCCTCACCAGTTTCCTATTGTTTTCCTATATTTTGTTGTGAGGGTGGCGCAAGGTGAGAGGCCATAAGGTTATTAAAATCAAGAGACTCCATTCCCTTCGCGGCAGGAGTGTTCTCTGTAAAGGTAATGGCATTCTAATTACTAAAGTATCAGATTTAGATTTGTGTGCAAAGTTGACATTGTTGATGGTAACAGCAGAGGAAAGGTCAGGGGTAGGTCACCAAATGCTCAGAAAATGGTTCTTAGTTTTCATTGAGCAAAGTGTTGCTCGAGTGCTTTTTGGCTAAACTGCAACAGCAGGGCCAGCCCTATAACCGTGGTTGTCCGTGAGTGAGTGAGTGAGTGAGTGAGTGATGAAGTTTCACCATTGGTTGGCCGGCCATGTTGGAGTTTTCCCATTGGCCATTACTCTTTCAAAACGAATCAGCATGAGATGGAAGCAGAGGACAGCAGCGATGCAGAGTGACTGTGTTTCCTGCTTAGAGCTCTGGCCTCTCAGCTCCAGTGTTAAATGCAGTGAAGTCCGCTAAACTCCCGTTTAAACAGACGCGTACCAGTGTCTCTATGTCTCCTCTACCGTGATCAACTCTCCAGCTGGCAGTACTGTCAGCAGCCTGCAGGAGAGACGCTCCACAGTGTGTTTGGATTTTATAACTTAACTAATACCAGGATGCAAGCTTTTTATTTCTCTGATGGTTTCACATCACAAACGATGAACAACAGCATTAAAACACGAGTCTTGCAGGTAAAACATGCGACTCAAAAGCTGTTATATCAGGTTAGTGTGGGGCAGTTGCTCTGCAGGTGCGCTTGATTTGACAGTAACTGCAGTAACTGGGCGGAGATAAGCCTCCTGAATTTGCACCCAAAATGCTGTCAAAACTTTCTCATCGCAGCCTCCTTAACTGGGAGAGGCAGAAAAAATGGCGCATGAGGCATGAGGGAGTTAAGGCACAGTTAAAGCACCCCAAATAATCACTGTGACAAAACACTCTATACAGAGTGAACAACGTGACACAAGCAGGGGGAGTTAATAATAATTAGAATAGTTATAATCAAATAAGATCTGTTCCCTTTCAAATCAAACATCCCAAGGTAGTAGTATTAGTAGTAGTACTGTTCTTGCAACTGCATTTATAACCTTTTTACTCAAACATAGCTTAACCATGTTATGTGATGCTACTTCAGTAAATATTACTGGGACCACTACAGAAAATTGCAGATGAACATTTAATATCCAGGAATTCTCATTATAGACACCACCACTGACTATCCATGTAACAAACTGGCCATAATTTCGCACAGTGACCATATACGGTCCAGCCATATACTAGGTTTTGACCTAGTCTTGTTGTTGAGCTGACAACATCAGGATGGCCACAATTTCACATATTGACCATACATGGTCAGTCCAGTCATATACTAGGTTTTGACCTAGTCTTGTTGTAATGGTGCTGGATGATGGTTACTAGAGTCATTAAGGCCTGGTCTTACCAGGAAATGGGACAGTGAAGTTCATCCATGTGTCCTCATGAAATAGGTGGTGCTAGAAGCTTGGTGATATTCTGACTACTTGCAGCCTGGTGAACTACTGTAGCTAGTAAGCTAACTGATGACACACTAGCTAGCCGGGAAACATGGATGTATTGTAAGAATTGGATACCAAGCTTGGCGCCTATTCATTAAAATGAAAATTGTTCCTCTGGCTCATGAAAGCAAAAATGGTTTTCTAGCCTCCAGGTTTCCTTCCACGTTGTGTGGCCCACTGCACATGCATGGTAGTGTGCCTCCTGCTGGCCAGCATGTGCATCCCCACTTGGTCCAGAGATTTAAGATTGGAATTATGTCACACACTTAAAAATTGCTTTTCTAGACTCTGGGAAAGTTTTACAAATATAGAACCTTCATGGATTAAAAGTTCATAATAGATAAAAATGTACTTTGTTTGGAATTTAAGGTGTCCTGTCAACAGTTTTACAGACGTCTCTTGGTGGACTGTGGTGAAAATGCTTTTTTGGCCACTGGGATAAATTGGCAACAAGGCTGAGTGGTGGCCCAGCTCTCATGTTACTCAGCTATGTAAGCTAACTGGCTGGCTGTAATTATCAGATATTTCGGTCACTAACTGTATAATACGTTAACACAATTTAGTCAGGGGACATATTTGTATTCTACAAACCATGTCAGAATTGGTGGATCAATTCATACTCAGAGCAGAGCAGGGTTATATAAAAGTGGATGGTGATACACAGCAAGTAAATTATCATTTCTCATTTTTACACTCTCTTGCTACATTCCCTCAAAGGTCAGCAGTGTCAAGATGGTTTGCTGTGAGTCAATGGCGCAAAGTTTACCAAATTTGAACTTGACATGAAAGAATTTTAATTGATTTTGCAGCAAAGTTTTGCTGTTTTAAATGCTGGTGTCACAGAGCCATGGGACAGAGTCTGAGTATACTTACTTCACCCCTTCTCTGTAAGTATTGATGTAGTCTATACTGTACATGCTGCTGGTATATCATGATTGTTCTGCCTTGAGTTGGACAAAATAATATCTGTATGACCAAGAAATGCAGACTGCAGTACAGCAATAGTTTATTTTCAAGAGGCATTGGATGGCATTGATGTGCAGATGACAGATATACAGGAATCATCATGGAGACAAACACATACACACAACCACCTCTGTCCTCACCCAGGCAGACGTTCGCCCTCACAGTCTGACTGACATGCCAGTAGATTCCATAGCCCTCTCCTCCCAGGCATGTCTGTCTGTCTGAATATTTATAACCTTGAAAAAGTGCATTTTGAGCGCCTCCCATGAGTCATTGGAAGCTCACCTTGCACCCGTAAGCCTAACGGGAGAAGACGTCCCTTGACAAAGTTTCTATAATGAGATTTTTAATGATGTGTCAATGCAAACTGTTATTTATAACTGATGTACTTTGCAATGTTCATTGTATTTCTCAGTGTTGAACAGTGAAACGCCATGAAGTGACATACTGCTTATTTCAGGGGTTTAGATCTGTTAAACCTATTGTCCAGAACACATCTGAGACCGACTCTGAAACTAGAAATTTAGGAAGAGGAAGAAGCTGTGTGGTGTTTAAAGTGTAGCAAAATAAAGGTATTTATGAGATCATGTGAAGGCTGTAAGAGCAGCCAGGTCAATTTTAAATTGAAGTGGCATCGTATGCTCAAGAATAAGTTTGCCTGTTGTATTTCATTTGAAATAAACATGTGCTTATGATTCTTTTTGTGATCTCCTGACATTTCCTGTAGTACCACCATCAGGTCAAACTTTACTGAGTACATTCATGTTCCCAGGAGGATACATCCTTTTGAGTCAAATGACTCCATGATCTTTCCTCTAGCCCCACCTCTGGGACAAAGTTTACCCTGGTGAATCTCAAAGTAAGTACTATCATTCACCATGTAATGAACACTGCAGCCTGTAGGGGCTGGGGCTGTACATTTTAATGTCAACTTTGCTCTTCATCATAGCTGGTGCCAAGGTGGGCCTCATGCATGGGGAGGCTAAACTTCCCTAGATTTTGATAGAACAAACTAAGGCAGTATTCTCTGACTGTGTAGTTTAACTCTGCTAAACTGATGGACACTGCACACTATACTGGGGGAAAAATACTCATCAACAACATATATTTTACTATATGACAAATAAGATAACGTTGCACAGTCATGAGGGGACAGTTAATTACAATTACAAAACAATTTTGATGACAGAGAAATTCATTTCAGGAATATTTAAAAATATTATAGTGATATTAATCTCAATGTAATGTTAATACCAGATATGTTTAAAGCTAGAGTCCATCCAGTCCAATAACATTTGGAAAGTCTAGAAGAGCCACATGATCAACGGCCAAACAGCCAGCCCATGAGATTTAAAAACTCTGCAGGTTTAAAGTCTGAAAAGGAATATATTTCATAGGGCAAAAAAAAAGTCATCACAGACTCTAGCATCACTGTAGACCATTATATATTTTTTATTCTAGTTTTTTTCCCCCTATTTTATTTACTTTATTTATTTTTAACACAGTCATGCTAAATAATGCAATGCATCTCCTGGCACGTTCATGATACTGAACTACAGAAGTCATAATCAGTTACACATTTTATGGTTAAGCTTTTTTATACATGGGGATTGAACATAGTTAAATGGCCACTTAAGCAATAAAATACTAGTATTTAAGATGATGGACTGTGTGATTCTGTCAGGAACTGCAGATAATTGAGGTTGATGAGTCTCAGTGGCAAACTGAAATTTTATAAATACTAAATAAAGTTCTGTTAAAGGGGACATATTATGCACTATCTCAGGTCTCTATTTAAATCTGGAGCTCGACTGGAATATCTTTGCTTGGTTTACAGTTCAAAAAACTCCTTATCTTATACTTGCCCTTTATTCAGCCCATTAGTTCTGTTTCTGTCTGAAACAGGCCATTTTAGCTCCTGTCTCTTTAAGGCCCCCCTACCGATGAGCCCACTTTGTTCTCCAACGTCAGCTTGTTGGTAAGGTATTTGCAATGGTATTTCTGTATTTCTGCTCATTGACTCCACAGGAAGTGAAGACTGCAGAAGCAGTGACTCAAAGACTAACTTTGCTGAAAAGTTTAGCCAAAATATTAAATATTCGTGCTTTGTTATGTTTGTGGTGAATGAAACTTTTCTTTGTTTGAGCTGATATTCACCTGCTGGCCTTCAGTAAGTTTGTTCCTGACATTTAATCAGCTGTTTCTCCGCTGTGGAACTAGATCAACGGCAAGAGACAATGTTGTTTTATCTCTGAATCTTTGTCATATTCATAATGTAACGTTATTGATAATCTCTTCACATGATAACATTGATAATATTAATTGGTTTTAACAACTACAAACAATGACAAATGACCGTACTGCTGTCTCCTGTATTTGTGACTGACAGTAAACATTATTGACTGATGTAGTCAGACAGATAAACTGATTGAGGTAAACAAGCCACGGCGAGCTTTGTCAGATAAACAGTAGACACGGGTGTGCACGATGTAACTCAGTAAATAAATAATAATGTAACTCAGTAATATTTGAAGTGTGAGTTATATAAATGACTTGTGTGGGAATTATGTACCTTGTTGTCTTAGCTGTCAGAGACTGATCTGGAATCTTTCCAGACTGATGCTGACACAAGACAGAAGAGTTAGTTTGTTTTTACTTTTTTGGAATACAAGTGCACACTGAGATTTCACTAAATTATTGACCTTTTACACTGAAATGTGTTATTTTCATTTCATTTCTCTCATGCTTACACCCTACCCCCTAATCCTGTCTGTCCCCTGTGTTCTGATAACAGGCTGCAGGTTCAGTAAATCCAGATTGCTTTAGTTCTGCCTTTCCCCGTCTGAAATCAGGGCAGTTCAGGTCCATTCAGCTGCTGAAGAACTATGAGGCAGCATGTGGAGCAGCAGGACTGATAGATATGTTTGTGAATGCATTCATGTATTTTATATTATATATCTAATTGGGTTGTACATATTTTCTTTACAGTCACCAGAGACCCAGCCTGATCTGAACCGAAAGGTTCTCTGTGATCACAGTGAATGGATACATCTATAACTCTGTGACATCAGGAGGATCAATGAACCTGATGCTGCTGGTCAAGTAACTATGCACTTGTGTTTATTTCATAGTGCAATGTTATTTTGTGTAGATTGTTTTTAGTTAAGTAATGTTTATTTTGCTTGTCTGTTTGTTGTCTTGTCTGTTAGCAGTACTGACTTTGAAAGAGAATTCTCTGAAATCAACAATATAATAATGCCACTATGGACACAACTACAAATCAACAAGGTCTCAGGACTGATGTTCATTTCTTTGGTTGGGCCTCCTTTGGACCAGTGGGATCCAGAAAAATATGTCAAGAAATGGGTGCTTAAAAGAAGGTCAGCTGATCACAGCCTGTCCACAAAGAAAACAAGTCCACCAGAGCTCACAGTACAAATTAATTTAGGAGTTATTTTGAGGTCAGTCATTTTTCCCCGCCGCACTGCTACATCGGGTCTTATGATTCCCCCACCTGCCAAATCCCACTTTAACCCCTGCCTTACAGTATATAAATAACACAAAATCACAAAAAACATAATATGTCCCCTTTAAACTGATGCTATCAGTAGTGACATGTCTGGTACAGGGAGCACATGCTGTCATCAAACTAGCAGTCTGTGTCTCTCCCTCTCTGTCTCTCAGCTGTTTGGTTTGCTTGCTCCCTCACTAATATCCAAAATATGAAAAATTTGCTATATTTTATGTTGACTATTGCTTAAAAATCAGCAAGCCGAGTGTACCCCAGTCTAAAAATGTTTCAGTTTAGACAAATAAATAGTTTAAACAAATAAATATGTAAATAACTAGAGATTAATAAATAATCTTAAATGTTTAAAAAGTATTTCATTCAAATCAGTTAAGTGGTATGTTTAATACAGTTCATAGTGATTTAAACAAATGCTATAAGCAGATCAATACATCTTTGTCATTGTGTTGGTGAAGTTCATTGCAATTCAAGTAGTTTGTTTGCTGTACACATAAGAGTAGTGTGTTTAGTGCACAACCTAGTCCCAGAGGGCATAAGGTTGTCCATCTTGTCATTTTGTTAATTGCACTGGTTATTACCAAATTGTAAGCCAATCAGAAAGGTAGAGGGGTGGGATGTAGATGAGACCCCGTTGAGTAAAGCCAAGGGCTAGCCAGACCATAAACAGAGAAGCTGTGTGGAAGTTGTATAAGCTGTTGGAGATCGTTTATGTTCATTACTTTGGTGGATGCAGAGTTTTACCAACGGGTAACGGACATATTGCAACCTGCAGAAGGTAAATACCTCTGTGTGTATATTTTTTGTATCGCTTCATTACGATTTAGTATGTAAAAGACAGATGCTAATCGCAATTAGCGCATTAGCGTGCTAGTTATATTTCAAGGTGGTAGCAGTTAATGTTACTGTGTTGTTAGTATGTGTTAATGTTATCAACTAGTTTAAAGCTCAAAATAGACTTGGCATGAGAAGTAAAGGAGCTTTGGGATGAGTTACGTGACTGAGAAAACTGTCATGTACATTCGTTAGACTGAGGACCAGAAAACACCCCTTTTGGACTTTATGGAGGAGTCAACGTCTCCCGCTCAGCTGTCACTTCGTCTGGACTGTTGTTGCCCGCCAGCTTGTAACCTCACTCATCGTTTCCCCCGTCATGCATCGCCCACATCCTCATCCTTCGCCCATGTTTCAGCTCAGGGATTTCTAAGTAACAACTAACCAGCGCATGTGCTATTTTATTTAGTAGCTTGCATTAGCAAGTGAAGCGGCCATTTATTTTAGGTCACTAAGCTCCCAAGCAATGACTCAGGCCTGCACCGTTTTGTTTTTGGTTTAAAGGACATTATTTTATTTTGGTTGCAGAGTGAGTGTGGGCCTTTTAGTTGGGAGCTTTGCAATTGGTAAATCAGATTAAAAAAAGAAACCTTTTGAGAAAGGTTCAAAGTCAAAAGGGAAACACATTTAAGTGTTTTATTTTTATAATTGGTTTAAATATTTGTGTTTTCACTAAATTCATTATTTTCATTTAAAGTACTGTGTGTGTGTCATTTACATTTCATTAAGGTGTGATTTGAGTTTAAAAAGGTAATAGTCATTAAAAAAAAATTTTAATTAGTGATACATACTATTCAGTCCTGCTAAGTGGAGGCATTGTCATATATCTGGTATTCATAATTAGGTTAAATGTTTAAAACTGGTCATTTCCTTTCTGTTAAATGAGTAATTTACAAAAAGTTTCAGCATAATTTTTCTATGACTATTTACAGAAGCCTGCCTCTTAATAGCACCACCTATGCTCCTTGGTCAACACAACAGAGATTCAACCTAAAGCTATCTGAAAGCTTTTGTTTCCTCTCTTGCTGCTGGAGAGTTTCTCAGGAAAGTCCACAGGATGTGGTGGGTTACATGTTTCCAGTTTGTTTGGTATGAATAGAAGAAAAACTAGGTCATTAGCCTGAGCAGTGGTTGACATAATGGCAGAACAAACAAAGAAAAGGGAGCCACCCATTCCAAGTCAGACTTAATTGACCGGAAAAATTAAGGACATCACAGTCCTGCCCACATTGTTTTGATTGACAGGTGATCTAGAAATATACTTTGGCACTAAAATAAGACCTCCAGGAGATGTTCAAGAGAGCAGTGATTTTTTGATATTGTGCTAAATGTTCACAAATATTTAATGAAAAAGTACATATGCATCTTGTATTGTTGCCATGCTGACTGTTGAGGGCTGGCTGATTGCAAAGTTAACTACTCAACTACTTACTTAGGGCTAGCATTTAGCTGAAGTTAGCTTAAGCTATACCTGGCCAAAAGACATTAAAGGGGACCTATTATGCCTTTCCTTATTTTCAGTCATATATATATATATATAGTGTTACAATGTTGGATGTTCATGTTAAAAGTGGCCAATGTGTCAAATAATGAGGTAAACGTACAGTATGTAGAAGTAATTCATGTGAGCAAAAAGCCCAGGCTTCAGACTGCTCTGAACATTCTGTTCCAATGTTTTTTTCTACTTTCAGCCCGAGCTGATGTCGGCTCATGACAGATTTCTTTATATGGTCATCTGTTCCACGCACAGCATGCAGGTTCTCTGCTCTGCTCCGCTAACATTATGGCATCTTTCCATTGTTTTGCATTGGGGCAGTCATGCCAAGCTATGACTCCATTACACAGCACTACAAAGTAAAGTAAGTAGTTGACCTGTTGGAGGTGTGCTGGTTGTCTGCAGCTCTTCATCAAACATCATCATCACTGTGGCTATTTTTGCTTGTACTATTCCTCCCTGCAATATTTCTAACTGATCTGCTCAACAAAGAGCTCCAAATAACTCTATATCTTGTTATTTTGACCAGGTTTCAGCGCTGCTAATGAAGCTCTGCTAATTCAGTGAGAAATACCTTTCACTTCCTGTAGATTCTTCATAATAAAAGTCTCCTGTTATTTAGTCATTTAAAAGCTTTTAATTTGAAGCAGGAAATGTTGGATTTTCATCAGCAGTAACTTAACATGACTCTTAATACAGCTGCCCCTTGGCAGCTTCCGGAAAGTTGGACAATCAGGACAGAGTGGGCTCATCAGGAGGGGGGGGCTTAAAGAGACAGGAGCTAAGACTGCCTGTTAGAGACAGAGGCTGAACTGAGGAGCTGCATATAAGATAAATAAGAAGTTTTTTGAACTGTGACTGTGAATCATGAAAAGTTACTCTAGTGGAGTACAAAAATAAAAACATAGAGCTGGAAATAAGCATAATAGGTCCCCTTTAACTGTATCTGAAACCTACTATTCGGTAGGTTGAACAAAAGTGGAAATTGTTGCCTCTCCATTTGTGATATTTGCATGTTTCTCTTTTTTTTATTTTTGACAAGACTGCACAACCCAATGTGGTGATCTAAAGTATCATCTATTGTCTGTTTGACAGTCTCGTGCAAGTCGATATTAATTTAAAGTATATTTGTTGTCAGGAAAATAGAGAGTTGATTATCTTCATACTTCTTTACAACATAGTTTTCATCCTTACGAGCAGCATGTCTCAAACTACATTTATACCCTTTTTTTGTGACTCAAACGCAGCTTAACCATGACATGTGATGCTACAGTACACTTCAGTACACTTTAACAACAAATATTACTGGGACCACCATAGAAAGTTGCAGATGAACATTTAATATCCAGGAATTCACATTATAGGCACTACCACTGACTATCCCTGTAACAAACTGGCCATAATTTCACACATTGACCATATACGGTCCATCCATATACTAGGTTTTGACCTAGTCTTGTTGTTGAGCTGACAACATCAGGATATTTTATTTCCTTACATACAGTATAGCATTCCTCTTGAAGGATAAATACATGCTTCCAAAAGTGCTTCTCCTCAACCAGTATTCAATGTTCAGCAGCAGTTCAGCACTTTTGTTTGCACTCCATTCCGTAAGTTTGACACCTTGATTTTGAAATGTATATAAATGATTAACTTGCTGTGACATATCTCTTTTTAAGGATTAGACTCACTAGAAAATAAAAACAAATGACCCAAATCATGAACTTAATTTATTCCACTAATGTATCTCTTAAGATGTTTTGCCCTATTTTCGTCTCTTTTGCTGTTTCAAGTGCTCTGCCATTAAAAATCTGTGCCTGCCTGTGTGTTGCTGTAACATATTCCTGAGGACAGCTGCCAATGACTGTGGATTCTGAGGTGGAGCCGTCATTATAAATAATCTCAAAATTGCCCCGCACCTGTCAACTGGCACAGTGGATTCACAACTTCCCCCGGAGGGATAATGATAGCCTTGGAAACTGATAAATGTGCGGGGTGTAATCAGGCCCACCAGCTCACCCAGGCTGCTCTATTCTGGGAGGTGCAAAGGAGTCTGGGAGGGGGCTTTGACAGAGCTCAGGTGGATAAATAAAGAGAGGATCCTCTATAACCTTGTCTAGCCCTCTACACCGCTCCTCACACTATGAAGACGTTGAGGCAGACAGGCTGGTTTTTCTTCAGGGTGAGATACAGTGTGAGCCTGTGGGTACAACAGATAGACTTTTCAGAATATTGTCCCTGTCAGGGTGGAAAATCCTCTGAAACAGCATTTAGAGCAGCATGGGACATTAAAACTCTAAACTGAAGGCCATACTAATGAGATTCTTTCAGGTGGGTCAGCAGAAGAGAAATAACTTTGGTTATTTTTGTTATTTTGTCTTTCACTCTCAGGTTTTTTACATAGCACCAAAGCACCATGACTAAAGTCACTCCACATCCCGCTTCATTGACTGTCTTTTTTTCACTATTGATTACTTGTTTAGTCTATAAAACTGTGAAAAATGCCCATCACAATTTCCCAGAACCCCAGGTGATGTCTTCAGATAGCTTGTTTTATTAAACCAACAGTCCAAAACCCAAATATATTCAGTTTTTAGATTCATGACTCACTGACTTGATCTACACCTCTAGTTATTATCATACTATTACAGTACAGCTCCTCACCAACAAAGACAGGCAGTAAATCTTAACATTTCAGAAGAACCAGAGAATATTTGGCATTTTTGTTTGATAAATGACTCAAATGATTAAAGGATAGGTTCACAATTTTGAAGTCTGTCTTAAAACAATACTCACATGCCCGTGTGTACACTGAAATAGTTTTTGGTCATTGTAATCATTCCTCCTGTTCATGCTTCCCCATAGGAAATGCCTTCCTAATGCTATTTTAATGTAAGTGATGGGAACATTGCTTGGTGTAAAAAGGAAGCAAGGAAAATAAAGTTGTTTACTAAAAAGACTGTAACTTTGAAAGATATCCACTTGATCAACTGATCAAGTGGATCACTGTTGATCACTGACTGTTGAACACTGAATGAGGACTGTGACTTTTGTCTCCCCTCTCAGTAAAGGATATCTTAATGGCCAGTATGGACAGGGAGAATGATTAGCAAAAACTGCTTCAGTGTACATCACATATAGACATGTGACTGTTGTATTAAATACTTGAAAAATAACTGGTAATCAAAATTGTTGTATTTTGATCAACTAATCAATTAATTGACCAAAGGGCAACACACATCCACATCAAAGTATTCACACAATTGACACAACAGCTGTGTGAGGATATGCAATTGTCCTATGTCCTAGTGTTGACATACTTCATTCACATTTCAGAAAAGCAGCACTTGTGTCTTATTTACTCTCTTGGATCCTGGCTACAACCCTATCTCCTAGAAATTACACTCATATATAACACATATGAGTGAAATGTTCAGACCCAATGTAGTTCTTTTTTTCCACCAAAATATCCAATCTTGCATTACAATATCTGCTAGTAGAAACTACAGCAATATTAAACTTTTTATGGTTATGTTTAGACACTGTCAGCACTTGGTTAAAGTTAGGGAAAGATCATGGTCTGTTTAATATAGAAAAAGCCTGCAGTGGTATGGAGCATAACATGTTTATCAACATTTAAGTGACACCACAATCTTTCACTAACCTTAGTTGTATATGAATGTAATTTATAGGATACACGGTTGCCTGGCTACTGTAATCCGACTACTTCCTCTATCTGTATGACACGTTCTGTGTGCAAGAGGCATCACTTGACATTCATTAAGGCTCCACTACCCAGTCAATGTGTGTTGCACTTAATTGATTCAGCACTAGGCTGATGCAATATTTCACAATCGCCTAAACAAAAGCAGATCGTGAGGGAAATTCTGGTCTTTGGTCTCATTTTTATAGTTTTTTCCAGGTTTTAAACAACCCCCCAGGTTAGTCAAATTTATGTATTTAGATAAAACAAAGGCAAACGGTAAAATTCTTACCTGTCCATTAAAAACATCTATCACAGTTTTGCTACAGACAAACTTTGTCATTCAGCTTTGACCTACTGTTGTTACTGTACAATTTTCCTGTGCAATGAGGGATTATTAACCACATTCACATGCACTCACTGTCAGTTTCTCCTCCAGATAAAGTGGTATAGATCATCTGGATCAACTGTCGGCTTGTTTACAATCAACAGTTCTGACTCATCATGATCCTGGGTCTCAGAAATGACTTTGATGAGAGTCATTGTCATCATAAATGATAAAAATCATTGTCAAAACTGCAAAAATAAGACTCAAGTTTTAATAACAAGAATTAGCTGTCAAATTAACATTCCCCTTTTCACCACCTCCATGTTTCCTTGTTACATGTCTCCTGTGATTGTCCTATTTTTATTCCTATTGTTTCATTACAACTCTTAACTGCATTCCAATGTAATCATGACTTTGATACAAACATAAAACATACACAAACAAACAATCAGAGTATAATTACATTTGTTTTGAGATTGTTGTCAGAATTTAATGAAAAAGGAGGAAAAATAGGGTCTGGTTGGAAAACAGCTGCTGTATTTATTTTCTGATGATTCCGCTGTTAACTTTATCCTGCTTTACAGCTATGCTCCGTCTCCCCTAACAATGGCTAAACTCCCCTCTCTTTGCTCAGTTTGCTCCACTTTAACCCCTTTCTCACTCTATCCCCACATCTGTTCCTCACTGTTATCAGAGAAGCTGCATAGGGAAGCATTGGTCTGGCCACACTGAGGTTTAACTCTAACTCTAATCTACAGCCAGAATCTCAGGATCAGCTGAATCTACCCTCCGCTTATCTCATGGCTCAGATTCCACTCTCCTGTGAGTAGGGCTGTAGTCTCTCGGTCGATTGGTTGGTCGATATGTTCTTGTCCGACCAAATTCTCATTGGTCAGACAACGTTATCTTCTGCCTTCTGCTTAGAGGTGGTGACTACAGCTCACAGCAACCTAATGCAATATAGTCTCTGGCTTTTGTCTGATATCCAATGTCAGCAAAAATGTTGCCAACACTAGATATCATCAGCTAATGATGTAGCGTAGTTAGCATGCATTAGTAAGCATGCATTAGTTAGCATGCATTAGCTCAGAGGGCTAACTTGGCTTGTTTACTATATTATGTGAACGTTGCTTTTTCCCCATCGACCAATCAATTGGTTGAAGAGTAGGTACAATTTCAGTTGACCAAGATTTTCTTTGGTTGACTACAGCCCTACCTGTGAGTGTGTGTGTGTTAGAGACAGTGTGCATGAGTAGGGGGAGTATGAGTGCAGCACTTATGTGTGGAGTGTGCCAAGATTAATAGATTCCAGGGTGGCGCTGGCTGCCTTCAGTGTTATTAATGTTTAAGTCTCCATTTTTATCTACTGCAGGTTGTAAGCCTGGATTTCCTTTCCAATCACAGCGTTCAGTGCTGCAGGGCTGCACAGCAGATCATACCTGTTTTTGAGTTGTAGACCTTAGTAAGTGCCATTGATGTTCAAATCTAAAATGCTATTATGTCACAAGGACAGTAGAAGAGAGACCTCAATGATCTGCAACTTAAAGGACATGTTCACAGTTTTTCAAGTCTTAAAACAACAGTCAGATACCCCAGTGATTGAGGGACAAAATCCACAGTCCAAATGTATTTAAAAGTTTATCTGAAGCTAATATGAAGCTTCATAATAATAAGTCAAATCAAGTAGATATCTTTCAATGTTACAGTCTTTTTAGTGCCAAAGTCCCTCTTTTTGTTACTATACTTCCACGACAGCTCAACAGGGAAACACTGTCTGAGGAAACACAAAGAGGGAATTTGATACTAAAAAGACTGTAAATGTGGCAGATATCCACTTGATATGACTAACTCAGACTGCTGAAGCCTCAGATAAGCTTCACATCAACTTTTAAATGTGTTTTTGCACTAAATGACTGTGTGGACACACTGTGGATTTTGGCTCCATCACTTACATTGAAAGCACATTTGAAAGGGATCTTTTAATAGTCAGTATGAACAGGAGGAATGATTACAGCGAGGAAAACCTCTTTCACTGTTCATATGGACACCTGACTGCTGTTTTAAGACAGACTTGAAAAATTGTGAACCCGTCCTTAAGAAAACACAAGCAACTAGACAAAACAAATCTTCACTAATCATGTCATATTTAGAAAAAAAATAATGCTACCAATAAATAAAACACGAGCAAATCAAGAAACATTTTCTCCAATTTGACAACACATACATGGTGGGGACATTGGTAAACATTCTATTGATCAGTAAGGTGTATACCCAGTAGCAGCTTATTATTTTGGGTGTTGCAGAAGTTAAAGTCCTGTTCATTCTCTCATAGACAATGACTGACAATTGGGACAATTCCAAGGCGTGGATAGACATGAAACTGTCCTGGTTGAATCATCAGTAGAAAAAATGGTCAACCATGTTAGAAAATATCTGGTTCTTTGATCAAAGTCAAAAGTACAAGCCTGTTAACATAACAGCTCACATCCCCTATATCTAGAGTTTTAGATCTTGCCTCCTGGTTCTCTTTCTACAACTAGCCAAAACTGATATGAAAAGTCTTTCATACCCTCTGCCAACTCCCAACTAAACTCTGTGAGGTAAAGGTAACATGATTACACACAGTACCAGTCAAAGGTCTGGACACACCTTCTCATTCACTTTTACTATTTTCTACATTATAGTAGTAATACTGAATACATCAAAACTATGAAACACATATGGAATTATGTAGAAAGCAAAAACATGTAAATAAAGCAAAATAAGTTTTAAATTTTAGATTCTTCAAAGTAGCCACTGTTTGCCTTGATGACAACTTTGCACACTATTGGCACTATTTTGCACAGTACTGACTATTGTTTTTTTTGGGGACAAATAAAGTGACAAAGGACTGATAAAATCGCTCCAAAGGTGCATCTCTGTGAGAAAGATCTCATCACTAAGCAAACAAATTCTGTTGTGTGCTGCTACCCTAAAAAAAAAACTACCCTAACTGACTGAAGCCAGCTGAAGTGACCACAACAAAAGCACAAAGTTGAATGCAAATAAGCAGACCGAAGGAAAACCTGAACATTGTTACACTTCAGAGAGACATTTCCTTCCATTGAAAGTGAACTAGGTTAAGCTAAAAATTTCATGTGATTTCATATTATATGTTCAAATTGTCAAGCACTGTTTGGTGCACTGAATGCACTAATTAAGGTACCCACCTGTTAATTAGCATTAGAATGTCAGCTTAGAATCTAACCTTTTTATTTTTATTTTTTTGCAAAAGTTTTCCATATATTTTAAGTTGAAAGTACCCTCTGGCTCAAGCTGCTTATTGTGTCTTTCATTCTCTTTTCCACCCCCTCTCATGGACTTAAATATTGGTCCAAAATACATTTAAGTACTCTGTGAACCCTAGGTTGGTTACAGCAACATGCAGCATAAATTATGCATGTTTAAATGATTAAAATATGCAACCCTGTCTGAAAATCATGTTAATATACTATTAAATGGGTTTGCCAAATATGATTTAGAGAAGCCTTAATTGCTGCCAGGAAGTGTGTGATGCACAGAAATAGTGGGGGGGAGTGAATGGTGAAGGACTTTGACCATGGAGACTGGGGTTTTGCTTCCATCCAACTTGTGGTTAGGTTTAGGCTACTAAAGCAACTGGTCGAAGTTAGGGAAAGATGGTAGTTTTGGGTAAATATTGAATATCTCATGCTTCAAGCCAGTTAATTTTTTCAATATTTAACCACCATCGTTCCCAACCTTAACCTAGTGCCTAAATATAAGAATGTAAATTATGCTTTAGTTGGCACAAGCGGATATTGTAGAAAACAAATGAAATACATTGTCAGTGAAGATTTTGCAGGTATGAGCATTTTGCAACACTGCAGATATTTTACATTAAAAACTCATGTTGAAAAAAAAAATGCTACTGTTTACATGGTCACTTGTGTGTCCAGAGATTTTCATGAACCCATTAAAAGAGTTCATGTCTAGAGTGTGAACAAAAAATGCATGCATGATAAAATGAAAAATGTTTATATTAATATTTGAGATAGCCATCCTAATACACCTCCGCTCTTCTAGAGAAACAGGTTTATCTACAACACTGATGTGTCCACAGAAAGGTCATCGACAAAAAAACACTGTCATGGATTTGTCTGTGTGCCTCAGCCTGCTTGTGTGTGTGTGTGTATGTGTGTGTTTGGGTCAATTCAGAGTTCATAAACTTCTCCCCCCATCCACTAGTTGTGTTTGACAGGCTGAGACCAGCGTTGTGAACAGTGCAGCAGTCAGACCACATCACCACAGGGTGAAACCACAATCCACATGAGAGACTGCCTTCAGTTCTGCCAACACTCCACCAGAACAATACACACTTGACAGCCACCTGGCTGAAATACATGTGGTAGGAAGAATATGCAAAATGATAGAATGCTACAGCTCAGTAAATCTTGGAAAGAAATGGTACATGGGATAACATCATTTTTCATATATATTTTCTCATAAAATATAATTAAAATAATTATTTTGTTAATTTGTTTTGTACTACAGTTTCAACTGAACAAAAAATCACTGCAATAACCCTTTAATATTGTAGCAGTGCTGAACAATATGCCTGTAGTAGTCAACAGTTAGTATACAATGTCCTATATTACCAAATAACACATACAGACAGTGTAATAATTCAATGTTATATTGAAATGATGATTGGTATGTAAGCAGTGACAGCTGTAACCTTTCAAAGCAGATGAAGTGTCAGTTGATGTGTAAGTGAACAATATGTGACAACCTCTTATCATGTGACCAGTTCCAGGTCCAGTGAGCTGTCTCCATCTGCTTACGAAGATCATGAGATGGGGTTGAAAGCTTCAGAATAGGCTAGTAAGTGGGATTTAAGTCAATATTTTTTGTCAAAGTATATTTATAGTTACACAACTAAAGTGAGTGCACCTCCTTGTACCATATGAGTATATATAATATATCTGTGTCTACTGTATAGAGTATAAATAGGGATACATAATCCCACTTTATTATTGAACAATAAATAAGAAAATTGGATTAGCCTTGGCCGCTGACTAGGGATGCCACTCAAAACCCGCTTCTGAATGTGAATGTTTTTCTAAGGTCAGGTCTTCTGTCTGTACTGAAAGGAACTGAGAGTAGCAGAATGAAAAACATGGTTTTATGATTGTAGTCTGACCGCTTTGCCTTTCTTCCCTCTCAGTGCTCCTCTACCACACACACACAGCAGACAGTAGTGTAACGGTCAGAGGCAATGAAACAGACTTTATATTATTTTTTTACTTGACAACAATGCTCATTGCTGTGCAACAAAATCCGCCAGTAAGGGAGACAGTACGAGCAACATATAAAACACCTGTTGAACAAGCAGAAGTTAAACATGTTTTGAAATGTGATATCTGCAACTCCTGGTCCACTCCTTATCCACAACTGGTACATTTTACATTTGTTGTGCTAATAGCTAAAACAAAAAGAAAATTGTATATAACGCTTAGGTTTGTATCTTGACATCCAGCCTCTCTTCTCTACCAGTGGTACCTGTCTATCAGAGAGTCTCTTTACATCAACAGCAGACAGAGGATGAATCATGCTGTTTTGCCAGTGTATTGTAAAAGACCTGGAGTCTTGACAGTGGAGTCTAAGGGCTTTAGGTAACTATTGATCAGTTCAATGGTATGTAAAGTTATTTTAATGGATGACATTAAGGAGATAAGGTCTCATATTACTTTGCCTATATTATATCATATCAGTATATCATAAGATAAACTAAGGTTGTTGTTAGTGTTTTACCTTTTATTTTGAGTGTCTCAGTATTCTGAGTATTGATCTTTAGTTTTTATCCTGATTAATTTATTGTACTTTTTATCACAGTGTTTATGAGGTGTAAGGCAAGGCAAGGCAAGTTTATTTGTATAACCCTAACCCTTGGCCTTAAACCAGTCAACGCTTTATAAACCAACAGCAGTATTTTAAAATCATTTGTTTGACAGACAGATCTGAGAACTGCAGTAAAGATCTGAGAACTGCAGTGATGTGATCCACTTTCTTGGTCTTCATGAGGACTCGAGCAGCAGCGTTCTGAATCAGCTGCAGCTGTTACAATAGTCAAGTCTACTGAAGATAAATGCATGGACAAGTTTTTATATATATATTCTTCAGGTGATAGTAGGCTGACAAGATTTCTGGCTTGGTTTATAATAAAATACACAAACAAATTCACTGTACGTACAAGTTAAATTGTATACTAAACTTGTGTGGTTGATGAGAACCCCCCCGGGGTCTAGGCTTGTGGCACTGTCCGTTGGATGGCGCAGCAGGTGGACAGGCAGAGAATGCCAATGGTGGCGTGCCGAAGGCAGCAGCAAGGTCGGAGATCTGGGGACGGCTTGCACACCTAAAGCCCCGGCCCTAACTAACTAAAGGAGGCAGCAGACCTCCCCTCCTGACACAGGAGCTCACTAACCCCCTGTCGTATCTAGCTTAGTCACTGGCAGCCCTAAACAGTTGCGAACGACACCCTCCTTCTCCATCAGCGAATGCAACCACACAGCACAGCAGCACACTCCCCAAACCTACAAATGATGCCTGGCTCTCCCCTTCCCTTTTGTCCCAGAGTGCCGCCGGCTGTGCCATCAGTCACACCTGATGTTCCTTAGTTCATTACTTGTTGGTCCAAAGGTGGTAAGTTCAACAATTCACCTTACCATTCACGTCACAATACTAATACTGATATTTTGCCACTGTCTGTGTTTAAGTGGATGTGCATTTTGTCACTGTCAGTTGATATGTAAGCACTGACAGCGGTTTAGGTCAGTTGAAGTGTATGACCTAGAGATAGTTAGACTGACAGCTGAAGAATAAAAATCAGTTAAAGCGTCAGTTGACAGGTAACCAGTGAAAGTAGTTCAAGTGTCACTTCAAGTGCAAGCAATGGCAAATTTCAGTTGATGTGTAATGTAGGCTATCACATATCATATATGTGTAATATATCACTTGATATATCACGCATACATACTAAAAATTGTATATCATCATTTGTGCATTATGGGTAAGGATATATTATGTTTAGAGTAGATGTACATTAGTATTGGCTATGCATACAGTGTTCTTTTTATTTTTTTCTTCCCTGTGTTATTTCTTTTGTTGTTTTGTCTCATATTTTAATAGACAGAAATAAAGATCTCATCAATCAATCAAGTCAATTATCACGTGACCAAAGTACTTTACATAAGTCAACTGAGAAAACTTTATCACGACAAGGCAGAGATGTGGCTGAAAGCTGTGGAAAATGCTAATAAGTGGACCTCAAATTTAATATTTTTCAAAGTATATAGTTACACAATATAGCAAACTAAATATATAAAGTGGTGGATGACAAAGAGAAAGCCAGCCATGTCTACTGTAGTTCACAAAACATAATTATTATTCCATGAGCTTTGGCCAGAAGCACTGCACAGATGCTTGAAAAGCTTGGAAAGAGACTTTTTTTTCAAAATTCAGATTTAAAGGATCCTTGTTTCTGGAAAATTCTGTTGCCACATTGTGGATAAGTGTATTTCATCCCTGGTTTTGTGATCACTTGAAAGACTTGACACTGACATGAAACCCTGAAATTAAGAAACCTAAAATTACGAAAATCACTTTCTAGTGGACAACAAGAACTTGGCTAAATTGTCAGGCTAATACATTTGAATAGAAAATGAAATGTCTTCGCTAGGCTCATCATGATGGATAATGCTTACTGACACTCATCTCATGTTCCAAAGAAAGTTTGGCTGCTGATTTCTCTGACTGCCCCCACTCTCCTGGTTCATCAGCATGCTGACGTGGTCTGCCTCCTAATGCCAAGATACACCCTTATTTGGACCCAAGGTTAGCTATCTGACATTTTGAGCTGATTAAGAATTTGCCTGGGCCGTAACCTTTGCGTGGCGTGAATCTGGCTGTCATTGCATTAGTGCCTCCATTATCATGCAGTCACATCTAATCTCATCTGGAGCTCAGGGCCTTCCTCATGGATGGGGAGGCAGCTAAAAGCCTCTTAATGTATGTGGGGATCATTTGAATAAAGCTCAGACTCTCAGATAGCACTGAGGGCAAAGCGTTTAGCTAAGGCCAAATCAAATCAATGTCATTAGAAAAAAGATTCCTAATTTCTGGCCGAATTACACCTCATTTTGCTTCCGTTTAGAAAGCCAAATGGGATTGTAAGGAAAGAGCTGCCTAGTGCTGATACTGTAAATTCAAATAGTGGAGGGAGCCTGTCTTCACCTCATCTGGAGAGAGAAGCAGGCTTATATTTGAAACAGGCTTATAAAATTTGATATTTTCTAATTTGATGTTGTTTATCTTAAACCCAACTTGTCTTTATGAATTCTGCATAATAAACATTTACATAACACTAATTCATTTTCATGGCAAAGTCACCACTTTGCTGCTTTGAGATTTTTTTTCTTTTCATCAGACATAATTTTAGTAAGTAAAAATGCATGTATGTAGCACTTTTATATTTTATATTTTATTTAATAAAAAAGTTAGATCTTACAGAAAATACAAATAGTTTACAACAACAAAAACAATTTACTAACAAAGACCACACCAATACAAATATGGATTTGGAATAGTTTATTGGATAATATGGATGGAGGAGAGGCAAGATGATGTAGGAGGGATTGAGGGTCGAGGGATGAAGGGATGAGGGAAAAAAAAATCAGAGCCACTTGCCCCTGAGACCAAGAGAGGGTATTGGGGGGAGGCTTGACTGGCTAGTCTTGAGTTCATGTAGTCATATATAGGTTCATATGGACTTAGGTATGAGTCTAGTCGAAAGAGGTAGATGGGTTGAGGTAGACCTGATTGGTTGGTCTTGCTGCATTTGAGGTGGTAGAATGTCGGAAGAATGATTGGAAATGTCAGACATTGTTGCATGTCGAGATGGATTGTAGTTGAGGGTAGAAGCAGTGAACTCTGAGCAGCACAGAAAGTAAAAGAAGGAATGGTAGGAACATGGATTCTGAGACTGAGACTGACTATGTACAGAGACAGATAGCCTGTGCAGAGAGTTCTGATGCAGTGGTTAAGGAGGTTTGAATTGAGGGGCAAACATTTGGTGTAGGACGTGGTTAAGGAGACCTTTGATTAACATGCTGATGTGTAAGTGGCACAAGGCTTGACGCGTTGCCCCTTGAGGTCAGTTTTATGAAGAAGTTCATTCCGCTGATGTAGACCTGCATGGTGGAAGATTTAATCTTGAGAATGGAATGGGCAAATGTGATGAAGCTGGAGAGGGTCAGGACATTGAGTGAAGGGAATGAAAGGCCATGGGAGGCATGGAAAGCTTTGAGGCAATTCCAGCCAGTCAGATATGATGAGAGCGTTAAGGAAGTAACACTGCTAAGGATGGCGTCTCGTGAAGTAGTGACTAAATGTTCCAGCTGCAGGATGTTGGCTGAAAATGGTGGGACTGGAGTCAGGAAGAGGATGAGAGGCTGGTGCCAATTGTCTGTATTTCTGAAATGAGAAGCAAGATAGTGAATCAGCAACTGAGTTTTTGTGGCCTGGGATGTGGAAGGCTCGGATGATGAACTGATGCTGGGCTGAAACCAGGGTGAGCCTCTGCATGAACTGCATATATAGAAAATGTAACCGTCCTTTGTTAATGATATCTACGACAGCACTGTTGTCGGAGTAGATGGTGATGATCTTTTCGGACCATTTGTGCCCCCAAAGAATGGCTGCTATGATGATTGGATACATTTCACAGATGGTGGAGGAAAGAGTGAGAGATGAGAATTCGGGCAACCATTCAGCTGAGAACCACCTGCTGCCATAGTAGCCACCAAAGCTGATAGAAGGGGCTGCATCAGAGAACCGTTGGATGTCTTCTGGCTTGGTGATATCATGATAAAAGAAGGAGATGGAGGAGAGGAACTGGTGCCACAGTTTTAGCTCCATTTTGGTGTTATTGGTGCTTGGGACTGTGGAGCCATGGGGGGTGAGAGGTCTATGATGAGTCTCTTTTTTCCTGAATATTTCCTTATAGCTATGCCAATCAGACTGATTCTAAATATGGGGAAAGGTGGGCTGGAGTATGGGCCGATCATGAATGCTTCTTTAACTTCCTTATGCAGGAGTCTGTCAACTGTGTCAGGCTCAAAGATTGCTGACTGCAAATTGTGGCATGTGTAGGAGGAATTGAGCAAAACCTGCAAACCTGTCTGGACACTGTGTAAAACCTTGGATGAAGAAGTTAACAAACTGGCGGTCTGGGTGATTCTTTTAGGCAGTAGCTAGAGCACTGATTTTAATTGGGATATTGAGATACTTACACAAGCTGTGCTTAGTTGTATTATGAGGATAAGGTGGTATGGCATGGGCTCTGCCACAGATGAAGCAGGTGTGGAGGAATCACCAGCTTGAAATGTTGCGTCCTAGGTCACTGAAGTTATTACAGACCATCCTACCGCCCTAATTACAATTAAAAAGAGTTAAATAGAAAATAAAAATAAGCCAAAATAGAATAAGACAGTGTTGTATCATTGATTGTAAGCTGGTTGGTTATTAGCAATAATTAATAATTATCAGAGATAATTATTAATTAATAAAATTTAAATTATTAATATGAATTAATAATACGGGGCACCACCCAGAAACTGGGACCAATAACCAAACAATAAGGTAGTCTCATAAACAAGGTTCATTTGGGATGCTAGTGTCTGAGGGATATCAGCATCCACAAGTGAACAATGAAGGTTTGCATGAGCACAATAATTACAAAAGACTTCTCTTTAAAGATATAACAGTGTTTATTATACAATAGCAATAAACAATAACAACAAAATAGCAATTAGGCTTAAAGCTAAAAGCTAATAAACACACAATTCATTCTGTCTCTGTCCAGACATAGCCTCTTACGTGATCGCTTCACAAAGCAATAAGGTGTATGTTTCATCCGTCTTGGTCCGGTTCGGATACTGATGGGGCCATCCTCGCGTCGGCAGGGTTTTGACGGCAGCTGATCCTCGGTGGCGTGGCGAGGGAAACAGTGGTTTGTAGAAGTTATCCGCGTCTCCGTGAAGAAATCCTTTTCTTCCTTCTGCAGGCAGTGAGAGCGCGGTCTCTCTCTCGGATGTGTTTGGTTGAACACAGGGAGAAGTTCAGCTCATCCAGCGAGGGTTGAATCTTCAGTCAATGGGGGAAAAAGTCCACGTGCATGGGGTTACCTCCTTTAATAAGCTGGCTCATGGAGAAAGCAAAGCTTCCACCAGCGCTGTTACGGTGGAAAGGCGATGTTGAATTTGCGCAGCCGCTTCTTAAAGGGGCGGTGACGTCACGGCTGTGTTGCCATGACTCCCGGTGGTGTTGGTGGGTCTCTGTCAATCAGAGACGAGGGTTTGAGCTCCCTGCTGAGTTCTCACCTAGGTGTGAACTTGGCAAAGCATCATGGGAGGTGGAGTCTGTGAGCAGCATTTTGGTGCTGCTCCTTTGTTTCAGGGGACAAAGGACAAAGGAAGCCTCATGGTCAGGCTTCAGGTTTTACATGTAGGCCTGTCTGACCCCATGGTTGAGGCCCAACAACAGATAAAATAGGAGAGTAAAAGTTACAGCGCAGTGTAAGGTATTAATCAAAAGTCTTAAATTTTATTTATTAAAAGGCAGCGGCAAACAGAAAAGTCTTTAGGCTTGATTTAAAAAAACTAAGAGTTGCAGCAGACCTGCAGCTTTTTGGGAGTTAGTTGCAGATATGTGGTTTATAAAAACTGAAAGCCTCTCCATGTTAAGTTTTGACTTTGGGGACAGAAATCAGACTTGTCCCAGACAATCTGAGGGGTTTGGATTGTTCATAATGTAGCAGAAGATCAGAAATTTCTTTTGGCCCTAAACCAGTCAGTGCTTTATAAACCAACAGCTGTATTTAAAATCAATTCTTTGACAGACAGGAAGCCAGTGTAAAGATCTGAGAACTGGAGTGATGTGATCCACTTTCTTGGTCTTGGTGAGGACTCGAGCAGCAGCGTTCTGAATCAACTGCAGCTGTCTGGTCGATCTTTTAGGGAGACCTGTAAAGACACCGTTACAGTAGTCAAGTCTACTAAAGATAAATGCATGGACAAGTTTTTCCAAATTCTGCTGAGAAACAAGTCCTTTAATTCTTGATATATTCTGCAGGTGATAGTAGGTTGACAAGGCAATTGTCTTAATGTGGCTGTTGAAATTCCCCCAGAATGGAACCTTGGGGAACTCCAATCAGATGTGTAATTACCTATAGACACAAAGTAGTCCCTGTCCTTTAAGTAGGTTTCAAACCAGTTTGGTACTGTGCCAGAAGTGGCACAGTACTGAAGTTGGGAGGGGTTGACTCCATAAGAACAGCTGCACTAATATCTTTGTCCACGTTTCAGTTAAAAACATAAAATTAAGATTGTGCTTGATAATAAAATCATTAATTAAAAATGTTTTTTCCTGCCAAAGACCTGACATTTAATAATGCTAAATTTAGTGTGTTAAAAGCATTATCTTCTTTTTTGCAGCAGGCTGTGGCTAAGGAGGAATGGATGCTAAATTTGATAAATTTGCAGAAATGGTTGAGTACTTCTTAGCACCATTCTTTTTCTATTACAGTACCTATCAAGACAGGAATTGAGGAAGCTTGTCCTGGGAAGAGTCATGAGTGCCATTAGCCTTGCAGTCTGGACCCAGCAGATATCAGTTAGAGCTTGCTGTATTTTGTACACAATTAACTGGAGACAAAATGGGAGTAGGGCGGGGTGTAAGTTTGGTCCTGGCAGTGGCCAGCTCTTTCATCTGGTCAGCGAACTCCAAGAGGGGGGAGTAGGGAGCAAGGGTGACTGGAGGGGATGGTGACCTGGATGGGGTTTGGGAGGGTGAAGAAGGTGAATCCTCACAGGTGGTTGTTGGTGAGGGGGGTGGAGAGTCTTCTTCTCAGCTCTGATGTCTCTTATGATTAAAGCTTTCTTCAGGCAGGGACAGAGGTGGCTCTCTTTCAAGGTTTCTGCCACGTTGTGTTATGTCTTCTTGTTTTGATTTCTCTTGTCTCTTGTCCTTGGCAGAGGGAACAGATGGAAGACACAGGAAGTAAAATAGGTTAGAGATGAACAATTGTACGTGGTCCCAGAAAAAGTTGAATTGTCAATAAAGTGCACTGAGTGGATGGTACATGCAGTTGAAAGCCATATGTTCAGTGCCAACAATCTGCTGAATCTCTCAACTCATCTTCTGACTGGCGGTAGAGGGCCACTGATAAACACCTCAGCATTCAAGGAGCTGAGTTTGTACAATAGATCAATAAAGTCTTGTTCAGATTGTTGTTTTACAACATCATTACAACATCCCTATGTGCACTATGATGTTTTTCACAGTTGGATGTGCAGCCACGATATGCAGGATTCTTTCTGTCATGTCAGAGACCATATGCTTGGGAAAAGTATTTTACTGCACATGATTCTTACATCTTTTACAGCAAAGTCATCCACAGTCAGAGTTTGAGGCCCAGTCATTAACTTTCCCTGTAGCCTTTTACTTTCTAAGTTACTCTCAGTCCTTACCTTGCTGTATGAAGATGAGAGGTTAGCCAGGTCATCAGACGGAGCTCCAGGGTCCTGCAACTGTAGAGCAAATCTGTTCTCCAGTTGCACACTTGGTTGTTGGTGAGGTTTGTTGCTAGCTCTCCCTTTCACAGCTGTCCATGGCTGTGACCTACTCTCTGCTCTACCTGGATAATGCTAATGCAGGCCAGCCAGTTGCATCACAAATCTCAGGGCGCTGGGCTCTGTCTGGTACTCGTCTTCTCATTATCCAGGGAAATGATTTATTCTTAGGCTTTGCACCAAGAGTTCCAGGGAGGACTACCACTTGTAGATTTATTATCTGGTATGTGGCCCTCCTGTTTCTTGATAGTCTTGTTGGTGCTAATTAGCCATGTGTTAGCATGCTGTTGTCCACTGTTTAGATTCCATGTAAAGTAGTGTTGTTCCCACATAGTCCATTCACATCCATGTTCACTTCTAACCGGTGAATTTTGGTTTCCAGCACTGGAATTTTCTGTAGAAAAGCTTGTGGAAGTCGTCCGTGGGGAAGGGGGTCATATTGCTGCTAATTAGCTTTAGCTAAGTACAATGTTTCCCGTCACTGCAATACAGGTGCTGCTGGTAGGCTGCACTCATGTAGCACTGAGGAGGTCATAAAAGTGTTGAAAAAATGGCAGTAGCCTACTTTATCTAAATAAATTACAGTCCAAATGATTTATAAGTATCCAGGAGCTTGTGCTCATAATTTCTAGCAGAAAAAAACAAGAATAGGTGAGAGCAAGCAGTAAAGTATCTGCACTGTAAGAAAGCAGGAAGCATCCTATTGTATTTCCTAACAGAAGACAGTGGGAGCAGGTACTGAGAGAATAAAAGCCCTAACTGTATAATGGTGTGCAGCCCCAGCAGTGGATGGAGGGAGATGTCAGCAAGGAGATGTGAGTTTGAACCCTGCCGCTCTGAAATGTAAACTGTGCTCAAGGGTTATGCTGCACGACAAAGAGAAAGCTACATCTTCCAGGACACCTCTGACCTCACCTGAATCTTGCAGCTTCCATCTGCCTTTGATTTAGATCCAACACATCTCCCCCAGTGCCTCTCCACTGCCTCTGAGCTGAAACCAGGCAAGGCTGTGAGTCAAAAAGCCTCTGGAGCGAGTCTAGTGTGAGCTCTCTCTGTCTTTCTCTTTTCTTTCTTCATTGGCTTACCTTGATTTTTCATGCATATGCCCCAGGGAAATGAATGAGAAAATTCATGATTTGAAAAAAAAACAGACAAACATGAAAAGACTGGCAGGTTTGCATTATCATCACTTAGGAGTCAGAAGGGCAGCTAAACAAGAATTTTCAATAAATTACCAAATGCTTATTAATTATTGCAAAAGTGAGCTATAATTTTGATGAATAATCAGTTGTAGCAGACACGTCAAAATGAGATGCAATTAGTGTACATTGAGACACAAACAAAAACTTGTGCTGCTAACTGTGGCTTACAAGCTGAGGACCAACAGTGTTTCTCAAAAACACTTTTCTCAAAGGAAAGCTCAGGATGTGATTTACAGAGCATATATGTATGTTGTTACAGAAAAAAAAAACAATTTTCAATTTACTTCTGGTCTAAATCAAGCCCTAAATTAATTTAGGAGTAACAGCAGATTCAAATTCATTGTTTCAAATTAAATGATGAATTGACCATTTTGTTTACATTTAGAGAATATTTTTTTGCCTTTACCTTTATCCTCAACTTTAACTTTTCTTTAACTAAATCACAATTATAAAAAACATCTACAGGTACTTCTCTACTTATTATCAGCAGCATGTCAGCTGTGAAAAGGTCAGATTATCAGCACTTAGATGAGTTCTCAAAGCAACATGAGGCACATAGACAAACATTAAAAGAGGCCAAATCATCGCAGAATCATCAGCCAGTAAAACAGCAAAATCATTCCATGCAGCAAAGGGAACAATCTGGAAGGTAATGATGACATTTGCCAAACACAAACTGCATCAGCAAAGAGGAACAGCTGTGGCAGGTGGCAGCTAACCAAGAGGGGTGGATGGACACAACAGTACTGCTGCTAAACACCACAAAGCATACACTCCAAAATACCTAGAGAGTGGAAATAACCCTGAGACAGTCTCAGTAATAAATGTACTCAGCTTCACAAGGCTGAAAGCAAGACATTAGGATACATTGCAGCCAAGAATAACAGACAATCATGTTGCAAGAGGGAAAGTTGCATTTGGCAGTGGCATCAGATAATGCACTGAATTATAACGTACAGATGTAAAAACTACTGTGGTCAACACAAAATGCATAGCAGGATGCAAAATATTCGGCTTAGATTTTACAAATGATTGCTGTTGTGTCATGGTCATGGATTACATACTGAAGCACTGGCCTGATCAGTTTGTTTTCAAATGTTTAATAGTTTATTTGAAAATAATAAACACAATTTAAAAACAAAGTTCAAGAGTTAGGCTTGACTTGGGACTCGACTGAGCACACCTTTCTTGACTTAGGACTTACCTGTCTTGACTTGGGACAAGACTTAGGAGTTCATATCGAAGACACTGGTGCCAGTGCCCCGTTTCACAAATTGCAGACATTTGTGAGCCCTACAGTCCTCTTGCATACTTGAGATTCTCTGCAAAAACTCAAACCAAGAACAAACCCTATTAGAAATCTCAGCCATCACTTCCAGGACTATGTCAGTTTTTGGCCAAAAAGGCAAAACATACAGAACATGTCCCAGAAAATGATGATCTTTCTCAGTGAATCAGTGAAAAAAGTAAACGTATTTTGACCTATAATTGCGCACTCTCCCAGTGGACCAATCAGTCTAATTTACAAAATGTTGGACCGGAGTGATGCTATACATCATTTCCCCAAGTTTAATCCAAGTTTAATTAGCTGTGTGAGATATTACATGATGGATGGAAGCATGAATGAACAAAACAACAATTAATAAGGCAGAGCTCTATGAGTTTTCCATGGTTTCCCTGTGGGAGAAAAAGAACCAGCAGAAGTATACTGGCAGGCTTTCACTGAGTAAAAAATGAGCCCAAGTGCTGTGATCTTGAAGCTTTCTTCCAAATGAATCTGATTAATGTTGAAAGTTCAAAGTTTAGAGATGCTGTGGCTCTCAATGAGTCCTATCCTCTTCACTTTTCTGAAAAAGGGCTTTTTTTCTCTGTCACACTTTACCTCTACTTCAGTCAGTGAGAAATAAATTGCCCCCCTGCAATATTCTGCTTCCACCGGGAGCTCGCTTTCATCTTTGTTCCCTCTTTTGTAAACAGTGGGTGCATGTGTTTTTAAGATGGAAGCAGGCAGAAAGAGTTGCAAAAACGTGTATGAATAAAACAAACGGTATATTTTGTAACTGGGAAACTTTTCTGTCTGTGTGTGTGTGTTTTTGGAATATGCAACCGACCTTTATGGTTTCCTCATTTAACCCCAGGATAAATTGTGTGGGCCACACCGTGCTCATTTTATCTAGTATGTGTGGTTGAAGGTCAGCACTGCAGGTCACAGGGTTGCATGGCCACAGCACAGCCAACTGTTGTTGGCAAAGAGTGTGATGCTCACATTAGAGAAATAAAGCAGCCAAGCTGGACGCAGATGTTGAGAGCGAGGTTCCCAGAGGGCAGAGAGGATTAGCAGGTTAGGATCATGTACTCACCGCTCTCTGCTGCTCCTGTCATCTTTACTTTGAATGGAGTATTATTGCTTTTGACAGAGTGGCACTTCAGCTCTGACATATTAGCCCCACCGTGGGCCCCTGAAGTGAATATAATGTTTGTTTGTGCTGGTTTTACAGGATCGCATACCGTCTTTCCTCTGATAGTGGCTAGTAGTCATTTAAAAGCTGGGTCTTCGATAATGGCCTGGGACGCGGTCGACACATACAAATAAAGGCCGGCCCCAAAAACAGGAAAAAACAGGGTTGGATAAACTCCTGGTGCCTGTTATATAATGTGAGAGACAAGTGAATGGAGAAAAGATAATGATTATTATACAAATAGAAATGATAATCATAAGTCTTTGGCACTTGGACTCCACAAGGACATCATCCCTGAGCAGCTGTGAGATAGATCCCTGACTGAACTTTTGCTAAGCTCCATTTCTATGAGCACATGCGTAGCCCTCTAGCAGACCTCCACAGAGAGGGGAGGGGGACAAAGGGGATGTGATATAGTTTAAATAAAGGGATAACAGCACATATTTTAATAATAATGATGGCAGTGACACTACATGAGCATGGGTAACCAGATTAACTAGGGTAACTTGTCTAAGCCAGCGAGCATACAGTACATCCATGAGCATGCTACCCACATGCTACAGCTAAGCAGTGCACTGCCAAAACGTTCTGGGTAGAACTCAAGCGCCAGAATTATTGTTCCGCATGTCGGAGTAAGTTAATTACCGTAATTATGGTAATGCAGTAACAAAAATTTAACAGTGCAAATGGAAGCAGATCAGAAAACAAGGAGGGTTCCAAATAAAATATGAGCAAATGTACTTATCAAACAGAGGGAATTAGAAATAAGGGCCTCTCTCTAATATAAGCCTCCTTCCAGACTGCATCTCTCTCACAGTTTGTGTTTTGTTGCTGTAGCATTGATAGCTTTTTTTTTAATTTGGAGCACATTTCTCTTAATCTATGTGTTTTCTCCTTTGCATGTGTTTTAGTATACCAGACCAGCAGAACATCATCCAGCATTGGCTCTCATCACCACGCCCCTTTTTTGGGGAAAACAACCCATCGTCCTGTGTAGAGGGCAACAGCGTAAACACAGGAAGTTGAAACATGTCTTTGAAACTTCTACTTTAAACAAACCAGTTTAAATTAATAATGCTATGGCGGAGAGTTGCTGTGTAGCTGGTTTCACCAACAATAAATCAAAAAATGCTGATCTATGATTTGTTTCCCTGCCATGTCCTGTTGTTATTTGACCCTGTAAGCTTAGCTTAGCTCATCTTAGGGGCGCAAAGACAAACCATTTTTACTTCCATGAATTTAATATTAACAGCTGTAGCCTAATTTTAATAGTGCTCATCTGCCTTGCAGAATCAAGGTAGCTAATAATTGCATAAAAATTCATAGCCTCCTGTAACCTACATTATATAAAGAATAGGTTGTAGTGGGGCCCGGGTTCTTTGTAGGTTACTAACAGTTACTGGTTGGGGCTCAGGCTAGACTGATCAGGCTAATGTATAGGCTATTTACATAGCTAGGTTGTCAGAACACAGTGCTGTTGCTAGCTAGCATACTATTTGTAGAGGAGGACTGAAAAGTAAAATATTTTACTGGTAATTTGCTTACCTGGAGACTTAATAAGGTAAAAATAGATGTCCAGGAAGGACACCTCTGGCCATTGAGTGGGGTTATTGCACCAGCTTGATGCTGGGAGACTGAAGGGACGTGACTGAAGATGGATGAAAATAATCTTTTCGATGTATCTTACATGTTCTACGGCAGTCAGAGTGGATGTATATTTACTTGACATAGTGTCTTTGGGTCATTTATAAACTAATTTAATTCTGGTGGTTTTCTATTGGTTTCGTTTTGTACTGCTATTTTACATTAGAGTCTATGGCGAGTGTATTTGTTTTCCCCCACAAAGGGGTGTGGACGTGTTGCAAGCCAAAGTTCCCAGATGTGCCAGTCTGATGTATTTGTATTTTGGATTTAGAGTGCATTTCTCTTACTATTTGTAAGAGAAAATAGTAAGAGTGTTGGTTTTGGTATTTGTAGTTTTCTTCAGTTTGGAGAGCATTATTCTTAATGTTTGTGCTTATGCTTTTCTATGTGTTGTAGCATTGTAGCACTTTGGGATTTGGACTGCATCCCTCTTAATGGTCGTGTGCCCACTTCTGTATATGTTTTTACTTTAGAGTGCAGGTCTCTTAAAAGATATGATAATTTTCTATATTTTTCCTACTGTCAAAAAATCTCATGTGCACAGCCAAACCAACAATGAACTGATCTACTTACAAGCAATGTGTGTATATCCAAAGTCTGATATATCTTATTCCTCTGTTTTAAAACTATTAAAAACACATCAATGAGCCACGCTGCTGCACTGGATGACATGTTCCTTCATCCCTGAAGACAGTGGTCATCATAGCTTGTTTAGAAACACCTCCAAAGAGTAAGAATAGCGATAACCCATCACTGTGCATGCATGATGTGCTTTCACTTTTGTACTTCCAAAATCCCCAAAATGTATCAATATGTATTGATAATTGTAGTGTTTTGGAAATAAACAAACAACAAAAAAGCCAAACACTACAAAGTTATCAATACACATTCACTATGTGCACTCATTAATTTCATTGCATTGGCTCAGCTGATCCCAACAAATGGCAGCATTATCAGCAAGAAGGATTGCAGTGAAATTCTCACATGTAAACCCCAAATCATTTCTCGGTTGTTTGTGCCTTCAGTGTACAGTACCTAAGTGACCCAATGAGATTCCCAGAATGCTCTTATGAAAGGGGGAGACTTGCCCAGTCAGTCAGAAAACACAGCAGTGTCAATCAACATCCTGCTGCCTGTCTCTGTGTGTCTGGCCTCTGAAAAGACAGAAATGAATAATTCAAGGTCATCTCAATCTCATCAGGTCAACAGGTCATTTCCTTGTTCAGTGGGTGGAGGTTTAATGTGGGTTTGTGTGCGTGAGATGAGATTACAGTTTGGTGTGAAAGAGGAGAGAAAGCTCAAACAAAGAGAGATGTCTGCTGTCCCTCTCCACTTACTGGCTGTCCTTGGGGTGAAATCTGTCTGTCTGGCAGACTGAATGTGAGGCTGTCTGCACAACAAAGGTATCAGTTTCAGTCAGAGGTGGCCATCATCATGTCTGCTTAATGAGTTTGACATTGGCATGGACACACTGGCAGGAGGATGTCTGAGAGGAAATGCTCATGGCGGCGCATTTAAAGATGACATGCATATTCATGCTGTCAATCAAACCATCATTGTTATGTATTGCATATCAACCTACATCACTTTTTTTGGGTAATCTATGTGTTCCTAATGCACAACTGTTACCATATATCTCTATCTGAACTACTATATTCTTTCTTTTGCTAAATTCTTTTAAAAAATGTGTTTCTCTAAACTATTAGACAAAATGTGTCATTTGTCATTGCCTTCTAAAACTACCCACAGAAGTGCTCTTTGAGTAGGACACCATTGTCTGTCAGTGCTTTCCAAAATCATTAAAACCATTAGAGAAATGAGCATTACAGAAATAATTCATTGCACAGTTTTCTGATCTGCCATCTCTACAGTTAAAGTTTGGTTAATCGGGCACGGTTGAAAGGCATCATTTGATCGTCTTTTTCCCTGTGTGCCAAAAGAGGTCTACAATATATAAAAAAATATAGTTGCAATAATAAAATAATATAATAAAATGAGCCCACAGTTCTGCTGTGTTCAGCTATCCCCCACCATCCTTACTCCCATGTTTCATGTAACATGGGCCTTTCTCAGGTACTTTTCTAGCCATTTCGATGCCTCAGGCTAGACATCCACTAGCGCCCCCGAGGCTTTGATGTCTTCATAACCAAACAACTTAATATTTTAGTTTCATTCAAATTTATTCAACTTGACACAAATTCAGCTTCATGTCATGTTGACCTGACCCTGTTTATAGAACACTTAGCCCGCAGTAGGCTACATTAAAATGACTGCACTTGATTGGCTCTACATTAATTAAACATTGCCTGATTAACAGCTTTCTTTGTAAAAACACCTGTGCACATTTTTCAATGTGCAAATTTTTCAACATGATCCTTTATTGAAGCGATCATTAATTGACAGTAAAATGACATGGTGAAGTTAGGGACCCTCTTAAAATAGCATGTAAACTGGCCAAGAGAGCTTTTCGGGTCTTTGTCAATAGTTTTCTTCTTCTTTCGGCTGCTCCTGTTAGGGGTCACCACAGCGAATCATCCGTTTCTATCTTTTCCTGTCCTCTGCATCTTTCTCTGTCATGCCAACTACCTGCATGTCTTCCCTCACCATAGCCATAAACCTCCTGTTTGGCCTTCCTATTTTCTTCTTGCCTGGCAGCTCCATCTTCAACATCCTTCTCCCAATATAACCAGCATTTCTCCTCCACACATGTCCAAACCATCTCAATCTCGCCTTTCTCACTTTGTCTGCAAGCCGTCCAACCTGAGCTGTCCCTCTAATATACTCATTCCTAATCCTGTCCATCTTATCCTGTCAATCCCAATGAAAATCTTAGCATTTTCAACTCTGCCACCTCCAGCTCCTTGCCTTACGCTGCATCTCCTTGTACTCCTGTCTACTTTTTTCCTCTCTCTGTCTGTCCCACTTCTTCTTCGTCAACCTTTTCCTCTGTGTACTTTCTTGTACCTCCTCATTCCACCACCAAGTCTTCTTGTCATCCTTCCTCTGTACAGATGAAACACTAAATACCTTCCTAGATGTCTCTCTCACCTCTTCTGCAGTAGTTACCCATTCATCCGTCAACTCTTCACTACCACCCAGTGTCTGTCTTAACTCCTCGCTGAACTCCACACAACTGTCTTCCTTCTTCAACTTCCACCATTTGATCCTTGGCTCTGCCTTCACTGTCTTCATCCTACAGACCATCATCCAATGCTGCCTAGCTACATTCTACAGTCTAATTTGAAATAATGAACTGAAAATATACTTCTCATAATAACATAAAAGACCTACAACGTTGTGCTTTGCGTCATTGCTTCAGCAAAGCATCTTTCACTCCCAGTCAGTCAGCCGGTACTGTACCAGCATGGTGATGTTGAAGTTTGTGGTGCTTGCGATTTTTTGGCAGGTTTGTCTGAGTTGTTTATGCAAAATGATTGAGATGTGTTTTCACTCACCTGCCAACACTGGAGCCCTGCTGTGGCTGCATGAAGGTTAAATACAGGTAGCTTTAGCTACTAGCAACCACTACTACCTATAGGCATGGTAAGCTAACCATCACAGCTCCAAGTTAACACAAAGCTGCAACTTCAGTATGTCATATTTCACTGATAAGGAGAGGAATTACTGAAAGATAGAGCAACAAATTGATCTCAGTGCTGATGCTACAAGTGTATTTCATTCAATCTGGGAAAAAAAGTACAAAACAGTTCAATATTGTCTGTTTTCAAGTGTTAGGCGTTGTTAAAATCTTGTCTTAATGTTTTCTAAGAGCAAAACTAGCTGTATTGGAAACAAACTGCTCATTTTTGTTTCTGTGCTCCGGTGCTGAGTGCAGTGAAGTCAGCTGGACTCATTTTGAACCAGACAGCGGTGCAGCCTACTCTGCCTGGTGTGGTTGGTTCTTCAGCCACTCACACCAGTCACTGCCCAGGTACCCGGAGCGACTGGCAGGCTTCACCCCCTCTGACCAACAGCATATTGATTGACACCCTGGAAGTCTCAGTAAATGCAATTAAACAGTCCCTTTTTAATTTTAGCTTGACTGATATCTCTGAGCACAGTGGCACAAAACATTAAACCTGCATTAACTGATGTTTTGTCCTCCTGTGAAACAAGCAGAAACAAGTAACACAACACAATGTCAGAAAATACTTATACTTATAAACACATTAAAATTAATGTGATGTCTTCAAATGTCACATTTTGTCCGAATCTAAATATATTCAGTTTTCTATCATGTATGACACACAAAAAGCTTAAATCATCATTTGAGAAGCTGCAAAAAGCAATTTTTTTCCTTAAAGAAATTATTTGGTTATCAAAACAGTTACTGATTAATATTCTATCAATCGACTGAGTAATCCATGAGCACTAATTTTTTTATCCATGTTTTCAGCAGACACAAGTAGTGAACACATTGTCAGAAAATGGTTATAATTTCTTAGAGCACATGGTGATGTCATCATTATTTAAAAAAAAAATTATTTGGTTATCAAAAAAGTTGCCAGTTGATTTTCTGTCAATTGACTCGATTAATAAATTGATTAATCAGTGCAGCTCTCATTTTTTGAAAATAGTTCACCATTCATATCTATACAAACAATGTGTTTATGATTAAATTGTTTACTAGAGCGCAAAATTGTTTACAAGAGCACAAAGTTCTTCAGAGATCTAGCCCCTTAATTTTGCTCTCAAAGTGCACCAGACTGATGCATTTAACTTTAAAATGTACAAACCCTCTTGAGTGTCTGAGGTCCACCCACCACAGTCTCACAAAATCCTGGAAACACTGGAACTTTATTGTAGAGTGGATGCAATACACTTTAATACAATTTTGTGCCCAGCTCTGCACTCTCTTGACTATTTATTATTATTTTTTTTTTAAGTGCCCTGAACTGATGTCCCTCTTACATTAGTTTTGTAGCAGTAAGATTGATTCTATATCCTCATGCTATATGACTGTAAAACCACATTTTAAAGCTGCTATTTTAAAAAATTGGCCCTGGACACCACTAGGGGGGTCTGTCACCTTTTTCACCCCTGATGAGTTTGCACCCCTGCCTTCATTTTCCAGCTTCATACTCATCACTCTGTCTGACACTCTCTTCACCTCCATCACACTCTTGACATACTCTTCCTTCAGGATTACCCCTACCCCATTCCCCCCCCCATCCACACCATGGTAGAACAGTTTGAACCCACCTCAGATGCTCCTGGTCTTACTCCCCTTCCACCTGCTCTCTTGCACACACAGTATATCTACCTTCCTTCTCTCCACCATATCAGCCAGCTCTCTCCCTTTACCAGTCATAGTGCACTTTTTTCTCATTAGCTCTGTTATTGTTATTATTTTTTTTTTTATTATAGACACTTCAGACCAACTTAATTTTCATCCAGGCCTCCTCTCATTAAATACACAACCTCCAGCTCCAGACGAATCATTCAGTATGGCTTGTATTTTCCTACTGTTGAATCCCAACATTCTAATTCCACTATTAATCATTTACAGGTTCACAGCAATTTAGACTCAGTATAGACACAATCTTTTTTTTTTTAACAAGTCCTCCAAATAAAAAGACCACATACATCTTTTGACCATGTGATTCCATGTGACTAATCTGGCACCACTATCAGCAGTAATCGGCAGGACAATGTCATTTGTCTGTGCTTTCCAAAACTGTTACACATCACTGTTAAAAAATAATGATGTTTGATGATGATTATGATCCATATTTGGAAATGAAATATGGATTATGCCTGGCACTCACACTTCCCATTTAGTGGTGTAGAGGGACAGCTGTAGGACCGATAGACTATTCTGCTAAAGACATTTAGCTCATCCTATTCAGTCAGTTGTTTGCGGGAGATAGTTTTTCTAATTAAGTTTAAATTATGTAAAATGGTGTAATTCTTATAACTCAGTTTAATATTAACCATGTCATGTTTTTTGAAAAAAAATATTTTTATTGTTATGCCCTGTAAAATGCTCACTTGAAGACTGTGATAATTAGTCATGTGTATTTATCACACGTGTGAGTACTCATGACTGACATTACAACTATTGTGTAGATTTTCTTGGAAGGACAGTCTCTTTTTTTTTTCTTTGGAGTTCAAATACAGGCCACATTTTATTATTTGATTATTGTAGGTTCATGGTTCACATCTTATTTTGTATATTTAGATAATCTCCAACAACCTCAGGTGGAGGCCCCATCCATTCAAATAGAGATATTTTTTGTCAAATGAACTGATACACAAAACAGACATACATCCTTAAACGCTCACAGTGCATTTGGAGTTTATGTGTAAATAATAATGCATGGTTTGATATTTGAATAGTCTAGTCAGAGAGCATTCCACTAATATTCTGTTTACTGCTGAGCTCTAATGAAAGGCTGTACTGCTCTAAGAGGAAACTGGCTGAATATACTGTTTGTGTAATATTTCAGACAACAAAGTGCAATAGATACACACTTCCAATTAATGTAATATAAGCTTTTTTTTGCTTACAACAAGGAGATTAATGTCGTCTTTGAATAGAAATCAGGTAGTACAAAGTTGCAGACAGACACATCCTGCACTAATCATCCCAACACCTGCTCTCTTTTTAGTTAAACCACAGCTGTAAACTAATTTTTGAATGGGAGAAAACTGCTCTTATTTTTTTTTTTAATGCTGCATTAGTGATAGAGAGCATGACTCATATTCGTTTTCCTGTAAATGGAGCAAGCTGAGAGCAGAAGGAGCATTTCCTTGTCTCCCCTGAGTCAGCACTGCTTTTATGTTTGTGTTTATGGGCTGAATTTAAAATACAATCAGCAACAGAAAATAAAGTCTAAATCCTTTCTGTTTCACCAGGCCAGATCCAGGGGACTGATTTAGTTTTAGTGATAAAGTCTATGAAAATCATGTGTGAATCTTTGCTATGTCTGATGAAACCTTAGTTGCAGCTCTCTTTGGGTTTAAAAAGATGAAAAACCTTTGCTACTTCCCTTTCCTACAATGAACAGATTATGCAAGATACACAGACATTTTTCAGGAACTCCAGATCCAGATAAGGCTGCATAAGGCTCAAATGACTTCAAAGATTATATATTATACACAATATGATTGACTTCAAAGATATAATGATTGTGGAAGTTCTATTTATGACATTAGCAATATTTTAAGCCACTAGATATCTGGCTGGCTGTCTGAATGAGAGGCTGGGAACATGCTGGAGGATTACTAGGTTGATTAACAGCAGATTTGTCCATCCTGATGACAGAGAGAGAGACAACTTCTAAACACAAGCTTGGAGGCTGATGATCACTGATTCAGTCATAACCAATGAGAATGAGCTACTGACAGATGTGTGCTGTGCTGATTATATTAACACTGCATGCTGTGGGGCTGGGTGAAGTCGAATATAGATCAGAGGGTGTGGTGACTAATAAATACACTCTCAGCCAGTCACACTGCTGGTTTCATAGCTCTGAAAAAAGCTGAGCCAATCACAGTGAAGCATGACAACAATATGGAGAGACTGCTTCTCAAGGAAATCACACTGTTGTCTGAACAGAGCAGAGATGTGAACACACAGCAGCACAAATCTGCAGCCACAGGCAGATGGTGTTTTTACAGGTCTTAGGTGGTGCAGCGATGATAGAAATAAATTATGATATAAGTAATTAATAAATATATTAAAAAATAAGCCGTTTGTATGACTGCATCAATTAAAAACTTGAGCTTGAAGGTTAAAGATCCCCTCTAGACATGTTTTAAGACATACAGCATAAAATATTCTGCTTTGATTAATAATTTGTGTCTAATATGGTTTTTCCACTGAAAAAGTTCAATTACCTCATTAAAATACTTAAAATCTATTCCTTCTCTCCCACTGAAAAATTAAGAATCTATGAATATACAAATATTGTTCATTTAGAGTTGAACTGCTGGACACCAGATGTCTCCTACTTCACTGTAAAGTCAATTCTCAGTGTTTGTGCACTGGAGGCTTCAAGTTTCCACATCACACTTGTGTAAGTTGCATACTGGACCACAACTGGCTCCGAACTAGTTGTGATGTCACAAATCATGCTTATTTGTACATGTGTTAAACTGAGATTTAAGGTGAGCACAGAGAAACTTTCGTCCTTCAGCAGATGTATGTGAAAAAAACTTTGCACATACATCATTCTGTACATACAAGAGAACAACATGCAGCTGAAGGACCAAGAAGAAAAACATGTTTTTAAGTGGAGGGGACTTAAATTCTTGACTGTGGAAACAGTAGTCTATCAAAGAATCCTCAAAACAAGGTTCACTTACTTAGGGATTCAGAAGCTTTCAGCCACCTTCCTCAGTAAATGGAGTTTGCTCAGTTGTCATAGATATGACCGACAGGTGGTTGTATATGGGGAAGATGACACACTCTGTCTTGGATCAATGATGGTCTCTGGTGTCAGATGTGAATGTCCTCCTTGATCTTTCTCCGGTTGTCCACTGACTCCTGGAGGACTCCTCAGAGAGAGTGACGTGGAAACTATGATGATGTGTTGTAGTTCTCTTACAAGTAAATCAAAATAGTAGGTAATGTGACTAAGCTGTGTGAAATCAGCCCTGTTCAATCACATCGTTTTACTATTCCCATAATATTCCAGCATCATGCATATATTGCACTGGTACATGTTGCTGCGCTGTGGCGCACCATTGTATGGCAACTTCTCTTCCGGAGTCTAATTCCCATTTAACTACACCTCCTGTTAACGTATGTTCCCTACATGAGGGGAAACATTATTATTTCTGTAAAGTCACACAGTATTGGGAAATGCACCATGTGAACATATTCTATCTCCAGTCTAAATAAATAATTAAGATTTGTAATGAAGTTGGACTCCACTGGAGCTCCTAAATATTGGCGGGAGGGATTTCCTAAATTAAGAAAGTTGATCAAATGTTTTTACTCCTAGTCCTAAAAGCTGGACCAAAAATGCATCACTGTGAGATTTTTTGGCCAGTCAGCAGTGACTTCCTACTCTGAGAAGCTTGATAAATACAGCCTCCAATCACATTCTGATTGCATTTACACCTGCATTAACATGTGTTTCCTCTTCCAGATGTCTTGATACAGATTGTGTACAGAATGCAGATTAGTAGCAGGTGGAAATGGTTCGCACTGTAGAGCCATGTAAGGTAGAAAAAAAGTTAGTGTATAAGAATAGTGATCCATCAAAGTATTGCATAATAGCATACCTGCTAATCAGTGATAATTTGGGCACCTGCTTTTGATTTAGTTTCAGTCTTTTGACCAAAAAAGTATATAAGTTAAATTTTTTGTGGTATAGTCAACAAAAACTAAATACATTATAGTCTCATTTATGTCACATCTTTACTTTTTCTATTGTCTTCTATCAGCTGTTGTCATCTTTGTTGTGTACAGATCAAACAACAGCAATAGTTCAAACAGCTAAATCAACTTCTGAAGATGAAGGTTTTTAGTTGGTGGAGGAGACTGGAGCTGCAGTGTGTGACTCCACAGATGCACGCAGCATGTTTAAACAGTCAGTTAATTTGTCCATTCATTTTTATTCATTGACAAAAATGTAAATCTCTTTGTCATAATTCTTGTTTTCAAAGGTTGCGTTTTATTTATTTTGGTTGAGGAGAAAAGATCAATGAATATTATTTGCACAGTTGACAAATTAACACTGCAGCCACTATTTTTCTTAACTCTACCAGAGTTTAAGGCTATTTGTCCTCCTGTTTTGTTGTTTCCCCCACAAATCTTGTGTTTTCCCATACCTTAGTAATTAAAACATCAGCAGTAATGGATCAATTGGCCTATGTGCCTTTGTTGTGAGATTAGTCAAATGTTTTCCATGCAACCTGGCAACCCCAAAGTCACTAACTTCAAGGAGAGGAAAAGCAGGCTTCATCTGTGGTTGTGTGCTCACTGTCATCTGTCAGCTAGTGTCAGTTCAGCCAGGATGTCAGAGCAGGGTGACAGTAGCTGACACAGGGAGGGTGAGGGATAAAGATAAATAAGCTGGAAGTACACCTGCTCAGCTGTTGGTGACGAAGCAGTTATCTGAGGCAGTTTAGAGCAAGAAAGCAAAGAAACAGACAAACAACAGAGAGATAGGGGCAGACTCTAGTTGTCCTCTTTAAGGTAATGCTCTGCATCATTCTAAACCCACTGTTATGTATTTTATCTTTACTATTTAGTAATAGTAATAGTTTCAATAAACTCATAGTAATAGCATTTTATTAATATTTATTAACAGAGTTCGTTTTTAATTCATTATAGATATCTTTAATTGAAAATGTCCTTTCTAATAAGGCCATACATTGCTATCACCCACCTTAATTTTGAAATGAATACATTACCAACGTGAAGTCCCTTTTAGTTCTTGTGCTCAGTTTTTGTGAATAAAATTAATACATGTTCTTATTTTTATCTTATATTAACTGCCACCCTTGAGGTGATGAGAGCAAATTCTGCTTTGGGCCCCTAAAAGGCTTTGGCTGACCCTGCCTTGTACACTTTGGAAGCTATAGGGGCAAAACTGGGCTGCAACTATTGATACATTTTTCAATTATATCTGGGTTGGGAGTTAATGAGTTAATTTACAAAATGTAACAATATTGTAGAAAATATCCACTGTAGTTTCCCAAAGCCTAAGCTTACGTCTTCAAATATATGTTGCCATGTAATATATATAATAGAAGAGAAGCAAATGTTCACATTTGAGAAGCAGAGGATTATCAATAACTACATAAATAATTAATTGATTGCCAAATTGTCAAATCAGGTAACTGTTAAATCAACTAATTGTTTCAGCACTAGAGCAAAGAAATGATACCTGAAGCTTGGAGTGAAAATATGAAAAGCAGATAAACTAACAGTCTGTGCTGAATCATAGTGAATTCATAGACCTTTGGGCATCTGAATTGAATTAAACTACTTAACTGAATTGAACTCCGGTCAAGATGGGCGGGCTGAGCACTCCAGTTGGCTCAAGAGCAGGTACTGCTTCAGGAAGGCCTAGAACAATAATAATAGTTTAATAATAATAGTACAGTGATATTAATAACAGGACCAGCAGAACTAGTGAATAGCCCAGGCTATAACTAGCACAGGACAGCACAGGACAGGACAGCGGAGCTCACCTGGAACATCAGACGTGAACGAACATCTGGATCTGTAGTCTCCAATGAAAGTAGCCACCTCTTTTTCCTCGGTATGGACCCTGAATCACTCCCTGATGAGAACTGTTCATTAAGCAGGAAAGGTTGCTGTCACTTTCCACCTCTGATAGATCCCCTGCGTCAGAATCATCGCTGTCCAAGTTCTGAAGCATCGCCAAGGCAACAGCAGCAGTCAACTTTCTCTTCATTCGTTAATTCATTTTGAGACATTTCCAAAAGCTTCTTATAAACTCCAATTGGCAATTACTCAGTTTCTTAAATGATTGTACTGATTAGCCAATTTAATAATAATAATTTGCATTTGTAAGCAAATTATCATGCAAATAGCACTCGAGACTGCAGGTGACATTTCTTTGACAGAGACAATGATAGTTGCTATGCAAGCAAGATGCATCATCAACCGCACTAAAGATTAACAATAAAATAGTGTGAAATTCTGTGCGGTCAGTATGACTGTGTATGGCCAAAATGAGTAAAAATGATTATATGTTCTTTTGTGTAATTTATATACTTTTTTAAAATGAAAATACAGACACTTTTAGGAAAAATCAAACCAGCAGGATTGTATTTTTTTATTCAACAAAGTTATTACACATATAAATTCGATCAACACATATAAAACGGTCAAAATGACCGCCATGACCATTCTAGTGTTAATATGAAAACTGACAGCTAATACACACTCATTCTCATGTATAAAAGCGCTGGAGGTCTTCATGCTGTCCCTCATGAATAGAGAGCAAATACTGTCTTTATTAGATTCCAGCTTGTTTCACATACACTGGCTTCAGAGGGAAACATATTCTTTGAATGTGTCTTTGATATGCCCCACAGATTTCACATCTCTGAATCCAGCTCAAAATAATGTAAACACTTAGCATTTATCAGGCGACACAGTGTGGCAACAGTCGGCCATCCCTCCATCTAAACATCAGTGCGTCTCTCGGGAAAGGCTTTTAGGGCCTCCTTTTTAAGTTGTTTACTTCCTCTGACAGCAACTGTTCTGCCACTCGGCTATAGAGAACTATAGCAACAGAAAGTGAATTATTCATCACAGTCAAAAGTGCTGCCATTCATTAAATATTATTTGTAAGGGAGAACAATGACTTCCAAAGGCTTATGAAGACAAAAACAGGCCAAACAGTCCCTCATCGTCAGCTCTACCAGAGAACAGGGAACTTCACGTATGCACAAGAGCAAAAACTGTAAGCATGATCCTGGAAGAGGAAGCTTCCTGTGCTTTCAAGTGCAGTGCAGTCCATGATGAATGGAAGCGCTAGTCAGGTGACAATTACGATGTTCTAATAGAGCTGATGAAACCCATCCAACCAAGCAGGTCTTTGTTATCTTTTCAAAGAGAGATGAGAGGCAGACTGCACGCCTGCCATCCTGCAGCAGAGCGAGAACATTGCATAGAAAACAGCCAAACACCACTAACAAGCCAAGGAGATTGTTGCTTTTTTTTCCCTCTGCTTATTTGAACCACATGCTTTTTTTCATCAAACTCAGTAACAACAGAACAGCACTGAAAAGAATCTAAACATTAAAATACAGTTTGAAATGGTAAGCCCTTCATGAGTTAGTGGTGGTTGTGTTTCTGGCATTTAGATACCTCTAGTGATGAACCAGGATGAACTTCCTCACTCCCTATCAGAGAAAGGCTCACCTGCAGACCTCACATGTAGGAATCCCCAGCCATGACATGCATCTTCCCTTGCTCCCACAAATGTATAAATGCAAACAGGTTCACTTTTGCTGTTTTAAAAGACAGGTTCACAATTTTTCAAGTCTTCTTTAAAACAACAGTCAGGTACCCCGAATGAATTTCTTGCTGTAATCATTCCTCCTGTTCATACTGACCATTAGAAGATCCCTTCATAATGCACTTACAATGTAAGTGATGGGGGACAAAATCCACAGTCCTCCTTCTGTGCAAAAATGTATTTAAAAGTTTATCTGAAGCTAATATGAAGCTTCAACCGTGCAAATGAGTCGTATCAAGTAGATATCTTTCAACGTTACAGTCTTTTTAGTGCAAAAGTCCCTCTTTTTGTAACTATACTTCCACCACAGCTCAACAGGGAAACACTGTCTGAGGAAACACAAAGAGGGAATTTGATGCTAAAAAGACTGTAAGGGTCTGTGTCCACCGAAGCGTTTTTTTTTCTGAGGCCAGCATATTTTTTGAATTGTTTGCAATGGGAGCGCCTAGTATTTACACTGTGCTACAAACGTCAGCAGCATGACGAGGTGCTGAGGTGCTGAGCGCTGAGTGTTTGGCGTTTTTTGTCTGGTCATCGAGAGTCGAAAAATGTTCAACTTTGAGTAAAATGCTCTGCTCGTCAATGTCACTTTTCACCCAACCATCCAATCACAGTGGAGGAGGGGCAGAACATTAAGTGCTGAACAATGGCAACAATGGAGGAGAAATTAATACTGTTGGTCTCTGAGTATCCATATCTGTAGCAGATGACATCTCTGGGCTACCACAATATCAGTATGAAAAATAATGCTTGGAGGAACATTTTGTTCACCATGGGTCTATCAGGTAAGCAGCAGTCATAGTGAGCCAGTTGATCAGGGAAAATGTCCAAATTAGCGTAGTTTGCTTATCGTCAACCACTACTGTTTCACTTAAAATTATACTTTTGTTGCAACTGCTTGTAGCGTAACTTCATGAAACTTTGTTACAGCTTCTGTTACTACTTAAAAAGTCTGCTAAAGTCAGGCTGTTACTACCTAAAAAGTATTTCTACATATAACACACTTGGAAATCAGAAAATTCTTCTTGTTTCAAGTTGTTTTTCAAAACAGATTAGTGGTGGCGTAACATTAATCAGTTGGCTATAGAACTTATAACTTGTACAATCTCAAAGCAAAGGCAGACATAAAAAATTAAACATAAGTTAACCTAATGCTTGCTTGCTTGTACCACAGAAGTCCATAATCTTTCTGCCCTTACAAATTTCAGAAGAAAAATGTCACAAAAAATGGAAATACCTAGGTGACACCTACAGGAGAGAGAAAAAAGAGCCTCCTCCCAGCGTAGGAAAATGTGGAGGATGCAAGTGGCCTTCATCACTGCACCTGCCACCTGCCTGTGAGATACCAAGCATTCTGTGGTAGAGTCTCTCCTGGGCAGCAAGGATCCCAAATGTGCACTCCACAATCCTCCTGGCATGGGAAAGATGGTAAATGAACACACCCTCTCCCTGTCAGGGTGTTTTCCTGGGTGGGGCCGGAGAAGGTGCCCCTTCAGAGGAAAAGCTTCATCACCCACAAATACATGTGGCACAGCCTGGAGGTCTTCAGCTCCTGGTAAAGGCGCATCCTCTGGCAGATCAGGGATCCCCTGGTGGAGGGCTTTGCCAAAATCGGAGGCACAGAGGGTCCCACCATCGCTGCTTTTCCTCAACCTCAAGGTACAGTGTCGACATTTTTACATTCAGTAGGCTATTTGTTAATAACACAAACTGTGAAATCTGTGAAATTAGGTGCAACACATAACCGTACTTCTGCAGATATTCCGTATCATAGCAACCAAAGCATCTCAGCTGAAAAAACACTGCGCCTCCAAAGTGCTCTCAAGCGCTCCCAGCTGGGCATTTTCAGAAGAGCTTTTCAGAAGAAGAGCAGAATACTTTTCAGCTGGGAAAAAACGCTTTGGTGGACACATCCCCTAAATGTGGCCAATATCCACTTATATATATAAGTATAAGACTATATATATAAGACTATATAACTCAGACTGTTGAAGCCTCATATAAGCTTCATATCAACTTTTAAATGCATTTTTGCACAAAATGACTGTGTGGACACACTGTAGATTTTGGCCTCCATCACTTACATTGAAAGCACATTTGAAGGGGATCTTTTAATAGTCAGTATGAACAGGAGGAATGATTACAGCGAGGAAAACCTCTTTCACTGTTCATTTGGGCACCTGACTGCTGTTTTAAGACAGATTAGAAAAATCGTTAACCTATCCTTTAATTTATCTTTGCTCAGGGAAAGAAGATCATGGTAACTTTTGTATAGGAGACCACGAAAGGCCGTCTAATGGACGACATGGGTCTATCACAAGGTCCTAACATTTTAGGACAGATCCAGTGCAATCCTACATTTTTCTTAACTTGATTATATTTGAACTATTTTGGGAATTGGGTAGGCTTTACTTGATGTTATTATGCCCCTGAATTCAAACAAAGCAGGAAATTATACCCCCGACAACTAAATTAGATCTGGGTGAATCACAACTTGTTGCCAATGAAGAGGGCTGGAAATCCTAGCCCACTCAAGTTGACTCAGGAAGATTAGGTCACAATGCTAAATTGAAAATAATAATGATCTGAAAATAGACGGAGTAATTGCTAGGCATCATTGGAAAGCCTAGTACTTTCATCTCCAATATGCTTTACATGTTATTCATTGAGCTACAATGGCAAACAAAGTATCATCTTTTGTGACTATAGTGCAGATTTGGAGAATCGCTCAACAGCTTACAATGAGATGGAAATGTCTGTGTACAAAAATATGCTACAGTATAAGTGAAATAAAATCCCTGCAAAAGAAAGCCATACAGAAAACTGAAACTTTATCCTTTATCCTGTCTCTTAGAAAGACATTTGTGATGAATGTTTGAATTTTAACATTAGCAAGGTGTGAAAAAGCATCCAAGGATCCAAGAAAGGTATGAAAGTTGACTTTGACAGCAGAGAAGAGTTTACATCCTGTCTCATACTAACAGCCAAAGTTGATTTCTTCAGCCATGATTTTTTTTTACTACAATCTTTTCCTAAACTGAATAGTTTAAGTGGCCTAAACAAATCTTAACCATCGAGATCAGATCAGAAAATGTTAATACTGTATGGATTGTTTTTGTAACAGGCATATAGATCATGTTGGAAGATATGGCAAAAATATGACACACTTTTACCCTTAATTTATATTTTTTCTTACCACAAACATGAAATTGGTGGCCGTTTCATATTTTTAAAAAAGGAAAATGTAATAAAATATTTAGTTCCTAAAGATTAATGAGTAATTATCACAACTAAGCACAATCTTAATATTGAGAAACATGATCCTAAATATCATTCCACACTACCTGCCACAGTTAATAGTGATCATTTCTATAAAATATCTTTCTTAATAAAGTGAATCAGTTAATTTTTGCTCTTAGAAATGACCAATAGAGGTGATAGTTTTCACTCTTCTCTTCAGCGTTTCTCTTTTTCACTGAATGTCATGCAACATTAACATGATGGTGACTGATACTTTTTAGTAGGATGTTCATTAGCCATGCATTAATATGTTTTGCGTCTGCTAATATCATTCTTCTCTTCTGGCCTCCAAATGATCCCGCTTCAGATAAATCACAGCCGGAGTTTTTATACTGCCGTGTTGTAATTCATATCATTTTCCCATAATCATAACTCATGCTGTTGCCATAATTAGTTAACTATGTTTAATCACACGCAAAATTGATCCCTGGATAAGTAATGTTTCTAGAAATCCCTTCCCAACTGTGATTCTGTTGCCCACTCATTTGTAATGGCGTAGTGCTAATGACTGTGCTCATGGTCGCAGTGTGGAAGGCAGCGGGAGGTCTGGGTATGAGCTATACTCATGTTCTGGCAACACAACAACTCAATACAGACAATTCAGACAGTCTTTATCAATAATTCCCTTTGCCTTGTGCCATACACCTTTGAGGAAAACAACTGCAGGGTGCTGGCAAGGCAGGGAAAGAGGCGTGTGTGTCATTATGCAGGCTGGATTCTCATGAGGCAGCCTTTGATTCCTCTCTGCTTTCCCTCTGTTTTTCTCTCCCTATCTTCCCCTCCATCCCTTTTCTGTCTGTCGGTATCAAAACATGCATAACTCTAATTAATTAGTCCCATAAGACCTGGACAAGTCTGAGATAACAGCCCCAAGCCCAGACAGCCGCTTAGCTTTGCAGATCTTGTGGCCCCAGTTGAGGCCTTCCTTCCTCTGTCTCTTTGTCCTCAGTTGGACACATGTACTCATTAACCCTGCTGTACCCTCCCTTAGCTGTTTTTGCTCAGTTTTACTTTGCTTTATTTACAGGCAGAGCCATATATTATTAATCAGGATGCAGTATTTTTGTCATTCCAGTTGTTTTTTTTTTCTCTTCTTTCTTTTTATTTTCATTTAGGATGAATATGGTTTGGAGTTTTGTGACCACGCAGTGTTTGAGCAGGGATTATCTGGAAGTGGATGAATGGAGCCAGTATTACCTGCTACTTGCTACTGACAAATATTTTATTTTATTATATTTGAATATATTCATTTGCCAGGTGCTTTTGTCCAAAGTGATGTACAAATAGTACTATCCAAGGCACAGTAGATCAAGGATTTAACTTGAGTATTTAACTTTAAGTCAACTTAAAGGAGACTTATACTCATTTCCAGCTCTATATTTTTATTCTGGGACTTCACTAGAGTAGCTTATCATGACTCATTATTTATCTTATACTGGCCCTTTATGGAGCCCCTCAGTTCAGCCTCTGTCTCTTCACAGGAAGTTTTAGCTCCTGTCTCTTTAAGGCCTCCCTCCAGATGAGACCACTCTGACTGGCCAGCTTTCCAGTAGCCTGTCAAGAGGCAGCCGTATCAGAAGTTTGTTAAGTTACTGCCGATGAAAATCCAACATTTCCTGCTTTACTGATTCTTATTAAAAGCTTTAAAATGACTGAATAACGGGAGATTTTTATTGTGAAGAATGTTCAGGAAATTAAATGTGTTCCTCACTGAGTTAGCAAAGCTTCATTAGCGGTGCTAAAAACCGGGGGACACAACAACATATGGAGATATTTGGAGCTTTTTGTTGAGCAGATCAGTTAGAAATAATGCAGGGAGAAATAGTACAAGCAGAAACAGCCACAGTGATGATGATGTTTGATGAAGAGCTGCAGACAACCAGCACACCTCCAACAGGTAAACTATTTACTTTACTTTGCCCTTCTGTGTAATGGAGTTTTTTTTGTTATCTGTCATTACATCAAAAAGTGGAATTATATTTAATGGTGACTGCTTTGTGTTTATTAAATTGATTTAATTTGTTGTAAAAAGTACAACTGCACAGCAGTACATGACTGCTATGTATAGCTAGAATGTACAGGTATGGAAAAAAATAACATACACAGTGAGCCATTGCAAGATTGTCGTTGGCGATCATTCATTGACAAGCTGGTCTTTTTGAACAGCAAAAAGATGCAATCCACTCCAGTTTTTTAAATGTCAAAATGGTAAGAGTGGCATTTCTATAAAAAAAACATCTTTGGCCAAGTGCACAGACACCGGTTTACACATTTACCAGACACCATTTACTATTTTATAGTTTGGATAACTTAGGAAATTGATGTCGATCCAGCCTTTCATTTAATGGGGACCATTTGGCGCAGGAAGGTCATAGTGGAGATGTTTTAAGGGGGTCACTGTCACAATGTTGTGCTTCTAATTAAAATCAGCCAGGACTGCCGTCTTTGGGTTATGTAAGTATAATGTTGCTAATGGGTCAATGATTTATTATAGCTGCAGGCTACACCTGTTTGTTACTGTAAGATGCAATTAATTTTTGTAAAGATTAATTTTGTAGATCACTGTATTTCATTCATGTTTGTTGTGATGATTTACATAATTTAATTAATGGTAACTACATATATTATTTTCTTTTTTTTAGATGGGAACTACATAACACTGTGTACATTGTATGCAATGTTAGTATTGGATTGACTTATACACCAAAACAGTTTGATGTCAGTGTTTTACTGTCCTACTGTTACTGTTGTTACTGTTGGATATTAAAGAAGACAAGTTCTATTAGGACAAACAAACAAATATGATACTGTATGTTATGGTGTTTTATTGATGTATGTATATGTGTGTATAACCCTATCCTCAGTGGACATTGGATAAACAGTAGATAATTACTGGAAAGAGGAAGTTCTGCTACTTCCAGCGCTGTATATATGATCTTTAACACAACTCCCATAAGTCTGTTTCAAAGGGTTAAACCCTGGCTGGCCAGGAAACATTAAAACGTGCAGACATAAACTAAGGAAAGATTACATATCCTGTCCCCTGAACTCTGTCTCTTTCTCAGCACTTATCACACAGAACACCTTTGCAGAGGTGATTGCTTCAAGGCAGGGTCAGCCTGTTCGCAGGTCCGAATGAAGACATGAAATGGTAGTCACCAGAACTCAAGGCCTCCTCTGTGTGTCGAGGTCTTAGACAAAGACAGAGTAGACATGCTGGGGTGAATGGTGTTTGCAGGAGTGTTATTTTTCTTTGGACTCGACATCGTTATTTTCCCCTCGCCGCCAGCCAGCAAGGTGGACAATTATTTATTTACCATATACATTATAGATAAAGACCACAGTCAATACAGGACATAAATATTCTACTGGCTAGTGGATTGTATACCAAGGAAGGAATATGAACACAACAGTTGGACATGTCACTCTAATATCTTTGGCTTCGATGCATTCTCTGTTGTAAAAACTGCTTGTTCCTTACTTTTCCCCCTTTCTTCCTTTTACACATACACCAGGGAGAAAAAAGGAAACCATTTTGTAGAATATTTTTGCACACTGTACAGCTCCTCCCTAAATAATCTCTCACCCTGAAGCATGAAGTCACTTTCCAGGTTTTGGAGCACTTTGAAATAATATGCTGAAGTGCATGAATTTTTCAGGCTGGGAGGGTAGGGGGTGGTGGATGTGTGTGTGTGTGTGTGTGTTGGGGGGGTCTTTTGAAATTCATCTTATCTATGTTCCCAAAACTGAGACCACAAGTTTCTTGGCTTTGTCAAGCAGCTATAATTGCATGTTTACACTGACATTACATGAATAAGTTATACTATGTGACTGCATTTAAGCCAGAAGCACAAACCGGGAGAGAGCGGTCGAGAAGCTGGCCAGGATGTGAACACAAATGACTCGTCTCTTGCTTGGACACACAAAAACCTGCTGTCATTATTCCTGAAAAACCTGAGGTTCTGCCTTATCGTAGCAAGGAGGATCCTGGAGGATCACCACACACACACAAGCTGGAGTCTGGGAATGTGATTGTGTTGGTTTGGGGTCATGCAGCCAGCCTTGAAGGGGGAGGGAATGACTGCCGGGACAGCCATCACCACACAGCTTTGCACTATCTCTGTCTGAACAAGGAACAAACGAGGCGGGCTTGATAGCTGCCCATGCAGACATGCTTGATACCAAGCAAGGAGGGGAAAGGGAGAGGTGGTGGGGGGAGGGGGGTTGGGGGGTGGGGGGCAGGGTGGTGGGGGGGTGCAGGAGATTCCGGACCAGACAGCTTGATGTATGCTGGTCGAGGCAGCTCTACCAGGCCCAGCAGCACAACACGCTGTGGCCGTGACCGGAGCTGTCAGCACAGATAGCAGCCGCCGCTGAGCCTCTTTCATCTGACGGCTGGTGAGAAAGATGAGCGGGACGTGAGCAGCCAGGCGGGCTGCTGTGTTGGACCGCATGTGCTGCCGTGTGCTTTTACACTAAAGGTACACACACCATCCACACTCATCATTCTGCTTTCACAGATGCATCCATTCATGCTAACATCATCTTTGTTCCCTTAAAAGCTGCATACAAAGTTCATTTAAATGCTAATTTGCCCTTCGGAAACTGAGCTCTAGTGGCTGAGGCTTTTTTCTGTGTAACCATGGAATTGTTAGGTCCTTGCTCATTCACATCTCTCAATTACAGTTTATAGCTCAGTGTTGTAGATATAAAAGCATTTCATGAGGCAGAGTTGCTCCTGAGATATAATTTCATTGGTTGAGTAAATCTTGAAGAATTGCATCATTCTTACAGGATAAGTGACATTAAAGTGAAGCAGCAGCATCATGTCTGCACATTTACACACACAGTGGCAAAGACCTGACAAGGAGACTTGATGGTGTTGTGACAACATATTTTACTGGTTAAAAGGCTTAATATCAACAAAAATTACATCTTGCTTTATATTTTAATGAAAGGGTTGCTTTTAAAGAAGCTATTTCATTTAATCTTATGCCAGTTGTTACTGATTGCCTAGTGTTGTGTGTGTGACCATTAAAGGACAGGTTCACAATTTTTCAAGTCGGTCTTAAAACAGCAGTCAGGTGTCCATATTAACAGTGAAAGAGGTTTTCCTCGCTGTAATCATTCCTCCTGTTCATACTGACGATTAAAAGATCCCCTTCAAATGTGCTTTCAATGTAAGTGATGGAGGCCAAAATCCACAGTCCTCCTTCTGTGCGTGTCCACGCAGTCATTTAGTGCAAAAACACATTTAAAAGTTAATGTGAAGCTTATATGAGGCTTCAGCAGTCTGAGTTAGTCATATCAAGTGGATATCTGCCACATTTACAGTCTTTTTAGCATCAAATTCCCTCTTTGTGTTTCCTCAGACAGTGTTTCCCTGTTGAGCTGTGGTGGAAGTATAGTAACAAAAAGAGGGACTTTGGCACTAAAAAGACTGTAACATTGAAAGATATCTACTTGGTTTGACTCATTTGGATGCTAAAGCTTCATATTAGCTTCAGATAAACTTTTAAATACATTTTTGCACAGAAGGAGGACTGTGGATTTTGTCCCCCATCACTTACATTGTAAGTGCATTATGAAGGGATCTTCTAATGGTCAGTATGAACAGGAGGAATGATTACAGCAAGAAAAACGTGTTTCAGTGTTCATTTGGGCTCCTTTTAAGACACACTTGAAAAATTGTGAACTGGCCTGGTCACACCAGAAAGTGGCACAACAAGGTGCATTTGCACATCCTTGTGAAATGGTGCTGAAAGCTTGAAGACAAAGTGACTCCTCACAGGGCTGGTTGGCAAACTGTAGCTGATGAGTGAACTGCTAACACGCTTGTACTTCTAACAATTAGTACAGCAGGCTAGGCTACCAACGACACGATGCATGCAGATTTACTTTGCCCCGGATCTGCTGATTGTGGTGTTTCACTTATGCAATTAATCAATTTTGCTTCAGAATTTCAGTGTTTTAAATGCTGTTGTGAGCACTTTTATGCTCAATTTTAACAATATATATATATGCATAGACAATATGCTATGATCCTGTCTGCAGTGTTTACATGTTTGCCTGTGTGAAATTCTTGAGAAATTTTGCACAAAATAAATGGCAAAAGTACATTGTTAATTTTGAGACTCTACGTTTCTCGCTGCCATTGTTGCTGTGGTTTCTACACAATGTGCTGCTGGGTTTATATTCACATCCTGATATATAACGCCACCATTCATGGGTGTAAATAACTGTTTTCTTTTCCATTTCAAATCTGCCTTCTGACTGGAAGTTGAATTAACTACACAGTGTGTGGGAGATAGGCACAGCTCTAGGTGACCTATACAATTACCTGCGACATCTTCTCCGCACAGACATTTAAGTGTATCTTTGCAAAACTGTCATACCAGTTTTTGTCAGTCTAATCCATGTTGGTGGTATAGATATTATAGATATAGATTTCTGCATTGCAATTTCTTAGTAAACCATATTAATAGGTTAGACATTGCAGTGGTCTTTTTAAAAAGGTTGTTCAAAGTACCCTGAATAGCTGAGAAAACTCGTTATTGGAAATGTTTGAAAAGGCCTTCAGAGGAAACTCATCTAACAAAAAAACTTGATGATAAATCTCTTCTGTTTACCAAAACTGGTAGTAGAACAGACTGTTCTCTTCATTTCCTGACTGCTCTCATATGCAGACAACGCATGTGTTATAAGTAATGAGAAGATACAAGTTTGTTTGTGACAGCTATTTTTGTACTGTTGGCTTATAGTTAAACCAGTGATGTTAATAGAGGAGGGCAGCGGGGGTGACCATGAACACTCCATGCCTGCTGTATATTCACACCAGTGGGGCACCTGAACCACTCAAGTGCCCCATTAGACATGGATGCAATTGATGAAATATAATGAGAAGCTAAAGAATTCCATCCTCTATTTTGTATGCAGTGCTGTGAGCATCTCTAAGCTCTGTTTAAATCTTCAATCATACTATGGGCCCTTGAAACTCTGGATAAGACGAGGAACAGACAGAAGAGAAAAGTGCTCATCATAATGTCTCAGCTGATTAGCTCTTCTAAAGCTGGAGAGAGCTGGTCTGGATGTGGACAACCTTTGACACACATTCAGTGATTTATTTGAAATGTTTTGTTCAGGTTTCTATCACTGCAAATATGAGATAAGATAAATTGGATTACTTATTCATATACAGTACATTAAAGATATCAAAGATGTTTTTGGATAGAAAACTGCAGTATAATTGCAGCAATGTAGTTTACTACTTGTCTTTGCATGCGTCACTAGCTGCAGTTACACTGCACACTTTTTTTCATTGTGATTGAAATCATTCCAATTGAAGATTTCGGGTCAACTGTTTACATGTAATGTGATCTAATATGTTGTGGTGTTTACACGTGCTGAAGCATTTAATCAGAACAGCTAATACATTAGGGCGATATGTGAAAATGTTCCTTCTGGCCACTGTCAGCCACAACAACCGGGCGGGGGGGGCACCTGTTTAGGACGCAGCTGGGGCGAACATGTGCAGAAAGAATATATTTATTCCAACCAGAGAGAAACAATCGGATTAAGTGTTTACATGGTTTATAGGTTCTTAAGCCGATTAAAAATTCCTTCCAATCAGGTCGGATCGGGTCACTCTCTTCCGACTGTGGTGGTCACATGAGACATTTTTATTCTGATTGGGCTATTATTCCGATTATTAGTGCAATATTAGGGTCCATGTAAATGTAGCCACTGTGTCTGTTCATCCAACATCAAGCTTTACCAGAAACCAATATGTTTGCCTCACTGTCAGAGGAGCAATGACAAGGTCAGTAGTGAGTCGGTCTGCCTGTCCTGATTGCCAGAAAACTTTGTCAGATTACACGGAGAGTCTGTTCAAATAGGGTGCCATTTTAATTTTGACCTTCGACAGATTGCAAGATCTCATCTGCTACTTAAAATTTATTATAGAGAGCCAAAGTGAAACCGGGAAAAGAAAAACTCATTTACATTACCATTGACATTTGTAGTAACATAAATAACTAAAAATCCAGCCTTGGAATGTAAGCTTTCTCAAAAAAAAAAAAAAAAAATCAATGGTGTTCATTCCTCCAGAAGAGTTCCAGAGACTTGTAGGATCAATGCCAAGGCTGAGGAACACCATTCTTCCAAAAGATATTCCCTCATTTGGTGTTTTAATGATGGTGGTGGAGATGGTGGTCTAACACATCGGTCCAAAGTCTCCCATAGGTGTTCAACTGGGTTGAGATCTGGTGACTGTGAAGGCCATTGCATATTTCCGTACTCATCAAACCATTCAGTGACCCCTTGTGGCCTATGGATGGGGGCATTGTCATCCTGAAAGAGACCACTCCCATCAGGATAGAAATGTTTCATCATAGGATAAAGGTGATCACTCAGAATGACTTTGTATTAATTTGCAGTGACCCTTCCCTCTAAGGGGACAAGTGGACCCAAACCATGCCAGCAAAATATCCCCCAAAGCATAACAGAGCCACCAGATCCCCTCACTGTAGGGGTCAAGCATTCAGACTTGTACTGGTATTTCCTTTAATTTGTCACCCGTCTGTATATCACCTTTACTTGTTAGGAAACAATTGCTTATTTCCACATACACTAGTTATGGTGCAACATTATTATTCAGTTGGAGTCGTGTTTCTGTCCACCTGGTCAATGTAAGTCCAATATTCATTCTCTTTTAGCTCTATTTTTGCTCTCTACCAACTCCTGAGGTAAAAAATATTGATTATATCTGTTTTAAGGTGAATACTTAGACCATATTGCATGCCCAGCCTCCATTTTTTTTATTATTCAATATGAGCCAACAAGCTATTATTCTATGATTTTGTATAGAGCTCTCTCTCTCTTTTTATCATATCTTCAGTACAAAATCATTATTCATTTCCACCCAGTTACACAGCCTTTATTTAGACTTAATTTAGACCTTGTTTTCTTTCTTTCTTTCTTTTTTTTGGAGAAGGGATTCAGTTCAAATACAGTTCATATTTTATTATTTGAAGACACATGTAGAAACACAGTTCACATATGTTATTTTTGTATATGCTGTGAGCAGATAAACTTAAGTGAAAAGTATCATGGCAGTAGAAAACAGTTAAACACAGAAAATGAGGCAGTCTAGATGATTTCCAGTGTAGGTTCCTTCTATATCCAGTGTAAATCTGAATACTTTTTGTGACATAAACTGTCCAGGGCTGTGATTCAGAGTTTGCAATTGACAGCCATGTTTCCTGACAGTTTTGAACCTGACTGCTGATAAGGTCAGTGCTGGAGTAAGAGACCTTTTCCCACTGAAGATAATGGAAGAACATCAGCAGTTTTTTCCACCAGTGGGGTGTGTTTAATGGTAAGTCTACTACACCGGCTTTCACTGCTTGTAAACAGTGTGATATCAGAACGTAATAATGTTATGGGCCTGCTATTGCAGTGGTTACAATATGCCAGCACTTATTAGGAAAGGCTCCAGGGTCATAAAAATTTCACAAGGGGCCATTATTTATTTTCATTAGCATTATATGGCACTATGTAAACTACCGGGCTGCTTCTTTATGCTTTTTAGGCAGGGACGTTTTTTTTTTTTTTTTTTTTTTTAGCTTTTAGCTTTTTAGCTCAGTGGGAATGTGGGGCAGCCTATAAAACAGATTTTATAGGGTAGCTGAATTTTTGTTTTTTCCATCCACAGAGGTCCAAAAAAGAAAGGAAGAGCCACAGTTTGGGGTCATTGCAACACTTTCTCCAGCATCATTGACATTTTATTTCAAATATTGGCTTGTAAGTCTTGAACCTTTCCTTTATCAACAACTGTCTTTTTTCACCAGTTCCTTTGGTCAAGAGGAGTCAAAGATAGAGTACGTATAGTAAGGGTGGACAGTTTTAACCACTTATTATACTGTTTGACTTTTTACAAGAATTTTTTTTTTTTTTACAAGAATTTTCATAAACTCCTTTTATGATGTTCTATTATGTGTTTGACTGGGACACAGGACTGATGCTGGTGGCAGATATTCAGGGACAGACAGGCAGCTATAATTTTATGCAGCTTTTAGCGCAAGTTCAAGCAGGAAGACAACTGTCAGCTTATTTCGTCATCACACTGAGGTCTACCTTTCAATTATGATCCAATTATTTCACTGGGCTCTGTGCATGGGCTTTTCTATCATCCAGTGATCATCTTAACTGAAGAATATTTAAACCACCTCACCTGTCACTCTGCTGTTATTGCAGTTTATGCCAAATCACAGCTTCACCCCTCCACCACCCCACAGCCCCCAGTGTCAAGACCCCGTCTATGGATCTCTGATTGGATGCTATTTATAGGGCTCCATCCCTATATCCATTTAATTGATGGGGCCCATGTCAAAGACTATCAAATAAAACTTTTGAATTCACGTCGACATGTGTCTTCCCTGATTGAACAGTAATCATGATCACAACTGCTCAGTGTGTGCACAAATCCTTGTTTGGAGAATATGCTACTTTCTTGCCAAGAGGTAGATGAGCTGTCCGATACCGATCTCATGTTTGTGCAGTAAATATAAAGCTACCAGCAGACGGTTAGCTTAGCTTAACATAAAGACAGGAAACAGAGCAAAACAACTACGTTAGTTAAATTTAAACATATTTGGTCTAAATATAATGATATCAGCCTCAATAATACCTATTTTTTAACTATAGAGTGTAAACTCCCCCAAGGTTGCTAAAACCCAAATTCCCAGAAAAAACCTAAGAACATGACCTCACCATCCTCAGTGGTGGCTGCGACCCTGGATGGATTGCCATGAAATGTTGTACAGACATTCACGGTCCCCAGAAGACAAATCCTAATGACTTCAGAGATTCCTGCTTCTACTCGTGCTCTCTCTACCTACACATAGAGCCCACAGCTGAAGACCACTTCCCCTCTGTGGGGATTGTTATGCCAAACAAAACTGTAGATCATTACACCTCACCACAAAACAACTCCTGGAATGAAATGAACATCATGATTTGATGTTATAGAACAGCAGGTGAGTGTCTAAGGCTGTGTTTTTCCTTTAACTTAACACCCAAGGTGTGACTCTTAAATATTTTATACCAGTGTTCAATAAAATCTGTAGCATTCCAGGGCAAGTTACCACAATACAGTAATAATACAGAAGCACTCACTGCCATGTCTTTGTGCTGCAACATGCCTCACTAGGTTTATTGTTTTAGTGAGGAATTATAGTTAAGACAAACTGATTGTTAGACAAAATACAAAATGGCTGGAATTTTGAAAATACAATTTGTGATGTAGCTGCTTAACACGAGACTGTTCCTGTTGGAAATAACACAAAAAATAGCACAATCTTCCTCTTACAGTATTATTTTGGCAAATGTTAGCAAAGTTTAGATAGATAGATAATAGATGTAACTTACTATGTCAATGTTTTAACATGTTACAGATAAAAAAATTCAGTACTTCTACTACAAAAATGAGAATACGTAAACACAACTAACTGTAGCAATTACAAGCGGCCCAGTTGCAGTTACATACAGTATAAATACAATCCAAATACAATACAAGTTTTACTATCAACTTAGGTGATGATATGTAAATGTTGTGTTTACAGCTTGTTGCACTGCCCCCAAGTGGCCATAAAAAGGCTAGGTTATACTGTAATTGTGGCCGTAGTGATGGCCTTGTCTTATTTCAGTTTTAACATACACTACTGTATCTGAAGCTTTTAATAAATATAATCAACAAGTAAACAGATTTACAATAACATTAATATTGATGTTATGATGTGAATCTTGTGTTCCCTACAGTGTAACTGTTATGAAATATGAATCTGACTTAATATTCTCTAATATTCTCTAGGCCCTCAGCAGTTCTCAAAAGAGGCAGCCAGGCCTGGTTAAGGACATTTAGAGACCACGGATGCTTAATCGCCCATTATCCACTTGGGTAATGTTTCAGCATGAGTGCAAGGACATTGTTTTGTTTCACCCAGATATTAAATGAGAAATGATCCATGTCAAAATCCTGCCCGATCATGAGGCTCATAAATATCTGGAGTCCTCTCAGGAAAGTGACAGACACTTATTTGAGGAGAGCCCTGATGCCCCCATTTCAAAGCACTAAGAACTTACTGAGGAAAGTAAAGTTTGACAACAAAGTCTGTCAGAATGCTTTATGGTTTGATGGCTACACGCTTGTGTAGTCAAACACATAATCACACACAATAACAAAAAAAAAAAAAGTGAAGACAGTCTGACTTAATAAACCTTTATGGAGGGAAGATAATGTTTTATAACAAGGTGCACAAAAAAGATTATAATGTTTCTCCAACACAACAACTACGGGCCTAGAGACAGAGACAGTCAGCTAATACGCACTGAATAAAAATCATCACTGGCTGTTTGTTTTAACACTTTAAGCAATGAATGTTTTCAGTTTTTGTCTGCCAAAACTAAAAGCTGAAATAGCACAACACATACAGTACAGGCCAAAAGTTTGGACACACCTTCTCATTCAATGTGTTTTCTTTATTTTCATGACTATTTACATTGTAGATTCTCACTGAAGGCATCAAAACTATGAATGAACACATGTGGACTTATGTACTTAACAAAAAAAGGTGAAATAACTGAAAACATGTTTTATATTCTAGTTTCTTCAAAATAGCCACCCTTTGCTCTGATTACTGCTTTGCACACTCTTGGCATTCTCTCGATGAGCTTCAAGAGGTAGTCACCTGAAATGGTTTTCACTTCATAGGTGTGCCTTATCAGGGTTAATTAGTGGAATTTCCTGCTTTATCAATGGGGTTGGGACCATCAGTTGTGTTGTGCAGAAGTCAGGTTACTACACAGCCGACAGCCCTATTGGACAACTGTTAAAATTCATATTATGGCAAGAACCAATCAGCTAACTAAAGAAAAACGAGTGGCCATCATTACTTTAAGAAATGAAGGTCAGTCAGTCCAGAAAATTGCAAAAACTTTAAATGTGTCCCCAAGTGGAGTCGCAAAAACCATCAAGTGCTACAACGAAACTGGCACACATGAGGACCGACCAAGGAAAGGAAGACCAAGAGTCACCTCTGCTTCTGAGGACAAGTTCATCCGAGTCACCAGCCTCAGAAATCGCAAGTTAACAGCAGCTCAGATCAGAGACCAGATGAATAGCACACAGAGTCCTAGCAGCAGACCCATCTCTAGAACAACTATTAAGAGGAGACTGCGCGAATCAGGCCTTCATGGTCAAATAGCTGCTAGGAAACCACTGCTAAGGAGAGGCAACAAGCAGAAGAGATTTGTTTGGGCCAAGAAACACAAGGAATGGACATTAGACCAGTGGAAATCTGTGCTTTGGTCTGATGAGTCCAAATTTGAGATCTTTGGTTCCAACCGCCGTGTCTTTGTGAGACGCAGAAAAGGTGAACGGATGGATTCCACATGCCTGGTTCCCACTGTGAAGCATGGAGGAGGAGGTGTGATGGTGTGGGGGTGTTTTGCTGGTGACACTGTTGGGGATTTATTCAAAATTGAAGGCACACTGAACCAGCATGGCTACCACAGCATCCTGCGGCGACATGCCATCCCATCCGGTTTGCGTTTAGTTGGACGATCATTTATTTTTCAACAGGACAATGACCCCAAACACACCTCCAGGCTGTGTAAGGGCTATTTGACCAAGAAGGAGAGTGATGGAGTGCTGCGGCAGATGACCTGGCCTCCACAGTCACCGGACCTGAACCCAATCGAGATGGTTTGGGGTGAGCTGGACTGCAGAGTGAAGGCAAAGGGGCCAAGAAGTGCTAAACACCTCTGGGAACTCCTTCAAGACTGTTGGAAAACCATTTCAGGTGACTACCTCTTGAAGCTCATCGAGAGAATGCCAAGAGTGTGCAAAGCAGTAATCAGAGCAAAGGGTGGCTATTTTGAAGAAACTAGAATATAAAACATGTTTTCAGTTATTTCACCTTTTTTTGTTAAGTACATAACTCCACATGTGTTCATTCATAGTTTTGATGCCTACAGTGAGAATCTACAATGTAAATAGTCATGAAAATAAAGAAAACACATTGAATGAGAAGGTGTGTCCAAACTTTTGGCCTGTACTGTAGTTACTGCTGCAAAACCTCTTAACTAGTCCTCTAAATTAAACGACCATATACATTGTTTGACCATGTGACTCCAGAACGACACATAGGAGCGTTTTCTAATCTGGCGCCACTATCAGCAGTAATCAGCAGGACAACATCATCTGTCTGTGCTTTCCAAAACTGTTACACATCACTGTTAAAAAATAATGATGTGTTATGATGTGACAACGCTGGGGTTAAGGTCTGCTTAGGTTTAGACACAAAAACCACTTGGTTAGGTTTAGGGAAAGATCAGGGTTTGAGTTAAAATGATGACTTTGTTAAGGTTAGAGAAACATGCAGTGTGGGTTAAAGTTACTACCTTAAATTTAGGCCACCTTCGTCATCATGGCTACAATAATAACCATGGGGTTAAGGTTAGGGGGCAATAGTAGTTAAGTTTTTTTAAATAACTGTCCTGACTTGTAGTTGGAAATGTGACACTTGTGGTTGGAAACAGGAAACAAAGTCCACTGGTTACTACCTCCATCCACCCCTCCTCCTCTGCAGGAGGACATTTGCCAACTTTTAAAATACATCATATGGACTGTGCCACTGCAGCCACTAGATGGCATCTGTCACTCAAACGTAATTATGTCATTTTTGGGCGAATGACACAACTATTGTGTCATTTTTCCTGGGAGGACCTCATGGTGGAAGTTGAGTACAAAGTGTCCGACAGTGCAGGTAACAGTTCGCATCCCGTCTCCTCCTAACAGTTAGTGGTAGATTCTTTTAACCATTATTGCAATTTTTACCTAACCCTAACCAAGTAGTTTTAGTTACCTGAACTTAAAGTAAGATGTATGTTCAGATTTTGACACTAGAAGCAAGTTTTCACATTCATCTGATGAAGGGGAAAGTTTCTCTGCACTCACCAAAAATCTGAGTTTTAAGGCATCTACCCACCTTGTGACATCACAACTAGTTTGGCGTCAATCGCGGTCCAGTATGCAACTTACACAAGTGTGATGTGGAAACTTCAAGCCTCCAGTGCACAAACACTGAGAATGGACTTTACAGTCAAGTAGAAGACATCTTGTGGCCAGCAGAGAAACTTTTTTTAATGAGGTAGAAGGAGTAGATGTCATTTTAAGAATTTCTAATGAGGTAGTTGAACTTTTTATGGGAAAAAAAAACCATAACAGACACAAATTATTTTGTATGTCTTAAAACATGTCTGGAAGAGACCTTTAACCATATATTAACCAAAGCCATGGAATCTCAGAAGAAGCTCATAGGAATGATTATTTTAGTGGTTATTTTTCATGGTTTTGGAAGGCACTAACAGATGTCATCTTAATGAGGGGCTTCAGATCAGAAAGTGCTCATATGAGTTGTTATGGAAAGCAGTGACAAACGGCATGTTTTGCCATTTAGTTTGGAAGATTTGTTGCAAAAATCTCCAAAACTGTCTGCATGTCTAACTGCCACGTGAGGGATTCCTACTAAGTTTCACCCAAGTTTATGAAAACCTTATTTTCATAAACTTGCCCATCACTCATTGCTCACGATGCCTATCACTCATATCAGTGATACTAACATGTTTTTCACCTGCTCCTCCGATGCTTACCACAGGTTTGAAATGGCATCCAGTAGGGTGAGCAATAAGGAAACTATCGCTGTCCATTCAACAAAATAAATCTTCACACTTGCTGTGAGCATGTTACACGACTGTCCACTCTGTAGGAAAGCTGTCCCATTCATTGCTGGAGAAGCTCTTTGGTGTAGCTGTTGATTTGTATATTCAAGTTCAAATAAATACATGCAACATATAATTTGGGTTAAATTAACTTTTTTAAAACTCAAGGCCGAATACAATTGGGTTGTTCACATATGCTTTAAACTTAACAATTGGCCAATATTTTAATGTGGCACAGCACAGGAGGAATGTCTTTTTCTCAAGTACATGTTTTAGAGTTCACAGCAATTTTTCTGGCTGAGTTGAGTGCAGAGTATTCTTACTGTTAACGATTAGTATAACTACACAGTAATCTCTCTCTCTCTCACACACACACACACACACACACAAAATGATCTAAACATCTGAATGCTGTCCTCGCCCTCCACAGTCTCTCAGCATCCATAACAAAGTGTCCTTTTACTTTTTTTTAATTTTTATTGAATGACACAATTAAAATTTACAACAAAAAAAACAGTAATATACATGCTTTTTTTTTTTTTTTAAATTAAACATCTGTAAATTGCATAGTGTCCTTTTACCACTTGTCACCATAACAACACTTCTTTCACTCACCACAAAATGCCATCTCTCTACTTATTCATGGCGGAAATGTGTCTTCTTGCCTCATTGTGGGGTTTTATTTTTACATAATGGATATTCATAAAGGGCAGGACTTGATGAGTTGGAGGACATAATTATCACAGTCTGTGCCAACAGTGCTTTATACTGGTTTTGGGTTGTAAGGTGTGAGGTATTTTGATCACATCACAAGGAATTAGCAGTGGACAAAATTAGTCTCTCTACATGAAAGAGGATACTGTTAATATCATGCTAGCAAACAACGGCATACCACAGTGAGACATGAAAATCAATACACACTCAGATGGACTCCAGGATTACTGATACGTTTGTGGGCTCATAATTTAATGTAACAACAGTCATTCCTTTTTTTCACCTTTGATGTGATAAAAAAAAACCAAAAACTCCCTGACTGCAGATACATAGTCATAAAAAAACGTTAACAATTCTTTGGCACATTTGATCTAATCGTGTCATTTTCAAAAATACATTTTGTTTAAATACTGTATATATCCCTGTTATTGAATACTGTAAGTGTGATGAGTCACTTTGAGATCCACCAAAGGAATTCACTAGCCTGAGTTTCTCTGGAGAGTTTAAACACCAAATCACTGAATGCAGGAAATGTCTTTGCATGAATTGGAAAGATTCAAAGAAACATTTCATAGCAGCAGCCAGAACACAAGATTAACACTCTTGTTGTATTGTCCGTCACAGCATGGCATCCCTGCATTAGTGTAATTTATTCCCTGATTTTTTTACAGGGACAATCACATTAATCAGTACCACTGTAATGTGCTAGTGTTAACCAAAATGTTAATTTTCAGCTGTTGTCTCTTGCCAGATGTTAGATTAGCCAATGTGAATTACACCCTGCAGTACAAAAGTGTACAAGCTAACGATTTTGTCGATTTTGCCACAAAATGGTTTCATCCTTAGCAGAGCATGAATGTGCCCCGTAAATGCCATAGCAAGCTGCTTATTAAATTTTGTACACCGTGGCTGAGTGGTTTAAAGCCCAACTGCAATCACATTTTTCATTCCTTCTTACAGTCAAAAGTTATACATGTCTTTTTAAAATATATTTTTATTTTTTATATTAAAAGGAAGAAAAAGGAAAAGGTCTTTGGGGAAATATCAGAAATGTTCCTTTTTGTCTCAGCTGGCTGGAAGGGCATGTCTGTACATGTGTCAGCAGCAACTGGCAGGCTGCCAGAGTCCCGCTGTTACACCCTACTGAACGAAAGACAAAGTAAACAAACTTAAGGTGTAGCTACAAGTCATGGGCAGACAGTGTGTTGTTAGCAGTGGTATTGAAGTGTAAGAACCACACAAGGATCTAATTGGACCAAATTGACATTTGCAGGTATGTTTACATGCTGTTTAATGTGCTGCAGCTGATAAGCTATCTAGCCTATAAACTGACGTTAGCGGTGCACTTACATTACATTGGCTGTTTAGTAGCTTATTCAACAAGCTAAGGTGCAGGATGAGACATGTGTTCATGTTTGTAAGTTAGATTAGGACACTTTAGCAGGAAAGCTAATGTGGGTTGTTCAGAGTCTGTGGCTCTTGTGTTATGTAGCAGGATGCTATCAGGCTCAGTGTGACCGTCTGCTCTGCCTATGATAGAATGCCACATTATCACTACATGCAAGATTTGATTTATTGTTGTTGATATAAGAAAACTATGGGGCGCCATCCTGAGACCAAGACATATAAAATGTATTCCTTTTGATTACTTAAAGAACACAGGACAAGTGGTTTACAGAACAGATATGTGTGCTGTAACAGACAAAAAATGTGCAGTTTAATTTCTGTTGAACTTAAAAAAAAAAATTCCTCACAGCAAAGAGGGCCTAGGTTCAAACCTTACCATGCAGACAGGGTTCATGTCTGCATGGAGTTTGCTTGCTAACTCCATGTTTATGTGGGTTTCCTCTGGGTGCTCCAGTCCACTCAATTACACCCATTACCACCATCCAAATACAAACAACACAGGTGAAATCAGCCTCTTCAGACATGCATATTGTTATGTAAACGTGATGGCAATTGAACATGTTGGTCCCATGTTTAAATAAGCGCCAGTCACTTTTATGTATAAGACAGCAATCTTATTTGATAGAGTAAGATTGCTAGAGTATGTAACTCTTCAAACAAGGCACAAGTCTGAATTACAGTAAAAATCACAGTAGTACATATTACAGTAGTAATACAGATTAAATGCTCATCTAGCTGTGCTTTCTTAACAGCATTGGAGTAAATGTATCACTAAATATGAATTGCTTATGCACAAACAAAAATCATTTTAATTAACCATGAAGAACTGTGACTGAGCCAATATTAAGTTGGCGATTCTCTCACATCATATCAGTCTGTGAAAAGCATTTTTATTAGCCACACCAGCGGCACAGCTCTAGGGATGGCGATGGATGGCTTTTCCATCAACTTTTGGATGAATTGCCATGAAATGTGGTACAGATGTCTCTGGTGCCTGGAGGATGAATCCTACTGATTTTGGTGAGTCCAGACCTTTGAGGGGAGAAGCACAATAATCATCACATCAGCACTCCCTTGTTATCAACTTTCAGTCATTTCACCTGCAAATTATGAATATCCAGGAAAAGGCTTTAAATACAGTGCGACCAAATAAGAATCAAATCAGAGTGTTTAATTTAATGTCTTATCTCTTTGCTCATGCGCTGTCAGACATTATAAAACAGAGAATGGAATGTCTTATTTAATAAATGATTAAATGAATGAGAAAACATATTGTTCAAAGAAGCGTGAGGTTCTCACACACTGACAATAGTCATTAATTAAGACTTCAAGGCTACAGCCAGTGACAGAGCAGAAAACTTTACTCTTCTTCCTTTACATCATCACGTCACAACTCAGCAGTGGTACTGCTTCCTCTTGTGCACCAGATGCTAAGTCTGAATAAAGCCATAATAAGCCTATCTCTGAATGACATTGGTCAGAATCTGGCCTGAATTATTATAAATGAGTCTAATATAATGCTACAACACATTTCGTATGTATGTTATTATTGAAAGGCGGTGAGTTCACCAGCTCTATGAGGCTGAGTGCAATCTGTATTTCATTACTGGTGTATACCAAAAGAAATGGGGAAGTGAACCTCTGTTATCTCAGATCACAGATTTATAATGCTGCATCCTGGCTTTGAAAAATCCCTGCCAGTTGACTCCTGACGCACACTTCCACTTAAGAGACTGTTCCCTCAGCAGTGCAACCAGCAGAGGACCCAGGGGTGTAACTCGAGTCGAGAAAACGCCATCAAAAACAAGCTGGGGGGCTGTTATCAGATTCCCATGTGGGTTGGAATGGACGGGGTGTGATCGGCTGGGGACTACAGTTGACACAAACAATAACATTACATACTGGCATGCCAATGCTCCGGGCCAATGGCATGTCTCACGGTTGGTTTCCTGTAATCTGGCGAGGTAGCATCGGCTGTAACATCATGCGCGCCTCTGACCAGGATGTGAGCAAGTGTTGTATTGAATGACACAGTACTCTCAGAGCTACTCCATGACAGGGAGTGAGGGAGTCCTGAGCTGTTTGAATAAATAGCTGAAATAGCTCACACACTTTGGAGTATCTCGCTCTTAAGAATTATGTTTCAGTCTGCATTCTTTGACATATTAAACACGTAAAGAGCTTACACATATGCCAGCACGAGTTTTGTTCCTGAAGACTCTCAAGATGCTTTGAGACATCGACAAGGGAATTCACTGATAATCGAAATACCTGCTTAGATGTAACTTATGACACTTTATTCACTTCCTCCATTGATAAAGAGACATTGATAGGAAGGGTTTGAGTGTGTTTGGGGGATAAGAGATGTCTGATAGCAGGGAGAAAACAGAGCATGAGGGGAAGTTTAAACAGAGGATCTCAGATAGCTTGGTCATGAACTTCCACCAGATGTGGGCAGAGCTGCTGAGATGAGTCAGTGTGAACAAGTGTTGCTTTGTCTGAAACCCATGCTGTGCAGTTTGTGGGTGGTGAGGTGGACTTCTGGTATTTCATGTCATTACTATGTTTTGTCATTCAATTTATAATGTAAAGGGGACACAGTGATGTACAGGTTCTCTAACCAGACCCCCCCAAAATAAAAACAAAATGAATGCTATTTATAGACATACATACATACTAACCTAGCTAAAAAGATATTATGATCTCTTTCTCCCTGCATTTATCATCTAACAAAATAATTTAAAAGAATTAGAAGTGTGGTCAAATTTTATGTTTCATTAATGCACTAAATTTGAGAATTATATTGAGTTGTTAAATTTAAATTTTGAGGTAATTGATGAATGAATGGATGCTGGCGATGATAATAATAATAATAATAATAATAATAATTATTATTATTATTATTATTGTGTCATGTATACAACTATGCCAAAGGTTTACAAGGTTTACAAGACACTAGAAATGAATATAAACCAGACTCAGAATGTTATGTACACATTTTCAAATAATATTACAAAAAAGTCAAAAAATAAAGACACTTTTGTTTAATTTTTTCAGACCTTCATTGTCTACAACAGAATTCAAATATCACTGACAAAAACATTTATTGTATAATAATAAGAAGAAATACTAAATGGACTAAATAGTCCATCTTTTCTTCTTTTCCTGGCTTGATAGACAGAGGTTGCAAACTTCAAAATTAAACAACCATTCCAAGTTTTGATCATCCATACACCAGAATATTTTAGGGTTATGTCGAGCAATTTCATGGAAAATTTAATTGTACAGTGCATAAACAGCAGTATGATTCATAAATCATCATATCGTACTGTACACCGTAAGAATCTTCTTTTCCTCTGAAATATTTTTGAGTCTGCCAACTTCATTTATATCTCAAACTATAAACTCAATAAATTATGTAAATAATAAAAAAAAATAAGCATACAGCCCCCTATCTTCACCAAACAGAAAGTTAATGCAGTCTCTATGTGGCCTGAGAGGCAAAACCTGGGGCAAAAAGAGGCCCACCAAAGCACTGGCTTGCCAACAAATCTTTAGTAGTGTATAAATATGAAAACAGGATTTTTTCACTTTTAACAGTATCATCACCCTTCTATTATTGACAGTGACACTGACTAACAGCTTTCTAGCTAATGTCTCCTTATATAAAGAACACATCTTATGTTACACCTTGGCTTGTTGAAGCGAAGAAACAAACATCCACTGGAGCGTACTGCTATTAGTTTGCAGCTGAGATAGCTAATCAGTTGTAGCCCATTAAACAGGGTTAGGGTTAGGGTAAAAACATGCTTCTTATATTTCACTACCACTGCTAACAAAACACTGTGGCATCCTTTGCTTGTAAGCTAACAGTTAGCAGCACAAGTCTGTTTACATTTTGTCTCAGTACCCCTGCTGGCTCAGCTGTCAATCCAATATGTACACCAACTCACCTACTCAGAGAGCAGGTCAGAAGGTAAAGGAACATTTCTGCTGTATCTCCAAAGGTTTTTTCTTCCTTTCAGTAATATAATTATATAACTATCAACAATAAACTGGATTGGTTTTTGTCTGTAAAAAATAGATTTTCTGATTCCAGTTGGACTTCAAGGTGCAAGATGCCAAGATTTTTCTGATACTTCTCTTAGCATAGCAATGTTTATTAAATATTTACCATTTATACCATTTATTACCATTTCCCCAAAATTGAGCCAATGCTTTTGAATTTTTGTGGTCAACAAACTCTTGCCCAATTAAAGCCCCTCTTCTGCTGTCCTTTAATAAAACATCTACACCTGAGTCCTTCCAGCTACTCTACATTATTTATCACACAGCAAAATAATTCCAAGGAGCTTCTCAGGCAAACTGATTCATCACTAGCCTCATAATAGTACCCCACAGGTCTTTATAAGGATCTGGGCTTATATGTTTCGAACATTAACAGCTGATATTAATGTGTTACAGTGATGTTCAGCAGGATGAATGGTATATTTCTGGCTTTCCTCCTTGTAATATATACCTCCTCCAGTGAAGTAATGAAGATGGCATTCCACCTGGAGGGTGTGATGATCTCATTACACTTTAACAATACACAGATGTGACGCCTCTATTGTTATAATTACGTATTTCCATTATAGTTCACACTAGGGTTTGACCAGCATGTGATTTTGAGGACATATGCTGATTTATTTGTTTTAATGACGCTCACAGTCAGTGTTCTGGACAGATATTCAATATGTTTGCAGTTTAAAAAAATAACAAGTATAAAGTGTTTTTGTCTGAATGTTATTTCTGTCAAGGTGGGAAAATGTTCAAAACAGCTTTAGAGCATCATAGAAAACATTTTTTTCAGCTTTTTCAGCTAACACCAATATCATGTTTTGTTGTTGTTATTGTTGTTTTGTTTTTTGTAGCTGAGGTCAGAGATGAACCACAGTGACATGTAGTATTGTTAATTTACAATATCAATAATATCAGAATACCCATTTTGTGGGTATTCACAGCTGGATAACAAGTTTACTCACTGGAGCCTACAGGATTTATAAAAATACATATTTTAAATGATATATACAGAGTAATTTAATACTAAATCCACTTCCTTGAGACAGTAAATGATATCCCTCTGTTACACTCAATTGGTTCTGGTTCCAGATGGTGTTCATTGCAATGGCAGTTCCACACTGCTGAAGTACAAGACAATGTCAGACTCAGTCCCATCGGGGCAATGGCCCCCTATCAAGAATATAGAGACAGAAATGAACTGTTAGTGGTGTGAGATTGTATTCCATTCTTTCTGACCACCAGAGATGGTGGGAATGCACAACCTTGTCTCCTAAAAACAGGAAACATTGACCAGTGTTTTAGTTGTCTGAACCAAATATGGGACCTAGGACACAAACCCAGTCCTACCCTAACTCCTGTGCAGTGCAAGAACATAGCAGTTCATGGACTAAAGAAATGCTGCCAGTGAATGTCATCCTTCAAAACATATTAGGCAAAACTACAGTGTTGAAGCCTGAGCATGTGTTAGTAACGTAAGCTAAAACTTTCTCAATAAATAAGGTTTTGTCAAATAAAGTGCATTTCATGGCACTAACAAATTCTTAAAGAAGTATTAATTGATTTGTTGGCCACATCTGGAGGTGGTCTGGCCAGCATTGTGATCAGATCTCAGCCAGGTATAAATGCAATCTGTACAGCATGACAACGTGATCATCTAACTCCGCCTCCTCATGCTATCTCACGCTTCCCGGAAAATTCTATAAGTAAACGCAGTAGTTTGTTGCCTAACTAATTTACATATTGAGATGCGATCATAAAGCAGACAGAGTCAAGATAACTCAGACTTTTGTTTATAACAATTGCAAATGTAAAGGTCCTTAGATCAGATGTCATTATCCAGACAGTGTATCAAGATACAAGACACACCAGGTGTAAAATAAAGTTGATATGGTGAACATGTTATTACTATTAACACATCCAGCAGACACAGAGCTGCACTATCATTGATTTGCAGTGTTTGTGTCCACCTGATGAATTTAAATCAAATCTTCGCTCTTCTTTTTGGTCTCCACCAAGTCCTGAGAAAAATATCTCTTTTTAGCAGCTAAATGTTCCACTATGTTCACCAGCTAGTCGCAAACTTCCTCTGTCTGCTGTTTGGTGCTGAGCAGGTGGTGTACAGTGGGTTTATTAGAGCTTTTCCCACTATCAGCTGCCTGCTGCTGATGGAAACAATGCTAATGAGAGAATGAACCAAAACAAGTTGCACACAGAAAATCGAAACAATGACCTGAAAGATGCTAAAAAGCTCAGTAGAGCTTAGGGGAGCTGCAGAGTTGGGTGGGTCTGTGGGTTTGCTGCTAGTAGTGACACCTTTCACATTATAAGTAAGTAAACAAGTAATTTGACCAACTGTTAATATAAAAATATTGAGGAGTGAAGTTGTAAAGTCTGTTGTGCACATTTTAGCAGTAAAATTAAATGAGGATGCTTAATGTACCTTCAACAGCAAATTCTATTAAATTACAGAATTTTTCTTGTTCCAAGAAGAAAGTTAGGAGAGGAAAACCCTTTGAATACGTTATCAAAACTCACCACATGCTGCTCCAGACTTGACAATACTTTCAGTGACAGATTTACCCATCAGCACAGGTTGTTCCTTGTCAGTCTAGTTGAGGCTCATGTTTTTAATAACCCCTCTACCTGAACAAAACCATAGGAATCTTTTAAAATGCAACCATGCACGGTTCATTAGCCCTGACAATATTTCATATGATATTATGGCCTACAGTATTGGTGGAAATCCCCTTTGAAACAACAAAGCCACTGCATTGTTCACGAGACCTCATGTTGGAACCACAGTTCAAAACATTTTTCTATTCCTTCAGAGAAGCTTCCTCTTGTTTCCCCTCAACACACAGTCCTGCACTATGTTAGTACCTGTTAAGCCTGGGGATTTTCTCTTTTTGCAAACATCACATGGAAATCATCTGTGAAATGGGGCCGTTGCACTGTTCCAATCCCGGCTTCCTGCTGCCTCAGCTGGCCTTGATGATGCCCTCTTTCTCCCTCTTGTTTCCTGGTTCTTATACAACCGTTGCAGCCTGGCAAGAGTGAGTCCTGGAAACTCAAACCCACCTGTGATCTCATCGCTTGGACTGTGGAGTTGCACAAAGGAGGCAAGGGGAGTACAAGCTGGTTGTGCTGTATCTGGAGGACGAGTTCAGAGCTGCAGGGGAGTGAGAGAAGGAGGGAGAGGGTTAGGTTTCACCGTCAGGAGAGAGCTGAGTGGTGAGGTGTTGATCTGCCTGAGCAGTCAGCCGAGCCTCTGTTCAGCTCACCTCTTTTTTTCCTGGGCTCGTAAAGTCTCCTTTGGAGGAGGTGGAGGCGCTACAAAACGACGACAGCAGTTGAACTTCAAACTGATACACTGAGAAGGTAATCAGCTGTTTTATTTATTTCTTCATACACACATTGGTAAAAGTTCAACTCCAATTCTGTTCAAAATTAGTAGTAGTGATCATCACTAGTAGTGATCATTTTAACTGATATTTAGTGTTGAAACAGTTGCTGAAAATTAGTTGTCAACAATTATGATTCATCTTTTAATGCATTTATCAAGAAGAAATGGCACAAACATTTGCTGGTGCCAGATTCCCAGATGTGAGAATGTGTTTCTGTTTTATATAATTGTAATGACCTTCATTTTTTATTATATTCTAATTTAGACCAAAGTAATGGATTAATCAAAATTTTATCAAAACTTTTTCAAACATTATTGATAAAGAAAATTGTTGTAGCCCTACTTCTATCAAATTTGCGTCAACATTTCACTTTGTCCCAGAACTACACATGACTGGCAGGGCTGTAGCTGCCACTGCCCTCTGGAAGTGCATTTTGCCTTCTGTAACCCAACTGAAAAGGCAAAATGTGAAAGTGTCAAAGCTGTTTTTACAGTTCTTGAATTTTTATTATCTTTTTCTTGTGAGTATTTGTAGGCCAAGAAAAAGAAGAAAACTAAGGTCTGGTCAAAATGATCTGCCTGGGGTTGGGGGGTGTAGAATATAAAAATAGCACCTTTGCTTTTATAAAACATTACATAACAAAGGGCTTCACAGTATTAAAATAGGAGAACACAAAAAGACTAAAACAATAAAAAGTTACAATACGTTAAGGACATCAAATCAATATCAGGAATTAAGCAAAATTGAAATGATGAAGAGCAGGGAAGGAAGTAAAATAAAATAATACAATCCTATAAATCAGCTGTTTTATTTTGGGGTTTTTTTTATCAGTCAACCAAAATTTTCAGTTTTGAAAATTGACTCATCATTTAAGTCAATAATCAAAAATAAATACCAGATGTTGTAACCTCTCTCTACTTGCTTTTCTGTGTTTTACATAATTGTGTGTTTTTGGATGGCTGATCAGATAAAATAAGCAAATGTAACACAAGGCTCATGATGGACATTTGTCTTTATTTTGACTGCTGAACTGATTTTTCAAAAAAAAAATAGCCATAGACAGTCATTTAACGCTGCTCTAATCAATATTTTTATATTAACAATGAGTGAAATGACTATGTGTAATGTGAAAGCAGTCGCTCGAAGAGAAGAACCCACAGAGAATTATTACACAGCTGGTCAGAGCTTTTTAGCCTCTTTTAGCTCACTGTTTTGGTTTTTCCGGCTCACAAATGTACAGCAAGGTTGACTCTCACCTTATTTCCAGCAGCAGCAGATAGCAGATTTCAGCAAATGAAAGCTCTGATAAGCCCAGCTCCAGCTGGCAGACATTGGTGAACATAGTGGAGCATTTAGCAGCTAAAGAGCCAGATGTGTACATATGCATTTCTGTTAACAGCTTTATAATATGTCAGTTTTGTGGTTTGGGTTGTTCTGCTGCCTCCCGCCAAAAAACTAAATGAATGCAGCTTTAAATTATTCAAGCCTATAATACATGCACAGCATTTGTAATGGAACATTTGCCTAACTTTCTGCTGAACTTGAGGAATCGAATCCCTGCCAGGTTTGTTTGTCACACAGCCTACATTGTGTTGCACTTTGTTTTGAGAAGTCAATCCAGTCTCATGTTCTCATCTATTTCATGAACTATATTTAACAATTCTTGGCATAAAATGCCTCATGTTGTTCAGCTGATCAAACATATGTATATAAGCACTTTGAATTCACTGTGAGTTAGACTCACTTCTACTGTCCGTGAAAGTAAAGATCTGTACACATGTACCCACTTCAAGGAACCAGCGGCTGTAATAACGGATATCAAACAATGTTGACACAAGAACATCAAAGTCTCCCACTCACTGCTGACAGAACAGAGAACAGCATCCAACTGTTGCAGCCTCTCATCTTGTCATTGAGTCCCTTGAGCTTACAGACATGTGGAAAGATTTTAGGGAGAAGTTGCATTTTCTGAGCGCTCCTCATTTTCACGCAGAGCCCTCACACTCCCGTTGAAGATAAAATATCGACTGGAGGTGAAAACGCTGTTGTGGCTCGATTCTGTCAGCAGCGCTCGAGCCCGCCGCCTTTATTTACAGACATTGATTACTGAATCAAAGTAGTGGGCCTGAACTTGCAAATAACTCATCTCTCTTGGCACTTTTCAGCAGAAATAAATGTTCCAAGACACAGCTTGTGTTAAGTAAAAAAAAAAAAAAAAAGGCAGTTAAGTGTGTCCAATGCGTCGGCTGTCTGGCTGTATTCATAGCACACAGTCTCAGCCATGCAAGCGAATGTGAGAGCCTTTCTTCACTAAACAATAGGAAGTTTACTGAAGACATATGAAGTTGTTTTGGGGGGAGCTGCATCCAAATTCTTGCTTTGAAGCTGAAGTTTGTCTAGCTGCAGTGTTTGACAGCGAGTGTGCAGGCAGTCCAAACTGATTATAAAGGAGGAAGTCGCTGTTTGTTGGTCCTGGAGTTGATAGATGCCATGGAAATGAACAAACAAGCACCCTTGGGGGATTTAACTTTTCTCATGTCACTCACATGTCAGAGTGGATTGTTGTTGCAGTATGACATGATTCTGCGGGAAAGATGAGACACCGGAGATTTTCTGCACACACACACACACACACACACACACACACACACAGAAACACATAACTTCCATTGACAGCACAGTGACTGGGCACCTAATGGGAACAACATAAGTATGTGAGTAGATCTGTTCTCGGTGGGCTGGTTGTCTTGGCTGGCTGTTTAAAGTGGGTTCCTGCCCCGGGGCAGGGCTGAAATATGCAGGAGGAACACACTGTAGGAAAATGAAGCGGGGAGCAAGTTCTAGATACTTCGCAGGATATTCTCTTACATGGATGAGGTGAGACATATTGAGGCTAAGCTGTAACTTTCCCTTCTGGAAGTTGCAATCTGTGAACAATGCAAGGACGAAGAAAATATTTTTACCTTCCACCTGCTCACTGTTTAAGTTTTCCTCTCTGCTCATCATTTCTACTGACTTCCTCACTGGGAGGCCAAATGTACGTTAGAGATGCACATTAGAAAGAATTAAAAGATAAGGATTGCTGTATATAGTCAACAAATCCCATAAAAAGTCAACAATGGATTGATCAGCAAATATTGTGTGTGTATCCAAAGCCTGATATTATTCCTCTGTGCCATCACTGAGCCACAATGTGACACTGGGTGACATGTTCCTTCATTACCATGTGGTTTATTTCCACTCAATCGCAGAAATACTCATCATCATTCATCCGCTGCTGAAAATTGTCCCCAACAAATGCATTATTTCTTCCTGTCTGGGTAACATTTGTTAAAAACTGCAGTGCCCAGCTGTTACTGAAGCTTTTAAAAAAAAAAACTATATTTTGTGAGCTACAGTTAAAAATGTACGTCTTCAGTAGGAACCAATGGGCTTCAGGCTGAGAGTTTCAAACAGGGTAGTGAAGTCAGAAAGTATTGACAAATGGACTAACATACTGCTGGTTGGTTTTTTCATGGGATTTGTTAGACAATAACAAAATGGTGAAAATTGCATGCCCACCCACATGTTGGAAATACTCCAACTGCCAAAAGAAAAACTGAATAGGACTGGCTGCAGGAACCTTGGCCATTGTTGTAACTGCCCAATTCTCCACTGCATTCAAACCAGTGAGACTATTTCTGCTTCACAAGGAGGTCTACCTTCAATAAATGCTTAAAGAAGCAAATCTCCAGTCTGCTAAAAAGTTAATTGTTCGGAAGTGAGCTATGGAGCTGAATGTTGCATTTGCCTCATAATAAAAGGAGCACAATTGACTCTAGCAGTTTGCAAGTATTTCACTATGTATGAGCAGCAGTGTGTGTCGTATTCTCTGAAAGTACACGCTGTAGACATTAGGTGCCCTTACACAATGTGTTGTACTGCTGTGGCACTTGGCTGGGAAAACATATTACTACCAAGAGAGAGTGGGACGGTGTGACAACACAGCAACATAACTGAACTCTGTCTAATTGCCATTTTTTTCTGTCCGTCTGTGGAAGAGCATGGCAGGCAACTGGTGGGTTGTGTTTGAAAAGATGCTGCCAAGAAAACAAAGCAAAAGCAGTGGAGGCAGTGAGGTCTGCCAACGGCTGGGAAGCATTGAATCTTTAATGAAAGCTTAAGTCCCAATCAGCATAGCTTTGCTTGTGCCAGCTAAATAATTTTCCCTCTATTAGCAGGCCCCACAGTCAGCCACTACCTTAGATATAGATGCCAAAACACTTTCTTATCGCTCATCTGTGAAATAAACAAAATGATGCAATGGTGCAGAAACTTTCTCTTTCATTTGCTCATTCCACCCAGTTAAGGAGATAAATAGCTTTTATTGTATCATAATTTACATGAAATCAAAGTCAGGAAAGTTTAATTATTCTCCTGCATGAACACATTCTGGTAAAAAGGAGAAAAACACCAGCTGATTAGCTGCTTAGACTCACTGCTTCAAAAAAGTCGATCTGTTGTCCCTGTGGGTCTTTAAAGCTGCACTGGACAAGGTTTGGATGTGGAAATCTAGCAGTCTGATCAGCCTTAATCAGGTCCCATTCCTTCTAACTGAGAGCAAATGTTCATATTGTCCAGCAGTGAAAACTCCAATTTCTAATTTTAAGAACGCACACACAGCAGGGGGTATACTAATTAATACATCAGTAATAATAATTCAAATAGTATAGTTACTTTTGATACTTTCTCTGCTTTTATTATTTGTTTTATTATTTTAGTTTTCCTCGCTGTAATCATTCCTCCTTTTCACACTGGCTATTAATAACACTGGTCAACACCAAATTTATTGTAGTTTTAATTTGTTGTATAAGTTTTTTTTAGCTGATTTAGGATAATTTTGATGTGCTGAATCCAAAAATCACATTGGTTTTGCTCAATCAGGTAAACTTTCTGAACTAAGCTACATATTTGTTTTTTGACGTTTTTGTTTACATGTATGGGTATTTTCACATCATATGATGCAAAATTCTTTTATATTTTTTGCAATAAATGAATTCTGAAGATTTTGCATGTGCCAACTTATGACTAATTGTTTTTTTTTATTACAAGGGAATGAAATGGCTTCGACTAGATGATCTTGCAAAAATAAGCCTGACGTATTCTGCTACATCAGCGGTGAATAACAGGAATCTAGTCACAAGTTTCATAAAGCGTGCTTACCATGCTTATTTTGGTATCAAACTTGGTGACCAGGATAAAGCTTGGGCGCCACACATGGTATGCAAGTCATGCACCGAGTATCTGTGTCAGTGGACCAAAGGCAAGAAGAGTTGTCTGAAGTTTGGAGGGAGCCAACAAACCATGTCACTGACTTCTACTTCTGCGCTATTGATGAGACTGGGATCAACAGAAAGAACCGAAGCAGCCTCAGGTATCCTGATCTTGAATCAGCACGTCGTCCTGTAGCTCACTGTGATGAAATTCCAATACCTGTCTTTGGAGAACTTCCTGACATCAGTGATGAAGATTCCTCCAGTGTTCCAAAAGATGAAGAAGAAGAAGAAGTGGTTCTTAACGATGATGCTCCACATCCTTTTTCCCAAAAGGAGCTAAATGACCTAGTTTGCGATCTCAGCTTGTCAAAGTCCTCTGCAGAGCTATTGGCATCCAGATTGAAGGAAAAGAACCTCCTCTCTGACAGTGCTCGCGTCACTTTTTACCGCAACAGACATCAAGAGTTCCTCCATTTTTTCTTTGAAGAGAAGGACTTGGTGTACTGTACAGATATTGCTCAGCTTCTGCACAAGCTTGGAGTGCCACAGTATGAACCTAAAGATTGGAGACTGTTCATTGATAGCAGCAAGCGATCGCTGAAATGTGTTCTGCTTCACAACGGCAACCAGTTTGCCTCTGTACACCTTGCTCACTCAACTACACTGAAGGAGAAGTATGAAGTGGTGAAGTATGTGCTGGAGAAAATTTGTTATGATCAGCATGAGTGGCTTATTTGTGTTGACCTGAAGATGGTGAATTTTTTGTTGGGACAACAGTCCAGCTTCACCAAGTACCCATGCTTTCTGTGCATGTGGGATAGTAGGGACACTGCTCAACATTACACAAAGAAGGACTGGCCTGTGCGGGAGGAATTGGTGCCTTGCAGAGCAAGGAACGTCATCAACAATCCTCTGGTAGACAGAGACAAGATACTCTTCCCACCGCTGCACATCAAGCTTGGCTTGATTAAACAGTTCACCAAAGCTCTAGACAAGGATGGTGGCTGCTTTACTTACTTGTGCCATGCTTTTCCAGGATTAACCATAGAGAAGTTGAAAGCTGGCATCTTTGATAGTCCTCAAATCTGTCAGCTCATCAGAGATCCTGAGTTTGAAAACTCAATGAACGAAGTGGAACTGGAAGCATGGAAGACTTTTGTTCTGGTCGTGAAGAACCTTCTTGGCAACAACAAGGCCAGGAACTATGCAGAACTTGTCACCAATATGCTGACTGCTTTCAGAAAGCTTGGATGCAACATGAGCATCAAAATGCATTACTTATTCTCACATATGGATCGGTTTCCTGAGAATTTGGGATCAATGAGTGATGAGCAGGGGGAGAGATTCCATCGGGACATAAAAGAGATGAAGACCAGGTATCAGGGACGCTGGGATGCAGTCATGATGGCTGATTACTTTTAGACTCTGAAGAGAGACATCCCTGCTGCTGAGCATTCGAGGGGTTCGAAGAAACGAAAGTTCATGCCCTGAATTTTGCACAATGACGACGTAACGTTCAATTTACATGTACTTACCTTTATCAATGTCTATTATTCAATTTACAGAAACTGAAGTTTCTAACATTTAATTAATACATTCAGTTAGAAAACCATTTTTTTCTCCTAAAACCTTTTTTTGATGAGAAATATTAACAAAAATCAACTGATAATGTCACAAAAATGTAATCAATTTAGTCAGAAAGTTGGATTTTTTAAAATCAAATTAGCATAAAAACCTGACCTGATTGAGAAAAATGAATGTCATTTATGGATTCAACGGTGCAAAATGGTCCTAATTCAGTTGAAAAAACATAGACAACTTGCAATTTTTTTTTTTTTGTAACCCAGTGTAATCAGTAAGTGATGGAGGCCAAAATCCACAGTGTGACCACACAGTCATTTAGTGCAAAAATGCATTTAAAAGTTGATGTGAAGCTTATATGAGGCTTCAGCAGTCTGAGTTAGTCATATCAAGTGGATATCTGCCACATTTACAGTCTCTTTAGCATCAAATTCCCTCTTTGTGTTTCCTCAGACAGTGTTTCCCTGTTGAGCTGTGGTGGAAGTATAGTAACAAAGCTTCATATTAGCTTCAGATAAACTTTTAAATACTTTTTTACACAGAAGGAGGACTGTGGATTTTGTCCCCCATCACTTACATTGTAAGTGCATTATGAAGGGATCTTCTAATGGTCAGTATGAACAGGAGGAATGATTACAGCAAGAAAAACGTGTTTCATGTTCATTTGGGCTCCTGACTGTTGTTTTAAGACAGACTTGAAAAATTATGAACCTGTCCTTTAAGTTTTATTTAACAAGCTACAACAGAAAGCATTTCACTTCCATTATTTATTGTATGAATGTATTTGTATGTGTGACATTTTCAATGCAGGACTTTTATATGATGGAGTATTTTTATATTGCAGTATTTCTTCTATTCTTTCACCGCTGATCAACACACACCCCTGCAGTGCTGGTTAATGTTGTTATTTACATTATGTCCAGCTCATCTGGACATCATTCTTCTGGAGATGCTTCCTCTAGCTTGTAACTCTTTATCTAACTATCTTGTTGACAAAGTTTAATAACACGGTTTGGTGTGTTTGCTTCATCTTTGTAGTTGTGTGCACAGCAGCAAGAGAAGGGACATTTGTTCCCTGAGTTTGTCCAGACAGTGCTTCTGCAAGAGGACCGACTCCCTATGTAGATATAAAGGGGTCATTCTAAGGTAATGAAAACACAACAATTTTTATTTTCATTGCCACACAAGAACGTCAAAATTGAAGGTTCCTACAAAACCCCAGATTAAGTTTAATGCTAGTTTTTGCTTGTTTGTTTGTTTGTTTGTTTATTCAGGCTTTAATTTGAAGGTAATTTCGCAGGTGTAAAGGTCAAATTTTTGCAGTTGTTGTTGAGTTGAGGTCATTTGCTTCCCTTTGGAACCTGTGTAAAGTGTCAGACCAGGCAGGATGGAGAAGTTTACTGACATCTTGCTTGAGATTTTAATTTTGAAGCTGTAATTTGAAGAGTTTCCCCCTCTGCAGTTTGGGACTGCTAACATGCCAGGATGCTTATAGCTTTAACTGAAACTTTATGCTATTGGTAGATCAGTAGAAAGTTACGAAAAGATGGAAAAAGAGGCTGACAGAGGGGGTAAGAAAAAGAGAAATGACCATTGTGCTCAGATTGGATTGACAAGAGTTGTGTTCAGCACATTGCTTCATTGTTGGGTGGATAAAGCTGTAGATGAGGGCACATCCAGTCAGTGGGTGGCAGAGAAAGCAGCTTTTCATGGCCACACAGTTAAATTGTTTGCGTTCTTGTAATGAATATCAGTCAATCAGACTTCTTTCAAACATGAAGGAAATGAAAGCTTCACTTTTGTTTGGTTCTCAATGGCCAATTTGATGGTAAGTTTACAGAGACATGGTTTGTTTCTTTACCATGTGTATGTACATCTGAGACTATCCACATAATCCAAGCATGAGAGCAACTGCTATTGTTGTCAGCCTATGAATAGTTCTGCTGCTGATTGTGATTAGTGGCTGAGGGCATTTGAGAAGCAGCTCTGCAGTTACTCTGCTCAGCCATCCGGCCATGTGGAGAATATTACTCTGATAGAAAGAATTCATGGCCTTCAAGACACCACAAGGACTTAACAACCAGTGTGGATGGTGGCTGTTTGGAATTTAATTTAAAATTCAATACATACAAAAGTATACATACATAATCACACATTTCACAAAATGCACTGTTTAATTACCAAAGTAAAACTTTCACTTTTTCCACCACTTTCCACATTTTCAACATTTTCTGCCTTCATACACCAAACTGTACTAAGTAATACTTGTAAGATGAGGTCAACAGTGATCTTTTTTTTTTCCTAGTACAGTTTGAGACTGGGTAATAATTTCATTTATTGGATGTGTGGGTAATTCTATCTGCTATGGGGCACCATTTGCTTGGAGTGAGAATGTCTTGAGATGTCTGTAGTTCACCTCTTGCAAAAAAATCTGGGAGTGTGAATTCCTTTGTTACTTAAAATACTATAATTGTTGAACAGAGGGTTAAACCAAATCTGCAAGGGTCATAAAGTAAAAAAAAACTGGAACTCCCAGAACTCCTGATTCTCTGTCTCTGTGTATGTAAGGTATAATGTTTTAATATTTTGGCAGTTTCGTTAGTTTATTTACAAGATAAAAAAAAGGAGTTTCCAAAATTCAGAAAGCCAAATTTAAGAACTATTCATCACTCAAATTTCATTTAAGATCAATTTAACTATGAAACAGACACCTTTTCAATCTAATCTATTTTTGATGGAGCCTAATATAACTACTCACTTATGAAATTACATCTGGAGGATAAAATGTAAAATTGTTTTGTAATGATGCCCAGCTCAAAACAAAAATCTGTTTGTTACACTATATTAATTTCTAATTATATGTTATATTATAATTTGGAGAAGATAAAAAAAATGAGGTCATTTGTTTTTTATTGTAATGGCAGTGAAATTAAATCTAATTTTACAAAAACTACCATTTTGAGGACTTGTGGTACCCTGGTAAAATACTGCCTGTTATTATTCATATGACTTAAGAAACATTAGCTGTTAAATTTAGAAAGGTATTGCAGATCAGATATGAGGAAATGCAGTTTCAACTTACAACTTCACCTCCACTCTTAAAATAATCCAACGTCACCACTTTAACTGTCCGTACTTCTGCTTTGTGGACTAAAGAGACGACTGAGGGACAGTAAGAAAATCATTGGCATGGTGTGAGGGAGTGAATCTTACATTTCACTTTTAAAAAAGCTATGGAAGAACAAATGTTAAAGTGTCTGTGTTGAGATTACTGCAGACTGAAGAATATGTGCATGCATTATTGAACTGATATAACAACACTGGGACCTGAAATGAAAGTCAGGACTACATTCATTAGACTAAAGAGCCAGACCCTGCATACAGTATAAACTGCACTGCATCTGTTATGGCCTGGGCCTGATGTCATGCACGCCTCCGCTGGGCGGCCCTGTCTGTGGGTTTGCAGATAGTTAATAGCAGCAGCAGCAGCTCATATATCTTGTAACATACATGTGTTGGAGTCAGTCACGGCTGTATGTGGGAGAGAGTGAAAGGCACAAGAGCAGAGGAGGGAGCAGCATCAGTCTCCGTTTGTTCAGCTGCTCACTGACATGATGAAGTGGCTCAGACAAGACGCAGGGAGGCACACACACACAGACACACACCTCAAACTTCAACACAAACACCAAAGTACAATATCACCCTCCCATGTTTTATAGTACATTAAGTAAAAACTCATTTTCACATGATTTTACTCAATTTTCATTTTCATTTTCAACTTTTTTAATTATTATTTTTTTATGGCTCTTGACTAATGATTTTCCAATCATTTTTTCTTTTTTTTCCAAATGCTAATTTCTGAATAATGATAGTGATTTCTGAATAACCATTTTTCATGAGTAAGCCAATTTCATTAAGCCCTTGTTACTACCTTAATTTGATGTTTACATATATTGTAAAATACTTTAGATTTTTTAAAGATTTTTCTCTTACTACAGTGAAGTCTAATAGCTCCCAGAATCATGTAAAATATATATTTAGAAAAATATATTAATTATTTAATTTATCGTGCATTTATTAAGGGATACCAACATTTTACTGCATGACTATCTAATGTAATAGGACAAAAAAATTATAAAGTAATTATGAATGCTGGTAATCCATTAATAAATGCTTGATAGAATGGTTAATGGATTTAAGTCAAAAAAAATCCCTATACATTTTCCTTATACCACAGTGTGGTATCATAGCTCCCAGCAACATATACATATTTATAAAAAATCTACTATTATATTATATTTACAAGATAGAATAAAATATTGTCAGTTCCCGATAAGAGTTTTAAACCATTTTGAGTCTTATATTTGGTTCTGTTTTCATAATTTTACTCTCAGAAAATGTAAATTTATTTTACTTAGAAGGTAGCATTATCTAATAAGAAACTATACATGAAAAACAAAATAAGACATTTATTATTATGATTGTTTATTATTACTATTTAGTATTACCAAAGAGGAAGGATAAACACCATTCACAGGGATATTCTACAAATTTTCACTTCCTCTCATCTATAAAAGACTGATTAACCACCAAAAGCCATTAGCACAGCTAATAATCCTTTTATAAAGGCCATCTTGTTAGAAAGTGGTACTTCAAAAAAACTGAATAAAAAAAAGCTAAATATATGTTTGGCATCATTAAAGCAATTTTTTCAATCCCATAGATTAAAAAAAAAAATCATTTAATCAGGTCTCATTTCAGCTGTTAAGTTTTGGAGTAAAAACAAGCTACATGAGAAAGACTTTCCCTGCAGACACACACACAGAGGACTCCAGTGATAACCTGTCTCTGCAGTGAGGGTCAGATTACAACATGTCAAACAGGACAAACCTGGTGTTTGATTGATGACAGCTCATCAGTCAGCGCTGCTGTTAGAGTGTTGGAGCAGCTCTGTTAGTGAGGGCCACAGCCTCCTGACTTATGGCCGCCATCTACTGCTTTAATGGAGATTGTTTTAGTGGTATATTTGCTTTGGAAGGCTTATACTGGCTACTCGAGTTAATATGAGGAAGTGTGTGTGTGTGTGTGTGTGTGTGGGGGGGGGGGGGGGGGGGGCATTGTGGGCACTGACCTGGAGGCTCTTGCCAACACAAACTGACTCACTTCTTGGAATCTTTCAATTTGCCATAATAAATCAGAGCAGAGAGCAGTGACCAGCCAATCTACTGAAACACTAGATGCTGTGTGTGTGTGAGAGAGAGTGTGTGAGAGTGGGACTTCACATATGTGTGCATTCTTATTTGGTAAATTCACCATGTGTACACTGTGTAGCTGTAGATACAAACTGTATATGTGTGTGAGAGCAGCCAGTCCTGTGCTTTGTGGTTTGATTTAATATTCTTTGGTCTTCTTCCAGAAAGCTGCAATAAAGGTTTACCAGCATGTTTTGGCTCCTATTCACTTCTATCTTAAACCACATCAAGCTGCTGCGTGTTCAAGTACAGAATCACCAGCAAGCCTATGTAACTGAGTCTACGGGACAGATGTGCTGCGGCTTTTGCATCTGTTTTTAAGGTGCAAATATGACGCATTCTGCCCCAAACACGTGTGCGGTACTTATCAAACAGACGTCTGAGCCACAGTGTCTGCAGTGTGCGTCTCTCTCCTTCTTGCATATGCATTGCAGGGATGATAACGCAAAAGATTATGAATTATTCTGGATTTACTGAAATCATGTAATTAGCATCTGTCAGTTTTGCAGGGAAAATTCTCTGCCTCTGAAGAGCAGGCATAAATAAAGTACTGATGAGAATTAGAAGAGCAGCCCGTCCTCACAAGAAAAACAACAGTATAGGTCTAAAATTCAGACCTATAGTTACGTTATGCCATCTAACGGATGTAGTAATTACGACCCGGGGAAGTGACACAGTTGAGATGACGTCAATATAAGGTGACTTGATAGGATGATTTTGCCTTGTTAGGAGGAGGCAGGTTGGGTGGATGGCTGGATAGTTAGATGGCAAAAAGTGCTGCATCCTGTTTCCAACCGCTAGTGTCATGTTTCCAACCGCGAGTCAGAACTTTTTTTTTTCAACGTAATGTTGTATTGTTTACTGCTGCTATGAAGATGAAGGTTGTAACTTTAAGGAAGCGTAAACTGCGTTTCAAGTGATCATTTTACCCAAACCATGATCTTTAACCCTAACCAAGTGTTTTTTGTGCCTAAACCTAACCAGACCTTAACCACAGCTTTGTCACATCATAAAACATCATTAATTTTTAACAGTGATTTGTAACGGTTTTGGAAAGCAACATATTATGGTCCCTTGGGTCGTTCTGGAGGTCCTCTGGTCATTCCTACTATGGCCGCTAGATGGCATAAACAAAAGACACAAGTGAGATTGTATTAGGGAAAATAAATGTGCATTAAATATATGCTTGTATATAACAAAAAAAAATGACTACTATTACTACTATTACTAATACAAACAAATAGTGGACAGAGAGAGTTAGCATGTTCATCAAACTTGAATTTGAACTTTAGCATCAATGAACTTTAAAATCACTACAGGCTACTACAACACTACAAGGCATTTAAATAAGTGTTTGGCTGCATTTACCTCAGTATCAACATCCATGTCAATAGTGATAGCCTAACAGTTGTCACAGGCTGAGTTGGCCAAAGTAAATGTTTCGTAATCAAGATCAATATGTTCTCTGAACTGTGCCTCTGACCTCTCCTTCACTGGCAGTGTGCGTTTTGGAGGTCAGCACCAGGATTAGTCCAGGAGCTGACTGCATAATGAGCTGCTGTCTTCATAAAACAGATGCTGAATAGATGTGCCATTTTCTATACAGCCCTTTCTCTGCTGTAATGCTGGTTGTAAAGAAAATTATTTGACAGACAAAAGTTGAGGTCCAAAATCCACCTAGGATCTGGAAATGTAATAACTGTTGTCGAGAGGGTGAATAAAAGCTATTGGCGTACTATATCAGAAGGGTTTATCATGTTGTGTAAAGAGATGTGTGTGGCAGTATTAAATTGTTTAGTTGTGTGAGGATGATTTAAAAGGTCAACATGTTAAGACACTTGTGAGATTGTATTTAATTGAAATTTTTACCTGATGGTGGAGCTGGATGAAAATTCAGGAGATCAAAGTCATTAGGATCCATCCTCTGGGGACCATGAATGGATGATGTACAAGATTTGAACTGTAATTGAAATCATCCTATAGCTGTTGAGATATTTCAGTCTGAACTAAAGTGGATCAACTGACCAACCAACCAAAATCATCATCCATGGAGCTATGCCACTAGTGTGGCAAAAAAAAAAGCTGTGATGTGAAACATAGAATAGCTGCATCCAAAAAAATGAATAAAATTGTAAACACCAGGGACAACAATGGAAATAAGTCCAGGACTCCTGACTAAGTCTGATATATTGTATCTAATAAATATATTAATTGTATCATTCTCACTTATTTCAACATACAATCTTGGATTTTATTGCAGTGACCGCATACTGTCAAATATACTGTATGTAGAATTATCCTCTCAGCTAACCTCGAAACTCAAATGCTGTGTTTCAGCAGCTTCTACTGATGAGAGTGTAATGGACAATACAGAGGCCGCTTTATCAGGGCAAAGCAAAAGTGTTGTTGCTGCTGTAGGCCTAATGAAGAGCAGCTTTAACTGTGGAATTTAAAGAAACCCTAACCGTTGTTCATATTTCAAAACTTGCCTGGACAATGGAGCCTGTTACCTGCCTGTGACCGGTCCCAGCAGAACCAGCATCATTATCATTGCTCTCAGCATGGCAGAAGGAGCTAAAAAACTCTAACTCAAACTTTTTGACATTATTTTATCAAGTTTCTCCAGTTTTCCATTAGTAATGGACATTAAACCTTTTAGTGTAGTTTTAAGTACACCGCTGTAGGCTAAGGTTGCATGTTTTTGCTGCAGGCAGTGGGGGAGTTGGAAGCTACAAATTCCAAGTTACATGGTGCTGTCAGTCGTATCCAGGTTCAGTAAAAGTCTAGAGAGTACAGAGGAAGTCTGCAGGGAAATAGACCAACCTGCCTTTTAACACTGAAGGAAAGTGCTCCTATTAATGACAGCTGGGAGTGTGTGGCTCTTCGCGGAGGTGGTGTGTGTGTGTGTGTGTGTGTGTGTGTGTGTGTGTGTGTGTGTGTGTGTGTGTGTGTGTGTGTGTGTAAACCACTGTGCACCAGCAGTATGATGTATAGGTGTCATTGTAAGAAGGCCTCTCCCATTAACCAGACTTTACTGGCTACATAACCTTGAGAAATGTGAGTTACAGTATGTAAAGCAGGAAGAATAGACTGGGTTGCCTTGCTCAATATTGTACAGTCTGATAAGTGTTTTAGGTGTTTTGCTTGTAGGTCTGCCACTGGTAAATATATCATATCATATATTGTATCATAGCTGATTACATCATTAAACTATTACCTGTTTATTGTTACAGACATTATGACATTTGATATACTCTATTATTTGTTAATGATTACCAAATGATTTGTAAACCTTTAAGAAATCTTTTGTAAAACGTCTATAAACATTATCCATCTATCTATCTATCTATCTATCTCTCTCTCTCTCTCTCTCTCTCTCTATATATATATATATATATATATATATATATATATATATATATATACATACACACACATATACATATACACATATATACATATATACAAACATTATATAGATAGATGGACCAGATGTTTGTAACACTTTGGTAATGGTTAATAATTGGTTTATAAACCATCTATAAACATTATTTGGATGCTATTATAAAGTTGCAACAGATAATTAAAATTCAACTCGTGCTTATATCAAAAGTTCCTGATGACCCGCCCTGCTCCACAAGACAAGGTTGAACTTGCTCTGCTGGTGGTGCTGATTCTTTATTGGGGTTGGTTGTGTATGGAGTCTCCCAGGATATATATCCTACGAAAGACAGGTAAGTAGGCTCCTCTTATTCAGTGTTTAAATCTGGGTTTTAGCCTTTTGTGTAGAGGTAAAACTAATGTTACCAGTATGGAAGGAAAGCAGACGCAGCTATTCGGCAGAATAACTTTGGTTAATGGAGAGTTATATTACCGGATATAGGATTTAGTGCATTTTGCAGAAGGTAAATGCACAGTGTTGCCAAGTTAGCGACTTTGTCGCTAGATTTAGCGATTTTTCAGACCCTCTTTTAAAAAAAGAGGCTTGTGACATATCTAGCAACTTTTTGGACAGACCTTAACTCTTCTCCTTGAAGGGAGTCGCCAGTATTTCTCAGTGAATGAGCACTATTGTGGCTCTCTGGATTGACTGTTCAGTGGGTGGGACAGAGCAGCAGCATGTTCAGTGGACCAATCATCAGCCAGACAGAGTTGTGAATGAGATGTGAATGTGTGTACCTAATGACCAATCATTGATCCTCATTGTTTTTAATTGTAAGTGATTTAACTTTACTATCTAAGTTTTTTGTCAAAATAGACAAAATTAACAATAGTGAATTTATTGCAGTGCATGATCATCTCTCTATTCATGATACTTCAGTTAGAGTTGATATTACTATTAGAGGTAGACTTAGCTACACATTGAGGAGCCACTTGAAAAGAAAAATAGCTAAAAGCTAGTTACAGTCAGTTAAGTTTAATTTAACGTAATTTTCTTTAAATTTTTAAAAATCGTATATGTATGTATGTCATATTATGTCATGATGTCATAGATATGCAAATTAGCATGTGACATCATCTAGTGACATCTAGCGACTTTTCCTGCAGGCTACTTCTCATTGAAAATAGTTGGCAACACTGTAAATACATGTGTGTGTATTTTTAACACTGTACAAATTTGATACCGTTAGTAAAAAGTGTGGTGCCACGTCGCTCAACCCCATGTTCCCTCAGATCAGTACCTCCGCCAATGAGGTAATGTTTTTGCCCCTGTCTGTCTGTTTGTTTGTTTGTTTGTCTATCTGATCCTAACCACTAACCCCGCCCTCCAGGGGGCCCAAAAAGCACATTATGTGCATTATGGAAGGGAAAGCTCTGATGCTGAGGGAACATAGGGCTGACCCTAGCCTGTGTTAGCATGTTGATAGACAACAGATATGACTGTAACATAATTTTGGTTAATTCAGAGTTATATTACCTGAATGAGGACTAGGTGCAGCAGATAAATGTGTATATTTTTAACACTGTACCAATTTGATGCAGTTTGTAAAAGTGTGGTGCTGATCGCGATTAGTGCGTTAGCATGCTAGCCTGCATTAGCAAATCGGTAGACAACAGATATGTCTAACATAATTTTGGTTAATGCAGTTATATCACCTGAATGAGGACTTGTTGCAGTCTACAGTAAATGAATGCATGTGTGTGTGTTTTTTAATACAATACCAATTTCATGTAGTTTGTAAAAGATGTGATGCTAATGTGGTGCACATTAGCATGTTAGCGACAGTAGCAAAGCTCTCAATGTGGTAACTTAGCACCCCACATTACTGTGTATTAATGTGTGGTAGTACTGATATGTTAGCTAAGAAAGTTAAAGTTAAAGCTACATCAGTATGATGAAACAGTACATGAGATTTTGGTTGATTAAAGTGACTGAGGAGAGGGATGTTTGTACTCTTTAGACAGAGAGCACTAGAAACTCCACTGGGACCCTGTGAGATGGAGCTACATGTCTCCCACCTGCTGCAGCTTCAGTCTGAACAGCCAGAGTCTGGTGCTGGGCCAATGCTGGTACTTCTACTCAGTGCATCTCTTTGTAAAATAATGTTCTTTGAAATTATGTTATTGTTCTTTTTGTAATAAAGGTTTTATTACTGATCTGTTGTGTTGATTTTTTTATCCCTTCTTTCTCACATCCCACCCTGTTTATTTGTAGTGCAGTGCTGCAAGTCAACATTGACTGCTTTATAAACCATTTATTAAGTATTTGTAAAGTTTTATAAACATGTACATAGATCATGTTTATAGATAATGTTCATAGATCCATTACACAGTATTTATTAACCATTTACAAGGTAAACATCAGTTGCAACTTTACAATAACCATCCAGATAATCTTTATAGATGGTTTACAAACCAATTATTAACCACTGACTAATGTTTTGTTGTAATATTTTATATATGTTTTACAAATGATTTCTTAAAGGTTCCCAAACATTTGGTAATTATTAACAAATACTGATATAAAATGTTATAAAGTCTGCAACAATGAACTGTTAATAAACAAATTACTCATGTAATCAGAATGCAATTGTTATTGTCTCTTATCAGCTATGATACAATATATAATTTATAAACTAATTATTTTATATTACACAAACTAATGATAAAATAACATAAATAATAACATTGCTAATGTTTAGTAAATATATTAATTATCATTTCATTGTTTGTTAACAGTAAAATAGCTATTAACTAAAGTTTAATTAACTATCAATTTACCATTTATTGATGATGGTTATTATAAAGTGTTACCATTATCTACAGTGTAACATATACTGTATTGTTATTCCTCAAATGTTCTGTTTCCTCTTTGGATCGCAGTGTTGCTACCATTCTGGAAAACAAGCATTTACAACACACAGTTCATCTTCCCAACCCTATATCTCATTCTCAGCATTAAGATGATGAAAGCATTCTGTTAGTGGTGACTCCCAGCATACTGATGAAAGCCAAGTCTTTGCCACAAGGTTCCCAACAGTCTTTAGACTCAGTGAGTCTGAGTTGACTCCAGTGAAGAATCTAGCAGCTAGTCTTACTCCATAAGCAGCACAATAATCTGTCTTTTACCAAAGACCAGGGACGCTCTAAAGCAGAGTCTGCATGTGCAATGAGTGTGCAAGTCAGAGTACTGTAATGTATTTCTGGAGCTGGAGGCGGGGTGTGTGGGTATTTTTTTTCCATGCTGTTTGCTTTAGAGTGGGTAATGTGGTCGTCAATCTCAGGGCCAGAGCAAAAACAAGTGTGGACTGACAATAAATTATTTTTAAGAATTTCCTGGGCAGCAGGGACTTCAGACTGAGAAAATAACTAACACATTCTATTGAATGTGAATCATTTTCATTTCATGCTTCTTTTAAAGTCACTTCAACAAGTGCAAGCTTAGTCTTTTGGGCAGTGGGCATCTACAGAGAATACATGTTTAGAGTGTAGAGTTTATGCCTTCAGGGTGAAAGAAAGATGTTTTTCTCAGCAGGTGAAGTGGTCTGAATCACATGCTTTCACAATAATACACCTCTCTAACCACTAGTTTACCATGTTACAAACTAAAAATATATGTTTGACCTAACCAAACTCCAAACAGTTATAATAAGCAGGTGCCAAATTTGGGAATACTTTACCAAGACAAAATATGTAAAGCTCTACCAGTGGCTCCTAGAAACTTTAATGTTTCCCACATTATAACATTGTAGGGCAGAAAAACAAAACAAAACAAAAAAAAAAAAAACATCATACTGATGATTTAGTTATTGTTTGACCCTTACCAGTAGTGGAGATAAAAGAGTAAAGTTTGTCCTGAGAAAGGTGCTGCAGGAAAGGACATGGGGACATTAAAATTGTTTACCCCTTGAGAGTATTAATGCAAATGTCATGGCAATCTGCAATAGCGGCCCAGTACAGTTCATCCTGTAGGGAGCATGAATGTGTAATGTACATTTCATTGAAATTTGCCCATCAGAATTGGGTATGTCTTGTGTAAGACGTGTAAACTTTGGTCTGATGGTGGCACTACATGAACGCTCAGCAGATCACAACAAGCAATAAGATTCATCCTATGTGTAGTGAATTTCAAAAGAGAATGATTTAAAAGCTTAGAGATAGGGGGTTTACACCCCATAAATATACAATTTTCTCCAGGCATTAGGTTAGTATTTAGGAGTTGGAGTTGCATAGAAACAGTATAGTCTCCTCCTGGTACCTTGATTTAATCTATAAATATTAATACATATTGTACGCATAAATTTGGTGATCTGTTAAAACTGTTAAAATCACTGATCAATTGCGTGACTAGGTTTTGAGGTGAAATGAAGAAATACACAATACAGTTCTATTTCACACAAGCCCCGCCCTCTATTGGACCCTATAGGTAATACTCTCCTCCAATCACACACACACAATTGCCCACTGACATTGCGTAGCCGGCAAATCTGCTAATGGCCACCCACCCTCTGACACGGTTTTACGAGGAATGGCATCACAGCTGTGTGTTATCAGAGTGGATGAACAAAACACTGAGACTGGGTTATTCTCTCCAGTTCTATCACGTTCCTCCTCCGTTCTTGGGCTCCTCTCAGGAGGAGATAGAATCTCTCTCTGAGAAGATCCAGGACCTGTTACTAAAACAAGCTGTCTCGATCATACCTGCTCATGACAGACAGAAGGGGTTTTACTCCACATACTTCCTGGTTCCCAAGAAGACAGGAGGTTTTAGACCCATTTTGGATCTCCGCATTCTGAACCAGTGTATCGCCTGAAAGATGTTCTGCATGCTAACCATCAGGCTGGAACTCGTTCAACCAGGCGACTGGTTCACCACCATCGACCTGAAAGATCAGGTATAGGTACCCGGGCATCACTATTTTCATGTCTGGGTGGTCCGGGCATCCTGATAGCCCCAAACCGCGATTTGCACTCTGTCACACGAGGTGGGCTCAATAGGTGCACTGCCCGCATTGGGCCAACCTCTCCAGGCTTGGCTCCTGAGAGGGACAGGCTGATGCAGGCTGGACGGTGCACAAGTGGTGCAGACTATTCAGGCAGTGAGAGCAGGATCCACCTTTACTTGCTACAAAGCAAAGTAGTTGGGATTCCAATGCTGGTGCGGAGAAAGGAGATTAGACCCCCTGTCATGTGCTGTGGGAGAGGTTCCCTCCTTTCTACAGTATCTAGTAGGAAAGGGGCTGTCTCATGTCACTGTTAAAGTGTATGCAGCAGCTATTTCCTCCTGTCATGAGGGCTTTGGTGACAGACCTGCCTTCGCCCACCCCCATGAAACATTTCCTACAGGAGGTTAGGAGACAACGCCCAGTGATCCTCTAACTTTTCTTTCAACACCATCATGGCCAAAGCCATAATATAACGGTAATATAGTAGTGTAATATAGGATAGTACAGTAGCAACTAGTCCAGAGATCCAACAGAAATTTCTATTTACATAGTGCATTCCTTCATAATTAAGTAGTTATTTCCAAAATTACAGGCACAATATTAGCTAAGAAAGCCAGAAATTCGAGCTTGTAATTTGAGTCATCCAACTGATCAACCATCCTAACAACCCACTTTGGTGATTTTCTACATAATGTTCTTATTCACCTTACAGTTTTGTTTCATCACCTTTTACGTGCAAACTTTTCCTACCAGCATTTAAGAAGAGCAAGAATTTAATTTGGGCAAATAGGGTGAATAGGGTGAAAATCCACCCACTCTTAATTAGGTGGGATGTAGTTCTCTTCTCTGTTTGTGATTTAAGTTCAGAAGATGTCTGAACTTTACATCAAACCCCGCCTGCTGCAGTGTTAGATCACACTGAATCAAGGGAGAGAGGCAGCGTACAGCCCATGGGTGATGGAGCCACTTCTCCTGGCTGTGTTTAGACGATCCCGAGCAGAGTGCAGATACGGAGGTGCAGGTGTTGACAGCTGTTAGGTCCACAGGGCTTTCTATGATAAGAGCACTCAGTGTGGGAGGCAGGCAGCGCTGTACTGTACCAAGCACCGACAAGTGTGCACTGGAAAATCCTGAGGGAATTAGAAACCATACATACACATCCAACATAAAGAGCAACTATCTGGAGAGCAGGGTTAGAGTTTGTTGAATTGAATAATTTTATTGTTCAAAGATCTTTTAGCTTTTAGTTTTAGGTTAAAATTGAATTATTCCTGTGGTGAGTCAGGCAGGAATTTTTAATAGAAACTTTAAAGAGGAATAAGACATAAATGGGTTTATTAGTATGAGTTATTTATTGACATTCAGTAGCAAAAAGTTAAATTGGAATAAAAATATAGGCCTATATAAAAGACTACAGCTTCAGTTGTAACACAGTTCAGATTTAACAAGTCCCTTTCTCCCAATCAGAAAGATGTTTGAATATGACTCACTCAGTGTGTTTTCAAGGTACTTTGTAAATATTTTTATCTCCTGTACTAAAGCATGATAAATTATTGCATATTTGGTTACTTTTAGACAACTCAAAGCACTTGTTAGGAAAAGATCTGAAGTACTTCAGATATTTAGTATTACACTTCCGTGGGAATTTGCAAATGACAGATTAAATAAAGAACAGGCAAATTCCAGAAATCCTGGATCCTACATTTCCCATCTTTTCACTAGAACCTCCATCACAATGTAATTCTGTGTGTTCAGTAAAGCAAGCTGAAAACCTACTAAGTGGTTTGATGCTCTGGATGCCTTTTAGACCAGCCTGTGTCAGCCACAGTGCCCTGCATATAAATGTGTATTTCATCTTCATGTAAATGTGAAAATCAATAACAGTATCAGCCCCACTTCTTTCACTGCTGTCCGTACCACAACTGCTTACTTCACTCACCTACCAAAAAGTACACAAAAAGTATGTAGTTGGACCAGCTGTATCTTTTTAATGATATATTTCCAAAATATCCTGTTTTTTAAATGCAGTGGAAATGCAAGAAAAAACCTTGTACCAAAGTCTCACAAGATTCTTTAAAGTCATGGTTGTTCACAATTTTTCAAGTCTGTCACAGCAGTCAGGTGTCCATATGAACAGTGAAAGAGCTTTTCCTCGCTGTAATCATTCCTCCTGTTCATACTGACTATTAAAAGATCCCCTTCAAATGTGCTTTCAATGTAAGTGATGGAGGCCAAAATCCACAGTGTGTCCACACAGTCATTTAGTGCAAAAACACATTTAAAAGTTTATCTGAAGCTTATATGAGGCTTCAGCAGTCTGAGTCAGTCATATCAAGTGGATATCTGCCACATTTACAGTCTTTTTAGCATCAAATTCCCTCTTTGTGTTTCCTCAGACAGTGTTTCCCTGTTGAGCTGTGGTGGAAGTATAGTAACAAAAAGAGGGACTTTGGCACTAAAAAGACTGTAACGTTGAAAGATATCTACTTGATTTGACTCATTTGGATGCTGAAGCTTCATATTAGCTTCAGATAAACCTTTAAATAAATTTTTGCACAGAATGAGGACTGTGGATTTTGTCCCCCATCACTTACATTGTAAGTGCATTATGAAGGGATCTTCTAATGGTCAGTATGAACAGGAGGAATGATTACAGCAAGAAAAAAACATGTTTCAATGTTCATTTGGGCTCCTGACTGTTGTTTTAAGACAGATTTTTAAAAAAAAATCGTGAACCTGTCCTTTAAGCTCCTGTAGAACTAAAACTGGCAAATAAGTTTATTTTGTTTAGACTACCATTTTATAGGGTGTATAAAGGTTTCTCTATTGTAAAAATGTGAACACACACAATGTTTATGACACTTAAAACAATTCTGTCAGCTGTAGTTCATTAGCAGTACAATCCAATCGCTGTTGCATTTTCATAAGCTATATATGAAATGTCCAACTCAGTTAGCAGTAAGAAATAGCTGTATCAACATCTCAGCTTGTACCTGCCACACTGACACTGTTGCTACGGTTGCACTGTCAATGATAACTTACTGAATGCTGGGATGATGAGCATGCTTTCCATACTGTGAATGTGTAGGGCCACTGGTGTCAACCACTATACTAAAACCTGTCCAAAATACGTTGAAGAGATATAATAGAGATGACATTCGGTTCCCCCCTAAAAATAATTTACCAGTGCAAAATAATATGCATAAGAACAGAAAGGCTTTACTGGTGACTGTTTTTTATGTTGCAATGAGAAAATTGAGATTTATAACAAGCTGATATTCTCACACTACAAACAATCCCCTTTACAAACAAGCAACAAATTGTGTAATCTTCAACCTTGATTATTTGTCAACACTGCCACACTCAATTTAAAAGCCCAAACGCACTGAAATTGATAATTGACACGCCTCATTTGATACGCATCATATGATGCTCCTATGGTGCACTGCAAGCATCAGATTTGAAATACCAACACCACAGAACCAACACAGATTTGTCCTGTTGTCTTTGTATTTCCTGCTGCATTAGTTGGATATAATGAATGAATGAAAATGAGAAATACAGAGTAGGAAAAGGAAACTAAGAGCATCTGTTTCCACAGTAAATCATCTGTTGAGTTTTTGATGGTTATTTATTTGTGCTTTATAATGTAACCGCCATGAAACAATGAGAAAATAACGTTTTATTTCTCTCAATTGCCAGTTTTGTTCTCGCTATCACTCCCACTCCTCACTCGACCACCACAATGCTGTCTGTCTATCTCTTGCTCGTGCTATCAGCTCTGTCACGCAATCTCTCTCTTTTTTGGCTGCAGAAAAAAACAGCTTTGGGCGCTGGGTCCTCATTTGACACTCCAAAATCGAAACAAGGTCGGAGTAGGGGCGTCAAGGCAGTTTGATGTGCCTCATAACGCTTTAGGTGCACATTCAGTCATTTAAAACAATAGGTGTATTTCGAAACGCGCACATCGGGCACTTTCAGTGTGTTTGGGCCTTATGAGTTAAGAGATTTAGAGTTTAAGAGATTGTTCTGATGGCGAGGTTGAAGCACAGCAGTAAACTCAGACAAACCCCTGACCCTTTGTCACAGGTACAGTCAGAGATTCTGGTGTGTTATGCTAGTAGCGGTGAATGTAGCCTGGAGCTGCTAGCCTCCAGCAGAGATGAGGAGCTACAGAGGTCTGGTAACCTCACTTCTTTCTAACTCCACACCCCCAGATTTTTTTACTTCAAGCTTCAAGCTTTAAACTTGTAGTCTTCAGCTCCAACCGATGCTGACTCAAGTGACATCAGTTGAGGCAATTTATCAGATTGCACACAGTTCCTTCTGGAGACACAAAAGATACTTTTTTCCACACATAGCACCTGGAAACACACACTGATGTGGAAAATTGGTTCCCCTTAAACAGTAAATCTGAAAGAGTCCAGTCCAGTGCAGTGGAGAGCACAGCTAGCTGTGGTAATGCTAGGTGAGCAGGAACGTTCTGTTCAAACAGACAGAGTTCACTGAGGAGAGTCAGTCTGTTGTATTACTGGAGAGCAGTCACATGGACACAATGTCTGTCAATAGGTAAACACTGCCTTTTCTACTAACCAACACCTGTAACCATGGTAACTGTGCACAACAAAGAATACAGAACCATCAAAATGCTTAGAAGACATAAACATTAAAAAATATATGACAAAAACTGGGCTGAAATATCTGTTAAGATTTGACTAAATCTAATCTACATTTTTGTCAAAAGACTAAATCGAATCAGGTGCCAAAATTAACTCTAGGTTAACTGAGTTAATTCTATTACAACCATTACTCTTTCCCAAACATTGAACTATTTTTCTAAAGACTTTTAGTGTATTTTCTTTTCACTAAGAAGCAGTTATCTATGAAACCCTATGCAATGAAGAAGAGAAGGATGAAAACATAGACAGGATGTGTTCTCTGACATGGCAGCTGTTTATAACAGCTCGCTGTCATGTAAAAACACTTCATTAGTGGACGCTGCTGAAAGATGGGCATGGTGCACAGAGGGCAGCATTACTTCCCTCTGCTGCCAGCGGGGCCTTTGATGGGAAATACCTCACTATTATTTTTACCTCCAACCTCCTCACCCCTACACACACACTCTCCTCATCCATACATACATCACTCCCTCCTCTGCTCCAATTTCTCTAAATACAATACCTGGGCTTGTTTAAGGACTGCAGATTCCTGCGGGGAGAATAATAATAACAATAGGAGTCTGCCAGCTCTGGGAGCAGTACCCCCCACCCCCCTACCCCCACAAAAGCCCCTAACTTAGGCCTGGCTGTGGAGGAGTCCGAGCTGCATGTTTCCCTCGCTCCATGTGCAGACACAGAGGCCATTCATTAAAACAAGTCTTTCTTTTATACACTCTATCAGTAGCACTGGACCAGTGCCAAGCCATGACCCTGCAAGGAGCGTTTCTGCTTGCCACTGAAAAGTGGAATAGTGTGTGTGTGTGTTCAGGTGTTTTATGTGTGTGTAGATGTGCGTACACACATACAGCATACCCGCTGGTACAAGTGCACACATGTAATCCCAGTGGAGTTATTGTGAGGATGTAACTGGTGAAAGGAAATAAGTGATTTCCCAGTGGTGTGAAAAGTAACTTTGAGTTTATACTTTAAATTACACTTCCTGGTTTTGTCATAGTAGTGCCCCCCAAATCTCCAAGTTTTGTATTAGTGATGATGTTTTTAAACTTAAGGGATCAACACGGGGGGGGGGATTGAGGATTTGAAGGACGTAGGTCATGACCCTGGTAATATTTCTAGGAGTTTCTGGGGTTTTAATCATATGAAGAGGGATTTACATTATTCTGCAGGTTGCTATGAAGAACACATGAACATCATTAATAACTCAGAAAGTATGATGATTTAAATACTTTAGTTGTTGCATTAATTAACTTACTGTTCTTGCATTAAGGCATAAAGGTTGATTATTGTACATTCATGCACCTGATAGTTCATGAGGTATTTCATGCATGAATTTGTGATAATTCATGTACCCTTACCATAAATGGTAATTTTTTTCAGGAGTTGGTGGAAATCAAAAACAGAACTAAAAAAAGAGTTAAAATTGAATAAACACAACTCTAAATGAATGCTAATGTTGTTCTGTGTCTGTTGGATGTGTAAATGCACAACAGCTTACTAACATGTTCACCATATCAACCTTAAAGGTGAAAATGTGTCAATAATGTGTTTTTATCACCTCAGTGGTACACACACACACACACACACATACATACACACACACACACACACACACACACACACATATATATATATATATATACAGTATATATGTACACATAGCCCAACTATAAATATAGGCTGTTCTAAATTATGTGCTTTAGAGAATGTCTTTAGGTTATTATGTATTGCCAAACAAAGTTACTATATTTAATTATTAAAAAGATTCAACTAATATTTCAAAATGTACTGAAATAAAAGTGAAAATACAAATAAATTCTTAAAATACTTAAATACAGTAACAGTTTCTACTTTTATAACTGCACTTCTTCAACGCCTACTGCAAAGTTTTTCATTTGGCCGAAGTCCCCACAGCCTCCAGATACTGACAGCAGAATACTTAGTAATGCTGGGAAGTTCTCTGTGTGAATGTGTGAAGTTGTGTATAAAAAGGCATGCTTATATCAGCTCTCCCTGGATAACCCAACTGCACTGAAATATGCCACAATGAATGGCGGGACTACATGATACAGTAGCAAATGTATTTTTAGACTTATGAGTAATATAATATGTAAGGTTTGGATTTGATGTGAAGGGCTGGTGCATCTTGATGGATGGCACGACTGTGCGTATGTCGACTCTGATGGTTCATATCTCACTAACGTCAGCTGAGCCCTGCTATCATCTGACTGCAGAGCTTTATTGTGAATTACTGCTGTGCAGAAGACTTACTGTAATATACTGTGACAGAGTGCTCAAAGCTGCTGTCAGACTGAGTGTCTGTGATTGTTTTCATATTGTCCTCTTCAACTGAGACATAAATATATTTCAAAAGAAAGCATAAATTTAGTTTGCTTCCATACAGGGACACAGGAAGGCAATTGAAGTCAGGGGTGCTACTGATACTGCTACTGCTACTGAATGGTGCACATTGCTCATGGTTTTTGCATTAATTTCAATCACTCAAATCAATGATAATTTATATTTCACTATTAGGAATACGTCTACCTTTTTTAGAATCTTTTACACACCAGTTGAATGGAACGGAAGTTGAACGGAGGAGCATTGATGGATTATGAGGTGTTGGACCCTTGGGCATAGACATAGAGGCCCTCGTGTATAGAGCTCAGACACCCACGCAGCTCATGGTTGTTGTATGTTTTTTTCAGTGACATTTTATTGGTTAACCATGACTGTGAAGTTGTGCTGTTGGTTGAAAACTGCACATGAACACTATTTTAGCTGTATAATGCATTACACATTTTAAACAAAGGTGTAATAAAAGTACATATCAAATAAGGCTTTGTATTGGCAAGACACTCAATATCACTGGACTGTGATCTGGATCCAGAGCAAAACAACATGATCAGGAGTTCCCAACTTTTGTATGAGCTCTTTGACTTTCCTACAAGAACTGTAAATAACATCAGTTTAAACATAGGCTCATCATAGACCAGCTCCATAATCCATCCATACTGAAGAGACAGACAGCGAGTACGCTCGTGCTTGTGAGAGACGGACAAACTCGAATTAAGGCTTACTAGGATATCATAATTCATAAAACTGCAGAGCAATGAAAATATGGCCCCACTCTAGAGTAACACAGTCTGTGTCATTATAAGCTTTAACCATGTCACCACATCATAATGAAATATACTGTAAAAATGGCCTATATGTGATTACTACAGCAGTAATTAAGAACAGAATTCTAAGTTTACCTTACTGCGTTTGGACCATAGACTGTAAAAAATAATGGATGTAACCACCATGACATCACCCATTTTGTGGACTCTTGATGTGAAGCCTTGAGTTTGCATTTTGACTATCACCATCTTGGATTTTTGGAGCCAGAAGTTACCATATTTGGAGGAGATGGTGGAGCTGACCCTAACGCTAGCTGCTAGCTGCTAGCTTGGTTAGCATTGTGCATTTACAGTCTATGGTTACTGTGATAACACTAATTTTCACTAGCAAAAAACAGGCTTGAAACCATTAAGCCCTTAATTATGCATAACTTTAAGCCTTAATGAAATTTAAATGGGTGAGTTATATAAAAATGCACTCCTTGTACAGTTGTTATGAACAGGGAAATTAGTTATAGAGACCAAAACCGATTTTTGTACCAGGCTGTAAACATGTTTATTTCTGCTGTAAAGTTGGGCATTTTAACATGGAAGTCTATGGGGATTGACTCAAGTGGCCATTTGAGGAAGTGCAGTTTTTGGCACTTCCGCATTGGCTTCATTTTTCAGCCCGAGAGGTTGCCGCCTGGTTTGGACTGTAGACTTCCACTCTCAGTTATTAGCTACTTTTATGCTTTTATTCATGACAGTAAAGAGATAACAGAAACCAAGGGTAGATACATGCAACAAAGGTCAGAACCTGTAGGTTAACCAGTAGGCTACCCAGCTGCAGTAAAGATCATGGTTTGAGTTTAAAACTCTAATTGGTAGAGGTCAGGAATCCTTCATACTCATTGTTTATAGAAGAACTTGGTTAATGTTAGGGAATTACTGTGGTCATGGTTAAAACAAACCAACACTGACAATGGGAAATGAACAGCGGCCTCCAAAGTCACACCTTGACTTCCTCTCTATGATGTTTTGTGGTTGTATACAACAACGTCTTACTAGTTCCACCTTTGTTGTTGACAGACAGCAGTCATAACTCACACAGCAAAAAGGGGTTGCTTGTCAGTTAAACATATTTTAATACAGTTTTAGGCATTTGAGGAAATGACTGCTGTCATTTTTATTTTCCTTTTTTCAGTTTCTATGGATATACATTTATAATCCATGTGTAAACAAGCTTTTTCTTTTTTCCCTATAATGTTGGATTACTTAATACAGCAGTTACTTCAAGCAGCATTCCAGCTTAATGAATATATAACAGCCTCTTGCTCACATCATTACATGGGGAAGCTGTCCCTCCTGGCAAACATAAGAATAATTTGCCCTGTTTAAGCAGTAGGTGTGGTAGTCTCTGGGCCAGGCCTTTTAAGCCCATGTTTAATGCTCTCCTCTCTCCTGAGCATCATGCTGTATTCTGAGGGCCACGGGGGCATTTAGTCTGGCCAGATAAATAATGATCACAGAAGGGCTGATTTCCTAATGCTGATGTATTGCTGTGATGGGACAGGTGCTGGCTCCACAGCTTCCCAGCACTGTGTCAATTAATCTACTCTGTCATGTGATGAACCAGCCGTGAATTACTCAACACTTCCACTACAGCACAGTCCATAAACTGCTGATTTCACACACACACACACACACACAGACACACAGACACACAGGGCATGTATACTTTTCATTTCTCTCCTTCTGGCTGGATACAAGTTGTTATATGAACCAGCAACTTCCTCTTTCACACCCACACACAGTCTCAACACATTCAAACTGGAAGCTGACAAGAAAGGGAATCATTTACTATTTCTTAGTGGCCACTGAAAGCAAGTTGTGACTGTTTTGCTGAAGGAATCCTCGACAGTTGCTAAAAGCTAATTCCTCTTTACTGCAACTTGGGTCTTATTTTAATGAGTTTGGCCATAGTTTCCATCAGTAATAATAACACTGAACTCACTAAGTTAATTGCCAAAACCTAAGAAAAATCCAAGAGGTCAAGCAGTCAGATAATAAGGCATGCTGGAAATAAATCATGGGGTTAGCCAAATTTTATTGGGAAGAAAGAACCAAGATTAACAGTAAAATAATTACCCAAACAGTCTGTTGTTAACAATCCCTAACAGTTTGCAGACCCATTTCCTGCTTCTCCTTTGACCTACTGTACTTACCGTAGTTATGTGTGCGCGGATTTCCTGTATGATGAGGGAATATTACTGATATTTGAGGTGTACTCACTTTCAGTTGGCTTATGTAACTTAATGTAACTGAGCTCAGACACCACTGAAACTGACTACTTATTGACACTGTGTTGTGTTGTGTTGTGTTGGGTTGGGTTGGGTGGTATTAGGTGGAGGAATGATGGATGGGAGGTGCACATCTGTTTATTGTCTTGGGCATATCTCTCATTAAATGGCAAAACAAAATGGTAAAAATGATAAAACAACAAGTGCAATAGCATGAAAATATGTGCCTGCATATGAACAGAATATACTGTATGTACTGGTCAGTCACACCACTCATCATTTGCCACGCAGCAAGTTCTTTTAGCACAACAGTTAGCTAGCTTGTTTGATGATTCAAGATTCTGGATTTAGTTTATTGTCATTTTCAAAACGAAATGCTGTTCCTCCCAGCCCACAGCAGTGCAACAACAGAAAGGATAAAGACACATATCTAAAAATCCCTTAAAAAATGATAAAAACATAAATCCCAAAGAGAAAAACAAAAACAGTTAGCAGCACAGTGCATTAAAGTGCATGTCTCAGTTCAATGTTGACAGCTGGTGCATGTCAACGAGTGACCAGCACTGATGAGTGGGTTAGAGGGTAGGTGGGTGGGGGTGGGCATGTTCATGGGGGGCACACTCTGTTAATGATCCTAAATGCTTGCGGGTAAAAGCTATTTAGCATTCTGCTGGATTTGGCACAGATGCTCCTGTACCTCTTCCCAGATGGCAGGAGGGAAAACACTATGAGACTATGAGAAAGGTGGTGGGGATCCTTGATGATGCTGGAGGCTCTGCGAACACGGTGTTGATGGTAAATCTCCAGCATGAAGGGGAGTGGGGCACCAATGACCTTGCTAGCTGTCTTCACTATCCTGTTCAGATGATGTTGTTCAGATGCTTTACAGTTACCGAACCGGGAAGGGGGAGGGCACAGGTTAGAATCTTTTCAATGGTGCCTCTGTAGAAGGTGCTGAGGGCTGAAATGGGGAGGCATGCCTTTTTAAGTCTCCGGAGGTGATGGAGCTGCTGTTGTGCTTTTCGTCACCAGGTGCACTCCTAGGAACTTGAAGTTACTGACCTGCTCCACAGCGGTGCCTTCAATGGTCAGTGGCATATGATGTTGCCTGCCAGATGTAGCCCTGGGGTGAACCTATGCTCACTGAGATGGATTTTGATGTGTGGCTGCCAACACTGACTGTCTGCTGCCTCTGTGTCAGGAAGTCGAGGACCCAGTTACAGGTGCCAGTGTCCACATCCAGCAACCTCAGCTTCTCCACCAGCTGTTGTGGTATGATGGTATTAAATGCCAAGCGTGAAACTGATGAAGAGGATCCTGGCATAGGTGTTCTTCCCTTCCAGATGTGACAGTGAAGAGAGTGAAGTGGAGTGTGGTAGATATTGCATCTTCCATGGATCGGTTGGCTCTGTATGCAAACTGTAAGGGATCTAGGTTTGCAGTGAGGCGGGCCTTGATGTGCTGCATGACAAGCCGCTCAAAGCACTACATAAGGGCTACATTCATACAGGCAGGGTTTGACTTTTTGGGCACAGGAATGATGGTGGCGCTTTTGAGGCAGGTGGGCACTACTGTTTGACTGAGTGAGATGTTGAAGATGTCTGCAAAAACATCTTTCAGCTGTTCTGCAGTCTTTAAGAACATGACATGTTGTCCGGCCCCGCAGCTTTGCGTGGGTTGACACTGGCGAAGGCCCTCTTTACCCCAGCTGTGGACACCTAGAGTACCTGGTCGCTGGGTGGTGGTGGGAGTATCTGTGCCCGGTTGTTGTTGGTTACCTCAAAATGTGCACTGAAGTCAGTGAGTTTGTCTGGATGGTAATGGACTGCACCTATATAGCGCTTCTAGTCTTCCGACCACTCAAAGCACTTTTATACTACAAGCCACATTCACACACACACGCGCACAGGCAGACACCAATGGCGGCAAGCTACCACACAGCCACACAGCCATCGGGAGCAACTTGGGGTTCAGTATCTTGCCCAAGGACACTTCGACATGTGGACTGGAGGAGCTGGGAATCGAACCGCTGATCTTCCGATTAGGGGAGGACCCACTCTATCTAAGTGTCTTATGGCATTACTGTGGGGGGGTTTATAGTCAGTTATTGCTTTGAAACCTTGCCACAAGTGCTGTATGTTTTTATTGTCAGTGAAGTGGCTGTTGAGTTTCTGTTCATACAGCCTCCTCGCCTCCCTGAAACCCACGGACAGATTTTTCCTTGCCAGTCTGTATGCTGCAGTGTCTCCAGATCTAAACACAGCATTTCGGATTCTGAGCAGTGAACAGGCCTTCCCAGTCAACCAGGGTTTCTGGTTGGAGCGCGTTGTGATGGTTTTGACAACATTCACATCATCTATGCACTTGGTGATATAGCCTATGACAGATTCCATATAGTCCTGCAAGTCAGAGATGTTATCATATGTTGCAGCGACTTTAAAGATGTCCCATTGTGTGTTTTCAAAGCAGTCCTGCAGTGATTGAATTGCCTCCTGTGGCCACATTCTGACTTTTCTGAGTACTGGTTTCTCTCATTTCTCTCATAACAGTTAGGTGGTCAGTGGTCAGAGTTGCCAATGTGGGGCTGCTTTATAGGAGTTCTTGATGTTTGTGTAAACTAGGTCTAATGTGTTATTGCCCCTTGTTGCAAAATTCATGTGCTGGTAGAACTTTGGTAAAACAGACTTGAGACTTGCCTGGTTGAAATCCCCTGCAGCAATGAAAAATACATCAGGGTGAGCTGTCTGTTGCTCACTGATGGTGTTAAAGAGTTCACTCGTAGACTCCTTCACATTAGCACCCGGTGGTACATAGACTGCCATAATGACAATCGCTGTCAGCTCCCGTGGCAAGTAAAAGGGTCAGCACTTCACTGTTTTGAACTCTATGTGCGGTGAACAGAGTGTAGAGACCACCATCTTGGCACCATGATTTGTTGATGTAAATGGCCAGGCTGCCTCCCCAGAGTGTACCAGATTGCGAGGCTACTTTGTCCTCTCTGTGAAGTGTTAGCCCATCCAGCTCAACACAGTAGTCCCTCACGCTGTCCAGAGAATAAACATTAGCCAGTATAATTGTTGGAACTGCCGGTTTGTATGGGTTAACAGTTAGCCTAGCTTGCACTCCCCCGTGCTTGCCCCGCTTCCATGTCCTGTCACACCGCTTACTTTTTTTTTTGAGTGCACTATTTCCCATTATATGACCAAGTTAGCTCTATAAAATGTGTTATATCCACATGTTATACTTTGTAGTAACATTTCAATATGTCACAAAGCTAGCATGTTTATAAAAACATGATGAATTGGCTACATTTGTGCGGAGTGCTGAGTTCCACAACCTACCTCGGGCATATCTCTCATGAACAGGCAAAGTTACAGACTGAATCATTTTACTGAATCATTGTATCAGAATCAATGTTTGCATCATAATATTTTTTTTTCTTAAAGCCCCAGTATGAGACAAACCACTCCGCCCCTCCCAACCCTTCCCTCTCCCTTGTGATTGCATGCACCTGATGTAAGTAACAGAGCTCTTCAATTTGACTAATGCAGGTATCCGGAGCTTGTGAGTAAGCCATAGCGACGTCTCCCAGCTGCTAATTCTAGCTTGGAGTCTCAGTACGAGAAGAGTAGTAGGCCAGCAGTGCGTTCACACATTGACAGCTGTGAACTCCCACCCATGACTTTAGCCTTCGCTGACTGGTTAGAAGGGAAAGGCTTGTTTAAAAACTTGAGAAAGGAATATCTCTGCACTGCTGCCAGGCTTGTCAATGAGCCTGGGTCACAGAGGCCTTTGGCAACATCTCTCCGCATTAAGATCTGCTTTAGAGCATATTTCAACTAAAAAATATAATAAAAATACTTACATACTTTAATGTCTTGTTTTTTTTATCCCATCTTTAGAGGCATTCTTTGTCCCCTATATGGGAGTATCATACAGCTTTAGCTCTGCTGTTATTGGTCCAGTCTGAGAGTATATTATTTATATGGGGGTTTATAAACAAAACTGACTTGACCTGACAAAGATGAAAAGGTCTACATTTGTAGTTATACATGTTCAGTTTCAACCTTCAATGCAAAGTTCACTCCATTGAGTGTGAAACAACATTTCCCACAGTCCAAACTCCTCCCCAGGCAGCTCGTCACAGCAGAACTACCTGATACAAACCATATGTGATTCATCTGGGGGAGCAGAGCCTCCATTAATCTCGTTACTCGGCCCGGCGCCACCCGACGAAGAATTATCTCGCTGGGTCCAACCCACTAGTAAATAATTGGAGCAGAAAGTGATCCTACCTCATTAATATAGCTTGTATTAGCATCAGTCACTGGCCTACTTAGTGTAGAAGCCATGAAGCCTGTGTGAGGCTGAGGTGTGAAGAAGACAGCCAGACAGTGGGAGCTGCTGATGAGTTGGAGAGTGAAAGAAAAGAGTCCCAAGAAAAGGAACACTTTGTTCCTTAACAAGAAAGTTCTGCTCACATTGCCATCAATCATGTATGGATATCCATAGTCCCCAGAGGATGACTAATGATTGTGATAGTGACCCCTTGACCTTTTTTCTAGTGCCACTCTCAGGTTCAAATTTCCCTTTGGCAAGAATTTTATTTTCATGAGAAGGTATCTAAAAAAAGCTCTCCAGGTGGTTTTCATGTGGAGGCCACCATTTGGCCAAAATGACAACACTGCACACCAGATACAGTATCATAGACAGATTAACATGACGTGAAAAAATTTTCAAAGAGGCCTAATACTGTAGACGGATGGCAAATCAGTTTACCTTGAGGTTTAATAGAAGCTTATTTTAGCCCAAAGGTGGCCCCGATGGTTTGCTCTGGTCTAAATCAGTGGATGAATTGGTAAACTTGTTGTGTTTTCCCTTTGGTTCAGTTTCTTTTCACACAGAAACACATCAGATGAATCAAAATGCATCACTAAAAGCCACTTGAGAACACTCATTCTGCTCATTGGTTAAGTGTGTCTGGGGCAGGAACCAGAACATAAACACAGGAATAAGGTCCTGAAGAAGGCCCTGTCTTCAGAAATATCAAGAAGGCAGCATACTTTGTTGCTAGTTCCTCAATTAACTCTCCAGCTAGCTGTTAGCAACTGTTTCACCTATCCATGGTGGCACTGCAGCATAGTTTATTGTTGTTCTAAGGAATGCTGAGAATGCTCTGCAGGGCCACAGCTATAGTCATTTTATTGATTGTTTAATTTGTATCTGATGTGTAAAATAGCTTTTCATCAAAAATGTTTTTCATGGGATCTCACAGGGATTCTAAAAAAGTGGAACAAATTAAAGCTTGAAGAAGAAAACAGTATTACTGTATGGTGACAACCATGCTTTATTGTTTGCATTAGGAATAATTTAATATCAGTGTGTCAACAAGAAAATCCTAACTGTGATGATCCTGTCTTCTAATATAAATGCTGCCTTGCTAAGTTATGCAAAGTACTTACAGTATTTAGCAATACAAATGTTTTGTGCAGCTGTCAGGAATTGAAATTATTAGGTTTTAACATCATACACAGATAAACACACACACACACATACACACACAAATATTACAAATTGTTCACTGATTTTTTACTCTCTCTCTGTCCTATCCTATATCATTTCCACCATCTACCATGGGAAAGTGTTGGCTCTCGACTAGCACATTCATATGCAGAATACAGACACACAAACACACATACCCAATCCACTCTTAGACACCTGGAGGTACACATCCCAAAACCTCTACTGGGTTGAAAAACACTGCTATTTACTGAGTTTTCCATCAATGTGCTCTGTTTCAGATCACTAGAGGCAGAAGTTGCATCACCATGCTGGCATCAACTTAACCGCTGATGATGGACAATTCTGCAAAATCCAAAATTATGTTTAATGATTATGTTGTTGTAGCTTGATAAATAGACAGAATTTTGTTTCACTTCATTATTTTAGGCTGACACTGTGTTCAAGTTAGCCAATTTCTGTTCAGGATGCAAGATTATTTTATTTTGTTTTGCCATAACATCAGTTACAAGTGATGTATCTGGCCCACCAATGTCATTCACAGTCGACAGATGCTGTGGTAGCAGTTTAATCTGACAGTGTTTTTCGCATGGCAAATACATTGTGGTTAAGGAATGATGAAGGTTAGCCAACCTTGGTTAAAGTTAGGGAAAACGATCCTAGTTACATACTTATAAAACACCCTTGCCCACTACACCCCAGACATCTCAGGTTCAACATATGCATAAGAAGTATTAATGTAACTTGCATGCAAATAAATTATTTAATTAACATACAAATCAAACGAAATAAAACCTGTGAAATATTAGCTAAATAACAACACACCAAAATAGCGGTGCCTCCATCACCCAAACTGATAACCTGTGAAACTGAGAGAGATGGAGTTGTCTGCCCGTTAACCACTACGCTAACTGCAGTGAGAGCATTCAAATGTGGCACTAATGTGCGTTCGAGATGTAATGACCCTTCCTTCCGTTATAGTTTCCTGGAGCAGAAACCAGAAATGTGGTGTTTGTTTGGTTGTCAGCAACAGTTGTCGCCTTCACACTTTTAATCTTTCTGTCATCTCTTTCTGTTTCTAAGAAGTTTGATTAACTCTCTGAGCTTCAGTTTGTGGCAGTAACTAACTGTTAGTCGGGGTTTTTTTGAAAGCGGCTAGCTGAGGTTAGCATTCCAGCCGGTGTTTCAGTTTAACCAGTGACCAGTTAACTGGTGACTTTCAGCTGAATGTGTCGTGGTTGTCATGGTGACAGCAGCTGTTGAAAACACAAACAGAACATGTAGGTGTCTCCTAAAGTCTTAAATTATCATATGTTCAACACAGTATATTCATCTGGTCCTTTTTGTATTACATTATGTAAATTAAATGGTGTCGCCATCAAGAAGCATTCACATTTATTCACTTATTTTTCTGAAATTAATCTTTTTAAATAGCTTGCTTGAGATGAAATGCTGAATCTCGTTACAGTATCCAAACTGATGGTCACAAGTTAAACAGACAGTAGGCTGGTCAAACCCAGTGAATACTGGCTGTGTGACCACACAGTTTACACAATATTTAGCCACAAACTCTTAGTGTGTGCACAGTGACAAAGCAGGTTAACTGGTTGAATATGGGCCACTTTCTGATTGAAGATAACAGTATAAAATCACAAGACAGACTATAGCTGCACTGCTAACTTATAGGTTACATTTGTTTCCCCCATTATAAGAAACATTATGAGGTGAATGCTGAGGACAGTTTAACTTATGTAAATGGTTATCGTAGATAATAAACACAGATAGTATTGATCAAAGTAAAATTGATACGGCTTTTAGGAGCTAGCTGCCGTCACTATGAGCAACCACGATGCATTCAGCTAAAAGTCGCCGGTTAACAGGGTCACTAGTTAAACCGAAACACCTGTTAAAGATCAAAACATTATATTAGGACATTAAATTAAAACAGAATCATGCTTGACTTAACATTAATGTCATTGGAAAGTGACATTGTTAGAGCCCTGGACAGAGGAAGAAGTTTTAAAGGTAGGAACAGACTTTGGTCGTTTCATCTGTTAGTGTGTGTGTGTGTGTGTGTGTGTGTGTGTGTGTGTAAACACTCATATGCCTGTATTATGTGTGAGAGAGATGGCCTACAGTGAGCCGGCCCGTACCTTTTGGTGACACAGTTTCTGTATCGTATATGTATGTGTCACTATGGGCTTATACTTGTATTTGGTGCCACAACAGTCATAAAATTTAAAAAAAATTAAACTGCAGTCATGAGTGATGGTTGATGCATTATTGTATGCAAAATAAGCGTAGCTGATGTTTGTGCAGGTTGGACTGGTGGACACTAGTTGAGTAATGATGGTGCTTGGTGGGTGAGGCCAGTTACTTTCCTCTGGCACCGGGACTGAGCAAAAAGGAGGACTGTGGTTGCAGTAGAGTAAAACAATGCACTTTTGGGACAGCTGTAGCTTCTCTGTTCTCTTGGTCTTCCTGCTTTCTGGTGGTTATTTCCCTCAGAGTCTCAGTATTCCATCTGTCCATGCCTCTGGTTTTACTTTCTTCCAGTGCTTCCTCTTCCTGCTGTTCTGCTCCTGCAGTGAGAGATGGGTTGAGGCCAAACTCTAAGGCTCTGCTGGATGTTAGATCAAGCTAGTCCAGGCTCCTGCCCTCAGGCTTTCTTCTGGCCAGATCCTCCAGCCCAGCAGATCGCTATCTGGTGGGCTCCTTTCTATCATTCCCTTCCTGTCTTTCTTTCCTCTCCACTCCTCATCCTGTCATCACTTATCCTCAGTAACAATAGAGGACCATCATGTTTCTTCAACTCTTTTCATCTGTCCTCATTATCATCACACTCTGTCATTAAGCATTATAAAAGTATCCAGTTAATTTACCCCCTTCTGCTTTCCTTATACAGCCTCTGACACTAGCTTTACAAGCTGAAATCTCACCCTGCAAGTATTTACTCAACTGGATTATCCAGGTCTTACAAGTCAAAAAGTTAAGAAGTCAACCCTTTAAAGGTCACCTAATTTTGCCTCTTCCTGCTCATGATAAAGATATAGATGAGTGACTCCTCTGCCAAGGAAAACTAAGTAGCGCCCATACAGCAGCATCACTTCCTGAGACTCTTAAGGGAGCAAGACCAGGGTCATGTGTTTCCAAGCTAGCACTGTTGCTTGCAAGCTTCTCCACTGTCTACCTTCTTAGGGTATATATAATGTTAACCTAGTTAGCACATCTACAACTAGCCAACTATCACGCTACTCTCTTGCACATTGTATCGCTCATAGTGATGATCCTATGGAGAAATATCAGTGACTCTGCAGCTCCCCTCAGATTTACAGAGCTTTATAGTGAGTTTCAGCTCATTGTTCAGCTATCCAACTGCAACTTTACTGTTTTGGTTCAGCTTTTTCAAAAAACAAAACAAAACAAAACAAAAAAAAAGTATAGATAAAAAAATGCAATTTTAAGTGTTTCTCAACCATTTTTCCCTGTTAAAGGGAATTTTTTCTTTATCTGAATCAAGGGTCTAAGGATGTTATTTGTTGTACAGATTGTTAAGCCCCTTGAGGCAAATTTGTGATTTGAGATATTGGGCTATATAAATAAAAATGATTTGACTTGACAATCAGAAATCAAAATACAGTATGTCTTACTTCATATTCATGTTATAAAATTTGGTGGTGGATGGTGCATTAGATTGTGTGCGCAATATAGTTTGTCAGTCCTAAGCCACGTTCGATAAGCTTTACAGTATATTAGCAAGATTGTTTAATAGTAATTTCAATGACAGGTGATCAATTTTATCTTTTTTTTGGAGTTCTATTCCTTCTATTGTAAATCCAAAGTTGTCCAGTACTTGTTTTGAGCAGCAGGTTTTAATGAGATATGTAGATAACTTTGGAAAGCAGTCACATCTTGAACATGGACTGATGATGTTAAAAAAATGCCTGTTCCAGGTTTAACTTAAGCAAAGTTACCCAGATAACTCAGTAATACTGCTTCTTGGAAAAGTCCCCCTGAGTTAATATAATGTGCAGAACAGGTCCTGTTTTCATAGCCTTTGTTTTAATAAATTATTGGGCTTCATTTCCCTCAACAATTAATTTTCAGCTGTTTTTCTCATCCTGCCCATGTGGAGGTTCACAGCTTTGATTAGTTGGGTTCCATCAGAAATAAACAAATTTTGTCAGCTTTGTTTCGTGATTTTGGATTTTAAATTGGCAGTCATTTCCAGGTTGCTTTAAAAGGTCAGAAGTAATTAACTTTAACTTTGCAAACTCCCGAAGACCTTGACAAGAGGTCTGAAAACACCTTTCAGATGTTGGAGCTTATATAACTTTTCAAAAAACGACAATCTGACAATCACACGCACTTAACACACTGATTGTCCAGGTGTGTGGAGGTAAGAAAGCAGGCAGTTTGAATTTCTCTCTCAAGCTCTTAAGTTTCTTTTAGTTTTAGTTAGCTGTCAGAAAGATGGACTGTGTCAAGACTACAAAGGCATGCAAAAGACAGAGTTCTTGGAGAACGATCAGAGAGGTGGTTGGATACAGGACGTTACTGCTCCCAGGCAAGAAATAGTCTGGCACAGAAACCCCGTGAAACCACAACATGTCACTTTTACACTTAGGTTTTTGTATGGATTGAATAAATAAGATGTATTGTTTTAATCATTGAGCTTTAGGGGTGCTGGTATGCGGATTTTGTTACCTTTGGATAGAGCCGGGCTAGCTGTTTCCCCCTATTTCCTGTCTGTATACTAAGCTCAGCTATACTAAGCATCTGCTGTTGCCATAAATTTAACACACACACACACACACACACACACATATATATATAGTATATAAGAGTGGTGATCTTTTTATCCGACTCCCCTTAGGAATGCTACTAAGTATATTTAACGAAATGTAAGTATTCCTTTAACCAGTTTTTTAATGCACACATATTGTAGAAAGTAAGAATTGGAAAAAATGTGGGCAGCAGATAAAGTAAAAAAGGTAAAAAAAAATCAATTGTGGACATAATCATGAGTTCAGCAGAATCATGCAGGATTTTTCTGCTTTAAATTGTGTCCATCAGGAACATGTAGTACAACCCATTTCATTTCAAGCATAGTGAAACATTTAGTTTTCCCATCCAGGCTGCTGGCTGAGAAGCAGCAGTCAGGTTCAAGTGCACAAGCCTCTTGAGAAACCTCCACTGTAATCCACATCACAGATTGAGGTGACAGCATGTAACATGGGGAAGAAAAGGTGGTGAGAATGTGATCTTTCTCAATGAAATAAATAGTTTGTTATGACAATGTATTTTTAGTTGCATAAGAGGAGCATCCAGCATCCAAATTCAAATTGCTCCGACTATACCAACGGGCTGTGAATAGCAATGCTCAGCCCCATACAGCTGATATGAGAAGTCTGCTGCCAGATTTTTAAAATCGTGGAAAGCAAAGTAATTGTGAGATAAATCTATGGGAAATGTCATGTCTGCTTTTTCTCAGAGAGTTTTGTAGTTATTTGTCAGATGGAAAACTGGTTAAACTTTAGAATAACAGGAAGTCATACCAGGCTGGGCACAAGTGGGTTTTGTGAAATACCTCTGAGGCTGGGTAGTGTAGAAAAAGGTAGCTGGAGAGAGAGCCACCCTCAAAGGCACGGCCCTCTGTGGCCAATTTTACTCTCCGAAAGTCATACATCATGGTTTTCCAAGTTCAGATACTGTCATTGGCTTGTTGACATCAGCAACAGACAATATGACACTTAGACTGGGATGAGGGAGTTTTGTATGCTGCTGTGCACCCTGGGCTAAGCCCAAAGCTATGAGTAAATTGGCTCATCCTGCAACAGGTAGCAGTGCTGCTGTCTCCAAAACAATAGAATTAAGTCTTTTTAGGCAGTGGTCATCAGTTCAACATCAGTTCAAAAATATGAAAGCTGGGGGGAGTTAGGAGGGTTAAAGAATAAGGTTGGCAATGTTTTATATTTTTGTTGTTGTCTTGTCACCAAATCCGATAAAAAGACCCAAACCAACAATGTGAACAATGTGTTAGTCCATCTCTCAATATTTTCTGCCCTCTCCGTCTCCAGTACTCTGCCTGTGACTCCCAACTGAAGACAATAATCTTTAAAAACACCTCACGAAGATATAGTTTCATTTTCTAAAACAGCTGGACGCTGTAGTTTTAACAAACATTACTCAAATAGGTGATGATATATATACACACATATATATATATGTATGTGTGTGTGTGTGTGTGTGTGTGTGTGTATATATATATATACACACACACACACACACACACATATATATATATATATATATATATATATGATTAAATGAGATTCCTTTTTGGGCCTGAATTAGTCTTGGACTGGCCCTGTTGATCAGGTTTACACAGGTATTAAAGGAAAACATTGTTTCCCCCAAATGGTCAAACAACTCAACTTCCCGTTGTGACAAAAGTTGAATAGCAACTCAGTAGTTTCAAATCATTTTGTCCACTAAGCTTGCATGGTGCTCTTTGACGCATATGCTAATTATTTCCACATTATGCTAAACTGTCAACTAACAGTGTTGTGAGGTGACTGCATGAATAAATAGTGCATGCACAGAGGTGAGCCTGATGTTAAAGGCTGTAAACAGATCAAAGCTGATTTCCCACCAGAAAATAAATAAATAAGAGAATAAAAAGCCATTGAGTGTAAATGGAAGCTTTGACTGAGAGTGACCTTCAGTGAGCGTCTAAGATCTTGGCAGGGAAGCCTCTTTGATGCCTGCTGAGCATGGAAAAATGATGAAAACATTATCAGCCCAGGAGTTGCTGAAGACAGGATCTTAAAAGGACTAGTGGCTCAAATGTAAAGGAATGATGTGCTGATGCAATTTGATTTCAAATAAAAAAGATTCACAGAGGAGTGAGACAAGGTGAGGAGTAATAGTGTCGTTATAGACTTCAGTTTCAGCTGGTGGAAAGAGGAAAATAAAACCTACAAAGATACAGAGGGAGATGGTGTATATATTTGTAAAGAGAGAAAGAATGATGGAGCACTAGGGCCATGGAAAAAAAAAGTTTTTCAGAATAAACTCAAAAAATTATGACAAAGTAATATTCGGAGAAAAAAGTCATAACAGCTATATGGTAACATAAAGGTAGTAATAAAAGCCAAGGGCTAATGTGTGTGGGGGTTCGGGGATGGTAGGCAGTGGACCAAATCACTGTGAGACACATTGGGGGGGGGGGGGTACTGAGACAATGCACCTGGCCTGTTGCTGTTTATCGGCGGTGGTGAACTATTCATTAATTGATGCATGTAGAGCACCACATGCTGTCCTCGGTGCTGAAACATTTGACCGCGACTGGCAACCTGTTTTCTTTTTTTGTTCTTCAGAACAAGCTTGTCTGACAAAGTGGCTTCGACTGTATGTTTTCTTAGACATAGGCTTGCTGGGTCAAGTGACAATTTGTGTTAATGGATAGGATAGGATATATCAGCTATTTAACAGTTGTGAATTTTTAAAATGGCTTTATCAGAAGGGCCCCTCGAGAATGCTATGCCCCCTCTGTGCTGAGAGTCTAGCTCCACCCCTGACCAATTTCATATAATTGCGACATTTAACATGATAAATTGATTTGAGAGTAACATGGTCACTTGCCTGGAGGGCTAACTGAAGCATTAATGAGCGTTATATGCCAGAAATATTAAGTACTTGATTTGTGGTCAATTTATGCAACCATTACTTTTGTCCCACACCTGTTTCTTTTGTCCTGATGGAGAGCTGCAAAAGTAGCAATGCGCAACATCAATTTCCAGCCTGATTGCATCTGACTCATTTAGCCCAAATTTTAAAAAGATGCTTTGTATTGGTAGAGGACTCGTCTATGTTCACAATAAATTATGGTTACTCTACTTAACATCCCGGCCTGCCCTTAAGTGAGGAAAGAGACATCACTTGCAATAGTCTCATGCCACTGCTCACTTGTGCTGATAGAGTGCGAGCATGAACAACAGGATGCTGACTGCAGCTCACTTAACGGCCACCGGTGTCACTAATGAGAAGAAATTCCTTAAAATGTACATATAGAATCTTTAATGCTAGAAATATTCAAATTTTTTCATGTTTTAAGTGCATGCAAACACACGCACAGTACAATCAATCTTCACTTCCTTCATATTAACCTTTTAATTTAACTGATTTTTTTAATGCATTTTGTGGTCTTGCAGTCTGAAACGGGAACTGAAAATGAATTCAATAAGTCTATTTTGTCAACAAAACAGCCCATGATGATAAAGTGAAAACTTCACTTCAAATTTATGCAAATACATACAGAGGTATCTCATTAAAGTATTCAAGGCATCCCCAGTCAAATTGCATAGATACCTCAAGGACATTCCTTTGGATTCCGGAGCGGCTTGATTAAATTTTACTCTTAAGATATTTATTTTTTTATTTTTTAATTTTTTATTCAAAATATTTTCTTTTTGTAGGCTTATTAACTGTTGATCAGTGGGTCAGTGTCTCAAACATGCTAATTAAATAATTTTAAATTCAGCTTGTGATAACAGAAAATATGGAAATGGTTTTCTCTAGGCATCATCTTTCACTTTTTCTGTCGTTCTCCCCCCTGAAAAAATTACCCAAACAGATGGAAGATTGAGGGCTTTTTTTCCTTGCTTGATAATCCACCCCTGACTGAGCCTTATCCTCATTAAAGAAACCCGACACTGATTGAACCGCCTATCACCCCCCACCCCCCCAGTCCTGACAAAAACCTCTTTGTTGTCGTCTCCGGTGCTCTCTGTCTGTCTGCCTGATCTGCTCCTCTATTAATAGTAAAAGATGCAGAGGGAAGGCAGCGGCACTGTGTGCTCAAAGGTCGAGGTACAATGCAGAATCCAATGGATGTCAGCAACAATATATGATTGGCAAATTATGAGTATATACTGGGGTGCAGGGATGAAAAATGTGTCAGGCCGACACTGTGTTTCCGGGAAATTAGCTATTAAAGGCATATCCTCACCTGGGGCTTCAACAAAGCAGTCAGGTTTTAGGAATCATCATTCAAAACAGGCAGCAAAACTAGCCAAAGGCTTCTTTGTGTGCATCTAAGGGTCAGAGTGGTATGTTTTACCAATGCCACACTCAGAGGGGTCAAGAAGAGAATCAAAGCCCTGACAGGTATTTTAATTTGACATAGTGACTACTCCCTGTCAAGGACTAATGGTACAATCCTGTGCACTACCACTACCTTGATCCTGGTCCTGCATCTGGCTGAATCTATGCCAAATATGTATGTAGGGAAGAGTAACCCTACCTGCAATAAACTAGAAATAAAAACATATAATGCAATCAATACATCCTAATGACCGAAAAAATTAAACAGTTATGAGGTTGGCATGCTCATGATGGTATGGCTGTAATGGCTGTATAATGTCATTATATATTGATTATCTGTAGCCACACTAGGGTTGGCAACATGGGTTGGATCATTGCTTTGGTCCAGTCTGAAATATCTACAATAGTATGTGTTTGGTATAGATATCCATGTACCTCTCAGATTCAATTACTGTATAATAACTTGGTGATGTGCTGACTTTTCCACCAACACCACCAAGTCAATATACATTTTACATTTACCAATACTTACAATAACTGCAAAACTTATATCTACTGAACATCAGTATGTTACCATTGTCATTGCTGCCATTTGCAGTTAGCTCAAAACACTGCAGGCAAAATGTATTTAATTTACAGCAAAATGAAAAACAGCAAAACGACACATTTGAAAACCATGTAACCATGATGATTTGATTATCAAAAACAAATTTATCTCAAGTGACTAATCTAATGAAGAGAAAGTACAACAACACTGGTGTCTTATTTTCATAGTTTTGCCCATCATTTCTATCAGTTGTGACAACATTGTACTCATCAAATTAAATGCTGAGATCAACGACATGACAGATCAAGAAACAGAAGCAGTCAGGCAAGTTATAAACATATATAATTGAATTCATAAATAAGGGTAGTAAAACATACTGTATATTGCACCATAAAAAAGAAACTTGTTGTAGTCATTGTTTGATTAACAAATAGAGATCATAGATCCCTGCTCAGGCATCAGTTCTGTGTGTTTTGCAGTGGAAGTCTGGTACTTTGGTCACCACATCTCTTAGGAGGAAATCAATAACACACACTTGTAGAAAAGTGTTATGAGCATTTGGGCATTTTGTAGCGTCAGGGTTCTCATTTTTGTGTCTGTCAGTCAGCACAGCAGTGGGGTTGTTGTTGACGAGATGCTGTAATCAGAACAACACCCCTAGTGTGTCTAACTAGGCTACCTGGGCCCAGAAATCAATTAGCCAACTTTGGTTTGGACGATAGATTTGTTTTCTGGATAATCATCAATAGCAACAATATGGCTGATAACTGCAGCTCAAGTAGTTTACGCTGACTTATTTCATGTGTGTTGGAGAAATAACTGCTGTTAGGGTAATAACTGCTACATTGCTGTCACAGGTTAATGAATTTGCCAGTTATTTGAGTCAAATTTTAAAAAGGGTGAAAAGTTTATCTACTACTCACATTCTGCTGTTAATTTTAAAGTGTGTGATGTTCAAAGTGGTGGAGAACAGTTTTTGTGCAACTGGCTTTATTGGCAGGTAGCAAGCTGTTATCTCGAGCACTGACAGTGATTTCACCATGAAACACATTTTTTGTTCGTGGGTAGTAAGTGTTATTTCCTAATTGCTTATGCCTAAAAAGTATAGAAAATGGCCATTATCCCCTTCAAACTTTGCTTTTGTGACCTGGACAGTGATATTTTGACATGTACCCATTTCCAATGGGAAAAGACGTGAATTTGCACATTTTCATTCACATAAAAGAAAAAACAACATATGAAACAAAATGAACATGCATTTATACTAAAGTTATACAAAAGTGACCACAAAAGATTTAGAAGAGAGTCGTTTTTTGAGACTTATACTGTAAATCACTTTCACAAATTAGCCCCCAAATATGGTCTCCCATCATGTTCCTGTTATACACTCCTTGGTAACAACATTCAAAGTCCAGTATATCCTGGTGGAAGCCTCTTGATGCCATCTCAGGAAAATTCATATATGTATCCACTTAGACAGCTAGAACTAAACTGAACTGGTGGGCTTTACACCGTGTCCTGACTGAATGTGACGCAAGCGAGTGTCAGCGACAAAATCAATTTGATCAGTTTGAGGAGTTATCTCTACGATACCTCCTCATTTCACTACATAAACCTAAATAAGGTAGCAGCTGGCTGAAGGGGGGTTTGCCAGGGAGCTGGAAGTTTCTGGTTAAGTTGCTGTTGGCTGTATTTTATGTCATTTCCAGTAAAGAAATCTAAATATCACAATATAAAACGTGTGTTTTCTGTACAAGTACAAATGTAGGACAGCGAGTACTCACCCATCTTTTCCTTAAGTGGTTACGTCTCCGGTCTCATCTTGAGAGCACAGCTGATATGTACGTGGTTTGTTTACATGACAGAACAGAAGTGCATATTTAATGGATTCAGTGTGGACAGAGAGCGTCCCATGTTACGCGATGTGACGTGATAGTCGGATGCTCACTTGCTGTTAGGACATGGTGTCAGGCTGCTGAATTTATTCTTTATATTACTGGAGTTCTAAGAAGTTCTACTGACGTTCTAGAAAATTCTAGAAAGTTCTTGAACGTTCTCAAAAATTCTAAAAAGTTCTATATCAGCTACTCAGCACTGAATCTATCTGGAATGATCTGGAAAATAAATTTCAAACTATCAAGCAGAGTTTGAAGGGAATAATGGCCATTTTCTATATTTTTTTAGGCTAAGCGGTTGAGAAATTTTGAAAATTTGTTACATGGTGTTAGCAGCACATATGTAGACCAGGCTCTAACCAGGATTTTAGAAATACTGAGGTCATGAACACAAATCCCCCCAGTACCACCCAATCCCCCAGGAAATGTACTAGCACAAAACAAAACAAAACAAAACAAAACAAAAAAAACATCTGACATCAGTCTCCACTCAAAGTCCACTTACATACTTGTTGTGGAGTTTTCGACCCAATCACACAGACTTCAGGTCAAGTTTTCTCAGGTGTCATTGGAAATGTTGGTGGTTAAACGTTCCATTATTCTAAGCCCTTATCTGGACCTTGACTGCAGATTGTTTTGTTAACAGCTATGCAATTATATTAATATCTGTTAATGTATGTCTGTAAATGTAATCTCCCTACAGTATGTGATGGTCTAAAGGTGCCCTCAAAGCCTTTTCTGATGGAGAAAAACTAAATCCCTTTTGGTTTTTTTGGTTTTTTTTTCTGATGACTTGACCGAACATCACCTCTATGGCAGCTATAGTCCTACACACAGACAAGTTCAACCAAATGTGTGTCTTGCTTTAATGTTTAACATCACTCTACTATACATGAAATGATATATATTTACTTATTTATATTTAAATTAAAAGAAATAGAAGACTTTAGCTTTAAAGCTGCATTAATCAATTTATTCTATGCCATTGCCAAATTATATTTAGTATATTATTACATTATATTCAATACTTAGTTTATTACAGCCATAGATATATATTATATTACATTATATCTGCCCTGGGGATCAATAAAGGCTTGGCTTATCGTATCTTTAATGTTCCACTATGTTCACCAGCTACTAACTGTGTCTGTCTGCTGTTTGGTGCTGAGCAGGTAGTGTACAGTGGATTTATCAGAGCAGGTTAATGAGAACGGTGAGACTGAACCGAAAAAGTAATAGTAATACTGAAAATATTGATTAGTGCAGCTTTAAAGACTGGCTCATCTGAGCTCATCCTTAATGTTTTAAAAATCAACACATTTCAGTTTAGATTCAAAATATGTACAGTGATCTTGGACAAAAGTTTATGATTTCTAGGCTAGTTATGAATGTTCTTGATAGTACTATACATTGTCATCTTATCAAAAAAAAATGATCACATTGTGTGTTTAAGTGATTATAACTAAACAAAGTTGATTCCCCCAGTCATCTTTCTGTTTTGTAAACAGATCCCTACAATCAGTCACATATCCAGGTAATCCATTTCTCCTAAACTCCTGCACTAAACCCTCTGAGCAGCTGTCCAGGTCGCTGCGAGTTTACACACACAACCTGCCAGATTACAGTGACAACACAAACAAGTGGGGCTAAACCAATATCGTCATGCTAGCCACGGACTCCACATACACTCTGATAAGCTGCAGACAGATTTAGCCTGAATTTTAATTTAATAGATTGGAGTGGCAAGAGGCAGCAGCAGATGTGGTGTTTGGCAGCGAGCGTTCGAACCGAGAGTTGTGAATAGAGGATATGAATAAAAGCACAGACTGTGTATGTATGTATGTGTGTGTGTGTGTGTGTGTGTGTGTGTGTAATACTAAGAGCATGGTTGAAGCTTAGCATTTATTTGAAAAGTAGTGTGTTATAGCGGTACACTGATGTTTTCTTTATGTAAAGTGTACAGCTCAGTGTAGAGTGCAGAGCAAAGGTTCTATCAACACAGCTTGTGTGTTAAATCTACATGTTTTTTGTGTCTGTCTGGATGTTGGAACATTATTGAAGGAGAAAAAGTCATCTTGGCAAAGCAGTGATGGGTCAAATGTTAAGCAAGTCATTCATTTAATTCAAACAACATTGTGTAGCAGCCGTTCAGTGGTCTTTGTTTCGTTTCATCACCGTGCTGGATGTCTGAGTCTGATTTTCCTGTAAAGAATCCGCCTCCAAGCAGAAGCCCTTCATTAAAGGGAATACACTGCCTCAAAGCACAAAAATGTCTCTTTGCCACAGGAAACATACAATCTGCACAAACCCAAACACTGTTTGGACAAGTTCTGTTCATCTGTTCGCAGGAATTGGTGACACATAGGGCAGTCCAGAAACCACAATGAGAGCAGAATAGAGACATCAGGCAGAGGAGAAATTCCTGAGATGTGACTTTATTTCTTGAAAAAAAAAAAAAAAAAGATATTTCAAATTCAAACAGAGGTATATAATTTAGCCAAAAAGGCTTTTATGTGCAACATTTTTATGTGCAGAAAACAAAATCTTAATCAGCCATTGCTGAAACATAATGTGAAACATAACAATGCAGAAGTCTGGACAATTAACTAAAAGTCTTAAAGTCAAATTATCATACCATGTGTATTAGTCAAATTATCATACCCCATGCTATGCTGCTTAGTAATGACTCACCTTCCTTCAAAGGCAAATTTTTCTAAAATGTTAGTAATGAGATGGAAATGTCCTTCAATTATATGTCTGTCTGTCTTTTTACATAATTTAATTTTGTCAATAGCACATGTAAAAGTTGTGGAAAGACAAACAGCAGACATGCTACAAGCAACAGACTTTCAAAAATTTCAAATAACCTTTTAAATACAGACACATTATGCAACATATATAACATGCCTATTTGGCACGCCCAAAAGAAGAAAAAAAAGGAAGGGGAAAAAATGTACAAAACATAGAACAATACATAAAAAAAGAACCAGAGTGGTTAAATAAACATAAAAAAAAGTTATTTAATCTGTATCACACAGGCCCTATGACCTGAGGGCCCGTGGTTATTTGTGTGGCAGTTACTTTGGGGTAATGTGATTCATTTGTGTTATGTACCACAACAACACAATAAATACTGAAAGGAAAAATCCCATAAGGTGCTCTGACATTTCTTCCTAATCTTGAGGCTCTGTTTTGTAGAGGAGCTCTATTTCAAAATCAATTTAATACATTCAATATTTCAATTAAAATTGTGCATATTCTTAAAAAATGTCAATCAAATTATTAACTTTCAACAAACCTGGGGCAGAGTGGTTTGCTAACAACATTTAAGCTTGTAAATATAAGTGATAAGGGGAATGAGATAAGGGTTTAATAGAAGATAATAAACAATAATAAAACAGAAGATAATAAGAGAACTTGAAGAACACACACCCTCTTATGGCAATGATTTTTCACGATTTTTTTTACTTCTCTCCCCATTAATACATGTCTCTTATGTTATGGGTTAAATTCATTCATATAGGTCAATAAATATATATATATTTAATTTGTCAACAAAGTCTGGAAAATGTAGCGTTTTATACAGTTAAAGCATACACACACCACCTTTAAGTGAGAGAGAGAGGAGGGAGCGAGATAAAGGAGCCTATGAGGATAGGACAGAGGGAGAGAAAGAGGGTGTATGAGTGGAAAGGAGAGAGAGAGAGAGAGAGAGAGAGAGAGAGAGAGCGTTAACAGAGACAGAGTGAGTCTCGGGGCTCCGGGAGGGACCAGGCAGTCTCTAGAACAGCAGACTATGGACTTCATATCCCGGGTTGAAATCGGTGGAGCGGCGGGTGTCGGCCCGGGAGCCTCTAACTCTCCTCTTCCCTCTGCTTCATGTCCTCTTCTCTTCCTCTGAAGACAGCGGAGGAACTTCACCGGCAGCTCCAGAGCAGCGTGGCGGGCCAGGAGTCTCAGGCTGTCGGGTTGTGTTTTGAGGAGGCGTGGAGAAGATGCGGAGCAGACCACGGATGACCTGAACTTCCTTTCCTTCCTGGCTGCTTTGGTCAGGACCTTGCACATTCAGCATAATGCCCCAGTTCTCCGCCGGCAAACCAAGTGAGACTAGTCCTGATCCGCAGCGGGAGAGGAGAGCGGACGCAGCGGGCAGGATGCGGACTCTGTGCCCGGTGTGAGCGCAGCAGTCTGCGGAGAGACCAGCAGACTGGCTGGATGTGCAGCAGCAAGAATTTCTGCTTTTCTAAAGGTAAGAAAGACAAAAAAAACAATGATCAATCAACTGATACTTACATTTCTTCTCCCACTAAAATTCCACATGTATTCCCCTCTGCAAATAGTGGGGTTTTTCTTTTACTTCTTCCAAAATAATTATCATAATCAGCATTTACAGCCAGATTTTTACAAATTTTAGTATTTATTTCATAGTTATTAGCCCTTTTTCAAAACTCAATTTTTATTAATTTCTTTCATAAATGCCATCATCCACTTCATTTCCATTAGGTGTGAAAGCAAAAAAAGACTGCGCTCTCTCTCAGAGCAATCCAGATGAACTACCCGCCAGATTATTCTCCAAACTGGGACAGCGCTGCTCAACAACAAAGGCTGTCTGTAGACAACTTTTTACAAGGGTTCATGAATATATATGTCATAGGATTGATGCCAAAGACCCTGCTGATAAGGTCAGGTCACCATAATTGGACTCAGTTTGATGCCTTGTTTGCCCCCCCAAGGAACATTACATAACTATTGAACTGCCTTGGCCACAAATCAATGCAATCTGTCAATTGGCTGCTGCTGCCTGGTGCCATTTTATTAATCATCACTACCACCCAGATAACAACCACTAATAATACATTATCATCACTTCCTTTGCAGGGACTGTATTGGATTGTTAAGTGCAGCAGTATAGGGAGTTTTTATCAATGTTTTCCTGAATTCAGCTAAATAATGAGGCTTTTGTGTGTGTGTGCCAACTAATACCGTTACTGTGGACAAGGAAATTGCTCCACTTTATTTAAATCTTATGACCTTGTGCGCACAGTAGCACCTCTGCACCTCCTCATTGCGAGAGGCCCACATCGATCTTAGTTGTGTCCCCGTGCAAGGAATTTGTCTCATCTTATCTCTGCTGACAGGTTGCGTTCATCACCATCCAGGACTCCTCCTTTCCTCCAGCACAGCAGCAAAACTTAATGAATCAAGGGAAGGGTGAAGAAGAATGCAAAAGATTAGTCTAATTTAGCGTTAATTAAGGGCAAATATTTGGCTTTGTAGCAAGTACTGATATCTGATGTCCCTTCTTTCACCTCTTGATAATTCCTCCCTGAGGATGACTTTTCCTGAGTGTCGTGGGGCAGGGCACCATCCATCAGGGGTGAACTGCACGGGTAACAGATTCATGGTGCTCATCAGTGAGTCGGTCGTCTCCTTCACCAGCTCACTTCACACCTCATTGCTCGCAAAACGCTTTTGGCTGACATGTTTTAATCCTTTGAATTTGTCCGTCTTTTTAAATGTTCTTTTTGTGAGTTTGTTCACGTTTATGGTTATCAACTCGGGAAGGGGAAAAAAAAAAGTTTGAATCGGCTTAGTGTATATTTTCATTTAAGATTAGAGCTCATGTTTGTAATCTGCACACTGACTTGGAATTTTTAATCTTGTTTTTCCAGACATTTTACCACACCTTTGCTCACTGTATCTTTTCAAATATTATTTTCTTCCAGCTGTGTGTCTAAGGAATATGTAACAGATCTGTAAGTCATTTGTATGCACACTGATCTTCTCTCCCAATTTACAAACCCTTACTTTGCATTTGTGGGATAGAAAGGGGAAAAAAAATTATTTGGTCTTTGGTGGAGAGCATGCATTTTTAGGGGGGGGCAAAGACTGATTTTCCTATTATTCTTCTTTTGCAACAGGTTTCAGGATCCAAAGGTCAAGTCCGAGAGAAGCTTTATTGTTCTGGGACCAGCAGTGTGTAACGTGAAAAAGAAAGGAAGCAAGAAGAGGACATCCAATGATAACCCTCCAGTGTATTGTACATGGCTCTGTCAGCATCAATTGCTGAGGAGAGCTCTACCCGCTGGTAAAAGAGTAGAGAGGGTGAAAATGTGATGAACTTTATTAATGTCTCCCAGCTTAATTATGGACAGTGGCTGGTGAAGGAATCATATTGCTTAATGAGACCATTGCTCTTATGTTGGGAAGCTTAGGACAACTAATTACCAAGGGATTACTCAAGACCTTCTTCAGCATCAGGCTGTACATGTGGCCAAAATCTAATGACTGTTCTGTTGGATTTTTCGAATCCTAATTTCTTATTGTTTTTTTCTCTGATGTGATTTCTGTATTTTTCCTGATCCTTTTGAAATGGAGATACAGTGGCGTTTATGGAATAAGGACTTGGTCTCCTTCATAAGGCCATGGATACCCATACTGTTAGGCCTTCACCTGCAGTTCTCCCGGGCTTCCAACTGTCCTGAGGAGTGCCGCTGTGATCGCACCTTTGTTTACTGCAATGAGCGGAGCCTGACCTCAGTGCCTCTGGGAATTGGTGAGGGTTATAAGACCCTTTACCTCCACAACAACCAAATCAATAATGCTGGTTTCCCTTTGGAGCTCCACCATGTGGCTTCTGTGGAAACTGTGTATCTCTATGGCAACCAGCTGGATGAATTCCCCATCAACCTGCCCAAAAATGTGAGGGTTCTCCATCTGCAAGAGAACAACATTCAGACCATCTCCAGAGCTGCACTGGCCCAGCTTCTTTGGCTGGAGGAGCTGCATTTGGATGATAACTCTATTTCTACCGTAGGGGTGGAGGAAGGGGCCTTCCGTGAGGCCGTGAGCCTCAAGATGCTCTTCCTCACCAAAAACCACCTGAGCAGTGTGCCTATTGGTCTTCCAGATGATTTAAAAGAGTTGCGATTGGATGAAAACCGGATCGCAGTCATCGCAGAGGAAGCATTTAGGAATGTCACCCGTCTGGAGCGCCTGCTGTTGGATGGAAACCTGTTGACAGATGAAGGGATTGCACCAGGGACCTTCCAGGACCTGGCCATCCTGAGAGAGCTCTCCCTGGCCCGCAACTCACTTACATACCCGCCCCCCTTCCTCCCAGGGGAGGTGCTCGTCAAGTTAAACTTTCAGGAAAATCAGATAAGCCGGATTCCTATCAGGGCATTCTCAGGATTGCACAAGCTGGAGAGGCTGGATATTTCTAGCAACCAGCTGCAGTCACTGACACAGGGGGTCTTTGATGGCCTCGTCAGTCTCAGACAGCTCACCGTTCGGAACAACCTTTGGCTGTGTGACTGCAGCATCAAATGGGTGGTGTCATGGCTTAAATCTCTGCCAGCTTCGCTCAATGTGCGTGGCTTCATGTGCCATAAACCTGAAAGGTTCCGGGGTATGGTGATCAGGGAGCTGAGTGCTGAGCTGGTCCAGTGCCCGCAGAGCACAGCGACAGCACCCATGCCCACTTCAACAGCTGACACTGTTCTGATCCCATCCCTGTCATCTTCTACAGACTCCCAGTATGTTTCACCCTCCTCAAGGCAACCCTTCCCCACATTACCTACCCTCTACCCTGTCTATACAACCAGAGAGGGGGGGTTGAGGACTAAGCGACCTCTGGATCCCCGAAAGGAGACTCTGCAGGTCACATTTGCCATCTTGAATGGCTCGGCTATCCACGTCAGCTGGGTGGCTGCCTTTCCAGTCACTGCCTACAAGGTGACCTGGGCCAGGATGGGGCCCAGTCTGACAGGGGACACGGTAAGGGAGAGGATGGTGGGTGGGGATCACCGGGGGATCCGACTGGCTAACCTTGAGCCAAAGTCCACCTATCGGATCTGTGTCATTCCCTTAGATGCATTCAATAATTACCGGCCCAAAGATGATACAGTGTGCACAGAGGCCATGACCACGCCAGCCTCTTTCAGCCCCGATAACAGCAAAAGACCATCAGGGCCAGAGCAGGCCACACAACAAGAACCCAGCTCACCTTTCTTGCTGGCTGGGCTGATCGGTGGGGCTGTGATTGTCGTCCTGGTCATACTCCTCAGCATCTTCTGCTGGCATATGCACAAGAAGAGCCGCTCCAAGTCCTCCACCAAGTGGAAATACAATCGTGGTCGCAGAAAAGACGACTATTGTGAAGCAGGCACAAAAAAGGATAATTCCATCCTGGAAATGACTGAGACCAGCTTCCAGATAGTCTCACTCAACAACGAGCAGCTCCTCAAGGGAGATTTCCGCATTCAGCCTATTTACACCCCTAATGGTGGCATCGGCTTCCGGGACTGCCCCCTGGGGAACAACAGCACAGTCTACTGCAAGAACAATGTTCAGGATGCAGACTTTTGTCGCACATGATGGTTTTGGAGAGCATCAGGAGCATTTTTACTGACAACTACCCACACTTTACTGGACACTGTACAGTGTTAATATTATTTGAAACCCCTGTGTCTTCAAGAAATGTAATTTATACAACTGGCTGGACGATATCTTTTATATAACAACTTTGGATTTATAAGTTATTGGTTTCTGGAGTTGTGCTGTTTGAGTTGACATGTACAATCAGGATTCATTTATTTCTAAGTATTAAGGCTGGGTCTCACTTTGATTTTCAGTAATAGTGAATGATTTTGAAGTCATTGTATACTGTGACCGGGTACAGAATACACACTGTAGCTGTAGTACATCATTAGATGACTGAAACCAGCTAGTGAACTAATGTATGAGAGAGGGAAGAAAAGAGACAGGCACAAATCAGTTACTTTCACCACTAGAGGGCATATTTTTCTTGAAATCATACAGTCCACCACAGTTTTCAGTGTGAAAACAGTGTGACTGTTTTTAATCAAGTCATCACAGTAATATGGCACATTTGTTTAATTGCAACTACACTCGATAGAGATGCAAATGATTAGATTCCTGATCTAGGAAGAGGACATATTTTTATGCAAATGGCTTTCTCTCTACTTCAAAAAGGAAATTTAAAGGTCAGATTCATTAAACATTCACAGAAAGTGGCAGGCCGCAGTGTTTTCACCTGCTTTTCAAGATTTATACATCACCACTGTAAAGGGGTCATGTTCTTTGTGCTGGCTGTGTTTGATGGTGGGTGTCACAGAGTGAGCAGCAAAAAAGCACATTTACCATCGACTGTATGTTGAACCCATTTAAAACCAACTATTTCCCTTTTTTTCAGCAAAAATAATATGGTAAAACAGTATATATATGTGCCTTGAAGTTATCAGCTTAAAATGTCTTTTGAATCCATGTTTTTGCACAAAAGGTGTACTGTATATACATTCAGTTGGAATTGTTGTTGACGAAACCTCTTGCTCTTGATTATTTATTTACCTCATTACACATTTAATTAAAACATATCTTAAAATTGAACATACTCCTCATTATCTGTCCTAGAATGGTCACTGTCTAAAAGTATACTCTTGTAGGAGAGTTCAGTGTGATAGTAACAGAGGTCTGTTTGGAGAGGGAAGGGTCCTTTGGGGATGACTAGTAAAAGCTCCAAAGCCACAAATGGATTGCACTCATAGCCTGCTAAACACCAAGCCATATGAAAGCAGCCTCACTGCTGAATTGTGTGCGACTAAGGGCATACATATGAGAACTTCCAGCCAGTGATGTCAAACAATAACCCAAATTTGGGGCACATTAGGTAATGTCATACCTAGATGAGGAATTAAAATAGTACTAAATGACCTGTATAGTGTTGAAAGTCATTGATTTAAAACTGTCATTGCTTAAAAACATTATACTGTATTCTCTGAAGTTGTCAACGCAGGGTGCAGGGCTGTGTCTGGAACATTTTCAATGAGGGGTGCCGTGTGGGGGCCACAGCCTTATAGGAGTAGGGCCAGTTATATGAAGCACATGAGGACAGATGCATGAAGCAAACATACGGTACCCATAGTAAGGGTCATTTCACCCCATTCACAAAAAACATATTTTCTCACAGGTGTGGTGATTCTCAAACTCTTCCTTTCATGCAAGATTCATTCCCCCACCAATGTAAACTGATTAGATTTTTATCAATCATTTAAGTATTGGGGAAACCATTAACAGAACAGGCCAAACTGATTTTTTTTAAAATAACTATATGGATTCACAGACCAATACTGAATTTTTAGGCCAATACCAATATCAGTATTTGAAATCAGATAACGATATACCACCAATATATTTGTTTTTCACATAAACACATGACACAAACAAGCTGTTTTGATAAGGATCTCATAAATTTGGTGAATAAAAAACTGTGACCAAGACATACAGTGAGCGGAACACTATAGTTGAAAAGACAAACTTGTCAGTGCTCTCAAACTATGTTACACATTTCTTTGACGTTTCTTGTTACTTACTGTGCAACATTTAAGCCAATACCATTAATTGAGATAAGTCAATATTGGCTGATGTATCGTCCTGGCTGATTAATTGGTCGGGCTCTAGCAATATAGTAACATTGTCTAGATCATAACGGGACTTTTTCTTTTCATGCATGTTTCTCATTAGTTTTGGCTGTGCGAATGACAAAAAAATACTAGTTAAACACAAACGTCACAAGGCTCTCTGACAGTGAATTTGAGAGCAGGCCAATGGAACACTCTTGTTTGGCTATTGTTCCCCAACAAATCAGAATCATTCAACTTTGGATACTAGTGGTACAAGTGATATCCCTCCATACAGATAGTTTATTTGTCCAGGTTTTGAGATATTTGTCTCTGATATTTCTTCCTCCATTGGAATTTCATTTGTGGTGCTCACAGCATTTAAAAATGTTATATTATATTATAAAAACTTTAGCTGCAACATCTCTGTGCAGAAACATACCACAGAACATATTGTTAATAGTTCTCGTAATATTTCTCAGTAGAAAGTAGTGCAATGAAAATTTATTACAGTGTGGATTATCCAGAATAACCAGGACAACATCATTTTTCAATAGGACCACCAACTAAATTCCATTCACCTCCATTGTATTGGGGTAGAGGAAGAATTTGGAAAAAAAAAATCATCACTAGCTGTATCTAGCCATTTTTGCGTTTGAATTTATTTTTATTTAAAAAAAAGAAAAGAAAAATCAGAATGCAAGTCCTCTTATTAGCTTGTTTGGTAATCTCTGTAAGAATAAGAGTTATGTTTAAAATCCACTAAGTTAAACTACTGTTCCTAAGATCAAAAGTAAACTTTCAAGCTCAAGTTTTGGTTGTATTTGTCCGGGTTTTAGACATCTGTTTTTCAGAGCTTCACCTCTTTCCAAAAGCTGTTAGTCTGGATGATCCACTGTCAGCAGTTCACATTGGGACTCTTTCCTCTGTAGAAAGTTCCAAAGAACTGTTGACAGTGAGGTCTGTGGGTTATCCAAAGTAATGGTATCACCCCCATTCTTATATTTTAACAAAAGCTTTACACCATTAGGGTACAAAGGTTGTCTTTTATAAGAATCATCTACAGATTAATTGAAGTGTTAATACAGGGTTTATAGCAACTATAAAGTATAATAAAGAACACACACAGTGAGAAAGAGAAAATATGTTCTCTTGCTCAAGAAAACAAAACCTTCCATGTGCACACCCAGCATTGCCCCTACACCTCACTCAGTTTCACACATTTAAAGCAAAATAAAATAATTTCTTGCAGAGGAGCAGTGTTTCCCTGCATGGAGGTCAGAGTGAGGTCATAGTGTGATAACCCAGGGCAGGTACTATTCCAGTGCAGGAGTACTGGTTAGCTTCTCAGTGTCAGTGCAAAATATAATAAAGCTGGGATGTGGAAAGGGCGGGTCATTTTTTCCCCTTAGGAAAAGGGGACTGTACAGAATTTTACGACATCAGTAGTTTTAAATGACCATAGAGCCTCATCCTACAATGCAGCTTGCACAGTCTTTTTGAAATATGAGCTAGATTTATATAAAGTTTGGTCTGTATTTGCAGTTCATGTTGTAATTTCAGCCCTTGACTCCACATTTTCTTATAAAAAGATAACCCTCATTCTTTTTATCCCATCTAAATGGAGTTGAAAATGTATCTTTAAAATTACAGTAAGAGTGTAAATGATGGATTAATTCTGTGAGAGGATACTGCACTTCTCTAGTTAAAGTGGCTCAGGGACAAAAGGATCCTATTACTCAGACTTCTTCTTTATTCTGTATAAACTGTGTTGGACAGTATTTAATCTTACTCATGGCTACAGATCCATATTTCTTGCCAGCAAAGCAGACATTGGATCTTTCTAAAACGTTGTAGTAGATACAAACAGAGGGAGGGCAAAGCAGGAACAAAAGACAGCAGAGAAAGCTGCAAAATACTGTAACTTCCCATCAATGAGCTAAAGGATAGTTCCAGTTTATCTGGTGTCATTTTTGTAGTTATGGCCAACCTTCCTATCAGTAATAATAACAGTGTACTCACCAAGTTAATTGTTGAACTCTAGGAACATGGTGACATCATTAAAAAGAAGTATGATTAGTCAAGAAACAGGAGCAGTCAGAAGATCGGATGGGTGGTAAACAAAACTCCAGGCAAAGAAGAAAAAATTACGTTAAACAGTGAAATTATGATCTAAACTGACCTTTGCAAACATCCATCACACTTTACAGACCAACTCCTTAATTCAACTTTGAGTTGTTTTGTTGTAGATGTGTTCACACTGTTTATTAGAAACATTTCAGGTGTAGATAATCTGACTAATCTGCTGGTTTACTCACAACCTGTTTGACTGCTTGTGTGTCTTGCCACCTGGAACTTATTACTGTTAATATTGCCATGTTCTGACATCTCAGCAATTACTTTGGTAAGTACAATATTATGACAACTGGCAGAAATGATGGCCAAAAATGACAAAAATAACATCCAAGAGTATTGTCAAACAGCTGATTGTCATGTCGATTTTGCATCAGAACCAAGTAGAGCTTTTCACTCTAAAGGATCATAATCAAAAAGAGAGAGAAAAATATATATGTTGCAATACAATACAATGAGAGTGTTACTGGCTGCTGTAACCATTCCTCACCTCCATACTGGCCATGAGGTGATGCCTTCCTAAAGTAACTACACTGTAAAAAATCAGTGACGAAGCTGATATGAGTATATAAGTGTTTTACAAATGAAAATAACAAAAGTTAAAATAATTCAGCACCACAATTAAATGAAATCCAGTGATTAAAGGTATAGAGAATAAAATACATTAAAATATCCAAAATACAATAAAATAAGATAAAACAGTAAAAAATATTAAACACATTAAACATTGTGGAACTGGAAACATAAGAAATTGAGCTAAGATTAATAAAAGACTGTTTTAAAAAGATGCATCTTAAGAAGATGTCACTGATTCTGCAGCCTCAGACCTTCAGGCAGGGAGTTCCAGAGAAAAAGGAGTGACATGATTGGTCTCTTTGAATTGGTTACAAGTCAAGTGGCTGCGTTTTGTTCTAGCTGCAGGCATGAAATTGTTTTTTGGCTTAACCTTGAATACAGGGAATTGCAATAGCCCAGACGCGATGATATAAAGGCATTTATGACCTTCCAGAGGTTAGTACAAGAAAGCAAAAACCTCATTTTTGAGACACTCAGTTGGATGAAGCATGATTGAAAGACTCTTGTGACTTGTCTGTCAAATGAAAGGTCACTATGAAAGACTACACCCAGGTTTCTGGCTGCAGGTTTGATATTTGTTGACAGGGGGCAAAGATTCTTCTGCGGAATGGGGATGGACTTTGGAGAGACAAGATATCAGCTCATGTAAGTTGGTTTCTACATTGCTTTTTAAAGGAATATAGATCTGTGTGTCTGTTGTATATCTACTGTATGTAAGTACATTGCTTATGTTTTATGCCCCCACCAAAACCTTCATGCTACTAGCAGGATGTGTCCCTCCACCACTGCTCAGCAAGGACAAACAGTGTGTTTCAGTGGTGGTTTCACAAGCCTTTGGTCACCTAACCCTTGTACACTTCCCCTCAAGGGAATCCCTGTCGCCATGTTAAGTGATGTTCCAGTAGAAAACTCTGGTGGACTCGTGTGACATCGACCTTCAGGGGCCTGAGAGAGCAAGTGAACAATGATGTAGACTCAAGCCGTGCATACTATTCAGAACACTACTCATAATACTACCCTGCAATAACTTGCATCAGTTAACATAAACAAACTTTACCCTTTACGTTGTGTTTTTGTTTGTGTGTTTTATACCTTAATCTTTATTCCAATACATTTCTTATCATTATTGAAGACACTGATGAACTCTACAAAATATGTCATCTGATTTCCTCCTTGACTCCCGTCATAATTAAAATGCCCACTACAGGGCTTCTGTCACTTGAACATAAGTATGGCTACATTCACATTACAGACCTTAATGCTCAATTTGGATTTTTTAAGTCAGATTTGTTTTGATGGTTCACCGTTGGGGTCCTAAACTGCAACTCATTTAGACAGATTTAACTGAAATGTGACCCGCACGTGTACAAGAATAACAACAATAACATTATTTGTGCGACAGTCCCTTCATAAACATGGATGACATGGCTGCTAGCATACATGTCCACCATTATTTGTTGTGGAGGTCAACAGATAATACAGATTATGAGGATGAGAATAAGAATGAGAAGGTGACATGTTTATTTTTACAGGGCTGTGAGGTGCTGACACAGTGATGACAAAAGGCAATATGTGCAGAGAAGTGAGACATTAAAAAAACACATGACCTGACTGTTCTGGCAGTGGTCGCACAGCCAGAGATCAGATATAAATCAGATCTAGGATCACATATGCAAGTGGCCCAGATGAAAAAAACACATTTTATTCTTAACACTTTCGTGAAAAAATCTGATTTGAGTCACTTGGAGGCAAAAAAAAAAAAAAAAAAAAATCTGATTTGGGACACTTCAGCATGTTATGTGAACATACCCTTTGATTGGGGATATGACTGATTCTGTCATTTTTCATGGAAGAACAGTCTGCAATCATTTGTTGAAAACACTGTCTGCTCTTTGGTGTGTGAGATAAAGTAACTGCAATGCACAAACAGTTTGACAATTCATCATTGAATATTATCTGTAGAGTCTGCATATGAGTGTGTTCCATTTGAGATCTTCCACTCCCCTCTGCCCTCAGACTGTCCCTGAAAAAACAACAATGGAATGTTATACTAAAAAGACTGTAAGATACCAACATTATTTGTCTAACTCAAACTGCTGGAAACTCACATTAGCTTCATCTGAAGCTAGAATGAGGACTGCGAATTTTGTGGACCCATTTCTTACAGTGTAGTCACCTCACAGCCCTTATGTGGAGGCTGATTACAGCAACCAATAACTCTTTCAATGTCCATATTCCATGTGAGTTTTGTATTAAGATAGACTCGTAACTCATACAGAGGCATGCATCCCACAAGTGATAGCTCTTCTAAAGCTGCTGGGAGTTTAATGTGTTTCTAAACTTTTTTTTTTGCTCACGGGTTACATTTGAATTATGGCTTTAAAGTTCACCCGTCACTTTTATTGTTTACAATGCAATAGATTTAAGTAGACAGAACAAGAGCTGGAACAGTGGTGAAAGAGTGAAGTGCACTACATCAATTTGAAACCCTAGATGGAGTTTAAAATTATCTGACTGTTGGCTGGTGTGGCATTGCCAGTCTTCTCTCAGCTCTCTGGCACAGGGCTATATTTAAACCAGTTGTCACTGGTCAATAGTAAAGTTTACCTGTAATAAATAGACCATAGTGGTAAATGTATACTATAGTTTGCAAACAAAGCAGTCATGATATGATGCATTTCATTTTCTTCATTCTTACACTTTCAGCCCAGCAGTGCAGAGAAGAGTTATGTCAGATATTTCAGCACGGTCAGATGGATCCATCACATGATGGATTTTCTTCTGCTTCTTCCGCTGAAAACGTTGATGCAATCAGAAAAAGTCACTCATTTGAGAAGATTTACTCTCCATCTGTGCAAATCACAATTGCAGTGAAACAGTCCGCGCAGCCAGGTGTGGCTGTTGGTTGGTGGTAAAGAATGAGGTGTGTTACAATTTGGTTCTCCATAACCAGGAGCACACTAATTCAAGCTAATGATGCATGTTGTAACATAGTGACCATTTCTGACTGAAGTAAAATTCACCCCCCAAAAAAAAAAATCAATAAAATCATACTGTGTCATATGCAGTAACACAAATTCAAATTAAATGTCAAAGTTTAATTTAATTCCAAATTATTTGGAAATGATTTCTTTTTAAGAAAAACATAAGAGGCCCCTTCTTAAACAAGATGTGTGGTGTAATTTTCACATGATACTTTGTAAATGCACACAATGCAACATGATGCATTTAGATCTGAAAAAAATACATTACAGACCTTAGCTATTGTCCAGTCCCACACTACACATTAATTCTAAGCAGGTATGTAATGTAAAAAAATAAAAAGCAGGGTGATCATTATTTCCTGTTGGCACAAAACTTGCAGCTGTAATCACCAGTTTCCAACTTATAAATACAGTTCACCATAAAATCCAAATATTGGAAACTCAAACTTTTCTTAAAGCTCAGAAAATACAACATGTCACTTAATAATACAGAACTCCCTGAAAAGGCAACGAAATATGAATGCATCATGTCATCCCAAGTCTGTTGTTCAAGGTAATTCAACACAAATTCAATGGATATAGTACTGTATTGTCAATGCACAGTATTTCAGCCCACACACAACTAATTTACCACTCAATAGTAATAAACATGGGAATCTTTCTAATTGCTACCATTCATCAGATTTCATATGAACAGTACATAAAGTACATTCATTTCTGCTACTGTAACAGCATTTATTGTATACATACTGTATGTGATATGAAACACAGCACAACAGAAAGAAGACAGGCAGCCTCTGCCACATGGCGTTTTTTTAGTTCTCAGTCAACTTTATTTTGTCACTTCCCATTGTGTACTATGGTTCTTTTCATTGCTGATCTCTCCATGGGCCTGGACGCCGCACAAACTATCATGTGCCTCCTACATGAAGTCACCAGCCACTTGATAGTGAGGAATTTACCCAGGAGTGCGTAGCATGTGTAGAGGTTCATGCAGTCACTCCCAGTCCTGGGCAGATTTCTTTGTTTCTAGCCACACTTGCTATGTGACTCTAGGGATGGCAATGTTAGTCGATACACCACCTTAGTCCAGACTGAAATATCTCCACAAATATTTAGTGGATTGCCATTTAAGTTGGTACAGACATTCAAATTGTCCAGGAGAAGAATCCTAATTAATTAGACTTTCATCTGTTATCAGCTGCCAGCAGGTTGACATTTTTGGTTCACAGTAAAAACATATAAGGCAAGAAGACTGTATATGAAATTCAAAAACTATGTTTGTTTATGTTGTTTGTTTGTTTATTTCTTTCTGAAGATTGTTGTGTTGTGTTTAAGTACATTGAGAGCCACTACACCAGAGTCAAATTACACATGCTTAAACATACTTGGTCAATAAAGATGATTCTGATTATACTGTATCTGCTGTGCATCAGCATGTTAACATTGTCATTGTGAGTATGTTATTTTGTCAAACAATATTGAATTCCAGCAACACCAGAATGAGACATCCAGCTTTGGATGACGTAATAGGCTAGTGAACTTTTACACGTCAACTTCCTTTCAATCTCAGCCTAGCCTACTGTTTCTGTACAACTAAAATATGGTAAGAAATGCATTCCTTCTTCTCATCAGGGTACTTCAAGATCAAAATGGTAGCAGCTTTTTTTTTTTGTTTTTGTTTTTTTTTTCACACAGTGGTCTGCCAACAAGCTGCTAAAAAGGTCTGACTCAAAAGGAGCGTCCTGGCTCCTGTTGATACAGACCCTTATGTTTTTACTCTGAGAACTGTTACACTTTAACCAACCAACCAACCTATCAATATGTTTTTCTTAATGAGGTTCGAAAGATTCAAATGGAGTCTTCATCCAATATGTCTACTAACATACAAATAGACGGCACTACAGCAGAGCGAGGTTTAGTCCCCTAGGCTTATTTTCCAAAGTACTGAGTGCGCCTATCACTCCCCAAGCAAAAGCTATTTAACACTTTTTTCATGTCCATGTCAGCAGTCAGGTCTTTGTGGATGTGCAGGAAAAGCAGGTTGTTAAGTTGATTCTCTGGTCTTCAAATGATGGAGACTTGAGAAACTCCACTCACCTGTGGCATTGGACATTGGCACAGTGAGGTAGATGCAGTAGCTTGTCCACTTCACTAAAAACACCTGCCGCACCTCCTGCTGCTGCCAGAACGTCAATAAGGGTGGTGATTTTGGTGACTTTTGTGAAGCGTTTAGAGTTGAGCACAGAGTTGTGGGACGTCAAAAGGCTCGGGAGCATTTCCAGACTTTACCACTTTGTTACCATAATACCTGAGAGGAGGGGGACAAAAAGTCTTGTTGTCCCCCCTGTTTCAGCGCCAGTGTTGAATTCGCAATATTGATCATGTGCTGGTTTCTGTCTGAAAGCAGTGTTGCATCAACAAATTAGGAAAATGGGTAAACCATGTAAACCGATGTGATGTAAGACATTTTCTGTTCTTGAGTATGTCTGCCAAATGTTTCAGCACTATAACTGTATTTTGGTGTCTTGTAAGTCCAAGTGGGCTGGGCACTTGTATGTGCATGATACAATAAATAACTAACTAACCACAAGGGGAACACATGAGGAAAGACTTGGTCAAAATGTGGTGTGTGTTTTTAACGCCCACAGCACCACTGAGTGTGGTTTCCGGGGCAGCTTCAGGTCGACACAGATAAGACCCACAGTGAGGTTAAACCCATGGGAAGACATTCTGAGGTAAGCTGAAAGAGGCTTATTTCAGTTAATCAAGCCCGGTGGTGAGTCTGTGTCCGTTGGGAAAGGGGAGGTTCTGTTTTCTTATGGCTTCTGAGATCTAGATGCTGATTTACAGATTGTACACATAGAGTTTTCGCTTATTAAGTCTCAAATTACCACCACTGAAGTATGCATTATATGTATTGTATTTTCTTTTTATTTTCTCTAGTTTTTCTTAACGTTATCAAGTGGGTTTTATTTTCCATATTATGTTACATGAATGTTTTTTACATGCTTTTATTATGTTTATGTTCTTTTTATGTCCTTTTCATGTAAAGCACTTTAAGCTGCATTTCTTGTATGAAAGGTGCTATACAAATAAAGTTATTATTATTATTATTATTAATACATATTTTGACCTAAAAAAACACCTTAATGGTAATGACCCCTTTAAAATAATGGTAACTATTACCATTATTTAATTGTAAAATGACATACTGCTTATTAGAGACACCACATGTAGTACCTTAACCAAACTGGTTGCACTTTCCCAAAGGGAGGGGTTCAGTGTGTATAATGTTGTAAATGGTTTTAAAACAACAGCAGTGGCGATGGACTAAATCAAGTGTCTTTTTTTTTCTAAAATTCATAGTGGATGGATAAAATAGCCCTCTGATTCCCAGGAACATTTGGCTTCCACTTCTCCTGGTCATTACTGTGGTCAGCTTGCATTAAATTGCATTAGAGGGCCACTAGCAGGCTCCATTCCCTCTTCACACACACACACATGTATGCATGCACACACACACACGCAAACACACACACACACACACACACACACATGCACACGCACACACATCTACTCCACACACCTCCACACACACACAAGTATTGATCTCTGGAGCTCCACTGGATTATGAAAAATGGCTACCAACCTTAATGACACTTCACCTGAGATAGACTGCCTCTCTCCACTGCTTTGCTAGTGAGGTGAAAATGCGTGCACAGGGAAATCAGTGGTAAAATGTTGTCCCAGCCTGTCCCTGTATCTTCTTGCATTGATTAACTGTTAAAACAGAAAGATAAAGGAATAATTTATGCTTGAAATGATGAATGGATTGCATAGTGGAGGGTCATTTGATGGTGTTACAGCCCCACATCGTAGCACACAGTACAGTCATTTCATCAAAGTTGGAGGAAAATGTTTGCACTCCACTAGTATTCTTGATGAATTTTAATTTGTACAGCAGCAACATTGTATTATATTACCTCACAGTGACAGTCAGCCATATTCAGATAAGTCAGGTCTAATAAATATGCACAGATCAGGAGGAAAAAATAATTACATTTGCACATAATATATACATATCATATCATGTCTAATAACATAAAACTAGACTTTCAAGCAAGTACACTGGGTCCAGTGACCAGACCCAGGATGACATATTAAAAATCCTCTAATAATAATTTGTCTGATATGTTTTTTGTTGTCTTTTTTTCATTGTATTTTTCGTAACATCTACTTTTTCTCTCTCATTGACAAATACAGAAAATAATAATAATACAACACCAGTCACAACACCAATGGTTATAATAGTCAGTAATGGCTCTAAAATTGTGAGATGCCTACGTTTTTTGTTTTTGTTTTGACCTATTCTTTTCTATTGGCCTGCATCTACGTCATGTGACTGTCAAGTTTCCATTCCTTTTATTCTCAGTGGAAAATGCAATTATTTTAAGATTTCGGCATTAAAATGTATTTTGATGAAATTTCTAGCGAGAAATGTGCATTTTATTTTATAATCTTCATTCAGTGAATGTATATGATGTTTAGTTTGTCAGTTATTAAAGATTTTTTCAGGCTTTCTATCGTTGCTATGGTGGTTGCTATGGACGCTTCTATCGCTTATTTTTTAGGCTAAGTGGGGGCAGCAGAACAAGCTGTAAATGCAACAATATTATCAGTTGTGTTAACAGCTTATAAGTTGGTGTAGTGAATGTAGCAAACAAGTTCCTAAGCAAAACAGCTGTGGGCCATAAAACCAAAACAATGAGCTTACAGAGGCTAAAAATCCTGTAGAGCTGAGGGGAAGTTTGTGGTAATTCTCTGTGGGTTCCTCACTATGAATGACACCTTTCACATTCCATATACGTAATCATGTGAGGTGCTGTTAATATAAAACATATTCATAAGTGCAGATTTAAAGATACCCTTGTCAATTTTGTTAGAGAGCACCCCAAAATACCCACATTTCCTCAAAGAATGGGTTGTTTAAAAAGGTTGTTGGAGAAAAGATAAAAGGCAATACAATGGAGAACCTGCTTTCCCCTTTTGTACACTCAGGTTATAAGTATCCCAAATCATGTTCAGTGCCCTGCTTGATTATCATCATATTATCATTATGCATGTACAAGCTTTACCCATCAGGAAACAGGAATGTTTTCTAAATCCCATGTGCCCTCAGTCTAGTCTCCTGTGACATATGATTCACTTTTGCTTGATTTTTGTTCAGAAGGTAAACCAGTTCATTAAAGTTTAACAGTATCCTGTGTGCCAGTTTTGAGAAGGAATACTGCTCTGAGCAAATCCTGCTTTCCCAGCAGCTGTTAAAAAGTTGGTGGTCTGGCTCTCTTTGTTTCCACTTCCCTCGACCTTGACACGGCTCTGTAGAGTCCAGCTCGCTCCTCTAATCAGCCTGCACTCTGAGCCTCAGCCTATTGTGTATGTTTGTGAGTGTATGTGAGTGTGTATGTGTGTGCAGTGATGTGAGTCCTGGTGCGGACAAAAGGTTAGTTATAGGATGCAGCCTTTCTGGCTCACACAGTGTGTCCTATTATCACCAACATATTGGACTGGTAGGCTACATTAATCACACTGTTGGCAGCGCACCAACAACCTCAACTTTCATCATCATCGGCAATATTGCAGTTTTTGCATGATGACAGACTGAGAGTATTAAGAAAAAGCTAACAAAATCAGTCAGCCCTGTCAGCTTCAAACCGTCCATCCACATATGAGGTTTAAATTACAGAGCCATGATTCAAGGCAAGGTCAGCCCACCATTTAGTTCTCTCTTCATATCCAGCTTTCACTTGATACACAACATGTCATACTGGCTGTAAATATGAGCTTCCAAGTGGGAAAAACTGTTCGGCCTTGAATTACATGTAGTTTTTTTTTTTTTTTTTTCTATTATAGGTTTTGATATCTGAGGCCAGATGACTTTCACAAATTGATTACACTATAAAAGACACATCAGGATCTCTCCCTGAAAAAGGCAAGAGCAGTCCTATCACAGCTTTGGAAGCTCATGCAAGACATGACCTACATGATGCAGCAGAAAAGAAAACATCCAAGCTACAGGATCAGGATTGTGAGCTTTGTCCACAAGGAAAAAACTTTACATTTACAAGGTTGAATTCTGATGGCTGACATCTTAGTTTAGCATGTTAGCATGCAAAAAATCACAAAGTAAAACTGAGGCTGATGGATTGTCATTAGCTTTGCAGGTATTAAGTCAAAATATTGGACAAATTAAAATATTGACCTGATGATGGCACTAGATGAAAAGACATTACAAATTCATCCTGAGGGCCAAACCAAATTTAATGTCAATCCATGCAATAATGGCAGAGAAATTTCACTATGGACCAAAAAATGAACCTGTTGTATGGGGCCTAGAAGAAAAGTTAGGGGATCATCAAAGTCAGTAGGATTCATCCTCTGGGAACCATGGATGTCTGTACAAAATGGCATGGCATATCTGATAACTGCTATGTACACTTTGTGACTTTTTCATTGGAGAAGAAAATGTTTTGTCTGTTTCTTCTCTTAGATTTATCAAGCTTTGATTGTTGTGAAGGAAAACAACCAGAGAAAGGAGAAGCCAAGTAAATCCATGAGAGGACCAGAGTTTACCTGGCATGCTCCCTTTTGTTAATAGTGATATTTACTGTATATTGCAGTTATATTTATATTGTTTATTTTTTCTACAGTGACCTGGAATCTGTGAAAAATCACCAGATCACTGTGAAATTCATGTCTCTTATTCATTATAATAAATGCAAAGTAATTCCTTTGAGAGAAATTATAGGAAGAGGGTGGCTTAAAGTGTGATTTAAAGTGTGATCAGCTAACAAGACTGGCTTAGTTTGATGCAGCAACCTCCTGTATGATGTTCCTGTGTGATCTCAGTTATATGTGGACATAAATTTGACCATCAGTATTTTAAAGTAGCTGAATTTGCCCACAGTGCAACTATTTAATATACTAAACATGAACGCATCAGAGATTTTTTCTTCAATGGCATGTGTTTTGCCTCCATGTGTGGCTAAGTGGCATCATGTGCAGACAAAACATCAGGGGGTTGAGAATTGAACCCTGAGGGACCCCACATGCACAAGATTATAGGAAGCACTAATCTTTCGCAACCAAAAGACAAAACCAACATAAGCCTTTCATCTGTACTGCATTGTAAATCATCATTGCTGTGAGCCATATCGTTACAGATGCAAATAAAATATATATGTGCTTGCACTCCTGAAGAGCTGCTTTTATCCAAGCACAGTTAATATTGTGACATTATTTTGTGAAAGAAAGATACATTTGATAACAAGTCAGGATAGACTTAACATTGAAGTATGGACACTTCACTGTGGTCAAATTTGTGTTCAGTTACATCAGTGTAGTTGTAGTCATTTTAGAGGTAGACATGCAAAGTGGAGTGAAATCCAGGAGAGTAGTGATAGGTAGCTGGTAACTGCTCCTCTTCTGATTGTTGTGTCATTAGTAAGGTGTGGAGTGCACAGTGGACATTAAACTCTCAGCTCAAATTGCATTTAAAAGAATGAAATCCACTGTATCATTTCCTTTCTGTTTATTTTATTCTTGTCCTGGCACTAACTCTCCAAGCACAGTGAAAGGGTGACATGTAATACAAATATGCTTCATAGATAGATACCATAGATATTACCCATAATGCTCAGTGAAAGCGTCTGCTTGCCACTGCATCCATACACATCAGGGATGAAGTGCTGTGTGAGCACCCATTGATTCCCAATCCAATGTGCTTTCCCCATCGTGCACACTCTCATATATAGACCGACGGGCTTGATAGATAAGTAGCAGAATTGCATATTTTCTGATTCATTAGACAGTATCTGGTGTTAACCCTGCCCAATGTGTAGGGATAGGACTGGAGCTGCTTTGGTGTTAATCTGTTCACCCCCCTATTTTAGGCTTAATAGCCAGCTGACACTCCTTTATTGCCTAATGATGACACGCCTGGGAGAGGTTCCTACAATTTAGCCTATTGACACTGTGGAGAGAGATACATATTGTCTCCCTGCAGTCGTCAATAAGAACATTGGTCCTCATTCACAAACAGTGTGTACGCACAAATCTGTGCTTAAACTGTGTGTACAAACATTTTTAGCACAAATCCAGGATTCATCAATATGTTCTTTCCTAAATTTGTTCTTACTCTGCAAACAAATGTAGAACTGCCTTACACTATGTGTGGGCACAAATCATAAACATCCCACGGTCCTAAAAAAAGATATAGTCAATATTTATTCAATGTAAACTGTATATTAAACCACAGCTATTTTAAAAAAAATGATTGGGCCTAAATATACAACATTTAAAAGTGTGAAATTGCTAATAATACACAACATATTTACTAATTATAAAATGAATAGCTAAGACATTGTAATCCATAAATTATCATCATAAATGTAATGAAATTATTAATATATTTAAAATTGTCCTGTTCCCACTTTTAGATGACAATAGCTAATATATCAAAATTTCTATATTGGAATGTGACAGCATCAGATTTGGCTGATATATGCAGCTGGTTAACCAGCAGCCTGTTCAGTGTCCTCACAGCCTGACAGGTCAGTAGTGGCACAGGGAGGGACGCTCTGCTTTCATTACATCACAGCCTGTTGTGGACAGACACAAAACACGATGCGCACCTGGAGCAGCAGTAGAGATTTATTTAGATCAATTCCACAGATGTACACATTTACCAACTTTTTATTTTGTTACAGATGTACTGCGTGGTAGTTGTGCAACAGGTATGCAGGCTGTATACAGGATTCACAATCAGGCTCCAAACAGTTGTGCCAACGACATGTTTACCAGCCAAATCTGCCTTTTCTGGCTTCTACTTCTGCAACTATTGTTCACATTTCACCCGCAGTAAAGTTTTTCTACATTTTTACCATCATGGTCCTCTTTGCAATGAGTGACAGCTGCACCGCTCTAACAGAGCTTTCCTTATATAGAGATATGGGGGTGTGGTAGTATGCTAATTACCAATAGTGGGCACGCACCTGTCAATTTACAGAAGACAAAGGACCTGCAACATGACAGCCTGGATTGTTTTGTGCTCTAGCCTTGAGCTCTCACCTCTGACTAATGCCTGGGATGCACTGTCTGCTTGAGCAGCTTGTACGCGTCACAGAACCTCTTGCTTTTCATTTTGGCTATTTTTCTGCGTGGCACACGTAGTTCTCAGCAAAAATAGACAGTGAAAATAATCTGTTGATAGTCACATTGTCATCAAAGATGTAATGTTGCTGACATTACATATTTCACTGTAGTTTCACTGTAGTTTCAATGTCTATATCTATATCACAGACATGAAAAAAATATAAACTGTCATGCCAGCCTCTCTGACGGGGAACTTCAGCGCAGAGATTCGGTGACACACGGAGCTTCTTTTCTCGACTCCTGCTCGCTTTCTGTGATATTAGTTCAAACCTGCCTGTTGTTTTACCTGCGAGGTTTGTTTGTTGGAGTGTGTTTGGCTCATTTGGGGAACTTGCTGTCGTCTGGTGGGACGCATGCATGCGAGTCGCAGCAGTTCAGCGACGCATACTCGCTACTTAGGCAGAAGTAGGCAGTGTGTCTCAGGCATAAGCACACTGATTTATCCAAAATGCACACCAGCAATCATATTGCTGCATTTAAAGGAGCAGGGAACAAAGCAAACAAACACCAATAGAAACTCTATTTCTCATCCAGTGGGAACATGAGGGAGTTAACCCTTTGTATAACCAATGGAAATTATATTTGATTTGAACACATATCCCCTCCATCCATACCATAAATTATGCCAATTCTGAAAACGCTCCTATGGGTCATTCTGGAGTGCATGGTCAAACTACCTGTTTAATTTGGAGGACTTGTGCACAGTATATGTAACAATAAATATTAGTGTTAGTTTCGGAAATGACAACACCCGGAAAATGCACATAAATACTTCTCTTAAATATCACTTAACTACACATATACAAGCATGATAATAGCTAGCCTGAATTGCACATCACCAATTAACTCCACAATTTCAACAAGGATAGCCTTAGTGTGAATGACAGCATATAAATGCACTAAACAGTGATTTGTAACTAGTTATCAATGTTAAAGAGCAAGACAACTAAAGAGGAGTTTTAATAATCACAAATACATCTTAACAGAATACATCTCATACAGAGGAGAAAACTGACATTGTCTCTGACTTCTGCACAGGCAACTAACCTGGTATTTAATCAATTAATGGAGGTAGCATGGAATGAAAGAGAATGCCGACACGGCACTGGAGACAGAGTTTACGCAATTAACTTACACAAGTGGGGTAGGCAATAACTATACACATTAAACGTCGGCACAGTCTTGGTGATGGGAAGAACTTACAACAAGATCATCTCAGTGCCTTCCAAAAAAAAAAAAAAAATATATATATATATATATATATATATATATATATTACCATTACTAAAGGAAATTAAATTAGTGTGGCCTGATCTGAAACTTCTACAGATTTGGTCAGTCTACTTCAGAAAAACCTTAACTCAAGGTTTAGTTTTTCTGGAGCTTTCAACCACATCTCATTGTCTTCTGTCCTCTGGTCACACAATAACAGGTAATCATATGGGGGGTTAAAGATGTTAGACATGTCAGACAGGAATGTCGTCCTTGAATTTTCTCCTGCTGTCCAGTGACCTTCTCAGTGGATGCTGTGAGCAGTTTTGGTCTGGTGTTCACAGATAGCTGATGATGTCTGTTTCTGGTGTTCATTCAATCTCTTGTCCAGAGTCCTTGCTGTTTAATCGATGTAGTGTTCCCCACAGTTGCCACATGTGATGGTTGAATGCCCAACCATCCATCTGACCTCCTCCTCAAGAGGTTTTGCAATTCTATGAAAATGTTACTCTATTCCTGCATTTGCTTCTGAGAGGACAGTCATTATTTGACCACAAGTCATCACTGTCATTTTTCTGGTGAGAACAGTCTCAGTAAGTCCTATACTGATTTTGGTGACCCCCTGACCTTTTGTCTAGCGCCATCATTAGGCCAAAATTTCTACATGCTTGACTTCACAAGAAATGTCAAAAGCCAAATGATAGATTTCCATGAAATCTATTGAGCACAGTCTTGCTCCCAAGAGGATGAACCATTTCTATTTTACGATCCCTTACGACTTCATGACTAAACTACTGAACTCAACTAAACTTAAACTACATCTAATCTACCAGTTAACATACAGTTCATACAAAGAGAAAAGCCACAACATGTACTGAGCACATTTATGCTCTGAAGGGGATGAACCCCTTTAAATTATTGACCCCACAGCCTTTCCACTGGTGCCACACTCTGGACAAAATTTCGTTCAATTCAATAATTTTGAATTATAAATTGTACAGAACATTACAACCTCTGGGACAGTTTAAAATTGTGGTTTACAGTTCAGTATTTTGGGAAATCTGCTTATTATACGTGACTCTGAGTGAAAGACAGTGAATGAGTGTCTTCTTTAGGCTAAGCTAGGTTAACCGACTCCTGACTCCAGCTCAAAGGAATATTTTTTATTTGCTTTTCTTGCTGAGAGTTTCAGGAGATTGATACAGTCTCATGTCTACATGTATGAAGTATGTACATGTACGAAGTACAGTCAGCAGCTGGATATAGCTTAGCTTAGCATAGCACAAAGATTGGAAACAGAGGGAACCAACTTGCTGGGCTCTGTCCAAAGTTAACAAAATACACCTGACAACACCTCTAAGTTCACCAATTAACACGTTATATCGTTTGTTTAGTCCGTACAAAAACTGAAGAGTCAAAACGATAAAGTGTGGTTTTATGGGGGTTAGGTGTAAGACTCTTTCTTGGCGATGACTTCCTGGAGTCCTGTTATCACTGTGAGGTTGCCAGGCAAGTATTAGAGACTCTAGGGAGTCTCTGCACCCTGCCAAGACATTGTCCGGCACAACCTCTGTAAAACCTCAACTTTTGTTTGTGCTGTTGGGCAGATATTGTTATTTGCAGAGCCGGTCCTGGGTTTGTTTCTTGATGCTAAATTAAGCTAACCAGCAGCTGGCTGTAGCTTCATATATATTCATAAAGATATGGGAGTGGTATCAATCTTGTCATCTAACTCTTGACAGGGAGGCACATATGTATATTTCCTAAAATGTTGAATTATTCCTTTGACGCACAGACATGACATTGATATTAATGTCTTCATCTCATTCCCAGAATGTTAAACTATTTTTAACATGTATATCAAGTGAGAAACTAGCATAGTGTTGCTACACAAATCATTGTTATCCACAGCTAAATTATAATTAAATTCAAAAGTAAATTTGAATCCTAAAATGAACTAAAACTAATGAATTTACCTCGGAGTAATCCGGTGGATTACAGTGACTACATTTTCAGCATTACTAAATAATCTAACCCTAAGTTCGACAACAAGGAATTTCTTTCCATGAAATTTTTGACAATTATGAAAATTACTATTTTACAATTTTTACATGATTTTGTAAAGATATGGAGAAATGGCTTTTGCATTAATCAAAGATAAGACATGCAGCTGCTCAGCATGGAGGAAGGACAGTGAAGTTTAGGAGGGGAGGGGAGAACACATCTCATTCACTGCTGAGAGAACAAGAGTTGCAGTATAGAAGAGTGACTGGCCTCAGCAATAGAAAATCTCAGCACATCTCTCATCCTCTAACCCAGGCTGCACTCTATTTTCCCATCTCTCTCATCCCCACTCTCTGATAGAATGAGATTCTTCCTCGAACATTAGCCAAGACCTGATGTCCTTTCAAATCTACTGCTCAGTAATCACCTCTCCCTTCCCCCCATCCTCCCCTTTCCCTCTTGCCACCTCTTCAATCCAGCCTCTGTTGCCTGCATATCATTCGTCACTGTTGGGACACTTAATGAGAAACCTTTCTAGGGCAGAATCAGAAGCAAAGTCATTTAGATTCAATCAATACTCAATGAGGATATTAAGACATGCGCTGTTTCTCTGTTATGTAGCCCAGTGCAATAAGGGAAGTGGTCACTGGTTAATGTACACTTGATGAGATTAATAAAGCTGGGTAAGAAAAAAAGAAGAGACAATTGGCCAACTGGCAAGTAATCAATTGAGAGAATTATTAAAAACACAGTATAAATAAGCAAAAAACAATACTATGATATTAAAATGTAAAAAAAATGTCTTCATATACAGTACCAGTTAAAAGTTTGGACACACCTTCCCATACACTTGAATAAGAAAGTGTGTCCAAACTTTTGACTGGTACTGTATCTCTGTGCACATGAAATCAAATGAATTAACCCTTCAATAAGCCCTTCCCCCCTTGGTTACTGTTACTGTTACTGGGTGCCTGTCTTGTCCCTTGGTGTCTGAACAGAAAAAAAAAAAAAACAGTAGTTTAAACATGCATGCTGGTCAGCTATGTTGGTAATCAATGTCTCTTAGTTAGATTAGTCAGCGGAAGATGCACTCATACTAAATTATGTGTAAAAACCTAATATTTTCTTCTGTTTTGCCTTCTACAAAAATGACAGATCAGGGTGGGTCTTCACAGGTGAGTATCATGAGTATGCACTTAACGTAAGATTACTCTTATGAGAATTTACCATAGTAAGAAAACCACGGTTAAGTTACCATGTTTTTTTTGGCAGATAGTAATTTGTATAGGAATAACATTGTCATAGTAAGTAAGGGGACGTCAGAGTTTGCATTACAGTGGGCAATTTACAGTAGGTAATTTGTAGTAATTATTGCTCCCACGAGGAAGTGCACCCATAACCGTATGGTAACGGAACCACCAAATTAAACATTACCAGACATCACTCAGTAATTTTAATGCCATCAGGATAGAGCTTTTGTTGCATACTGCCAATTAATTTGACTTTTGTTTTAAAAGATTGCCATGTTGAAGTACCACTGAAATGTCTGATATATCCCTGAGGCCTCTCTATATTACCTACAATACATTTTTTTTTAAAAGCTGCAAAGGTGAGTCTGTGGTATTTGTAAATATGCTCTTGCAAATTTTACACATTTCCACTTTATAAATGCACCTAATTACATGTAACCAACAGTGCAGCAGGAGATGCAAAGGTGAGTGACTGTTACAGTAGGGCTGCTTGATTTTGGCAAAAATCATAACCACGATTATTTTGGTCAGTATTGAGAGCACGATTATTTAACACGATCACTCATCATGCATTTATTGCATTTAAAAAAACAGTGGATTTTAACACAAAAACAATTGAGATAAATAAATAAAACAATCCAACAATAATTGTTGCAACAATATTTCTTTTATGTCAATTCTCGAATTGCCAAAATTCTAATTGAAAATAACATCTAAGTAATCGCCCAGCCCTACCGTAAGATTTGAATAGGTAATGTTGTTTTATCTTTACTTAATAAGAAAAAAAATCTATTACAGCGTGCAGTTTTCCTCTTCAACAGCTCAAAGCCTTTTTATAATATAAAATTTCAAAACATTCCTTAATAAATGTTTTTACAAGCTTCTTCTTAATAGCCTCTTCTTAATGGTCATGCTCAGTGTGAGCTAAATTAGGTAACCCAATGCTTATCATTTTTCCATGCTTTTTTTTTTTTTTTTTGCATACTTTGCACTACATCCCAACACAGCAGGGTTTTCTATCATTTCTATCAAGAAAGATTTGAAGAAAGTCTTTCAAATGATCTAATAAAATGTTTATCTTTTCTAAAGGGGGGAATGGATAAAAAAAGACAACTGTGTTGCCCCAGGGGTCCCAAGGGACACTGCAAAAATTTTTAGATCTTCATCAGACAGTGGGAAAAATATATTACACATTGTTTCTCTTCAAGAAAAAATAGATACCACCCGACTGCCATATGATGCTGCAGAGTTTGAAAAAAATGCCAAGAAACAGATGCATGACCTGTGACCAGTTGATTCCTCTGCCCCTGATCCAGTTCCACATTCAGTCCTGTAGAGATAATGTAAGTTGTCTTGTAAATGTTTAATAACTACATAAAAAACACTCCTGTCCAATTTGTGCAAAGCAGCGTCCCGCAGACATTGTTGCCTACCACACAAGCTCATGTGGGGAAAGGTATTGTAGACATGATTTCAGAAATATCAATAGTGCATGGGAATTGTCACAAAAAGTTCAAGTCCACCCATTATTGCAAATTACATCGTAAAGTTACCAAAGTAAGCTTAACCTTTAATCTGGTTTAAAGTCATCCTTACACAGTTCTAAATTAAGAGTCAGCACTGTAAACTGCAAATCATTTAATATTTACTGACTGTAAGAATATGTTACTGGATTTTTTAGCATTCTTAATGTTTTCAGATATTCCTTTCAAATGCCTGTGTGACAGTTCATAAATTAGCTCAATCCAGACTGCAATCAGGTGTGCCATGCCATGCCAATACCATGTGAGGCCTGCAGTGATCTTTTGTTTTAGGATCTAAGTGTGATGCTTAAACTATATCAATGAAGAGTGTAAGTGTATTTTTGATGGTTATTGTGTGTTCATGCGTGTTTGTTTATTTATTTATTCCTTTATTTATGTTAAGGTTTCCAGGGATCATCTCCACTTCTACACCATCTGATTCAGAGAGTATGCACATGGTCACTGAAAGCAGCACTGGTGCTTCATTTGGCTCTGTCGACTCAACACCTGACACAACACCTAGTACATCATCTACCCTGCCACCAGAGGTTATCCCATTGGAGTCCAGACCTGTAGAAATGAATGATTTGGTTTAGCATTTATGTAACACTTTATTTATTTATTTATTTAGAAGAATAAGAATAAGTAAACACAATACAATTAGTCATTATTGTGCAATATGTTTTAAATGATATTGCTTTTACAATAAATGCCCAAATTTAGAAATGCAATTTTAAATCCCAAATCTACAATATAGACACCATTAAATGTCTGATTCAGCCTGGTCCTCATTCCTTATAGACTCAAAGTAGTTGAGTGCACATTGTCCACGTGGGCAAGTATGGACCATGTAGACTCATAGACTCAATGTTGAGTCTATGAGTCTACATGGTCTCCATTTGCTCATGCAGACTGTATTGACTTGTGCATTGAATGCGGACCACGTTGATTCTGACATCTTTTCACAGCTAGGGCATTGGTAAGAATCATGGATTATGGCTTTAAACAACTTTTCTTTTTTCATTTGCAGCTTGGAAAAGCATAGTTGATTTAGAACTGGCAGCAGATCAATACGGAAGGCAATGACTGCGGAACAAAGGAGATGAGCCAACCCTAAACATTAAAATAGACATCAGAGAAGATGTAGAGGACCAAGAAGGCAGAATCCTCAACTTTTACAAGGCTCCCAACATTAATTGGGCCAGACCATTCCAAGCCAAACTACAGGGTACTTAACTTGACAAACAATATGCTGTGCATGAAATGTACACTAGTGACGGGAAAATTGGATCATTTTAGTGACTTGGTTCTTTAAGTCTCATTCAGTAAAATTAACTATTTTTTTCAGGCATTTGTTTATTTTGTTCAGTAGAGTCGGGGGTGTGTGTGTGAATTACTTATTTCTGTCCTATACTGAGCCTATGCAGCTGTCACATGACAAATGAACGAACGACCCAAACCAGTCGGCTGTCACGTGACAAATGATCAAAAGACACACAACTCATGCACTATTGCGCTTATGCGGCCAAAATGAAGGAATCACTCTCTGAGACTGCTCGTTACTCCCGAGTCATATGAAAGAATCATTCAAAATGAACAGATCGTTCATGAACGACACATGACTCATGTATACCTTATTGTTTTAATGACATGTAAACTGAGTGTTGGTTGTCTACTCACTTCTTTCTTAGTTTTTTCCACTTCTTAAGACTTGAGAAGCATATTTTAAAATCAGTTTTGAGCATCTACTGCATAAAATTCACATTGACCAATGACTGTCATATTGATAATACTGGTATACTGTATATAAAATTACAGCTGTATGGTTGTTATGATGCTACATTTGAAGTGAGTGAAATCAACGGCTCTCTTTCCCTATGCTAATAGGTTTTCTGTTTTTGATGCCTTAATGGGGGAGAATGTAGTACAAAATTATCAGTACATTTTTGTACTGTATACTAGTGTACTCTTTTGACTTTTGTGTTTTGTGTAATTACTTGTGTTTTTTTATGTGCACAAGTTGCAACATGGTTTCACAGTTGAAATATTTGAGGTAAATAAAGTTCTTAAGTATTTGATAAGATTCAAAAGCATATTATAGGTTCCTTGTAATAATTTTGCCTCAGTGCCAATCCAAATTATTACATTATTTTTTATTATTACATAAGACATAAAGACATTAAATACTGTTCTTCACGCACACAGATAATTTTTGTATTACCCATCTGAGTAAACCTGTCTTATTGCAAAATCCAAATGACTGTCAAAGTTTCCCATAACGTAGTAAGTAAGTATGTAGTACTTTATTCCCTACTGGACTGTCAAACAAACTTGAAAAGCCCTCAAAACATAAGCCATTAGTTTGTGCTTTCTTTGGTTCTGATTATTTCCCTTTAGGAAATGCATGTGGTGCTGTGCTGTTTGAGGGCCAACCTGACTTCCTAATCCCTTCCACCTCCCAAGTGTTAGTGCAGAATGAGCTGTTTATCATGTGCTGTTAGGTGATACACCCCAGCCAGCCATTGAAGATGTGGCAGACATAGACATCAGGGAGACCATAACACTGGTAAGTAAAGAGAAGTGCAATACAATCCATCAGTGACACAGTTTTCATTGTTTTATCTCAGATGTGAACGTGCATTTTGTCAGCTTTAATTTTAGGGTATTTACATCCATAACAGGTGGACTGTGTAGGAATTGCAGCTCATTTTATACAAAGTCGTGTTTTACCTGACCAAAATTAATAGGACAAAATCTTAAATGACGCCATTATATTTTCTAAGTGGGATTTACAAGGTTTTATTGTTTTTTAAGGGAATTTTTAGACATATATCTTTATCCTTTCTGTTGTTGCACTGCTGTGGGCTAGGAGGAACAGCATTTCTTTTTTTTTTTTTTTGTGCATGCAAGTACACAAGAAAATGACAATAAACTAAATCTGGAATCTTGAATATTTAGAACTAGGAATCAAGGCTTAATCAAATACTTTGCATTTGATTACTGCCTGCAGTGTGAAACCCATAGACATGACCATTAGCTTATCTTCCCTGGTGATGCCCTGCTAGGTGTGTATTGCAGCCATCTTCAATTCCTGCTTGTTTCTTGAGCTTTTAGCCTTCTGTCTTATCCTTGGTAAGCCAAATGCATGTTCTGTTGGATTTAGGTTGGTTGACTTTGGCAGTCCAGGACATTTCACATTGTTCTTGCTGGTCTGACGGATCACACTGACGACCTTCCAGTAACAAGCTTGCTTCTCCAACATTTAGGCCGCGGCTGCTCTGAATTTTCATTGCATTTCTCCATATCACTTGTTACTAAACTCTACAGGCTTTTTGTAGTGTTAAAGTAATCTGACCATTTTGTTTTTGAGACTTACCAGTCATTTGCATCATCTGGTGAAGCCTCTGAGGATATACAAGTGTAGTGTTGTCTTTATGTTAGTCTTTTACACATCTATACCTACATCCTGGAAAGTGTTCTTGATCGTTTTGAAAGTTGAAAATTATTTTTCCTTAACAATTTACAGTTTAGCTATGTCTTTGACCAATTTATTCTGGTTTTATTTCAGCCTCATGATGACCTGCCATACTAGCATTGACATGTCTATGGTCCTCAAGTTGAAACAGCAGCAACAAACTCTAAATGCAAATGCCACATATGGAATCAACTCTTGACTTTTTGTTAGAAGTCTTGTGCATAACCAATATGAAACACAACTAGTCAAACAACAGCCATCAGGCAATTGTCCACTTACTTTGGGTCACATAAAAGGGGGTGGATGTGTTTAAAAAGGGCCATAATTCACCAGATATGAATGTAAATACCCTAAAATTAAAGCTCGACAGTCCTCCAGCACTTTAACCTAAAATTTACCATTTAATGTCAAATCCAATATGCTGCATTAAATAGACAAAACAACAACAGTAGTGTCACTGTGAAAATAATTTGGACTGCACTGTGTGTGCTACATATTGACATACAATTGAATGTAATTGGGATGGGTCTCATCTTGATTTAAAAGCTTTATGAAGATTGAGAATCAGACAGGAAGGGAGATGAATGCCAGAACCAATGCAGTGCACTTACTGAGGATCAGAGGGCAGCTGTAAACGAGTCTGCACTGGCACGGGACTTCCCTGTATTAACAGAAACCAATAGCACCTGGCTTCTTCATAATCTACTTCAGCATGCAATAAGTCCAAAGGTCCATCACTCTATCCATAAAGGATTTGGTCACTTTGGTGTTAAAGTATTTCTCTAGTCTAAACAGCAAATATGTTCATGTTTTAGACATGCACTGTCCTTTATTTACATGTACACACACTCCTGGTTACTATTCAGACATGGTATTAACTGGAGTTTTTCTCATTACTTTTATACAACTGAAAAAGGCTTAGGGGTGTAAGTAAGGCTTTTCCCGCCATCTCCAGTGCAGTAATAAATGAGTGAACTGTCTCAAGCTCCATCATAAGACTAAAATAATAGACTATAATTAATTTATGTGACAGATTAAAGAAAAAAAAAGTTGTACATAGTCATGCTTCAAACAGGAATTAAACAAAAAAAAAACATGGTCTTGACAGGAGACAGAATAATTATTTTATCCCTCTGATATTTCAAGGTCCTTGAATGAAACTCACGCCAACTGAAGCAGCTCAAGCAGGGATTGATTTTATCATTGATTTGGCCACTGTTGGAATCTCAACCTGACACAGCGGCATCAGTTTTTCCATTTCTGTCAATGGCTGAATGCAGTGCCCAGGTATTCCATGTAATTTTTTTCCCCTTTTCCTCTTATATTAGAAGCGCCATCTGACCATTTGAAACTGTGATATGTACCTCAGTCGCAATGAGTATGTTTTTGTGTTCATGTTGCACAGTTTGAGAAGTGCAAATAAATGAAAGTCACATAAACCACACAAGAATGAAACCTGCAAGTGTGTGGTTGCCATGATCATCCTGTTTTCTTACTTAGGTCGTTCTGGACCAAATCAAATGGCCTGAGGAAGGTGAATTGGAGGATGATGACGACAATGGGTACTCAGTCGACTCCAAATGCAGAATTATGGGGTACTTGCGTCAGTTTGTGAGAACAGGTAAATTGCATATTGATATTCCTTCCCTATGCATCCAGTGCTTTCCATTTTTGGTGTTACACAAAGAATTTTTAAACTTCAAATTTGTGTTTGTTTTCTTTTTCCACAATTTCCCTTACACAGTAATAAATCAGGATTATGCAAAAGCACATAATGAAGAACCTTAAGTTATCATGGTTCATTGAAAAATTTCAATGGAGTATTTAGATTTTGAAGAAACTTTGATGAAAGCTATTTTCTCACAGAAGTGGCTTATTGCCACTTTGAGATGGTGTGTTGCCTATTTGAATACAAAATAATGCATGTAGAAATATCAGTAATTGTAAGATGTGTTCTTCTGCCATGTTGAGCCAGGTGAGAGCGCTTGAGCAGAGGATTTAATTAACTGACATACATGTCTTCTGTCCTACCTGTGAACTCACAGCAACATATGTTCCCATTAAAGGGATAGTTCAGATTATTTGAAGTTTGGTTGTATGAGGTACTTATCCATAGCCAGTGTATCACCTACATAAGATGGCATTCCCCCAGTTTGGAGAAGCAGACAGGAGTACAGGAGGAAAGCAATGTACTGCTGTGACTGGGGCCAGCAGCAAAAGTATTTTTAACCACCTAAAAAAACTAAATTAATATCAGTGTAAGTGAACGCTATATGTCGAATATTTTCACTGCTTTACCTTGCCATCAGACAGCCCTTTCCTTAGGTACTACATCTTCTCAACCATAGAACTCCCGTATTCCTACGCATGCTGCACACTGTATCAGCTGTTAAGGTCAGAAAGTGTTGTTGCAGTGCATGGCATGCATAGGAATATGGATGTACCAAAGGAAAGGGCTCTCTGATGGCATGGTAAAGCAGTGAAAATATTCTACATATAGTGTACACTTAAACGGGAATTGATTTTTTTAGGCTGCTAAAAATATGTTTTGCTGCTGGCCTTGTTCACAGCAGTACAGTGCTTTGCTTCGGTGCCGGTAACTCCTGCCTGCTTCTCCAAACTCAGGAGTATGCCGACTAGGGATGTCAATGATTAACTGTTAATCTGTTAACCTTTGTGAATATTTTTGACCGGTTATACATGTCGGCCTATAGGTTAATTTGCATACACACTCCGCTAACGGCTAGAGTACCAGTGTAAAACCGACTTCTACACTGAGTGTGGCATTATTGGTTGTTTGTAGCGTTAACATTGCTAGCGAGTATCTTAAAGTCTGTTTATAGTGAGTGTGTTAGAGCCAGTCCGCACTAAAAGCGTTTAGTCCATTTTAACCTGCAGGAGTTTCTGAAGGTTCGTGTAACATGTTTTTCTGCCACGGAGGAAATAAATTCATGATGAGTAAAAATGAGTTCAAAGCATCTTCTGACGTCTCTATTGCAGAAACGGAATATGTCAAGCTGCCAGATACCACTGTGACAGATGATAAGGAGCTCAAAAAGATAAACACACAGTCGTATAAATCCTAACTGCCAGAGAAAATTTTTGACCGCTTCCAAGAGCCTGGTAAAAGAATATGTGAGTATGTAACTATACTATAGATGTAAGTTATATTCAAAAAGTAACATTATTTTTCCAAAAACAGCTGTTGGAAGGGGGGGTGTCATCTTATAATGAGGGTCACCTTATCTTCGTAGTATTATTTATATTCATGCCTCGAGCCCGAGTACATTATGCCATTGAGAGCTATTGTAACTAAATGCATTGAAAAACACTTTGAGGAGAAAGAGGATGAGCTAAAAGTCAAGCTAGCTCTGACCAACTACTGCTCAACAGCTCTCACAAACAAAAGCTACATCACAACTCTTCTTAAAAATTCACTAGTTAATGGATGTTGGTCTGTCAAAAGCAAATTAAATTAACCGAAACTGACCCTAATGCCGACCCTCATCTACTGCATACAATCCCACTTCAAATAATCTGAACGATCCCTTTAATACAAACATGTCAGACCCCATAGGAAAAATGTGTACACTACACATGGCTTTTAACTTTAACATGTTTGCAAACTAGTACAATATTTTGTCTACCGTAGCATGCAATTTGAGTTGAGTTGTTGAGTGGGACTACTGTTGTCATGACAGTAGCGTCACTACGCTATCCGACTGAAAAAAAAAAAGTTTTTCAAGTTTATTTACCATTTTCTCTAACTATGGTATGCTGCATAATCTCGTCTTAAAAATAAAATGGCGCTTATGGTTTGTGACTATGATAAAAACACGAGTCAGAAGGGCTTTGAAGTGTGTCACATATTTGAGAACTGTACAGACGTGCTGTAGCCTACATGCATACTTAAACACTTAAACTGTTATATCTCAGAGTGCAACACATATGAAGGTACTGGCAGTTGTGAGTGCAACATATGAAATGTACAAGCAGTTGAAACATAAGTTTTTGAGTGTAATGTAACTCATAGAAACCAAAGAAGTTTAAACACTCATACTGCACTAATAACACAGATCCTTCATAGTCTCTAGTCCTTCCTTGTGATCTCACCCACCCAGCTCATACAACAGGATTTCTATAGGGTCTTTTCAGAGGGATATGATAAACTGTTCAGAAATGACCCTATAAATAGCCAATGCTGTGCATATATTCCATTGCAGCTAAATATCTGTCTACTCCCATGCATGTTGAGGCTCCCATTGGGTCCACAGCAACACAAAATCCAGCCAGGTCTTCAGGTCTTAAAGGGCAGTCACTCACAGAAACATGGACACCACAGTTGGGATCACAGGGTACAAGGACACTACTCTCCCAGTTAATCAGAGGGATGTGCAAATCCTGTTAAGATAAGTAGTATATAGTAGATAAGTAGTATATAGTAGATAAGTATTTCTCCTGCCTCAACTCCGTGCTGTGCTGAGCATATTTCACAAATACTTATCTCATCATTGTACTCTTCAGAGTTGTGCTGTAGTCCCATGTGCCACAAGTGGTTGGGGGTGAGATTTCTCTCATTTGAAATGGGTCGATTGTTCCAGCCATCTCTGAATACATCAAGCTGGGCTTGTAAGTGGGGAATAAACACATAATGGCAGCAGAAGAGGTGAACACTACTGGACAGGTCAAGGAAACCATCCTTCTCCAGCTGGTGCAGCACAGTGTAGAAGCATGTGACCGCTCGGAAGACATCTTGCCAGATATGTTCCATCCTGTTTAAAGCACATCATTTAGAATTCAAATTATTTCAGCATTTAGAATACTCTAAGAATACAACTGAAAATAATTATACCATGCCAATAAAAGAAATCAAAGACTACTGCTAGCAATATAATAGTACTGTATTATAAATAAGTAGCAAAGTAGAAAAGGAAAATACTGTACTCATGTTGGTTAAGTGGGGAGAGAGGATACCAATCCTGGGTTCGAATGACTGTATTGGCCTTCACCTGTAAGCTGTAGTCAGTGCAAAATTGTAATCAAGACAGCCATAAACAGAAGAGACAAATCCATCCTGTAATGAAACAAACACAATCTTTGCCAAAGGTTCATCACCGTTATAACTCTAGGGGGACTAGGGGGGAAGCACCATCTCAACTCTTGAAAGACAGACTACAGAAGTCTGAAATGGATGGAGTCAGATTTTTTGCTGGGAAAGTATACTGAGGATCAGAGTGGAGTAGAGTGGACTCTTAGGCCCAGTTAACACTCTAGTGGTAAATCATTGTCAACAAGATATATAACATAGGTCTAGTTGTATTTAGACATTTTAATGCAGAATAGTTACATATTATAGCTTTAAGGTCCTTAACTGAATTTGTTATACACACACACACACATATGTGTATATATATATATATATATATATATATAGATATATATATATATTCGTGGTACCTCTAATTATGCATTTTTCCCTGCAATGAAGCTGTTTCTCCCAGCTCCTCGCATGGAGAACATAAGGCAGCCCACATCTACATTTTACACCCCATGGTCACAACGAACCCTTGAGAAGTGAATGTGGCAGAACTGAAGACAGCATATTTTTTTATATTTTACACTTCACTTAAATGACAACTTTAAGCTAATAGATAAGGCCATTAATATGAAGGACGGTCAGTGTGGTGTAGTTATGGGTAGGATATATCAATTTCAATGTGCAAGATTTACCTTTGTGGTAAGCCATGCTTCTCAACAGCTTCACTGAAGAAGGCAAGGGTGGTGTAGGCCTTGTTATTGGCAACGCCAAAATACATTATCTATGGGAATAATACAGACCCCATCATACCCTAAACCACACATACATTTTTATTTTCTAAGTTCAATTTAGGTAAATATGAAAACACTCATTACCTTAAAGTGGCAATCTTGAAGCTCTCTGAAGATTTTCATTTAAATAAATGTCTGTTAAGTCACTATTTATAGCCGCATGAGGTAACACAATGGTGATTGAGCCTATGGCCCACTGATGAAAGCCCTTGCATTTACAGTGTTATCAAAGAGTATGATTATTACTAATCAGGCGTCGGTGGTGACTTTCCCGCCATGCTTTCAAATCAATGGCTTTTTACTTGTGAAACTTTTATTGCACGTACAGTAAATGTCTCTCCTGTGCTGCGCTGTGTGTGCAGCACACACATGGAAGTCTGAGCCCCGCCCCTCGCTGCTCCTCACAGCAGAGGAGAGGAGACAAAGAAGCGGGCCATACATGACAGCAAAATGCAGCAGAGACTCTCACACTAAGCTGAAATGAAACGAGTGCACATAAATAAACATAGTCTCTACTGTGTTTTGCTGTCCTTTATGGTTGCGCTATATCCTCTCCTCTCCACTGCTCTCTTGTGTTTTAGCAAGGGCTCCTTGTGTGTGTGTGCTGCACACACAACAGAGCAGAGGACAGTGAAAGAGGTGAAGTACTCGAGTTGACGACAGCTACACTCATTAAGTTACTCTAGGTGCAATAAAAACTTCTTGAGTAAAAAGCCTATAAGAGTAATTTATTAATGTTATCCGCACAAAAGAACACGCCTGCAATTACTGCTTATTGCCATAAGGTGCCACCAAAGAGATCGAAACAAAGATCTTCAAGATTGCCGCTTTAAGCTATTACTACATTCCGGTGTCCATATGAAAAATATGATTTTCAGCCTTAACAAATAACTAGCCTTTAAATAATTGTTATGCTATTTAAAAGACATGCTGTAAAAAGTGCCTTCATCAAATGATTATCACTATCTTCTTTGAGAAGCCATCAATTCCTCTGAATATCACCATATTGTACCTTAATTGAGACAGGGAAAAAATTAGGCGTAATCATCTATCACCTTCATCCTACATTGTGAACAAGTCCTGCAAGGTTTCTATTTGACAGACACAACCAACCTTATAAGTTTGTGGTTTGTGTCACTATGCATCAGCAATCTGGCTTCCAGTAGAAGCAGCATTATTGTATCTAAACACGGGACCAGCTGACAGCACTACGAGAGTCCCGGGGAGAGCCTAGTAGTAATGAAAGAGCTTCGGAGACAAGACAGCACGGCATGAAAGGAAGAGGAAATATAAACCTGCTATCCCTTCTATCATCATGAGCAATGGGAGAGCAACAAGTGGTGGAAAGTAACATTTACTAAAGTATTGTACTTGAGTACAATTTTGAGGTACTTGTACTTTACTTAACTATTTCCACTTTGTACTACTTTATACTTCCATCCACTACATTTCAGAAGGAAATATTGTACTCTCTACTCCACTACATTTATTTGACAGCTTTAGTTACTTTTCAGATGAAGATTTGACACAATGGATAATATAACAAGCTTTTAAAATACAACACATTGTTAAAGATGAAACCAGTGGTTTCCAACATTTTTGGCTTTTGATGTCTTACAAAAAGCAGTGTGAGGTCGGGGTCACATTTCAGATGTCTATGAGTTGTTAACAGCTCCACCAAATAGTGATTTTTCCCTCTAAACTTCTCACATGGTTTCATTTCAATAAATGTTCAAATGATCCAATATTTCTCCAAAAATCAAAGATTAGAGAAAAAGTCAAAAAACTGAAACAGATTTGTGTATCAGATTTATCTGGTGACCCTTTGAAGGAGCCTGACCCCTAGGTCAGGAACCACTGGACTAGACTAGCTAACTGTATATAAATTTATATGTATTATAGATATAATTTATCAGGTTTGTTGGAAGATGGAAACATGCAGGGCAGGGGTGAACCAGGACCAGGATTGAAAAACACTGCAACAAACACTTTTCACAAACAGCATCACAAAACTCATATGGCTGGAAAAACGAAGCCAGCATTAGTAAACAAGCACCAATACATTTAAGCCCACGGCGCCCTGATTTAATAATTTATCAGTTTTGCATAAAACAAACCTGAAATGAAAATATAATACTGGTTTTTCACAGCACATCTCCAGGAAGCTCCAATAAATTAGACCTATCGCTCACTCACTTAGAAAACACCATTAACCTCAAGTGCTTACTTATGATATGATACTCACCTGCGAAGACCCACCCTGATCTGTCATTTTTCTAGAAGGCAAAACAGTAGAGAATATGAGGAATCCATGCACATAATTTAGTATGAGTGTATCTTCCGCGGGCTAATTACCGTAAGCTAACATAAGTGTAATTTGTTAGCTAGCTTAACATACTTTTTGGGAAGCAAGAGGAGCTAACCTAACTAAGAAACGTTGATTACCAATATAGCTGACCAGCACGCATATTTAAACTTTGTATAAGTCACCAGCTCCTCTGGTGAGTCGGGACGGTCGGGTAGCATTAAACTGGAGATTTGAGGCTGAAGTTTGTTTGCTTTTTTCTGTTTGGGTGCCAAGGGACAAGACAGGCGCACAAATGAACCAACAAGGTCCGGCTGCCAGGCCCTTCTCGAAAAAACTCCTTTGATTGGCCAAAAGGGTTCTCTGATCTCTGAACAGGGCCCGCCCCTGGCTCTACAGGTGCACACATCACTTTTGCTCCACATTTCACTGAGATTTGTGGTGCAAAGGTGAGAGAACGCGGAACTTGCCACTTGTGTGTGCCATATGTTTAATTCAGAAATACATAATGAGTTACTTGGATAGGCAACACAAAGGTATGAAAATACAATACAATCTAATGCAATCCAATATAATCACTCTACCATAAATTCTACTTTTTTTTTTTTTTCTACAAAACTTATACATTTTCATTTTTTGTTGACATTGTCAGAAAGGTGATAATTCTACTTTATGTTTATTACTGAGGTCATAGTAGGTGGTGGTGGTGTACTGGACTACATTATGTGGCTGTGGCTCAGGAAGTAGAGCGGGTCGTCCACTAATCAGAAGATCGGCGGTTCAATTTAGGCTCCTCCAGTCCGCATGTCGAAGTGTCCTTGGGCAAGATACTGAACCCCAAATTGCTCCCAATGGCTGTGCCATCACCCTGTGTGGTAGCTTGCTGCCATTGGTGTGTGAGTGTGTGTGAATGGTTAGATTTCTTCTGATGGGAAGGTAGGGACCTTGCATGGTAGATCCTGTACCCATTCAGCATATGAATGTGTGTGAATGGGTGAATTGACTCGTAGTGTAAAAAGCGCTTTGAGTGGTCAGAAGACTAGAAAGGCGCTATACAAGTACAGACCATTTACATTTACCATTATATTGAAAGGTGTTTCTAATATTTTGTCCACCCCATTTACATACAAAATTGTAATTGCACATTTATATGTAATCAAAGATGCTCAAACACAATAACTTACTGTGAAAATAGCATAGAAAGAGATATTTTACTTCCCAGTTTGGTAATGCATTGTTCGTTAATCTTGAAACTTAACTTAGTAACAAGGGCCCATCACTGGACAAAAATCAAACTGAAAATAATGTTGCTTGTTAGACATGAATTTTCAGACCATGCTGCTTTGGACTGTAAGTGCTGCAGTAGCTGTATGGAAACTGATGAAATAGTTCAGATACATACTGTATATAACTGTATCATCTGCATACATCTAAAACCTACTCGATGACATGATTCTGTTAAATCATTTATATAAACTCAAAAGCTTTGATTAGACACTAGCTGTTTGGAGTAAGGGTTTAGCAAACACATTATTAAAAATATATCCATTCAAAATCATATAGTAAATATAGATCAAAACTTATTGGTAACACTTTATAATACAGCCTGCGTTTTACGGTGTAACTTCCCCGTCACTTACCATGTAATTTCCTGGAACTTACAGTGTAACTTCCTCATATGAATCCGTACATAAAAATACTTACCGGTTCCTACTTGTACTTAAATGTAGGTACAGCGGAAGCAAACAAGACGAGGAACAAGGGAGTAACAATTGGGGATTTAAAGTGTAAATTCCAAACATTTACCCTGTAATTTCTCAGGGTTTATGGTGTAACTTCCTCGTATGAAACAGTACATAAGAATATGGATGAAGTGCAATAAAATCAAATGTTTTTGCCCTTTGCTCATGGCAGTTATGACAATCACTTTTTATGCATGTGTGTTTGGTAGGCAGGCAAGCTTCAACCACACTCCAGGGATTTATTATGTTTATGTTTTCTACTTCAATGTATGAATTTGAATAAGAACAAGTCGAGTAATGGGTCTATACTTTTGAAAATTAGCTCCTAGCAGGCATGTTGGTCCAGCACTGCAGCAACTCATAACAGGCAAACTTACCTCTCTCAAGAGCACAGCTATGGAAGGCTTGTGACGGGAAGTTACACCGCAAAACGTGGGCTGTGTTACCAACTTATTTTTCAAATATTTCCTATCATACATCCACATTACAAAAAGACCAGGCAGATTTTGAAGAAATACAGGAAAGAGAGAAAAAAAAATGTTCTAAAATGAATACATATACATACAATACACACTCCCACTTCATTGCCCCGTGCGCAGAATGCAACCAATTCAATTAATTGGTGTGTCAACACTGGAAATAAAAACCTTCCAGTGAAGCTCTGATCTTCCTCTTCTGCTGCTGCTGAGGTGTCCCTGTTCATTCACCGGTTCAGGTATGTATGTGAGCTGCTTTGTTTATTCATTCAATTCACTAAGTTTAAACACCATTTCAGTCTGAGGTTCCTGTGTGCTGCACCGCAATAATGTTAAATGTGCCCTCATTAAAGACTTGCAGGTATGATAGCAGGTGGGGGAAAGGACTGTTACATTTTCTGCTTGGTTTAATCACTGATGTTACGTGAATATTGTGCATTATATTATGCAATGTAATAAACTGACTGGGAGTGTTTTGTGCAGCCAAGGTACCCTATCTTAATTTTCTGTTTTGGTATAGTATAGAAATGTTACGTAGCCAATGCAACAAAAAGGATTTTTATTTTCTTTAGTATAGATATTGCCACTGCTGCTTTGCATTTTCTTTATAAGTGCCTTGTTTTACGTAGGCTTTGTTTCTATGTAATTATCACTGCTTTGCCTCACCTCTATCACACATTTTGCTTGTATTAGGAATTTTATTACATATTTAGGTTCCATTTGAACTGTTTTGCACAGTTGGACTGCTTTTGTCTGAACAATTGTATGTATATTGTTACTGGTGGAAACCCTCTTGTTTGAGGCAGAGAAATTGTACTCAGTGTACTTAATGAGTATATTCCTGGTCGGCCTGGTATCATCAAATGGTGTATGAATAACATGCCAATTTCTTAAGTAATTTTGTGCATTATCACTACGCATTTTTTGCTTTTCGCATGTCATTTCACTAACTCAATAATACGATAAGTTAATGTTAAGGCCATGAGTTTTAATTATTTCTCCTCCACTTCTGAGAAATAAAGTTTTTTTGTCAGTTTTTGAGAGTGGTAGGCTATATAGATATTAAAAGAAAACCTAACATGATGACAGTGAGGAAAATACTTCTGGGCGGGTCTTCCGGTCAGCCAATTGCAAAGCTTCAAATTCTGGATTTCAAATTAAATTTTATTGAAAGAACATCATCAAACAGTTACATTAAAAAACACAAATAACAGATACACAATGCAAAGACAATGATTCAAACAACATGCAACTATGTGGTTTCAGCGATAGCAGAGTCCATATTAATCACCATAGCGACAGATAACGATAGAAAGCCTGAAAAAATCTCTGTAATAACTGACAAACTAAACATAATATACATTCACTGAATGAAGATTATGAAAATGAAATGCATATTTCTTGCTATAAATGTCATTGAATGGCATTTTAATGCTGAAACTATCTTAAAATATTGCATTTTCCACTGAGAATAAAAGGAATCTCAGCCATTTTTTTAGTTTTCTCTGAAAAAAACTTGACAGTCATGTGACGTGGACTGCCATGATACTGGGTTACAATGGAAGTCTGTGGGGACTAAACAGCATCAAATGACACATGAAAAACCTAAAATGTGTAGACAAGACACGTGAAATGTCCTTAAAAATGGCGTACTATTTATATGCCAGCCCATGAGATCACTTGACCAAGAGTTGGTCAAGACCTGTTCTCAGCTCTATCGCACAAATAATGCTGAGTGTGAAGGTTGTGGAGCTGCGGAGTGTGTCTGTAATTGTGGAAGAAGTTTCCAGATTAAAGAAATGAAGTTGTTTACTTCTTATTAGATTAATAATTACTTACTGGATTATTATTCTATAAGTGGATATAAGGAGGTAAAAGAAAGAGCATTTAGCTTACACAGCGTTAATGCAGGGTTGACAAATCTTTGTCATTTGTCAGTGGAACTAGGTGTATTGTATGTGGGGGAATTATTGCTGTTTCCTGAATTAGAAGAGACATTTTTATACCATCCATATATTTTATGTGACTATATATCACATCCATTCAGCTCTGTCTTGTAGAAATTATATTGTGTAACTATTCTGCTGTAGCAATTTACTGTACATTCATTCACAACATTCAGCTCTTCCACATCAGGAAGTGATGAGGTTGGGTTGATGGATGGTTTGCCCTCACCACCTACAGGAAGTGTGTTAACATGTTAGCCACTGTTGACATTTTACATCCACCATACAACCACCATGAAACTTTATATGGGTGCCTCAGTTTTGGGATAGTTCAGATGTTCTGACATAAAATAGTTTGAGTTACTCGCAGAAGAACAGAGCACAGACTGGATGTGTGTGTATGGTCACAAAAAACAAGAAACATTTTCATTGCTACTGACTTCATATGCTGCATGTAGTTATCTTGGAGCTCAGAGTTGTTCAACACTAATTGGTGAGTGTTGTTACTGGTTAATGAGGCTTCATATTGGCTGCGTTTGGCTGTTAGACATTCTTTACTGTGCTCTAAGGAGGAAGAGGAGGTAGCAAAAGAAGAGGCTTCTTTGCAAAGCTGTTTTCAAAGCAGCAGCCGATCAGCAGCTGATACCTCATGGCTCAAATGTCTCTTTATACAGTAGCATGGCTGGTGACATCATGTGTCACTGTCCTCTCCTACACAGCACAGCAGTGGAGTTAACAGTGACAAGGACTGCAGTGGTGAAAGAGGAAGTATTCAGACCCATTACACAACTAGTTTGGAGCCAGTCGTGGTCCAGTATGCAACTTACAGAAGTGTCCTTTGGAAACTTGAAGCCTCCAGTGCACAAACACTGAGAATGGACTTTACAGTGAATTAGGAGACATCTTGTATCAGGCAGGAAAAGTTTTGAAGTGAACAGTATTTGCATATTCATAGATTCTTCAATGAGAGGAGTAGATGTCTTTTAAAGAATTTCTAATGGGGTAATCAAACTTTTTTGTGGAAAAACATATCAGACACAAATAATTATTCAAACTGTCTTTTTCAAAGAGTCTTTTTTATGTCTTAAAACATGTCTGGAGGGGATCTTTAAATATTTCATATACTGGTGGGTAGTTTAATCTACTGTTTCTCACCTGGGGGTTTGTACATCAATAGTGGTCCATGCCAGGATTGTAGGGGGTCTCTTCTGAAGTAAATGTGTGCATATATTCATTTTTGCTAATTGAAACCATTATTTTCCTCATTAAAATTATTATCATTAATTTTCAGATCACAAATTTCAGACTAAACCTACACTTCATCTACACAGGCCATGTAGTGAAAGCAGCACAACAGCAGCAGCTGGAGTCCTCCATCAGCCACAGTACTGCTGTGTATTCACAGCACTCACAGTCCCAACACACACACAGTTTAGTTACCTGTGTAAGTTGGAAGAAAATAGACTTGAAAAGGACACTTTAGGTTGCAGTTCCTCAAATAAACATTATGTGGCCAATATAAACAGGATGATCGTACTGATTAAGACTGAAGCACATCTGTTCCATCAGACATAATTCAGCTCTGAGAGTAACTTTTTACCTTATCAATAAACAACATATACACTTCCATTGTCTTAGAGCAAGATTGAAGAAACACAGAAGAACCATCTTAGTGTGATCCTGTGTATATGTAACCTGTTCTCAGGTCTCTCTTGCAAAAGAGATCTTGATCTGAATGAGAATCCCTGAATAATTAAATAAAGCTAATGTACAGACGGAGATGGAATGTCTGTCGTTTCCGTCTGGCAGAGGATCACTGAAGAGTCAGCTCATCATAAGGAGTCCAGGGCTCAAAAAAAGTTGAGAACCACTGGTCTATATACATTAATCTATTATAATACATAATTTTATAAAGTGACATGTTTGTATGTAAAATTTTGATAATGCAGAGTGTCTATTAACTACAGCTCTCAATTAACTATAGTGTAAAAAGTGATATATTTCCTTCTGAAATGTAGTGGAGTATAAATATAATGTAGCAGTAGAAGTACCTCAAAACTGCTAGTTTCATGAAGATATTTTAGACTGATCTGTAGTGTTAGGCCAGTCCTAACTTCACTCTTTGATTAGTCTAATGCAAGTTAGACAGTGTCACAAAAAATGATAATTATGTTTCCATGCCAACAATCAGTTACACCTGCTGACCAGTGTTACCAACAAAATAGAGCAAAACATGGCTCATAACTTTTGGTTTGCTAACAATTTGTGATGTGAACAATAAGAAGGGAAAGGATTTTAAAGAGCACAGTAACCTGAAATGTTAGAACTGTAATGATTAGTTGATTAATTAGTCAATTAGTCGATCAAATTTCCGCTCATTGAATCCACGTGCAGAACAAAAAGCAGAAGCAACGTTGTTTATGAGGTATTTTTATATATTTCTGAACGTGCCTGAGATATCCAGTACTAAGTCCTGAACGTACATGCCAGGTTTCATTCACAGTACACAGTGCTATAGTAGAGCTTAAGTATCTTAAACATTTTCAAGTCATTAACACAATGGATGTAATCCCACCTCCAGCCACAATGTGGGTTGCAATGGCAGAGTGGCGCTGTCCGTATTTCTGTTCGTTGACTCCAAGGGCAAAAGAAGAAGCAAAGCAACATTATTTATGAGGTATTTTTAATATATTTCTTGAGAACTGCTCATCCAAACAACTTCACACATTCACATTGCACTTCCTTGTTTCCCCAGCAATCCACCTGCCTGGTATGAAGTAGATCAGATGAACGGTTCTTGAGATATGCGAAGGACAAACATACATACATATATACATACATACAGACAGAGATTCCTTGCTTTATATGGAGAGATAAGAGCAAAGTTAAGACTGGCCTAACACTAACAGACCCGTCTAAAATATCTTCGTGAAACTGGGCCCTGAAGTCTGACTATTAGTTCGATCTAAGCCATAGTCAGAGTCTATATTTGTGAAATCAGCCCCACAGGCATTCCAAACTGGAATAAAATGAAGTAAATAATTCCGTCCATGTTGGATATGGATGCATCAGTCTATGGATCCTGTGAAAGGAGATAAACACCTGTGACCTGTGTATTGGCTATATCCATGCCTTTTGCACATTAGTGTCCCTCCAGGTCATCCTCCCAGCCTGATGAACATGTTTAAAATAAAAATTAATTCCATTTCAGAGCTCTCAGGAGCTGAGAGGAGTGTAGATGGGCTTTGTCTCCATCAGTGTGCAAATGTTCCATATTGACTAAACCCCTCTGACTCCACAATAACACTATTCTTTTATATTATCAAAGTAATTAAGGCCACAGGCATAGTTTTCACTTAATGTGAGGACCTTGTAAGACATCTTCATCAAATAATGACATCTTTGCTCTCACACTGCAGACAATAAAGCCCTCCATAAAGAATGCAAGGCTGAAAAAGGAGGCCAAGAGTGGAGCTTGATAGCCCTCATAATCTATCTAATCCAGCCAACTTTAGTGAGTCAAAAAAGGGCAGGGGATTAATTTAAACGATGGCTATTGATTGAGGCATTAGACCTTCAAACTGTCTGAGAGGAATTAAACTGTTTGGGAGAGTGCCTAAAATACCAACTGGGTCTCTGCAGTGCGATGTGGAGAGGGAGGGAAGGAGGGCGGTGGTGGTACATTACCGCCTCAGCGAGGTAAACTGAGACTCCAATTGGATGCCTGAAGCGATGCCACAGCTCACACAGCAGCCTCAGTAGCTAAATCACAAGCAAAACAGCCAGAGGAGAGGTGAGGAGCTGTTACTACTGGGAGACATACAGGAGGCTTTGATGTAGGATGTATGTTTGATGTCAAGGACGTGCTCCTGTTCTTGCATGCTGTTGTCAGCATTGATATGATAACAGCAGCAAAGTGTAGAACCTGAATCCTGTATGTGACAGTATAACTGAGCAGGTTGTTTATGAGAGAGACTGAAGAAAAATTGTTTGAAGTGTTTATATTACAACATCAGCCCAGCACTATTTTAATTTAGTGCATCTTGTGTTATAAATGTTCACACACCTGCTTTGAATGTTATCACTCAATTGAATGTTATCAGTGGTTATCAGCCTCATAGATATGGGTTAGAAGGGGCCTGATACACCTACTAGTAGGTTCAGGATGGTGTTATCATCCATTCGTAAGGTGGAGGTCACCTTTGAGTTACAGACACTATATAGCGGCCGTAGAAATTACGACCCTAAGCAGTGATGTAGCTCAGATGACGTCAATATAAGATGACTTGATAAGATGATTTTTCCCTTGTTAGGAGGAGGCAGGGTGGGTGGATGTCTAGATAGTTAGAGATGACGCAAGCAAGAGACGACTCCATCTGGACATCTTCACCACATTATACTGCATTCATAAGTGATGGTTTTCATGTTTAACCACGTTTAAAGTGATCATTTTAACCCAAACCATGATCTTTAACCCTAACCAAGTGGTTTTTGTGCCTAAACCTAACCAGACCTTAACCACAACGTTGTCACATCATAAAACATTATTATTTTGTAGCATAACGTAATATAACAGCATATTACCTACTGGTAGGTGCCACAGTCCTATTCCAATGGGTTGATATGAACCTACTAGTAGGTGTAGCAGGCCCCTTCTAACCCATATTTGTGAGGCTGATAACCACTGAGAGCAACATCGACACATTCTTTAAAAACTGTTAAATAGATTACTTATATTGTCCAACCTACAGAACACTCAAACCACAGTGTGACCTCACTGGTGCTGTTTTTACTTGCAGCAAAATGTTGTTCAAATGTATCAATCTACTAGTGTCTGCATTTATTAATATTCTGTTTCTGTAAATTAATTATTTAATAATCCAGGGTATGAAAATAAGTCTTTTTGTAGAAATGATTTATTCGTTTATTAATGTAGTTTCCACTAGACACAGAAATTGTCAGCCTGTCAGTGTGATAGAATGATAAAATAATAATTTGTGCCCACAATTTAATCATTTGTGCTCTCCAATTATTATCATTTTTGGTGATACATATCTCACGCTAAGTAAGAGGTAGCCACAAAACCACTCTGATGAAAATTATATGTACATTAGCTGTACAGTTTAATTAGGCTTCTTCCTCACACAGGATAACATCTGAAAATCAGGTTTTTCTTTTCCACATTTGTATCCCCAGATTGGTCCATACACTTTACAGAGTGCCTAAAAGCCACAATTTTTGTGGCAGACAGAGATGCACACATACCTCTACAAAATCACAAAGCACCTTTCATTTAGCCTCTTTCACTTTGCTCTACAGGTTTGCATGGCCATCATACAGCAGCAGGGATGATACAAGTGTCTCCAAATTGAGAATGGGGCTGTCCGCATTTTTACACGTGCCACAGCAGCAGAACTTCATTAATTATTTTAAATTATTAAATAATTATCCCGTCATGGTGACAGAATCAGTCAGGATAAATTACATTCTGTATCAGACAGATATGCTCCAAGTTTATCCAGTCAAATCTTTTGGAATAAAGCAGCTGTGTTTATTGCTGAACTCGACTCTCCTCCTCTCCCTGACTATAATAACTATGACACGGGTTAAAGGGGAAAATAACAGATCATGAGAAAAATCTCTCTGATGAATGAAGAAATTGCTTGTGGTTCTTTTGTTAATCAGATAACACTGATCCACATGTTTTAACTGGATCATGAGTCAGAAAAAATCAAAACTTGGGAGAAATACACTTGAGTTGAATCTATTTATGTGTCCTGGTATAAAACTGCAGTGATGTTTTGTGGTTGCAGAGCAGCCTGATCAGCTCAGCATCCAGTCACTAACTGATTTTCAATAAATGAGTGTGTCTGTCAGATGAAAGCCTTCTGCAAAGGCCACTCTCATGTATACTCACTCATGCCTCCTCAGGGATCCTCCTTGCTTCTCCAGAACGATTTCCAGGGATTAGGATGTCCCCCTTGTCTGACCCCCAATCAATAACTTGTATTACCACTTAAACATCCGGGCCTGTATTGTTAAAGAAATAGAACAAATCAGTGATTTATGTTTGTCCCTTTGTATGTCTGTTTTGTATCAAGTCTCTTTTTTTTCAAAACTACCTGCACATCTGGTTCAGGTAAGCTTTCCAGTGGTCCATTTTGGATCAACCTCAATGTCCAGATGTTTACACTAATTATTGTGTACGCACTGCTGATCTCTGTGAAAATACTGCTCAATCAAACATGCAATTCATAAATCCCTGCATCATCTGAAATAGTGTTCTGGAAAATGACAAGCAGCATTAGAGCTGAAAGATGACCAGGTCTGATAAAGTCTACTTCTACCACTTGAATAGAGGGAAAATTCCACACATTATGGATTTGTTTAAATATTAAGAGGCACCACAAGGGGCTCATGATAATAGAAAACTCAACATCAAAGTGTAGCAAAGCTTTTGGGGCTAAAGGCTGCCTGGGGATACAAAGATATCCAGTGAACAGTATGATTACCATGTCATACAAGCTCTTGTGGGTCAACTCAGCAAGCGAGCAAGCGCTTTCCTGTGTCAAAATCCCACCGCATGCATACATTCATGCCTCCCCTTGCATGCATAACAGCCATTTCAATGCTGCCATGACCTTTGGGTTTCCCTGCACCCCACAGGGGAAGTGCCAAAAAGGCAAAACCTGCAGATTAATCACAAAGCCTCCCTGACACAGAGCTTTGATTTTAGCCAGAATGAAAAAAAGCAGAATGGAGGAGTGTTCCTGCAATACTACCAATCGGATTAAGTTTCCTCCTGTCCCCGAAATGTGCAGATTGAAGATCAAAGTGTGAAGATTGTCAAAGCTCAGTTCTGCAGCTCTGCTTCAGCACAGCTTCCTGCTGTCTCCCTGATAAAAACGTCTTTCCCATCTGCTCAATGTCCTGTGTGTGTTGTTGAGGCTTTTTTTCTTTTTTTGATTGCAGAGAAAGTCAGTACCTTCAACAACATTCCATGAAGCTACTAAGAATAATGTTAAAATTATATTTTCCTAAGATGACATTTATTTTTACTTTAACTCAGCATGTCAGTCATGGCTCCAGCTACAATATTCCAACATAGCCTTGTCAAAATATAACAGTGTGTCTGGGCCAAAGCCTGTGGCCTCACACTGCTCAGCTCATTTATATGGAGTGAAGGTCAACTGCAGTCTCATCTTGCTAGACGGAGCCTCTGTGGAAGATTTTAATTATTTACACTTCATTCCCCGGTCTCATGCAACCTGATCTCACAAACATACGTGAAATGACCACAACCTCTTAACACTGCATTACGTGGTGGTGGCACGTAATGTGTTAAAAAAATGTGCGTTAAGTGGTTGTGGTCATTTCACATCTGTGAGATCAGGCTACATTTGTCTGTGATTTCCAAAACTGCTACAAATCACTGTTAAAAAATGATGATGTTTTATGGTGTGACAATGCTGTGGTTAAGGTCTGGTTAGGTTTAGGCACTAAAACCATTGGGGAGATTAAAAGGATAGTTCAGATTTTTTTTTGAAGTGGGGTTGTATGAGGTACAGGTCAGTCAGTCAATATTACCTGCAGTAGATGGGGGTCGGCACGCTCCCAGTTAGGAGAAGCAGGAGTACCGGCATGGGTGCTAAGCAATGTACTGCTGTGGATGAGCCAGCTGCAAAATGTATTTTAGCCTCCTAAAAAAAGGCCCACCTAAAAAAATCAATATTAGTTTAAGTGTACGCTATATATTTTATTTTCACCGCTTTACCTTGCCCATCAGGCAGCCCTTTCCTTTGGCACTACATTTTCTCAACTGTAGAACCTCTGTATTCCTACACATGCCGCACACTGTATTATGCTGCAGATTAGCTGTTTGGGTCAGAAAGTGCTGCTGTGGTGTGAACAGTGAAAGAGGTTTTCCTCACTGTAATCATTCCTCCTGTTCATACTGGCTGTCAAAAGATCCCCTTAAAATGTGCTTTCAATGTAAGTGATGGGGGCCAAAATCCACAGTGTGTCCACACAGTCATTTAGTGCAAAAATGCTTTTAAAGTCAGTGTAAAGGAAAATCAGAAATTTCTTTTGAAACACATTATACATGTTAGAAAATAATTGCTGAAAACATGTGAAAAGACTGTGAACTATGTAGTACTGAATTGTGGAGTTAGGCCGTTAACTGTTTTTCACCATTTCTGTGTTCCCAGTTTTGTTGGACGTGCTTAAAACGGCTGCACCGTGATGTCGAGGTGTTACTAGCATGACATAGAGCGCCTTGCCTTCGACTGGGTGTGTAGTCTGTTGTCTGCTAATGGCAGCATGCAATACTTTCATTGCAAGCTTAGCATTAGCATCCTGATGTATGCTGCAGTCACAACAGTAGGTGTAAACTCTCTGGGCAGATAGAAAGGTCTACTTAACTATGTTCTACGTTCCAATTTATCAACAGTTCCCATTACCCGTCATCCCATGTACTAAACTTTAACAATTTTCCACTTTCTCTTTCAATTTTCCACTCTCTTTTTTAATTTCATTTTCATTTCCCACCCTGAAAGTCCTGAGACTGAACAGAAGCTGCTCACTGACAGAGATCAGTCAGTGACAGGGATTGAGGCATTGCTTCAAATTGATTTGTACAACTCTTTTATTCTGCTGCTCTGTTTGGAGCTTCAGAAATGAGTGATTGCTTTGAGCTCAAAGACAATGTCACATAAGGTCTGGGATCAAAATCGACTGATGTCACCAGCCACAGAAAGTTACTCTGTTCCATTCCATCAAGGTGGCTCTGGCAGCATCAAGAGCACACCTGGAAAATGTTGCAGAAAGTTGGTTCCCTTATTTAAGAAGTTTTATACATGTAGCAGTTTGCCATCAATCTAAATTGTTAGCCTTTACACTGCATCTTGCATTGTGAGTCCCAGGTTGGATGACTGCAACTCTGCCAGTAGAAGTACAGCTATGGTTGCTAACATATTTCTAAAGCCACGGTCTTAATATCATGATGCTGAAGATTTTACAGATTTTAGCCATGCTGGAGGCATGGACAAGTGGATGGTAATGTCGGTTGATTGATTGGTCCACTTCAGTTCCAGACTGAAATATCTCAACAACTGTTTTAAAGGACAACAGGACAACATAATTTGTCTGTGCTTTCCGAAACCGTTACATGTTTTATGATGTGACAACACTGTGGCTAAAGTCTGGTTAGGTTTAGGCACAAAAAACACTGGATTAGGTTTAGGGAAAGATCATGTTTTGAGTTAAATTTCGTTCGTTAGAGAAAAGTTGTGTGGATGAAAGTTACTACTACTTCAAAGTCATGTTCGCTGTCATGGCTACAATATAAAACCACAGGGTTAAGGGACGATCGTAGTTAGGTTTTTTTAAAAACTGTCCTGACTCACAGTTGGAAATGACACTTGAGGTTGGAAACAGGAAACGAACAGCAGTCTCTTGTGGCAAAGTGGCACAGTTGGGTTATACCCTCCGCCCAACCCACCACCTCCAAATGAGGAAATTTGTCAACTTATATATACAGTACATCATCTGAACTGTGCCACTGCTCCAGGTCATAATCACTACAGCTGCGTTTGTCACTCAAATGTAACTATATGTCGTTTTTGGGCGACTGACATCATGACCTGTTAGGGGTGAGTGAGTACACCATTATCTGTATCTGTATTTGTTCAACCAACTAAATTATCTGTATCCGTATCCCTACTTGGAACAGGCGGGGCTTAAGGACAGTTGTTTTTGTTACATGTTTTAATCTGCATGGAGGAATGTTGTTAGACATTAACTGTGTCACATATTCAGCCTTTTGGGTGACAATACCAATTAAGTCTAACTAAAGGCTAAGCTAGTGCATGTGCACACAAAGAGACATAAATGTAAGTTAGTGTGAAATTACTTTTATATCTCAAAATCTACCTCATCCCATGCTACTTTACTGTGTAATTGCATTACTTTGGTAAATTACTGAGGAAATTACCTTTCAGTTTGTCAGGGCTGTAACAAGGATTTTAGAAACACTGAGGTCATGAGTCCAAATATCCCAGTTGTGGACATACCCACAGACTTTTGTTTGAAATGTTCTTGACTAGGTAACAAAAAACATTGTGGAAATTTCTACTATTTATTAAATGTATTGAGTTTTTTTTAATTTTCTCATTTTATGTATTCAATTCATTGTTTGATTATATTTAACATTCCATGTCCCTACATGAAGGTTTAAATACTATTCCAAAGGCTCATGCACACTGCATGGCTATTATGTTGGAGAAATACTGAATCCTCATTTTCATTTTTTGCCTTACACAACACACCACGACAATCAAATGTAAAACATATTTAGTTTATGGTATACCAGAATCAGCCTTCAAACCCTATAAACATCCAGTCAGTCAGTCAGCTATCTGTTCTTGCACATCAGCGAAAGACTCTGAATGCTCTGCCATATTTGTTGTAGTTAAAGTTCCTCTCAACAACCACATGTAGACAGTTATTCATGTCAGATTTAATGATCCTGTTATATTGGTCATTCTTTACCCTGTGATATGATAATGTGATATTGATGTTTATATTGATGGCTCCAGTACAGTTACTACCTGGACCTTAAGGTGATTGTTTTGTCATCTTCAGTTCAATTCAGTCTTTTGGCTTGTTTTCACTTTTTGCACTTTTTTATTTCATTATGTAAGCTGCTTATTTGTAAGTCAACCTCCCATAAATTGAATTTATCTATGTAAAGAGTGACGTTGCTCTGTTCAACATTACTGCCTTGCCTCTAGAGAACAGGAACAAAACATCTGAGGTAGACTAAGCGAGCTAATTGCTCCCATCTAAATATTATGCAACCCCAACACAATTAGCATGTGGCTGGGGGGTACTCAGACATAATAAATAAAAAGTGTTGTCTTTGAGGAGTACATTTCAAATAAATCTTGTCTGTACCAAGATTATCTGAGGGAACACAGAGAGAGAAAACACACAGAGTAAGTGTGAAGCCCGCACAGATCAAACAGTGCAGAAACAGCAGTGAGAAAGTCATCTGAAGGTAGACGCGCTCCCCTGCTCTCTGTTTCTATTTAATTTCTGATTATCGCACAGATATGTGGTGTGATCATTACAGAGCAACGCCAAATGCCTATTGGCCTGTTTGCTCAGGGCTCCTCTCCTTGGCAAGGCAATCGCTGATGAATATTTAAAGCTCTCGTTAACAGAAATAGATTGTCAGGGTCATATGAGGCGTCTGCACAAAGTGTCCCCCCATCCTGTTTTGATGGCCACACACAAGGACTCTCAAAAGCTCACCAGAGTTCTGACGGTTCTAGCCAGCTCTAACAGGAAGCAGACATTTTTCACAGCTATAGCTATAACACTCTGAGCAACATGATCAACAAGTCTGTTGATGTCCATTTATTTCCTGAGAGTTATGTGACTAAGATTCTCAGCAAGGTGTGGATGGGTTAGGGTTAGAGATAGGGTTAGCCTGAAAACTTTCCTTAAAAATAATGTTCATTTTGTTGATGAAATATATGACGAAATATGTTTGTTAACTTCTTTTCCCATGACTCAGACAAGACGATGACGAGGCGGCCCCAACAGCATTAAACACTAACTGTGACTATATCAACATGCAATACTGTTGACGAAAAAAGTAGAGACTAAAATGTAGTTTTAAAAAAAAAATTACTAAAATCTCTCTTTATTTTCGTAGACAAAAAACAGGAGACAAAATATTATAGACTCACAGGAGGCATAGCATGAGCAGCACATTAGCAGAGCAGCAGCAGGAGCAGCAGTGAGTGCTCCGTCTGTGTGTCTACACTGGAGGCGTTCAGGTGCAGTGTTGGGTGTAGGTCACCCACGTTTTAGAAGTGCTCAGAGCCCAGTAAACAATGACTGTAGTCACACACATAAAATGAAAGGAAAATAGACTCCAGGTCACGTTTATATGTATATAGTGTGAGTGAAACACAAGCCATTACGCTGCCTGTGTATTGATTAAAATAGCAGTGTCCTTATCATGGTTATTGTTATTCTAGCAAACCTTGCCTTGTTTAACCTTTAATATTGATGCCATATGAATTAGCTTGCTAGACAGCAATTTTGTTAACCTTATGTCATTATTAAGTCCATGGGACACAAGATTTTTTTTCTTTTCTTGTTAACACTGACCTCAGATCTTTTTTTTTTCTTTTTAATGCAAGCAGATTGCAGTTGGTGTGTGTACAGTATTCTTTTCAATGTTATTAGGCTAACTACTTTTATTTCCGTTGTTCAAAACAGAAAGGTAAGTTTGTATTTTGGGCAACCAAAAAATTGGTTTCAAAATGTTTTATTGTCTGTATAGCTCTCATTGTTTTATAATAGTTTTAAAGAGAGTATATTCCCCCAGTTGTTGAATCATGTTGGTTGAAAATAAATATGCAAATCAGAACATGTTCCATATCTGGATGTATTCCTGATACCATCAGACCAGACACTTTCTGCAAAGCTGCATTCTCAATCATTCAACCTGTGTTTTTCATCAGATAATAAGATAAAATCCTATGTGAAATAAATTTGACTAAAATGACAAAGATGATCGCTTTTGGCTAGACTACATTGAAATGTTCAATATAATCTGGTGGCTAAAAAAAGACTAAAATGTCAACAGATTTCATTGACTAAAACTATATTAAAATAGTTATGGTTTTCTTTGACTAAGACTAAAATGGCCAGACTTTTAGTCAACTAAAACTTGACTAAAAAAACAGGATGAGGTTGACTAAATATGATACAAAATTACAAGGACATTTGACACAAGACTAAGACTAAATTTAAAAAATAGCTGAAAAAATTGACACTACTTAAAAACTAACATGCAATGTTGTTTATTAGGTTGTTGATATTTATACTTGTAAGGAAATAATAGTACTGTAAAAGGGCAACATATAAATGTACGATTGGAATGTATTTATGTAACACATTTACTCTGTTTCAGTTTTACAGTTTGTTCTAGACTGGACGAAATTCAGTGAAGAGTAAAAAAAACATTCCAGCCTAAGCTCTTTATTGGACAACATGTCTAGTCTGATACTGGTATTGGTATTAGTGGGGTTGAGTGCTGTATGTGAGGTTAGGACACAAACACTTGAGGTTAAGGTTAGTGATATTGGTTTTGGTTAATAAATAAAATGTTAACTCGTGGAGTCACTTTTGACTTTTCCAGTATTTAACCAAGACCACAATCTTTTCTGAACCTTAAACAAGTGCTGTGAGTGCCTAGACATAACCATTAAAAATCTAAATCATACTTTAGTTGTTATAAGCTGATATCATATTGCAAAAGTGGATATTGTAGGGAAAACAAATTGAATATGTTCCCAAAGAACATCTTGCTGATACTGTACAGTCAGTATAAACATTTTGCGACTTGCGATAATGAACAATGTGTCCTTATCATGTTGACAGAAAACATAATCTGGGTAGTGTTAGGTTTGCTACAAAATGTAATTGCTTGTGCATATTAGTTCTATATAAACATAATTTCTAGAAGACAGGGTTTCTTACATCCTCCGTACAGTGAACAAGCTTCTGTGGCTCTGGAGAGAGATGTCTAAAGTTTGTGAGTTATCTTGCACTTGGAGTGTTTTTAGAGCTTGACCCATACTAAGGACTAAATGTCAGGATGTCAACCTCTGCTCCCCTGATCATGACCATTCTTTTTTATTCAATCAAAGAGTTCTACTCTTTATGAACCTGCAGTCCTAAATTGCTCACCCTTTAGTGAGTTTGAACAGTGTTGATTGCTGATCATAAAATCTGTAAACCTAGAGCTACATATGCAAAGTTTCCCCATGCACTGTCAAACACATAGGTGAAAGGCCAGTTAGATGTTGCCAATGATAAGCAGGCTGTTGGGTTGCAAAAGCATTTTGCTAAAAACTTACTAGTATGTTTTGTCTGATATTATTGCTTAAAACTATACATTATAAAAGCCAAAACCAAATAAAACATGATTGACTGATCAATACCTCATAGCCACAGACAAATATATAGACGTGATTGCAGCGTCTCACACAGACACTTGGAACAGAGAAACCATCCACCAAGTTGTGAACACATCTGAAGGCTTAGCTTACAAGCTGTCAGACAACTGTGTGAGAAGCGATTGCATCACCTTGACAACAGAGGGTCTTTATCGCTGCTTTTCTAAGCAACTTAAGCAGGCATCGTGGTGCTGCCCACTCTGTCTGAGGATAAATCAGGTTAGCAGTGGATTAGGCTGAGGCACCTTGTTTGTGTAATGTACTTTATTTTCCTCAGAAAGCCTTCACTGGTGTCAGGAGGCATTAGTGCAAAATTGTCAATCTTCCTCTCTCTCCTGCAGCTGCTATTGCTCACTTTCTCCTTGTCAGACTTTCTCCTTGGAGATTTGGTGAGGCTGCAGGAGTGTATGTCTCAGCTTCTGAGAGCTGATATGGGTAGAAATGAATGCTGCGACAGGGAGAGACTTTGATCTACTTAGAGTGTCATAATCCCGGCTGTAAGGTCCCGGCTCGAGCAAGTGACAAATTGTCAGCTGCTAATCATGTCATCGGGGCAGCGTGATGGAAAAGCAGCTCTTTTCACCTTGAGCATGTTGTCTGCATTACACAGACAACATTTTTTTGGTATTTTTCAAAGCCTCAGAAAACTGAAAGACAAAGCAATGAATCCACAAATGACATGAAGGCCGCTGTGTTATTTGCCCGCCCTTTCATTTGAGAAGCATTTAATAATTTTTCATTTTTCAGTTTTTGGGAGAATGTGTTGATGTGAAGCCATTCCAAAAGTGGAACAGATGTAAATTGAGAGTGTGCTGGCTCAGGCACTGTTTATCTAATGAATTCATGTAATGCAGAAATTATCTTTTCTCTGCCAAAGCAACTGTTGCTGTATGCCAACATAACCATAAAGTTACTTCCCTTAAAATCCTGATCCAGCATCAGCTGGACAAAGATGTTTGCTTTTGTCAGAAATAGCTGTGAAATCATCTGCAATTATGCCACATAATCTGTGTTGAAATGGTTGGATAAGTGAAATCCATTCACTCCTCCTCTTCATTTACCCTTTTACTTTCAAGTCATTCACAGTGCTGACTGGAGTAACATGTCTGTATATTTGGGTTTTTTTTTACACTCATTGCTGTGGTGTTTCTGCATTGCATTTTCCAGAATGTCAGTGTGTAGCTGTAATTTCTTTTTCCTCAGATTTTCTGATGATGAGGTTTAAACATATGTAGATAGCAGTAGGAATGGGTATGCCCCGTATTTTCATGGGTGGACCCTATAATGGTGAGTGTGCTTCAGCCGGAGAACTTGTCAAATGGTCAGACAGTGTCTGAACCCCCCCCGCCCCCACACACACACACACACACACACACACACACACACAAACACCACACACACCACACACACCTTTCCAATTTCAGAGTCTGTGTCTGACAATTTTTGTGCCTTTCTGAACCCAACAATCCAATAAGAGTACCCACGTCACACAGCGATTAGCCAGGTCTGTGAAGGGTGAGAAAGTACACACGGTGTGAACTTCTCTCCCAAGCTTTGTTTTTGTAATTATTTACACAATTCCTTTTCTCACTTCCCCGTGTACAAACACTGTGAATGCCCTCAGGGAAAGACTGTTCCTCCGGCCTTTCAGTGTGGCCTTTCAGAACACCTTCAAACATTTTTGTCTTCCAACACGGTCAGATCACACACTAGTGTGTCACTCTTTTTAACAGCCCCTTTTTTTGTACTTTTTGTCTGTCTTCAATAGGGACCCCACAATGGGTCACTGTGTTTGTATGCACCTAAGTAACCAGATTACAGTCAGCTCTCTGCAGTAATCTGATTATGTCAATATAAAGTGATAGAGAAACCCAGTTTCAGTAATTTGGGAAGAGGATTAGACGATTCCCCCACCTAGATTTCTCCTGGAGAAAGCTGCATTCTTGTACACATAACCTGGTTTATAATTGGTAGATGTGCAGGATAAAGATTTCAGTCAGGGAAAGTATCACTGTGACAGCAGAATGGAGAGAGATCATTACATGTAGCGATGCATCCTTCTATTCAAAATAAATCCATTCAAAGTCTTCCTAAAATAGAAACCTACCTGGTTTCTTGTGTGCACAAATGAATTACATTAATTCAATTCCTAAATTATTAAACTACTAACTACACTACTAACTCCTCTTGGAATTGACTCCCATGCATGATTATGAGCACCACTTTGGTATTTCTGCAAAGTGGTGATACAATACAGTCGTCTGTTAGCTGCAGGACTGGATATAGCTAAGCTGAATAAATGAAATGGGTTCTGACCTGCAGTGAATACAGGGTACATTGGAGTTGATCTCCAGGCAGGACGGGAGGCAATGTCATGAGACAGCTTGACAGCTTCTTGGCATTAGAGTTGTGGTCGATGTATGACTCGAGAGAAGAGAAGAGAAGAGAAGAGAAGAGAGGGAATGTTAAGTATTTTGCTGTTCATACTGATACAACCATGTCTGAAGTATGTATGTACCAAGTTCATGAGCCATATCAGCTCATTATTTATTCAAAGAGACAAAGAGAGCAAATTATATTATAAGTAATATAACAGTACAACAGTAAGTTACAAGTTTTAGTTACGTTAGCAATATTGGTGAGAATGACGTTCATTACATACCAGAAAACAAAATAGTTGGATGTAAAATAGAGAAGCTACTTCTTAGAATGCCAGTAAGTGGGGAGAAGATTTTGCAGATGAAGCTTGTCTGGTTCAACTCTACAGTTTCAAGCTTAGTCCAGCTTTCATTAGTCCAAACTGTGCTGTTAGCATTAAACGCTAAACGTATGAGTATTCTTATATAAACAATAGGTCAAATATATAATGTGAAAAGTATCACTCATAGTGACAAAGTTGCAGAGAATTATCACCAAGTGTGTTGTTCCCCACAGCTTTTCTGCTGGATATGTTAACATGCAATAGTTTGCTACCACTTCACATCACTTTACCTCAACTTAACAAGGCTATAACATGTCAAAGGTGTGTAATTTTAGCTTCTTGTTGTGCTGCCCCCCAAGTGGCCAAAACAAACTGATTAAAGGGGCTTTAACATTGCTAATGGTATACTATGTTAGTAATTCTGATTTATCACAGCCTGGGTTTCATTTTTGTTGTTTTGGCCACCATTTCTATTGGTGATAACAAAACTCAAATCAATTTCTGAGATCTAAGAACACAGAAACATTGCTACAAAGAAGTCTGATGGGGTAAGAAACAGGAGTAGATCAGACATGCTGTAAACAAAACCTCAGATTAGCCAAAGTTATTTTGAAGAGTAAAACTTGTAGTTACAGTAGTTGTGGTTGGACACATTTTTCCTGTACAATGATGGATCATTACTGACTGGATAATCTAAAAAATCTAATGAGTGCCTATCAAGTAGCTGTCAAGGATGCAAGAAAGGCTCTCTTTGTAAATGTAGTTGCAGACCACTGTCATAACCCCAGGGTGTTATTGGGTACCATTAATCATGCTGTGAATCCTTCTTCACATTTTAAATATCTGACATTTTACTCCCACTAAATATGAAGAATGTCCTGCAGACTTCAGTAAGAAGATCTGAGACATCAGAGCCTATTTCAGTCCAGCTGTCTACTTCTGTTATAAAACGTGGCTATTTTTACCAATTTTGAACCAATTTCAGCCATGAATTTAAAGGAAATAGTAAAAGTCAACACCTTGTGCTCTAGATGTTCTCTCAACACTTCCTCTTAAGCCCTTCTCAGACATGGAATATGTAACATTGCTGACTTAATCTGTCTGTTAAGGTGATGTTTTTTTGTCTTTCAGACATGGGTGACTTACATTCATTTTCCTTCATTCAGGACATACAGTATACTAAAAGAGACAAAGCTTGCACAATATTTGGCACCTGGTGCACAAGAGGGAGCAGAGAGAGAGAGAGAAAAAAAGACACAGTAGCAAGGAAGGTGATTCTTTTTAAGGCTTCAACAGCAAAAACATATTTTGCTGTTGAAGCCTTAATGATTGACAATGAGGAGTGCGATGGACGGTTTCCCTGCTCCTCACAGTGAATCCACCATAACCGCTACTGTCAACTTCACCATTTAACACTATTAGAGAGCAAATTCTCCTGCCTGTTTTATAAAGTCCAACATGCACAATCACTGAATGACAAGATGTTGAGTTGCTACTCTTTAATTCCTATTTCATCACATGTACAGTATGAATGTAAATTGTTTCACTGGATATTTATTCAATAGTTGGTATGAATACAAACTGTGCTGGTCTGATTATTACAGTCGACCAGGGTTTTTTTTAACTGCAAGGGGGAAATGAGTTTTTACAGATCTGATATGAGAGACGCAATCGCCTCAGCGCCTTAAAATTGGCACAGTATTTCCCAGTTTATTAAACCAATTTTGTGCATAAGAGACGATGATTAAGATATTACATTCATTATAGTGATGTTAGAAGGTGAAACAAGATGCAGATTTCTCTCTCTCTGTCTCTACATGTTTTTCTTGTGCTGCTGTAGCCTTTACGTTAACCTTACAACTTTTTCAATTCAGACTTGTGTCGTGTTGAAAGTGAGACAGAAATATCCCACTGAGAAAGATTGCTGCTGTGACTTTTACACAAAGGGAGGGAAGGGAAACATAAAAAGGGTATTTTTATACTGAGATGGAAGACCCCCACTTAACTTGACTAATTCAGACTTGTGAAGCCTCATTTTAACTTTAGATAAACTTAAGAATGTATTTTTGCACAGAAAGGGGACTGTGGATTTGTCTCTCATCCCTTATATTAAGGGATGAGAGGGAGTGCATTAAGAAAGGTATCTTTTGTAGCCATAGTATGAACAGCAGGAATGATTACAGTGAGGAAAACCTTGTTCACTGTTCGTTTAGGCACCTGATTGTTGTTTAAGACAGACTTGAAAAATAGTGAACCTGTCCTTTAAGCTCAAAAGTACAAGTGGGCCATGCTCATTCATAAAAATCAATGATTTTGAGTGTGTTTTTGCAGCGTGACTGTAGTCCAAACATTGAGCTACTGAAGTTAACACCAAACTCCAGAAACTTCTGAAACTGGCCTTGTACTGTATTAGAAGTCAGGTTGCCACCCACAAACCATTAACATGATATAAGATTTTTGATTATACTGATAACACTGTTTTTCTGCAGCGGCCAACTCAAGGCAACACAAGGTAACAAACATGATTGATGTTTTCAATCAAGCTATGGTGGATTCTTTTTTGGCTGTTGGCAATGATGCTGTCAAGAGGAAGGAGGACGTGTTTGTGAGGCCTCTGGAGGCTGAGGATGCTGGCTGCTTGACAAGTACAGGGGAGGACTCACTGGAGAGTGCACAGGAAATGAAATATGGTTCGACCAAATCTATTTACTGTCAGTACACTTTAACAAAGTAAGATATCAACACAGTGGGGTACCTCCTAATGGTCGTCCTCCTCAAGAACACAGCGTTCAGAATGGCCCTTGTCGTGACAGAGAAAGATTCTTCACTGGTCTCAAGGCTTGAGTGTATTGATGGGTGTTAAAGAGTGGGGCTCACTGAATGAGGAGGTGGGTGGAGTTGACAGAGTGTGAAGCGATCAAGCATTGATCTGTTTGCCTTTCACAAACTCATTGTCCTCTGGTGTTCATGGGTGGCCAAGTAGAGAGTTGACTTTGTCCACTTCTCTGTGTGCCAGTAACTGAAAACCATTGGGAATTTTTGTTTGACCTGAGCTCTGTTCACATGGGACCAGGAGATGCTGAGTGATTTGTAGGAAGTCAAACTGTGATGGAAAGAAAGAAATTCAAGGCAGATGACCCACTGAGCACCATCAATTTGACATTGATAAAGTAACGCCTGGGACACACTGCCTGTATGAGCAGCACGTGTGCCACAAAACCTCTTGCTTTTCATTTGGGCGCATATGTTAACAGATTATAGCAGCCACACAGCCTGCGTGAGCCACACGTCTCACTTGGGAGCCGCTGCAGCACGTCATCTAAAGATTCAGAGTCTCGCTTATTTTTCCTGCGTGATGCGCATAGTTCTCAGCAAAAAAAGACAGTGAAAATTATCTGTTGATAGTCATATTGACATCATACCAGCAACATTACACCTTTCACTATAGTTTGAACGGCTGTATCTGTAGAATATGTCACAGACATGAAAAAAATATAAAGTGTCACCACTGTGGGTCAGCAGGGGCAGGTGGCCTCTCTGGTGGGGAACTCCAGCATGGAGAGTCGGTGACACACGGAGCTTCTTTTCTCAATGTCTGCTTACTTTCTGTGATATTACTTCAAACCAGGACTCCTGCCTGTTGCTTTACCTGCTTCCAGATGGAGATTTGGTGTTATTTTCTTTATTTGTTGACATTTGTTTCCCTCCTGACAGTTAGTTTTGGAGGTTTGTTTGTCAGAGTGTGTTTGGCCTATTTGGGGAACTTGGTGTCTTCATGGAGGGATTTTCCTCACTTGGAGCAGTGACAGCGGGGGTTTAACTGACAGAATAATCAATATAATCAATAAAAAAACCCGTCCTGTGTGAGGAGTGTATGTGGCTGACACAGAAGTATCCCCAACCAGACCCCACCATGCCTGTCAGAAAGAAAGCTGCTTTCACCTCACATATTATTATTTATTTTTCACAGTTGAGCACACACTTCTTAACCTTTATCTGTCTAAACTAAATATAAATGAAATTTACAATGGAGTGATATGAAACATTCTATTATTGATGGCCATTATCAAAGTCAAACTCTATGTAGAAAAATAGAGCTACATAGTGTTTTATTTGCATGTGACATCACACAAGGTGGCTTCTTTAAAATTGTGTAACTAGGGAAACTGCACAGGTCTGTCAAATAATAACATTAGCAAACATTTTCCATTAATTACAGCTCGTTATACAGTACATACCTTTCAGCTGCACTTGTTTAGTGTTGGATGCACAATTTCTATCTTTCTAATGAGAAACATGAGACTGAGGTGCAGTCTACAGGAGGATGTTTTGATGAATTTTCAGCACACTTTGCTTTGCTAAATTAGGAACTAACAAATTGTAACACCTTGACTTTAGTCTATTGTCTAGCAGATATTGTATTCATGAGTTCATCATGAGGTGGTGGTAATCAAGGCTGCATATACCAACTGGTAAACCTGGCGGTGGCCCTGAGTTAAAATCTACTGTGCTTGCATGATGATTATTCCTAAGTTATGCTTAATCAAATAACAAAAACAAATTAAAATGTATTAAAGATTCCCTTCAGCTATGTATTAGGATATATACAAATATTCTGCTCAGAATAATAATATGTATCTAATATGTTTTTTCCACACAAAAAAACATCCAATTACCTCATTAAAATCATTAAAATTACATCTCATCCGTCTCCCTCATTGAAAAACCCAGAATCAATGAATATGCAAATATTGTTCATTTTAAAAGTTGAACTGCTGGACACAAAATGTCTCCTGCTTCACTGCTTGTGAAGCAGGAGACATCCCCTTAAATTCACATTTTTCATGAACAGAGAGAAACTTTCCTCCTTCAGCAGCTGAATGTGGAAACAGCCTTTTAGAGTAAAACTCTGCACATACATCATCCTGCACAGTGAAGCTCAAACATCCAACAGAAGGAACAAGAAGAAAAACACATTTTTGAGTTGAGGGGGACTTTAACACACACACACAATGCACAGATGGTCACATGACACATTAGTCATTGCTAGTTGACATTGTGGGTGTATGTGATGTACTACTGTGTGCAGCTTTGTATTTTGTATTATGTGTCCTGTGTGTTTTTTGCTTTGTACTGTTTGTTATTGTGCTGTTATATGTTTAATTGTGACCTGATGAAGGGGCTGCAGATGAAAATTAGCTATAAGCTAACTCTGGTACAGTACATCAAATGGTAAGTAGGGGTTCGGTTGTGGTTAGATCCGGCCCTGGTGGGTGTATAATATCATAGAGCTTTTGTCAGAGCATCTGATTGATGTTTATCAGCTACTGGCATAATAAGCTCATAAATATGCCTGCAGGGAGATATACACAATAGCTAAAAAAGTCACTTTGAAGTCCAGCTTTCATTCATTCTAAATGTTGCAGGTTACAAATGAACTGCAGTGGAAGAACTTTTATTTCCTTTCAGTATAGCTGACAGTTTTGTGAATTAGAAGCTTTTGTGTGCTTTAGCTTCATTATGCAACAGGACGCGGGTTGGAATGTGAGACAGCCAAGACATTGGCAGGCCAGACCGCTCGTTGCTCATCTTCTGGCTGACCCCCTCTGCATATCAGTATATTTCCACAGCACATTGGTATGCTTTTGGCTCTCGGCACCGACTGGGCATAATCGTCGCCTCATTCTCATAATGGCGTGTGCACAGTCCTCTCCCCTGTGATGCCAAAGCCCTGCTCAGCAGCAAAGCTATGTAAAGCTATGAAACATTTTTGCTTTGAGTTCTAAGGTCAAATTCTTCGTTCTGATATGTAAATCGAAATGTTGAACATCAGGAAAAAGCAGTCCCACAAATAAAATGATATATAAATAGTCCAGAGAGAGAGAAAATTCTTCTGCTTGAGAGAGGCTGTGCTGAAGTTCACGGCCTGTAATTATACTATTCCTTACTGCAGAGGAATGGCCTGAATTCCTTTCAGAATTGTTGATCTTGTGAGTTGTCACCACAAAGTTAATTTCCCCAGGGAGCGCCATATAAATTGCATGCCACTGAACAGAGGTAATAGCTGTGGTCTTGGAGATATGTTTGGCAGCAACTTCCAAGAGGCGCGCAGAGGCACAGTATCTGCAGAGAGTTGCACAGATTTTTCTATTGTTCACAGCACCACTGCAGTTCCTGCACACTATTTAGCAATTGGGAACAAGTGTTTTGGCTTCATCTTTGTATATTGCCTTGTGGTCTCTCAGCAATTTGTTGTTATTATGTTCATATTTTTAAGAGGTGAGGTAAATTTTGTGGTAATCGAAGCTAATAAAACAGTTCGGAGTGCATCTGTTGACTGGTGACTGAGGGGTTTGGAGAGTTGGAACCGGCAGTGCTGCCACACAAGCTAATTGTTGTCAAGTTTATACAGGTAGTTTACAGCAGCCACCCCAACATAATCCTTACAACAGTACAAAGCAAACAGATTCAACATCATGTGAATTATTTATACAATCCCTCATGGAAAGTAGGTTAGGGAAATATTTTACCACATGCTACTTTAAGATAGTGTAGAGACTCAGTATGGAAACCATGTAATAACCACGTGTCTTTTTCTCCCTTGGTACAGGTTGACTCTGACTCTGCTGAAACCAACACCAGTCTGATACCAGTGCTCTTTTCCCCCAAGTAGAATATTAAGAAACTGATTACGATCATTCTTGAGGCTGTAATTAAAATCACTTCTTAACTATAAGTGAAGGGGTTCATACACCAACATCCTTCTCAGGCTTACACACATTTTAATGTTATTGTTCTGGAGGGGTTATGAAATTGTGTTTTTATAAAGCACCAATATCATACTGACAGACAACATCAAGTTCATCTTCTTTAATAAATGTAACACACGCTGTTCCAGTGCTGTGATTGCTGGTGTTGTGTGACGTTAGAGCTGAAATTAGAACTGAGTTGCTGTGATCGCTGAGAAAAGTTTGTTGACACTTCCTGTTTCACAGTAAAGTGAAAAAATAATTAAATTATGCAGTGTGGATTGGTCAAGACTGGTAGTATCAAGGCTTCTAAATTCAATAGATCAGATTGCAGCATGATGAATGTAATAACCATTTGGGCAGCCTATCACTTGTAAGTTTCAGAAAGATTTTCCAATATAAAATAGTAATCTGTTACTGGGTGGTTCTAGCCCTTTTGTGTTAACTCAGTGGTCTATCTTGCTAATTTGTTTCATGATGAGGGTTTGCCATGTTTTCAAGATCTAAGTCAGTCTTATATATTCCTACATTCAACACATTTCTCTTTCCTACAGCCTCTGCTGCTCTCTGAAGGCTAACGGTCTTCCATGGCACCAATTTCAACTTATTATTATTTGGACTATACATCACATTATCTTAAAAAATGCAAACTCCAAATCAAAGTCACAACAGAACTTTCCTGGTATCTCTCCTCATGTCTTCAGTGGGAGGGACTAAGATGCAAGTGAGGGAAATGTGGATGCAATTTAGGGAATTAAGATGCACCCCAGGAAACAACGGGTGCATCTCAGTTCCTTTAATTAACTCATTGTCTCCCTCACTTACATCTTCAGTGGGATGGACTAAGATGAAAGGAGATGCACACCTGTACACAAATCAGACCGATAAGTTATAACTCAGTATTCTGCCGGTTTATGCGGGAGATGTCAGAGTATCAGGGCTCAGTCATTCTGTTTGCCATGTCCTCCTTTCCAACTTGTTTTTAACAAAAAGTTAAATGTTTTATTCTTGAAGTGTGTTACAATGCAAACTCTGCCATGTCACATGAATTATGATATGATGTGAATACACCAGTTTCCAATTTTATCACTCAATTGAATGGGTGCTATCAGTGGTTATCAGCCTCACAGATATGGGTTAGAAGGGGCCTGCTACACCTACTAGTAGGTGCATATCAACCCATTGGCATAGGACTGTGGCACCTAACAGTAGGTAATATGCCGCTATGTTACGTTATGCTACAAAATAATCAGGTTTTTATGATGTGACAATGTTGTAGTTAAGGTCTGGTTAGGTTTAGGCACAAAAACCACTTGGTTAGGGTTAAAGATCATGGTTTGGGTTAAAATGATCACTTGAAACGTGGTTAAATGTGGGAAGCGTCGGTTATGAATGCAGTATAATTCAGTAAAAATGCATTGAAAATGTCCCGACAGAGGCGAACTGTGGTCTCAAACTGTCATCTATTGCTTGCCTCTCTTACTTGCCTCATCTCTATCTATCCACAAAACCTGCCTCCTCCTAACAAGGAAAAAATCATCTTATCAAGTCATCTTATATTGACGTCATCTGAACTACGTCACTTCTCCGGGTCATAGTTACTTAGGCCGCTAGATAGCATCTGTCATTCAAAGGTGACCTCCACCTTACCGACGGATGTTAACGGCCTTCTGAACCTACTAGTAGGTGTAGCAGATCCCTTCTAACCCATATCTATGAGGCTGATAACCACTGATGACGCCCATTCAGTCAAGTGAAAACATTTCAAGTGGGTGTCCATGGAATCTCCCACTGTCCATTCTGTTTCATGGAAAAATGCCATTCTTTCTTCAATTTACTCATTATATATTTATTCATAGATTTTATGTAATTTGTTAACTGGCTGACAGTTCATATGTGCCCTATGGATATAATTAGTACATGCATTTACATATCTTAGGACTGCTCGTATAATCTATAGAATTATATATAATTTCTATTCTGCATAAAAACTTTAAGCTTGGTGCTTTCATGCCCAGCCTTTCTACTTCTTTTATATATATATTTATATATTTGCATATTTAACCACTGCCAAATTAATCATAATAATAATGGGAATTAATAATTAATATAGCTTGTCTTCAACTAATTAATAATACAATTTGGACCTATTGTTATTTAGAGATTTTAATTTTGGAATGTTCTACAGCAATACTTCACAGAGCTAGTAACCTAACTGTGAATAAATTGTTTAAAAATATACAGATCATCAGGGGTGAAATTTCCCATTTAGACAACAAATGGTAAAATTTGATCCCCTGCATAACAATCATCAGTTTTTACTGGACACAGTGGATAAACATTTGACATAACCTTTACTTTGCTCCCTTAACTGACTTGTTGAAGTTGCCAACATATGCAGTGAATCAGATAGGAATACTTACAGTACAGGATTTAGATTAAATACCTGCACTGCTGAATGTCAAACTTCTGTAATACTTGAGACAGTATAAAGCAATCACTGTTAGGTCTGGGAATTGCTTTCTTAACACTTGTTTTTCTGTGTCTTGGTCTCTACAATGTCAATGCTAGGAGTTAGAGCCAGGGATTATTTAGCATTTATTTTCTTTTTTTAGATCTTTTGATCAACCATGGAAGTCTGTGGCTGCCAATATTAAAATCATTTAATCAAATTCAGATTTAATTTCCCTTTTGTGTGCAGAGGATGAATGACAAAATAACAATTAAAAACGACTTTGAACTCCAGTTTCTCATTTTTATGTTTGAAAATACATAATTACTCCGCTGAAAAATATTTTTTTCCAGTGTAATATTCTCATAACGATAGTTTAATTAAATGTGGAAATTACTATTTAAATTGGCAGAACAAGGTGCAATCTAAATTTGAAATTAAATGGCAAACTGCAATTTTGAATTTGAATTATGTCCTGATTTTAGCTTATTTCTAATGTAAATGAAATGCAAATTACATTTTAATTGCCATTTTCATAATGGTCAGTGTCATACTGGTGGACTGTGAGACATTTCACAAAAGAGGCCTGGGAGAATCCTGCAATCATGAAAAAATTTCACTTTCATCACAAACATGCTATTCAAATTTCAATTTAATTAAATTATTTCATTTTAATATTGGCAGCCATGGACTTCCAAATTGATGTAGCATTTATTACATAACAATTTTTGTTTTTCAACCACACCTCATGGTCTTCATCAGTGGATTGTTGAAAGTGTGGCATGGTTTAGTCTGATGTTCAAACAATGATACAATATTATTCACAAAAAAACAGAGAAATGTTTATTCCATGTCTGCAGAATGTTAAACAGTCCTAAAAACTCTCAACAGACAAATAAATTCATGGTTTGAATCTGACGTGTGTACGTGCCGGCTTGGTGTTCCTTAATAATGCAAAATAGCAAATTGGATTTTTCTCGACTTTCACATAATTAGAGTGTGAGGAGGGAAAGGCGACCCATATGGTGCCATTCATAATTCATGGCCTTTTGATAGAAGTGGCCCTCATGTGATGCTGTAATGTGCAGTGTGAAATGAATCAATCAGGATGGTCTTATTTGGGTTTATCCACCTCAATATTGTACTTTTGGAATGGGCAGACGCTACATCTTGTATTCTAATAGAATATCATAAACTTGCTGAGTGTTCCATAACCAGGGATTGTATCTAAATTTTGTTGGCAACAATTAATCATGGTGGGCATTAAATGAACTTTTCACGTAGGTGATATATTTGATTTTACACCTTGTAATTGTGGATGCCAATTTATGAGCAAAGCTTGTAACCTTTTGAATATGAGCGTGAAGATGTGTCATTAATCCTGAAGGTTAACCACAACAGCCATGTGACAGATTTCTGATTGTGTTCATATGGCTCTGTGATGGCACGTGCCATGCTGAGACCAATGACTGCTTCATGCTTTGGCTGCACAATAATTCACCATCACACTGAAGCACATCATCCATCAAAGAGCTCACTAATTTCCCCCTGGATGTAATAAGGCTTCTTTTATGAAAGTAACAACTTTTCCCTCTCATTCTACCTCACCCTGTATTCTCTGCCTGACTTTGTTTATTTCTCATGTCCACAAACAGACACACATCTAGTGGAATATACCTACACACATCTGGGCCCATATTTATCAAGCAGCTCTGAATAGGAAATCAGTCTTGACTGGCCTCAAATTCTCAGAGACTATTTAGTCCTACTTTCAGGACAAGGAGTAAAATCATTTTTGACTTCTATCTGTGCTGATGTTTATGCTGAGTTCCAGAGGTGTCCTAACCTGTTAGGAACTGCTGGCTCGCATGTGTGAGATATTAAAACATGTTGTTGTCAAAAATTGAATAATTTTTATAACTGATGAAGTGATGGAGAATAAAACACATGCTCTCTTTGCAATAAACTATCTTTAATATCATTTCCCCACCACAGTTGAAATCAGACAAATCTTGGGTTCATGTATTTATTCATTTTTTTTTATTGATGGCATGAAGATACTACATATACATATACAGTGTGTTTCCCAACACTGGAGTGCATTAAAGACATAACTAATTTTTGCCCACCTGTACAGTTAACAAGAAATGTGCCAGTGTCTCCTTTGTGTATGAATTATTGCTAAATATCATAAGATTAAAAGTTATAATATTTAAGGTTTCAGTCCTGGTTGAACTGTGGTCATTGGTGACAACTGCAAGTGTAGCTTAATACTGCAGAGCTTTATCTGTCAAGTAAAGGCAAAAAAATGCCAACACATAAATAAGAAAAGTAATTAAAAATAGAAGTAACTGAATGGTCATTGGTTAAAAATTCTAATAATAAAGAGTATCAAAAACAGGGTTTGATTTCATGAAAATGTTACAGATCATAACTTTAAGTTCTTAAATAACTGTTTTTATTGTTTTACTCAGTATATTTTTTTTATCTAATCTAGATAACTTATATGACTTATATTTGTGTATTATTGTGTTATTCCTTACATCTTATGATGCACTTGGAAACATCATCAGTGATGTAACCTGGGGTCTGTTTTGGGTCTTTCAACAATGATGTGGTTTCTCCCCTGCCGCAATGGCCTGTTTTGCTGGGTGCTGTTGTTTGGCTTGGCTGATTCTCTAGCAGATGGCATCAGCTACTGCCTTCAGGACCGGGTCGTGACGTCAACGATAGGGTCCCTCTGCCAGAGCCTTCGGGCAACAGCTGAGGATGTGTTCGAGGGATCCTCTTCTCTGACACGGTAGGCCACCCCCCCAGCAATACAGATTGGCTAGGCTGGAAAGAACATCATACACCGACTAGATCACAAACTTGATCCTGAGCAGCTCTGCCTTCCAGACTGCACATGACAAAGTGGTAATAATTTTCACATTTAAAATTTTGCCATTGTCTGCTACAAATTGCAAATCATCATCAATTGTATCAGTAGTAGAAATGACGATGATTTCCTGACATGTACAAATAAACAGTAAAATTTGAAATGCAGACAATGACATTTATTAGCTAGTTAGCTTTCTTATGTGTACAAGTGTGACTAAGCAGGTTATATCTGCAAAAATATGGTGCAAAAAAGAACACATCTCACAATTTACCAATTAACCATTTGCAGTAGGCTGTAAGTAAACACAGGAAAGCCACTTGCATTGCTTAAACAATAAACATATACATACATATGTACATACACAGTAGATTATTTGACTTAATAGAAATAATACATTATTATTGTACTTGTTTCTATCCAACTACATTGTTTTATAATATCTAATGATAGTGCCACATCATGCATGTATTGTGCAGTATTGCAAAGGCAGTGATGATGTTGGAAACCTTCTGTGAGCTGTGTTCACCTCTACATGGAGAACATGACTTTTCTCTTCCACTGTACAGTTCACATTCTACTGTTCACTTATGTGACCTCACACCATGTCTACACAGAAAGCATAGGTGAGCAGCACGCTTAGCAGAGCAGCAGCAGTGAGTGCTCTGTGTGTGTCTACACTGGGGGCGTTCAGGTACAGTGTTGAACGTAGGTCACCCGTGTTTCGGAAGGGCTCAGAGCCCAATACACAATGACTGTAGTTATATGTGTAAAACAAGGAAAATAGACTGGAAGCCTAAAATATGCTTCAGGGTCACGGTTACACGTGGTTATGAGCCATTATACTGGCAGTGTAGGCAGCTGTATTGGTAACAAACAATGGAATGGTAATTAATAATGTTTACAAATTATTAGTAATGCTTAATTAATAATATTATAAATGTTATTTTATCATTAGTTTGTGTAATATAAAATAATTAGTTTATGAATCATATATTGTATCATAGCTGATAAGAGACAATAACAATTGCATTCTGATTACATTAGTGAACTATGAACAGTTTATTGTTGCAGACATTATGATATTTTATATACTATATTAAGTATCTTTTTAAGAATTACCAAATGATTTTTAAGCCTTTAAGAAATCTTTTGTAAAGCATATATAAACATTACATAGATAGATGGACCAGATGTTTGTAACACTTTGATAATGGTTAATAATTGGTTTGTAAACCATCTATAAACATTATTTGGATGGCTATAAGTTATATAAAGTATCAACTGATGATTAAAATTCAACTTGTGCTTATATCAAAAGTTCCTGATGCTCCACAGGAGTCAGGATGGGGAGAATTTCGCCACATGTGGGGTGTACAACAACTTCACGATGTTAACAAACTTCTCTGCTTTCTGGAATATATCACCTGTGAACCTTTCCACTCATGAAAAAAAGAAGATATGGAGAATAAAATATCAACTATTATGTTATTATTCATTGTTTAACAACTGATCTTCTTGTTCATCACCTGTCTTTCTCTATTGGCTTCCTGAGTCATTGGTCAAGTGATGCTGCCTGGATGGAAACGTACTGCTCCAAAAACCTCTCCACCATCAGGAAAAGGAAGTTCCACCATATTCTGATATCCAGAATCACGTTGTGTTCTGGCAGATCTGAAACACAAATACATATTTTGAAGTACAATCTGCATTGCTGAAGATGTTTGAACAAACAGAACTTTTTGAGATTAAGGCTATGCTACTTACCAAGAAGTCACTGCTTCTCCTGCGGGATGGTTTTGGCCATGGTGGACCTTTTCAGCCACACCACGACAGCTCGAAGTCTGGCACCCCACTTTGTAATGGCACTGATGCTATAAACCTTCTGTGCTGTGAGGTTTAGGATATGGGCGAAGCACCTGACCTTTTAAAACTTCTCCAGTACAGCATCCATATTGCGAGCTGAGACTTCTCCCCGTGTTCAACCGAACACAGACCGCTGCTGCAACCCAGCGCTCTCATTGCCTGTAAAAGGAAGAAGCGTGAGCATAAGCGTGCCCCACTCGTCTATAACTGAGTTGACAGAGTGTGAAGACGGCCCCATCAGCGAGGAACCAAGCTGGACCTGAAAGACAGACTCTTACACACCCTACTCACTTTCTTAAGCGACACAAGTAAGTCTAAGTCTGGGCAGAGACAGTGTGTGTGTTTGTTAGCTTATTAAGCTTTATTGCTGTTGTTTGTTGTGAATTGACGGACCTTTGTTCTGCTAAGCTCTGAGGAGCATTGATGTTTTGCTGCCCATCTGCCACTCGCGCCTTCTTCTAGTCAGAGAGGAGACGAGGTGCATTGCCGAAACGCCAGGGCGAGAAGGAGAGCATGCAGGTAAGGCAGAGCACCACCAGCCCTCACTGCCTCAGCCACCTCCCAGACCACCTTTGCTCCAGCAGCCCATGCTGGAGCAAAGAGCATCGACAGACCTCCACTGAAGTTTGACAGCCGGCAGAGTTCACCACCCCCTTTCGTTGCCCCGTCCGTCACCCATCCAACTGCAGCTCTGCTCCACAGTGGACAGGTTGAGTTTCAGCAGAGCAGTCACAGATGTAGAGACCCCCCCAGTCACAGATGTAGAGCCAGCATCACTGTAGCTGCCTTTAGCTCCTGAAGCTAAAACCGTCTCTCTCGATCAGCAAGTATTTGAAAATGAGTGCGGGGCTGGGGGAAGTGGGTGTTATCATTCTACCATTTATATAGATTTCATGACGTAAAGAACTCCCAAACGGTCGACCCAAACAGCTGATGACAGATTGAGCCATTTTCAACTCATGAAATAACGATTTTTAAAAAAAATTTGTGTCAATGTCAATAGTAACACCAGCATTGATGTGTTTCATTACAGTTTAGCACAGTCATACAATGTAGTTTACAGTTCAAAAAACACATTTCAGTGTGCAATACCTCTTAACCCTTAACTATCAATTTACTATTTATTAATGAGGGTTATTATAAAGTGCTACCGCTGTATTGATTTACATAGAAGTGTACTGTACTGTGAGAGGCGCGTGAGACAGATGATTTAAAAAAACGCGGCTGAAATGCTTTCTGTGTAGACACGGTGTGACAGGTAGGAAAAATGATTTATTTCTACTGTCACCCAGTGTTGGGAAATACAGTGTAAGAATATGAACATATCTCTTCATTATAGCTACATCATGGAATAATTATTAATAATAAATAAATAAAAATAATTAATAATGAACGAATAAATAAAAGCACATTTTGGAAATGAATGAACCTGTTTATTACTTGCTTTAGTACAGCTGACATTGTTGGTGGTGACAATCATCGCTGCTTCAAAGCTGTATTTTCCCTGTTGCTGTGAGGGTTGGAGGACCTTAGTTTTGGTGGACAGAGAATATGCTTTCTTTTGCTTCCCGCACAAAATTAGTCACAAAAATTATTCAATCTTTGAAACAGTTTAGGACTCCTATGGAGCCCTGCTACATATTGGCAGAGATAGGAGAGCTGATAAAATACTTCTATTTCTAAAAGTATGACCAATTATGCTGGAATGTTTGGCAAGTTATACGGATCTGAGATGCTTGTTAAAAGCATCAAGGCTTCTTTCACCACAATGCACTGTTATGGAAGCCATTTTGCCACTGTTCATACAAACTCCCTGCCAGTCCTTCTGCAGGCTTCAGGAGAAACACAGAAGGCCGAGATTCATAGTTTCCTTTGGGCTGCGTGGCATGTACACAAATTAAAGCTTTGTTACTGTCTAGGCTGGCCTACTTCTCCTCTCAGATGCATGCTGCCCTTTAGTGCAGAGCTAAATAAAGGTCCAGCTTGATTAGGACATTTTTAGCCTTGTTTGTCTTGTATACGTGATGGAACAAGAAAACCCTGAATCACTGATGAACATCAGTAAACAGCTTTTTATTGTTTTTACTGTGAAAGTGGGAAGAACAAACACCAGCAGATCTCATCTAAAGTGATAGTCTCCCTGAAGGTCACACAGCTGATTTTTTATAAGCTATTAAGATTTTATGGTTGATAGAAATCTTCCTCAGAGATTATGGAGGATTCCTGTGGGGACCTTTTAGAGCCAGCTGATTGCTATCTTGGCCTCTGAGCACACAGAACCTCCATCATGCTCGAGCTGGGATCAAATGAAAGTTTCCTCCTCATTTTAACTTCTGTACAAAGTTGGAGAGTGGCCAGGGACAAGGGGAACATTCTGTGAAGTGAAGGTTTGAGAAGCATTAAGCACACACTATCAACAAGTCACCAACTGATCAGGGGAACCCAGCCAGTGTGATTTATGCTCACTGGCCACAGTAGCCAATCAGATTTCAAGAGCAAGTTACACCTACTTTAGTTTAAAATGAAAGTTCTTTCCAGGTTTTAAAAGCTTCCACTTCCCTGCATGTTTTATTCTATGGAAATAATGAGTAAACCTCACAGAACTGATGTTTGGAAGATGGTTGCAAACATAAATGTTTTGAAATATAATAAACAAGACAATGTTATAAGTCATGGTGGCTGTAGTAGAACTGGAAAAACATAACTCCATACAGCATTTGCTTACTTGCAAGTGGATTGCTTTTCCATGCCATGCTAACATGACATTGTGTAACACATAGCTAGCTTGCCACAATGTTCGATTAGGCCTAATTTCATGTGTGTAAATGTAAAAAAAAAAAAAAAGAGAGAAAGAGAGAGAGAGAGAGAGAGAGGGAGAGAGAGAGAGAGAGACTGAAATGTACAGTTCATTTTATTTGTGACCAAACAGAACTCACTGTGCACTGTGCAGCTGGATGTGCTGTAAATAGTGAGAATACAGTCTGTTAGTAAGAAGGAGTGACAGTATTGAAAGGTATTTTTAAAGTAATAAAAGAGTATTTCAGAAACATAAATCCTCACTATTGACTCGAAAGGAGATAGAAGTACTAAAGCTGTGAAAAATCCATATGCCTGTTCAAAACTTTATAGCTGCACTCCACCACATCAGAGCGTCTCTCACCACCCACCATGTGTCAGAATGGAGCGATCCATCAGCCGTGTTCACGGTGCTCACACTGTGAACACGGGGGGAAGAGCACTCTCAGATTCAACAGAAACTTTGAAAAGTTAATTGTAAGTGGGTCTGAAATCTAATTGTGGGATTTACTTCCCCTGTCTGTGTGAAAGCCCACACATCCTCAGATGCCCGGAGGAACCTTCCTGATTGGATGCTTTACCCCTGCAGGGCTGCATCTGCCTGACCCCCGGGCTCTGTGATTGGTGTGTTTGCTAATCAGAAGTGGCAGTCTGATTACACGGGTGGTCTGGGGAATAAAAAGCCACACAGGAACCTTGGAGTCACCTTCCACCATATGAGCCCGCTGGAAAAAAAAAAAAAGAAAAGCTTGGTGTCAAGTTGGATGTATCCATGTCACTCTATGCCTACACATGCACCTGAGATAATCACTGCAAGCTCGGGAGTGTGGATGGTACAAGGGAATCATGGTGCAGCCTCTGTGTCATTATGAGATGGAGTCGATGAATCAACAAGCTATTTCTAGATGGAGGAGCGTTTAATGAGTTCAGGTTCGCATTGCAAAGTGATATGAATATAATTGTAACTGACATTTTCCTTCATGTGTAAATTAGATTGGCTGAGAGTGATGCAATGCCCGGCAAGAGTTGTCGTGGCAGGTAGGAGGAGTGGAGAAGTGAATTCATGAACAATGAGTTCCTGTGACTGTAAACGAATTATGCTACAAAGTCGAGGAAATGTCAAACACTCATACTTACCACACAAATGGAGTGACAGACAGCAAAAACTGACTGATTAGGATAATATTCAGCACAGTGGCAATAAGAAAAGTAAACTCATTTTTTCCTTTAAACAAACTCTTGAATCATAACTTTTTTCTTATTTACAGCTGCTGTTTGCAGTGACTGAACGTAGCATTTCAAACAAATCCTATTCATAGGACACTTGCAGGACACTTGAAGGGATCTTGTTGGCACAATTGAATTGTCATTTAATATGAACTTAACTGCATGCATACATGAACAGAAAAATACATAAAACCATGTGAATTGTGGTTTACTGTATTTTAAATATTCCATAAAAGGGCTCCAGTCAACACTTTCAAATGACATTAGTCTGTTAATTGAAAAATCAGCTCTCATCAATTTGCTGTGTACTGCTTTGTAGGAAATGTCAGATAACCCAGCGCTGACAGTGTACATGAAGAGATGTTTCCTCTCAAAGGCCTGTATCTCTGCTGTAATAAGTTAACCATCCACTCACAATAGTGTAATCTACAGCTTGACTGCTCTCAAGGGATCACAGAAGCGTTAACAGTTTATTACCAGACCTTTGAGGCCACAGTGATGAATTCCGTTTCATCAGCTCCTGCTTTAACACTTTGGCTCCCTGATGTCTTTTTAAAAGGCACTGCTCAATAGAGAGTATATGAGGTGCGTCCGCATATAAAATGTCACTATTAAAAATACCCATAAAGAGATCATCTCCCATGGTCCCTTGCAGCTGACATCTCTTCTTCTTCATCTCTACATCTCTGAGGCTGGCAGACCTTTCATACTTTTTTTTTCCTTTCATGCCTGAGTGAGGTGAAAAATGAAAGGCAATAGTGTCTTGCTCCCGGGATGGCAGAGAGAAGTGAAGTGGAGCAGAGCTGTGCAGCTCCCTATGAGGCCCACTGATTGGCTGATGAGGTTATGCAAAAGCTCCTGGGAAGAGATGAGGAGCGTTAAAAGTAACTCTTTGCTGCACACCACTGCGTAAAAGAGACATGGTGTTTAGATAAGCGTGATTGCAGCCATTTAGATTCCAGCAAAGGAGACGAGAGGGACTTGAGGTCACAGAGGAGGCTCAGTGGGTTATGCACATATCATATATTTACATCCTTACAGGGAGGAATCCAGTACATAATCTTTTATACTTGTCATAAACTCTCTGTGTTATGTGTGTTATTACTGTAGTGCCAGGCAAGAAAAAAAAAAACTAAAACAAATGTAAAACTAATCATTTTCAACTTGAGTCTGCAGCTTCCAGCCTCCAATTTTAACTGAAACAAGCTTTTCTGGCCTCCTATGGAAGCATATTATCATATATAATATATTTGTTTATTTATTTAATTATTTATTTTTCAAAAGGATTGGAAATTTCATAAAACAGCTGGTCACTGTACTTTTTAACAAACGTTACTTAAACATGAGGAAATAGTGCATTTGTTGGGGACTATTTTCAGCGGTGAATGGATCCACTCTAGTGAGTGTTTCTGGCAGCAGGATGGTGTGTGTGGGATTGAGTCTAAATAATGTATAGTGTGTGACTTCATGGTAATGAAGGAACTTGTCACCCAGTGCAACAGTGTGGCTCATTGATGTGTTTTTAATAGTTTTTGGACAACAAAGGACTTCTCTGGCACAGAGGAATAAGACATATCAGACTCTGACTCACACAATACTTGTAAGTAGATCAGTTCATTGTTGGTTTGGTCTGCACATTTGTTAGTATGTATAGAATATCACCAGACACATTCTTTAAAAGCCACATCAAATCAATAACAATATTTGTATAACATAATGTTACTACTGTGATTACTTTAACACTTTTTTCATAAATATACTTTCAGGCAACTTTGATGTCTTTAGTTTAACTTAGACAGGCACTTAGTTACTCTGTACAGCAGTGCTGGAAGAAACTTCCAGAAGATAGCAGACTTGTCCTGACTTTGACTGCCTTTAGCTCTCAAATGTGAAACTTTAATTTCCTCCACTATCTTTGATTGAATGTTATCATCTTGTTATCTCATCTTAATCATTCACCTTGCACTGAAATTATTATTTCTATTATTTATTTTATTTTACTTTATTTAACCTTTATTAAAACAGTAAAGTTTCATTGAGATTTTTTTTTCTGTTTTATAAGAGCTTCCTGGCCAAGACAGGCAGGAGCACAATTAACAGGGTTGCAAACATAAAAAACATACAACAATTTACATAGTATTCGTTGAAGTCATCAATATCAGGGATCAAACAGGGGCAATATGAGTCAGTCAAAACATCTACAGCCAGATGTGCCTGCCTACAAGTCATTTAGAATTACTTTAAATACATCCAGTGGGAGCAGCTCCTGAAGATTCAGGTAGTTTTGCAACTGATTCCAAGCCAAAGGAGCAGCATATTTAAACACCCTTTTTCCCAGTTCAGTATGGGCTTTAGGGACAGATAGTAGGAATAAGTCCTGGGAGCGAAGACAATAGGTTCCCATAATTTTCTGAAGGATGTAGATCTGTAGGTAAGATGGAAGGATGGCCTTATAAGTAAGAATATGTCAATGGTTAAGTCTGCGGGTGGACAAGACAAACCATCCAACCTGAGCATACAAAGAGCAATGGTGAGTAAGGGCTTAAGATCTGTAATAAACCTCAGTGCTATGTAAGCACTGTGAAGATGCATGGATGTAAATAGCATCACCATAGTCCAGCACAGACATAAAGGTGGCAGCAACAAGTCTCCTTATGGCCTTGAAGGAAAAGCAAGACTCATTTCTAAAATAAAACCAAACCCAATTTCAACTTCAGTAACATAACAGTAACTTTGGTATTATTATTGGTATTATTATTATTGATGTTATTATAACGATGGTAATAATTGTAATGACGTTAATCACAACAATAACTGCAGTAATAATCATGAGTGTGTAATTGATTGATTGGAACTTCTATTTTGTCAGAGCTTGCCTTTCTATGTGTGTGTCTTCTGGTGATGTATCCTTTCAACATTTGTACTGTATGTATGTCATGTCAGTCTGAATTGTTAGAGTGATTACAGGACTGTATGTGTTTATTGTTGTATCATCATTGTCAGTATGTAACTGGGAGCTGTTACCAGTGATGTTCATTTGCTTTGTCACTCTGTTAAATAGAAATAGCTGGTGTGATGCAGCAGCTAATGAGGATTCAAATAAACAAACGGTGACCTCAGTGTGGTATAGACAAACCATTTTAGTCTATAATGAATGTAATATTGTCATTTGTATTGCATGTCAGTAAAAATAAATATCACTAATGAGGATGATATTGTGATTAATTATGTTAACATTTTTTTATCTTCACCTTCAGGTCATTTTAGATTGAACAGTAGTCTGTACATGGGACAGACTGTTATCCTCCAATGTATGTTCCTCGTACTTGTCAGTACTGGTACAATGAGCCTGATAGATGTAATGTTTAAAAACACACATAATTACACACACAGAATGATACTGTACATGATGAAAATCAGTGGTGGAAAGTAACTAAGTACATTTACTCAAGTATTGTACTTAAGTACAATTTTGAGGTACTTGTACTTTACTTGAGTATTTCCATTTGATGCTACTTTATACTTCCACTCCACTACATTTCAGAGGGAAATATTGTACTTTCTACTCCACTACATTTATTTGACAGCTTTAGTTACTTTTCAGATGAAGATCTGACACAATGGATAATATAACAAGCTTTTAAAATACAATGCATTGTTAAAGATGAAACCAGTGGTTTCCAACCTTTTTGGCTTTTGACGTCTTACAAAAAGCAGTGTGTAGTCGGGGTCACATTTCAGATGTCTATGAGTTGTTAACAGCTTCACCAAATAGTGATTTTTCCCTCTAAACTTCTCACATGGTTTCATTTCAATAAATGTTCAAAAGATCCAATATTTCACTAAAAATCAAAGATTAGAGAAAAAGTCCAAAAACTGAAAACAGATTTGTGTATCAGAACTTTGTTTTTTCTTCTTTACTCTCCCATTAATCATCTCATGATCCCTCAGATTTATCTGGTGACCCTTTGGAGGGGACGGACCGCTAGGTTGGGACCAAATTAGCTAACTGTATATAAAGTAGTTCAGAATAGCTCCACCTCCAGCAGCTACAACAGTAACATGCTGCTTACACACTGATGCTTCAGTATTAATAATCATAAAATGAATATATCAGTCAGAAGGACAAACCACTACTTTTACTGCAATACTTTAACTACATCAAGCTCATAATACTTATGTACTTTTCTTAAGTAGGATTTTTCATGCACTATTTCATGCACTACTTGTAATGGAGTATTTTTACATTGCTGTATTGGTACTTTTACTTAAGTGAAAGATCTGGATACTTCTTCAACCACTGGTAAAAATCCCACATGACTGAGGGGAGAGCAACTGAGAGTGTGAAAAAAATCAATATTGCCAGCCAATCAGGTGACACCTAACACGCTGTTTTCTACCAAAGTAGTGCCCTGACATTTTCATTGCAGTGTACTACTGACATGTTCCTTACTTTTTGCTTATACATATGATAATATGTACAAATGTGTATGCATATTTATGGATAGGAGCTGTATAGGTGAGTTACTGTATATAAGTAAGACAACGCTAAAGACACCTGCAGTATCTCACCAGGTACACCTGCTGGTAATAATTTTGATTGACATTCATAAAAAGATTCCATATTAAAGCAAAATAACTGCTGTACACTGAAAGCATAGCTGAGATGTCTCTGTATTCTACAAGAACTACATGAATTAATGAATTAAAGCACCATTCTGGTAGATTTCAGTGTGCAAGAATTATTTTGTACTTGTGACACTATAGAAATAAAAATGTAAAAGTGGAGTTAATGCAACTGTTTAAAAAGAAAACCACTGTATTATTCTCCTAAAATGTAATGCTAGAACAGGTGTAATGATAAATGTTTGAGATAGTGAATGCTATGTGAACAGAAAAATAACTTTATTCATAATAAATGCTGTTATCTCCTCTGGGTATTTGACGCAATTTGAAAGTAAACACTGAAAATCATTCAGCTGGCTAGTCAATTGAAATAGATTGCAATGCTTAACAGTGGGCCATTATGAGAAGACAAATAACAGAATAAAATGCAAATGACTCCAAAGCAGCCTAATGCATTAGTGCTTTGAAGTTATTTGTGTTGACTCACCCTTTCATCTGTTCATAATGAGCCAGTAAGAAAATCTGCTCTTACATAACAGTTTGGCAATAAAATTACATTTATGAACCTGATTAACATGCAGTCACAAATCTTCAAGCAGCTTTTAAGACTGAAGAAGATCCCATTTTTATTATCATCCACAATGAGTCTGCTTTGCAATTATAATTGTGTTCAAGTTGTTGCAGTGTGCAGATAATGGTTGGATAGCAGCATGATAACTCAGTAATTATGTCGTAGATCATTTTGTTTCACTGCGGTATTAATTCTATAATTTACTGTTGCTGTTCCTCAAAGTGCTGGGGCGATGGTCAGCAGGGGTTTCAGAAAAGACTGTTTCCATGTGTTAGAGTGGTTCTTTAGCTGTTGTCAAAGGCCCAAAAAGTCCATGATTCTGAATCCTGAACAATATATTTTCACTCTCAAATAATGGCCAGAGTAGTTATTTTGATCAAGTGCAAAGAAAAACCAGGCCTTAATCTGAATTTAAGTATATTTAGTCATATTTTAGTAAGACATGTCCACATCCCTGTTTTAATTTTCTGTTAATCCAAACTCAACTTCCTCCATGTTTATCTGTTTGTCTTGATAAATTCAGTATAATGTATATTCCCACAGCTCCAAATCTATCCATACAACAACAGTCATGACCAGCTCAAAGGATATAATCCTCCTCCTTCATGACAGACTTTTAATGTGAAACATCTGCAGGAAGTGTTGAGTAGTTTAACAGCGATACTAAAAAAAACCCTGTAAAAGTAGACTTGATTGGCTTGGGTGATACCAGAGATTTTTTCATGCGGGGGCTAGTTAGGAGCTGTGTTATTTTCTGGTGGGGGTTTGGAGTTTGTGCTATTTACATGAATCAACAAGGCTGGGTGTAAACATGCAGCAAGTCAATGTTAGTGTGACATGACTCTGTTGTTGTACTGATTATGGTATGTTCCCCTTTATGAATGTTTTTTACCTGGCTATTATTTGAGACTGTCCTTATTTGAATAGCACCTGTTATTCGAGAAATGAAGGTAGTTCCACCTGGTAAGAGCAAATAGATAAGAAACAGGTGAGATTCTAGCTTTTGTATAATAAACAGTTAAAATAGCTTTTCAAAATGGTTTTGCATGAACAGGACAACCAGTCAGATCATCATGACCTATCCATGACAGTTACATTACAATAACACATTTATAACACTGGTTAGAATGTGTACAAGCAGAATACCAGAAAAATATTGCGATTTTAGTGCATCAGTCATCACGCTGTTGTCCCATGTTCAATCAATGCCAGCTGTCCGAGGCGAAGTCACAGCAGCAAGGTGAGAACATCGGACACCCTGGACCTGAACTGATGATCAGACAGAAGTCAGCCACCTTGTGCGCTGCCGAGTCTTCTGTGGATTTCAGCTTCCATTTGCCAGTGTCCCTCAGCTCAGCAAAGCATCTGTCTCAATCAATGAGGCCAATAACCACAGGCTCCAGGCAGCTTGTCTGTCTGCCACTGTGTTGTCGCTGACATTCACTCTGCCTCGCCGTCTGAAGTTACCAGCCGCTGAAAGCTCCCACTCAGCAGCAGGTCAGCCAGCAGAAATCATTATTAAAGGCTGCGGGCCGATTGCATCTCCACACAATGCAATTATGTGTAGCAAACACATGCTCACGTCTCACAGGGATAGTAGATCAAAAACAAGTACGTGTGTGTGAGGATGTGTGTGCATCGGCATTGGGTGGATCTCACTTGAAGCAGAATGATGACTTGACACCGCTTGTGCACAGTTACAGAAATGATAATGAAGATTGTCTCAGTAGAGTAGCATGTGTCTAATCCTGCACATAATTAAACAGTACAGTAAAGAAAAAACAAAGGCAGGAATTCATGTTTACCTGAAGGATTATGGGTCCACTCTGAAATTCCCCCAACAGCAAAGAAGTAATTAATTCTTTTATCCTGAATAAAGAAAGGTGGGACTGATGGGAAAGAGGACGTAAGACCTGAAAAAGCCAGTCTGACAGCGATTTGTGATTAAACAAAACCCAGAGAGAGAAAGGTTGTCAGCTCGCAGGGCGGGCATGGAACAGACTCAGCTTTGAAGCAGATGCCAGCTTTTGGAGCCCGCGAAATCCATCAGGCAGACAGGATGGAAGACGGTAAGCTGCTGAGAGGAAGTGAGCACAGCAAAGATAAATGCCTTCATGCTGGCTTTTGGCTCACAGAGGCCCCCCCATTGCTTCTGCAGCGGTGGCTGCACAGCTGGGGATGGAGCGGGACAGAGGTGTGGAGAAGTCAATGTGAGTACATCTTCTCTCAGCTGAGGTGGAGTAAATGATTAGTGTAAAGGGGAATTCCACTGATTTTTCCACATCAGCATGTGTTTCCAGGTGTTGGGGAGTTTGAAAATGAAACAAATCTGGGTGTGTGAAGTTAGAAAGAAATCCCTCATCTCCTCATCTCTGCTTGAGGCTAGCAGCTCCAGACTACATTAGCCAATACTAGCATAACACACCACAATCTCCGACTGAACTGTCTGTGGTTGAGTTGCGTTGTGGGTAATGTAGGCGCTGGGTTTTGACAAGGAAAAATAATGTGTGGAATAAAAAGGTTGGGAAAAGTATAGGAGTGCAATGTTAAATTGGTGGAGTACTCTTTTAAGAATAGAATGTATGATCAGTCTAGTTAAAAATGTCAGAAAATGATTTTATGGAGATAATAAAAATTGAGCCCAATAGTAACACAGCACTTCTCAAATGGTAAACACATCATTTTATTTCCGTTCCTATTCACACTTTTATAGTTTCACTTTGATTTTATTACTAAAATCTCTCTAAACTGATAGAAGAGATGAGCTGATTCCTTCAATTATTGCTGTGAGCTCACAATAAGTTTAAACTTGGAATTTTTCTTTTTCCAACTTCACCTCTCAGACTACATACAGGCTGCCCTCCAAGATTGCCAGTGGAAAAAAAAAAGAATCTTATGAATCTATATTTTGATTTACAATTAATACATGCTAAAATTGAACATCAATTATAGATAAGACACGAAATAATAAGTCAACACATCCCATCTTGTGCTTCGGTCAGTGTTGACTCATTCAGTTTGTACATAAGATCATACAGTGAACAGTTCGCAGATACTTTCAATATAGACATTTCCTAGCTATAATAATAATAAAAGTAATCTAGTCAGCATTACATTTCTTATAAGTTAATGTAAGAGGTAGGAAAATAGGAGACTTTATTGAATCTTGAGGCAATAAAGTTTGTTTCTCTGGTTTAACATTATTCTTGCTCCACTGGTGAATATCATGTGTAGATATTAGATTTAAAAGTAAGCTGTACATACTCCTCTATCCAAACACTGTGAGCAAATAACAATAAATGGCAGACAGTATTAAAGCTGGGGAGAGGTCAGCTTCTCACTGAGGCAATTAGCTAAGTGCAAAATAAGGCCGCCCGGGCACTCTGAGCTGTTGGACACTGGATGAAAGGAAACACTCTCACCTAACATCCTGATCGATATGTGTGTTCTCTGGTTGGCCGTGTCCCACAGCAATTATCACACGCGCACACACACACACACATACACGTACACACACATGGCGACATCACCGTTTGGGTCGAACTACATTTGACCCACACCCCTGCAAAGTCAAATAAAAGATCCACTCCAGCCTCATCTGCTCTCACCGCATTGTGCTGACACACACACAGCACAGCTGTTCATGTGATGACTCACACTCATGGATTAACCAACTACTGTAACAGCAGATTGAAGGTAATAATGTAATCACCCAATCGGTGCAGCAAAGGTTGTATTCATTCATTGTGACCTTTTAATACAAATGTTCTTGTCAATTTTAACATGAAAGTTAAAAAACACAATTTTTACAATTTATATCAGTGCTTCACAATGATTCAGTTAAAATATGCTGTTTAGTAAATGGAGCTGACAAATCAGATAAGTAATATGAATTCATACACTAACAAAAAAAATGTTTATGCTTTTTTTATGCTTAGGGGGAGTTACATGTTGGAGCTATTTCTTAGTGAACAACAGCTGGGATGCAGTTCCTGTGCAACCAGTCTCAATGCTAAGCTAGGCTAACAACGTCCTGGCTTCAGCTCCATCCTTAAAGGGGAAGTCCACTGATTTTACATATCAAAGTGTGTTTCCAGATGTTGGGGAGCACTACTGCACATGTGAAATAACTAGTATAAATCCTTTTGTGTCTCCAGAGCTGTGTAGAATCTGATAAATTGCCTCAAGTGATGTCACTTGAGTCAGCGTCGGTTGGGGATGAAGATGTTTGAAAAGTAAAAAAAATCTGGGGGGGTGGACTTAAATAGAAGTGAGGTTACCAGACCTCGAATGAATCGGGTCTAATTGCAATGTGGGTAATGTTGGCACCAGGTTTTGACAATGAAGATGAAATTAAAAGACAATAACTCTTGTTCTGCTGCATCGATGTTTATCCTTTTTCTTACTTTGTAAAGGCACAAATAGTATGATGTTATGATATTTTGAGATGGGAAGCAGTATTTTCCCTAGCTTGACTGCTTTGGAGCGGCGGCCCAGGAGAGACTCAGCAGCCAGACATTTCTCCATTCTCTGTTTCAGAGCAGCTGAGATTGACACTAAAATGAGAATAGCTGGTCTACCTTAAAGGTCAGTCGACCTTAAGTGAGCCTGGTCAGGTTAGGCTAACCCATTATCGCTAACTTCGGGGCTAACCCCCTTCACTTTTCCAGCAGTTGGGGAAACAACACACAAGACTTTTCTTGGTCTTGAAAAGCTGCAGCATTTATTAACTGACACACTGTAGTCTGTACTGTACATTTACTGCCTGATTGATGACTTACTGCTAACTTTTTCCTCTGCTCCACTCACATTCACCCTCACTTTTCTGCTGCTCACTCTACTTGCTCAACCACACACTCGCTACACACACACACATTATGCACTGGCTTATTCCTCAATGGTGCTACGCTACTCTTATAACAGTACCTTTCACATAGATCTCCTTTGAAGAATGAGGAGAGGGAGGATGACTCAAAACAATTCCACGATAATATAGGGTGTTATCATGCTCGCACAATGTGTTTGTGAAAATCATTAGTAGCCCATTGATATTAATGATAAGTTTAATGACTTTGACGAATGTTGTTAATGCTGAGTTACTGCTATTATGATAATAGTTGCAAACCTCAATTCAACAATTGCCTTTGAAATGAGGGCTTCTAATGAGTGTGTGTGTGTGTGTGTGTGTGTGTGTGTGTGTGTGTGTGTGTGTGTGTGTGTGCGTGTGTGTGCGTGTGTGTATGTGTGTGTGTGTGTGTGTGTGGTAGGAGCCAAGCATGTCTGTTTCCAAGGTGAGGACACAGTGTGCTGTGTTCATCAATCATGCTTTTAGAAACCATTACTGTCTGTCTCCGTAACCTCATGGGAACATGTAGGATGGGAGAGGCAGACACTCAAGGCTGAACATCCAACTTCACCTCACTGTATGTGTGTGTGTGTGTGTGTTTAAAAGTGTATCTACACACAATAGAAATGTCTCTGTTTCCTGGATGACAGGTGCATCCATTGGTTGGCTGCAAAACAAACATAAGGCTTAAAGGACAAAGGCTTTACACGCCAAACAAAAATACATTGGATCATAAACTGAGAGTACTTAAGAAGCTATGCAATGCTTTGCAAAACTTTTTCTGCATTTTGTGGTTTTGCAGGATGAACTCACCACTGAAAACACAATCCTCCATGATCACAAAGTTTTAAAAGGCTTTATTTCCTGAAGGATAAATACATTAGTCAAATTTAGTAAAATGATACTTTATTCCAGTAAGACATTCTATATATTTTGTCTAGAGCTGCTTATTATCAGGGGAGGGCAGTTTACTCATCACCAGATGGACAATGCAATTTCACATTACTAACCTCAGAATCCTCAGAAAAAAACAAAAGCAGTGTTTGTTCAAACACAAGTATTTCAACATTTTGGAAAATAATATCAATTAATATATCAATTTCATGTCTGTGTGTTAGGTACAGCCTAGCTGTCATCACAGTGAGGTTGCCAGGTTTGGTACAGTACCATTGTGCCTGTACAGAGACCAAAACGAAAACATGCTCACAGATCTGGGAAGCTATGCTATCACTAGGGAGGTTGCACAGAAATGAAATGGCAGTTGAATATAATGTTGCTGCACAGATCAGACTTGTCAATTATACCTCAACATTCTGCCTGTTTATTCAGAAGATGATGGCTCACCAGAGCTCATTATTCCTGAGTGTCATAGCATCCTCTCCTAAGGCAAAAGTGGTGTGTCATGTTTTATACTTGAAGTATTGTATTGTGTACACTTTAATTAGATCACTGTATTGCAAAATAAATAAAAAAATGTTATGGAATGACATGATCAGACTTTTAACATCTCCACAAATATAAAAATAGTTAAAGCCACCATCTGGTGCTGTGTGTTTACATCTGCACCATCCAGACAACTACATCACTTTCTGGAGAAGCTGTCTCTTGTCATGCCCCACTGTGAGACCAGTAATTTGACTGGCTGATAATGTATTTATTGATCACCACATCTATCTGTATTCCTCTTCTCTCAGCCCTTGTGCACTCTGCACTCTGCACTGCTGCATCTACAAGAACCACAATAGCAGGTGGAGATGCTCTGTGTACCCCAGACCTCCACTTTGCACTGGTCATTCAACCTGGTATCACTCCATAGCGTGTAATACATCGCCAATCCACTAGAGGACGCTGTGTCAGTGTCACGTTTTGCCTCACCATGCAAAGTACAAGTGTGTTTGAAGTTGCAGTAACAGCAGGGGGCGACAGCAGTTTGTAAAATAGTCACAAAATTGAATCTATAGATTTGTGTACATGGAGCGTTTTCACCTTCCAAAACCGTTACAAATCACTGTTAAAAAATAATGTTTTATGATGTGACAATGCTGTGGTTAAGGTCTGGTTAAGTTTAGGGACAGATCATGGTTTGGTTTAAAATGATCACTTGAAACGTTGGTGTGGGTTAAAGTTACTACTTTCTTAAAGTTAGGCAACCTTCATCATCATGGCAACAGTGAACACCACAACAATCATAGGTACAGTTTATAAAAAAACTTTGCGGTTGGAAACAGGAAGCAAACAGTGGTCTCCTTCAGCTAAGTCCACTAAGTCCACTTAGTTAGGAACTAGCTATTCATCCAATTCTACATATAGGCTTATAAAACAGAAACAGCCCATGAACACCCTAAACATGTTCATTAATCATGTAACTCATATTATTGACAGATAAAGTGAGATGCACTGATCAGGGCAGAGCAGAGTTGCACAGATGACACAACAGGACATTGGATTTTATTTATTATATCATTCATTGAATAAGGACAGAATGAGACACCAGGGGCACATATATACTGGCCAATAAACACATGGGAAGACAACATAGGCAATAACTAGAACTCAATACAAAGAAATCCTGATCCCCTCCATGCTGTCAGAGCTCTTGGTTTGGCCCCCAGCTTGGAACTCTGCATTTAACTGGGTTCCACCCTCAGCCACATGTTTTGGCAAAGAGAAATGAATTTATACAACTTAATTCAACAAACTAGTAATATTACAAAAAATGTAAACTAAATGTGCACAGTTCATTTAGAAAACAATGCAGTGTTCAAAAAAGTGCTAATATACAAACTCTGACCAAACAAACTCAATATGAAGTGACTGCAAATGAAGATAACTGAATGTGTGATAATGATGTGGGCTGAGTGTGTGAAACCGTAACCTGAATTGAGTTTATAGGTAGAGTGTGGTGAGATGGTGTGAATATTACCATAAAAGTCTATTTAAATTGTGTTGCTGTGGATATGGCCATCACACATTAGAGTGCTAGTGGTTATTTAACCATTTTTTGAGACGCCCAAACTCGAAATTTTGTTGCTTCCTAGGGGAGCTCAGGTCTCTCTTGGGGGAGCTAAGCCCCCCTGGCTCCTCCGTGGTTCAAACACTGGTTTAAGTGCAAAATGAGAAACTTTTTCAGGGAAATGTACCTCTGCTTTGGAAAAGGTAGGGCCATAGGCATATTATCTGTTTAATCTCTCTTTCTTGAAAAACAACAAAAAACTGGATCACAATAAAACTACCTGGTGAAATAGAGATAAATTGAAACTAATAAGATAATGACATTTCTAAAGGCCGCAGTGTTGTTAGAGAAAGCACATTTCTAATGAACATGCTGCTGACTGACTTGTTTGGAGATGCTGTGTGATCTTAGTTAACATATACAGATGCAAGTGTTTTGTTTTGTTTTCCTTTGTTTGTTTTTTTTGGATTCCTTATGTTCACTTGGTATTTTGTATATTTTTCGTCTCTCTTGCATTGTTTCCAGTTTTTTATGCTGTGCTCACATCTTCACATCCCTGCAGCTGTTGAGAAAAAGCGTCTGAGAGGAAGCCTGTGGGCTGTGACCTAGAATTTAAATCAAGAGAAGACCATATCTGCAACAATCAATATTGTTTCTTTAGCACGGTCTTTGTTCTTTTTGCGACAGCACATTGGCAGTTGCAGCCAGTCAGCTTTACATAAACGTGGGTTCTATGGTGTGAGAACAAAGATGATGCTGGCTGGGATAAAAAGCACGGGGCTATGTGGGAGTAACCCCTGAGGCAAGAAGCAACAATTGTTCTATACGGTGCTACATTTTATAGATTTATGGCCAAACCCAGCTGGATTGGTGACCTAAATGCATCTGAAAACCACTGAAATCTCCATGACATGAGTAAAGACAAAATGGAACTTAAATGATCTCCATGGATGAATTAGGTGCTTGCTGCAGCACGAGTAATAAAATTCAGCCGAGGAAAAAGAAAACATGTAATCACATGACAGGAGTACAAAAGTAGGGGTCTCAATATGAATGTTAATTAATATCAGGTCAGAAAAATGAGGGAAAGATGTCGAAACTAACAAAGTCAGAATGCAGATTTATAGAAATAAACTTGATGAGTAGAAGTGCAGTGGATCCATATTATTAACTAAGTCTACAGAGGACAACAGCTGTGTAATGTTCCAAACACCATCCACATTATCACATAGTGGCTGCACAGATGTGTATGGTATATGTACAGACTGTGATGATATGACAGTTCCTGTTTTATAAAGACATAGGAGCTATAAGACATATGTCACAGTGTCGTAACAGTTCAGGGATATGGAACCAGAGGACTGTAGTAGTAGTTACACAGCAGTGAGCTGGCAGAAATAGTCTTAAAGTCCAACTAAAATCACATTTAGTCATCCCTTTTTTTAAATGTATTGTTAATAGTTTTTTTATTATTAAAAGGAAGAAAAAAATGCCTTTGGGGAAATATCAGAAATGCTCCCTTATTCTCAGCTGGCTGGAGGGGTGTGTTGATGTCTGTGTTTGATTGACAGCAGCTGGCAGGCTGCCAGAGTGCCAGAACAAGAGACAAAGTAAACAAACTGCTGTAGCTATAAGTCATGGGCAGACAGGGTGTTGTTAGCAGTGAAGAGTAAGAACCAAACCATCTAACTGAACTGGGCTGAAGTGACATTTTCAGGTACGTTTACATGCTGTTTAATGTGCCGCTGCTGAGCAGCTAATTAGCTATCTAGCCTGCTGAGTGACGTTGTGTGATAAATCACAGAGCTTTAACTGACACAGAGGGTCAGTCCAGCTAATAATCTATAATGTAACTGATTTCCGTTGTTCAGTTGTTACTAAAATCAGGTACAGTACCAGTCAAAAGTTTGGACACACTTTCTAATTCAAGTGAATAGGATGGTGTGTCCAAACTTTTGACTTTTTGTTTGTTTTGTCAATTTGATTTAACCATCAGGAATCAGAGAGCTACAGTAATATTTCCTGTTTATGCTAAAAGTCCATTTCAAAGGTTTTTTTTTTTTTCAAATATAATATCATTTAAAAATTATCAGTGACAATTCATTTCATTCCCACTGCCTGTGTCTCATTGGGCTTTGCAGAAAACAACAAATTGTAACATCAAGTATTTACCCTGAAATAGCATCAGGATAGAGTCAATGAGACAGAGGCAGATGTTTGTGGTCTATTTGACAACTGTTATGCTGCATCTGGGCGAATAAGGACACTGCTGAATGTGTCATTATCTCCCAGGTCCCAAAATCAGGCCACACCACACAGGACAGCAACAGCCGAATCATTTATTGTAAATGATACCTTACAAGAATCTTTATGCATCACTGCAATAACAAAAAAAGACCTTTGAAGTGCAAGAACTAAACTAACCTACAGACAATAACTTAAAATACAGACTAAATACAGAAGTCAGAAATACAGCCAGCTGAAACTACTGCACTCTGACTAACATGGAATAACATGACAACGGTGAGAAAACACTGCTCTGACTGTCAGTTGCCAACCTGAACTGACAGCTCATGGAGGTGATGTCAGGACCCAATCAGCAGCAAACACTCCTCCTGCTGCTCACTCACTCCTGGCCAGTCCATTTTAGCTGCATACGCACAAGAACATATGCAGGCAGGACACTCAGAGGAAAGCAGGAGCTCTTTCCAAGAAGCAGGTTTATAACACAATACCAGGAACCCAGAACAGATCTTCCTTGTCTCAGAGCTTATTCCAGGTTTGAGGGAGTTCTTGGTTTTAATCAGCAAGTTATCCAGAAAACTCAGAAAAGCTGCTTCCTGTAAGGTGTTTATCCTCTGCTGAGGAGAAAAAAAGAAAAAGGAGGGAGTATAAGGAAGTATAAGCCTTTTGGGTCACTGCATATTAGCCAAATCTCTTCACAAACGTATTTATTAGATTTGGGTATGGACAGCAGAGACATGTCCCTTCCAGTGTCAAGGCGCTGCTGAATTGTCCCCACCAATATTTCAACTATTAAATTATTATGTCATTTTAACTCTATATAGGTTTAACCAGTAAGCTCTATGCAGAGTTGCCATGTCTGTGTGTTTGCTGTAAAGAAGTAGGCTACTTTAATGAAGAATGAAACAGTGAGATATGGGGGACACCGACTCCATGATCTGGCAACCCCCAGGTTGAACAACTCGGCTAGCAGCAGCACTGAGTATGGGTAATGGTGAGAAGTTTGAAGTGGTTGATATTTATAATTTAAAGATCCCCTCCAGATGTTTTCAGATATAAACAAATATTCAGCCTTGAAAAATAATCTGTCATGTTGTTTGACATGTTTTTTCCCCAAAAAAGTTCAGTTACCTTTGCTGGCTCCAGTTGCTGGAAATAAGATGTGTCGTTATTTACTGTAAAGTCCATTCTCAGTGTTTGTGCACTGGAGGCTTCAAGTTTCCAGATCACACTTGTGTAAGTTGCATACTGGACCACAATCGACTCCATTTAAATTGCGACGTCACAAAGGACTTTGTAGTCAACCCTGAAGACAGGGAGCCAGTGCAGTGGCTCCCTGTTGCACTCTCATCAGGATCCTGGCAGTGCTGTTCTGAATGCACTGGAGCTTCTGGATGCTCCTGCTAGGGATCCCTGCATTGCATATTGCAATAGTCCAGTCTTAAGGAGATAAAGGCAAGGACAAGTTTCTCTGCATCTGACAGGTTAGAGAGAGGCGGAGTTTAGAGATGTTTCTGAGATGGCAGAAAGAGGTTTTGCATAGATGTCTTATATGAGTCAAAAAGTCAGTTGAGGGTCAAACCTAACACCCAGAGTAGTGACTGAGGAGGAAAGGGGGATGTCCTGGCCGTCAAAGTAAATAAGTAAGTAATTTAATTTATATAGCACCATTCAAGAGCAGAAAAATTACACAAAGGCACATCTAAACAAAAGGGTTTTGATCCAGGGATGTTTTGCTGAGGCAGGTGAAAAGAGAGTTACAATAGTCTAAAAGGGACAATATAAAAGCATGAATTAACATTTCCATCTCTACTTGAGACACAATGGGCCTGAGCTTTGCAATGTTTCTCAGCTGGAAAAAACAAGAGCAAATCAGACAATTGACATGTTGATCCAGAGCCAGAGCCTGGTCCATAGTGACACCTACATTTCTTATGGAGGATTTAACCGACAAGGTAAGAGACCCAAGACCATCCCTTATCTTGGGGACAACACTAGGAGGGGCAGAAATAAGGATTTGTTTTGTCTCCATTTAGCTGTAAGAAATGATCTGCCATCCAGTTTTTTATAGCGTTTAGGCAGTTATTGAAAATGGCCAATTTATCTATGTTTTGAGTTTAAAAGAGACGTATAATTAAATATTATCTGCGTAGCAGTGATAGAAGATACCGTTAAAATCTGTCCAAGTGGAAGCATATACAAGGCAAACAGAATAGGACCAAGGACTGAACCCTAGGGCAGTTTCAGATGAGGAAGCGAAATTGCCTTCACAACAGAAACTGCGAAACTCCTATCAGAGAGGTAGGAGGAGAACCACTGCAGGGCTGACCCACTCACTGCCCAGTGGTCCACAGTATCAAAAGCTGCCCTGAGATCCAACAGCACCAATACGAACATTCTCCTGCTTCACCATGCATCAGATCTTTGATGATTGTTATTGGAGAAAAACTCTCCAGGATTGTAGGCCGTGTACTAGGTGAGCCTGTGGTGTAAATAGAGTACAACCTACAGTGTTTAGTTTTGTTATATGTGATTGGTTGTTATGAGTCATGTCACGTTTCCTGTATTGTGATTGGCTGTGGGGCGGGAGCTAGCTAGGAGCAGGGGTTGAAAAAAAAAGTGAGTGGCAGTGACAAGTGAGTTCGGAGAAAAAGACAGAGAGCGATGTAATAACAGGATTTATGCAACGTGTGTTTGCAAGTTATAGCGCTGTAGAAATTAGAGTATAACACCTGGGCCACACAGCCTGCGTGAGACACACGTCACGCAGCCACACTTCATCTAGAGATTCGAGGTCTCGCCTATTTTTTTCCATGTGACATGCGCGGTTCTCAGCAAAATGGACAGGGAAAATGATCTGTTGACAGTCATATTGACATCATACCAGCAACAATAACACCTTTCACTATGGTTTCAATGTCTATATCTGTAGAATCAAAGACATGAAGTGTCACCACTGCGGATCAGCCTGCACGCTGCACGCTGGGGGCAGCCTGTCTGGTGGGGAACTCCAGCACGGAGAGTCGGTGACACACGGAGCTTCTTGTTTCGACTCCTGCTCGCTTTCTGTGATGTTAGCTCAAACCGGGGCTCCTGCCTGCTGTTTCACCTGCTTCCAGACAGAGATTTAGCGTTCTTATTTTCCTTATTTGTTGTCAGTTTCCCTCCTGACAGTTTGGAGGTTTGTCAGAGTGTGTTTGGCTCGTTTGGGGAACTTGGTGTTGTCTGGGGGGCTTTTCCTCACTTGGAGTGGTGACAGCGGGGGTTAACTGGCGGAATAATCAATATAATCAATAAAAAAACCCGTCCTGTGTGAGGTGTGTATGTGGCTGACACAGAAGTATCCCCAACCAGACCCTGCCATGCCTGTCAGAAAGAAAGCTGCTTTCACCTCAAATATTATTATTGATTTTTCACAATTGAGCACAGGCTTCTTAACCTTTATCTGTCTAAACTAAATATAAATAAAATTCATAATTACATAATATGAAACATTCTATTATTGATGGCCATTATTAAAGTAAAACTATGTAGAATAGATAGAGCTGGTAGTAGCAGCGCCACAGCAGCAACACTGCCTGTGTGGACACCGCAAGCGTGCGAGATGCAGCAGTTCAGTGACGCATACGCGCTGCTGAGGTAGAGGTAGCCTGTGTGGCCCAGGTGTAAGACGCCGGATGTGTGTACTGTGAGTAGTGAAGTAACAAGTTGACTCAGTAGCCGATATTGTGTAGTTAGCCTTTTCAGCTAGTTAGCCTAGCTAGCTGCCAATGAGAGACCTCCTGAACTGCTCAGAAAATGATTGAACTGCTCAGCTAGTGCTTTGAACTGCCCAGAAAGCACTTGGACGGCCTAGATAGCACTCCAGGTGGTCGGGATAAAGCCTGGTAGCTCCTCAGCCATCAGCTCGCCAGTTTATTCCACCACGCTTGGCTGTGTAACTTCAGGACTCTGTGACTCAAATGCTGCTTTTTATTCAACTTTTATTTTCTGCTAGTTTAGAGTGAAATGGCTTCAACTGTTTTTTAGCCACCATGTCCCCCAGCATCGACCAGACCTACAAGGGGGGGTTTGTTTTATTTAATTTCTTTTATTTTTCCGGGTTGCCGGCTTGTGCGCGTGTGTTTTTTTATGTGTGTGTGTGGGCCCACCAGGTTATTAGGTGCCAGTACCCTAAGTCCTTTTTATTCTTTGGCGTTGCTTTATGGATATGCAAAAAGTACCGTTATATTAAAGGATATAATGGCATAACACAAGAAAGTTAAAGGGACACAGATAAGATTCATTTGTGTGAGTATAAATTGGTTTATTTTGTCTTGGTTTTTTTGATATTACTATTTTTCTCTTTAGTTAATAAATTTTGATTAATTTGAGGGGACATAGTTGTTCTGTGAATTTTGTTAGGTATAAACATAACCACACAGAAGCCACAAAAATAAGGGAGGAAATAGTTATTAGTCATTAATATTAAAATACACTCTAAAAAACAGTAATAAGGATTTAACTAAATCAAACTAGGGAATTAAGTTTACGAACACAGGGCGATACCTAAAGGGGAAGGTGCAGAAATCGCTACAGTTAGACACAATATTAGAGAAGTATGTTACTCTAGCATCCTTTACCATATGATTGAAAGACATTAAAAGTTATTTTAAATGAACATAATGGATGTGTACTCGGGTGAATTTCCATAGGAGCTGATCTAGTTTTAATAGGGGCCACTTTATCTAGTGCTAAAAGGCAGTGTTCATTAAAAGATTGCACTAAGTAGTCAAGATCGCTGTGTATAACACAGTTTAAATGGAAAGTGGCCGCAAACTTTACAGCAGAAAGGTGGTTGAGGATGTGAGAACTAATGATACGGTGGCAAGGTAAGGAATCTAGATTAAATCAAATCAAATAAAATACAGTTGTGATCAGTAATAAAAAAGATCCTCAGAGAAAAGTTAATCAATATTCAAACTAGGAGTAAAAACAAGGTCCAGAGTTATCCCTCTGTTGTATGTAGAGCCTGATACATGTTGAGTGAGATTAAAAGACTGTGTGATGTTAATAAAACTTGAGGCAAAACTGTCAGAAACATCATCAACATGAATGTTAAAATCAGTGATAAATCTGCATAGCTTAAAGACAGAGGACAAAAAGTCAGTGAATTCAGTTAAAAATCATCCGTTCGGTCCAGGTGGATGATAGATTAAAATACAGTAAAAAGGATTAGTTCATCCAGCTTTAATCATTTGAAGTTCGAAAGAAGAGAACAACCCAGTGCTCACCAAGCAACATACGAAGCAGCTACTGAACACCACAGCAAGTCCTCCACCGTGGCCAGAAAGTCTGGGGCAGCTGATAAAGGTGTAATCCTTCGGGGGGGGCTGTCCCTAATAATGGTCTGTATGTGGAAGTTGCCCGGTGAGTGGGTTAGTGACAGATGAGGTCGGTGGGGGGAGCTAGCAGGGGGGACAGTACTTTGAGGTGCCACCATAGAAGGAGATGGAGGTTCCAGGCAGGGTGTGTAGGAGCCAAGTGTGGATGCTGAGGATTCTGCTGAAGTGCCCTGCTCCATGGGCCAGTGTGGGAATAGGTCCGGAAATATAAACATACTTTCCACAATTACTTAAAAAGTTAAAAAGGTCATTAAAATGATTTTTGGTCAGCTCAGACTGCTGACAAGCTGCATCATTTGTCCCCACATAAACGATTACTTGCTTGGCAGAAAATGGGAGTAAGTGCAGCAGCCCCAGGAGCTTATCCAAGATGACACGGACCGTGGCTCCAGGGAAGCCGTGTGTGGCTGCATTGAAAAAACAGATATTCCTGACTATAGAATCCCCAACTATTGGTTGGGGAGAAGAGGGGACAAGAAGATGACAGCTGTGGGTTCTCAGGAGAATGCATGAACTGTTTCCACACTCCATGCCAAAGTCGCCAGCTGAGGATGGGGTGTCTAGAGCCCTATGACACAGACAGAATTGCGGAATTTGATGATAAAAATGGAATCAACTGTAAAACGTGTAAAATGTGGATGTAAATTATAAAAACCAGGGTTTTCCCTGCAGTGCCTAAACCAAACGAAGAGAAAAAAAACTATGCTGAGAGTTTCTAACGTGTTTTGGTGTCATTTACAGGCAAGCTGCTGTAGCTCGCTGCAGCTCCTCTCCTTTGATGTCTGTGTCTGTATTTCACTGAGGGCAGGGATCCGTGGTAAAACCTGGAATTTTGACTTCTCTTTCTTTTATGTGAAACTGGATTAAACTGAACTGATTTGGGGTTGTGGGGAAAACAAAACAAACTCTTTACTGAGTGGATTGAACTCTGAGACTGTGGGACGAGTTACACACGCACACTCACACCAGTGTTGCTTTGCTTGCTTGACTTAATACAGCTATTGAGGAATTCGACACTAACAGCTAAATTTAGAGCATTGCAATATCCAAACTATAAGCCTCATTTTACCAATGTTATTTTGTGATTATTATTTTTTTATGTGAAGGATTACTTCAGGCCACAGTGCTTACATATCTGTTTCACTTCTCAATGCTGATGTCTGACTGTACTGTGTATTGAAGCACTTTCTTTGATAAGTGCAATGTTGTGTTGCATCATTACAAATTCATTCATATATATTCATTTCATTCAATGTATGATTTAATTTTGAATACTTTCTTATTGAATTGTTGAAATTTTATTCATCTGCCAGAGACTCTTTTTGGTGACAAAATGTGCTTAAATCATTAAACACAGAATTCAGGAAAATTCAAACGGAAAACAGAATTTGGGAAGAAATAAAATGGAATCTGGAAGAAATGAAAATGGATTTCATAGGGCCCTAGGTGTCCAAGAAGACGAGTGTTGTGCTGAGGCAGCAACATCAGACTTGTGATAGGATTTCCCTGCCGGCTCAGGGCATGGATCACAGCCTTTTTCAAGATCTTAAGACAGGAAGAGGAGGTCATTTTTCAAGATGGGGGCTGTTGATTTGGCTTCCCGGTGTTCAGGTGGCGAGCCACTGATGGTGAAGAAGCTGCAGTGTCAGCAGCCTCCGTTTTTGGATCAGGACAAGTCGGAACCACAGCAGCATCAGCTGGGTGGACTGGAATGTCTGAGCGGTTGGAGAGGCTTAGGTGAGGTGGTGAGGCAGCCCCGTCTGAGCATCTCTTGCGACCACGGATGACCACTTCTGCCCCGCGGCGACTGATGGTAAGGTGTCAAGCAGAAGAAAAGCCATAGACAGGTGGGTCCCACAGAACTGTGTCCTGGATGTTGCACTGAGAGAGGCAATCTGTTTGGACTGCCCAGAGGCCACGTCCATGAAGCTGGACAAAAGAGTCTTTTTTCTGTAGTTCATCAGAAAGCCATTGAATATACTCCTTAAGGTCAGCAACCTTTTTGTTTGCTTTCTGGAGTAGCACATAGTACTTACGGAGCATAGTTGGAATAGTTTAGTCAGTTAGCTTAGCCATCAGATTAAAACCGAGCCTGGCCAAACAGGTAGCCGGAACAGTAGGCACAATGTAATGTAGTAGAAATTCTTCCCACACTGCTCACAGGTATACGGTTTCTTTTAGACAGATGGTGTTCTGATGACCAAGATCCAAAAAGTGTATCGCAAAAATGTGGCCCAAAAACAGGATAAAAAGTCAGTTTCTGACAAAGGTGAGATGAGGTATGGAGGATGACTGAATCTGGTGTGGAGTGCCAATAAGGTGAGCTTCAGTTTTGCTGCTGTTTAACTGGAGGAAATTTGTGCCATAGCTGCAGAAGGGCTTGGGGCAGTTTTGATGAACAGCTGGGTATCATTAGAATAGCAATGAAATACATCCCATGTCTGCTGATGACATATCCAAAGGGGAGCATGTAGAGGATAAACAGGATGGGGCCAAGAACTGATCCTTGTGGAACACCACAGGTGACAGGCAGTGATCTAGACTTGCATCCTCGCAGTGAGACATACTTACTCCTACCGGAAAGACAGGACTGAGGCCACTTAAGTGCAGAGTCTGACAATCCAGGATAGTGTGATCCGCAGTGTCAAATGCAGCACTCAGGTCAAGGAGAATCAGGAGTGAAGGGGACTGCCATCAGCAGGTCATTCACATCCCTGAGCAGAGCTGTTTCAGTGCTGTGTGCTGAAAGAAATAAGTTGTTGTGTTTAAGATGGAACTGAAGCAACCACGTTCTCCAACACCTTGGACAGGAAAGGGAGGTTGGAGATAGGTCTGTGGCTGGCAAGAACTTCTGGGTCCAAGGTGGGCTTCCTGAAGAGGGGGCGGATGACTGTGACCTTGAAGCAGATGGAACACTACTGGTTTGAAGGGAGAGGTTGACAGTTTACGTGATCAGGGGACTGAGAATGGGGATGTATGATTTAAGCAGAGCTGTGGGAATGGGGTCCAGGGCACAAGTACAGGTTTTTATCTTCCTGAGGATTTTCTCAATGTGTCTCGGCCTGACACCAGTAAAATGGAGGTGAGACGTCGAGCTCCCAGACAGAGTTGATGACAGATGGAGGCAGAGAGGAAGAGCTGGACATCAGAGAGCAGATGTTGTTGACCTTTGCCCTGAAAAAGTCAGTGAAGCTGTTACATCTTTCTTCTGTAGCCTCATTTTAAATGTAAGTCTCATTAACAGAATAAATATGAATATCTTTAAATCTAAAACAATCCACATATGGCATGTCCTGTTTTGGGAAATTCATATAAGCAAATACAAATTACATAAAGCAACCATTTCGCTGTATGTGTGTGTGTAAGCAAATGCACTCACACAGCTGTGCATATTGAATATATCAATCCAAAAAATCCTGATCCATCTCTCTTCTTCATGTTGTACAAATGTTTATTGCATCAAAGGGTTGAGAAACTGTCTAACCAAAATCCTTAGAAAGAAATGTAATACTGTAATACTTTTAATACTTATAGTTTTGTTTAGAGATATCAAGGCACTTGGTTAAGATAGCAGAATGATGGTGTTCTTGGTGAGATATAAAAAAAGGTCTTTCTTTCCTTAAGCCTAACCAAAGTGTTTTTGAAGCCTAAACCTAACAAGGAGGCAGTTCATGGTGTCAAAGTCCTGTCCTTTGTAAAGCTAAGGATTGATTTTTAAACAGGCATATCAGGCTGAGGCCCAGCGGCCCAAAGTGTCAGGGGGCCCCAAAGCTGGAGGTTCTTTGGAAAGTCACAATTAAGTTTTTTTGCTCCTGATCCGTTAATATTAAGTACCTGCCATTTCCCCCCAAATAAAAAAACTGTGCAGTGCATTCAAATTATTAAATCAAATTAAAATTTGTTTGACTGCTTCAAAAAATGTAACCTGCATCACAAGTGTCCTTTGGTGGTGTCCTTTAATATTTTGCATGGTATGACATATTTTGTATCCTTTTTATGGAGAGTACTTTCAGGCGTGGGCCGTTGTTTCAAAATCCATCCAGGTGTATGTCCACCATCCACTCAGACCACCTCACTAAATGACTTTGTGTAGTAAAATGTAGAATGTAACACTTCTTCCAGGATTTAAACAGAATTTCAAGGAGACATTGTTACATCATTTATCTTTTGTGGTTTCCACTCAGAAGGTTTCACTCTCATAAACAGACGCATGTACAAAGTTTTTATGCAATAACATATCAGACTGCAGAGGTGAGTCACTGATAGAAAATCATTTAATTTAAGGAGGTTAAGTAATACTTTCAGGTGTATGTATTTACTGACACGTGTGTAAAGGAGGTTAAGTGATGTCTCGTTTGCCTGATCTGACACCTTAGTCAGATTACAGTAATGATCCTTCTTTACCATTTCAACAGTTGCACCTTTCACATGCTGCAGCTCTCATCCGCTGTTGTTCTCGCTGTGAATAAAACCATTACAGCACCATATGGCTGCTGAGGCTCAGGGGAGGACAAATACAGTAAAAAGCCTCCATACTCAGGGAAGTTTGCAAAAAGCAGTTCTTACGTCTCAATTAACAGCCGACTGCCAAAGCTTCAAGCCCCGCTTCTGAATAAATGACTCTGAGGTTTATGCGAGCATGCATGTGAAATTAAAGCCAGTGTTCTATTAAAAATATGATTTGCAGCCATAATTGTGAAGGGATAGCGAGAGACTGGCTCAATTAACTATGTGAAATGATCAATCTGTGTAGCAAGTCCAGCCATGGGAAGTCAGAGATGTTGATCTGAAACACAGTCAACATCATCTTATGGGTCTTTACAGCCAAATAGAAAAAAAAGAAAAAGAGAAAATCAGTTATGGAAGGTGCAGAAACAGCTCCAGGAAGATCTCAGAAAACAAATAAAAAAAACACATCTTTGGAAACACATTTGCTTTGTCTGTATTATTTTATGTATTTAGCATTTACAAGCAGTATATTAATATTTAGTAGTTTTTAGTGTGTAATTAGTGTCTCATAATGTCTTGTTCAGGCCATCAGGCATCTTATATTGTTATATGCAGTGACTTTGTAACATCTGCCCAGAGACTACAGATGAAAAATAGCCTCTTGACTAACTAACACATAATGTAACACACTATATAAGAACATTTTAAGTGTTTATTTATGTACAGTAACCTCTCCTATGAAAACATATTTTATATTATTACGACTGTGTTTTACTATATTGTGATTCATTATATGTTTATACAACACTTGCCCATAGGAGGAGTTATAGTTGTTGACTACTACATTAATAAACACTTGTATTTTTTTTTTTCAAAATTTAATTAGAGGATAAACCTCTTGAGATGCACCATCTTGTTTTTGAGGGAGCCCTCAGGCACAGAACAAGTTACAACATTTAAACAAAACAAAACACATTAGTAATAATAATGATGATAATAAATTAAACAATACAATGACATAAAATAATCAAAATAGTAACATCAACATGTACAAACACATAAGGGCTCTCCCACTATCCCAAACCCCATCCACTACATCTGTTACACAAGTCATCTGTACAAAGAATGAACAAGTAATAAAATAAATGAATAGATCAAATAACATTGTGTCAAAGTACAGAATCTACTTAAAATACACTAAAATGAAGGTACATACAATCTAAAACAAGAACAAGAGAGAGATGTCATCCCCTCAACTCTCTCATGGCAGGGTTGTACAGCTCTGATTGTGACATGCAGTTGCAGAGCCCAGAAACCCTGCCCCGCTGCTGCAGAGCGGAGCTGCTGATCGCTTGTTTATTCAGAGGTTAGGTTTATTAGTACTAATAAAAATTGATAAATAAATTAAATGTGACCCTTTTACTTGAAATGAGAAAAGAACATGTATTTACTATTAGAGTAGTAAGGGCCTATTATTTATATCATCTGTGTATAATAAAATGTTTCTTTCATGTTGTTGGTGTATATACTCATTCACACCTCACATCAACTGTATACATTTTTCTATGTGTTGAAGGCGCAACTGGAGGCAAAGCAATCGGCCATTCCGAACAGGCATGTTTTGAACAGGCGCTACATTAGTTAATAAAAATAGAGAAAAGTAAAGGTCCTAAAATAGATCCTTGTGGTACACCCTTTTTAACAGTTAAATAATCAAATTGATTATGATGAAAAGAAACACACTGGCAACAGCATAAAGCTTATCAAGAAGAAGAATGGTCAATTAAATCGAAAGCCTTGGTTAAATCAATAAAAACTGCACCTGTGAATTGACCTTTGTCTAAAGATGAGAATACATCATTGCTAAATTTTGCAAGGGCAGTAGTAGTAGAAAAAATTAGAATGTAAACCAGACTGAAATGGGTATAAAATATTGAGATCATTGATATAATGTGATAATTGAGTAAAAATGAACTTCTCAAATATTTTAGCTGTAGTGCAAATAATAGAAATAGAAATAAGATCTAGTGGATCTCCTTTATGAAGTGGAGTGACTTTAGCACATTTCCAAATAGATGGAAGTTTACAAGTTGATAAGAACAGATTAAATAGGTTGGCAAGTGGGAAAATAAGCACTTGAGAAGCTAATTGTATAAACTTTGCCTCTAAGCCAACATTTAGAGCAGAAATAACTTCCATAATTTCAGTGGGTAAAATACATCTGAAAGAAAACGAGCCACTGATAGTTAGGTTGCTAATTTGATGATTTAAGTAAGGTGAAACAAAAGAGTAAGAACTACAAAGAGAGGAAAAATGATGATTGAGAACTTTCGAGATAATAGCGGGGTCATGGATAACTACATCATTAACACAGATCTGTGCAACAGAGCTTTTACTGGGAGTAAGGATACATTTCATCCTTTTCCAGAACTGTTTAAAACTGCTGTTTCTCAAAGAAACAACCAATCACTTTTAGGATAAATGAAGATTTATTAATAGTTAAACATCTTGAGGATACATGATAGTTCCCTGCTCAGTGCGATATATTCGGCATCAACCCTTCATCACAAAGCCATGTTATGCCTTACTGTTGACGAGTTTCATGGCTGTACAGGCATCATCTCAGCAGGTCCAATGTTCTTTTTGGTGTAGTCACCATGGTGTTTGGCAGTTAAAGAGTCCAGATCAGACTGTGGACTCTTAATGGGTGCGGAGTTGACACTGGTGAAAAGGCGTCAAGCCATTCAGGCTGCTCTGAAAGAAACTGGAAGTTAAGCAGGCCTAAAGCCTGCTGTACTTTAGGCCTTTGCTGTACTGCTCTCAGAAAGCAGACAGAGATTAAAGCATTGTTTTCTTCTTCAGTAGTTTAAGTTGAGGATTCAGGCTTTGGTTGGCTTGTAGTAACCTGACTTTAATGCCAAATAAAATTTAATCTGAAACACAGTGGCGTTTCCTTCAGTTAAGCTTTCGTTTTTATAATTTTGGTCAAAGCAGGCAGAGTTTTGGGTGTGTTTTAAAGGTTTTCACATGGGATTGTTGATGAATATTCAATTCCTTTGTTCTGGACTTTTAAGGTGTGGTTTACTTCCACTTGAGATGGCGATTAACTTTCTTACGCTGGGGGATTAAGTTTTATTTTAAATGCAAATTCACACTTCAGAGTCACTGGGTCTGAATATTTCACCTTGTATCATATATTGTAAACCATTCAGGAAGCAGTTAAGCAGTATACATGTATTTCATATTTCATTGTCAATTATTCTATTAACATATCAAACATTAACGACTTCATATTAGCACTTCATGATGTCTAGACATCCAACCTTCATTGATTCAACATTCGCAAACCATCTACACTGAAGTAAAAAAATTAATACTATAGTGAAATGAAATAAAGTTAAAGCAACACTTATGTGATTAAATTAAACTTTAAACCTGAAATTATTCAAACGTTATATCTTTGCATTCCTATTACTTAAGAAAATTCACTGTTTCAATACAATCATCTAATTTAATTACTAAAATTGTATTGTCTATGAGGTTAATACATCAAAAGTTAAACACTTAGATTTTAAAATACAGTTGCATAGTTGCCATATAAACATTCATTAACTCTTAACATAAGGGAATTCAACTAGGGGGCAGTAGAGTCACATTTAGAAAAAGGTAATACAATCAAAGTTTAATATCTACTTAATATATAATCACACAACTATCAAAGTTATATTATTCTTCTTGTATTTACATGACAAATCACATTACATAACTTGCATAATGGTTAAACATTTAATTTACATGAAATTCAGGTTTGGCTCAGATTTGGAGGGATACTTCACAAAAGTCCTCAGGAATGTGAGTTAGAGTTGATGGCTCTGGTCTGGTAAGATAAGAGAGTCTGTGTCCCATTTAGGGTGGGGGTTGTTTGGTCTTTCTCTGGTCCAAGTGGCCTTACGGTCAGTTTTATGCTTTTAGTTCAGGCCGTAATTTTGGATGTTTGGTCAGAAATAGTCTGAAAGGGTTACAAGGGTCAGTTCTGCAGGCCAGGGGTCCGCTCTTACCACCTTTGGAATCCAGGCAAGTCTGAATCTTTTTCTTAGGAATCAAAGATTAGTTTAACACAATTAAAGAACAAGCAGTTGTCCTTCTACACTGTGTAGGTTCAGAGCTCCTAACAAAGGTCTTAGGTCACTGGAACAGTTCTTGAGGTGGCAACGGGCAAAGAAAATACTATACCCCCAAGCAGGCAGGTCTGTGGGACCAGGGACTATGGCCCAGTAACAACATTTAGATGTTGGCTTCAGAGCTCCTAACAAAGTTCCAAGGTTACTAGAAAAACTCACATTGTGGACGCTGAAACTGTGAAGTTTGAAAAATTTTCAAACCAACATTTGTGACCACAAAGACTATACAAGTGTGTTGACTGCACATGCACCAGAAAAGCAAAATGGATGCCTGTTTCGAAGAGAGGCTGTGCAAGCAGATCCCCATCTGTATAATTTGACTATGAAAGACTACAAAGACACACAAATGAGACAGATTTGTAAAGGCCAAGAAACAGCTGAAGGGAAGAAGCGGTGATGCAGGCAGGAGTGGATACATACCTCCCTTTATTTCTATGCTGGATTGGCTCTCTGGTTTCATAAATATTGTGCCACTAAGTAAGGTAGTGTGAATGATTAAATCATGACATTGTGAAACGAGTGGCCACAATCAATACAAGCTAGCCACTTCTTAGCAAGGTAGCTAGTGGTTAGCAACGTAGCTACAGGCTATAGTGTTCATATGATTGGTTTGGCATGGAAACTATTTTATCCTGCATTTTTGAGCTACAGCAGATGTACATTATCAATGCTGACTGATCGGTCTTCACGTAATTAAAATATTTTACTATTATGTATAATAATAGTACAATACATATATTTGTGGCTTGTTAACTCTTTTTGGTAAATTGTTAAGTTTGTTCTTTTTCTTTTCTTGTTCTTGATTCTCACTTAATACAGAAGTTATGTCTCCCAATAAACAATTTTCTGAAATTTGACAAGGGGCGTTTGTTTAACAGTAATTTTCAAAATGTTTAAATTTTCAGACGACACAACTTTTGTCCCAAAACAAAGTTTTATTATGCACAAAGTGTATCACAGGCCGTTGCACAGCAAATATCAGCTACCCAAAACTTCTAGTCTCACTAGTACATGGTGATAGAGTTATTTAGTGAAATATACCTTTTCTTACAACAACCTGCCATGGTACACATCCCGTAGGTGCTTGAAAGAAAGTCAGACTATGACCAGATGGTTGCTGTCTCCTTCCATGTGCCGCCTCCACTCTCCTGGCTGGATGTCTCCAGTTGGGGTTGTACTGTCCATATAGTTAGCTGAGATGTATCTTTAGACTTAGAACTACCAAATTATCTTTATAAAGGTCAGTTCACTCAGGTGCCATCTTTGTAAGCAGTAAGTCTGCAACTAAAGCTTTTCAGACATGGAATATGTAACATTTAGGGATTCATCTAACTGAGTGATGCCATTTTGCCTTTCAGACAAGAGTTTTGCTGGATATTCATTTATTCATCAGCTGGCATGAATAAATTGATTATTTGAATATATAGAGGGAGTGCTGGTTTGATCATTACTGTGAGAGGGTTATTTTAACACTCATTTGCCCTGGTCACACCTTGAGGGAAAAATAGTTAAGACTGATCAGATTTGATGAGACTCTCCTCAACAACCTAAAATTGGCTCTTTAACAGCATTTCATAGTTTATTGAACTGATTTTATTTTATTTGGGCATACAAGATTAAGATTGAGATGTTACATTTATTGCAGTGATCATAGAAGATGTGCATTTGATGTCTCTCTATGCATGTTTTACCTTGTGCTGCTGCAGCCTTTATGTCAATCTGATGGCATTCAGTTCAGACTTTGAGAGAGATATGGAAATGTTACAAGTTTGACCTTGTAAGATTGCTGTCGTGACTTTTAGGTAAAAGTGACTAGTGTGTAGACCTTTTCAATGGGGGGAGTCATCTTTACACAACCAACTAATCAAACTAGTCAAGAAAAAGAACCAATAGAGTCTCTCTTATGCAGAGATTATTGCTGGTGGTGCTGGTGAGGAAAACCAAAGTTTAAAATCACCCATTTTTACAATTCTCACATGGGGAGGAAGAATTCAAGCCATCAAGAGACAGTGGTTGAGACCAAGATAAGTCACAATATGACCAGTCATGACAAGTTTGTTTCTGAACTGGACGACTTCCTTCAGCTCTGGTGAAATGACAGCTGAGCGTCTTGTCACTGTGTTAAACAAGCAGATTAAACCACCACTGCACATATTTACTTCAGCGCTCTGCTGTAAATCTGGCTCTCCCAGTGGACTTAAATTAAGCTATTCAGAGTGGGAGGATGAGATAAGGCAGGAGGAGGGGAAGCTTAGCTTGAGGTTTTGCTGGAGGATCACATTCAGGCCACGGAGCTCTGTGGAGGCACTTCAACCTCAGGGCCATACAATGCATTCCTGCTTTCATTTCACTGAAATAAATATTCATCATGTTTCTATGACAGGTAGGACAGTGGGACAGAGAAGGTAGGTCAGACTGTCACTAGGCTGAATGTGATTTTTCATCATGTTTTTAATACATTTCTCTTGGCCTCTAAGACTTGTGGTGCTATTTTACATCATGTGAATGCTGGATTGAAAGCATTTTAGAAGACTTCTGGACTGGACGTCTAACAGACCGACTGACAGAGTAACCATACGTATGTAAATTTAAAGATTTGGTATTATGGCCCCTTTTGACTCATTTTTTAAAATAAATACTGAGTCTATTTTAAACATGTCTGTGACATTTTGTTCACCTAAAGTTGTTCAGATTTCTCTAAATCAATCTTTCCTAACAGCCTAGATTCCTCTCTGTCCTGGCTGTTTCAGAAGCTATTTACATAAAATTGGCATTATTTATGACCACCTATTCCAACTGGCTGGAGGTGTGGCCCCCACCTTCACCCCCAGCCAATCGGAATATGACCTAATGAATAATGCAAGTTTACCTGGAGTAATGGCTGCAGCTGGAGCCACAGCACAGTATATAGTCTATGAACCGGAGTCTGATCCTGTATGAGAAGAACCTGCTGTTGCACAGTTGAGATTTCAACAGGATGTTTCAGAACGGTAAAATTGTTTCCCCACAAAGTAAAAGTAATTTTTTCTTAGCCAGAGCTTGCTAGCTTAGCTTTAGCACAGATATATTCTTTTAACTGAGTAACAGAAAAAAAAAAAACATGTTTTAAATTACTTTAAAAAGTAGAAAATCCTGTAGGGTACTGAGTCTTGTGCAGAACACAAACACAACCGCTTGTCGGTAACAGAGGAAAGATTGTCTCCAAAAATGAATTTCAGCCATTCCTGACATAAATTTCCATCCTCTGGAAGACTTTTTAGCTGCTGAATAACCAGTAACACTTCCAGTGTCCTGCTTTGCTTGTCATTCGGCTGAAATGCAAACTCCGACTACATAGGTTGCATACATACTCAGCATAGTGCCAGGTGGCGGTGGGCTAATGCTAAAGCTTCTTAGCATATTTGATTTGACTCTCTAGTGTGATGTAGTAATGAGTTCTGCCTCAAAACCGCTCGCTCTTAAAAATGTCAAATAACTTAAAAGGACAGAGGGGATGGAATTGAGTAATTGAGTAATCATTGCATCCTTCTGAAAGCCTCCAAGGAACAGCAGTCAGCACAGAACTACTTTTTGTTTCCCCTTATTTACAAAAGCCAGGAGTTAATCGATGTAATGAACAGGCTTTTTTACAAGTATCCTACTATGATCACATAACCGCGTCTTATGATGGTAAAAAGTCTTAAAAAGCTTTTCAAATTCAAAAAGGAACAGAAGATTAGTTCTGTGCTGACTGCTGTTCCCTGGGGGCTGCTTTCAAAGGGACACAAGTTGGTTAAGTTTCAGCTTATTTTTTCATCTTGATAAAATGGTAATCAGTGTCTATCCACATTCCAGATTTTGAAATCAAGTCCTGATCCATCATCAAGGATGTGAGAGAGAGATGCAAGGAAGAGATGTGAGGAATTTAACTCATCAAATCCTCACTCTCTCCAGCGTCATTTTGAGGAGATGACAACTATTCATGACACACACTACACACACATTAAGCTCTAAAGTTTACACTTAAAATTAATGTACAATAAATTAAAACTTTAAACTGTTACTTAATAATTTCTGCATAGTGATAGCTGGAAGGAAAGCCTAATAAGACACAAATAGACAATTTAAATCCATTAATTACTAAAAGAACACAACCGACGTAAAAGATCAATGAAAACAGCTGTAGCCTGCAGAATATGTTTAAATAAAATATTGCTTATTTAGTTTGTTTGACATGCTTTTCAGGCTAAGGATGATTTTATGAGATGCAGCAGAAGACAAAAAAAAGCTTTTGGCTTATGAAGAAAATAAAGTTACAAGAATGTTTTTTGTGATTGATTCATGATTCAGTAATTTTTATTTTCTGAATAAATATGAACAGCTGCTGTTGGTGCTGTCATTCCTGTTCCACAGATAGTTTTCCTGATCTGCTTAGCATAATGAAAAGCACCCAGTTTTGATTCCTAAAAAGACATTAATGAAGTTTTACAGTACTACCTGGCAGATGTGCCCCACATAGCTCAGTTGGAGCCCGATTTTTATCAGTAAGTTTCAATATACTAACATAATCAGTTGTAAACACCAATAGACACCAAGTTAGTGAAGTCAGAAATACTTCAAAAACACAACAATTTTTACTTCTAGTCATAGAATCACTCACGTTATCTTTCACCATGTATTTTCTCTCTACTTCGGATCCATCCTTGCACAGAGAAAGATCAAGGGGGGTGCTGTCCACTAAAGAAGGGGGGAAAAAATCTATCAAAGCACATATAGAATACATAAGGTCATAATCATATGGATTATATCGATTTTAACTTGAAGTGATGTGGACATTTAGTAAAACATTTGCCTATATATGTTCTTGAACCCAATATAAGTTTATTTCCTGCTACTCAGGTTTCCTGGGAGCTCCGCTGTAGAACACAGAGCTTCTGTTTTTCAACTCCCAATTCATGTGTATTGCATTCACAAAATGACTCAGAAACATAGTTCTAACTTAAATATGAACAAGTTACAAACAAAGGAAATAAGGGAATTGTGGTATAATGCTTTTTTTTAACACTGCTACATTTTTCATAGTATAACTGTTTGAATGAGAAAGTAGATCCAGCTTCAGCTGATTTACTTTCTGGGTCTTCCATATCACCAGTTCTACTTAAAACAGTTACATTAAAACACTACATATATATGCAGTATATACAGTATACATGCAACTTCTGTATTTGATTTCCATTGAAACTTATTTTTTTCCTATATGCTACACATGATTAATCACCCTGAGATCATTCACCTTCCCCTGCATTTTTTCTAATTTTCTCTTCAGGGCTTTATTTTCTGTTTGGGCTTCAGTCAATAGTTTTTTTGTTACCACCTCATCATCACTTCTGCCTGAATCTGTTGCCTCATCATCCCTCAGGACCATCTCCTTTGGGAGCGCTGTGGTCCCTTTGGATTTGTTTTCTCCTTTCTTCCTTTGCCTGCAGGTTCATTTGCTTGCCTCCAGCAATGCTTGACTTCTGGCTTATCTACACACACACACACACACACACACACACATACACACATACACACATACACATACACAGGCAGATAGATAGATAGGTAGGTAGGTAGATGGATAGATCGATATTCCTAGTTCTTAAGAAGCAATATAATACTGAATTTAATTTATTGTTTAATAAAATGTATAAGCACTTGATAATTAAATGTCATTGAACAGGGGCTGAGCCATCATTTCAAAAGTGAGAGGAATGGAATGCTTAGAAGTAAGTATTTTTTATAGCATGGTATTAAGTATAAATTGCTTTGTGTGACTTTTATTGTGTGCTTATATTAATTATTTGCCTTCTCCAAAAGTTGTATTATGGTAGGATAAGTAAGTTACAAAAAGCACATCAGCTTTAAGATTTACTTTTAAAATCCGTACGTTACATACTCACCATTTTATCTGTTGCTTCCTTCAACTCCTCTTCAACTGGATTGATTGTTTCCTCCTAAGGGGGGAGGGGGGGGGGGGGGGTCCAAATATCTCATCTGCAGTTTCTATCACATAGCAAGAAGATAAGTCTAGTCAAGTCAATTTTATTTGTATAGCACATTTCATACACAGGTAAGCTCAACATGCTTCACAATAAAGATAGAGAGATAGAAAACATATAAAATACTCCACATAAATAAAATATTCAGCCATACAACACACACACAGTTTCTTATAACCCATTTTATTCCTACTACAGCACTCACACATGGATTACAATAGGCGCACACAAAGGCACACACACACACACACACACACACACACACACACAACTAACGTAACGTTACATGCACTAGTAATTGATAACAAAGTTAAATGAATGACATTTTCTAACTACATTGTTACTACACTATAACGTCACACTATTACAAAACAACATATTGAATGACAACGCTTTGATAATGCTACAACTTATCGTGCCCTGGTTGACTTTATCCTGATAACGTTACCTTAGGCATGTGCAGCAGAGTTGGTTAAATAAATCCAACAATGCTAAATTTGCTAGTCACGTTTAATTTTAAGTGCCAATGGTCAGAATCTGAGCCAAACAATTGACAGCTGAAGTTTTATTGGCTTGGTTAACTTAATGTTATGTAACATAACAATAAATATCAGCTAATGCTAACATTTTTGCGGCATAACCAGCAGGTTAAGGTAACTTACCTTTCATAACAAGAATTTGTCCCTTGAAGAATTTGTCAGTGTCTTTCCAACAAATCCAATAAAGTCCATGAGGACTGAAGTCCACAGTATTTAAGCCTTTAACATCTTTAATACTGACAGTATCCTTCACACCATCATCCAAGAAGCGGACATAAGCATATATTTTTGGATAATTGCAGTGAAAAAATCCATGGAAATGTCCACCACTTCTCTCCCTGTTTCGCGTTTACATGCCACCTGAGCCAATCACCCTTTACTTAAGTAAAAGTTTGAATACCACAATGTAAAAATACTCCATTACAAGTAAAAATCCTGCATTTTAAATACCGCATAAGTAAAAGTATAGAAGTATTAACAGCTAAATTTACTTAAAGTACAAAAGTAAAAGCAGTTCAAACTAGCTCCACTTTGAGCAGCTACAACAATTAAATGTTGCTTATGCATTGATTATGCATTGATTCATCAGTATTAATTTACTTTTTTTAAATTTACTTTGTTAAATTTATTTTATATATCAGTCAGTCTGATATGTACTGAAAAACGGGGCGGCTGTGGCTCAGGAGGTAGAGTGGGTCGTCTGCTAATCGGAAGATTGGCGGTTCGATTCCCGACTCCTCTAGTCCACTTGTCGAAGTACACAAAATTGCTCCTGATGGCTGTGCCCTCAGTGTATGAATGTGTGCGAATGGTTAGATTTCCTCTGATGGGCAGGTTGATATGTATGTATGGTAGCCCCTGTACCCATTCAGCGTATGAATGTGTGTGAATGGGTCAATTGACTCGTAGTGTTAAAAGCGCTTTGAGTAGTTGGATGACTAGAAAGGTGCTATACAAGTACAGTCCATTTACCATTTTCAGCTAATTTAGTACTTTAAGTAAATGTAGCTGGTAATACTTCTATACTGTTATTTAAGTAGGATTTTAAATGCAGGATTTTTACTTGTAATGAAATATTTTAACATTGTGATTTTTATACTTTTACTTAAGCAAAGGATTTGAGAACTTCTTCCAACACTAGGTCACAGAATCTGATGGGTCACCAAACACGGTGTAACACCTGTTGGGTAAGCACACCCACGTGCATCTAAAATAAGTTGCAGCTAAAATACAAAGTTGACCAAATACACGGGTTTTCAGTTATCTCTTTTAGTTATGTGTTTAGTTTTTTATGCCTCGGCTCATTTCACTGACAGCATTTTAATCATGAACTGTATTGAGTCACCAGGAGCTTATTAGTCCACCTGCTGGTGTGCATATCTTGACTGAGGAGGTGCCTCGACAGTACAGGAGACTGCATTTTATGTCATATTTATGTTTTGTTTTATGCAAAGGTACTCATTATTACTCAGTGAAAATTTTCCATATGTGAACACTGTATGGCAATAATTAATCTTTTTTTTGCATACTCAGGACAAAATGCCTAGATTTAGTGGTGGATTAGTGGCGGGTAGTCCTGTCCAAGTGCGGGCACCCTGCTCACCACTGCCGATGGTAGGGAAAACACTGAATATTTCATATGTACAATTATTGAAAAATGTAAAATTGTTTAAAAAAATTCTGCTACTTTCCTAGGTGAAAGGTAGATTTAAAATGAAGAGGAGCTACAAGGAATTCCTGGAACCAGTTTCTACTACCTCAATTTCAAGAACAACACACTATAGACTTGATGCACAAAACGAAAACATTAGGCCTGCTCCAGAGGAAGATGATCAACTCGATGAAGTGAAGACTACAGAGGCTAGAAACTCAGCTGGATGAAGTTGAATTTGACAGTCAACTGGTAAAAAAAGTGTGAAAATTCCACTCTGTCTAACACATCAATCAGCTCATCAAACGAAGAGGGCTCACAGCACAAAACTGAGGATGAGGATTCACAACACAACTCTGAGGATGACGATTCAAAGCACAACACTGAGGACATACATTTGGAGGACATGCAGAGAACATGAACTCAGGAGACAATCTTGATGTCCCAATATGTGGGTTTCTTAAAATCACCAAGGCAGAGGTGCTGTTGCTGTTATTAACCTTTGTACTGAAACACAAGAACAGATTTGCTTACAATTGTTAACCACATATTTTCTGCTATAGTGATGCCAGGCACTAAACATCTGTTTAAAAAGGATTTCAAACACTTGAGCACTGGCACAGTACAACGCTACAGACCCTTTCCAAAAAATTAGAATATCATGGAGAAGTTAACTTATTTCCGTAATTCTATTAAAAAGATTCAACTTTCATAGATTATAGATTCAGGGCCCACAATTCAAATGATTTCAAGTATTTATTTGTTTATTTTTACATAATTTGGGCTTCCAGCTCATAAAACCCACGGAAACAGGAATTCAAAAAATTAGAATACTGTGAAGAAATCAGCCCTAATTTTGCAGGACATGAATGTTTTAAACTGAGTGTCACACACTAATCATCTACTAAACTCAAAGCACCTGCAGAGGTTTTCCCAGGTGTCATTAAATTGCTTCAGTTTGGTTCAATTGTCTCAGTTCGGTTCAATATGGGGAAGACTGCAGACTTGACAACTGGCCAGAAGACCATCATTGATACCCTCCATAGGATGGGTAAGCCACAAAAGTTCATAGCTAAGGAGGCTGGCTGTTCACAGAGTGCTGTGTCCAAGCATATCAATGGAAAGTCTAGTGGAAGTGGAAGACCGTGGGCTTCAAGAATTATCAAACAGAGAAGATTCAAGAATCTAGCAGAGATCCAGAAGGAGTGGAATGAGGCGGGAGTCACATTCACCACATTCAGACGCATCCGGGAGATGGGCTACAACTGTCGGGTTCCTCAGGTCAAGCCACTTCTGAGCTTGAGCCAACGTTGGAAATGTCTCAACTGGGCCAAGGAGAAGAAGGACTGGACTGTTGGCCAGTGGTCCAAGGTCCTCTTTTCCGATGAAAGTAAAGTGTGCCTTTCATTTGGGAATCGAGGTCCAAGGGTTTGGAGGAAGACGGGTAAGGAACAGAACCCAAGCTGCTTGAGGTCAAGTGTGAAATATCCACAGTCAGTCATGATTTGGGGTGCAATGTCCAGTGCAGGTGTTGGTAAACTCTGCTTTCTTAAATCCAAGGTCACCGCAACAGTCTACCAGAATGTTTTAGAGGACTTCATGATTCCTTCTGCTGAGGATCTGTATGGAGATGCAGATTTCATCTTCCAGCAGGACCTGGCCCCTGCCCATACCGCCAGAAGCACCAAAACCTGGTTTAATGACCATGCCATCACAGTGCTTGACTGGCCAGCCAACTCACCAGACCTAAACCCCATTGAGAATCTATGGGGTATTATCAAGAAGAAAATGAGGGGCACCAGACACAAAAACAAAGAAGAGCTGACCGCAAGCATCAAGGAAATCTGGGCTTCCATAACTCCCACGCAATGCCACAGGCTGATTGCCTCAATGCCACGGCGCATCGAGGCAGTGATTAAGACAAAGGGATTCCCAACCAAGTATTGAATGTTGACATATCGTTAGAAAGTAACATATTTTGATTTGATGTGATCCTAATTTCTTTTTTTTTTTTTTTTCTGCAAAAACTGAAGTAACTGGTGATTTCTTCACAGTATTCTAATTTTTTTTTAAATTGTTTTCATGGGTTTTTTTTGAGCTGGAAGCCCAAAATATGTCAAACTAAACAAACACTTGAAATTGTTTAAATTGTGGGCCCTGAATCTATGATCTATGAAAGTTTAACGTTTTTTTTTAATGGAATTATGGAAATTAAACTTTTCTGTGATATTCTAATTTTTTTTGGAAAGGGTCTGTATGTGTGCAAATTCTGCCAGCCATATGTTTGAAATAATTTAGACCCACCCCAACATCAAAAATGTACTACTTGTAACCAGCTGTACACTATGACAGATTTAAAAAATAAATAAAAAAAATAACGGCTATTTTGTCACATTGCCATTAGGTGAACAGGTGAAGTGTCTGCTAGAAAAGAATAGTGGACCACCACCACCAGATCAACAAATTGTAAATACCTATATCTCAAAGACCTCCCCCCCGCAATACATAAGTAGGTTGCCATGGTCTCTTAGTGAGAGAAAGTTCTGGAAGGTAGCAGAATGGCCTTTTTACGCCATTCCATGCTTAAAAGGTGTCTTGCCCATGAAGTACCTGTACCATTTTAGCTAACTTGTAAAAGGTATTTACATTCTTTCAGGGGAGTGCATTTCTAAAGAGGACTTGTGCACTGCAAGTTTATTGTTACTTGACTTTTCATGTACAGATGTTATATGGAGAAAAGGGCATGACTTTCAATGTCCATCAACTAAGTCACCTAACTAAAAGTGTGAAAAACTGGGGCCCACTTCGAAAATGGAAACAGAAAACTCGCCAAGCTTGTAAAAAACTGTAAAGGGGTGCCTCTACAAATAGTGGATAAGTTTATGATGTCCAAAACTATCTCTTCTTTTACAAACATTCATTGTAATTACATCCAAGAGAGTGCCTTCCAACTGTGCAGTACAATGACTGAGGCAAACAAACAGACATATCAAGACAGTTGATAATATCTATTTGTTATGAGCTGTGTCAGCATTGTCATGGACATCCCTGCTGACACTGTGTTCAGTGTTTACCAGAGACTAACTGTAAATAGTGAGATGATTCATTCTGTGGACTATATCAGACCTAAGAGAACAAATGACACTGTTGTACTCCTCTTTGATGAAACTATTGGAGGTGTGTCAAAAATTGTCAACTTTTCAACTGGTGGAGTTGAGCATTGTTTTGTCATACTGAACATGATGCAGGGTTTGTGTGATACACAACTGAAACATAAAAGCTCAAGCATATCTCTTGTTCACATAAAGATGTGTGCTTCCAAAGACAACACAGGTTTGTGTGCTATGCACCCTACTGCTATAAAAAGCAAGTGTATGCTAATTGACCTCTCAAATGAAATGTATGTTTGTTCTTTCCCCTCATGACAGAAAGGGGCGTTTAAAAGAAACCTGATGACACTGTAACTTTTAAATCACCTAGGTTAGTAGCCCCTTCAACACTGCTGGCCCTATCACTGGGTTCATCAGTACAAATACATGCTGCGCAGGCAAGCTTTGTTCCAAGCCACAGAAACTATGTTTAAATTATAGTGGCAATATAAAGGTTTCCAAAGTTAAAGTACCTCTCCACTCAAAAATTTGTTTTGTTTTCCCTCTTGTTCCTTCAGTTGAATGTCTAAACTTCACTGTGCAGAACGATGTATGTGCAGAATTTGACACTGGAAAGCTGTTTTTACATTCATCTGCTGAAAGAGGAAAGTTTCTCTGAGCTCATTGAAAATCCAATTTCGGGCCTACGAGCATGATTTGTGACATCAAAAATAGTTTGGAGCCAATATTACTTACACAAGTGTGACATGGAAACATGAAGCCTCCATACACTGAGAATGGACTTCACAGTTAAGTAGGAGACATCCCAATATTGTTCCAAACAGAGTCTTTTTATATGTTTTAATACATGTCCAGAGGGGATCTTTAACATATACATCCTGCTGAATTACAGGGAAATGTGTATATAATGATGCACAATATATGTCCATCTGATGTAACGCTGCAGCCATAAAACAATGGCATCTTGGCTTCAAGTATTTCATTCAAATATAAGTGTGATGCAGCTTCAGGGAATTGTTGCAACCAGCAGAATATATATGTGCCATTATCTTACAATGTGAAGAAAAAAAAAATGTCTGACTTTGCAGCTACTTATTTAAGGGGAATCAGAGTTTAAGTTGTTAATCCATGTAGACACCATGGTACATTTACTTATAGTCTTGGCATTTGTATTCACCTGTTAAATAAATTTTGATTGAAGTCTAACCATGTTTTATGTTTGTGTTATGTCTGTTCTTTTTATTTCTGTACTTAATCTTATGGGTAAATTCTATGATAATACTCTGTACTTTACTTGAGAATATCTGACTGTCCTCCTCCAGGTCTTTTCCTAATAGCAAATCATTCGAATTAAAGTGTTGGATAACACTTTTAAAATGTTCCTGCTCATTTTGAATTGCATGAATTTCTAAAGAATTCATACTCTTTGGCAATAGAGGGGCTAAATCTTCTAAATCTAAATTTTCTGGCCACCAGATTGTGATCAGACAGCCCAGTTATCATATTCAAAGATTTTGAAATTCTCTCAGGTCTGTTACTAAACACTAAATCAATCTTCTGATGGAGTAGGTTATCCTTGTTGGCCCTTTGATCAGCTGTGATAGGTCTAAGCCATCAGTTACCTGCTTGAGGTTCTTTCGAATCCAACTGATGTTAAAATCTTCCATGATTATTACCTCTTCCTTAAAATTATATTCTCTTAGCATCTTTTGAAACTTCTCATAAAAAACGTTGTTTGATGAGATTGAGTGGTAAATTACAAAAAGAACAAAATACATTTGTGGTGATAAAATGATATTCAGGCCACTACATTCCAACTCTATACTGTTTGACCAGCAGATTTTCTTACATTGGTTACTATCTTTCACATAAACCATGACCCCACCTCCCATTGAGTCCACTCTATCTCCTATAGATTTCAAGTCTCAGATAAACAGAAAATCAAAATTTGAGTCCATTAAAAAATGTTGGATTTGATCACTTTTCGATTTAATACTTCCCATATTATTCTGGAGTGACTGATAGTTTCAAAGACCTTCCACCATTTTTTTGTGATTGCCCGATTTATGATCAGTTACTTGTTTGGATTGATTGTGTGCCCTCCAGCTATGTGGGGGCTGTCAATTGGATTACACTCACCCATGGTCGGAGTGTTTTGTAGTCTTGTAGGTGGATTGTCACCTTTGTTGTTTGATGCAACTGGACAACTATGATTTATCGGCATCCTCACAGCATTCTTGGCATCCTGACAGCATCCAGGTACCTCACTGGTGCTGACAGCTCTGCTGACACACTTGGTCCAGCTTGTGGATGTTCGTCATCCCCGCTCATAGAGGCCCTTGTCAAGTTGGTTGCTAGGCCCACCGTACTGGACTCAACATCTTGGGCAGCCTCCAGATCCTCCATTGTGCTCAGAGTGCAGACACGACCAGTAAGGTTAGTTTGTTGTTCATAATCGAAGCTTGTCATGCCACTGTAAATTAACAATTAACAACAGGGTAAACATTTTACAGGGAAAAAGAAGAACAAATGAGGAAATGACTGATAATTAAGAAATTGCTCATATAGCTGCCCGGTATCCTGTAACACTTTCTCTAGTATTTTGCAGTTTGTGGAAAAAGCAGTGGGTGTTTTCACACATTTGTATGTTCATCAAACAGTGACAGGGACAGGGAGAGACAGGATTATTTACAATGGTCACACACATTAAGCTGCTATGGTTTGTGGGTGGACTTCCCCTTGTAGTAAAAGTATTATACATTTTCATGGCAAAAAAAAAAATAAATAAAAAAAAAAATCAGTCATTCAGGAGGTCCTGTATTCATCAATATGTTGCAGGCCAGAGTTGACTTGTGAAAGAGTGAAACTATTATAACAAATAATGGGAATTAATTTATCTGAAGTGTACCAATATAAACATGGGCTTAATTTTTCCCTATTTGTATCACATGACCCTGAGATGTGGTTTACAGGAACCTTTATGAATTACTAGTATCAGTTCCCTTGTAGGAAATGTCAACAAAATGTCAATGTCAACAAAAGACAAAGGTTAAAGGAAATTTAGTATATTTACTTAAATAGAATGTCATATGGGAGGACCCTGTACTTTGAACTTTGCCCTCTTGATCTATTGTCATGTGGTGTGAAGCACAGCTCTGCACTGGTGAAGTGTAATTTTCTTGAGGAGCACTTTCCTTGCCTGCACCAGTTTGGTGGTTTGGTCACTTACTTTGGGAAGGTTTGCTGTTGCCAACCCAACAGCACACTGCAATCTTGATGCCAAGGTTGACTGTGTTTTGCAGTAAGTCAGGAAGTATACCAAGGAATAATAGATGTCAACAGGTCAAAGATAAGCACAGTTCATAGTATATTGATGTAGCTATATAGAGCCTATATTGAATACCCCTGTTTTCTGCCTTTTAGTAAGACAGATTGTGAATGGGGAAATAGAATGAGTCAGTAATCCGGTTTCCATCCAAATGTAATGCAAATCTTAACAGAAATTTCAGGACATTGATAAAACAAAATGCAAATTAATGTGTGTTTACATCCACTAATTTTTTGTGAATATTAATAGTTGAGCACATTGAAGTAAACAGCTGATGGTGCTGATTCTGCCATCGAGTGCAGTAAACCACAAAAAAAGGAAGATGGCGCAACACAATGACGTAATTAATAGAGTAGAAAAACATAAAAAAGGGTGGATGGAAACACACCTAGTGTAGTTTGCAATGTCTACCACCCACCTGCTCTGAGCAGGTCATCAGCTCAGTGTACACAGAGCTAATGTTACTGTGAGTTCAGACAGAACAAGAAGCAAATTTTAGAGACACAACTGCATACAAAGTAAATGGAAAAATGCAATTACACGTGAATTTGTTGGGAATTGATGGGAAGAGATGAAAGTATTCAGGCTTTATTAATCTGCTTCATAAATGTACAAATAACTGGAGGGAAATAACAGAGAGGCTGAACTGAACACAAACACACAGACACACTCCCACACACAAGGTCAGCTTGTCAGTTGCTAGCTACCTCACAGCTAATATACCGTTGGTTCTTTAGCTGTTTGGGGCGAACAAACCCAAATGGTCCAGCAGTCAAATTTGCACGAATGTCATGAGATGAAAATTTGCTTCACTTTTTGACTGAACAAACTTTTATACTTAAAACATTTCCATCACTTGAAATGGTGAGCTGCTATGTTCAAACTCTGCACTCCCAGACAATAACAGGTTCTCTTCACAGGATTTCCAAACTGCCGTGCATCATGGCTGGGAAAGCCCTGCAATTAAGGGGGATAAAAGTGGCAAATATTATTAGCCATGATTGTCACAGCCTCTAACACCCACCTATAATTTATGATTATGTAGTCTTTCTGATCCAACCCAGTATCCAAGTGCAGTGCACTCCTCTGGACACAAAATTACCAAGAGTGCACTCTATTTTCATGAGACTATAGCCCCTCATGTTATTTATGTCACACCTTCAATGAAGGAGATGAAACAGACAAGAAATCAATATCCAGTTAGACCTATAAAGAGCTGTAGGAAAGTCAAATTTCACCTTCTTATATGCTTTGTAACAAATTTGTTTAGAAATGTGAGAATCCAGTGTAGTTCTACTGATACATATGTAAGTCACATAACACAGTGACTCTGAGCAGAAACTATTGAAGCAAAGAGGGTAATATTTTCTCTTTGACAGTGCACTACATAACCGCATAGGCATTGTTCATCTTTTGTTGTTTCTTTGCGGTCAGAGTCTTACTGAAGCAATTAATACCTCTAATTTCTGTGCATCAACACCTCAAGTGTGAAACAGAAGTACACAAGCAGCCACCATGTGAGCAATGACTCTATTTTCCCTATCTCCTTGATTTCTCCGACCCCTCCAGCCTCTGCTCTGTCCACATCTTATATCTAATTCCTCTACAGTCACGGGTGCAGCAGAAAAGGTCAATGCCGCCTTGCTAACGGCTGGCTAGCCAAGGATAGCTTCTCTCCAGAGGCCTTTGTGCTGATGCCCTGCTTGCGTCGTCAGCTTCCTGCGTGTCACTGCTCTCCACTTTGTTCTCGGCCTACCTGTGGGGAAGGGCTTCCTGTCAGGTTAATTGCATGGAGAATAGCACTTCGTTGCAAAAATATGCTGTGTGTTCGTCAGTACATTACTAACACACCGGTTTCATTTATGACACTCTGGTGGGCTGTGGGTCCCTGCCAAGATTAGTTTTGCCTACTGGAATGAAAATTGGAAATTAGCTCATAATCAGTGTAGTTTGAATGTTTCCAATAATCAAAAGACTAGAGGGGAAACTACTTTGTTTATATTTAGTGTCTCAAATTGACTGATTAGGGACAATACTAGGTTTTGAAAACAACCTAAAGAAACTGATAAATTGGATCAGACAGTAACCAAATGTTACCTAGAAGACATTTTCCTCACATTCCATTCCCATATTCAAATCAGTCATAATCAATAATCCTGCCTCATCCAATCTCAAAGTTAATGTTGATGCTGAGGAGGAGGAGGAAGAATCATTAGTTTCTCAATGAACGCATTAAAAGCACCTCGGTCAGATTTATGAGTGTAATTTACTGTGGGCATGCCTGCGTTATCAGTTTAAAGATGATGTACAGAACCAACAGGCATTTGCATAATGTAAACTCATAGCTTAGTGCTGATTATGGTGATGTGAGGGTGGAAGAGCTGCAGGTCCACATGCATGAATGTGGGTCTACTGACACAGCAAAAATATGCATGCACAAGCATGACGGCTAAGATTTCTGGATCAGAACTCATCACTGATCAGGCTGAGGACATAAAATCTGGATTTCCAGGCAAGTTACAGTCAATTTACCCAAATCACAAAAACCTTTTTTTTTTTTTTCACTTTCCTTTAGTGGTATTTAGCCACGTATATATTTTGGTTTTATGTGGCAAGGTTTTAAAGACAGCTGGCATTGGAAAACCATCTGTGGTGCTCATTTGAAAAGCTCAATGGTAATATGTCTTTTCAGAAACAATGTCCCAGTTACTCTGGAAAACTAACATCTGCCAAAATGTATTTTACCGGCTGGAGACCACCAGGGGTATGTATGTGTTTGTACATTTTTTTGTTGTGTTTTCTTTTTCTGATTGCCATCTTTATACAGCTTGTGATAATGTAGTCTGTACTAGAGGAAATTATTTTGTTATTAGTATTTGGTCCAGCAAGATATAAGTCTTTAAAGCTGCACTAATGTTTTTTTTTTTTTCTTTTTTAATTAACAATGAGTCAAATCACAATATGTAATGTGAAAGGAGTTAGAGTGATGACTTCTGGCCGCCAGTCCTGCTACTTTACTTTTTTTTTTGGTTCATTCTGATTATTCTCAATAGCATCCTTTCTAGCAGCAGTTTTGTTTTCAGTGACAAAACTCAGTTTGGTACAACGAGCTGGTCTGCTGGATGTGTAAATAAGCAACTGTTTGCTGCCTCATTAAGAACTGCAACTTTTGGAATTGGCTATGACTCAAATGTTCAAAAATCCATTTTCCATATCTGCTATATAAGCTGCCCAATGAGAAAAAGCAGAAATCCACACTTTAACAAAGTGGGAAGGCAGTTTCTTCATATTACATCATAACAGTGATAAACAGTGAATCTTCGATGGTATAAGCAGACTTAAATTTACAATAAAAGGATGTATAAAACCTATCTGCTCTTGACAGTCTGTTCAATTTCATGCAAAACCAGAGCAGTTCAGAGTTAATGTTCTATTATGAGACAAGTCACAGTGTTCTTTCCTGAATATTGAAGTAGGCTGAATATTGGAGCAGACTGAACCTAAGGCTCAGAAACTGCATTACCTGTCAATTAGTCTGTTATGTGAAGATACAATGTTGCATCACAAATCTGCACCATATACTGGCATAAACATCATGCAGTGGTATCAAAATATCCACCAAGGCAACATTTCTTACCTTACCGCATTCATTATGCTCCATTACTGAAATCAATGTAAGATTTATTTAGCACAGAACAAACTGTGCTGCATGTGCTTGCCTGAGAAGTGCATCCCTGTCCTCCCACCTCGAGTCATCACCATACCAAGTGCACAGACAGCAGCCCCATCATATACTCTGCACAGTCACAAAGTCATAAGAACACTAATCATGCTTGAACCTAAATAGCTGACAACAGCAGCAGCTCTGTTTCTAATGAGTCGAGCCTACTGATTGGACACTCACCTGCAAACTGGCCTGATTGGAAGAGACTAAGTAATTCTATACAGCCAATTAAAGCAGCTCCAGTTAGGATGCATTTACAGACAGTAAACCATATGCAACCCTTATAACCGTCAGCTTGTACTGCATTAAATACTACCATGAGAAAGTAACAGAAAGACAAATCTTACATGCATAGGGATGATGATGAAAGGGCCACAAGTAACCACAAGTAACAGTTTCAGGGTGTCTATGATTCGGGTAATACTAAACGGCAAGGAAGGCTGAAGATTTCCTCCAAAAGGATGGAAAATATTAAATGCAGAAATACCCGTGTGCAAAGATATCATTTCACAGCCACCATAAATCAGCCGGACAACCAAATACAAGTTTGAATTTCAGTGTATTAACAAACCGTTTTGCATATAATGACCAACAAATAGCATTGGGCCCACAACGTGTGTGTATTGTATGCAAGAGTAGCAAGTATGTTGGATCTCAAATAAGTGAATCCATCCGGCCAGAGTTCTGTTATTTACAGCGCTGCACCGTTCTGTCCCAAATAAATCCACAGCTAATGCCTCACGAGGTCCTTCTGAAAGAAATGAATAAATCCAAAGGCCAATGCCAGGGAGAAAAAAAAAAACAAAACAGGATGTTCTGGGGTATCCACAGGGTCCAGAAGCAATGCGATGACCTAAAAGTTAAACAACTCATTTTGCAGTTGTGCACCGTTAATGAACCAAACCGACTCTTGTCGGTTCGCTAACCACTCGTCCTCTGTACTCTGTACGCTGTACTCTCCTTTTTTTTCTTTTTGTCTTTACCACTGATTAAACTTAAGAACGCCTACCTTTTAAGAAGCACATAATAAGTAAACCCTGTCTTCAAAAACCTACAACAAAGTAACACCTTTTAGAAAACAAAAAGGCTGCATATTAGTTTTAAAGGCTTGAAATTTAAGGGAAAAGTTATTTTCAAATGCATATAAAGCAGATATAAATAAAATGAAATAATAGCATTGCAAAGGACACAAATACAGGGTCTTAAATCAGGGTGAATGAATTAATGAATGTTTAATACAGAGAAAAACTGAAGTTTACCAATACAGAATACATATATTTTTACAATATCTTATAGATCGTGTGCTTATCCAGTCTAGTTATAGGAACACATATTTTGTTTTGGCTCTAAACTCTGGTACACTTTTTTTGAAATGAAACAAAGACTATGGCTGTGTGAGCTTCAGATTTCCTGCTGTAAAATCATAATGAACGTATTCTCCTCTAAGTGGGCTCACTTGAACAAGGCATCGGGTTGTTTTGGGGGCAAACACTGCACATAAATTTTACTAATGTTTGTGGATCAATTACTCACAATCCACACAGGTAATCTCTACCTTCCATGTGCAGCTCCCACACACTACCTTGCAACATTTGTCACAAGTGTCCTTTGTTTTGTTTTCTTGCAGTTTCTCTGCACTTGGCACTGCCTTCTCTCCATCTGCTGCTGCTCCTGCCTTGGTCCTGGCTCTCACACCATCAGTTGTGTGGCTTTTGCTCTCATGTGGCCAGAGCAAATTTCATTTGTGAGTCGCATTATGAAGTTCCTCCATGACATCCTCTCATTGGTACATTTCTTGAACAGGATGGAAGCATTTATCGCAGCCATGTCCAGGATATTATAAAACACAGCCACTGGCCATCTACATGTGGGTGCTTTCACTGAGTATGTCCTTGCCATTTGATCTAGCACATCTACTCCGACCTTGGTTCTGTTGTAGTATGTGACTGTCTCTGGTTTAGCCTTTTGGGCACTTGTAATGGCAACAGCTGTGAGGACAGTGCTGAGAATGCAGACGTTTTTCCTTGCTTTGCATTGATAGACTGTCAGTGTTGCATTGTCACTTTTCAGCACCTCTGTGGGGAACAGAGCCCTTTGCTCCTTTACGCATGGGGGGAGTTCTTGGCTGTTCTTATTTACTATGCCAACCAGGCTGGTTTTCTTGGCCTGTAGTGCCTTGGCTAGTTCAAGGGAAGTAAAAAAGTTGTCAGTGGTGATGTTCCTCCCCTTCCCCAGATAAGGCTCAAACATTTTCAACACCACACTGTCTCCCAGTCGCTGACCTGACCGACACACCATTGGGCCCATATGGACTGTGTGTTAAGTGCATATATAGTTGTATGGAAATAGGAGCCTGACTTAATGGCATGGTGATAGGTTCTTCCCAGATAATGTCAGGTTACCTAGAATCAGCCAATTAACCTGACCCGCTAATGGTAGTGGGGCATTCTTTGAGTACAGACACAGGCAAAGCCTTATTTCTAGGCTCTCCCAATTTTATGAGAATATAGTGATAGTGATATAAAACATAAAGCAATGTTGTTTTGTTATGGCCAAACTGTTCTTGACTGGCAACCTCAGTCCCCTGACCTCAGTCTAACCGAGCATGTTTTTTTTAAAAAATCATTCATTCAGCCTTTCTTTATACCTAAAGATCATTGAGCGGTGACCCTCATTTACAATGATATTGAGTCAATTACAAACACAAAGAAAGGAAAACAACAACAACAACAAAGAAATATAACAAAGAAAAGGCAAAACCACAATTAGCTCATAAAAAAGCCATTAAAACATACTGATTAGGGAAGATAATTTGATAGATTAAGATAATTAAAATGTAAAATAAAATGGTTATGTAAAACAAATGCAAGTAGAGGTTGGGAGGTTAAAGATCAAGTTTCTAAAGTGTCCAAGAGGTATGAGTGTATTGATTTTGAGGAGGTGCTTTGTTCCAGAATTAAGGTGCACTAAAATTAAAAGCAGTCTTTCCAAGTTCAAACCTAACTCGTGGAACATTGAAGCAAGAGCCAGTCAGTATAGTGGGTCTGATAGAGCCCATCTGAGTAAGAAAGCAGTTCTGAAAGGTAATATTGTATTTTTCCAATAAGAGCTTTATAGATAAAAAGATACCAGTGAGTATCATGTCTCTCTTGAAGACCACCCAACCCTATCATAAAATATAATGATGTGTACCATAGACATCACCAGCAATAAATCTCAAGGCAGAGTGATAGAGTCCAGAGGTTTAAGAGTGGAAGAGGATGCGTGTCTATAAATCATTTCTGTAGAAAGAGCCAACCTTTTGTCTGAGTCGGCACGCAAGATTATCTATGTGAAATTTGAATGTGAGGTTTTCATAAATTCAGATACAGAGATATTTAGATTCTGACTCTCTCAATCATAGGTCCATTTGTAGTAGAAATATAAAAAACTGTTCCATGTAAGTGAATGAAAAATGCTAAAACACTTAGCTTCTTAGTCTGGGAGGTATAGTTCAATAGTCTATCCTAGCCGATTACTCAAGATAACTAGCAGACTAATGGGGCAGTTGATAATAAGCTCAGAAGTTTTGCATACAAAAGCTAATGCTAACCGTTTCATGTAAGTGAATGGAAGATGCTAAAACAAGTAGCGCTGTTTTTGAACTAGGTTTTCTAGTAGTTATGAATGTTTATTTTCAGTCAGATTTTTGTGGATGCTTTCAAGCCACATTTCCAGAGGCTTTAATGATAAAAACTCAGAATGATAGCTTCCCAATTCAACAGATTGGTGTCTCTCTGATAGGTAGTTCCTGAACCAATTACATGCATTGATATTGAATCCAATATTATGTAACCTCTGCAAGCGCAGGTAATGGTCAACAGTATGAAATGCTTTGGATAAGTCAACAAGGTTTTTTATCTAAAGCTGATACGTCATTTAGGACCATAGTAACAGCAGTTATAGTATTGCACCCTGCTCTAAAACCAGCTCTGAAATGGGCTCAAGATGGAAGCTCTGTACAGAAATACCTTCAATTGATCATTCCCTAGAGATTCAAGGACCTTTGCCAGATAAGGCAATTTCGATATTGGTCTATAGTTGTTAAGATTGCTCCAAAGTGCGGGAACTATACCGAATGAGATAGAAAGAGGAGATAGAGAGAGGGGCAGGAGCCTCTCACGGTGCTGGTGTAAAATCCAGTATAGAGCGGCGAGCACTGGGGCGGGACTGGTTGAGGGATTAGAGGCAACAGTGAGTTGTAGGACCCATGCGGCACAGGGTAGATGGAGGGGGAGGCCAGGATTCTCCAGCCAAAGGAGAGAAGTCATGCAGGTTGTCGAATTTATTTCCCAGCTGGCTGTCATAGTTAGGAGGTGTACAAGAGGAGAGCCTCCCTCTCTTGCTACGAGAAGAAGCACCAGACCTGGGCTGACACAGCCTTCTCCATAGCTGCCCCTTCCCTCTGGAACTGCTTTTAATGTGTGATTAATGATATGTGTCATATGTTTTTTTAGTGTGTTTTTTTCTATGCTATATGTTTTTAGATTTATGCTTTTAGGATGTTGTTTTTCTATGATCATTTTCACTTATGTAAAGTGTCTTTGAGTACCCTGAACAGTGCTCTATAAATAAAATGTATTATTATTATAAGTAGCAGTAGTATTGTTATTATTATTACTATTATTATTATAACACAAATATATATTTCTCTTTAGGTGTTCCGGTTATGAAAACAGAGTAAGGCAACAGGTAAATTAGGCTAAATAGCCTATAAACAATAAATGGTAAGATGGCAAAACAAAAATTAATGAATAATCAGTGAACTAATAAAATTTTTTTACACACATTGAACGTTTGTGATTCAGCTAAATGATCTCTATCTGAACACGTGATTATGTGACATTTAGCACCTTGACTGAATTTTCCACACAGCTTTCCTGCACTTCAGGCACTTGGTGAAGATTTTTTGCAGGTCATTCCCTGCTCTTTTTATAATTTCATTATAACTTGATGTACTTGTCAGATCACACACTCCAAGGAATGCAATTGCCTAGCAACTTAGAATGTTTAAACATAAACCACACGATAATAAATGCATTTCACAGGTAAATTTTACCCCGTGGTGGTTATAGGCATAAATGTGTTTTTAATCTGGATTCATCTTCACTATTTTTAACAATAGGGGGTGCTGCACAACATTGTTTTAGGAAAAGTCAAAGACTGGGGGACATGAATATTTTATTAAAACATAGTAACATACAACTGAAAGACCACCATGAGTAAATTTTACCCCGTGGTGGTTCTAGTGTTAAATACCTGTTTCTTGTCCTCGTTCTGAGTTCCCAGCTTGTCTGCTGATGACCTGCAGGACGCTGCCATTTCTCTCAGTTCTGTTTGGCAGGCTGCCTCAGTGAAGGAGGTTAAGGAACACAGAGGTTAGTGGTAACACACGCAGGGCTGGCATGGGGCGGCCGCTACTTTATCATGAAGCAGCTACAAGCTGTCAGTGGTGATAAAGTGGGAAGAAGCTGCTGGTGCCCATTCAATAAAAGACTTATTTTTCTGCTTAAAAAATAAGGTTGCTTGCCGCAGCCTTGCTGCATTCTCCAAAATATCGCAGCTGCCGTCACAACATGGATATGTGCTTCGTCTGGTACAGGTAAAAGATTCTTGTCTAAACATTGTCCAGTAGAATATCCCCCAAGAAATTCCAAAAGATTATCATGTCATGTCATTGGAAATGTACAGTAAAAACACACATTCTTTTGGTCTTTTGGTGATTAGATGGGCCTTTGCTTCTCTAATTGTATCTTCTGTCAGAGATGTGGCCAGAAAAAAATCCATACTGATAAATGTCTTGGTTGTTTCCCTTAAAGTTTGCAGGCCTGAGCTCAATACTACACTCAGGATGGATGGGGATCATAACAGACACGGTGTGCATATCAAAAACAGCCTTGAAGACAGGCAGGAGTGTTACTTCAGCCCTCCCTCTGTAATAGAAATTATTGATCACATATTAAATGGAGTTACCACAAATGAAACTCAATTGATTTTGGTGTTATCTGACAATTACACATCTGTCATGACATGCTGTTGTACTGTTAATAGCAGTCAGACTGTGATGCTGGTCATATGGTTGTTCGGTCTGATTTCCTTTTTTCTCCAACACTTATTTCAGTGTAGGAAATCCCAACAACTACAGGCCAGATCAACGTGAAATAAACAGAGAATATTTATGGTCCCCAGAGGATCAGCACCGAGATGTTTTTGGTGAATACCTGACTTAGGACTCACTTTTGCGATGTAGAAGCCTGTGTTGTGAACATTGTAGGGCTAGCAAGGCTTAAACATGCCATAATATTTATGTGCTCTGTAAATTAGATGTCCTGTGTCTTCTTTTAATTAAACCTGACCTAAAAGATTTTTTTTTGGTCACTTGGGGACGGTGGGAACAAGTCGTGAACACAACACTGTCATATAATAACCTTTTAAGTTGATTTGGCGAGTACTTGCTTATTTCCACATCCAGCAGTTTCGGAGAAACATTATCATTCATTTGGAGTCGTGTTTCTGTCCACCTGATGAATTTAAGTCCAATATTCACTCTCTTTTAGCTCTGTTTTTGCTCTCTACCAACTCCTGAGGGAAATATCTGACTCTTTATCTGTTAAATGCTCCACTATGTTCACCAGCTAGATTACAGTTAACTGTGTCTGTTTGGTGCTGAGCAGGTAGTGTACAGTGGGTTAGTAGAGGTTTTTCTCTGAAAACTGCTTGCTGTTGCCAAAAACGACGCTATGAGAGCGCTGAGAGTGAAGCAAAACAGTGAAGTTGCAGCCGGGGAGCTAAACAATGAGCTGACACTCGCTATAAAGCTCCGTAAAGCAGAGGGGAGCTGCAAAAGTCGCTGATAATTCTCTGTAGGATCATCACTATGAGCAACACCTCTCACATTACACACTGACATTTGATACAGGCGAAATTTGGACTTTGTATTTGTTGGTTCATGAATGCAACCTGTGTCTGCTTATTTACCAGTAGGTAATGCCTTTGGATAACCATGGAGAACTTGCATATAGCCAATCAATTCATTTTGCATAAAGGTCACCATTCTATCATTTACATAAAGGTAGAACAACTCTAGCATGTTAAACAGCTTAAAACCTTGCAAATGTAGCTTGGTCAGTTTTGATGTGAGTTCTAAAAGAATTTCAGAAACCCCCTGTACATGATTTTGGACTGAAAAAACTATATGCATTTTTTAACTTAAGCTGAACTTTACAAGCCATTTTAAAATTAACATTCAATGCCAATAATATTACAAATAGCATTGTAATGGATACTGCATGAGAGCTGCCACACCTATTGTCCTGCTGAGGATTGACTGTTATGTGGTTTTGTTGAAGATTGCTCTTCTTTCTTCACTTTTAAATTTTTATCTTGTAACTTGGAAGCAAATATCAGACAGGGTTCAAAGTCTTTTCTTTTTCTCTGTGTTTATGGGAGCTTTCCACAGACAATCTGGGTATTTTCTAAACTTTGAAAGCATTTGTCTTGTTTCACAGTCTAACGAAGCTGGGGTGGTCCAAAGGGACTACTGCCTCAGGAGTACTTCATTTACACAGACACACAAAACAGTGTAATTAAGCTGACTGATTTCCTATCATACACACATCAAGAGTTGTTTTTAAGTCCTTTTCTGTGTTTGATGAAATCTTAAGTTTAAAGGTTTTTGTCCTTTTGACTTAATTCTTCATCTTATCATCAAACTAGGAGTTGTCAGTGTGACTTGTATGCTTTCATCATAATTATCTAAAAAACACTTCTGCAATACAAACTCTAAGAAAAAGGAGTTCTTTAAAACTTGCCATAAGGTTGATGGACAGATGATAGCAAAAAGGTACAGCGATGAGTGCGATGAGCACCAAAGATGGATACAAATTTTAAGTATGTTAAACTAATTTTGAGTTGTGTGGTTTCTCCAGTGGTAAAAGAAGCATTCAGATCCGTTACTGAAGTAAAAATACCAATATACAAGTTCTGCATCCTTAAGTACCAAAGTATAATCAGAGGAATGTACTTAAAGGACCAGTGTGTAGGATTTAGTGGCATCTAGCAGTGAGGTTGCAGATTGCAACCAACTGAATATATGTAAGCCGCATTTTACTACTGCAGCTGGACAAAGAGGAGCTAGTTTTAACTACTTTATATACAGTTAGGTAATTTGGTCAAATGGTTCTCAACCTAGGGGTTGGGCCCCATTGAACGGTCACAAAATAAATTCGGGGGGATCATAAGATGATTAATGGGAGAAGACAGAGGGGAAAAATCTCAAACTAATTTTTTATTTTTATTTTCCCTAATCTTTGCTTTTATGTAAGATCTAGGACAGTTTGATCTATTTGGCTTCAAACACTTATTTAATTAAAAAACATCTGATGGGAAATGACTCTTTGGTGGATCTGCTAACAGCTCAAAGACATCTGAAATGTGATAAGGGGTCCCACATAGACACTGCTTTTTTCTCAAGCCAAAAAGGTCCCTGCAATTATAAGTACCCTTTTTTTATATTTCATTACATGCCTTTTTATATTCAGTTATGTGTCAAAATGACAGCTGAATCCAGTGAGTCATCCCCTAGGAGAAGTTGCACCAACATGACAAGTACTAACAACTAGAAGTTGTCCATCCTTGAGCTAAAAAGTTTTTAATATCAGAACTCTGTAGTGCAAAACTGTGAATACAGTGCAACAGAAATAAAGACATGTCAATTGTATATCAGCCAAGTTACCTCATGATGAGGTAACATGTGAACCAACTGTAAACATTAAAGGAATGTTCCACCCCAAATCTTATACTCCATAGGCTTCAAAGCTGAAAGGTTTGAATCTTGGCCTTTTTTTCTTAGGGGACAGCAGATACAGTAAGCCTGAATTCACAGCAGTTACACTGGATTCCAATGGAGACGGAGAGTCATGGCAAAAAACAAATCAAAATCTTCATGGAAACTTCACAAACCGCTCCTGCGGCATGATCTACTATTTTTGATTCATCCAGAATTATTTATCCCGGAAAATGTGAGCAAATGTGTCCTGTGCTTTGTGTTTTTGCTGAACTGTAGTTTCATACATATTTGTGCAACTACTAATTAAAACCTCTACACAGGTGTGTGGTATTACAATACTTGGTGTGGGTTAATTGTGTGTCAAGTGTGCCAGTACATGTTGTTGTACTTTCATAAAGTAGTAGACCATATTAATAAAGATCTTCTATTTTTAACCATACACTTTGCCTGAAATTGGATTTTTTTATCTCATGAACAAAGGCTTACATTTTCTTTTTGAAATTACAACTATTAACAAAATAATACACAACAATTAAGCACCTTAATACCATTCTGCAGACAAGTAACCACGGAACCAGTCTGGTTATTTGTATTGCAAAAGCAGGAAAAATTACTAATCTACAAAAGGGTTGTGAGTACATATAATTTGAAGAGGAAATAAGACCAGTTCATTGGTTAAAAAAAAAAACTCTGCCAAGATTGTTAGTAAGTGAAAGGAAGGTTTTGTACTTTGTGTTGTCTGGATTGATCTATGATCTGCAGGAAATCAGCAAGACAGAGTTCATTCTGGTGGACAGATCATTTATATGGATATTATGTCCTCAAAGTGGACTAGGTGAAATGGAGACACAAACACGACAACCAGAATGAATCAGAGATAATGTAGTGGTGAATAGAAACACAGTTTATTTGGACCATTTGGGGGGCAGGTATGTGTGGGGCAAGTGGATGTGTCAAATCAACAAAATTTGGCCTAACTAACCTGAAAACACTAACACTAACCTGAAAACAAAAGACCTTACTTACTTATCTACAAAATGACTTTAAACCATTATGAGCTGTACACAATATGATATAAAATGATTACATGTGGCAGAAAATTAAATTCATTCCGGTGGGATCACTGCGATTAGTGGATTCGCTTCTCGGATGAGGAGAAGTGAATCTGCACAGATTTTTCACGTCGAGTTCAATTTTGGTAAACTTTGACTTGCAAATTTGCACCATTGATCAATAGCAACAATGCTGACCTTTGAATGAAGAGAGAGCTGGGGAGTCCAAAATGGAGGAATTGCTGCTTGTTAGCTGTGTGTCACCATCCAGTTTTAATTAAAAACTGTTTCACAAAAGATAAATGGTGTGTACTGACAGGAGTACAAATACTTTTAAATAAACGTGTTATTTGTTATTGTGAAGTTATTGTCCCATTAGCTACTGAGCTAAGCTAACAAGATTGCTTTGGAGTTTGGACAAGCTTGTTAGTTTGGAGAGCTTTATTTTCTTTCTTCAGACATTTTTATTTAATTAAATGGTGGACAAAATGCCAGGGGGAACAGAACTGTAGAGAGCACTATTGTGACTGACTAGCACTAGCGGTTAGCTTGCCAGCCACAGCAGTTCACCAACTAGCTCTGCAAGTAGTCACTACATCACCAAACTGCTAGCGAATATCAGTGTGTGGTGGTGATCAGCACATTCCAGTGGAGGCACCAACCAATAAATCTAGTGTGTCTAACAAAACGTTGCCAATGTGAGTGGAAATGTATACGTTACCTCAAAATTAACTAAAGCCCTTAACTCCCAACATGAACCTCTTACATTATATAATAATTATATTCTTAGTATGTTCTTAGAACACAGTATCAACAGTTCATACAGATCAGTGTCTAGCATAGAGATGAGAGAGCCTCTTGCCCGACATCTGCTCTTATGTAAAGGGCTCTGGTTGATGATGTAACGCTTTTTACAGGGCATAGAATGTAATACTGTAACATGTTATGACTTCTATTTAAAATATTAAACAACTTCTATTCAAAGGTAAGTTGGTTGGTCATTTTTTCCAACACTGGTCAAAGAAAAACAAAGAAATGTAGTGATATTACTGATGCAAATGTATTTTTTTCCTCCCTCAATCTACTCAAAAACCACAGAAATGTCTAAAAATCAAACCAAAGGAGAACACAAGGAGGCAAAAATGCCTCCAAAGAGAATTGGACCACCCCACTCCACCTCAGTTTAAAAGCTCTCACCATATGTAATTATGAAGGCATGAAATACAAACTAAAGGGAATGGTCCCATGGGAGAGGGCACGGCTCGGTTAATAGGATTCTCCCTCCAACAAGATTAGAGTTATCAATTTGCTTGGTGTCACATTAATGAATCCTCACCAGCTCAGCCCATGATGAACCAGAGCGGGCTCCACTGCCTCGGCGAGATAATCAAAGTCTGGATCATAACAGTCTGGGGAATCCAACTCACTGTAGATACTTATACAGACACATTAATTGAGACAGTCGACTAAAACCCTGATAGAACTTCACCACTGATACACTTTAAAGAGATAAGATTGTGAGAGGTTGATTTTTCTCAGTCACTTCTTATAATCCACTGTATTGTGTTTAAATTTACATAAACTGTTTTCATAGCTTTTTTTCTTTCTCTCTTTTGTCTTGCTTTGTTTTGACTGTTTTCTGATTGTTTTTGTGTTTTCAGTCTTGATTAGCTCATTTTCTGGCTTTTTTATACAAGTTATGTTCAATATTTCCTATTTAATAAAATCAGTATATTAGTTCTGCATTCCAGAATGATGAAGGTCGAACCTCTTAGATTAGAAAACTGGAATGAGCAAACAGCATTCAATAATTATCCTCTGTTGGAATTTGTGAAAGTAAAACCTTTTCAGGTAGCCAATCGAAATATTTATTTGATTTGTCCCTTTGTTAGAGCCAATAGGATTATAATATTTCTGACTTTGGTGCCCCCAGTGGTAGTGTCAAAAATACACCCAGGAACACTAAGGAGAATGGGCTGAAAGCAACACATAAACTGCACTTTCTCTTGGGATTGTCTTTTCTGCAAACAATAATTTATGCAATCAGAATAATAAAATAAAGACATAAAAATTCTACACATAGGGGATTTAAATCATGAATGTCCTGCCTGGACACACCATTTTGATCAGGCAGCTAAATGTTGGTGTTGAGGTCAAATGTTCATGTTGTAGGTCTTGCAGTGCTGAACAATCACAGCCAGTTAAACATCAGTAGTATCAGCACTGCATTTTTTCAAGTTACTGGGTAATCTGTACTCTGTACATTAATCATATAAAACAATTCAATGTGAAAATTATTTCTAAATGTATATCTGTAATGTTAATAATCTGTATCACCCCTGTAAGAGGGTCCCCCTGTCTATACCTTATTTGAGCGTTTTCCTATTTGCTTTCCAACCTGAGTTCTTTGGTACAATTATGACTGTAAGCTTGACATAACTCAAGTTCAAAGCTTACCTTTTTATCTTTGTAAACAGTGTTTAATAAAAATGTATTGTCATATAAGGATGAACATAATGAATTAGTAGGCTATCACACTTTCAAAAATATGGACTAATACGTTATAAATATGTATAAAAATGCTGTATCAGTTAGCATCTGACTAGCTTAGCTCCTGTTTAGACTGGGTTCAGCCAAACCAGAGCTTTCAGGGGTTTAAAACACTGCTGCATGCTAAGTTGAACCTGACTAACTTAAATGAGCAGGTAAACCAGATGTGTGATAAACTTAGCTTTTATTAGCCCTGCCACTGAGAATGTGATTTTGTGATGTAATGGCAGTTAAGATAAGTGGTTTCAGCTGTTGGCTTTCTGTTTCAACCAACCATTTTATTCAACTGCTGTAGAAATAATTTAGAAATACTGAACTTGTGTTGGTGTACTAATTGTTGCAATGATACATGGTTGCTATGAACTGACCTCATTTTGTCAGACAATCAGTCACAATCACTTTTTTTAGAGTCAAAAATGAATTGAGGTAGATGCCCCATGTGCCTTTCGAATAAAATGACCTGAGCTGTAGGAATTTTTCCTCTTACTGAACTCTGTGACCTTAGACCTCAGTTAAACCAGGTCTGCAGCCACCTGGGATACAATGCTCTTTTGTGGCATTTAGGGGATTTCTGCAGGACACAGCAGCCGGGTTTAGACTAAAGCACAGGTGCAGTTTAAACTGCAGGCGCTGAGGACACAGCAGCTGAACTAATGAACAGCCCCAAGGTGTCTTTACACATAATGAAACAAAACCAATAATTACTCTAATTCCACTCACCTGTATAAAAGGTGTAAATTTGACCACAAGGGAAGCATTAACCCTTACATACTTTTTTTGTCAAATTTGACCCTTTTTGACATTAGAAAGCAATAAAAACACCATAAATGACATTCTTTAGGCCTGACATTTTATGACTTTTCCTGAAGTGGCCCAGAATATACAAAAATAGAAATATTTCAAAATAATTTATTTTTGTGCAGCTGGCATACATTTTTGCACATAGAGGGTGCCCTGTATTTATTCAAAGGGATTTTAAAGTCACTAGAGGTGGTCAGATCAAGGTATAGGCTGGTTATGTGGAATCTTGAAACAGTGAAACTACAGATTGGCATGTCTGTGTATTTTTGTCGGGACAGTGGGGACAGAATTCAAGGGGGACCTTAATACTGTCACTGTACCATGTATGTCAGAACTGGGCATGTCCCCACCATATTGCTACATTTTCCAGGGTTCCCACCCAGGTGAGCTCCTGTAGACCTTTGAGGTGTTATATTTAGGAATCTTGAAACAGTGAAACTGTAAAACTGTGCATAGGCATCACCATATATGGTGTACAGTAGGGACGTAGGGTCACGAAGTACCTTGACACTGTTGCATCTGCACCTGCAAACAAGCCTATACAAAGTAACAAATCAAATCCATCAATTCCCAGGCAACCATCATAGTGGTTGTCCAACATAGTCCTCCCTATAGCGGAGGGCAGCTTTCATGTACCTGAGCCCCTATTTCACTGATTTGGTGGAGTGGAAGGAGTGATTTGGTGGATCTGTTATTCCAAGATAAAAAGGAGACAGTGAGTGGAAGAGGAAGTATTAGAAGAGGAGGACAACATGGAGGAAAGGCCCTTGTGACTTCTCTCATGCAAAGGTGATGCCACCTTGCTCACACGCCAGCCACAGTAGCACAGTAATCTGAATCTTGCCCAATCTGCAGTACTACAGTTTATTGACACAAGGTTTGAAATTTGCAAACCAGTTTGTTATTTTGTTTTATGACTAATACACTCAATGTTGTGTATCAAAGAGTTGATTGTGTACAATTGACAGAAAAGGAGGGCATGTGGTTTATAAGCAGTGCTGATTGATGGTTTTAATGCTTATAATGAAACCTACCATTCAGAAATGGTGTTGCATCCTTCACTTTCAATAAAATTCATAGAAATAATTATGGCTGTTTTGTTCTCCTGTTTTAGATAACATGAGATCATAATATAGTGTGAATAGTATCAGACCTAAAGAAAACACTCTCTCTGCTCTCTGAAACATTAATGAAGGATAAATCATTAATGGGGCGGCTGTGGCTCAGGAGATAGGGCGGGTCATCCACTAATCGGAAGATCGACAGTTCAATCCCCGGCTCCTCCATGTCGAAGTGTCCTTGGGCAAGATACTGTAGCCCAAATTGCTCCCAATGGCTGATCCTGATCCTGATGAGCAGTTTGGCACCTTGCATGGCAGCCTCTTCCATCAGTGTGTGAATGTGTGTGTGAATGTTGCCATGTGTTGTAAAGCGACTAAGCAGAGTAATTATAAAGGAATATTGTGAAGAGTCAGAATATGAACAATAAGTAAGGATGTAAGGGTTAAATGCTTGAACAACACGGGGCAAAACAACACATAAAATGGAGACAAACAGAAAAACCAACTCAAAGTATCATGGTGAGGTGTTACAGCTGATTTTAGGTTTCATTTTGAGCCACTTCGGTGTTTAAGAAAAGTTTGTTGCTGTTACTTTCAAGTGTTGCTGAGTATAAGGTTTACACTTCTCAGACTTCCTTCCCCTAATCTTTGAAGCTTTGCAGTCACAGCAGGTTTAGGACAGAGAGTTGGAAAATGATGCAATAGTCAATATTTCTTGTAAAAATTAATAATAAAATGGAAATGATGAGAAAGAAGCTGAAGTCATCCACATGTCCTGTTAACGTGTTGATATCCCCAAACACTCGATCCAGCTTGAGATGTAAAAGTTATGACTTCAGACAAAAAGAATACCCAGAGAGCTTCCATTTATTTTCATCACAAATACTTTCATGTTTTATTTAATACAATTTGCTGTTTTGTAATTCAAAGACACTGTCAGGCTGTTTGATGTGTGAACAAATGGATGTTTTGTCAGCTTTGATCCGGCTTGCACATGCACTTCATGTGATAATACTGCTTTTAACCTCTCTCAGTTGCAAATATGCCTCGAGTCTTCACCATTTGCATATTCTAATTATTTATAAGTGAGCACTTCTGTCTGCAAAGGGCACCCAGGGTTCATTATGCACTAAGAGGAATATTAAATTATATCCACGGTGGGCGGCAACAGCCTCACACTGATTTAGACGATCAGAAATCACTGTGACTGGCTGATCTCTGCTGCCCATGACACATTTAATTAGAACACTTCTTGGGTTATATTTTCTATTTTATGAATTCATCTGGGGTCTGCAGCCAGGGAATGAATGACACGGGTTGACATTTCCTCTTCTGTCTAAGTTTCGAGGACACATCTATTGTATCCATCACAGCCTCCAATACTGCCCTACAAAGCCAAACCACAGTAACTACGGTTTTGGTCAAATTTGAGTTATGACTGAAATTGAACTTTTAAATGTCTGTTTTATCTTGTGACTAATTGTCCAATTTTCAGTCTATCTGAGTCTTTCTGCTCTATCTTAGAGAAAACATGACAATCCAAAGAAGGGAATCTTCATGTTCTCTACTGGGAACTCTTACTTACTCCATCCGTGTATTATCAGCTCACCCGATCGTAGTAGATAGTAATAATAGTTTGCATATCACTGTGCGAGACAGGACAAGAGAGTACACTGACTTTAGTTTACAGAGTGACAGTTTACAGTGGTTACAGGGAGCAGACAGTACAACCATAATTAGGTGTTACATTATGTAGCTAAGTCATAATTGTTATTTATATGTTGTTGTTGTTATACATTCAACTTGTTATTTCTACAGCAAGCATTACAACAACATGTATGTATATATATAGAGAGAGAGAGAGAGAGAGAGAGAGAGAGAGAGAGATAATAACATTACCACCATGTTTTACTTATAATGTAGAGAAAATGTTTGATCTCATACTCTTGATTCAGACCTCTAGGTGTGAGAGTCTGGAGAGTGAAAAAATAAAAACTCTCTCTTTGGAGTAAGAGGGTATTTAAATCACCTCCTCTCCTCAGAGATCTAACGTGCTCGATGCCAGTGTATCTGAGATGCCACTGGGTGATTTGCCTTTGATTGTCCTGGGTTCTCATGCAGGTCCTGCGCTCAAACATTTTGACCTGACGAAGATCCAAGTAGGATCGAAACGTCATTAAAATTTTTGTGGCTTGGAGCAAGTGTGCAGGCGTTAGCTTTTTTCATTGATGCCATTTTCCTGATAGCCTCGCATCTAGGCTACATGATGTGTGTATAATTACTCTCTTTCAACTTTTTAAACTTGCAAACAATTAAACAATTAAATACAGATATAAAGTAATAAGAAATCCAATTAGATTTAGGTTTTCTCAGGAAGAAAATACTAAGGTTTAGTTACTGCACTTTGCTTTTGCACTGCCTATACATCTGTTTAATGTAAAACAAAGGCAGAGTGAAGTATCTGCATTTTTGGGCTCATAGGGCAAATAATTGATCATGATTTTTAGCCATGAAAATGACTTCAAGAATATTTAATTGGCACATTACTGCTTTTCTACCTATAACACATTTGGCTGGACAGCCAAAAAACTTTGAAGCCATTTTTCTCAGTTTCACTGTTAGCTTATTGTTGTTAGTTGTTGTTATTATTGTTAGTTACTGCAGTTTGCCTTTGTAGGGCAGAATAGGGTATCACAAAAAGAGTGGTCAAAACTGTAGCAGCAGCCAAAATATCCTGACTTTATTCTTTAGTATGGAGCAAGCTCCAAAAGCAAAGGTTTCAACATTCCCCATGCAACAAACAGTTAGTCTTTGTTAAGCCCCTGCTGTTTTTCTGTGAACTCACTGCTCCTCCTGTAATTTCAGTTCAGTCTGGAGCGATGTCCTCTGTTTTTTTCAGCAGGAAAAGCTGCTGTCCTCCTCCTTTTTTTCTTTTTTTTTTTTTTATCACCTGAGTGTGAAATTTGAGTTATGTGTGAAAATGGATGAAGTGAAACCACATAAAGCCATCAGGGGAGCATGAAAAGTCCATAAATTCTCATCAAATGCACAGTTGTAATGTCAGCTACAGGTAGCTGCTGGTCTCCTCTTTTGAGCCCTGTTCATAGCCGATATTTGTTTACATTTTGGCAAATTGTCTCCATTAAAAGTATGCCGAATTAGATATTAGCAGTTCCTATTTACAGTGTAGCCATGGATGTACAGACAGCTATCACTGGATTACTTTGGTACTGAAGAAAACTTCAAAACATGATGAAGTACTGAAGCCTCTTTATTAGGTTTATTGGCGATAGACACTGGAGATAATGATATCCTCGGGTGTAAGTCACACTGAATGATCAAAATGTGTTTCATGTTTCTGTGTTCAGATTTGACTGAGTTATGACTCTGAGAAGGATTTTTGACTCTTCTTCACCTCACGCAGTATCTTTGCCTCACTTTCAACTCTTCAGCGCCCCCCTGGGAAGGATTTTGGCTTTCTCTTCGGGTTCTGTCCTGCTGAATGTCCATGTCTATTACAGACCAGGGGTCTCATTTATAAAACAGTGCGTAGGATCCTAAAAGTGTATGTACACACAAAAGCCGAAAATGGTGTGCATCAATAATCAGATTTATAAAACCGTGCTTATGCATGAATGCACGTATATTTCCCTTTATAAATCAGTCCACCTGTAAATGTGCACACATGGATCAGCCTCATATCCAGCCCTCTACACACACATTCAACCACAAATGGTCAATGCAAAAGTATTGCTGTGTTTTGATGTGCTTGTGTTTTTCTTTCGCTGGACCAATCTGTCTCTCTGTCTTGAGACGCCTGGCCAATCATTGTCAAGAGTCAGAGTATGTGCCCTCTCGCACAGACTTTTTAACAGACTTTTACTGTTTTATTTCCACGTTTTCTGACTTCTTGAAGTTATGTGTGTAACCCGAAACAACCACATACAACTTCAATAAAAATTCCTGTGGATCGTAAAGTCAGACATCTCTTAAGTTCTCACTGGACACCCTGCAGTGGGCCAGTTCCTAGTTAACCAGTTTTAAGTAGTTTTTACATTCAATATCTACAATACAATAAACACTGTAATCATTTATATTTACTCCAAATCCAGCATACAGTTATTTCTCTAATTTGCACAGTCCATATGTATCACATTGTTATATGAGTGCAGATGGTGAAGATGTGCCGGTGAGGTGACTGGAGAAGGCAGAGTATGTGTGGTGTCTCCAATGACAGCACAGTCATGTTCACTGCAGCGATTTTATACACATAAGCTATATGAAAACTAAAATCATACCTGGTGATATATGCATTAGAAGATAAGAAAATGAATAATAAGGATAATAAGAAAAGGAATCAGTATATTCAGGGTTAATATTGGGGAAAGGCAAGCCAGACTTTCCTGAATCCTGCCACCTGCCACATCATGACATCATTCATTTCAGCAGCTGCTGTGCTGCTGCACGACTGGCCCTTTCCTCTGTGCTCCAGGTGAGACTGCGCTGATGAAATGTTGAGCGGACTTTGATTTAAGATTTGAGTTGGCTTATATCTTTTCAAACTGAAATGTGCTTATGGAATAGTTACTACAAGCACAAGTACAGATAACACTGCTGGTTTGAATGTTTATGAAAAGTGGATCTTTAATTAACACGCGGTGTGAAGTGAAATTAAATGTGTGAGAGGAATCATTAAACAATCTGGCTTCAATTCACCACCTCACCATCTGCGTTGCCAATTTCCCGTCTCCAAAATGTTCGTACGCATGGATCAGGGTTTACATACAGGTGTGCACATTCTTCTGTCAAGTTTGTTTTTATAGATCACAACTTTTGCGTGGGAAGTGACAAATGCCTCTTTCAAGCCCAAGTGTGTACATGTTATAAGTGAGACCCCAGATCCTTTCCTCATGGTTAAAATGCTACATGAAAGGATGAGATAAATTACTGAGAGCACAGAGAATATTTCATTCCCCACCTCCTCATGTGATGTTAATCCTGTTGAAATGGGGCTTTAGACCCAGGCTTTCTTCAGGGTTATTTTCCTCAGACTTGACAAAGCTCCTCCACAGAAGACATAATACAACTGTTTTCACAGGCTGAGTACTTCAATGACTGTCACAACTGACACTTGTCTATGAATTTGGATGATGTTCCAGAAAATTAATTTCATGATTACTGGAATATGTTTTTCTCCTGATATTATATCCTCCTCATCTTTCTTGTCTCCTCCTCCACCTCTGTTTGTTGCAGCAACATATATTTCTTCTGTTAAAGCTGATTTTTACTCTACACCGTCTGTTTTTCCTCCTGTGTATGGCATTATATTTGTGTCATATTTCTGAGTATGTGATGGGACATTTTGAGCACTGAAAAATATATGTTTTGAAAGCCCAAGAATGAATTGTTGCTGAACACACAGCAATGCAATTTGAGCAAACCATAAAAATTCTGTGCTTTATAAAAGTATTTACTATTATCCACAGAAGTGCACAATAAAACCTCTCTGACTGAGTTTTACTCATGCCCTCTCTCAGATTCCCTGCTCTGTGCTCTGTCAAACCGCTGGAAACTTGCTCACATTGTCTCTCCTGTTCTCTCAACATCTCTGCTGGGTCACAAAGGAAGCGGGCTATAGGAAAGCACTAGGACAATAGTAACTGGATGGAGTAGAATATTTTAACTTGGACAAAACTGGATTCAAACACATTTCTGTGAGTCATGTTTTTCTATTATTGAGTTGTATTATATAATGAACTATTTTGTTGCGTCGCTTTCAACATTCCTCCATTCTTCCTGAGAGAGATAGCCTGTTGTGTGACGAGACTGACAAATCCGTTATAATCCAAGGATATCACAGGTAGTGGAGCGCCAGTCAGTATTGTCTAAACAGAATACAATTCAGTCAGACAACTCACGTTTGAAATATTTATTACAGCAACGGAACATAGTTAGAGTTTGGCGTCTAGGCTCTGACCTCATCACTCCCCGCAGATATGTTTACATAGATTAACGGGGAGTGATGAGTAAATATCTTCACCCCCAAAACTGCATTGATTCAGAGCCTGACACTACTGATGTGAGGATCTTCTAGCCTATGTGTGGGCCTAGGCACCAGCTGCTGTGTGGCCATTTCCCATGAGCACCTCAGCTACAAGGGGAATATTCTATCTAGTGAACAGCAGTCCTCCTGCAAGCAGATTGACAACAGATACACTAAGATAGATGAATACTCTAAACCAGTGGCAGCTGGTGACTCAAAACATTGGGGAGGACAGGAGAAAAACCAACCCACAGCATCATGTTATTTTACACTAATTGGCTCTACTTTCTTATGTTCATGTTATGTTATGTTCTTATGTTCAAATGCAGGGCTGTGCAGAGACCTTTAGAGGGGCAGGTGCTAAAAGTTAAAAAGTGGCACATGGAACAAGATTTTAAAATACCATACACAAACATAATTTATAGCATAACCTGTTGAATTATAGCAACCCATATTCACAGAATGTAACATGGAATATTACAACAAACATATTGTTCTATTGTGACAACAGATTTATGTTCTCATCAAAAACAGACAACATATCTCATGATTTATACATTTCTGATGTATTTTCTTAGTATACAGAAATATATAAGTACACGCAAAGCTTATAATCTAATTGAACAGCAGTGAGTAACACCAGTATCTTTAATAGCAAGTAATAATGCTGTTCTGACACAGAAGACATCAAAAAAAGCTACAGTCACAATATGTAGTCAAATTGATGGATCGCTGCTAAAAAACTTCTGGTGACAAGAAATTCTCAGATTTTTTGTCTGCAAGTTACTATTGCTAAAAATGCAAAAATGGTGAAAAGTTATTTAAGAGCTGTAAAAATGACAAGACCTTGTTACATCATATGATTTTAAGTTCAGCCATTTCTGTCCAGTACATGAGCCACTGAGGGATTGCAAAGCAAAACTTAGTCTGATGGCTTTTTATTTCAATATAAAACATGTGTGATGGTTGAACGTTCAAAAACATTTCTCAGTAACAATATGTTAAATTGAAGAAAGGACCAATGATGCTCTTAATCAACCAGATAAATTGTTGGAGCAGTGTGCAGCAGTTTCTTCAATTTAGCATTTAAACATTTTAAAACATATCTTCTAACTCAGAAAACTGTTCCACTGTCTGCCACAACATATGGCAAGGCAAGTTTATTTGTATAGCACCTTTGAACAACAAGGCCATTCAAAGTGCTTTATATAAGACATAAGAAGGCACAAGAGAAAATCATTGTTAACTGGCCATGTACCCTATAAGATCATATATGATCATGTATAAAATCTGAATATTGTGACCCAGAGGTTAACTAAACTTGTGTGAACAGGGCTCTGCTAAGCACTGCAGTGTATGCACATTTCCACCACAGCAAAGGATCTGTGTCCTGTCAGAACTCTGAACTCTGCAGTGTCCCACAAGACAGAAATAACCAGGTCACAGCAAGAGAAAACTGACTTTCAAGACATCAAGTATTTTGGTCAACAGGCTGGCATAAATAATGTCTCTCATAAAGATCACTAAACCTGATTTGGCAACAATAAGGTATTAAACACTGTGTTTCATTATTTGCATCATCAAACATGGCTGCTATCTGAAGAAGAGGTTTTGAGGTGTCTTCAGAGTGACCAGTTTACTGCACCAGGTCACTCTGACCAGAAGTGACTGCAACGCTGTCAGTTGGCTGCCAAATATACTTCCAGCCTGCTGAGATGATTATAGCTTATCTGACATCAGCCATCTTGATATATATTACTATACAGACAATTTCACTTTAAGGCTCTATAAAAATTGTAGAGTTGTTCTGAATGTTGGATTAACAAAAAAGTGAACTCTACTGGCAGATGTTTATGTTCTGTTATTGGTTGGGATCTTTTACATGAACTGTAACTCAATCACTGACATTTTCAATGCTCCTGCCAAAAACAAACACATTTCATTTAAACAGATGGACATTTGCTACTCTCAGTTCATTTATTTTCACAGGGCAAATATCTGTATATGAATGGATAGAAGAGTGTCAGTTTTTGTCACTTTTCTCCTTGTCTTACTTTGATTTTGAGGATGATAATGCTCTTGATTTTGGAACTACATTTCCCATAATGCTTTGGGGGGTTCAGTGATATTTAAGAAAACTTAAAAACATGATGATTAATGGCCTCACATGCCAGTGTGGGCATGCGTGCCATAGGTTGCCGACCCCTGCTCTAAATGAACTGGTTTCTGCTGTTGTATTACAGATATCAAAATGCCATCCTGCATCATCAGTGCTACTTTACATGGACCCACATGGGAAAAATCCCTGAGAAGATTGTCCCTGAAAATCACTTTTTCCCAGAGTGACAGCAACTCGTGCAGCATTTTACTTGATTGTATGTTTTTATTTGTCTTCTTTCATGTCACAAAGAAATCACAAATAAGCAAGAAATTATCATTATTAGTCCAAAATGCAAATGGGCCTCATTTGTTATAAGTAATGTTAAACAGAAAGAAATGGTACAAAGTGTCTTGTACTGGACCTTCTTAAAAAGAAGAGCAGGATCAAAGCTGTTAGCAGGCTTCTCATTTTAGACTTTGTAAGTTATATCAACATTTATTTGGTAGGTTAGCCAAACTCCAAAGTAAAGCTGTTAGCTATTTTTTTTTGGTAAAGGTGCATCTCAAACCAGTCAGTCTGTACACTCAGTTTCTAAAGCTGTCAACAGGATCAATTTAGACAATATCTGATATTTTTAGCTCTTAACTGTCAGATGTGACTAACAGCTGTTTGCCATCATTACCATGAGTGGAAAACTACATAGCAGTCATCACTAAATATAATGCCACTTTTCAATGTAATTAACTATATAAAGTCATTTTATTACCTCCAAATGTGATGCACAGTAAATTGGTGTGATTTTCTAGATATAGATAAACTTTAAAGTTGACTTCAAGTTAAATTACTGATAAAATGTTTGTCAGTGGCAAAGTTAACTTCTGATGAAAGGAAAGTTACCTTTTCATCTTATTTTCCATCCATATGATTTTATAATTTCTTAAAAATGCTCATCTTTTTAGTGTAATAAAAAACTAAATTATATGTCTAATATAATATGTCTAAAATCAAATCTTGTATCATTTAATTATTTTGCAGCACTCAGTGGCTATACAGTTTTCAAAGTATTGTTATTGTGTTTGTCCTGACTCAAACACTGCTATGCTGTTACTATTAACAAATGTGGTTTAATATTGGTCAACAGTTCAAATTTGCCTGTCAAAGTTGAACAGGATGTGAAAAATCTGCGTGCTTTTACTTTACTCACACAAGTGAATTGAAATAAATGAATATTGCTCCAAAATGTTGTTCTGCTCCATCATAGGCAAATCTGCCCCAACCTCTGCTTTCAGATCTCAGTCAGGATGATAATGGACCTCTCACATTGTGATGTCAGTTTTACCTTTAGAGCACATTAAAGGCCTGCCAAAGTCCACATTGACAGCTTCTTCTCCATGCCTGCTTGTATAAGCCACCACAAAGTGGTGGTCAGTCTAAATCAAACTATTGATGAAATAATTATCCTCTGGTCTTCCACTGAAGGAGCCACAGAAGAGAACCAGATAAGAGAATGACCCAGGGCTATGGGCCACCATTGAACAAACCCTTGGGGCTAGAGGAATAACCTGCCACTCATGGTTACTGTGTAAACCTAAAGGGAGGTTGTCTGCAAAATGAGATAGGTCACCCTCATCAACCCCCATAGTGGGATGAGGGAAAATGGTAAAAAGGGCTCCCACCTGATGAGGCTGTGTGCTGCCACTGAAGCAGAGCAGGCAGCCGGGCAAAACAGAAAAAAAAATTCTCCTGAATCCTGAGCGTTGACACACTCCCCTCAGCCTGAGTGAACCTGAGGGGGTCATCTGAAAGACAAGATAGGAGATTTATCTTCGGTGTGCATAAATATAAGGACAAAAAGAGCCCTGTTAGGTAGGTTTTAGCAGGGAGCGGAGGGGCACCAAATCATTTAGTTGGAGCTGTAGGTCATCATAGACAGTTTTGTCATGTCAGGTTTACGGGCACTGAAGAAGAGTGGAGGCAGAGGTGAGATGTGAGGACCTTTCTTGGTGTCAGCCAGTGGGAAACAGTGGAATGCCCTGATTGGCATGCAGGTGCATACTGTATGTAAAAGCCTTGGAGCTTCTAGCTTGTATGAAATGTGACAGAATTTTGGGGTCAGGTTGTCTGCTGTGGAACTGTGATATCTGACATAAAAGGGTATGAGACCTCCATATGACATGCAAATGGGCTGTCAGGCACTGTCAAAACTTCAGCGCAAGATCTTCTGATGCACGATCAGAGCGAATCGGAGAGGACGTGTCACTAATGCCGGTCCTCAGTTTGATCTGAGAAGCAGCTTTTAACTGAGATCTACTATTAAATGTGAGAGATAACTATTAAAATGTGACCATCTTTATGACCTACTGTATAATGCCTTCAGATTAGTATAGCCTGTTTTGAGTTTAGCTATAATGAAGATAAGCAAACCTTCAATCAGGAGACTCCCTTCTCTCTATTATTCTCTATTTTGTCTGGCAACAGATCAGCATAGAAGCAGCAGATTTGCAACTGGTTAACTCAAATGAAGCTGCCAATCCCCTGTCTGGCATCAGAATTGGGGGGGTCTGCATCTGATAATTTCTGTAACCTTTCGAAACCGACAATTCAACATTCACACCCACTTGATGCAGAGATTATCAGGACATGTATAGAGGCTTATTTCATTCTTTACATAACTTCTTGTGTCACTTTTGATGTGTACAAATGAGTGCAACACCATGCATGCCTTCCAGGAGACTGTCTGTGCCATTATCCCTATATTAAAATGATTACCGTGTTTCGCTCCCCTCTATGACAGCAGGCCTCTCGTTTGTGGCCATTGGGAACAGCTACGTTTGCAACTCTTTTGCCCTCCGACATGATTGGACAGCACATTGTATGGACTGGTTCTTTTCAAGCATAACCCAGACCTCTCCTCATGTACTCAAGTCAACTTTCACTCTCCTCCTTTCTCTACTTCCACAGGTGCTTTCCATTCAGCTAATTACGCTTCCTCCTGTCTTTGCTTTTCCATCCCCTAAACCCTAATTCATGGGATTTTTTAAAGTCTGACACTCAACTAAATTGTGAAAACTGTGCCCCCTCAACATCCCCCATCTACCATCTCCCACCAGGAGAAATTTCAAATTGTGATAATTGAGTTTTTTGTCTATATGTCCACTCATTTTCAACACAGGGCAAAAATTCTGTATATGAATGGATAGAGGAGTGTCAGTTTTTGTCACTTCAATTATTATTCTTTGCTCCTTGTCTTACTTCGATTTTGGGGATAACCATGCTCTCCATTTTGGAACTACATTTCCCTTAATGCTTTGGGGGAGATCTAAAGAAGTGTAATCTTACCATAGATTCAGTGAATTAGTTGTGGACTACAACTTGAGTAAAAAAGGGTGGGAAAAAAAGTATGCACATCCAACCCTAGTTGGTTACAGGTGCAGGACAAAAACAACTTCAGCCCCATTTCTTTAGCCTATATTTAATTACAGTTTGGCAAATTGGCTCTATTAAATGTATGCAGAATTAGCTATCAGCATTTCCTGTTTACAGTGCAGACAACTATCACTGGATTACTTTAATATTTATTGAAAATTTAAAAATGATGATTCTCAGGCAAGTTCTGCATCGTTTTTCTATGATTTCCAAGCAGATTTATGGATGTTTATTAGTGATGCACATCAGAGATGATGATATCTTGAGAAGTGTAAGTCACACTGAATCTATAAATATATGTATCATGTCAGTGTGTTCAGATTTGACTGAATTATGACTCAAAGATGGAGTTCGAGTTTCAATGCAAATTGGAGGTCATGCTTCACGTCTCTTCCTGCACGACGCCCCTTCAACTCTTTTGTCCTTGGGGAGGCGCCTCTCACTTTGAAAACCACTGCTCTAACCCGGTAATCGATCGGCCTACCATTATCAAGGATGTTCCAGTACTATAAGTGCATCTAGGAGGAGATGAGAAGTGAAGACAGTTGAGGCTTTCAAAGGAGTTTGAAGCGATGAACTACAAGTGTGGAAGATTTGACCAAAGGGCAACCTAAAATCAGAATCTGTTCAGTGATTAGTCAGCTGGTCTGATGAGACTGTGGAAACAGCAATCCTAGGATATTAATACTATTACATAGTTGCAATACTATACATCAGGCAAAGTACCCATGGTTACAGGAATAACTAATGTACTCTGATGTTATTCATACTTTTTTAAGACTGGTGAGGGAAGCTCCAATGCTAAAAGCTACTGGCTCAGTCAGACACTGATGATTCAATATGCTCAGTTCAGCATTAATTCAGTGTATTCAGTGTTAAAAATGTGTTTGTTTCTGGCAAAAATATTGTAGTATTTGGAGATGATAACTATTGCTTCACTTATCCGATGAAACCACCAGTATAAAACTTTTCACCTTGAGGCATACAGTGTAACACCACTTCTGCCTCTTCCCCCTGTGGTCAAGTTCTCACCTTCACACTTGTCACTCATGTTGATAAGCTGTCATCTAGCCTGAGGCTGGTGTAAGCAGCATCTGTAAGCCTCCACTGGCAAAACTGCAGCCAATCTGAAATAAAAAAAGCAGAACTGCTGCTTGAATGTTGAGCTCCATCGATCTTCTTACTCTTCCAGTTTAACTATAGCATCATCTTCATGGTCACACACACACACACACACACACACACAAAGATAAAGTATAGACAGAGGTAGGATGTTTTACAATAGAACAATAAACTTATCAAATCATATTTTTACTGCCATTTATTATATCAATTCCTATATGTTGTTAAAGATGACAGCAAAGTACATTGATGGCAGTAAATTGTGAACAGCTGAATTCACTGGAAATTTAATTATTATGGCTATAAATTACATATATATATAATCATAAATAAAAATAAGTTGGAGTGGGGTTTGGAGGGGGGTTGGGGGGGCTAAATGACCTCAGACTGAAGAGCTCCAACTACTGTGGCTCTATGACAAATATTTGATTATTGCATAATGCTCATTTTGTCCAAAACAATGGCTCTTACACCTGCATTTCCCTTCAGTAGTAGATTTATCTAAAGATATAACATAAAAATGCCCAGATATTTGGTCCTATCCATACCATACATAATCACATCAAGGAAACTGGAATGGCTTCAACCGTTCATCACAGTGTATCTATCCTTGAGGCCTGGGGGACAAGGAACTTTGAGAGTGCTCCCTGTGTCCTCTGCAGCCTCTCGCTCTCCATATGATTTTCTCCCGATGCATGTTGTTTGATGTCACAAATTCATCCGTGACTAATGGAGAAAACCCGGTGGCAGATGGTGCAGTTGGCTTTGTACAAATTCTCGCTCACGCATCCAAGCTATTGGTAATCATTTCCCATTCCCTTCTGTGCTTCTGCAATCTCTTCTTTTTTTTGCCGGCAGACTATGATCGTACGTCGCCATTAAATCTCGTGCCTCTGGTGACCAGACATCCCGAAAAATTCAGGACAGTCCCAACTTACGAGCAGTTGTCCTGAATCCCAAATCCTGTCCTGTTTGTCCCGAAAATTAACTGTTAAAATAATAGTAATAGATAATATAAACAAGCTAAAATGAGAGCTGTCTGTATGCTGTGAGACTCGACTTGACTTGAGACTTGAAGGCAAAAATGCTGAGGAGACCTGACTTGGTGACACAGTAATATTGAAAAATGCTGCACTGAACATTGTATATTTTGGAGCACTGCCATATTGTCATGAATAATTAATAACATAACGGACATAGACACAACAAGCTGCTGTTGTCACCAGAATATAATGTAGAAGAGTCTAAATTCAAATGAGAGAACCCTTTCATTAAATTATCAATTAGTCTACATTGATTAGTAGGTCACTAGTTTTTTTTTCACTCTCTGAATCCGTGAAAATATTCTGACCAAATATAGGCAATAATTCCTGCTTTTAGTTATTTAAAAAATGTCCTGTTTGTTTCTGTAAAATATGTAAGAGTGCTACTGATGTGTTTTCACTTGTCTATTGTACTGATTAAGCTATAATAAATAATGGACTGATGATGTCATTCAACCTGTTTTAAAGCCGATGACGGAGAGTGTAGCCGCCACTGTGAGAGGAATTTGTGATAAAAATATCTAAAAAATGTGTTTGTCAGCTCCTACAGCTTAATGACAATCTTAGCTGCTGAAAAGAGGTTTAAAATGACTGTAACATACCTGTCACCTGTGTGTAATGCTTCATGCGTCTTGTAAACACAGCCAGGATGCTGCGCTTCATATCATCCTCAGAGCCAATCCATCTATCTCTCTATTTTATCCATCTGTACACACTGATTCATAATATTAATAACAAATTATCAGAGTTAGAGTCTGATGTTACTCTAAATTATTCTATACATTTTAATCCTTCTGACATTTAAAATTAAGCCACCATTTGAGTTACTGGTTTAGTTATTTCAACATGAAAATGTGAGTAACTGCCTTAAAATTGAACTGAACTAGGTATAAACATTGTGAGTCAACTGAACTCAGGAATACTAGATTTGTTTCCAGTGAGGTATATTGAGCTTATATAGTGACTTTCTGAGGTAAACATTATTATTGCTGCTCTACAAACAATATGTAGTTATTTTTCAAATATTTATTACTGGTAATCCTGTTCTGAATTTATTCTTTTTTTAAAAAAAAGAAAACAGAAGTTGCAGTCTTGAGGACAGGTGTAGCTGCAGGCAGCTACGGAGAAGGAGTGATCTGAAGTGTGTCACACAGACAGATGTGATAGGCACCACACTGATGAAATGAATAAAATAAAATGACTTTTATGTAACATAATGATTTACACACTGTTACATACAACACAGTCATTGTGTTTCTTTTTCCTAATGACAGACAGTTGACTTCATGAACAAAAATGACAAATTTTAGTGTTGAGTTTTGACTTCCATGTGTTTTACTGTTTGTTGACACTGAGTGTAATGTACTGGAGGCCATGTCCACTGTGACCATGCCAACACCAAGGGTGGAGGGTTTCCTTCTATCTAATACAAATCGCCCTGTCTTAATAGTCTTACCTGTAATATTTCTCTCTCATAGTCTTTCAATGAGTTGATTCTCAAAAATATGGAACAAAGTGCTTCCCATATCAGTTCAGAACATGTTTTTTAGTTTCAAATTACAGGACAATTCTGTATTTTAGCGCCATCTTTTCCGTTTGGCACCAGGACCTTCCAAGGAGTGCGGGGTGTTGCCTTTCACCTTCTGGAAACACGCCCCACTACCTCAGACCCAAGCTAATGCTAGCTTACTGGGAACACTGAGCACTGTACACTTGGGTTAACGTATAGTAAGTAAAAATCTCAGCTGTTGCAATAATTCCAACAATGGAGCCATAATGCAGATTCATCTTCTGGGGGCCATGAATGTCTGCACAGAATTCATGCAATAGCTGGTGAAAAATTGTTGTGGAAAGTTGTGGATCAAATTGCAAAACTCCATATCCCATTCCAAAATCTCATTAAAATGTGTTAGAATGTTTTTTTAGCTCATACAGTAGTAGACTTGGTTCAGATTTGTGCTATTTTATCATATCATTTGGGTAAGGAAAGTAAAATATGGTGCAGCAGTTACACCTTTGCCCAACCCAATATGGAGCTGTCAGGGTATTTATGTGTACAGTATATGTTTGTGTTGTGGTGGCAGGGTATTTCACCTTGTCTAAACTGTAATCAGAATCCTGTAATCCTGTTACATGCACACTGCAGCTGCAGCATGCGCCGTGTTCCTTCACCTTCTACATCCTGACAGTTTGGCACAGGGCTGAAAATTGAGCTGTATGTAATGCAAATGTCCAACCCCGCACCCCTTCCCTCCATCTTGAGATATGATTAGGAATTTGCATAAGCAACACATGCAAAGGCTGGCAAAGAGAACCTTGAGGGAGGGAAGATTTAGTTTTAAGTTTGATTTGACAGTTGAGGCGATATTATTGGATTTTACAGCGAGTTGAAACAGAAATGAAGTATAAATCAAAGATACAGTTTTGAGAAATACTGTAGTGCCCTAATTATGTTCTTTGGAGTGCTTTGCTGAGAATGCTACTTTGGATTATTGGCAACAAAGATTCACTCTGACTAACTGTATTTGTAAGGAAAATTGGAAGATTTTTAATGTCAGGTCATTCTTATCTTGAGAACATTCACTTCACACATGTTCTCATTTCTAGTTCTTCACCTGATATGTTCTGTCTCCTACAAATTACCAATACTACTCATTTGCATTGACAAATATTATTCATTGATCAAACATTAATGAAGTTCACTGATAGTCATTTTTCCACATTCTTTACACCGAGCAAGAACTCATAGGAGGAGGCCAGGATAGATGGCTGGGTGTACAAACCACATAACATCAACAAAGTAGTATTGAGTTCATATGCCATACAACCAGATTTTTACCCAAGGTGCCTCATGGCTACAACATTATAGGTAATAATACAGGACTCACATTAGTTGATGGTTATTGTAAATTTTTTATATAATAAAAATGTCCAATTCCTCAAATTACAAACCAATTAAAATAAGTCTGGGACTTTTAGGGCTTCTGGCAGTCTAGCGCCCTGAGACAGTCGCTCAATTGGTAATCCAACCTTGATCTTGTCCTTCAAGTGAGCTTTTTCAACACTGAACCCAAGGCCACAATCTTTCCTGAACTTAAAGGACCAGTGTGTAGGATTTAGTGGCATCTAGTCGTGAGGTTGCAGATTGCAACCAGCTGAATACCCCTACCCCTTCCCATCCAAGTGTGTGGCTGCAAAAAACATGAAAGGCCCTCTCTAGAGAGCCATTGTTTGGTTTGTCCGTTCTGGTCTACTGTAGAAACATGGTGGTGCAACATTGCAGGCTCCGTGGAAGAGGACGGGCTCATTCTATGGAACAAAACACAACAATTCTTATTTTCAGGTGATTATACACTAATTCAAACATATTTGTGAATGTTATATTCCATTTTTGCCAAGTCTGTTCCGCTAGATGCCACCAAATTCTACACACTAGACCTTTAAGTTGCCATAATAATGTTAATCATGCTTTAGCAGCCAGAAGTGGATATTGTGCAGAAAACAAATAAAAGACACAAAACAATTTTTAATGGTTTCATTGTTAATTTTTTAAAAAAAGAAAAAGTAGTCAGGGCAGCATTACATTTCCCACAAAACATGTTACACCATTTAAAGTAGTTGTCTATGACCATCTCATCTATAGGAGACATGGGTCCATACAGTATGTTGATATGGTGTGTGAAAAACAGGACACACTCTTGGAAGTCTTCCAACAAGTTCTCCAAACTAAATGATTAAATATGTTATTTCCAATAACCTTTAAAATGACCCAGATTAAGGTTTTATGATCTTGCTCCCTAACTGGCAGGATCTGGCAGGCATCATTTGTCAAGGTGTCCAATAGCATTACACATCACTGTTACAATTATGATTAATATGAACAAAACCATTTGGTGAGGGTTAGGGAAAGATTGTGGCTTGGGTCACAAACAACTACTTTGTCAAGGATAGGAAACCTTTGCCATCAAGTTAAAAGAAACATGTTTTTTTTGGGAGGACAGTTCTGAGTCTTCCAAGAATTTCATGACAGTACGAAATTCTAAGAAATCATTTGTTTATCTCCCGCTTTTTTCTATAATGACATGTATATACCTCTTACACATCACATTCAAATGTTGAACCAGAAATAGAAAGAGTGATTTTCAATGTTTAGTGTCAGTAATAGCTCTACAAACTCCCTGTGCAGACATAATGGTCCCCACATTGAGCTCCATCCCACAGTCATCGCAGTGGCCTCAGTCACCGAAGATAACCTCCTGACTTAGCAGCAGGAGTGGGCTCCGAATAAAGATCATATCTTTTAATTAAACTTTCACTTAGTCGAAAGAGAGAGACTGGAAAGAAAACACCTAAGGTCTTCATTCTGCACCCGTCCTTGGTATTTTATATCTTCAGGAATTTTATGGTTGGCCAAACCTGTAGAATTTACATTGCACTGGCAGATTTAGAGCTACTAGAGTGTTTCATAGTGTCTCATAACATTACCAACGATTTTCTGAGAAGCCCTAGAGCAAATTAAACTACTTTTACAAGACTTTTTTTTTCCTTTATCACATTTGACAACTTGTCAGATCGGACGAGTCAAACTCCAGCCATAGGTTTTATATCTCAATCTCTCCTGAAATGTTATTTCCATTGTGTCTGGATGAATGCAATGTTTCTAGGGTTAATGCTGCAACATACAGGAGTCCTAACTCTTTGGAGTTGTACTACCTGTGTTTCTGCTATTTGTTTAGGTTTGTTTTGATGATTCACAAGTTAATACCCACACTGTGTATGATGTTGAAACTTTAAAGTGCTGTTAATCTCTGCAAACCCCCCTCGTCCTTTGAAGCTCTTCAGTGTAATACTGTCTGACAGCCAAAAAGACACGCTTTGACAATAATGAAGTGTAAGTACAGCAGAGTGTTTCCTCTGGACTTCTCTGCTCCTCATTCTTTACTTCCAGCAACTCCATTAATCATAGCAAATTAGACAAGTACTTTCTTGCCTTATTATTTATTTGATCGCAGTATACAGCAATGTTCACCTTCATAAAAAGGATTGGCTAATAAACAACCTTAAAATGGAATATAATATTACAGGTAGTATTTTTTTGAAATGTTACCCAAATTTGCTATGTTGATTAAAAGGAGAAAATGTATGTTGCACTTAATGTGTGTATGTACAATTTCTGAAATGTTACTCTAGGAGGACATATTTAAATATTCTTCCCCAATGGGAGCAACGGCTAACTGATGTTAGTATGTCAGTTCATCACTTTGGTCCAGAGCAAGATATCACCTACATGCCAGATTGTCATGAATTTCTGTATAAATATTCATTGTTGTCAGAACATTATTCTTGGTTCGGACCAAGTTCTGGTTGCCTTTTAGTTCTGTCCGGCAAATTCAATCATTGGACAATTTTAGTAATGTCATCACGCATACTCAGCACTACATGGATCCATGTGGGGAAATCACTACAGTGAGTCATGCAGTACTGCTGCATAAAACTAGGCTATATGTTGCTTGTACAAACCAAGGGATCACTTTCTTAACAGTTCAAGATCAGCAGATGGATTTATTAGTAGTTGTTTGAATTCATGTTAAAACAATATATCTACTGTCTCACAGTTCTTTGGTTTGTCTGCTTTGCTTTCACACCACAGATGGACCCTACCAGTGTTTGCTTGAAAGCAGATTGAGACCCAGTTTTTAAGGTGGTCTGGGTGTGATTGTTTACTCTGCACCAAATTTTGTTTGTCAGCTTTCACACAAGCTGTACCAGATATAGTTTAAACTGAACCAAACAGGTTTGAACAATCAGCACAGGTATCAATTTTGGCCTGCACACATGGGCAAATGACAAAATTTACATGTGGACCAATGATCAAGATCATGAGACTGAATGAACACCAGTAACAGACAACTTTAGATGTCTGTGAACACCAGAACAAAACCACTCACAGCATCCACTGAGAAGAGGTCAAAGGTCATTGACCAGGAGTCAGTGGATGACCTGAGAAAGATCAAGAAGGACATTCACAGCAGCAGCAGCATAGACCATCTTTGAACAGAGACAGAGGTTACCATCTCCCCACCATAAACCACCATTTATTATTGCTTGAGCCAGTACTTTTTGCTGATTCAGGCCATGAACTGCAGTTGAAAGCTCTTAAAAAAATAACTCTGGACTCTGAGACAAGATAATATTGTCACACATAGTGATCCCATTATATATATGTAAAACTTAAGGTATAAAGTTTGTTTTGGGTTCTTATATTGCATTAACCATAACATGCTAACATCTGTTAACTGGCACTAAACACAAAGTACAGCTGAATAAATGGAATGACATTGGTGAACCAAAGTATTGGAAAAAACAAAAATTTTGATATGATGATGGTGCTATAGTTATTACAAAGGGAGACATGAAAGGGATGAATGAATCCATCAAATAGTTGTTTATAGCATTTTTACTTAAAATCACAAATGTCAACCTATTGGTGGCTCTGGATGAAAAGTCAGGGGGACACCAAAGTCATTAAGGTTTCATTCTCTGGAAACCATAAGTTGCTATATAAAATTGTGTGCCAACCTATTGAGTAGATGTCAAGATATTCACTGGATAAATGGGAACTTTGATGTGCTGTTGGCTTTAGACGAAAAGACAAAGTCCAAAATAATTAGAATTCATCCTCTGGGGCATCATAAATGTATGTACCAAATTTCTTTGTAATTCATCCAGTAGTTGACACTCTGAATTCAAGTGGTGCACCAACAGACTGACTTCACTGCCATCCCTAGAGCCATACCGCTTGTGTGGATAACAATCAAGTGTAGGCTAATTAATCGGTACACACATATTTTCCCATAATCCCATACGTTAGCACAAAATTTACAACATGCTCTGTTGGTCTATTGATGCTGTAGCTTACAGCTACACAGCTGCAAACCTTTTTCACTTACACATTGCCGCTACTGCAGAAAGGACGCCTGTTTGTTTTACAGTTGCTGCACTTGCTGCCGATCAACTTCGAAAATCACTACCTCCTCCTGACCGAGGATAAACTCTGCTGACAAGCAAGACCACAATTAAGAGGCGTTTGCGTCCCAGCAGATAGTGCCAAATGAGCAGATATTGAAAACAGTTGGAAACACTGCACTGCTGTATTTTCAGTCTCAGTGTTTTTCCAACTGTACTAACTCATTGGTATTCCTGACTTGTTCACAGCTTGTGTCTTGTGGGAGGCCTGAAATTAGATTGCACCGTCTTCCAGAGTGGGCTTTCCTGCAAAGTTACTGAGTAGCCATTCCACACAGAGCATACTGTAAGTCACTAGAAATCAGGGGTGTTGTGGAAAATTCAGTTTTGGACTGACAGGTCTGAAAATGTCATTAAAAAGGTCTTTTGTTAGCCCTCAGTGATGTGGGAGAGCCAGCAGCTGCTGAGCTACTCAGCATTTCACTGTCTGTTAGCAAGAACCAATCTTAACTTTTTCCCTTCCCGTTATTTAGAAGAGAAGTGAATAGCTGAATTGTGGCTCTCAGGCTTTTTAAGTACCTGGTCCAAGTTAGATTTTGACTATTATGGAGCACAAAACAGCAACACAATCTGGTAAAATTCCCATAGCCAAAACAGCAAGTGGAGAGTGGATAATTCTTTCTTCACCACGAATAGTGTTTCACAGACCTGCTGGATTCAACTGTTCTTGTTAAAATGCCATTCAGCACTGGAGGAAAGTCGATAAGTGTGTTCAAATATTTTATTTTAAAAAAAGGCAGGTGCAGTTTAAGCCTAAATATGGTGCTTTGAAAATCACATATTGTGTTTAAGCCAAACGAAATGCTTTTGGGATTTGGTAGACTCTGAAGAATATGCTTATTGAGTAAACTCCCATTTTGAAAAACCTTTTTGTATGCAAGAAGCACCGAGTGTGTATAAAGTGGAAAGAGGCAGCAGAGACTGAGAGGGAGAAAAGAGAAGGCAGAGAGGAAAAGTCACAGATAGCAGTAGAATTGTTTATTGGTTATATGAATCTCCATTAGTTGTTAACTTGGCTACTACTTGACTGCTCTTCCTGTGGTGCATATTAAAACATTTATGTTACCTACATATTTTTGTATGATAATCCCCACCTGTTAAAGCCTATGTTGCAAGTGTGAGGTCTGTGAGGTCATCCCTTCCAAATGTGATTACACCATAAGAAATGGGGTACAAAATCCACAGTGCTTGTTCTTTGCAAATATGTATTCTAAGGTTCATCTGAAGCTAATATGAGGCTATAGCTGTCTTAATTAGACAAATAAAATGAGTATATTCCAAATTTACACTATTCTTAGTACAAAATTCTCTTCTTGAAGAGCTGTGACCAAAGAATAAGTCCTCATAATAGTAAGTAGGTATGTTGCTCGGACAAAAAGGACATTGAATTGGCTAACTCGTAGCCCATTTAGACTGACAGGCGTTCTATCTGAATCGGTCAACACGCTTCCACCAACCATCCTTTGTGACCCTCTTCCCAACCAGGGTTGAACTAAGGTCAAGACACTGCTTGGCTGTGGTGACCAGGCATTTCCATCAGAAGAAAATTAATTCAATGATATTGACATTTAAATGTCATTTAACAACTCCACAAAAAGAGAGAAATGATACAGAGATGCAGACAGAGAGAAGTGTGTGGGAAAGACAGAAGGAGAGTTGATATGGACAGAAGAGGAGTAAACAGGGTCCAACAGAGTGGAGACGATCAGCTGATCACCTCATGTCAATTAAAAATCTCCCAGTTAAACTTTGATTCATATCAGCATTTTGATCTGATCAGCTTCATGATTCTTAATTAAGGACCTTCATTTAGAGTAAGTCGGATACAAGAACACATATACAGAATGTGTCAGATACGTATTTAATGAACCTGTTGCTCATCTCATTTTCAGGTTGTAGTTCCAGGTTGTGAGCATTAATTAGGCTGCCACTACAAACTGTACTGTTTCTGCCTTCTCAGATAACAAAAGGTGATTAGACATCTTTAAAGGGACCATATTATGCTTTTTGTGATTTTCTGTTAGAGTTATGATGTTGGATATCTATGCTATATGGTCAAAGTTCTAAAACTTGAGATGAATGAATGTAGAAATGCTCCCTGCAAGTCAAAAGTCAGGGCTTCTGCCAGCTTTGAATGCTTCATTTGCAACGTTTTTTTCTACCTTGCCGATGCCTGTTGCAGAAAGAGGCTGAACTGAGGAGCTGTGTAAAGGGCCAGTATAAGATAAATAAGGAGTTTTTTGAACTGTAAATCATGCAAAGATATTCCAGTAAGCCCCAGAATATAAATATAGTCCTCTTAATGACCACACAGACAAGCTGGAGGAATTGTTGAAAGGTAAACATAATAATATTCAATAATGAACTCAAACATATTTGGTTATGATAAGTGGGTGCAATACAAAATTTTGAATTTGCTAAAATGATATTGGACCCTATCCCTAGATTTTATGGAACTACATCGCAAACTAGATTCACTACTAACAGTAATAACCAGAGATTAGCCTGTGACAGCTGTCTCATGTGTATGGATTCAACATAGGTTAATGTGTTGTCACATGTCACATGTACGTTTGCTGAAAGTGTAAATAGGCAACTGTTTGTTAATATGTCAACTTTATAAGGTGATAATATGTCAGTGTTGTGTTTTCAGCTTGTTTCTGCTGCGTGGTCAAACATTCAGTTTATGCAGGTTTACTTCTATCTTTACTTCTAATGTGAAACAAAAACAGAATCTCTGCATTTTATTACATCCTGGGGCTTATTTTTGTAATGTTATACATAATTTCTAACAGTTATGTCAACATTACAAAGTTACTGATGAGACCTGGGGCTGGTTTCACAGAGATAAACTTTGACTATGGCTTAGATATAACAAATAGACTTCAGATAGACATCTAAATTCATCCGTTGCACAAAGCAGTTTTAGCATCCACATCCAACCGCTCAGCTCCGTTTAACCCAGCAGAAAATATGTGTCTTTTGGAAGAATTGAACAGTTGCAAGGACATTTTACTTGGAAAATTTAGCAAAGAGTGTAACAATTAAAAAAACATCTGATATGGAAAAAAAATACAGCAACACTGAACAGTGTATCAAAGACGTTCAAAAAAGATATAAAAATATGGCACAAGACACAAAGAAAGAAATGTTCAAAAGAATAAATCCTAAAACTGGAGGAAGAAAAGCTTAGAGACACTACAGAAATGGTTCTGAAGATATATGGCGGGCAGTCACCTCTGTTTTGGGGGATAAACAGTGGCCGGGAAAACAGAGTATGTGGGGTCAACAGTGCTGCAACTTCTTCCCACACACCGCCCAGTGCTGGCACTGACAGCAGCCCACTGAGTCAAGAGGGAAAGACAGAGGCCAGTGACACCCAAGAGGAGAACACAGGTAACATTAGGCCATAATGTCACTTGTGATTGTTTTGGTGACATCAGTCAGTTACATGTTAACAAAAGCGATAACATGAGCTTCAGAATAAAGCAGTGCTTACAGTATTTTTCTGAGCAACCCTGTCTTTGAATGAGACAGTAGAGGAGGAGAGGGAGCAGGAGAAAGGGAGCCAGGTGATCAGAGAGGGGAGAGGGTGGGAGATGAGGAGACAGAGTCAACTGCAGCCGGTCTGAGAGGAGAGGTCTGCCCTTCAGTGTCGGAGGGAACCACTGCAACTCTGTCCATGGTGCTTAACAAACAATACCAAAATCTCCTTGAGGAAAGAAAATTGCTGTCTTAAAAGCTTCAACATAAATTGAAGTTTCTGGAATTGAGGCAAGTTTTAACATGAATTTCCTGAGACTGCAGTGCTATATTTATTTTTCTCACGTTATTTAAAGAGTTTCATCTGCTAGTGCTCAACTGTTATTGGGGTTGTAATTGAGTAATTATTTATTAATTCATCAGAATAATTTATTGAATGAACTTTATATATGTATATATGTTAATTGTCTTGTGAGAAACTTAAAATGTTTTCTTGTAACACCTGAGATAAAAAATAATTGAGACAATATTATTTGTTATATTGTTTGTTACCTATTTAATTTCTTTATGTAACTGAATGGACAGGGGAGGCAGGCTACACAGTGGCTCAGTTTTCATATGATTTTTAGTTGTAATTTCAAGCAGAGAAAAGTCGGTCAACATACATCTGCTGTACATATCGACCAGTTCCATTATGCTCCTCTGAATCTTTTATGTCCTCCATAGTGATATTCATCTCTGATATCTTCTCCTTCTGGGTCAGGAAGCCGGAGATCCCTTATGATTAATGCAGTAAACAATATTGATTATAGTTGTAGCATTAACAGAAAAAAAATGCACAACAGTCACACAGATGATGTTGCAGACTCTGTCAGGTGCCATCCGCAGTTCTCCATGAAGACAGTGAAAACACCTCTTCAAGGACTCTAAAGGCCCTCTTTACTGTGTTACAAGTTGAACTGTGAGCTGCATGTGTGGTAGGGTTCAGTAAAGGAGTAAGGAGCCATGGTTTCAGAGGGTAGCCAGAGTCCCCCAACAGGACTTCATCAATGATGCCTTGCTCAAAGGTGAAGTAAAGCTGGGAGTTTTGCAATATTTGCGAGTCATCAGTTGATCAGGGCCAACGGAACCAGAGATCGGGATCACAGGCAGCCTAAATGTTTAGGCTGTGATATCCTTTTCTGTTTACAAAGAAATGTTGATCATTTTAAGGCACTTGGATTCTGACATGTGTCCCATGATACCCTGTATACAACCTGTGACACTGAGACCCACAGTGTCCCCAACAACATTTAGGAAACTTCCTGCTGCATAAAATCTCACGGCAGTGCAAACCTGTAGCAGAGCTGGGATGCTGTGGCTTCTTAATGTAGCAGGGCTCAGTACTTCTGCTAATTCTTCAGTCAGGCTCAGGATATTGTCCTTGGGCAAACAAAAACAACTGAACATGACTGAACAACCCTGCTGTATATTTTCAGTGGGTTACTGTGGACTCTAAAAACTATTTCCCTTCTCATTGCTCTCTCCATAACAATGTTAGCACACCACAAATTATGAGCCATGTTTTCCTCTTGTTGTTGGGTGCTACTGGTCAGTTGGTGTCACTGATTGTTACCATGGTAACAATGGTCTTAGGCCTGAGTTAGCCTGGGGGTTAGGTGTCAATTTTTTTTGGCTTAAAACGAGTCAGTCTTTACTTTTGTGAAACAGTCTAACTTGCATTAGACTAATCTATGAACAAAATTAAGACCTGCCTAACACTACAGACCAGTCTAGACCACTTTGTGAACACTGTGACATCTCTACAACAAAGCAGAACCACAAGTAGTCAGTCAGACAGGTTGTAAACAAACCAACAAGTTTATCCAAATTATTTAAACCACTTTAAGGTGAAACTGAATGTGAGCGCTCTTGTGTCTGCTCGTGTTTCTTGACCCGTCTGACTTCTTTTTAGTGATGTCCCCAGATCTCAGCCGTGAACTTGGAGAGTACAATGTTACAATGTACAATATATAGGCATATATAAAAAACTGCAGAAAAAGTGTGAGTGATATTCTGGTGGATGTGTGTGTCTATATAAGAGGCTGCAGCAGCAGTGCACTCGCCTGGCAGACAGACTGTGTTTCCCTCGCTTGCAGCCAAGATTGATCTTTGTCAGAGCTGAGGAAATTCTCATTGTTTCAGAGAGAGGCAGTCCATTTATTTGAAGCCCCGTACATACTCAAGACCACAGAGGGCAGATTTAAAAGGCAACCTATAAACCCACAGAAGATTGAAGTGTGTGTGTGTTTGTGTGTGAAGTATGTGGTCAACTGGAGGGGAAATCAGTCATTGTTTCCAGTATCCAGTGAAAAGCTTGACTTTACCAAGGGAGCTGGAAAATCAGTATGAAATTTTAAATGAAAGGTGATGGAGTGAGGTTTGAGGTTTGGAACTCAAGTTCACCAGGTGAAACATAGATGAGATCTATCTATGAGAGACAGCAAAAAAACAGACATTATATAAATGAAGATATTACTACTTTTATGTTTTATAGCCCAGACTGGCGTCCCTATTGTTCACTTTATGAACCCTCAAAGCAACAGTAAGCTCCATCCCACAACAAAATATGATACTGTCCAATGGTCCAGAAATGCAGCATTTGTTCCATGCTCATCAAATTTATGACTTTTTCCAAGTTTCTACAGCTACATCCTTACCTGTGTGTAATCTAGAGGGGCTGAAAAGCAAATGCAGCATGTAACTAGAAATGTGACATCACAACCTAATTTCAATTGATCGCAAAGAATAATGTCACAAAATGTACTGATGTCATGCTGGCTGATACAGAACAATTACAATCAGTAAAACTATCAGAGTGAAAATGGGGTTTCTCTATTTTGTTCGTTTAGTACTATCAATACATGCTTTGACATTATAAGGCTCAAAATGTCCCATCAACATGGTTCTTATATCCCTGAACAAGGCTGTACATTGCAACAGTTCTGATCGCATATGCTATTGAAAATGATTCTTTGTGAAGAGAAATATGTATCCACTTGCACGTGTGTGAGTGGGTTGCACTGGTATCATATCTGTAAAAATCAGAAAGAAACATTACCGTATTGACCCGAATATAAGACGACCCTGATTATAAGTCGACGCCCCCTTTTTCAAGACTCATTTTTGGAAAGACTTAAAACTTGGATTGATTTACACTTACTGGCTTTTTACTCACAAAGCTTTTATTGCACTTACAGGAACGTCTTGAGTGTAGTTGTCGTCAACTCAAGTACTTCACGTGATTCACTGTCTCTCCATAAATGACAGCAAAACGCAGTAGAGACTGTTTATTTATGTTATTTACCTAATTTATGTGCACTTGTTTCATTTCAGCTCAGTTTGAAACTCTACTGGGTTTTTGCTGTCATTTATGGTCGCGCTGGTCCTCTCCTTTGTTTCATCGCAGGTGGGCCTGCCCCTCCACACACACGGAGCTCAGCGGAGCAGAGGAGAGACAGTGAAGAAGTCCAGTTGAAGACAACACTTGTGTTACTGTTACTCAGCCTACTTTTGAGCAACTGTGTTCAAGATGATCACTGTGTCTCTCCATCTTTCAGGCTCCTGGCACTGTAGGCTAGTTGTGAGGGACAGTGGCTTGCTTCAGTCAGGAGGGGAACACCGTTTTGACCAATAAAACATGTTTAACCCTTACATACTGTTTGGGTCAAATTTGACCCATTTTGACATTTGAAAGCAGCAAAGACACCCTAAATGACATTCTTTAAAGCTGAAGTTTGATGGACTTCACAGGACATTCAATGCCACATATGCAAGAAAAGGACAAATTGAATTCAGTAAAATGAAGTAATCATTCTAACTGGGAGAATGGTTGTGACTGATGATGACAGCGATAAGTAGTTATGAAACTATGGAAAACTGTAGAGGCCATGGAAGTCATTATTCATCTCTATTCTGTTCATGTGGTAGTAATATGTTTTCTTGTGATCAGTTGAGTTGGGTGCTTGTTAAATGCAGGCAATTCATTAAAAAAGGACTTGCTGCACATTAACAATTTCACTCTGGATAATATGTTTTTGTATGTGTAGGAGTGAGCAACATATTTCATACTGTACTTCCAACAGGGTATCTTGTCAAATAGGAGTATTAATATCACAGGCATTCTATAAAATGAATATAGTCATATATACCCATAAAACTGGATCCATAAAAATGGATCACAAAGAGGGTACAGCAGTCAGATGATATGTGTATATATATATATATATATATGTATAGATTGTTGCATGCCGTTCAAGGAATTTTTTGTGAGAAAATTGAATGGAAAATGATGTTGATTAGACAAATAAGTGCATATTTTAATCAGGGATCTGCTGTACAGATTGTTATTCAACTTAAAAAGGAATACAATGACTTGTGTTGCTGGTGGTTTTGAAGGTAGTGTGTGTGGTGTGTGAGAGAGAGAGAGAGAGAGAGAGAGAGAGAGAGAGAGAGAGAGAGAGAGAGAGAGAGAGAGAGAGAGAGAGAGAGAGTTGCCACCAGTGGGAAGTTGCAGCCAATAACTTACCAGTGTCTACCCATTGATGTCATGCCTATCATCTACTGTTTATACCTCCTGTTAGTGTCCTCTGGTTGCTTTGTCTTGATTTTGCCTTTGATGTCTGCATCTGTCAGAGTTAACAGATTATCTTCAGTTTGTTGTTTTCAGCACTGTAGATTGACGGACGCTGAGTTACAGTACTTACAGTAGGTAGCTTTGTTGGCTGTAGTGTTTATGTTTTGCCAAAATAATGTGTGTGTATGTATCAATATAATGACAAATATACAATGGCAGATATGAAGAAAATTAGAAAAAGTAAAAAAAAGAAATACTACATTCTAATGATCAAAGACAGACCTCAAAGAAAAAGGAAACAATAGTATGAGAGCTATGGGGCTGATGAGGAAAGGGGGCCAGAATACATAAAAGATGAGCTAAAAGAGGCTAAAAAGCTCAGCAGATCTGAGGGGAACTGCTGAGTTGGTGATAATTAGAAATCCTGTTTTGTCGAGAATAAAATGTCATGAAATTGCTATTCTGGGGTGATGAAAAATAACGCATAAAAACATCCTCTACCTGCACTTTAGGAGTTAAAAACACTCCATTATAACAGAACTGTAACGGTATTTTCTGGGTTACCAGTGTCTTTAAAGAAAGAAGACAAAACAGTCTTAATATCAGTGCCTTACAGGCACTTCATAAATCCTCAGACTTGTGATTAGCTCTGCTGTTGCCAGCAGACAGCTCCTCTGAATGTTATTTAGATGCTGTGCAGCAGCTCCTCTGCTCACTCTAAACATTCCCATTTGAGACAGTCAAATGACACATTTGTCGTTGGGATGCATTCTAATTAAATGTGATTAGTCATGCCGTTGCAGATTCCCGGCTCTTGCTGAGCTATCTCACAGCCTGTCTGCAAGGGACATGTCATCTTCACTGTAATAAACCGCCACATCTCTTTAAAATGTCCACATCCCATTTTCTGCACCAGCGACATAGATGGAAAGACATTTGACGGTGAATTTTCTCAGTTTGTGTGCTTATTGTTGCTGAAATGTCAGCAGAGCACGCTTGCTTTTGATTCAGATACAGTTTCCTCATCATGCGGTCAGTCCTCCACAAGAACTAGTCATTTTTCTCTCTCTGGATATTTTTTTTTTTCCTTTTCTCTTTCTCAAGGTGCACTCTGACTTTTTACTAGAGCAAAAGCAATGTGACGGCACATTATCTGAGTACAGCTGGAGGTAGAGAAGCAGCACAGCTTCAATCGTTATCGGATGATCCTCTGCAGCTGATCAGCAGTGGATGACCCAGAAAAACACTTGATATTTTGATTAAAAAATATCAAGTGTTTTATGCACAGAATTGTAACATCATAGTCCACTTTGGAGGAACATTGTCATTTTTTAACACAGATTAGCTCCAAGCTGTTCAACATCACATTTCCTGAAGGTTATGGCCATGGCAGCGGAGCATGTAGGGCTCTCTCTGCCCCCCACCGGTTGGGGAGAGTGGATGTGGACCTGTTCGCCAGTTGAAACAACACCCACTGCCCGCTCTGGTTCTCCCTGACGCTGCAGGAATGATCCACCCTTGGGTGTATATGTGTTTGCACACGTGCCATGGCCAAGGAGGCTGCTTTTTTCCACCCCTGCTGGAGAGAGTGAGACAAGAGTGACTGTTGGTCATCCTGATAGTCCCGGACTGCCAATTTGTGCTGTGGGACACAGAGATTACCCAGATGTTGGTGGCCCAGCTCTGGTCCATTGTGGGGGGGGGGGCTCTGTCCCAGGAGGCAGGTATGCTGCCAACCTCTCCAGGCCTGGACTATCTGCACAAGTGCTACAGACCATCCAAGGGGCGAGAGCAGGATCCACCGTTGTTTGCTACAAAGCTAAATCGTTGGGATTCCAATGGTGGTGCAAGGAAAGGAGATTAGACCCCCTGACACATACAGTGGGAGAGGTTCTCTCCTTTCTACAATATCTGGTGGAAAAGGGGCTGTCTCATGTCACTGTTAAAGTGTGCAGCAGTTGTTTCCTCCTGTCATGAGGGCTTTGGCGACCAACCTGTCTTTGCCCACCCACTCATGAAAAATTTCTTGCAGGGGGTCAGTAGACAGCGCCTGGTGATGCACGTCTCCGCCCCCCCAGTGGGTGAGTGATCCCTATGAGCCTCTGGAGCGTTCCTCTCTGAAGGCATTGTCATTCAAGACAGCTTTGCTGCTTGCATGGACCTCAGCTAAGAGAGTGAATGAATTGTGTGCCCAGCTGTTTGCTGCTTTGAGGTGACCACAGCGATGCTACTCTCAGACCGAACCCCTCTTTTGTTCCTAAGAACTGGATAGCTATTCAGGTGCTATGGAGAGGGAGTGGCCAGTGAAGCTCTATCCAAGAAGTGCCTAACTAGTTGGCTTTGTGATTGTGTCTCCCAAGCTTACAGGCAGGCGGGTAAGGACCGCCTCACTGCTCGGCAGCGTCTTGGTCTACATCTTGGTCCATTCATAAGGTTCTCTCTCTTTGACATGACAGGCTCCTTTTCAAGGTCCATGCTTGCAGGAGCGACTCAGGACTGAAAAGGGGTGTGTGAGTGTCAGCTGTGGTACACCTGATCCCCCCCACCCCCTGGGCAATTATACGCCTGCATTCTCCAGCGATCCAAGATGACTCGGGGAATGGGCTGTACAGAGTGTCTGGTGTATGACCTGTGATCCCTGTAAGGTTAAGCCATGGTTTCACCCAGTTCATGTTCATTTAACTGGGCTAGGTTGGGCCCCATACTGCTCTGCTTAAGCAGCTGGGATTATAAAGTACTAGTAGGGCCGTGGCAACTAACCTATAGGCAGTCGGGCTCATTGAGGCAGTCTGATGACATGTCGCAGCAAGGCAAACATTCATTGGGCCTGTGTGAGATAGAACGAAGGTTACAATATTGTAACCCTAGTTCTATACGCATAGGCGGAGCCCTCTACCTATGGACCCTGCTGCTTCTACGCCGTCCACTGAAGTGGTTTCGGGATAGGAACTACAGTGAGATGCTGCCTTTTATACTGTGTGAGACACACAGAATCAGTAGGCACATCCTGATTGGTACATGCAAATTTCAGTGGGCGATTGCTTGAGTGTGATTGGAGGAGAGTATTACCCGTAGAGTCCAGTAGAGGGCTCCGCCTGTGCTTATAGAGCTAGGGTTACAATATCGTAACCTTCATTATGGCACGTCTACAAAGAACACAGTTATTTTTTCCCACTGCTGCTATACTGGTGCATATTGAATTAATTCATGTGGTCATTCATGTGATTCCAAACCTGTTTGAGGAGCTTTTACACATGAGTTGGAGCTAACAGCTCAGCTGCTAACAGCTGTTTCACAGTTGGTTTTCTCCATGTTGTCGTTTCCACACAACAGAGGAAATTTACATGAAGTTGAACTTTGATCAAACACATCCAGGTTGCACTCTATGTGTGAACAGGAGGTCAGCATCTGTCACTCATAGGGCAATGACATAACACTACTGTCTTCATATATCTGTTAAAGTCATGTCTTTTTGTCATTTAGACAGAATAAAAAGTTCTTTAATAGCTTTATTTAGACATCATATGACAGTTAAAGAAAGAGCCATAGTGTTTGTGATATTGGCACCTGGTGCACCAGAGAGACTGGTGGTACTACTGCAGGGCCAGTTGTAACTGCCAGTATGTAACTGGCTGTTGCTTAGGTCAGAATGAATGAACACCCACCCACATAACTGGCTCTGCCCTGTTTGTCATGACAGACAAAGACTTTGTGAGGAAAAATGCCATTAAAAGTGATGAAATAGCATTTTATAATAATTTACTGGATTATTTCACAAATCCATGATTATGTTATATATTTTGTTTATATTTAAAAGATTATCTATTAATGTCATACAATGAATTATCTCCCTTTCATTTTTAATTAGGTGTTTTACTTGGTTGTACTGCTGCCATTCAGATTCCACCTTTCTATAAAGAAGACACTAATCAAGATCAAAGAAAATGTATTGCAGCAGTTTAAAAAAATACACATTCAATTTAAACTCCTTAATCATGACATTAGGTCATGGAAATTTGTTTGATTTAAATCTGCAATCCTCCCCTCCTCATCACCTTGGCAGTGAGTGTATTAATTACTTTTGCCAACTGGCAGACACATAAGCATCATTTATTAACTATATGCTCCCATATTTATGTGATGTAAAGCAACACATTATCAGATTTGATCTGGAGAAACTATAATGTTGTTATTTTTTCTTATGTTTTTTCTTATTTCAACAAAAATATTCACAAGTTTCTGAAAGTAGGATACAGCTTTGGAAGGCACTGGTGATGGAGGAACAAAATAAATTGAGGCTGAAGACATCCATCACGGACTGAGAGGTCAAGAGTTCATTCCAGGCCGCGGGTATCATTGACAACTTGCTGACCACAGATACATACACACTGACTCTGTAAGGCTGACAGGCCTGTGTAGTGACTGTGTAGTTGCTTCTAGCTTATTGTGAGCAGTGCGGTAGTGACTTGAAAACTGAAGCACAGCTGTTGACATGCTGACACATTGTTGCTAACCTGGCTGGAATTGTTTTAATGAGGCTGTAATGAGACAATGCTGAACTCCCATAACTGCTAAAATGTATCGTGAGTTGAAATGTATTTTTTATGCAGAACAAACATTGGTATATTGGTTTACCCCATTAAAGATGGATAATTTAAAGGTACCCTGTGGAGTTTCTGACCTCATCAAAGTTATTGGGGTTCATTGTCTGGGAACCATTCATGTCTGTATCAACCTTTGTGATAATCTATTCAGTAAATGTTGACATATTCCACTGAATAAGCAGGGCTGCCAACTCTCACACATTGAGTGTGAGACCCACGCAATAGACACAGATCTCACGATCTCATGCCACACATGCCTTTTCTCATGCTTTTTGTCTTCGCTTCCTTGTGATTTCTAAGCGAAGGAACAGCATTTTTTCTTTCAAGTTCATACAGGCTGTGGCGCAAAGCGTTACAAGGTTAAAATAGCACTTTCCTCCTGGAGAACTCTGATTTCTCTGTCATGTATCTGTTTTTTACATGTGAGCATATGCAGGATAAACGATTGGAGACAGAAAGTCAGCAGCGATGCATTCTCATATTTAAAATAAGTCCATCTAAAGTCCAACTAAAAGTGAAATTAACACAAAGCAGCTTGTAGAAGTCTAAATAAGTTGGTTTCAAGTTCTGAACATTTAAATATTTGTTAAATTCAGACACTTTCACATTATGAGGAAAAGCTCTTCTTTGTCTGTCCTCCTCTCACTGTGCTTTCAGTCAGCTCCAACACAAACACTCACACCAAAAAATAAAAAATAAAAAGCCAGAAAGCAGCGTCTTCTCAAACTACTACAGTTCAAATCAGTGAGCCATGCTTCCAGAATAAGGTCGAGTTTAGTCGAGAAATCCGGTTATTGAACTGCTTCATGTACACAAGGATATGCAATAACCAGGTTTCTACAGTGAATGTAAACACACTGATTGATTAGGACACAGTAGACTAATGATGAACTACACATTTAAAACCTGACCACATCTGGTTTCGGATGATGGGAGTGACATGGTGAGGAGCACAGATCTTTCTTATCCTATGTCTTGAATAAAAATATGTGTAGTATTTGGAGTGCATATCAAAAACCCTACCCAATATTATGAAAAAGAAAAGGTCTTAAAAGGTGTAGGTTCATAAGGCCAGAGAACAGTTTAGTGGATCAGTTTTCCTCAAATAATGCTTATTTTATTATGAACAAGAATAAATACTACATAAAACCCCCACCACCCCACGGGAACAAATCTCACTCCAAGCTGAAGTCAAAAGTCGGCAGCCCTGGAATAAGTTAAAACTTTGGTGATTCCCTGACATTTAGCATAAAAGTAATTAGGATTCATCCTCTGAAGCCCATGAATGTCTGTATGAAATGCCACAGCAAACTATCCGATAGCTGTTGGGATATTTTTGGACCACCAGTTTGGTGGACCAACTGACTGACAGACCAACATGGCCATTCATACATTCTGCTAGCATGGCTAAAAACCCACAAAGTGTGTTAGGAAGTTGTGGATCCATCATGAGTCTCCAGAACAGCTTCAGTGCTTCTTGTCATAGATTCTCAAAGTGTATGTGTGGAGCTTTACTGAAGGGATGAACAGCATTCTTCAAAAGATATTCCTTCATTTGGTGTTTTAATGATAGTGGTGGGGAGCTCTCTCTCCACATGTCGCTCCAAAATCTCCCATAGGTGTTGAATTCTAGTGACTGTGAGGGTCATAGTATATGATTCACATCCTTTTCATAGACCATGAGCCCTGTTTAGAGGTCTTCCAATCAACAAACAATTGGAAGTGATTGTATTTGGAAGCAGCTGATTTGGAAGTGAATCTTCCAAATCAGCTGCTCAGATGAAGTGTGATAGATGATTCTGATTTTACGATCATCTCAAACACTGGTCAACCCATGGACTGATTTGGGGGATCTGTTGCCATTTCCAGCTTAAAAATCAGAGGCAGTGTGACCAATGGCCAATCAGGTGAAGGTTCATGTTGATATCTGAGTGAAGGAAAGCGCTGTCAATCATCCCCATGGTGTTCCACTTTTGCCCTTTTCAGTATGTTTGGAGAGAGTCAAATCAGTAAACTTGAGGTATACATAGATTACCAGTGAGGAATTGTAAAACTTAAGACACAATTATCCTGCCAATGATGCTCCAAATAACCAGACACATCCTTTAAATGTGTCCTTTTTAGTTCCTGAACTCATATGAACTTAGAAAATGAAACTTTTAAAACAGTCTGATCAAAGTCATGTCTGAGTGTTTCTCACAGTAAGGCAGGGGAACTTCTTGGACGTATGCTTCTGCGTGTTTTGTCAAGGGACGCAGGACAGGCAGTCATTTTGGCAAAGGCCTTGATAATGCTAATGAATTTGGCCCAGTTCCCCTGGTCAGCTTCCAGGAGAATATAAGTGTACCTTCCAAGGCCTCAGGCTAAACTCTACACTGGTGACAAAGTATCCCCATCTGTCAGACCTGCTGCTCTCTACCTCATTTATCTTGGATATATTTTATGTATCAGTATTTAAGACTATAATGTATGGAGATAGCAGTCAGTTAAGAATAACAGCCCTGACCCACTTTGTCAAAAGGTTTTTTTTCTCCACTGAAACAGAAAACGTCATTTATTCAGAGATTCAGAGAAGACCAAATTAAGAGCAGGTTTCCTTTTGAAACTCTGCCTTCAGAAGCCAATTTACAATAACATCATGATCCACCATGACACATACATGAAAGACTTCAATTGATATTATAGGAAAGGTCTTGTAAACACTCCAAAGTGAGACCGTGTGACACAAAAGATGTCAATCATTTTCTTAAATGCCTAAAAAAAGTCAAAACAGGTTCATGTTTACCTGACAAGGACCTCTAGTGGTTGTTTTTGGTGCAATTTAATCTCTTAGGGAGGAAACTGGGATGGATGGATACGTCAAAGCATTGGACTTTGACACTAAAGATAGTTATTCATTGCGTCCTATCAATAGGAAACATTTGTCTATTTCAATCAGGACCACAATCATTTCTATAGCCTAGTCATTTTCATAATCCAAACCATGATATTTTCCTACACTATACAAAGTAGTTCAATCTTGTGTCCAAAAAATAACATTATATCAAATGTTTTTTTATGTTTTAAAGGGATATATGGTATAGTTCCAGTCCATAAATTGTTAGTTGTTGTACCACATGGAATTTGTAGGGAGGTGGTTGGGGTGTATAAATGTCGTACAAAGCTCAGGACGTTGATACAAAAACACTTGGTTAAGGGAAAGATTGTTGTTTTGTTTGATGTAAATGCGTCCTGTCTCATGTCACTATTGACTTTTTAGCCATGCTAGCAGCAAGACTATGAATAGCATTGTGGGTCCACCACTTAGGCCCCGACTGAAAGATCTCAACAACTCTCAGATGGATTGTGTTGAAATTTTGTTCAGACAGTCATGCTTCACAGAGGATGAATCGCCTCAATATTTACAACAGATATTCAAGGTCCCTAGAGGATATATTCAAACCATTTTAGTGATCCTCTGACTTTTCCTCTAGCACCGCCGGCAGGTCAAAGTTTCCACATATTCTGTGAAATACCTCAAATTTGTGTGTACCAAATCTGAAATTTGGTACATACATTCATGGTCCCCAGAAAATGAATATAACTTTGATCTCCTGGCTTTCATCTAGCACCATCATCAGGTCAAACGTTTATTTAGTCAAAGACTATAATCTGGGAAGGAATATATTTCTTTTGAAAAGCATTTGCTGTTGTAAATGAATACTATATAAATATATATTTTTAGGAGACAGGGTTGAGTCTCTTCCAAAATAAACATTTAGATGAAAATGCATCATATCCCGTATGTATGAGGATTTGCAATCAATAAACTATATGTAAAAAGGGGTTACATTTATCTTCCTGAAGAGTGTTCATAAGGATATGGAGAGAACAGTGTCTGTAATAAGAGGAACAGTGCCACTATTTTACTCAGAAACATTCAAATTAGTATTACACAAGCCTAATGGCTCACAAATGCCAGACAGTATCCTCAGATATTCCTTCAAATAGCTGAATCGAATAGATTCTCATATGTGTTTGAAAATCTGAAAGTGCTCCATTATCCATTGTATCATGCTGGGATAGTGATGCTGTGGCATTATGTTTAAAAGATGTTAAAGCTGTCATTTCCATGACAACAAGGACACATGGCTTCAGGTAATACTCTGATTAAGCTCTCCACATCATGATCAGACACGAATCTCCAATCACCAGGAGAGTAAAGGTCTGACTAACACTTCAGACGTTCCTTGAGAAATACTTGAGACAAGTCAGAGGTTAAAGGGTGGATTTCATCTACTCTTAACTGCCGCTTTTTAAGAAGGGCAGAAATACCACAACAGAATACTTAAGTATTGTTTGAAAATCAAATACACAGGCAGCACTAAGGTGGGGCTGGAATATTCTGTCACTAGCTCTGTCATGTTACTTTTTGTAGGCATTTCCTTCATGTACAGTACCAGCCAAAAGTTTAGACACTTTCCCATTCAAATGAGTGCGAAGCGGTGTCCAAACTGGTACTGTATTTATGACACATTACATAGATCTGCCAATAAATAATTTAGCCTCCAGCTAGCTCCAAGTGGACAACTCCTGCACATTGTCCCATTTCCTGCTAGTTTATTTCATATTTATTTAATATGATATATACCTGACCTGATGATGGTCCCTGTAGACCAATTGTTGTATTAAATGTGGAGTTTCTGACCTCTGGTAGTGTTATGGAGCTGTTTTTTAGGGTCCTTGTTGTGTTTGTCTCATGCAGGTGAGCACACAGAAGTTTCACACTATTTCAATGATCTAAAGCTGGCTGTAATGTGCCACCAAACACAGCAATGCACCAACAAAGACAGGGAAGAAGAAGACTATAAGCTACTAAACATGAATGTAAATGATTTAAAATACGCTTTGCAAATGATGTATGAGGAAGGAAATGCATTCATCACATTTGTTAGACCTCAAGGATACACACAAAGTGTTATGGTAACACTGAATGTGAATATAACTTTTGTTTGTGTACTGGAAAACTCTACAGGGCACCTTTAAGTTAACAGCCTTCATACTCACACAGATGTTTTATATTACCCTGGTTAATTAGTTTGGTTGAACAATGCTGGGGATGAGGTGATGTTACCAAACTCTATGGACTACTAAGACCAGACCCTTTTTACATGCAGCCATTTTGACTTGTCAAAGCAGGAAAAGCACAGGTGGAATTAATAAAATTAATGATGGCTGCATTCCATTTAGGGGAACCACATCCAGGGCTCTGGTATTGTACATGCTCACTCACTGACATGGCTTATTAGGACAGTTAATGGAATGGATCTATCATTAGTGTTATTATTTACAGCTGTGCTTTTCCTGCTTTGACAAGTCAAAATGTCTGCCCTGAAAATTGTTTATAGCAATGTAAGTTGTCCTGCTGGAAGTGAGGAAGCTATCAGTCAACTGCAGTCTGTACACGCCACACATTCCTGAGAAGAGGTCTAATCAGGCCACATAAATGACACCTGTGGGGGTGACTAATGAGTGTGTAGACATAGGGCTTTAAAGGATAGGTTTAATAGGTTGTCCTTTAAACACCAGTCAGGTGCCCATATGAACACTGAAACAGGTTTTTCTTGCCATAATCATTCCTCCTGTTCACACTGACCATTACAAAACTATGACTGGCTGATGGGTTCAAAATCCACAGTCCTCCTTCTGTGCAAAAATGTATTTAAAAGTTAGTAGTAGGGTGACTAGAACTTTCAACATGTTCACAGTAAAGCTGTTATATGTACGTTACCTGGGTGCTGCACAACACAGGTACATGATGGGACTATATATCACAGGCCCCTTAACAGACTTTAGAGAAAAGAAAACTTAGCTTCCATCTGATTTATTTTTAAGGGCAGTTCATTCTAAAAGATATGAACGTAAGTATTTGTGCAACAGCATTAAAAATATAATATCAGGGTTTTTTCACCATTGCTGACATGAAAAAAAAAATGAAAAATGCAATCAGACCTGCCAACACTCCTATTTTCCCAGAGTTTCTCCTGTATTTTCAGCCCTTCTCCTGCTGTGCTCCCATTTTGTTGTTTCTCCAGGGAAACTCCTGTAATTTTTATGGCCCTCAACCTTTATTATGAATACCCAAGTTGCCAGATTGTCTATGAAACACAATCTACACACACAATCCACACACGACATACAATTTCAACCCATCTGTCATCACAACTTGATTCAAGGGGCGTGTACACAGCTGCTCTCTGTGCAGGCAGTCTATCCTAAGCAGCCCTAAAAACAAGCACTGACATTTAATGAGACATTTAATGACCTGGACTCGACTGATCCTCCTGAAGTTCTGTTGCTGCTGGTTATGATTTACAGTCTGCATAAACAGAACTGAATCATTGACAGAAGAAACCCGGACTCGACTGATCCGCCTGTTCTGTTGCTGCAGGGGCCTAGCAATGAAACACCAAGGAAGGAGGGTGCCCACCTGATGACCCTAGTGAAGCGTTTAGCCCCTACCCCCACTCAAGGAATGATTGCCGGTTACAATACAGGATTGTAAAACTCAGACCTATGAGTTCAACTCAACTGAACAGAGAGCTTTAAAATATAAAAAAACAAAGGTTGTTGAGCTGCTTTCCAGTAAACACAAAGAGGACACGGTGGTGTTACAAAGATAGATCTCAGTATATGGCTGAAGAGCCCTGTAAAATCAATATAGCAGTTAATCACTATGAGCACCTCTTTTACCACTATCCAGATTCTGATGATGATGCAAACACCACAACAGAAAGACATTACTTCTGGGATTTGGAGATCCTATGAGGACTATAAAAAGACCATGATTGCAAGTGTTGTACTTGACAAAACAACACAGGGGTGGACCCCTCGGGCGGCTGGGGCTGTAATTTTACTTTAACTATCCTGGCCCCTCCCTAGGTACATTTGGCGCCAGCTACAGAGCAGACAGACACTTCCAGGCATCATTTTCCCGAGCATCCACCAGCCCGCTATATTAGCTTTTCACCCCCCCAGGCTGCTGCAGGGAGTTTGCCCCCTCACTGTTATTAGTGAGCTTCAGCACTGCTGTTTGCACAGTTGTATACAGATACTTAAGAGCCTGATGAAGCTCAGGGCAGACTGATGGGACAGCAGCAAGGAAAGAGATGGAAGTGGATTCACAGAGAAAGCAGAAAACTAACACACAGTAAAGTCTTCTGAGGATGAGTTTCTGAAGAAATGCATGCATTGTTTTGGAGATTGTTCTGTTATTACCCCCCAAATTCTCAAATAAAAACAAATTTTGGGCCATAAACAAAGAAAAACTGGTTGGTGGTAATGACTGTAGCACTGTGTTAATGTGTGTGACTTAAACACGGGAAGCTGCTGCTCATTTCCTGTTATCTCCTGACAGTCAACACTGGTTTCTTTAAACCATGACTGCATCTTTCCCTAACCTTAACCAAGTAGTTCTTCCTTTAACCATGACGACGATGGTTCCATATCCTGTATTATAGTTGTTTAAACCAAACCACAGTCTTTCCCCAACCTTTAATGATTAGTCTGGGATTAGTCTATATTTTTCTGATTGTTAACAAATCAAATCTGCAGACTCAAACCAACAACATGTTAGTCCATTTCTCAACACTTTCTCACTTCCCTACCTTGTCTATGGCTGTCACTTCCTACTGAAGATGCAAATGTTTAAAGACACCTCACAGATATATAGTTTCATTTTTTTTTTAAATGTCTCAGTAATTTCCTAAAACAGCTGGTCACTGTAGTTTTTAGCAAACGTTACTCAACAGGGGGAAATGGTGCGTTTGTTGGGGACTATTTTCAACGGCAGATTAATCCACTTTTGGTGCTCTAGTGAGTATTTCTGGCAGCAGGACGGTGTGTGTGGGATTGAGACAAAATAAAATACAGTGTGTGTGTTCATGGTAATGCAGGAACATGTCACCCAGTGCAACAGTGTCTCACTGATGTATTTTTAATAGTCTTTGGACAACAATGGAGTTCTATGGCACAGAGGAAGAAGATATATCAGGCTTTGATACACACACAATACTAGTGGGTCAATGTATTGTTGGTTTGGGTCTGCACATGGGATTTGTTTACCAGAGGAAAAATGCAGAATATCACCAGACTTATTCTTTAACCAAGTAGTTTTTGTGCTTAAACCCAAGCAAACCTTAACCATAAAGGTGGCAGATCAAGAAACTGTCATACGAATAATTTTTGTAACAGTCATCTGTAATTTTTAGGGAAGGCTTAAACAAACAATGTCTTCCTGACAAGAAGGGTGCTGGACTTGCTAGATGGCAAGATGTAGTGGTCAGTCTTCATCTTGATCTGGATTTAGCAAAATTATTAATTAATTGTTTATGTTTCTCGGCAATACTGATAAAAATAAAACCTCTCTTCATATAAGCTCTATATTGACACTTTGGCTCTGTAATATAATTCTGTTTTTTTTTTTTGTTTTTTTTGTCCACTGATGTCTGTCTTCCTACTCAGTCTTTTAAAAGAGTACTCTATCGATTTAACATTGCACTGCTGTCCATCATTGTCTGACTCATGATGGACAAAAAGGATAAAATTGATGCAGCACAGCCATCGTCTTTTTTATTCCACACATTGTTCCTTGTCAACACCTGATGCCTGTATTACCCACAATGGAACTTGACTTGACTTGACAGTGTGTGTTATGCTAGTAGTGTTTTTTGCAGCCTCCAGCACAGAAGTCGGTTCACCTCACTTCTTTCTAAATCCACACCCCCAGATCTTATTTAATTTTCAAATTTGTAGTCTTCAGCTCCAACCAACACTGACTCAAGTGACATCACTTGAGGTCATTTATCAGATTTCACACAGCTCCCTCAAAAGCCACAAAAGGCAAATCAAATCAAAACAACTTTATTGTTCACCTTTGTTGCACAAAAGTAGAAATTTGTCAATGTCACATCATACGTCACAAAAACAATAAGTAAAAAACATTTTCTGCAATATTAGATGCAAATTCGTACAAAAGCAAGGAATAAATTGCTAAAAATGATTTGAAATAATTTAAAATAATTCAAGACCAATTTAAGAAGTACAGTACCAGGTACATGGGATTCAAAACAATTGTATGTCCATTAATTACCAGTTTAACTGTAGTATGGTGTGTGGAATGAATGATTTTTATAGATATTTTTCTTTGCACTGGGGACTCTGTACCGTCTCCCTGAAGGCAGGAGCTGAGGATTCAGGGGATGGCATGAATCCTCCAAGACTTTGTCTGTCATTCGTTCAACTGCTTTGTCATAGTGATAAGCTAACAGGTACTGTTACACCCTGATATTACACTGCCAAGTTTGACTATTCTGGAGAGTTTGGCCTTGTTTCTGACAGTCAGGTATTTGAACCAGGACACAATGTTGGATGTAAGAACACTTCCTATGAGGGATTGATACACTCTCTTTAAGATGTGCTGACTCACATCAAAACTCCTCAGTTTGCGCAATAGAAAGAGTCTTTGTTGTGACTTTTTGTAAATGTAACCCACACATAATCAGAACAGGTGAAGGCTTTACACTACTTTATTCACATATGCTGTGACATCTCTGCAGTACTCCCAACACCTGTTAACAGACTTTGGTGTGTAAAATCGGTGGCGTTCCCCCTTTAAGATGACAAGTACAACTATTTTCCATAGCATGTTTTTATAGCTCGTCTGTTGAACTTTCAAAGGTTTTCAGAAAGCAAAAACTTATCACACACTAAAGGATAAAAGTGGACAGAGAGAGGCGAAAACTGCAGTGACACATTTTCCGAGGCGGTCCTGTTTGCCTCTCGGGGCCCACATTAGGCCTCAGTGATAGACAGTCAATATCTCTCCTCCTGTCTCATCCTTATTCTATTCCTGTTTTTTTGGCAGGAGCAGGACTGCTGAGCTATGGCCACTGTGTCTACAGGGGCTGACGGGCAAGGCAGCAATAATGAGCAGCACAGCCTCTCTTCTCTCTGCTCCAAATTACCCCGCCGAGGCTGGAGGAGAAAGACACCCCCAGAGCAGAGTTATGCTTGTTGAACCGCTCAATCACCTCACATTAACATCTTAAATCTCAGTGCTGGCCTCCGGAGAGCTTGGCACAAATGTTGCTACTCAGCAATTAAAGGCACGCTTGTGGAGAGTTGACAAAGTGCTGCCTCCTCACTGCTTCTCTCTCTTTTTTTTTTCTTGGACTCCTTCTTGCTGTCATTTGCTCTAATTCCTAAGCTCTTACTAACTCTACTTAATAATCACCATATACAGAAATATCTCACCACAGGGCTTTATTTTCTTTTAAGGGTATTTCACCAGCCTATTAATTGTCTGGTGTAATTAAATTAGTTTAGTTTTATATATATATATATATATATATATATATATATTATTATACTCACTGCATGTATCCTACTAACAAGTACCGTGTGTCTAAAGCCTGATTCCATATCCCACACACACTGTCCTGCTCCTAGAAATACTCACTAGAACACCAAATGTAGATTCATCTGCCCCTGAAAATAGTCCCCACTGAATGCATTATTTCCTCCTGTTTGAGCAACATTTGAGAAAACCTACAGTGACCTGATGTTTTAGGAAATTACTGAACCTTTTGTTTAACATTAAACTAGATGTATTTGTAAGGACAGGGTAGGGAAGTCGGAAAAGTACTGAGAGACAAGCTAACACATTTGTGGTTTGTGTTTTTTTGTGGATTTTTTTTTGTTTGTTTGTTTGTTTTTTTAAAGTGGAGACAGGCAACTATTCAACAAGCAAATCAGCCTGACATCCAGCCCGACTGGATACTGATCCAGTATTTTATGGCTGTAGGGCTGGTAGCTTAACTAATTGATTTCTAGAGGGCTTTCTTCCTGTTAGCTACAGTAGCTAACAGGAGATATAAGTAGTGTGTCATCAGATTTGCCTGTGCAATATTCCACATTTGTCATAAAGCAATAGGACAATAGAAGGAGGTTGGCCACCTAACAAATTATTATGAGATGTACCCTGACAAGCTACACAATATAAATGTGTCACTGTTTCACAATAATAGACTTATGTGTAGTGGTCCACCACAAATATATTCCCCATAAAAAGGCAGATGTGCTTTGGCCTGACGTACCCCAACCACAAATGATCCAGAACATGTGGGAAATACTGATTGTAGTCTGCTAGGATGAACAGATATTAACCCACTTCTCCATGTGAAATGAACATTTGTTATTGTGTGTGATGCATGTGTCCACTTGTATGACCACTAAATAAGATTTTTTTTTTATACTTACATTGCAGGATACAAATACTGGAACCACCTCATCCTCTGAATTGGGACCAATGGGGAGAGGAGCCAGAGGTTGGTGGAGAGGACGAGCCAGAGGGAGGGGAGGTGTGAGAGGGAGAGGGAGAGGGCAGGCAAGGGCCGGAGACCACATTGATCCTCAGGACCGGGAGAGAATGGAGGAACTCCAGGCAGAACGGACAGCAGAAGTGCTGGTTTGTTTATCCTAATATCTTCACATTACTCCCAAACCATATAATACACTAGTGGCAGTAAGCCACCAAACTAAATTATTATGTCTAAAAATGCAGGAATACAAAGATGAAGATAACGTACTACACAGAAGAAGTAGGGAGGCAAGAATTTGATTTAGAACATGAGTGAATGAACTGATCGAAAATGATTATATCATTAGGAAAACTTGCACAAAATAGGTGTATAATAGGTCACGTGCCCAAATCAAAGATGATACACAAAAATAGACTTTGATTATACTACATAATTTTACTTTTATGTATTTACAGTGGTTTGGGCACAAGAGCTGTTATACTGCTTATTCACTTTTTTTTTACATAACATGCTCAAACCAAAGGGAATACACAACAAAAAGACAATGTCCTACTGTACAACCAAGTAAAAGCATTTCAGCAGTTGCTCATATCTTGTGTCCACTGCGGGAAAGTGGTTGTGGTGATTGTAGTCAAGTGCAGCATGAAGAGTTTGTGCTTCATATACTGGTGGGCTGTATGAGAACCACTTTCCAGCATACATGAGAATATGGTTTTGGAAAGCCTCCAAATCTGAGGTTGTCCTGCCTAAAACAAGAGGAAAAAAATAACACATTTTATATTAATACAGACATTTTACAGGTGCAGGACAGATAAGGCAATACTATAAAAAAAGAAAAGTATGCACAACCGGCATACTACCTCAAGATATATCAGACTGACGTTTTGCTTTCATGGTCTTATTAATTCAGAAGAATAACTGTTATTAATTCATAACTCAGAAGGCAGACAGGTGAGAAAAATGCAGACTCAAATGCAACTGGCATTTCAGTTGCGTGGACTCTTTTTATTCTCCTTCATAAACTCTGTTTTTTTTTATATTGGCAAATCCATCAATCAAGCCATCAATAATTATGTCAGAAAACTTTGACATACCTGAAGTTGACAAGCTTTTTGACATCCTTCAGCCAGCCAGTGCAGAACCTGTAGAAAATGATATCATAAGGGTAAACGAGTAACAAGTGATTCTTCCTGTCTTCGTGTACTGCGATTAAATTGACCATCAACCCCAGAAAGGTTTGAACTTACCTTGCACCATCAACGACTTATCACAGTTCCTGTCATCTAGGGGGTCATGGTCACAGCTACTGAATGACTGGTGGTCCCTCACATGCCACATCATCTATAAACAACAGGATGATTCAACAGACACAATATATCAGAAAATAAGTGCAATTCAAAGGTTTGCATGCAATTTCAGCAACAGATGACCAATATTACATTGATAAGAGCAAATGTCAAAGTGTAGTGAGTGACACAACCATACCTTGTGCTGCTCCACAGTCTTTGCTTGCTTACAGCAGTACCAGAAATGGTTCAAGATGTGTTTAATCCAGTCCAAGATGGCAGATTGGTCCTTTATCGATCCAGCCTGAATATGACATATATACATATACATAGTTTACAAGATATAGAAAGACTGATAAATGTTTTTGTAACATAATCTCACACTATCATCACCCTTTTCTGGTAGAAAAAAGACTATGATAAGTATTTGATTTGTTATACTCCTCGTAGTTTTTTGCCCAGGTTCTCCGCTACTTGCCAGATGTCAAAGGAGTGTTGCAGACCTCACATCTTGTACTGCCCACACTCTGGATCTGTAACAGACAATGACAGTGTAACATTTACACTCAAATTCTTGACAACCACAATGAAACCAAAATACCTACTAGCTCCTGCCAAATAATATATATCAGCAGGTATACTTACTCAACAATGCTGAGATTTGTGTGTGGGCATCAGTGACCACCTATTTCACCATGATTTCCTGAAGCAGTGCATCCATTGTCTGGATAAACCCCTCTTTCTACACGATGACCAAGTTCCTGTTATTTTCCCTCTGTTAGAGTCATCTGCTGTATTATACCACCAGTGTGTTGTACCCACATCTTAGCCTGTGGGACTCTACCTCTTCTCAACATAAATTGTCTAATATGATAAAGTGGAACATTGTTAAATCTCATCTCACCCATTCCAAGATTACTCCAGTTCCCCTCAATGCCATTGTCACCTCAAACAGAGGTTTACCATCACATCCTGCAGCCATCACTGGTTTGCTGTGGGGGCACTTCTGTACAGGCAGCTGCAGAAATGTGGCCAGTCTCTGCAGATTGTCATAATAGGCTGGTAGGATGGTTGCCTACTTGTTGATGAAGTCATCCTTGCACAGAACTCGCTCTTGATCAGGGAATGAGGGTATGTCCTCACTTTGAAGACACATCATTGACTGTTTCATCCAAACCAGTGACAGGGAGTGTTTCATTTGGAAAAGGATTTGGCACCCCTCCAGTCCTGTATGAATAAAGCATAACTTTGCATTGGTTTAGGTGTCAAAACATAGAACTGCATCTAAAACAATGATGCTGACATTGCTCTACTATGTCAATGTATGTCGACATTGACATGATAAATCTAATTTGCTAAATATACTTGATGTATGAATATTATTTTACATGCTAGTTGACAAATATACAGCGACAAGCACATTCAGTGTCAATGAACAGTAAAACACATGAAAGTCAAAACTCTTTATTATTTATTATTATTTTTGTTCATGAAGACAACTGTCTGAAATTCAGTTTATTTTATTCATTTCACATCCGTCTGCGTGACACACGTCAGATCACTCCTTCTCTGTAGCTGCCTGCAGCTACACCCCTGCCCTCACAACTGCAACTTCTGTTTCATTAAAAAAAGAAAATTCAGAACAGGATATATATTTAAAAAATAACTACATATTGTTTGTAGAGCAGCAATAGTAATGTTTACCTCAGAAAGTCACTATATAAGCTCAATATACCTCACTGGAAACAAATCTAGTATTCCTGAGTTCAGTTGACTCACAATGTTTATACCTAGTTCAGTTCAATTTTACGGCATTTTCATGTTGAAATAACTGAACCAGTAACTCAAATGGTGGCTTAATTTTAAATGTCAGAAGGATTAAAATGTATAGAATAATTTAGAGTAACATCAGACTCTAACTCTGATAATTTGTTATTAATATTATGAAGATCAGTGTGTACAGATGGATAAAATAGAGAGATAGATGGATTGGCTCTGAGGATGATATAAAGTGCAGCATCCTGGCTGTGTTTACAAGACGCATGAAGCATTACACACAGGTGACAGGTATGTTACAGTCATTTTAAACCTCTTTTCAGCAGCTAAGATTGTCATTAAGCTGTAGGAGCTGACAAACACATTTTTTAGATATTTTTATCACAAATTCCTCCCACAGTGGCGGCTACACTCTCCGTCATCGGCTTTAAAACAGGTTGAATGACATCATCAGTCTGTTATTTATGATAGCTTAATCAGTGCAATAGACAAGTGAAAACACATCAGTAGCACTCTTACATAATTATAGCCTACATAAGTGATTTGATCAGAATATTTTCACGGCTTCAGAGAGTAAAAAAAAAACTATTGAGCTACTAATTCATGTAGACTAATTGATAATTTAATGAAAGCGTTCTTTCATTTGAATTTAGAGTCTTCTACATTATATTCTGGTATATTCTGTTATATTATTAATTATTCATGACAATATGGCAGCGCTCAAAAATATACAATGTTCAGTGCAGCATTTTTCAATATTACTGTGTCACCAAGTCAGGTCTCCTCAGCAGTTTTGCCTTCAAGTCTCAAGTCAAGTCGAGTCTCACAGCATACAGACAGCTCTCGTTTTAGCTTGTTTATATTATCTATTACTATTATCTTAACGTTTAATGTTGCTGCTTGTAATTTGGGACTGTCAAACATATTTCAGTCTGGACCAAAATGATGTACCAATTGACTGACCAACAGACAAAACATGACAAACCTAGAGACGTGCCTCTAGCATGGCTAAAAACATATCTACAGCTAATATCTAAATTAAATATAGCCTACCTAAAAACTACTACTGGCTGCATCATCAACAACAAAAAAGTATTCAGAAAATCTGTACAATTGTGTAATTAATTGAATAAATGGGCAGATTAGTGATGATGCTTCTTGGTAAGACTTCTCACATTCATATCTTTTCAGGTATTGCCTACATCATACTCGTAGAGCAAAAGCTTTGATGTGTGAGAAAGTTGCTTTAACAAAACTTCAGATCAAATCAACTCAGAAATATTTCCTCATGCCTCTGCGAGTACAGCCTGTACAGGAGAGGACATTTGAAAATGATTACCTTAATGTTGAAAAATGTTCCAGGAGGCTTCTCATACATCTCTTTCCCCGCTTCTGTCTTTACAAGATACAGTAAATGCTTTTTAATAGTCTTATCCTCTGTTGTAGCAGGAAAAGGTCAGGAGTAAAATTCTGCCTGACACCAGAGGTTTTTGTGGAGTAATTTAAAGGCATGTCAAGAAAGACCTTTTGCCTGGTGAGAGAAGAAACGTTCCATATTTATGACGCCTATGTTTGAAGGGTATTAGAGGAATAAGTGAGAGGGTGCTCTCTGAGTTGTAAAAAAGAAAGATGTACCTACACCTCGGTGCTCAGGAGAAGTTTGAGATCACAAAACCAGAGAGGATGCTCAATCACAGACTGGAGGGAGCTCAGCATGCAAGACAAGTTGAAAATGTGGACAAACAAGACAGAGATCAGAATCAATATGGCAACATGGCCCCTGATAAGAGGAAAAAACTACATTGTCAATAAAAGATAGAAGCAGGTGCTCCTCTGCTGTCAGGGAATTCGAGATTGACTCTGAGGGTGTGACAATGTTGGAGCTTTGACATGTTAGTGAGCTCTGTTGTCTTAAAAGAGAAACTGCACTAAAACTTTGGAAAACTCAGTATTTTCTGTAGCTGTCTGTATTGCGTCAACCCTCAGTGAGACAATCTAGGCTTTGCTTTCTGAAGAAACAGATACAGATTCACATTCAGCATCTGGCACTGAGGTGGACTGGCTTGTGTCCAGACTGACCTGCCAAAAATGTGATGTCTTTTTTAGAGGCATGGCTTTCTAGAGAAAACTCAATGTTGTATATGTGTAATGAGTTTGTACAGTATATCCAGCACATTAGTTTTGTCCAGTTGAGATACACGTAGCAGTGGTGGATATTGCACAGGAGCCTTTGATGTTATCCTTCATCTCTCCCCTCTCAGTTTTACAGGTTATCAGTCTGGGTGATGGAGGCACCGATATTTTGATGTGTTGTTATTTAGCTAATGTTTCATTTTGTTTGATTTGTATGTTAATTAAATAATTTATTTGCATATGTGATTGAGGTTAGTAACAGACTAACATTAAGTTAGCTAAACTGTGATAATACCCTAATTAAATGAACTCTGAGCCTGTTAAGCTAATGTTATGTAGCATAATCTACAGTTTTTGATATGGTGACCAGGCGCTAGGTAGATTAGCCACAGCATGGCACCAGACAAATGGGACTAGAGCCAGGTGTTGGTTTTATCACAGCAGAGATTGCTTCATTCATAATTACGATGCATTATTTTCTGATGATCAAGTTCGTAGTTAAAAGTTTTGCTAAAAGTTTCTGATAGCCATGAAATGTATGCCTTTGTTGTTTTATAGCTAAGGGTTCATTTATAGCCTACCAATGTACAATTAATAATCAGAGGTTTGTAAACATTTCATTTGAATGTGATGTAACATTAGCTATTATTAGCCCTATCAATCATCGTAAAGCAGCCTCCTCTTCCAAATAAAAGGCAGAGAGAAGGAATGAAGAATACAGATTTTGTTAACAATATTTATTTATTCTAAACATCAATATTTTCAAGAGACACTTCACTTGCAACTTTTTTTTTTTTTAATTTGCCATGGTGAGCATTTTAATTAGACTAATTAGTATGCCTATAATCATCTTTGGATACTATTTGGAGATCAACAGCAAATAAATGAATGTGCACATTTGGAAAAATCAGTCAGTATTCTCTGAAGTATGTTCTTTCATTTGGTAGAGGCATTTCTTCATCAAAGGTCAAATGATGTAGATATGTTGGGTTTTAGTGTGCTTCTCTATGCATCTCCTATAGGCTTCAATAGAACTGGCACCAAAGCATTAGAACGTTGGTATTATGACGTAATGAACCTTCTTTCTTTTATAGTTTTCCTTGCAAAACTCTAGGAAGTCTCTGCGCCCAATGATAGACAGGAGTTTTAACTGTAGGCAAGGCCAGATTGTGAACATAATACACTTACAATCCCTGGTCATATGGTTATTATATCATAAATATATTATCAATACTATTACATTTTAGAAATATGTGGTGGAATGAATGTGTTCTTCTCTCTAGAAAGCAGGGCTTCCTTTGCTTGCTGTCTTCAAAACCACAAACTCTCTGTAAAGTGAAATATCCATCCCAGCATGATTCATTGTTTCAGAACCCAACCCTGTCTCCTAACACTTACATTTATAAACTACTCTTTTGCAACAGCAAATAAACACAATTCTGCCCCGATCACTTCTAAAATCAACATAATAAGGAAACGTCTTTAATAAATGTATCTGCAAAGTCACAAAATGTTCATACTTAACAAATTTGTAGAACACCCCCCACAATATCACCTCTTATCAATTAACTGAACTGTACTAAAATGATTCTGCATGACCCTTGAAATGGACATGTCCATGTTTAAGAGTGAAGAGGGAGTAACTTTCAAACTGCAAACTGCAAACAAATCAGGAATAAACTCTGATTTTGCAGTTCCAAATGTGTCCCTGAGGGCTCTCAAATCTTGTAGACTGATTAAAGAGTGTGTTTCATGCATGCTGAATAGTTGTGTTGTCAATAAATGTCCACAGACTTGAGTTAGTATCTCCTCAAACAAGTTCCTGCTCTCTTGCACACAGCTCATCTTTGCCTTTTTAAGTAATACCTTCCTTTTTTAGCTGCTTCAGGTGGTGGGATCCTCAGATAACTGCTGAAGATGATCAAATCAGGCTGGAAAATAGGGACGCAATAGTTTGATTTTTCTGAAATCTACTTTGAACATTAAAACACAAAAAAAACCCTGGTTTCCCTTACCTGGTGATGATCGATTGTAGAATTTTTCTAAGAGCAAACTAAAAAAGAACTTCTACACATGCCCATGTTACTGAAGATGATGCTGAATGCACTTTTAAATCATTTCACACATTTGACTGTAAGCTGTGCTATATGTTAAGAATATATACAGAAGGAAATGTTTTCTACTTGGAATTGTTTCAGTATGAAAACAAAGCTCAATGTGCAGTAAACAGTCTACAGTCTTTATAATTCATGTTCCTGGGTTGAAGTCAGTTTAAGAAAGTAGCTTTAATTGATTTAGTTGCTGCTTGAGGCAGATGTTACTCTGAAGCTCATATTAATGAAGCTGTGGTGCTTCATATTCAAGTTCCACGAATATCCACATCAAATATTTTTAATGTCATTCTGTCATCATTTCTGTATTAGACCTGCTGTAAATAAGTGTGTGGCAAACAACATACACACGATAAATAGAGAATCTTTCAGCCAGAAGAGATGAATATATCAGGGGAGAAGACTTTAGTTTAGTTTTATGTTCTTATTTTCTAATTTAAACATTATCACTCCTTTTAGATCAAACATTCACTTACCAAAGAACATCATGATATAAGTATAGACTTAAAAATGAACAAAAAAAAAAAATCAAATAAAGTAAAATATGTCTGCAGGTTTTACAGTATGAGTGGGCAGAAGGCATTTGTGTACCTTCATGAGAGCAGTGATGGGAGAAGTATTGGCACCTTTTACCTAAGTAAAAGTAGCAATACAACAAGCATAAAAAATACTTCATTACAAGTAAAAGTCTTGCATTAAAAATATTACTTAAGTAAACATATACAAGTATTAGTTGCAAAATGTATTTAAGGTATTGAATGTAAAAGTACTCATTAGCAAAATGTCCCTACTCAGTGTTATGTTTGTTATACTGTATACAGATATACAGTGTTTGCAAAAAGTATTCACCACTCAATCAGTAATGCTTTTAAAACACTGGATCAAAGAGGATTTAATGTGGATTTTTTGACACTCATCAACAGAAAGTAAAAATGGAGATCTCTACAAAGTGATCTAAATGAATTACAAATATAAAAAAATATAATCTATAAATATAAAAATACATCATCTGTTTTACATGTAAAATCTCAAGTAACTATATATATATATATATATATATATATATATATATATATATATATAGTAACTAAATCAGTCAAATAAATGTAGTGGAAAGTATAAAGTAAAATCACATGGAAATACTCAAGTACAAGTACATCAAACCCCTACCTACAGTAAGTACAGTACTTGAGTAAATGTACTTAGTTACTTTCCACCACTGCATAAGAGTGTCTTCAGTGACAATGTTTTTTGAAAACACCTGTTACACTAAGCTTTGTAAGACGGATTCTACGATCATCTTAAGGTGCTTTTGGGTAGCAGGGCCCAGGACTGTTGCTGTAACACTGTGCTAAACTGGACCTGATTGCCTTGTCAAAATGAGCAGATTCAGCTGAGCCAGAGCAAAACTGCGTACATGTATGATGAAGATTTCTTTATAAAGTAATCAGGTGATTTAGACAGCTTTTTATTGGTTTTGGCTCTCAGCTTTCACATTTTGCACTTTAGCCAACCATATCACTAACTCCTATTAGCTTCAGAAGATTGAACACAAGTTGCCCACCTGCCTGTAATTACTCCTGTATTAGGATGTGTTTCACTCATGTTTCGTCCTGAACAGAAGACACACAGTCACCTGAACTAATGGAGGCACATCTCAGGATGAACTCACTCAGCCACAGAACATGTCTGAGGGGCAAAATGTCTTCCCAGCACTACACGGCAAACCCAATAACGATGACATGTTACAGAAGTATATTTGGATTTGGATTTATGTGACTGCAGAACAATTTGTTCATAAGGTTTGAACATGTCTTAAACTGCAGCTAAGCTAACAACAGAACAACAGCCTTCTGTTCACCTGCCTGCACACCTGTTGTCCTCCATTTAAAAGTAATTTAAAGTCACAATTTAAATGCTGTCTTATAAATATCTTGTACATATTTATTGTGTCATTAATATTTAAGGACATGTCATTAAATCCAATCTAACTTTGTCTGTTCTTTTTTCTGTTAATCAACAAACATCATCCCTGTCAAATAACCAAATAAAATAAAAACCAATGAATACAATAAATGTGAATATAAATTAAAAACATGTTTTGAAATGAAGACTCATCATCTCAGTATTGCATTTATGAAATATGTTTCAACTTTAAGATTTAAAACATAGGCTCAGCCAGAACTGTCCTTTTGACTGACGTTATCCAGCGGCTGCTTCAGGATGCTGTAATGCTCTCTGACAACAGTTGCCAGTTGATGGCAAGCAGGGCTAATGTTAGCTTTAAACAAGGCAGCCTGGAGATTGTGCAGTGCTCAGCTCTGCCTCCCTCTCTCCTGTGTGATGGAAGCATCCTGACAGGCCTCGGGGCTCTGCCGCAGCACCGCTGACCCCTCTGCAAATGCCGCTTTTTGTTGCGAGACTGTGCTGTCCACCGCCTGACGATAACACATCCGTTCCCTGCGCCTCGTCTTCACACATCTAAAGGAAAAAGCCATTTGATTTAAGCTCGGCTCCCTACACTGCTCCTCCAGCTTTTATTTTTAGATGTAATTTCTCTATACTCCAACTCCGTGGTGCTACTGCCCACATATTGATTGGCTCTTCAGCAAACCACAGGGGAGTTGCACCAACTTGACATGAGTTTAGTTATGAAAAGATATGTGGAATGCAGATGGAAATGTAGGCTCTGAGGGAAATTATTGTATGAATATGTATAAATGCTTGTGTGAACTTGTGAAAATGCTAAATGTTAAAATGCAGTGATAATCATAGAAATCATGTTTGTGGACTCTATGGTAATACTCTCCTCCAATCACACGCAATCGCTCACTGAAATTTGCATGTATGTAGCTGGCCAATCAGGACATGCCTGTCGATTCCATGTGTCTCACACAGTACATAAGGCAGCATCTCACTGCCGTTTATGTCCTTCTCACTTAAGCGACAGTGAATCTGCTCACTGATCTTACCTCTCCATGGCTTCTCTTCTGCTTCAGGTGCCTCAGATGGGACCACGCAAGGGTGGCATGATGCAGCCACCGCCCTGCATTCACAGCTGAGGACTTCAACACCGGCAATGATGGGACCATTTTTGGCTGTATGACATCTTTCATCAAAAGCAACCCGGAGCTCGAGATAGATCCCTGTGTCAATGACGAGTCCCTGGCATCGTCCGGTACTCTGCAGCCGCAGCCGCTGTTGGACGCCTCGGCTGAGGCTGGACGATGATGACAACCTCTCGTCTGTGTCTGCAACATCACTGACCCTCGGAAATCTACGTGGCAGCTAACAACCTGGGTGTTGGGTATTGCTATAGCTAATACTCCGCTAGATGTAGCTGTGGTACACCTGACCCTCCCCCCCATAAGCAATATACACCTGCATTCTCCCATGATACATGAGGACTCAGGGAATGAGGTTTGCAGGGTGTCTGTTGTATGGTTTTTGACCCCTGCGAGGTTAGGCCATGATTACACCCAGTTTCATGTTCATGTTAAATGGGCTGGATTGGGCCGCCTACTCAGCTTGGATTATAAAGTACTACTTTATTGCTGCGGCAACTAACCTATAGCTGGTCAGGCTCAGTGAGGCAATCTGATGACATTGTGGCAGGGCAAACATTCCTCGGGCTCTGCCTACTGTACCCATAGTGTCCAGTAGAGGGTGGAACTTGTGTGAGATAGAATGAAGGTTACAATATTGTAACCCTAGTTCTAAAAGCACCAGCAGAGCCCTCTACCTATGGACTCTGCAGCTCTTATGCTGTCTGCTGTGGTTTCTGGAAGTGAGCAGCAGCGAGACACTGCCTTATATATTGTGTGATACACATGTAATCGGTAGGCGTGTCCTGATTGGCTGGTTACGTACATGCAAATTTCAGTGGGCGATTGTGTACGTGTGATTGGAGGAGAGTATTACCCGTATAGTCCGGTAGAGGGCTCCACCTGTGCTTATAGAACTAGGGTTACAATATCCTAATCTTCATTCCTGTGTGAAAGAGAAACAAAGAACATCTGTTCATTCTGAAACAGATCCTGCCATGTCTATTTGGGTATAATCACGCATAGAGTAGTCACAACAACTCCTAGACGTTGGTGTAAAACAGATTAAGAAGTATTCGCCCCACTGTTCGGGGCTCACTCCTCTACAGCAGCTCGTATGTCTGTATCGAGCTTGAGTGGGTGATGCTCTGAGCATTAAAGAATGTGTTACAATACTGTACCAAGTTCTCTCTTTCCTCACTGAAGTCAAGTGCAAGAGGTACACGACATAGACATCAGTCACTGAGCGGTCTGTTAGGATAGCATCTGAATCCTTAAGGTCTTACATAGCAACCTGTTTTTTAACTTCTCATTGAATAAAGGAGATTTCTTTACATAATGTTGTTACATTTGATCATGATTTATGAGCAGAAACCTGTTCTGGCAAGTATTTAATTTATATTTGGTGTATCTGAATTTAAAAAGTGATTTTAAAGTTTACTTTAAAGTTTCTGCTACTAGTATCCCCTAATTCACAGAATCACAAGCACAATAGTGTCCCACAACTGAATCAGAATTTTGCCCAGGATTACAATACCACATGGGAGAAAGTCACGTAGCCTCCGCCTCAACCACTCTGGAACTCCTGACTGAAACACTGGCAGTTTTGTAGAAGACGCCGACTGGTCCGCTGATTATGCCCATTCACCACAGCTGTGATGTTTGTGTCCTGCAGTCAGAAGGTGACTGCAGGTGATAAGTAGAAGCAGGTACTAAAATGAAACATTATCACACTGTACCCCTTACACAGATACAATCTAGATACGAGATGCATTTTAATGCAATGTGTAAAGGGACTATGGGAGTAGTGTCTCAAACATGAATTAAACTGATATCTGTCACGCCACTGCAGTTTGTCTTTTTAGTTCAGTCACACTCAGTCTTATTTCTATACACCCTATGTCCAAAATATGGAATTCACAGTATGTTTTATGAAATGCAACCTCAGAAAATAATGAACAATTTCAAATTCAGAGAAAAAAAAATCAGGTTTAAGTAACAAGTAATCTAACTCCCGGTGAAGTACACTCACTCTTTGGATCACTTTAAACTGTAAACCTTTAATGTATTTCTTCTGTCAATTGACTATAACTTCACACTGTAGGTAAGAAGAGTTACTGTTTGAATGTGAGCATACAAGTGCACCTTAATAGATTCATACGAGCAGAGTCTGACTCACAGGACGTTAGGCAAACCTGCAGGAGAACAGACAGTACCTTCTGACTGGATCAAACACATCAGACTGCATAGACACTGGTAAAAAGTGTCATTAGATAGATATAATGCTGTAATATTCCTTTCTTTTCAGTGTGTTCAACAGTAATATTATCTGCAGCATCTTCACAAATATATGTGAGAACAGTCTTTGTATTTCCAAAATAATGACATAGATTGTGCTGAGGCAGTGGCAATAACACTGGAAGTGGAAGGACATTTGGTACAGAACATCCTATTCTTAGGATATTTCCAGAATCCTTTTTATGACTTTCCCTGGAGCAGCAGAGCCTACAATCAAAGGTTGGATCAAAAGTTTGGGAGTATTAAACTTAAAAAATAAAAAGGGAAAAGAAGATCAAATCCTATGAAGAACTTCCCTTCTCTAAACCTTGTTTTTTCAGCTTTATACATATTAGTGATATGTAAAAATATGTGAACCTTTGTTGATGCTTTAAAAGATGATTCCATGTATTGAAATTATTGAAAGTATTCACACATTTCTTCCATCCAGTTAATTAGTTTCCAGTTTAATTCACTGTTTGGTTCAGAGGTATGAAAGCCTCACTGCTGTGATGTTTCCACACTGAAACCTCTCAGAGATCAGCTGTCAATCAGTTTGGTGATGTGAATGTTGACTTAATAGAGTTTCTATCAATGGCTCTCTTGTCTGTCTGTTCAGAGTGACTACTGCTGCTCACCCACCTGCAAGGCTCTTGCATTCCTATTTACTGCATTACCTGAAAAGAGGACACTTAGCTACACTGTAGCATTGTGGGTGAGTGAGTGGTGGGTCCATCATTGGGGTTATAAATGGGCGCCTCACTTCAATGTAGTAACACTACAAAGTGGGAATGGAAACAGTGACAGTCAATACCCAGGCTTTCCACTGCAGCCCTTTTCTACCACTGGAAACAGAGAAGAGTCAACCAAGACCAGAACATCACAAACACCAGCTCAGATCAAGTCCAATTTAATTCTATAAATTAGAACCTTCCCAAACATGGCTCATATTGTTATTTTAGGACACATTGTGAGGGTCACCTACTGTCAACTCATCAGGATACTCTCCTATTTCCCAACATCAACATATGAAAACTCCAGAAACGCTTCAGTTTTATGACATTCACTCCTCTAATATGCTACTATGACTGTTTCTGTGTGAATAACATGTCGATAACATACACGATGTGTATGTTAAGTTGTATGCACATTATATCAGAGAAATTAGACCCCTGCACTGCACTTACCACGTTGCTCTGCACAGGATTCTTGATTCTTTATGCTGCTGTTGGGCCTCAACCATGGGGTGAGACAAAGGCAGGCCTACATGTAAGCTCTGAAGCCTGACCATGAGGCTTCCTTTGTCTGTTGTTCCCTGAAACAAAGGAGCAGCGCCAAAATGTCTCCAGACTCCATCTCCCATGATGCTTTGCAGCTTTCGCACCTAAGTGAGAACTCTCAGCAGGAAACTCAAACTCTCGTCTCTGATTGGCAGACAAACCAACACCACCGGGAGTCATGGCAACAGAGCCGTGACGTCACCGCCGCTTTAAGAAGCGGCTGCATGAATTCAACATCGCCTTTCCACCGTAATAGTGGTGGTGGAAGCTTTGCTTTCTCCATGAGCCAGCTTATTAAAGGAGGTAACCCCATGCACGTGGACTTTTTCCCACCGACTGGAAGATTCAACCCTCGCTGGATGAGTTGAACTTCTCCCTGTGTTCAACCAAACACAATCACCGGATCTGAGAGAGAGACCGCTGCTGTTGCAACCCAGCGCTCTCACTGCCTGCAGAAGGAAAAAAGGATTTCTTCATGGAGACGCGGATAACTTCTACGAACCGCTGTCTACCGACTGAGTCGACCCGCTGTTTCCTCTGCCACACCGCTGAGGATCATCTGCCGTCAAATCCTGCTGACAGAGCATGAGGATGGCCCCAAACCGGACCAAGACGGGTGAAACACACCCCTAATCGCTTTGTGAAGCGATCACGTAAGAGGCTATGTCTGGACAGAGACCGTGTTAATTGTGTGTTGTAGCTTTTAGCTTTTAAGCTTAATTACTATTTGTTGTTTGATTCAACAGACCACCGAATTCCTTTTGTCTGCCATACTCTGAGGAGTATTTAACATTTGCTGCCTGTTTACTTTGTGTTGTGACTGTTTGTGTTTGTCCCACTCGGAACTGCTGCTGTGTTTGTGCCATTGTGAGTGAGAAAGTAAGTTGTTTGTCAAACGAAAATCAGACAACGTGCATAACAGACTGCCGTCTGTATGCACGCTCTCTGTGAACAAACAACCGCTGCTCTACCCTCACAATCGCAGGATTTCGCCATGAGAGAAATTGGGTGAATTGGGTGAATGCAGAGACGCCAAAAGCTAGGCGGCGCCATCTTGGTATTATTCTAACCTACACCGCGGTCACATCCACTATTTGGTTCTCATATGACTTTGTCTCGCAAGATGATGTCCGCCGTCCTTAAGAACGCATTACGTCATTTCATGAGATCACGCCATGCATGCTCCTGCCTGCATGTGTTTTCATTGTATATAGCTGTATTATTGCTTAGGTAGAATTAGATTTTAGGAGTGTCTTATTGATCAAACATTTACTAACTTTGTTAATTGTGCTATTGTTTAATAAACACTGTTATATCTTTAAAGAGAAGTCTCTGTAATTATTGTGCTCATTTATTGTAAAAGGTGGCTTGTTTATGAGACTACCATATTGTTTGGTTATTGGTCCCAGTTTCTGGGTTGTGCCCCATATTATTAATTCATATTAATAATTTAATTTTTATTAATTAATAATTATCTCTGATCAGTATTAATTATTGCTAATAACCAACCAGCTCCCAATCAAGGACCCAACACATAATGTTGTTAACCAACACAACCCAACTTATCAACAAATAGCAATTTGCAAAAACGTAGTGTTAGTTAATACTAACTATTTATTGCATTATTGCAAGCTTGCTTCTGAGTGAAATGACTTAACAGACTGCAATATGAACATTTTTAACAGTATGTAGATCAGGATACAGACTCGAACTGCATTTTTTTAATAAACCTGGTAACTGAAGGCTCAATATAATCATTAACTTGTTATCAGTTTCATTCAGAAATACTTTTTATCAATTTGTTCTCCTTTAATTGCAGCACAAGCAGCAGTCATCAGCCATTGTTTGCAATCACAAAGGTCAACGCAGCTCAGATCAAACTTGAAATTTCCAGCCACAATAATGTAGGAGGTGCATGCAAAAGCTCTAATGAATGTGGCTTTATAGTCTTCAGATGTTTCAACACTGCATGTCCTGCCTACTGCACTGCTAAATAGAAATACTGGATTTTTACACAGCTAATGCTAAAAGCTAACACAAGGGCCCTAATGTTATTTTCAGGCAGACTGCTGTTCCACTCATTTCTTTGGCTCAGCCTCTCATTGAGGGTTTCTTCCATCTGTGTTTCTGGAAAATAAAACATGTTAATGGGGTTTACTGTCAATATTCCTCTTATAGTCCATATTTTACCAGTGCAGCTGCTTTTAATCTTTCATTCCATTTTTCTTACTTAATAGCTGTAATCTCTACTGTCTAAAAACACTTTACATTGTACCGCCTTCTCTGTCTGTATTTATAGTTTTTATTTATTTTATCAATACAGTTTAAAGTTACAGGGACAGTGCACATTAATAGACATTTCTGTAAATGTGCCACTTTAGCCATCTTGGCTAATTTTCAACTGCAGTCCCTGGGCAGGTGTAATGACAGCTACAAATGACACATAAATACATTAAAACAGGAACAGCAATACTGTACACCAAAACAAGGACAACAATAAATAAAACAAAGCATGCTTCAGGTTATTTGAATAAATTATAAGTATGGTCACACACTTGATGGTCTTTTACCCATGAAATATGTGGTTTAATCACCTAGTGTGTCTGTTGTATTGTTTTCTGCTTTATAAAAGCATTAAGGGGGGGAGGAGCCAAGCCATGTAGAATCTTATAGAGAAGACACGCGTCTGTAAATTTGATAAGATTGTCCCAGCTCTGTAAATCATGATTTCTTAAGCACTAACAACAGTGATGGGCTTCTTTTAGTAAACTGCTTAATTGGTCAAAAAAAACAAAACAAAACAAGAACTTCACCTTTAGACTGGTCTCAGTCAGTCAAGCTGGTGACTTTTAACTCTTTGGTCTAAGGGCTTGTTTGTTAAAGGCTACTAAAAACACATATACAGTATATATTAAATACATGACAATATTAGATTAGGTTTTAAAGTTGGACAATCTCTGTCAAGACAAACAGAGTGAACCGCATGACAAACTGTTGAGTAAGGTTGTGTTGAAAGACCAAGGGGCGTAGTTTTCAGTTTTCAAGTGGGGGAGACACAATGAAGTCCATAATAATGGTTGTATAAAAATATATATATGCTATGTTAACCTGTGTATTGTGACCCCATTTAAAATATCTTTTAGTTTCCTTTAAAGATGGGCCTGCCTCATACTTTCTGAAACATAATGTTGCATCATTACTTATTATCTTATTTGTGACTGATGATCAATTGTAGCATCTTGAAGGACAAAGTTAACTATAAATATAAATATAGATAAAATAACCTGAACCTTTTTCAGCCTTGAGTAGTGTCTGCAGATATTCCTTTCAGGCTCCATACAGCCCCAACAACCAATAAGGTAGGGCAGCCTGTAAGTAGCCTGAGAGGTGAAAACCAAGGGAAAAAGTCTTCAAAGCACTTCCTGCATCACACACTGCTGCAGGTTAAGCTCAATGATTTGAGCACACGCTAATAACTGAAGGAAACTCAGATTAGTGTATCTACATTTTTATCAACTCAGATCTTCTCTTATCAGGACTATGGTGGCAGGACAGAACAATGTTCAGAGAGATGTCAGTAAAAAAAACAACCTGATAAAATAAAAGCAAGGGGAGAAGAAGTCAAAGTTATGTCCTCATGAAAGGCTGAAGTTATAGTTGCATTATTACAAAATATCTATTAATCTATCTTTTCTTGACATGGTTCCTCTTCTGCAACTGTTAACAAAGAAGATGAAATGAAATGCTGATACACCAATCCATAGCTGAAACTATCAATAAAGAGGTGATTTTATTGTTTTGCATTATATTTTCAGGTGCCTCTGTTTTGGACCAGACAAAGAAAAAAAATACATGCACCATGACTCTGTACAGTATTACACAACATAACACAACAGTTACAGTACAGCCTGGCGATGAGCTGCTCCCTGTTTAATGGTGAGTATGTGTAATGGAGAAAACATTTGTTTGCTTCTCTTCACCATATGTGGGAGATTTTTGATTCTAATAATATTCTTTCCTTCCATTTTTCCTGCTATAACACTTCGCCTGAAGCCATTTTGAAGGAACAGGTCGAACTTTGTTTTTGCTCTATTGCTTCTAGCTCCTCTTTATTCTCACACACAGAGAGAAGAACAACAGCAGCACACCGGAGGAGGCAGCAGACAAGGGTGGAGGGAGATGTTAGCCGCTCAGCATGCACACATCTGATTTACAGCTTGACGTGTCTGCACTGCACCCTTGATCAAGTGCTATTGATTGAGTCATGAATGAGGCTGAATCAATGACTGGAGACCTTCAGCAGGACTTCATGTTAATAAATGTGTTGGAGCGGTGGGCGGCCGAGGTCTAGTTCTCTGCCGATCGTGTCCCTTCTCTTACAACTCTTTGTGCTCCTGCTTTCTGTTCCACTTAACCTTCTCCCACCGATGCTGTGTGTATCTGAGAGTGTGTAGGCATCAGGAAAAAAAGAAAGGCTGTGGGTGTTCACAATGTCATATTGTGGGTGTTTCTCTTCTTAACCAATAGTGAAAGAAATAAAGGAAGGACCTGTAATGTCACCATCTGACAGCTTTTGGAGGAAATTTTATTTTTACAGTTTGGATTTTGCTTTTTGTAATATTAATGAGTTGTAGTCCAGCGTGACTGTGTCTTACACTGTCAGGGACAGTGTGAATCGATGTTAGAGAATGTCTCTCTGTCTGTGTTTCAGTGGCTGGATTTCTATAATTACCAGAAATTACTTACAGAGAAGAAACCAGTTTTTAGTATTTAAAGATTCTTCTCTACCATGGCAATGGTTTCTGTTCTCTGACTGATGTCTGAAACATTGACCCCAGGAACAGCACTGAGCTGTGCAGCAATTTAGGTTTAGGTAAGTGGTTACAGTGGTTATTGCAGGTCACATGATCAATGCCAAAAACATGTCTGTTGAACAATAAAGAAAATGTTTGTGTGAGTGTCACTAATGTGTGTCACTTAATTAGGACACTATTGCACATGCTGTATGGGCCCAAAAATGCTAACAAGTTATCATACCTTCAATACCAACATTTAATATTTTTTTACTTACTGATATATCTGCACATGGCAGCTACAGTATGCTTAGGGTTAGGGAAAGATCATGGTCATGGTAAATAAACTACTGTCAATATACAGTTAGAGTTAGGCAACTACAACAGTTGGTTAAGGTCTATTTAATGCAGAAAACTTCCAGCTCAAGCCACACCCACTTATATGTGTAAATCTGTGTACAGATGTTTTAGTGAGATAAACAAATGCAGATAGCTTTGTGTTACACACCTAGAAATTACGTTCATATAAGACTAAATTGCAACAGCAAAAATGTTTTGCTAGAAATGTGGCAAGTTGAAAAAATGTTGATACTGAACATATCTGGCACTGGCAGATCTCGGTTAAGGTGATGGAAAGATTGTGGTCTGCAGTGACTTGAAGCATAACTCTAACCCTAACATGTTTATTAAAATTTAAGCAAAACCACAATCTTTCACTAACCTTAACCAAAGTGCTTTTGTTTCCTAAACCTAAACACACACAGGACTCGGGATGCAAACCTGGGTGTAAGAGTCCTGCATCTTGTACGCCCCCCACGGACTTCAGAGCAATATCTAAATGTAGCACTTCATTAGTTCAAAAAAACATTACCTGTGAACATAATCCAGGCAGAGATTTTTACACATGCAATGTAATTGGGAAAACAGTTTAGTTGCATATGAATATAATTACTAGGAGACAGGGTTGCAGCAGGATTCCTCTGAGTCATTCTGAGAAGCTTAATAAATACAAGCTAAGAATGCATATTGGTTACCAAGAACTGTTGGTGACTCATTTTTCTTCTGGCTCTTTAAAATGCACAGAATGACGCCACAAATGATTTATGAAAAGTATCTTAAAAGTTAGTGACTGGAATGCCACATACACCACCTTTCAGATGCAGTTTTGTTTCAGTAGTCAGTGCTGCAGACGGTAAGAGTTCTGTTTGAGTACACTATTGTCTCCATAAAAGCAGATTTTATCATAAATGTGAATACCACTCATCAAAAGAAAATGAGTAAAACAAAGCTAAAGCTTTGCCAGGAGACAAAGAACGTACTGCTGTAATCAATCCAACCATCCTCACATCTCCCTCTCCAGGACTTTTTGACAACACTCTATTGTGTTGTGTTCCATTTTTATTTGCCAGCCTCCTTACTTGTCAAGCACACATCCGCTTTGAAAGAGCTCAAAAGGAAATCAAAGAGCCAAACTAAAATCGCACACCTTTGTTCAAGAACATCTGTTACACCAAATTTTATGTAAGCCTATTATCAACTCAAGTGAAAGAAATATTGCTGGAAAAGTGAAAGTGAACTCTTTAAAAAGTCGTACATGCAATGTAGCAGACATGGTAGGCTAAATCTCCCCTGAGTCTAAACTTTGATTTAGTGAAATAGAACAGATGTCTTTGTTCATGTACTATAAGGAAGAGAAGTAAAACTTCCCAAAACAGATTTTAGCAGACAGGATTCTTAGACGTACTGTATCTGTCAAGGCATTATCCCAAAGAGCTGACACGGCAGTATTGTTCCCAGACTGTGTCTCAAGACAGAGTTTTTGCATGTTTTAACATTAATGAGATCGGTGGAAGGATACAGATCCTCAAAAGTGTCACTTCAGGCCAAAAAAGCCGATTTACTCCCTCTAGCTCATAATGCTTCCTTTTTTCTCCCCCGAGAAGTTCACCTTCAAATCTGATCTGCTGCTGCAGCAGATTTGACAATTGAAAGAATGGGATTGGGACTACAATAGGTAGCAGCAGACAAAGGAGGGTGATTAAACCACATATTTCCCCATTTTGCTGTGAAATGAAGAACCTAAGCAGGTGTTCTCACCAAAACACTGAAGGTTTTAGCTGTTGTCAGATTGCTTTAATGCTAAGCCTTGTAGACATATTGTACTGCTGATCACAGAAAGCCTTCTTTTCTGCTCCAATCAGACATCATTTGCGTTCATGAACAAGCCTATAAAACTGGTACCATCCAAGCACCATGAATACTTTATGACCATAATAAAACATGTATTTATTGTAGCAGAAGTGCAGGGAAGGAGGCCCTACCACAAGCCTAGGTGCTGAAGTCTTATAATTATGTGTGCCCTCTGATTTGTGCCTCATTAAACATACAGCTCAGTCTTGTGGTCATGGGCCGTGATATTCTCTGGGATTGGGAGTACCGTTTGATTTTACACATGGAGTCAAACCTCATTAGAACATCTGTGATGCACAAACAGAGATAGATTCTGTGTGCATATTCAGAATTAAATTAGAGTCAAGAGTCAATTAAACATGGGCATGCCTTTGTTCAGTCATCTTTCTGTGAAAGTATCATACAGTAAGTGAGCCATGAAGTCATTTTCTTGACCACTGAGTCAGAGTCAAACCAGGGGCTGGTAGCACTAAGATATGTGCGGCGGGTGAATCCAGGGAAGCTTTGAAAATTCACTCAGAGAGTTCTAAAAATGATGCTGGAGTCTTAGGAAAGATTTAAGGAAGTTCTCATGTAAATCTTGCTGAGGGATAGACAAGAAATAGAGCGAAGCCTGCAAACTGCAGACAACTCAAGTACTAACCTACACTCACACATGACACTCTACATACTGCAGCATATATCCAAGGCATGCTTTGGATCTACACTCAATCCAACAGAGTAGGTATGGTAAGAATTAGGGGAACAAACAGGTTAACAAGCAGACTGAGAATTGGACACAGCAACTTTAACGGTACACTTTTCATTACAGGAAACAGGAAAACATCCAACAGTATGAATATGTAGAACATGTCTCCATGTCTAATAAAATACGTGACTTAAAACACGGACTTTGAAAAGGGTAATGTTAGCAGCAAGAATAACGTTACCAAAACTGTTACTTACCATACTTAGCGTGAAATAGTTTTTTTTTTTTTTTTTGGACTCAGATGTATTCAAACAATGAGAGACACTGCTGAAAAGATGAGAGCCTTGGACCAGCTTGGACCCAGAAACAGTTGAAACGCCACGACTTAACAAGCGAATAGATTATATGCATAGCAGACAATACACCAGATATTTCATCAGTGTTCACTGGAGCTGCTGTGCATTAATACATTGCACCCAATCCTCCACCTCCTCCTCTTTGACACTGAGAGATAAATATAATGCAAGATTATATTGAGTATCTTATATTGAGTTGTCATTTCTCTAAAAATGACATTATATCCAAAGTTAGATTACAATCAATTAATTGATCTGAATAACCTTTCTAATTAAAAATAAGATGTCCTAACAGAGGAAACTTATTGTATGCAGTACTTTAAAAGGCAATCCCCCATCTGTTGGATTTTAAAGGAATAGTTTGACATTTTGGGGAATACACTTTCTTGCTAAGAGTTAGATAAGGAGATCAACATCAGTTTCATAGCTTTATGCTAAACTAGCTTAGTTTAGCGTAAAGACTGGAAACAAGGTGAAACAGCTAGCCTGGCTCTGTCTAAAGGTAACAAATACACCAAGTAGTACCTCTAAAACTCACTAATTAGAGACTTCAGGAAGTCAATTCTGGCAAAGAAATAGTAAAACCACAGGAAATGTGAAACAGGAAATGATCAGCAACTTTCTGCGTTAAAGTCCAATGTTCTGTTGAATCATTCATCCACCTCTTCCCCTACACGGACTTTGTCACTATATAATAATCACCTAATTTCCTCCTTGCTCCCGTCATGTTTACTTTGTTTACTTTAAAATGAGTTTAAAATTATAGTTAAAAAAATGCAGAGAAGCAGGAGTTTTGCCATATTAACGGTATGAACAGTAGCTACTAAGAGTGATCCTTGTTTCAAATGTTTTTGACTGCAGGGCATTTTTAAGTCTCTGTTTGTACATAGACAGTGACACAAAGGAATCCATTAAATGTACATTTATACATTTTCATTCCACAATATAACTCAAAGGAAGATTCTTAGCATGCTGAGTTGGATAGTTATGATATTGTGAATTATTAACAAAATAATATCTAAAACTTTAAGGTAAATCGTTTTTATATCTCACTTTTTATATCTCACAAACAAATGTACAGATTTGAAGAATTTTAATGTCAAAAATAGTCAACAACTGCAGCTTAAAAAAAGATGCACTTTGTGCAACAGCTTTGGAAAAAGTTGCTGATCTAATAATCTGCAGCAGCAATACATTGAACTAGAAAAGAATCCATGAAACAGTTGAATTGGAATTCTTTGTAGTATTCACAAGCATAAAAAATGTTAGTAGCTGAAAAGAAGTTAATATCAGGGTCAAAATTTGTATCATGACAAACATTTTCATCTCTGTTAAATTCAAATGGATTAAATAACATACTGTCATCTACTGTAAACCTATGTTTGGTGATAAGACTGTCAGACAAAAATACAAGAAATTCTTCATCATTAAGTGCATCGAAACACTGAGGCACAAATATCAGATCCATGATGTCCAATTACAAGATGTCATTTTAGGAAGAGGTGTACCCATTGAAATGTGAAACCCATTTTTACAAAAGAACAGTGAATACCTGAACCCATGAACCTTTGGCATTTTAAACATTTCTTTTTCTGACTCATGTAATATTTATAACTAACTGTTTTAAACAAAAAGCATTTAAGATAGGTGCTTTAGAGAGACGGCGAGTAATCAGCTTATCATATCTCATATCTCTTTTTCTAGCCTCTTTAATTGCTGGGATCAATTTCTTGCATCTTTGTCGAACAGATTCTGAGCAGTCCTCATTAACAAAGATGTTTTGTACCTTTGAGGTACTTCACTTTCTCCAGTACAGCAAGCCTATCCTTATATCTGAGAAACTTGACCACTACTGATTTTTCTGATCTTTTCCTTATAGTCAGATCACTTCTCCTGGTCAGTCTCCGTAATTCCTTCAAAGATCAAATTGTTACGGTGAGACTGATTTTCCAAGTAATCAACTTTACCATTCATGTTGTTAAGGCTTGAACGGACTGTTTTAATGTCATTGTTCAGCTCTTTACACTGAATTGACAAGATGTCAGAAAGTGACTTTAACTCATCCACATCCTTCTGGGTGTATTGTAGACTTGATATGAGGTCACATAACTCCTTTCAGACCCCATCTAGTCTTTTGTTGAAGGAGTCCATGAGCATTTGAACAAAGCCTTTGTAGGTATTCTCCTGTTGTTGAAGTAAATCCTTGTAAAACAACTTCTGTTGCCCTAGGAGATCATGTACCTGTGCAGTGGTGATAAAGCCCTCATCACTTTTCACAGCCTCTGTGGCATGATTTCACTCTTGCTGTGAGAGGAAGTAGTCCTTAGAAATCAAAAACCGGGAATCAGCCTTGGTATTTAGACTTATCCAATAGTTACAAATCCAACTTCTTTGGTGTAAGATTTCCACACAATAGAAAAAAAATATCTTGTTGTTTCTCTCGATTAGAAGTCTAGGAAAGGTATTACAGAAGATTATGTTGATTTTAGGTGGCTTGTCTCAAGCCCACGCTATCAGGAAAGCAAGGTGACAGCCACACTGAGTCTTCTTCTTTCACAGAAGAGTCAGTTTCTGTAACAAGAACGGATTCACAGAGAGCAAGTTTGTCTTTAAGAGTTTTATTCCGGAATCACACACACACACATACAGACTCAGTGCCTGTGTTAGACAAAGAGCCCCGAACACAGCCAAACAGTCATCCTTACACCTGGGACACACAGCCTGCATGAGCAGCACATGTGCATCGCAGAACATCTTGCTTTTCATTTCAGCACCCATGTTAACAGGTTAGAGCAGCCACACAGCACGTGTCAGATGTGTGTTAGACACGCAGCTGCAGCAGCACATCATCTGGAGACTTGGCTGCTCGCCTAATTTTCCTGCGTGATGCGCACAGTTCTCAGCAAAAAAAGAGTGAAAATTATCTGTTGATAGTCATATTGACATCATACCAGCAACATTACACCTTTCACTATAGTTTGAACGGCTGTATCTGTAGAATATGTCACGGACATGAAAAAAATATCAGCCGGGGCAGGTGGCCTCTCTGGTGGGGAACTCTAGCATGGAGAGTCGGTGACACACGGAGCTTCTTTTCTCAATGTCTGCTTACTTTCTGTGATATTACTTCAAACCAGGACTCCTGCCTGTTGCTTTACCTGCTTCCAGATGGAGATTTGGTGTTATTTTCTTTATTTGTTGACATTTGTTTCCCTCCTGACAGTTAGTTTTGGAGGTTTGTTTGTCTGAGTGTGTTTGGCTCATTTGGGGAACTTGGTGTCGTCATGGAGGGATTTTCTTCACTTGGAGCAGTGACAGCGGGGGTTTAGCTGACAGAATAATCAATATAATCAATAAAAAAACCCGTCCTGTGTGAGAAGTGTATGTGGCTGACACAGAAGTATCCCCAACCAGACCCCACCATGCCTGTCAGAAAGAAAGCTGCTTTCACCTCACATATTATTATTTATTTTTAATAATTGAGCACACGCTTCTCAAAGCCACTGGAAACCCAAATCTACAATAGCCTCCTAATTATGTAATTTAGGGTTTTATGTACATAATAGTAAGCATCTAAAAGGTATTAGATATTAGTTTTGATCCAAATTCAAAATATTGTCATTTAAGTTTTTGTAAAGTTTCCTGATGGGTTGATTTGGGCGTGGTTATGCTCGGACATTTATTACAAAAATTACGCAATATATTCTGCAAACCAATCATAAACGACGTGACGTGCTGTGGTAAGTCTCATTTGCAGTTGTCTGAGTTGCTGTGTCATTGTTAGCATTTCTGCATCTCAACCCAATTAATTTAGCTATATTCTTCATTACTGCGGCTAATTACCCACTGTATATTTAAACATACACTACGTCTGCTCAAGCACTAATAGCTCTCTCTTTCTTTTAGTGACTTTCTCACAAGTCACAAAGTTGTTTACATGCTTTTTAGATCTGCTAGTTATTTTAGCTTAGCAGTTAGCGATGGCTTCCCTCTCGCTCTCCTGCTCTCTCTTGCTCGGTGTGTTATATGTTTAGCTATTCCTCTGCCTGTTTTAGTGATAATGGTACATGTAATAAATGTAATATATTTATTGTGTTGGAGGTGAGACTCCATAACATGGAAACCCAGTCGTTACTGTAGTTAGCCAGCCCCCAGTAGCTGCTGCGGATGTCAATCAAAACGTGATCTGCCACACCTACACAGTCTTGAGAAATGGTCTAAAGAGCAAAATTAGCTGTTTTTTTAACTACATTTTCTAATAGTTATGAACATTTATTTTCACTCAGATTTTCATTTTATAATGCTTTATAATCACTGTTATAATGCATTATAATGTGGGTCAATGACACTCATGTATGAGGTACTTTCTTGTGTCGTGAATCAGGCGGCCAAGAATGCCGTATATGTGGTTTCTTTCTAACCAGTACTCCCATTCAATCACTCTGAGGTGTTCTTTTAACTTATTTTAGCTTTGTTGTTTGATTCCCTCTATGGTGCCAGACATAAGCTTTGGTCTGCCATGCCCGCTTTATATGTTGAGTGTGGGTTCTGGTGGCAGGATCCACAACGTTCCTTCGGGGGCACACTGTGGTGGACATAGCCTTCCTGTGTCAGAGCCCTGCAATATGCTCACCATTTATCCGACACAATGCTTGTGTCCCTTCTAACATGTCGCTGTATGGTAGGCAAAAGGTCATTCCTTGAACACCCTCTAACAATCTTAAGGACTGGCTTTCTGTTTGTCTGTCCAACTTTCAACATTCCCAGCATCCATTTTTTGGTTTGCCCACCAGGCTGGTCCAACTCTGCCGTGGTTGTACTGCAAAAAATGTTTTTAGGGAGAAATAATTACACTATTCATTTTCTTTTTGATAGACCTGAATCTACAAATGAACAGTATTGTGAATAACATGCAAAGATTTACTTCTTGTTTTTCATAGTCTACATTTTCTTTTTTCTGTCTGCTAAGTACTATTATATATACATATAGTACATTCATGACTTTATTTTCCATTTCAGATGAAATGATATACAGTTACACCCATTTGATACTACATTATTTTAGGGACTGATTCTGGATCAGCACTATGGAGCTGTATTTCAGTGCTCATCCTGAATATGTCCTTAAAAACAGATAGTATCAAACTGGTGTCCCTAGTAATTGCCTTTGGCGTCCAACAGCTAATTTGCAAAAATGACAAGGCAAAGTGTTAAATATAATTGAATGAAGTTCACGCTCATGTATTGTGTAAAGGACAAACAATGAAATGTAAGGCAACAAACAGGGACATATACTGTATGTCCATATGGATTGCATAGAGGACTTGTCTTTTGTACAAGAACTTGCTCTCATCCAACATTACAAAGTAATGGCAACCATCAATTTTCATACCTTACCTTGGTGCCGAACTTTGTTGATTGCCGGCCTGCAGACCTTATATTTAAAAGGAAAGCAAAGCATATTTAGTTAAATTGATAGGGGGTTCCTATATTTAAATATTATTTTTTCAGATTATTTATAGAGGAACATTAGCTTACAGATGTATTACATGTATTAATGCAGTAGCTTTCTATTATGCTACAATTTTCATTCAAGTTTTATGAATTCCCACAAATACAATTCATACTTTTCTCAGGGATGAGGCCATTATTGTCAGTGTCCTGCTGCCGTCTTCCAAGGTGCCTCATTCGCAGCCCTTGTGAAAACCTAAAAAATAAATCCTCACTGACTCATTCAAAAAGTAAATGGACTGCAATTATATAAACTTAGTACAAAAAGTAAGGACATTTGTGTTTGGTAGATTATTCCTTTGTTGTAACAATGCTTCTTGGCAATAAATATTATACCATTGGAAAGCCTGTTTATTTCCCTTTTAAATAGTGCCACATTTGTAAGGAACATGCATTCGTGGGATGAGCAGCAGAGCTGAGTATGTGGGTTGCAGCCATGAAAAATTTGCCAAATCTTCTCTGCCAATGCCAAACAGCTTATTCTGCCATTGACTTGTTTGGTGTTTGGTGGATTGGATGATTGAAGTTTGAAGAAACAAGACATATTGGCAATTTAACAATTTATTCATTTAACAAACAGGAGCCTCAGTAATGTGTGGAAGAACCATACACAGCCACAACAGCCTGGCACCTCCTCCTCATGCTGGTCACCAGCCTGGTCACATACTGCTGTGGGATGGCATCCCACTCTTCAACCAGCATTTATTGCAAAAAGGGGTTGAGGTCAGGACTGCTGGCAGGCCATTCCGTCCTCTCCACTCCCAAATTCTGAAGGTAGTCTCTGATAAACCCCGCTCTGTGGGGATGAGCGTTGTCATCTTGGAGGATAGAGTTCGGTCCAAGACTGTGGAGATATGGGATTGCCACTGGTTGCAGAATCTCATCTCGAAATCTCTCTGCATTGAGATTGCCACCAATGATGACAAGCCTCGTTTTTCCAGAGGGAGATGCCGCACCACACCATCACACTGCCTCCACCAAAAGATGTTACTCTATCGGTGCAGCAATCAGCATAGCGTCCTCCACGTCTCCTCCACATTATGATCCAACTGCCGTAGGCAGAATCTGGACTTATTGCTGAACATAACGTTCCTCCACAGGTTCAGGTTCCAGTGCACGTGTTGCCGACACCAGCGCAAACTGAAGGGCAGTCATGGCAGGCCTCCTGGCAGCCCTATGAGACTGGAGATTGGCTGCGTGCAGTCTGTTCCGGATTGTCTGGGCAGAGAGCCGTCGGCCATATCGTCCTGCAAACCTTGACTGCAAATCTATAGAAAACAGCCTAAGGTACCTAAGTGCTGACAGGGTGAGGAAACAGTCTTCTTGGGGTGTCGTCTTCTTGGGATGCCCACTTCGCGGCCTGTCTCTGACATCCCCCGTTATATGGAACTTGGCCTTCACTTTGGAGATGGTACTAGGGCTCACTCTAAATAATGCTGCAACTTGGTTTACTGACCACTGTAGCAGGGCCCATGCTCACAGGTGCTGCCAATCAGGCACCTGACTGGCAGCACCTGGGGGTACCAGAAGCTCAAAACAAGTGTCAATAGCAACAGCAAAATAAGCTGTTTGGCAATGGCAGAGGAGATTTAGCAAATTTTTCATGGGCGCAACCCACATACTCAGCTGTGCTGCTCATCCCACAAATGCATGTTCCTTACAAATGTGGCACCATTTAAAAGGGAAATAAACAGGCTTTCCAACGGTATAACATTTATTGCCAAGAAAATAACCTACCAAACACAAATTTCCCTATTTTTTGTGCTAAGTTTATATAGTATAACCAGTTCTAGTATATATATATATATATATATATATATATATATATAGTACAATTAATTATATATTATATGATATATAAAAGTACACATTAATTTAAATAGTTTTAAAATAAGGATAACATTATTTTATTACAAACTTGCAGATAAATTCCACGTGGTTCAGCAGAGATCTGCGTGACTTGAATATGGACCCTTTATGAACAAGACACTGGAACGGTGCTTCCTGCTAATTCTAAGGAAAATTCTGTTAGTTAAGGTAATGTCAATGTGAACTACTGGTTAGTAAAAGGCACACACTCCTTAATTTCTGCATGCTTTATTTATAAATTTTACTTAATGATAAATACCCATTAATTATGTAAAGGACCTAAATATCTCACCTCTTCACAGATCATTTTCAGCATGTTCCCGAGGTAATTCCATTGGCTCACGGGTGTACCACACTTGAGTGGCACTAAGTTGCGAGTCTGGGATGTGCTTCGGGTGAAGATAGAAGGTGTTGTCTGGACACTTGGAGATGTAACTCTCAAAACTTTCAACCGGACACAAGGGATTCCCAGGCATGGCAAACATGAAACCTCTCAGGTTTTAGTTGTCCGAGATGGTGGGATCTTTATGGTTTTTGGTCTCTGGACTGTGCGTCAGGCTGATATATTCGACACCATCCTCATCATGCAGCAGAACAAAGGATGATTTTGTCAGCTCCCAGTTCCCTTCTCTGCCCCTCTGTGCAAAGCAAAGCTGGATGTCAAACTTTTGACAGGCCCACAGGTGTATCGGGGGACAGTATAGCTGAATTTCTAATAATTTCCACGGCAGACTCGGTTATACGAGAATGATGGACACTTGTGTATTTGCCGCTTTTCCTGTGGCATTTCAACATGGCTTTAAAGACAGCATTGCTTAACTTTAACTCTGTGTCACTTATTATATTGAAATGTGATATATGGCAGTTGATACCAGCTCTAATGCTCATTAAACTTGCCACACTGTACTCGCCGCCAGCCTTAATGAACTGAACTGAGGCATAAAATTCACATAACGTGTCGTTAAGCATGACTGCAGAGTATGTCTCTAAATCCATGTTCTTTTGTTTTTGGTAGAGAAAGTCTCTCAGTATATTAACTGCCCATTTTGTTGCTGTTTTCGTATTAATTTCATCCTTCTCCTCCTCTGTCAATTTAAGCCCTTCAGTTGCTGTTTTTCCGTTTGGTCGTCTTCTCCATTTCTCTTTCCTCTGCTGCATCCCATTCTTCAAAATTACTGTATTCTCCAAATAGATTGAAAGAAATGTTAAAATCAGCCATTGGTGTGTTTCCCCTCCTGGTCGTTAGTTTATCAAGTTGATAACTCAGTTGGGTAGCAGATGAATTTAAAACGTCGATTAAACTTGAGCCGAACTACGTGTGCATTAAATGGTTTTAATGCACACCTGCCAGCCAATCAGAAACGAGTATTCACCCAGACCATGGTATAATGAAGAATATAGCTATTGAATAACTACAACATTTTTACCCTATCATAACCCAAAAGAGGATGTTTCACTCCATTGTGTATATTTTTGTTTACATTTGAGACCAAAACATTAGCTTCAAAAAAAGATTAAAGCTAAAAAGATTGCTATTAGTAAACCAGTGTGCGATTAATATTAGTGGCTCTCAAATGGGATGACTGTTGAATATGAATAACCAAAAAGGAAGCATAAGCATGCTATGCCAGCAATGGCTATGCAATTTCAAAAAGAAGTTAGGCTTTTGAGGTTAACCGTGAGTAACTCAGCTGAACTACTAGTGGCTGCTGCCGCGTTACTGTCCTCCTCTCTTCGCAGTTAGCATCGTCCCCTTAGGCGCTTTGCTAGCAAGCCGACTCTTTGGGGTTTGGGGTTTGAAGGCCCCCTAGAGGTCAGAGGCCCCCGGGCACCGGCCCAATCAGCCCGGTGGATAATCCGTGCTTGTGTCCAGCTAAAATCTCAACAGCATTCACTACATTTCTGGAACCTGGTAGAGCCATAAAACTGTTAAGAGCCTTCATCATGCAGCTCTGAAAATGTCTGCTTTGTTTGGCTTTATATACCTTTGTGCAGCAGCTTTTTCTGACATGAATGTCATGAAATCTAAGTTCAGAACAAGACTGACCAATGAACATTTAATTGACTCAGTAAGAGGGAACCTCAGTGGATACACTCCTGCATACACCTCCCTTGCTGACTCCGTGCCAGTCATCTCACAAAATGCAGTAAAGACTGAATGCTGATGATGATGAAGGAAATGTGAAAGGAAGTGATGTGATAATACAGTGATATGTGCACAGAGAAAATAAGTAAAATAAGTAATAACATTAATTTGTTTACTATGACATTAATATGGTGTGAACACTTCAGTACAAATACTTCAATTAATGGTTTGACTACTTCTGTTTGTTTCTTCCTATTGTTTTTAATAGAGCTTAGCGCACCACAGTCCACAATGTCGACATGCTCAAAAAGATGTTCCTGAAATTCTCAAATCTGACAAAGCTTTCCTTCAGGACCAAATGACAAAGAAGGAGGACTTTATCCGTGAGCTGCTGAAGAAAAAGCCTGAAGCATCTAGGACAGGTTAGTGATAGAATAAAGTTTTGAAATAAAACCACTAGTTATAGTCTACTTTCACAATCTCTTCATGTGAAGTTGAATTAAGAACAACTTCTTAACTTACTTGTCTGCACCCATTAGTTTACATAGTTGTACTTCCACTCCTTATACCATATATGATTAAACCTGATCTTCAATCAGGTTTAATGGGCTTACAAAGCCTTAATTTCACATAAAGTGACAACTTCATTCCATTATTGGACAACTTAGACTCCATATTGTCTATGGAGAATGGTAAAGGTACTTGTTACACTCTATTTGATCTTAGAAATTTGAATTCGCTGTTATTAGGTCCACACTTTGTCCTGCAGATTTAACTCCTTGTTCAGATCAATTGAAGAGACTAAGGGCCAGATTATCAAAACACTTATGTCTGCTATCTAAATTGTGATTGGCTAGGATATTAGGCCGAGCCAATCACAGTCTGGATAGCAGACATGAGAGCTTTGAATTTAAGCTTTTAATTTGGCCTTAACCACTGAAGAATTTGTCTAACGGAATAGCATCCTTGTTTTCAGCATAAATATGCACATCAGTCACATCAATATCTCTTTTTATAGTGTCAACTATAAAAATTGCACATTTCAGGTGTATTGTCAGTGTCTAATTCTTTGAACTGACCCCATGAGAGTGTCTCATTTGAACTTGCAGTTGTGAAGCCCCCAAGAAAGCCAACTCAAATCTGCATCACAGATGACTCATCCGAAGATGAGAGAAGAGTCCCCTGCCCTTTCTGACTCTTCAGAAGGAGCAGTGGATTTGCCTTCCAAAAAAGGACAAGTGAAACGGAAGAAACAGTCACATTCTCAGAGAGATGAGAAAGGTCCCACAACAAGATTGTGTTGGATCACAACTGTGTCAGAACTGAGTATATGACAATCATAATAGACTTTGCTGGACTCCACAGTTGTTTGTGTTCTCTGCCATTCCCTCAGATTATGGCTGAGTAATGATTTAATAAGCCTCATTCTCCACAAAGTGGTCAAGTAATTGAATGATTTGCTTCATGACACACATTTAAACAGAACTGCATACTTTTGTGTGGACATACATACATCCTACTATCACTTCTATCATGGTTAGTAAAAGTAGACATCATTTTATTAGCTTTATGAAAATTATATATGTAGTTAAAACTAGTCAGAGCTTGGCATTAGCCACAGCATGTAGAATAGGCTAATAGGCTTCCGAAAGGGTACTATGGACGTGGGAAGCCAACTATACTTACTACTGCCACACGTGGAGAACACACAGATCATACCCATTGCAAAGAAAAGGAAGAGCAAAGAGTTAAGTGCAATAGTCAATTACACAACAAGCATGCAGTGACTAGGAGGGGAGCCACTTAAACCACAAACCCTGACAGCACAACCTCCAACCACTCCCTGCAGAGCCCTGTCTAAAGCACAGAAAGAAACAACTAGATACACTCTACAATGGCAGTTGGTTTGTGAGGTTTATGAGCCTCATGAAATGAAACATATGTCTATATTTAAAGAAACAAGCAAAAAAATATAATAGGAAAAACCATCTATATGCCAAGTAGACAAAACAATCTATCTAGGTCAAACTGTCTATGTAGGCAAAAAAAAAAAAAAAAAAAATCTATGTAGTTGACACTATAAAAAGAGATTAAAAAATAGTGCCACAATTGACAATAAAAACAGAAATAATGACCTACCTCAGATGGATGACATCCATCCTACTGTACAAAAACACAATTTACCTGTGAACACAAGGGTGGAATGCCTCCCTCTGGGGCAATTACTTGGGCCAGTAGGCCTAACCCTGACTGCAGCCAGCATCCATCACACCAGCCTACAGACAAATATAGTCACACCAGAACAAATGGACAAGTGGAGCATGAATTTCCAACAGTCAACACATACCTTAACAGCACTAGATTGAGACAGTTACCTCGCCAGTGTACTGAACTCAAGACAGAATGCCTAAAACAAAGTTAAAAGTATAAGGGTACCACCTTATATCATGAGGCAGTAAACTCAACCACAGTGCACAGACAACCAGAAACAGCACAATCTTATGTAGCATGTGGCAGTCAACCAGTCAACACATACTCCAACAGCAGTAGTTTCAGACAGCTACCACTCACTGGAATACTGAACTCAAAGGCAGCGTGCCAGGGGAATTTATCTCACCGAAACATGGTACCTGGCAATGAATGAGACCAGACAACAGGCTATCTTTTTAGAATGACATGTAATGATAAACACCTGATGTACCTGAGTAAGTAGGAGTGACTTCCTAAAGGGATAATGCTTAAGGTGTAACAGCTCTTGAGGTGGACTGGTTCTCCTTGCTACACAAATAAACTTTGTAATAAAATGAACATGGCTTCAATGTGACAAGTAATCAGTATGCTAGGTAATGACAACAGAAAGTCATAGGTTTAATTTTCTGACAATGTTCCCAACTAGTTGCATCAAGGGTGCAGCTGAGCTAGGCTTGCCTACTTGTTTTTTAGCACTTTAAAGAAGCATTAGAACATTGAAATTGTTTGTGTATGGACTAATCAAATTCAGATCAATTAAGAAGTCTTCAAGGCCTTACCTCCTTTGAATGAGAGGGTGGAGAAACTATCTACTTTTGTTGACAGATGACGCTCAGCGATGACCATGGAGATACAAGAAAAGATCAAAAAGATGAAATCTGATGATGAGCTGCAACCCTTCACCACTTCACTGTGAATGTGCTCTCTCTCCCTCTCTCCCTCCCTCCCTTATCTCATAAAGGTTGAAAGTTGAGACTTACCAAGTTTTTTTTAAGGAGTCACTTTTGTTGATCAAACGTTTACATAAAAGTAAAATATACAGCTACAGGTAAAGTAGAATTGTTTCAAGTCAATTTAGTGTATAGAGTGATTTTTTTATGTGATTTTTTAAAAAGTTTTTGTTCATCATCAAAATGTTGTGTCAAATATGTACTCAATTCAATGTCTGTTATGACCCATTAAACAAATAAATAAATTTTATGTTTTTTGTTGTTTTTGCATAGATTCAATGATATTACTTATAGTGACCTATAACCAGTGTGTAATGTATTTTATCTGCCTATACCTCAGGAATTTCATTACTTTACTTAAAGCACCCAATGACCACTTGGAGTAACTTATAATCACATTACAATGCATTGTAACAGTGATTATAATGCATTATAAAATGATTATAATGTATTACAACTATGAAATTATAAAACATTATGATTCTTGCAAAAAATAAAATGTCAGTGAGTGACCAACAATCATGAAGTTTTATGATATTTGACCTTATAAGTCATTACAAAATGCTTTATAATGTGTTCTGATTATTGTTGTAGCATTATGAATATTTATGAGTGCTTATAACTATAATTATACAATACAATAAGCAGATTATAACACATTATAAGTATGTTTATAATGCATTATAGACATGGGTGTCATAGAAAGTGTTACTGCTACAACAGTTTGTTACTTATCAGTGTTTTTTTCCTGGAGAAGTTCTGCCTCTGCGTCCATCTGCTGGGAACTGAGAGTTGAAGGTCAAATCACAGCTTCACGTCTGATACATTTCTACACTTTCTTACACAAGGGTTATTGTCAAAGCTGCTTCTTCTAGTAAACATCCTTATCTAGTTTTGTTCCCTTCTAAGATACTGTGGCAATATTGCTACCCTTTGATGCACCATTTTAGCCTTGGCCTTTCTACACAGTTACCATTTAGCAAGTTTTCTGCTCACATTCCCAAAGGCCAAGATATCTTTGTCATATACATTCCATGAACCCTTCTGTTACATTGATATTACTTTCGTATGTAATCAGGCTAAAGTTCTCTCAGTTAAAGGTTACATGGTAAGATTCAGAATGATCAAACATGGTATATATTAAAAATGATTACATATGCAGTAACTTTATTCAAACTTGCAATAAAGATATTAAAACTTAGGTGTAGTATTTGTAATTTCCCTCACAAGGGGTGCTGTCACTTTAATGTAAATATATTTCATTTTGGGTCACTTGCTTAAACAACTATTTTTTTATGAGGAAAGTCTCAAAGATCTACAACTATAAAAAACTAAAATATGTGGTTCTTTGATGAAAAGTCGAAGGTACAAAACTTTCGGGTAGATGTTAACTACGACTCCCAAAGGGCATGTTGGCAAGAAACATCCAATCACAGAGCTTCAAATTCAAAGTTACATGCACCTCTAATAGCGGGCAGAAAACTGACAATACAATCTGCAGCTTAAATCATTTTTGTATGCACACTAATATTTGGATAAATTCAGCAACTATAGTGACATGATTCATCCCAACTGCTACACCAAAGCAATTAGAAATCTGTTGTAAATGTAAAATTGAGTGTATTGAATGCTAGTTCACTAGTTAACTAGGTAGCACTGTGACATTGAGGTAGTTGCCAGTTAAGAGGTAGGCACATAGAGGAGGAAAACAGTTCGTGCTGTGTAATGCAGAAATGCCGTAACTAGGCTGCACACTTTTTTTGCCAGAACAAAATAAAACTCTTCCCTGTTAAAAAAGAAGCCTCCCGTGAGTTACTACAAAATCATTGCTGCTTTAATTTGCAAGAGTTCTTCTCTATAGTGGTAAATGATCTTCTTGCTATGGAATCTGAAAGAACTCTGTGTGTCTGCTATAATAATATTATATCTAAATTCTCTGATGTTAAATATGGAGTACCTCTGGGCTCGGTTCTTGGCCCTCTGCCTTTTTTCTCTTCATATTGCACCTCTTGGCCAAATTATACGTAGTCATGGAATATGCGGATGATACTCAGCTTAATGTGCCTATAAGGGCTGTTGATCATACTCAAATTACTAAATTAAAGGCCTGCTTGGCTGCTGTGAAAAATTGGATGTCACTAAATTTCCTGCTTCTGGTTCAAAATGTTACAGCTAGAATCTCAACTAAAACAAGAAAATTTGACCATATTACACCAATTCTAGCCTCAATTCATTGGCTTCCTATCCATGTTAGATCAGACTTTAAGGTGCTTCTGCTGACTTATAAAATCCTAAATGGGTGTGCCCCATCATACCTGTCTGATATCCTTAAACCGTATATTCCATCTCAAGCTCTCTGCTCCTGCAGGGCTCCTGTGTGTACCCAAAGTTAATAAGAAATTAATGTTTTGGAATTGAAAACAAAGTTTTTGCCCACTGATATCCAAACACACATCTCTTCCTATCTCTCAGAATATTGCTCTGTTAGCTACTACGACCCACAAACGGTGGCTACTCACCTAAAGTCAGACACAACCCTGAGTGCAGAATGAGTCATCAAACATTTTAAACCATTTTACAGGAAGAGAAAAGACAGGGATTTTGATTATAAAAATACTCTGATTTTTTTTTTACATATATTTGGCACATAATAAGATAAATGAACAATTAACACAGGGACACTGAAACTGGTAAAAAAAAGTATTTTACATTTAATGGGGCCTTTAAAACTCATCTTTTTGCCTTAATCTACAATTAGTTGCCTTTAATTGATTATTTCATGACCTTGTACTGCACGGCGGGTCTGTCTCAGTGAATTTACTAAGTGCTGTCTTGTTGATGAGATTATTAATTATTGCAGCTGTTCTGATAACCATTGCATCTCTCTAACTTTCTGTTTGTTTGTTCCACAAGCACATGAGTATCCGAGCTATGTGCCCCTCTCTCTTCTCTCTCTCTCTCTCTCCCTATTTTCTCCTTCTGTCCTCTCTTGTCTCTCAGGCATCTCTTGCTGGACCAGCACCCATCCTGGAACCACTCTGCTTCCCTGGCTGTCGGTGCCATTTCCTGAGGTTTTGGATGTGGTTCCTCATCCTGCAGGTGTTCAGCCTCACCTCATGTCTCTCTCTCTGAATGATGTCTTTATCCTTCTCTCTCTCTCCTGTGTGAATAATGTCTTTTCTTGTCTCCTCTCCCGTGTATGTGAATGGTGTGATGTGAGTCTCCCCTGCGTGCATGTGTAGTCTGTCCTCCTGGCAGGTCTCCATGGTGATGGAAGTCACGTGGCTCAGGTCCTATTCTGTTCTGGTGGCACCTGGAGGCTGCTCAGCATCCTCTTCATCACATTCTTCATATATATTATAAATCCATTACAATTTTGTTATCCTGTTCCATGCTGTATTTCTGTCATTTGTATTTCTTGTTCTATTCTGTACACACAATATCTATTGCACGTCTGTTCATCCTGGGAGAGGGATCCCTCCTCTGTTGCACTTTCTGAGGTTTTTCCATTTTTTTCCTTATTAAAGGGGATTTTTAGTGAGTTTTTCCTTATTAAAATCGAGGGTCTAAGGACAGAGAATGTTGTATTGCTTTAAAGACTGTAAAGCCCCCTGAGGCAAATTTGTGATTTGTGATATTGGGCTATAGAGTGAATCACTGTGACATTGCATTAACAACAACAGTCACTTCCGGGTAGACAACTGGCAGTTGATTTGAATTGCGGAGATATGTGAAATCGGCAAACTTCTTTATTTCTGTTGTCAACTGTAACTGTAAAGATATATAGTTAAACACAGTGGTCTGACCTATCTGACGTTTCTGCTGTACTTATTTTATGTACTGTGTTGCTTTGCTAGCGTCTTTGATAAACCAAATCTACCCAACAGCGACATCTCACCACCAGTGGGACTAACTGATGGCTGTCTTTGTCATAGTGGGAAGCTGCCTTACCACTGCTTTACTCATTTATACTTATTTATGCTTACTTTTAATTACTTTTACTACTTACTGCTTATACTTACTTACACTTACTTACATATGCTTCTTTGTTCACTTCTTTACTTGATTAAACTGACATTTCTTTTCGCTCTGCGCCATTAAATTTGATGTATGTGAAGCAGGGGTTTTCTACCCGGAAGTTACTGTAAACAAACATTGATTGATTGTGATTGACTCTATACAAATAAAATTAACTTGACTTGACTATAGCAATGGTGGCTCAGGTTAATGGATATTGTAGTATGATGAGCTATCTGTCCTGCCATTCTAACAGAAGAAAATAAGAAACGAAGTTGAAATAATTAAAACTGGTAGTCATAACATAAACCTATAGGGTCTTTACATTATCCAGTAGAGTTCTGTGTAACACTGATACTGTTTAAATGCAGAATGGAGTAGATCAATTCCGTAACCAGCAGCCCCTCCCATTTGTAACAATCCCTACAGCCACTGGAAGAAAATGAATAATGTTGGCATGTCACGCCAACATTATTAGTGACATTTTAACATGTTTAGAAATTGAGATAAATAACCTCACTGATGTAACAGCAAAAAATAACACTGAGGCCTGATGTGATGTGATATAATTTGTGAACAGGGTTAGCTTGTTTTTGCAGCCTATCATGCTTTTCTCAGTAGAGTCCACATAACTCTGCCTGCATGGACTTTAATATATAAAACTGAAGTCAATGAAAACAGACCAGCGGGGTAAGATGGATGAGAGCAATGGAGGAGTGAGGACTAATGGGAGTAGAGTAAGAGAGCACATTACAACATGGCCAGTACAAGCAGCTTGTTTCATCACTCTCAGAGGCTCAAAGATGATATTTGAAGTTGCTGAGTGATGTAGACAGATCTGCAATGGAGCTGTACACTTCCAGAGTCAGGATCTTCTATATTTAATAGAAAACTGACAGTGAGGATGAATGCTTTGTTCTGTGTTGTAGGTACAGTTTGTATCACAGAGTTGAACTGCACATGATGATCTCTAAGATAACAGTGAAGTCATTTTACATTTTGAAATACTGTTCTTAAAAACAAGCCAGGTCTCAAATATTGGACAATAAATGATTACATTTTAATGGCTTGGGTAACTGACATTTTGAGTCTCAGTACCTATATATGGTATTGACATACTCACCACTTTACTGCTCTTAGTTTAGTTTTGACTTATTCTTGTGCTGTCAGAAGTTTATTGTTCAGTTTCTTGGAATATTGTTTATTATATATATATACTAAAAGCAAAATCAATCTTTATTTTCAGCAAATTTGGGGCGACATTAACAGTCATAAATGACAAAGCTACAGGTTAAAAGACAGCAGACATTTTGACTTGCCATAGCAGGACAAAAACAGGTGTAACTAACTTAACAATGGCTCTGTTCCATTTAGGTTTCCCAGTGCCAGTGAGCCAGCATCAATTACATGTGCTTTCTTCTGACATGTTAAAATGTTGGTAGTAATGTATTACTTAGAAACAGTAATGTGATGACTTTTTCCCTAAGTAATTATATAAGAGATCATATTTTGAAATATAGTCACTCCATTACAGTTACTGGTCATCTATATCACTGTCTTACTCTTTGTAACAAGCTGATGTAGGGGTGATAATTATGGCTGTGTGTTCAGTGGAGGGACGGGTCTAGAATGTGTTAGCTTGATGGAGGTGCAGGGAGGTTAAACTCTACCAAAACAGGAGAAATGTGACTCCAGTTGTCTTATTTATATGTTGTGTCTTTTTTAGCCGGCTTTGGTAATAGAGCAGGAACCAAACCCAAAAAATTTTGTTCTAACCCTACCCAGGGTAGAACAAAACATGACCTTGTTTTTTCATAACTTTGACATGTCCCCTTCATGAAATGGATGGTCATAATTTTTCATTTTACTGCAAGTCATTAAATTCATCAATGAAGTGATTCACCACATAGGCAAAAAAGTTTAAAAAAAAAAAAACTTGCCCTGAAAGAGAGAGTACCAAGCTAATCCCATGTCATTTTCTACCTATTGGTTATATTTACATCATATTTGCACTGATGGTCTACAGGTAGTGTCCCTACACTCCAAAGCAATGTGAATGTCAAAATATGGTTCTAGTGTGAATCAGCAGCCTTTCATATAAGACTTTATTATAGGTGGAAATGTCAGTTATTTTTTCTAAGAAATAGTCACTTTTAATCCTAATCCTAATCTAATAATAGTGTAATCAGTACTCAATTATGCAAAAAAAATAATTTCAGGTATTCACTGGCATTGTCTCATCAAAAACAAGAAGTAATAGTTTTCCACTGAGCAATATTATTGTGACTATCCAGTGGGTGTAACCCAAAAAAGTAAAAGTAACAGGGAAAGTAACAGCCTCGTAACAGGGAATACCAAGTTGATCCCATGTTTTTTCCCCACTGGTTGTATTTACATACTTCATATTAGCACTGATAGTTCTCAGGTAGTGGCTCTAGACCTCAAAGCAATATATAAATAAATAAATATGTGTGTGTGTGTGTGTGTGTGTGTGTGTATGTATATATACTATGAAACAAAATCTGGAGAAATATTTCATTTTTTTTTTCTTTTCTTTTTTTTCATTGTTCTTCATGGGCTGAATCAATCACAGGCATTGGGACAGTCCATGTAAATGCAGGAGCAATAGTCTGTTCAGTGCAATCCCACAGACACACTGGCACTTCGTAGTTTGACTGCAGTCCTCATCATCGCAGTAGAGATGGGTAACATCTCTTACTGCTCTTTTTTTAAAAAAGGACAGGCTGCAGTGATGTGCCATCTTTGAGTATCCAACCTTTCCCGACTGGATTCCATAGAAGGGGTATGGAGACGTGACTGTGGCACCATATGCCAAATTGGTACATTGCCCTTAGGACATGCTGTTCAAAAGCATCTTCAGTGGGAGGCAGATGTGAGACAGTCATGTCTGTTGTTGATGCAACAGCTGGCACAGTCTTTTGCCTTTTTCAGGTCATAGAGATGAAGAGCATATTGTCTTGCAACTGGCAAAGCTTCTGAAAGACAGTCAGACAAGTCAAAGTTTCTTACACCCTGAAGCTCATTTATGTGCTTCTGAAGTTTGTTGAAAGCATTTATTTTGCCTATTTTGAACAGGCTGCCTAATTGTATCACATCCAGTCAATGTGTGGCACACAAGAAGACTCTCACACACAGCCATTCCCAATTTCTTTAAAATCCAGGATACCGGGATGAACCGATCACCATGACCAGCATGCATGCAAATTGAAGCACATGTACATCTATATCATCACTTTTCATGATGATGTTTTGATATTTCTCAGAGAGGTGAATTGCATGCATTACTATTCTGGTGTCAGCTTCCTCTTGTGTGCTGTACAACTCAGGCAAGCAGTGGATACCTGTGTGGTCAACCATACTTACCTCCTGGCCTTTTTTAAATCTACCTGCTAATATAATGAAATCTTGGTCTTTGAGTTTCTTAGGTGCTAAACCCAGAATCATGCCATCTATAATATAAGCAGATGGTAACGCAGCATCTGGCAATTGATTTCCTTTTTCAACAGTTGACTTCCGTTTCTTTGCCAGTGTTGCTTTTGCAGTTTTCTGCATACTTACATCATTGTGATAGACAGAACATGGTACAGCAGCCAGCTCATAGGCTAACACATTCTACATACACCCCTTTCTTTATTTAGACACTGCCAGCAATCTTCTGAAGAGGATATCTGAATCCATTGCAATTTGTCTTGTCTTGGTAGATGTTAATGGCTTCCTCTTATCAGCAAAAGCAACCGTTGTTTGATGAATGTCATGCTCTGCATCTTTCCATCTTCAATGAAGTTTGACAACTCTTTGAACACTCGATCTGATGCCAGCTGCCCGGTTGCAGTGTTTATCAGCATGTCAGACACAGTTTCTAAGTCAAATGGGTTTTGCCTTTCTTCAATAATCTCCAAGCCATAAGCCATTTTATGAAAGCTCCTTTTCATAGTGTGTAGCCAACTACTCCACCTTGACTCTTCCCTTCACGATTCACACTTTCCCCTGCCACATACAGGGAAAGGTATTCGGAATAGTTGGACTTTCCACCAGCTCTAGACCATGACAAAGCTTCGCACATGCAGCTCAGATGCATTTCAAAATCTGCACTATGCTCTGCATGGAGAATTTTTAACAAAAGGTCCACTCCTTCCATGAATCTGAGCCAATATGCAAATGTTGCAGATTGTTACCTTCCTTGGTCAGAAAACTTCAATGGCACACTGAATGTCCATGAGATATAAGTCCTGTCATTCCATGTGGAACACAACCTTGTTTATTTCTTGAGATCTGATCTGCAGCAACAGACTTCTCCATATGAAACACAATGACCCATGTATGCAACTCATTAATAAGAGTACACAAAGTCATGGTGTACAAGAATGACCAGACCAAGTATTATAGGGGTAGAGATGTTGCACCTTTGTGCAATAATATTATGAGACATTGCAATTACTGGCAGTGTTTCTCTTTGTCCCTCCTTCTCTTCATGGGTCTGAGCAGCTCTGTATGTTTTTTCATCAACACACCAATTTACAAAATCATACAAAGCATTTGGCACGTAGTCATGGCAGTATTAAAAAGAGAGGTCATCACTGCTGACATAATGTTGGTGTTCATGATGAACATCTTCCATAGTTTTCCTTATGATTCCTGCTGCTTTGTGTAAGATTTGATAATCAGTCGGACTCTCATCCATGTGCAACACATCATTTGCTTCAGGGTCCTGCATGTCATTTTTTTTCAGGTTTGAAGCTTCTCTCATAGCATCACATATGGCCATCATTTGTGAGCATACCAGGTCTGACAATCCAGACTGCTTAACAAACACCATCTCCATAATGGTTTGTTAGCCTCTCTTCAGCTTCCAAGATTTGTACTTCCCTGGATCCTCCACTGAATGGTCTTGGTGTTTCTTTCTATATGTTTCAGTGAGAGAACTTAATTATGTCACAGTCAATTTTCTTTGATAAGACACTGTTTTTGATTTCCTTTGTTAACTCAACAAATGCTTTGTCATGAGTTGTTGTTTTTTGGTCTGAAAGGTTCTTGTGTTTGGCTGCTTCAATATTCCTTTTAGGATTATAGTGTGCAAGACAGATATGATGATATTTTGCATAATTTGCTAAGATCTGAATGAGCGAGCATCCGTAACTGAATTTTCTCATCCAGTCTCTCTGAGGCTGCTGGTAGGACTTTGTCCCTTGTACTCTTTCCTGTCGCAGTAGAAATGGCAGTAAGGGGCTCAGGTCTTTCACTGTTTTTCCCATGTGAAACAGTCTTGTTGGATAATAAAGCAACTTGTGTCTTTTCAGCTCAGCTCATCTTGTCAGTAGGGCTGATTCTGAGGAGTTGATTTTGCGAGCAGTAGCTGCACTTTGCACTGTTTTAATGTTTTTTTCTTTATATATTTTTCTGCATGCTTTATGGTATGATACTTGCCTGCCAGCAAGTATGTCTTCTTTGTGGGGAGAAGGTTTTTGGAAGACATCATCATCTTTCAGTTGAGCAACATTTAAAATAGTTTTGAGACCATCCAAAGTTGGATTTTTCACAAATGGCTCTTCTTTTCTATTTCAAGTGTCAACATTGAAAGTGTCAATGTCAACTCAAAATATAAATACATCTCAAGCCCAGCATCTATCTTTCTATTGGCTTGTGCAAAAAGTTGATACATTCACAGAATTTCCCACGCTCTGCATTGGCCAGTTTTCCCCACACTTTAAAATTCCCACAGTCTGCTGTAGTCCAGTTTCCATCTATTTAGAAATATATTTGAAAAAGTAAAACACTTACAGCTTTATAAAATCAGATTATCTGATGATTTCTCGATAGATATGGCACACAAAAGCTAGTGTATTCTACTGCATAGCAGGCAGACCAACATGCCACATGCAAGAGTGGCTCTTTTGCTGATCTCTAATCAGCTATTTGTAACTGACATACAGTATTATCAGATATAGCTCACTTGATCATCACAATCTAATATGAAGTATATAAATACAACCAGTGGGTAAAAAACATGGGATCAACTTGGTATTCCCTGTTATAATGCAGGCTTTTTTGTGTACTTTTTTGGGTTAGACTCATTAGATGGTCACAATAATAGTGCTTAGTGGCAAACTATTACTTATTGTTTTTGATGAGACAATGCCAGTGAATACCTGAAATGAATTATTAGTATAATTGGGTACTGATTACATTATTATTAGATTAGGATTAGGATTAAAAGTGACTATTTCTCAGAAAAGTTTCCTTTGATATTTCTGCCTATAATAAAGTCTTATATGAAAGGCTGCTGATTCACAATAGAACCATATTTTGACATTCACGTTGCTTTGGAGTGTAGGGACACTACCTGTAGACCATCAGTGCAAATATGATGTAAATATAACCAATAGGTAGAAAATGACATGGGATTATCTTGGTACTCCCTCTTTTAGGGCAAGCTTTTTTTTGCATTTTTTGCCCCAGGTAGGGGTAGTACAAAAACTAAGACCCTTTTTGAGGGTTTGTTCCTGCACTATAAAGCCTACACTGAGGAATCACCTGGTTTTGTTTAGAGCTGGAGGTAAACCCACTGGCCTCAGTGTGAGGACGATGTTCCTGAAGTCTAAACTCGAGGACTAAACTAGCTGTTGATGGTCAGTAAACACCTCCAAACTGTAGACTGGTTAAACCATGTCTCCTTCTCTTTTTTCTGCACATGTGTGGAGGCTTTGGAGTTGTTTAAAGGCAGCTTTCCCAGAGTAGGGCTACGTAACTCTAACTAATTACTTTTGATGTTGGGTAATTAGTAATATAATTAAAATAAGATGATTAATTGATTACATGTTTCAAGTAACATGCTATATTGCTACCAGCCATCTGTTCCGATCTCATCATATACTGTAGTTAAATGGACAGGGTTGTAGTTTGAAATAGATAGGTGTCTTCAAATAATTGTGATTGATCAGTTGTCACAGTTGTAATAACCCTTTGATACTTTTTGGCATTGGTCTCACACATTTCTTCTTTGGTCTACAGCTTAATTTCATTTACTGAGATGCATTTCATATTGAAACTACCAGACAAGAGTGATGTTTGTGCTTCATTCCTCAAGTCTGGTGATATTCTACATTTTTCTCAATGTCAACAAATCCCATGAAAAGAACAACCCAACAATGAATTTATCTACCAACAAGTATTATTTGTGTATTAAAGTCTAATAGATCTTATTAATATTTTAATAAATGCTCATTAAATCCTATGGTTTGAGCTACAAGTCACAGACCCTCTGTTGCTTAAAAACTGCATGAAAAATGCCAAATATACTTTTTATTGTGAGCAACAGATATTGCAAACAGTTTTGGGGGGTCCAAGATGACTGACTTGAACAGGACTTTTTCATCCTTTAAGGATGAAAACTCTAAAATTAAAATGAAAACCCCACTCTCTTTAATTGTCTTGGCATGCAGAGAAAATAGAACTGGTTGTCACAGTTTGTTCCCCCAAACCACAATACACACATACACACACTGCACTTTTCCAGCAGCATTATTTGCATTCTAAGCGGTTGTTCTAATTTCATGAAAGTTCATGAGACCAGGCTGATTGTTTTCAACTTTTGAATTTTGTATTTTGGAGTGATTTACCTTCCAGGACATCATAACTTTACAAGTCTATTTGCCCACTGATACACATTTTTATACAATTATTATCAAATTAGCATCTGTAGTCAAATTACATTATTATTCATCAGCTGGAGTTAATCAAACAGCATGCTGTAAAATGCAGACAATTGCTCCTACAGACCGTTGTTGCTTTTTATGTATTGGGGCTCATTTGCACATGCAATATATTATGTTCATTGGAGCAGTCGGGGGCCTCACCACTGAGATTAATAGGATGCTTTATTTTAAATGAAAATGCTTATTAGTGGCGATACTTCCCAGGGTGCCTGGCAATAGTAATTTTTCATCAGCCCCTGCCAAACACTCGGCTGCTGGAAGATCACAATATTGAAGTGGAGGCTAATAGAGTTATTTGTAAAAGTTCACTCACAATCAGACTATATGATGAAATGATAAACTGAAGCTCAGCGGGGCAGAAAGAAACAAAAAACATTTATTTTTCCTGGCCTTTTGTCTTCTGTTCATTGTCAGTTGATGCTCTGTACAATTTGGGACAGTTTATCAGCATGACATCAGATTGGACATGCTGACCTTTTTTATACTATGTCTTGGTGACATTTTGAATGTGGTTCAGCTTTTTAGACTTGTTAGGTCGGCACTTTGCAGGGTTGTGACAGTGCTTCACCTTTAACTACAAAGAAATTGATTTGAGGAAATGGCTTGACAGCCATTAATGCATTTTTGGAGCCACTGGTGCTGTCCAAGTAATAACTGTCAAAACACAGCCATCTCTCACAAGTTATATAGACTCACACAGCAAAGTGAGAAAGCGTGAGGCGGATGCTTAAAGGTGCAATATGTAAGAATTGTCAAATTCGGGGTGCCTGTCACATTACACTACGCTACGTTAGCTAGCAAACTAGGTAACTAGGACTTTCCATCAATCAAACTTTATTTATATAGCACCTTTCAAACAAATCAAATGCAATTCAAAGTACTTTACAAGCGACTGACAAAACGTAAGATGTTAAAAATGGATTTAGAGACTAATGCACACACAATAAAAGATGGGTAGTTAAGATAATAAAAGATACATAATAAAAGATAATACAAGCAATAAAAATAACAATAAAAACTTATGAAATACTAAACAAAATTTAAAAGGTTATAGTAAAACAGTAAAATGTTAAAAAACTGAAATAGAATAAAATAAATCATAATGATCAACAGGAAGGTGTTGATAAAACAAAACTATAATAAAATAAATAATAATGATGATAATAAATAAAATAAGTAGAAATGATAAAACCATACAAAACATGACATAAAAAGCCAGACGGAATAGATGGGTTTTTAGTTTAAAAATAACATTTAAAAATAAATAAATAAATAAATAATATATTTTCTATTATTTCCAGCTCCTCTCAGATCTTCTGAAGGCTGTTTCAGCGGCTCGGAGCGTAACAGCTGAAAGCAGCAGCGGTTTTTGTTCTGCCTTGTGAAACAGCTAAAAGAGAAGAACCAGATCTGAGGGGCCTTCCTGGTTCATAAACCAAAAGCATTTCTGAGAGGTAGTCTGGTGCAAGGCCATGTAGTCCCTTATAAACCAATAAGAATAAGAATTTTAAAATCAATACGAAAACTAACAGGTAACCAGTGTAAAGACTTGTAAATAGGTGTGATGTGCGCACTCCTTTTAGTGTTAGTCAGCACTCGTGCAGCAGAATTTTGAATTAATTGTAGCTGATTTATTGTATTCTTCAGTAGACCAGAAAGAAGAGCATTACAATAGTTTAGCCTGCTAGTCATAAAAGCATGCCTTTAAACAACTCCAAAGCCTCCACACCCACATCTGTGTTTAAAAATGCATCAGTCTCTCTGTGTTTCTCAGAGAGAGAAATGGCCTCACTTTGGAGATGTTCTTCAAAAGATAAAATGCTGTTTTTTGTGACACTCCGCACTTGAGCCTTGAAATTAAAATCAGAATCAAAAATCACTCCTAGATTTCTTGCCTTGAGTCCTAGTATGTTTAGTTTGGAGGCCAGTTTCTCTCTCTGAGCCTTTGAACCAATGATCAGTACTTCTGTTTATCCTGGTTGAGTTGTAAAAAAATTCTGTGACATCCTGGCCTTTATATCTAAGTGTCATCAGCATAGCTGTGGAAAGAGATGCCGTGTCCCTGGGGTAGCACAGATTAAAAAATAACAGTCCTAAAATTGATCCTTGTGGTACCTCATAGATAACCTCATATTGTTTGGAGGAGTGGTCATCTATAGACACTTTTTTTTTCGCAAAGATACAAGGTAAACCAGTTAAAAACAATTCTAGACAAGCCAACACAACTCTTTTATAACCAGCTTTGCAGTTTCGTTGCATCTAGCATAATAAAGATAACTTTGACTGCTTGCCCTTTTGAACTATAATAACGGCTTAGCAGCCGTGGCAACGAATGAGCAATTGTTAATTTACTGTCATGTTAATTTACTATCATCTGTGCTCTCTGAGACGAGTCTGACCTCTGCTCTCTGACCCCTCATCTCCTGAGCAGGGGCGCTCACTCGCGCAAAGGTCATTTGGTACTACCTTGTGGCCACAGATGCACTTTACAGTTTGCTTGCAGTTGCACTACACAAACACATACAGAATAGGAGCAGGGTAACTCAACAAAATAGACTTACATCAATCAATATTTACTGCCAAGGACAGAGTCTATGTAGAACAGAATAAACCTATAGAAGTATCCTCATCTGATTCCCCGCTACACACAAAACCACTCAATTCACATCAACAAAGACACTTTTATCAATGGCAGTACAATAGCCAGAACAGGAACTTAATAAAGCAAATAAATAAAAAAAAAAAACAGATAAATACTTGCATTAATGGTAGCTTTCTGTGGTGTCCCAAAACTACAAGTCCAGCCGGAAGTCCTGTGCACCTATTGAATAGAATAGAACAGAATAGAATAGAATGGAACAGAATTAAATAATCAAAAAACACAACACTAAATAAATATAGGAAACGGTAAATAAATTAGGATGAACAATGATAATAATAATAATAATAATAATAACTTTATTTATATAGCACTTTTTAAAACTCACAGTTAAGAAAGTCCTTCACATATAGGATAAAATACACACTTACAAATACAAATATACATACATGCCTAAATGTATACATACATATACAGGCAATGAGTTGGAATTAGACTATTTCTCACCTGCGTTTCAGACATACCAAAGGCCCTTAAATCCTTTGCACAGACTTCTGTGCATTTTTCCAAAACAGCTTCCTTTGCTTTTTTTGGAACTGAACCCACTCAAATGAGACCATTGAAGTTTGGGTCAAAACTTTTCTTTCACATGACCTATTGACATACTTTAAAAAATGTGATGTGCCTGTCTTTATCCAGTCAAACTTAAACAGCCTGCCACACATAAAACACTTAACAGCACTTACTTTCGTTTGTCCACAATTTGCATGAAGGAGAACCAGACAGAAGAGGTGCCGCTCGTTTTGACCTTTTTATATTCATTTTCTTTGAGCTTGTTTTTCACATCAGTGAAGAAGGTACCCATCTTTACCAAGTGCCTTAATGCCTTAACGCTCTGCCTCTGATGTCACTCAACTCATTGTGGCTCTTGTGGTTTTTTTTCACCTTATTTCCCAGCCCACACTTTCTCCAGAGACGGTTCAGAAAGTATTATATTATATATATATATACAGTACAGGCCAAAAGTTTGGACACACCTTCTCATTCAATGCGTTTTCTTTATTTTCATGACTATTTACATTGTAGATTCTCACTGAAGGCATCAAAACTATGAATGAACACATGTGGAGTTATGTACTTAACAAAAAAAGGTGAAATAACTGAGAACATGTTTTATATTCTAGTTTCTTCAAAATAGCCACCCTTTGCTCTGATTACTGCTTTGCACACTCTTGGCATTCTCTCGATGAGCTTCAAGAGGTAGTCACCTGAAATGGTTTTCACTTCATAGGTGTGCCTTATCAGGGTTAATTAGTGGAATTTCTTGCTTTATCAATGGGGTTGGGACCATCAGTTGTGTTGTGCAGAAGTCAGGTTACTACACAGCTGACAGCCCTATTGGACAACTGTTAAAATATATATATATACATATATATATATATGTACACACACACGCACACAACACTTTCACAACACTTCCATCATGATCAGAGCTGTCTGATCATGGCCAGGTCTTCTCAGATCCACTTGGGTATTACACATAATGTTAAACAGACCTGGGAACTGCTGCAATAGAATGGGCCTGACGGGTCTTGGGTCTTACGGTTCAGGTGGACCTGTGAAGACCTCTAGCTTGTGAGACCGCACACCACATATGAGCCGACAATGGGACAAAATCATCAATAGTCACCTTGAAAGATCTCTCTGTAAGATATGAGAAAGACTATCTGAGGGCCATTCCATCTATGCTGACCCAGTGTTTTAGTCTATCCAGCAGGATGGTATGGTATCAACAGTGTCAAAGGCAGCAGACAAGTCTAATAATACTAAAATGGAGTGATGACCAGAATCTGCATTCATAAACATGCAGCCAACCAGATTGAAATGGGTTGAGAATGTCATTAGTTTCCACTATTTCCAGTAGTTGTTTAGCAACTGCCTTTTCAATGATTTTTGTGACAAGGGTAATTTAGAGATTGGTCTTTAATTATGAGAGAGTGTTGGACCAAGGCCAGGTTTCTTTAAAAGGGACTGAGTACACGCTTATTTGAAATAGTCTGGGAACAAACGGGAGGACAGAGACACATTTACAATAATGAGAAGACAAGGGGCAATGACTAATACCTCTTTGAAAAATCTGGGGGTTAGAGTGTCAAGGCCAAAGGAGGATAAGTTCATGTGTGACACAATATCAAACAAAATATTCAGGGAAATAGGGGTAAATTCACTCAACACTGGAGGCATCTGGAGAAGTTATACATGAGGTAGGAGGCGTTACAGAGGCTTTGAAACCCTTAACCGTCTCAACAAAATAAGCTAAAAACTTATCACAATCTTCAACAGAGGAGGCTGAAACAGATGAAGGAGCAAGGTTTACAAGTTGATCAATGGTGCTAAAAAGAACTCTAGAGTTATGCTTTTTTGCAGTTACGATATTTGTGAAATACTTTAGTCTCTCTTTTTTGATTAATAAATTATAAGCAGACAACAACTCTCTCATATGAAGGAGGTGGACTTGCTGATTAGTTTTCTTTCACCTTTGTTCTGCTCTACATTCTCTTTTTAGTTGGCGAGTATCACCACTTACCCAAGGTGGTGGATTTGACTGGCGCCTTGACTTTGCCTTAATGGGAGCAGTGTAATCTAAAACTGATGAACATAAAACATTAAACTAATCAACCAGGTCATTTACATCATGGAATTTAGTTAAGCCGCTACACTGGGCAGAGAAAACAGAGGAAAAATAATCTGATCTCTCATTAAGGATGCGTGAACTGTACGTTTTGGGGAAGGAGCAGCTACTTGAAGGGCAATATCCAACAAGACAGTTTTATGATCAGAGACAAAATCTTTTAAGGAGTTAACAGATAAACCCAGAGTAAAAACTAAATCAAGAGTGTGGCCTCATTCATGTGTGGGGTGTCATACATGCTGTTTCAGGTTAAAAGATTCACAAATACTTAAAAATTCAGATGCAAAGCTATTAGTGGGGTTGTCCACATGAATATTAAAATCTCAAACCAATAAGATTTTGTCATAGCTAAGAACAACAGAGAAGCTACTGTTTGGTTTATGGGGATAATAAATAACAATACAGCAGACAGACAATTGAATTTGAACATCAGCACTTCAAAGCTAGGAGGTTTCTCCACTGGGGGCCACTCTCAAGGGCCACAGCAAGGCCACCTCTATGACTAGTGAGTCTGGGGGAATTAAAAAACATAGTTGGGGTGACAAAGCTCACTGAAAGAAAATGATGTCCTAAACCAGGTCTTGGCACTAAAATACCCAACGTGATGGTCAAAATGTCCCAGTCTTCAACAGTGCTATCCTGCTGCAACTTTTTGCCAACAAACTATATAAGCCAATAAGTCCAAATCACCTTATACAATAAAAGAAAGTCACATTATATTGACGTCATCTGAAATGCCAGCCTGGTCTCACTAAATTGATTGGCGTATCAGCTGCATGCAAAATTGAACTTTGGCATATGCACTGCACACAATTTGAAAGTGTCAAGTCATAATAGAACTTTTTTGTTTGTTTGTTTTTTTTTGTGTGTGTCTGAGTAACAGAAAACAAACACACAAACAAAGAAAACAAAACAAAATACAATAAAACTATTAAAAATAAGAAAATAAATTAAAATATATGATTAAATATATAATGTTAATAATACAACATAAATAATACAATAGATAATGTTAAGATATTAACATTAACATTAAGATAAATTAACATAAATTTGTCTTCAATTTGAATTAAAGGTTAGTACACTCAGTGTCTGTTAATTTTTAATTTAATTTGTTAAAACTTAACTATATATCATTAATTAAATTAAAAATGAGTTTATTTAGCTTTGGGTAATATGAGATAATGAAATAATTCTGTTTTTAATCTTAGTACTTACAGGATCCATGTCCCTAAAGTCAAGTACTCTGTTGAACTGGTTTGGATATAAGTCATTGGTCAACGTCTGTCTAATCAGACTGTTGTTACATTTTTTATCAGGAATTGTAATTCTCCAATATATACATTTGGCGATGTTAATACTGAATTGATATGTAAAAACAATCCTTTAGCCAGAGGTAAGAATGGTTTTGTGATAACATTAGTGAGGCTGACAAGCTGTTTAGAGTGACAGAAAAATTCAAATTTGACACAAAAATCATTATATGCTAACAAGTTTCCATTTATGTCTAAGAGATCCAAAACTGACCAGACATTTCTGTCCATGGAGTGAGGAGTAAAGTTATGTTTGTACAACACTAGCCAATATGAGAGGACTTGCTGGTGATAGCTGGATAACTTAATAGGCACCTTCTTGATGTTATAATCACATTTCAAAAGAAAACTTAAATAGAATTTAATAGAATTAATTAAATAGAATTAATTAAATTATCTTGAAAAATGTGCCATAAACTATCTGTGGAATTTATTCAATTTTATTGTTCCATTCATACATTCATAATCAATGGCTTTTAAACCATTTTCTTTGTAGTTTTTATTTGATTGATTCACAGATTTTATAAAGGACTGGTCCACTGTCAGGGAGTACGTAGGATGTAGGCTCGAAATACTTTCAACTTTACTAAGGTAAGTATGATCAAATATAGTGAGATATCTCTGCATCCAAGAGTTTAAAATATTTTTACAATCTGTCAATTTACCTGTCAAGTTTCTTTCTTCTAGATTTTTGGTTAGATGTATTCCCCAGTATTTCACTCCTGGTTTAACAGATATGCTCTAAATTGTTTTTTGGATACATTTTTTAACTGGGAACAGTTCACATTTATTCAAATTAAGAAACAATCCAGAGGCTTTAGAGAACACACTTACCTGTTAGCAGTAGGGATTTGATGTTCATTTTTTAGAAAACCTATTGTGTCGTCCACATACTGGCTAAAAATCAATTCTTTTTCAAACATCTTGATGCCATGAAGATTCTGACCATTTGTTTAGCAAAATAGCTGCCATTCCTGCTGACAAAATAAATAGCCTTGAATTATGCCTTTGTTTAAATCAGAATGACTTATAGTACCAAATCGCAAGGCAACTGTACTAGTTCTATTATTATAGAAAGTGTGTATTATATTTATAAATTTTGGACCATACCCATAATACTGTAGCGCCTGGGTTATTAATGGATGTTCTATCATATCAAATGCTTTCCTGAAGTCTAGAAATAGAATGTAACCACTCTTCTAGAATATCCTCATAATCTAGAATATCTAAAATAAGACATACAGTATGTTGTCATAAACTGATCTCTCATTCATAAACCCAGACTGAGTTCTACTAATAAGCCATGAGTTTAGAGTCATTATTCAGGAGGGTAATAGGCCTAAGGTTATCAACAAGTCTTGTATCTTTTCCTGGGTTTGGAATAAGGACATTTCATGGTTGGTGGTAAGTTACGGTTTTTCACAGTTTCTAAGAAAACATGCAACAAAAGATCCCTTAAATCATTCCAAAAATGTTTGTAAAAATTGGCAGCCCATCTGAGTCTGGGACTTGTTCAGTTTTAATTTACTTATAGCCTTGTCCAATTCTTCTATCAATATGTCTCACATAGTTCTTTTGATTCTTTATTAACCTGTGGGATATTGCTTTCTACTATATTAAAAAATTTTGAACATTCATTGGTGAAAAACAGGATGTATACAATTCCTTATAAAAGGGAAAAAAATCTTTGGTTATTATACTGGGTTCAGAACATTCTTTGTTGCTGATGAGTAGTGCTGTAATTCCATTTTTCCCCGTCTTCTTTTTTTCTAATTTACAAAAGTAAGAAGTGTTTTTTCTCCTTCCTCTATCCATTTTGCTTTTGATCTGATAAAAGCTCCTTTTGCTTTAGCCTGGAACATGCAATCTAACTTATGTAACTGTGATTTTTTTTGATTTTCTTCACTTGATGGATTAGTTGTATTACAATATACATTCAATTCTTTAATTGGTTCTTTTTCCTCTTTTCGTTGGCCAATTTTCTGCTAAATGTAATTGAATATTATCTTTTTCTATATTTGAAAAAATCCCATTTGGAGGAATATAAAGGGAGATTATTGTCCTTTTTTATGTGATCTAATATACTTTAGATCTTAATGTATTACAATAATCTTCAAGTAATAAAAGAGTTGCATTGATTTTCCAATATCCCTTATTTCTCTTGAAAACATCTGGTGTTTTTAGTTCTAAAGATATAAGAGTGTGGTCAGTCAAGTATACATACTAAGCTGTTGAACAACCATTTGGCTTAAACCAAGAAAACTGTACATTATCATTCTTTTCTCTTCAAACATCTTCTTATTTTAATTCAGGATATTACTATTATAGTTGTGGTCATTATGTTTATTTGGGAACCAATCATCTGGTGTATTATTAAAATCACCACCTGTTACAATGTTCTCTGTTGGATAAAGATGCTTAAGTTCTAATATAATTTCTGGTGTATTTAAAAGTAATTCCTTACTCTGAGTAATGTTGTTATATCCATATATGTTGGCTAAGAGCTGTCATTATTCATCACCATGACTATACAGTGACCAACCGCATCAGATTTAACTGTAATAACTGACCCTGGACAGTTAATCAGTAAGATAGCCACGCCAGCTGATCTTGAAGTACCATGACTGTAGTAAATTTTGTCACTCCACTGGTTAATCCAAAACTTTTCATCAGTAGTATTTGAATGTGTTTCTTGAAGAAAATTAATATGAGCTTTCTGACCCTTGCAATATAGAAAAATTGCTTTTCTTTTTACCTTATCCTGAAGACCATTAGACTTTAATAAAATTAACAAAAAGTTGACTTTTTAAGGATAACATGAATTTAGAACCACTTTAAATGTAAAAATAGAACTGAATGTTTTAGCTATGTGAAAAAAATAGAGTGATATGCACTTGACTTGAAACTAGCTTTTAACAGTTAGCAAAACAGCAAACAGATTTTCAACAGTCTTTCACAGTTCTGAGTGTTTACCCATTGCAAAGAGCCATTTACTCCTTTCAGCTTTCTCCTGTCCTTGCAAAAACTCGTTTACCATCCACAAAGGCGAGTGGACCCCTGAAGCTGGCCTTCTTCCCTGATTTTCTTGCCACATTATGAGCCACAGTGCATCTCGGGCAAGTTTGTCCCCCTCGGTCAAATCTTCCATGAAGCAGATCTGCAGCTCCTCACACGCCTTGTGTTTGAATGATGCTCTCCAGATGTCATTGCAGTGAATGCATTTGGTGAATTGCAAGATGACTTGACAGGTTTTGTCTTTGTCTACAGCCAAACCTGTGAACAGTGTCCAAAACTTCCTCCATTTTTGGCACCAGATGTATTACTATGCAGCAAAGGAGGTGGATGATATCCTCTTTTATGTTTTCTCCATTCATCTCTTTAAATACATTGATTCACAGATTCCATCACCTTTTACATCTCTCAAGCTCTTGGGTTCTCTCCCTCATTCTCCTTTGACAGCATCGACAAAGTTTTGGTCATCTCCTCCACTAACTTTTTGCAGTCACTGATCTCTGCTATGTTGGATGCAATGCTGTCACAGTTTCCTTTTATCTTGGCTGTTATTTCTTCAAGCTTCTGGTCTTGTTTGTCAAAACGGTCAATCAAGGACTGAATGGCAGTTAGCAGGGTGGCATTAGATAGATCCCACAGTAATAGATCTGGACAGACTTCATCTCACCTGGCTTTATTCTTTTGGTTTTGGTTTTGTTTTTGTTAGGTATTGTAGGCGTAGTCATCAATGGACATTTTGTTTCTTTTATGTTTCTTTGGTGACTCAGATGCCATAACATTACCAAACCCAACAGACAACTGACAGATAGTGGTCAGATGTAGTTTTAAAAAGTTCTGTTGGGTAAATCTCAGTATAAAGTTGAATTTTCTGGTAAGTTTGTGTCCGCTAACCATAGAGCATCTACTCAGCCTGCCATCTTGCCCCCTTCCAGCAAAATAGAACTGAGAAACTCGTTTACCGAGGCATAAGAAGTGCAACTAATAAAGATGAAACCGGAGCTTCTGGCGTTCTCGTGGCTTCTACAGGGAAACTGTTTCACTGTCATCTGATAACTGCTCGAGTTCAGTTACTGTTTTGACTTAGTTCCTACTGTTTCTCAACTTTTGTTAAGCTTAATGTTGTTACACAGAGCAACTACTTCTAGCTCAACATGGAGACTCAGAGAAACTCTATTTCTGTATCAGGCTTTTTTCGGCTCATAAACTGAAATTCAAAACTTCCTGTCAATTTTAATAAGGGGTCGGAGTGGCTGAGACAAAAGATATGACTAAGTTATTACAACCGTAGTATTTAATAACAGAAATGAAAGCATTAGCAGGGTTATATTACCACAAGGACAAAATAATATTTCTTCTCACTGAATTTTCAAATGGACAACACACATTATATACCTCTCAACATGCCACACTACATACTGTACATACTGTGCCTTTGTGTAAAACTGGATGTCAAAAAAATTCTGGAGGTTGTAATCAGTGGCCCTGAACACCACTCCACACAGACGCAACCACACGGTCCCTGAGCTTAAACTTTCATCAACACAAAGGTTAAAATCAAGGGGAGAAGCAGTATTTGCTATACTGTTGCCTCAGCCGTGGAGGAGGCTACCATTTAATATCAGGTCTGCAGTCACAGGTTCTATTATTAGATCTAGCTTCAGAATACGGCTTTATACAACTGTCTTTCTGATCAAATAATGGCTTTTTATTGCTCATGTCAGGTTCCTCCTTCGACTTAGCCTTGCATTATATTTTTGTTATAATTTTTCTGTTTGATTTTCATCTTGTTGCACCATGTGTCTTCTCATTGCACTTTATTTCTCTTATATTTGTGCTTCGTGCCATATTATAACATATAATTATAACAAAACAGCTATTATACTAAATTAATATGGAAAATAAAATGTCATAAATTATTATCTCTAAAATGTATTATTGTTATGTACTATTCTAAAACATGAAACAACGCCTGCAAGCTAGTTCAGGCAGCCCAATTCAAGCTCCACTCTCATGCCATACTCCCCTCACTGTAACATATATCCGACGACTCCAAACACTAATACTGTACATTAAATAATAATCTACTCCACATGAATTGCCTGACTGAAATGCTATATCTCATGAGTCCCTAAATTCTTAATAACTTCCTCGAAAATTTCCTGGATAGAACTATGAAATTTGTTATTTTTTATTGGAAAAACAGAGACGGTGGTCAACTGCTACACTTCCATTTAATTCATTCCACTAATAAATGATTGATGAATAAATGTGTTACAACCCAGAGGTCCAGAGCAAGAGAAGCAAGATCTATTCACTCATTTATTCTGGCAAGATCAAACCATTTATTGTCTAGTTAGCCTTATTGCAGGAAAAAAAGTTTACATAATGTCTGGATGCAAAGCAATGATAAGGAGAAGAGAAACAAAAGAGATATAATCAAATAACCAAAAGAACTTTCTAATGACTTTAAAGTGTCCCCACTGTCTTACTGCTTAACCTCAAAACCAACAACAAACAAAAACCCAAACTGTAAGACAACTCAACTCCAACATGACAGAAGAAAAGAACGCGTGGCAGCCACCTCTACCTACATAGTGGTGCAATGAGAACAATACAATCCAAACCTGTCCAGTCTAAATTCACCCAAACTCAACGTCAGCCTCAACAACAGTGAGGTTAATCTAAGTTAACATGTTAAATAGTTAACAATAACAATGACAACACTGTGTTAGCAGGAAACTAGGTTAACTATCACTGCACTATCAGAGCAGTCTGCCTCCGTGTGTCTCTCGATATGCTTGATCTGTGCTCTGATATTGTATCTCCTGGCGGCTTTTTATAGCTTATTACATGTCCAGATGAGGGTGTTGGGTTGGTGTCGAAGAGGGGAAGGAGCAATGCAATCGAATGTAGTTTGGATTCACCAGCCCAACCAGCATGGGAAAGGTCTCTGGGAGGGTTCACTTCCATGGCAGTGGCAGGGACCAATCACCTGACAGGGCTGGCTGTTTCTTGCAAAGTAGGACTAGAATGATATCAGTTATGACAAGATAGTAGTATAATGGTAAAAAATGTTAAATCAAAAACTTCTTTCAAATTCATCACAACCATTTCAGCCTCAATTTTACCACATTGGATAGTTCTTTCAAGATACCCTATGCAAAATTATTGGAACACTTTTAAGAAACAAGGAACCCCTTTTTTTACTTTCTTTAGAGCATGAAATACTGACAGATCTAGATTCTGTTTTTTGTAATGGAACGCACCAGATTACAACAACACACTCACATGTATGCTATTACTCTGTTGTTGGGTACTTGAGGAGATTTTCTTAAATTCACAGAGATTGGATTGACCAACTTGATGTCACACAGTCACTCCTCTTTCTGCTGCAGAAGATTTCTAATCAAGACTCAAATGGTTTGTTTACCTCTTCATTTACTTTGATTTGCAGTCACAATTTATATCTAATTGAAGGAAATTAAATGGAATAGACCCGAACCGAACCAATATCTGTATACATCTGGTCAATACCCACAGGTGATCTGAAACAAAGGAACATTCTATGAAATTCATGTGAATGACTATACATTGATTCGAAACGCTTTATTCCTTTAATACTTGATCTATACTGTGCATTTAAATTACACACACAACAGTAAACATGATATAGGAAACAAAAAAACAGAAGAACTATAATCACTTTGTGTGTGCATGTGTGTGTGTGTAGTCTGTGTAATCAGACGGCAGCAGAAGGAAAGGTAAGTGTCATGCTCATTGAGCAGGTAATCATGTAGATCCATGCTGCGGTTTCATACACAACATGTCCAGGTATTGTGCTGCAGGGAGACGCTGCTATAAAGGCTAACCAATGAAGCATGAATGCTGCTTTGTGAGAGGGCATGTGTGTTTGCATGCCTGGCTGCATGTTTACTTCAGTGTGGATGAAACATGATTACAGAGGTGGGATTCTCTGCAGAGGGAAAAAAAACCTTCTCACTTACATTTCTCTTATGTGAAATGTGCGTTATACGATAGTGTGTAATTAAAAAGTGAGACTGCAACAGAGAAGAATAAAGACCCACGGTCCCCACACAGGTAGTGGCAAATTACAACTGGAAAATGTACACATTTATGACATTATCCCACATTTATTAACAGCCAATTTGCTGTTTCTCTTATTATTTTTGTTTTATATCTAAAGACTACAAGCTATATGCCAGAGCTTTTAACCATATCTCACAGTCTTCTTTGCTCATTTTTATGTGAAATTAGCTGTTTTTTTTTTGTTTGTTTGTTTGTTTTTTGTTTTGTTACATGATCGTCACATGTTCATTCAAAGTTCTGGAAAGTCAGTGTACCCTACTAAGTCAAGAATTCATTTTTTATGCCCAAATTCTAGATGTTACCGTTTGTATGAGGCATCTTAACCAAGCGGCTAACTCCAGGTCTGAAAAGTGAAGCCAATGTGGAAGTGCCTTAAACCTGCATTCTTTCTAGTGGCCAGAAGGGGGCGACTCCACTGGCTGCAAAAAAAAGTCTGATTGTATAGAAGTCTATGAGAAGATTAACCTACTTCTCACTTGATTATTACCTCAGTAAACATTTTCCTAATGTGTTTATGGTCTCTAGGGTAAGTCTTTTTTCAAATCAATCATGATGTTCATTTTTTAAATTATAGTCCCATTTAGAGTAAAATAGATGATAAACCAGACATGCCTTAGGGCGTGGCTGCCTTGTGATTGACAAGTCGCTACCACAGCGACAACGTTGGTTACATATGTTACGTATCGTAACCCCAGATTAGAATAGGAGTATAGGTGTAGCTGTTGTTATTTCACAGTGTGTTTTCAGTTCATCAAAGTTAATTGTAACATTTTGGTCATCTAAAAAGTCTTGTACCAGAAGACCCTCTGAGGGTACATTTTGTTTTAAGCCTGTTTTTCGCTAGCTATGGATGCACCGTGTAAACCAAGCCAGCTCTCGTCCAAGTATGGTCACTTCTGGCAACGGACAAAATGCCATACTCAAGGCTTCAAAATGGTAGTCCACAAACCAATGGGTGATGTCAGAGTGGCTATGTCCATTATTTTTAAACAGTCTATGATCTTAACAGGTATTTATTTGGCATGGGAGGAAACTTTATTAGAGAAAGTTCTAGATACAAAACACAATATTCATATACAATCAAATGCTAACACAGAAATACATCATATTAATTGTTAAATCGGTAAGCTGCAGAGGACCAGGTGTTTCCTGACTGTTTCCATGTATTCCAGCAGTAGACCATTCCATATGAATAATAACTAGAAACAGATTTGTCCAGTGTGAGTGTGAGGGAAACATTTTTTCAGCAGCTGTGACTACTAACAATATTCTTTTTAGCCAGGTTGAGAGATCTAGAGAGGAATCATCATTCAAAATTAATAATTTGGGGCAATTTGGTATTCTGAGTTTGAGAATGTCACTCAAAACTGAGGAAATAAGTGTCCAAAAGCTTGTCACATGGGGACATTCCCAGTACATGTGCAAAAATGACCCTATTAGGGCTTGAGTGCAACTTGGGGACACCACAAGCTTCATTGCACTGGGTGTAAAATAAATTCAATGCGCAAGTTTAAAATGTATTATTGATGGTCAGGACTTTTAGAGGAAAGATTTACATTGCACCAGACTGACTCCCAACAAATCTTGCTGAGCTCACCACCCACACTGGTGTCTGCTCCAAATATCTGAACTGAAAGTGGTGAAATGATGTTACTATTATTCAGTCCAAAAGCAGATACCCATGTGTCTTAGATTATGGATAGAAAACCAGAATATCATGTTTTGGCCAATGAAAGACACCCTCTATGAGAAAACCTTTGAGCTAGCTGGCCAGCCAGAGGAGGATGTGGGTCTTCAACTCTGTTTGGCTATCTGCATCCAAATGTGTTCAGTCTCAGACCATCCAAAACTGTCCGGTAGATTTTAAAAAGACTAAATAAATTAAACAAATCCTCATTCTTATGTGGTTATTACTGTCATGTCCCTGGACTTGTTTCTTGAAGTGAGTTTAAGTTAGTGAAATGTTCTGGCTGAAGCCAGTGCCAGACACCACCGTTCCTCAAGGCCTGTCTTTGTTGTTGAAAGTGAGTTGTCAGTGCCAGGCCCGGCTGTCAGAAGCTGAGCCTGGCTGGCTGCAGAGCGTCTCTGGTCTGATGTGTCTTTACTTTCATATCCCGACTCACCGCTGGCAGAAAACTGCCTGGCAAGAAGAGTTTATGGGACCAGATGGTTGATGAGAATTAGCTTTTTGTCTTTCAGAAATACATGTATGCTCCCTTGAGGATTTTATATTTTCAGTGCACTGGCACTGTGACACTTTTTTAAAGTTTTGTTGTTGATGCAGAGGGATTAGAGAAAGAGTACAAAATACAATAAGATGCAACTTTACAGATTTGTGTACCTTTGTGATTAATAAATGTAGTTTTTATAGGATGGGAAGACTACCAACATTTAAGTAGAGTTACAGGGTCAATTTTACAGACAAAGGTCAGTTTACTCATCATGGAGAGTAGACTCAGCCTGTGAAAACAGCTGTATAATATCCTCTGTGACTCTGGAGGAGTTTTGTCAAGTCTTAGAAAGTAACTCTGATGATGTCGTGCTTGGGTTTGGAGACTAAAAAATTTATAACAGAAAGCCTGCATTATAAAGTGTGGACATGGAATTTGGAAGATGTTGGCCAGGCAGGCAGGTTCTGACAGAAAGATGCTATTGGGTGCAATGTGGGATGTTGCATTTTTGGAGTTGAAACTAAACTAGGGACTCAAAGTTGGAATATCAGAATCAGGTTATTGCCAAGTACATACAGGGCAGCACATACAAGGAATTTGTCTTGGTGTTGTTTGGTGTGTAGCAGTCTTAAATATACACAAAAATTAAGTAATCCTAAATAATATCCTAAAAGAAGAAAGAATTTACCATAGAAGAAAAATGTAAAATATGTTCTAGGTGAGAGGAGCAGCTAAATATTAAATAGAAGAGAATGGGATGAAAGTACCAAACACTTTGCGATATTACAGTGCGTTGCGTTAATATAATGTATGCACCATGTAGGATCAAAGATCACAGATGTGCAAATGTGATATTGTGAATGGTTAGGATGGTTAGGATGTCTGATGATGGTGCTAATGATGGTGCTAATGATGGTGCCTAGGAAGCAGAAGGACTCCTCAGCGTCGACTGAGGAGTCACACAGGGTGATGGGGGTGGGTGGGGCTGCGTTCCTTCTGAAATCCACAACCATCTCCACCGTCTTTAGAGCACTGAGCTCCAAGTTGTTTTGTCCACAATGAGTCACCAGATGGTCAATCTCTCACCTATAGGCGGACCCATCCCCACTAGAGATGAGCCCAATGAGGGGGGTGTCATCCACGAACTTCAGGAGCTTGACGGACTGATGACTGGAGGTGCAGCTGTTATTGTACAGAGAGAAGAGAAGTGGAGAAAGAATGCAGCCCATGGATGTATAAAGATAACTGGATACCGGAAGAGTGCCAGGCTTTGAAGCCAATTTGACATAGTGGCCAAACTGTGTAATTACAACTTCCGGGTCCGTCACATGATGCACATTGGCTACTACAACTTTACATAGCAAATCGTTGTTTGCTGACATCCAGTGAGGCTCAATGTCATTCATTGGACCTTTAACATAGAATTAGTTGTAGGCTGTTTACTAACACTAACACCTCTTATTATACTGTACATCCATGGGCACAACATGTTTTGAATCAATTTATTTTTTCATTTTTCCTGATTATATCGCCAGGTTAAGTTATTAAACGTGGCCAGTTGGTTTATGTGTCTCATTAATACATCCATGGTTTTAGCCCTACTGTTGGTTGTAGGTCAAATTGTAATTTCATTGTGGTTATTTATTTTTAGAACACAAAACCAATCACCAATCAACTAAAAAACTATTGCAGTGTTTATAGAACAAGTAGAATTGTGAGATTGTCAGTTCTGTTTTTTTTGTTTGTTTCTTTTACTTAAGCAACTGTTGATCAGCTGAGATTTTCTGAGCTGAACTGCACAGGTGATTGCTGGGAAAAATACAGAGCTCAACAGTGAAACTTGCAACACAATTATTAAGACTAATAACATTTCTTGAACTGAACAAGTCAAAGCTCTCTAAGAATATAAGCAAAAATAAAACAAAAAATATTAGTATTTCATTGAAGAAATTAAAAAAAAAACAAGAAATTAACATTCAAAGAGATGGTGAACATTCATCCCTCTGATGGATGGCATGCCATAGGGACCATAAGTAAAAAAAAGCTAATGACAAAAAATGTAAAGAAAGTTTATATTGATTAAAAAGATTCCATTCATAAATTCAATATCAAACATAATCAACACCAAAGCACTAGGAATGTGAGGTATGGTTTGAAGAAGGTTGAGGATGAGTTCTGGGCAGATTATTTGGTGAGTCAGACTGTGTAGGAGGCTCAGTTCTTCCTGTTGACTTGCAGAAGATGGCAGTATATTCCTGGAAATGGAGAACTTGTTTGAGGGGGAGAGGTCAGCTGGCAGACAATGGACAGTGGTCAGCAAGCAGTTAAAACAGGAAACCATGTGACAGGCAAGGTGGAAAGAGAAGAGAAATTTTTAGCAAGATGTGAACATTTAAATTCTCCATTTTAACCTGTATTATTTAATTGTACAATTGCAGGACAGTTAGCATGAAGCATTAAACAGATACTTCAAACATAAAAGGCCTGAAGAATGCAAAACAATGAAGTTGAATTTTTTTTTTTGCTTTTATTTATGACAATTAAAAAAAACAGTTTACAATCATATAACATATTTATTTAACACATTGAGCATACTCCAAGTAGTATGTTGAACACAGACTTTCAAGACAATGATGTTAAGCTATGTGCACCAACTTTAACTGTCAGCAATTGCATTCAGGTACAGATACAAGTGGATATTGACTAGAAGACTTGGGATGTTGCTGCTGACATTCACATAAATCTTTCCACTGTTGAAAACCATGTGTTTGGTTGCTAAAGCGATACATAAATAGAGGACTGCATATGTCATGACATACATTTATAAAAATCAAAATACAGAAGAAAGATGCTAAATGACAACAATCATAAGGAGCACAAGGACATACAGAGCTCATACTAATACACACACAAATAAATCAACACGTTACAACAAGCAACCGTCATTAATGTAACCAACTACTGATGATGAAAATGGACCAACTTAGTGTGTTGATGCCTGACAATATCCTTAGTCATTTTCTCTGTTTCACATCTGGCTAAGTGGTGCATCCATACTGTACAGTAGATAGAGGATGCCATTTTCACCAGTAGATGTACATGATTGTCCTCAACAGTGGTTTTGAACATGTGGTCCTGCAACTCTGAGAGCAACATCTTGTCAGCACTGTAATTCAGGGCTTGATTTGTGATAGCTAATGTTAAGCCATGTCCCTGGGGGAGCTTGCCATAGGTTGTTCTCAAAACCCTTTGAAAGCAACGCTCTGACTCTGTGCAAACAGCAACTATCCCAGGCGATGGTTTTTGCAAACCTCCACAAGTCTTCAGGAGAACAAAGGGATGTACAGTGGAATCAGAAAGTCAGCGCTTCAGTACAAGGCATGCAATTTTGCTTTTCTTTGATCTTTTTTTACAATAAAGTCAGCAATGTAGTTGATAGCGGCTTCCTTGTACTCAGCCAGACAGCATCAACATTTGGGCATGGGTGGTAATCATGCTTTAGCTCTGCATGCTCATCAGGCTTCAAGTCATACCTGCGCAAGGTGTTTGCTGCCACAGGTGTCGCCTACCAAGATGGTGGTGTTGTCATGGAGGATGCAATTGCCTATTCCAGTCTTCACTTGCAACTTCACTAGAAGACACTTGTTTGCAGCTGTGAAATGTCTTGCAGTAGGCTTGTTGTTAAATCCACCACGTGCTCTGACAGCAGAAAAGAACAGCTCAAGGTGATCTTGACTCAGCTTGTACGTGAGGAGGTAACAGCACTGAGCATTTGGCTTCCAGACAGCTTCCTGGAAAACATTCCACACACTTTGCAGCTGGCAATGAAGCCAACCACACGTCTTTCATTTTCCAGCATGCAGCAATATGCCTTTCTGATCTTTCAGTTACAGAAGAGACTTTTGTACCTTCAGCAGGATTTATTCAGCATGATCTGATCTTTGTTAGATGTCCTCATGGGTGATTTGTATCCTTTCCCTTTCCTTTCCTGCTGTTGTGGACATCGAAGGCAGCATCAATGGTCCTCAGGAACTCCACCGTCTCTTCACATCCTCTGAACTGTGGCAGATGGAGCTGTGTGTTGCAATACTTTAGAGCATCTGACACACTGCTGCTAAAAACCTGGGCTGCAAGCTTCACCTTCATTTTCTGCTTTTCCCACTGTATATGGGCCATTTTCAACTTGTTTCCAAGTCGCAGTCCCTGGGTCTCCTGGAGATACTTCTAACCATTTTTTCCTTCAGCCAATGCATTTCTGAGCAGTTTCAGCATGTGGCACACATCAAGTACTGTATGGACCATTTCTGAGGGATCTGCTGGATGTGGAAATGAGGGTTTCATGTCACGCACATCCAAGCTTGCTCTTAGGGCTCTCAACATGGCAAAGTGGCTTGATAAAACATCATATGTCAATGACATTACATGTGCTCTATGTCATGGAGTCGAAGAAGGCACTCCTTGATAATATTTGCACGCTCTTCCCCAGTCAATCCATCGATGAAGAAATAGGTCACTGGGATTTTCCATGAATCATCAGTGGCAACACCCATGAGGACCAAGGCATCTTCGGCTGATGGTTGGCTGGTGGTAGGCTGTCATCGGTGATGCCACAGCCTAGGTCCACGTATTCATGGAATTTTCCAGCAGTATATTCCACATGCTTACATATGGCCACTTCATCCATCATGAGGGCACAGAAGGTTTCTTTTCCCTCCTGTTTCCTGTCCTCCACACGAGACTTGATTGCAGAAAAGGCGGGTATTGTGAATACAGGATCTGCAGAGATTTTGCTGTACCACGACCAGGTGGTTTTGGAATGTGGCAAAACAAGGTCAAAGCATTCACACACATAAGTATAAGCTTTATTGGAATAAAAATGCAGTCATGGCGAATGAACACAACTTTAGTCTTTTTCCCTTGCTTGACCCTGGTGAGTATTGCTTTTGGCACTCCATTAAGGAGGCTTCCAGCATCTCTGCACAGCCTGTTGAGATGAGCATTTTCTTCTTCAGCTCACTGACAACCTCAGTTAAACAAGAACTCTTCCTTTTCAATCGTCTGGTCTTCTGTTTTTCCAATTTTAGTCTTTTGCAGCAGGTGTCCAATTTTTTTCCCACTTACTGAATTTTACCATGTAATTTGCACTTCAGCGTATTGGGAGATACTCCTAAGTAACTGTGGTCAGCAGTGGCTGAAATGCTATTACTCACTGCAGTCTGTTGTACCTGTGAATCATCAACATAGTGTTCTAGTGTCACATCATTGTGATGAAAGACTGCATCTGACACCAACTTTGTGTCATCATGCACTTCCTCCATCACAATGTGCTCATTACCATCTGATACTTCTCTGACACTGTCACCCTCCTGTATTGTAGTCACAGCCATGGTGCAGTGCTGGTGGTCCATGTTAACCGCACCATTTACCTCTGTAGATGTATCTTCCATCTCTGACTCAGATGTTATGACTTCTCCAGAGGTAGAAGGGATACTCACAGCCATGTAGTAGTACATGATCTAAATAGTGTAAATAGTTGTAAACAGATTTAGTAAACAGTGTCACTTACCTATGTGTGCATACTTACCACCTCCTGTGTCTTAGATGTTGTGTTGACACTGGGGAAGGCAAAAACAGTTGAGACAGTAGTTGAATTTAGTTGTCTTCTCCCACTGCCAGTGTGAAAACACACCTCGGTGAAGCACATATGTAGAGCACATATGCGGGAGTGGTGGGATGGCTTCCAATTCTTGCGGTTTATGTTGCTGACCCACTGACGCATCCTTGCCTTATCATGGAGTGGAAAACTGTAAAATATTTGTGTAATCAGTTGAGTGGTATCTCAATTGTATTTTATAACTAAGGATTAAGGTAACTACAATATACTCTTATACAAAAAATAACCACTAATTGTGTTTTGTTAGTTCATAGTTATTTTTCAAACCTAATCCTTTTTTAAAATAAAACGACATTTAAAAAGTAAGGTAAATGAAATAAAACTAACTAAGTAAAATTCACTTGCTAGTACTTCCTCAATTGTCTATCACACATTAGCCAATGCTAAAGTGTGGTGTCTGGATTGCGACAGGGTGTTTGTAATTATTGAGATATGTTTAAGTTAGAAGCCCCAGCTCCAAAGGTTAAGGTTTATAGGTTAAGGTCCCATAGGAGATGGGTCTCCCGCTTTTTCTCTTAGGTTCAAAACATATGAGATAATTTTTAATAAGGGCCATATGTTTTACCCTAGTATCAGGGTAAACAACTAGTCTATATAAGTGGGGATTCAGAGCTGTTAGGCAGAGTGATTCGCATTGGCTTGAAGACCCTTCCCCTACCCTCTTCACAAGAAGGTAAAATTAGAGGAAATATTAGCTATTAGCTATCAGTTATTAGCAAAAGCATGGCAATGGGATGGTACTTGTTGATCCTGTGGTCCTTGATTTTTTGGGGATGGGGATGATGGTGGAGGTCTTGAAGCAAGCTAACATGTAGCATGTTTCCAGTGAGGTGTTAAAAATGTCAACACAGTGCTTCAGGGTGGAGAGAGAGACAGCCTCGTCTGGCTGCTTTGCATGGGTTCCGTCTCTGTCTGAACAGCCTGTTAACATCCCTCACCAGGATGGATAGAGTCGTCGAAGGGGGAGAGGGGGCCTCTCAGGTGGGCAGCTGTGAAGAGGCCCCTGCTGAGGTGAGGGAGGAGGAGCTGGTGATCTGGGGCCGATGGATGGAGTCACTGAGGCTCTTCCATACAGAGGCCGAGTTGTTTTCTGAGAACTGCTGTTGGAGTTTTTCAGAGTACAGATGTTTACCATCCCTTACCGCCTTGCTAAACCTGTATTTAGACTCTTTAAACTGGTCTTTGTCCCCACTCCTAAACACTTCCTCCTTTTCCAACCTTAGCTGTCTGAGTTTAGCTGTAAACTAGGGTTGGTCATTATTGTAAGTAACCCTGGTACGTGATGGTACACACTGTCCTCACAGAAGCTGATGTATGACATCACAGCCTCTGTGTACTCATCCAGACGTCTGGGAGCAGTCCTGAAAACATCCCAGTCAGTACAGTCCAAGCATACACAAAGATCCTCCTCACTGGTCCACTTCTTAGATGTCCTCACAAAAGGTTTAAAGAGTTTTAATTTCTGCCTGTATGCAGGAATCAGATGGACCATGGCGTGGTCAGAGTGACCCAGTGCAATGCGGGGAGCAGGGTGGTATGCACTGTCCGCTCCACACACAGTATCTGGTCAGCGAGCAGCCACTGTGCCTCCTGCATGTGGGCCTGCAGTGGAATATTAAAAACTGACCAGGATGAATGAAGCAAACTCACGGGGGGAGTAAAGGGTTTACAGCTGATAATGAAAGTTTCCAGAACAGGAGAACAGTGCTGCAAAATCACTGTTACATCTTTACACCAGCCACTGTTAATGTAAAAACAAATACCTCCACCTTTCGTTTTACCAGATAGTTCTGTGTCGTGGTCCACTCTGAAAAGCTGGAAGCCTGCGAGCTGCAGCGCAGAGTCCAGTATTAATCCACACAGCTAAGTTTCTGTGAAGCAAAAAACAGAAGATGAAGAAAAGTCTCTGTTCTTCCTAATTAGTAGCTGGAGTTCATCTAGCTTGTTGCACAGTGAACACGCATTAGAAAGGAATATTCCAGTAACGGAGAGTACTCCTTTGACCAAAAAGTCCAGTAATTCCACAGATGGGATGAGAAAGTTGGGAAATAAATCCAGAGTTTTTTCCCTGATGTTCATGAGCTCTTCTCTGGTGAAAGAGCCCTGGGTACTGCTGCAAAACAAGACAAACTACTTTTTTTTAAATCTCTGTCTTCAAGTCCCAAAACTTTAAACCTGCAGTACGGAACTTTTACATATAAATAAATGTCCGTTACATTGAAGCGCTTGCCAAATGAGTTTACACAATGCTGATTAAGCCTATTAAATCTCATGTCGGGGGCAACATTCCTGCGCTGGCCATTTGGCTGTTAATTGTGTGGCTCTTCTAGACTTTCCAAATGTTCTGGGACCGAATGGATCAAATTCTGATAGTAAAACGAGTTATTTCACAGTGGTCGTGGCACTGGCGCAGCTGAAAAGCTTCAAAAAAGGCGTCGCTCATAGTGCCACATCCACAGAGAATCATCACCAACTCTGTAGTTCCTCTCAACTGTCCAGAGCTTTTTAGCCTCTTTTAGCTTGTTGTTTTGGTTTTACAGCCCAAAAACTCCATTCTCATGAACCTAATTTCCAGCAGGCACCTGTTTTTAGTGAATAAGCTCTGATAACCCACTGTACACTACCTGCCCAGCACCAAACAGCAGACAGACAAAGTTAGAGACTAATGAACATACTGGAGCATTTAGCAGCTAAAGAGCCAAAAAATCTGTAGGTGCAGCTTTAAATGTAGCCTGTCTGTCTTAGAATGAGAAAGTATTATTTGAAGTGCATAAACAAGATAAAGGCTCATTATTCCTCAGTGCTGAATCTCTCACAGCTGGACACATTTCTTGACAATGAGATCTGATTCCAGTCCCTAAAGCTTTAGCTGCACTGCCTCGTTTTTTAGTGTTAATAGATAAGAACCCTGGAAGAAACAGCAGAATATGATCAACAGTCCAGACTTTTGTGTGTTCAGTCAAAGCACTTTTACACTACAGGCTCCCTCGAAGGAGAGGTTGGCTTTGCACACAGCTGGCTTCAGTGGATTCCTGGCCCTGAGTGGCTCACAGGTACAAATACAAAGAATTCTCAGGTGACCCTGTTGGCTGTTCAGCCATATCTCCGTGAGCCACAGTCCACTGCAGCCATTAATGAACGGAACCTCGACACCACAGACTGCTCTAAGCCTCTTGGAGCAGTGAGAAGATGGCTCATATGATCAACAATGTCACTTTATGTTTTTAACTTAACAGTAACAGCAAACAAAACAGATTGGAAACTTTGAGATGTGTCCTGTATGCGATCAATGCACGAGGCTGCTCTGAGCTCCAATCGATTCACAGACCAATTTATGGCGAAAAAGCTGTTATGCTTTGACTCTGTCAGCATCACTTTTATTTCTCTTGTTTGACAAGACAAATTAGGGACTCTTTTGTGTGTGTGTGTGTGTGTGTAGGCTTTCTAGCCTTTGAGAACACTATCAGTTCCCTGCTGGATCAATAATACAACACTCATGCCAGTTAGGCTCAAAAAAGATTTTATTTGTTGATCATCTGTTGCTCTCTGCAGCTTCCTCCATTCTGCCCTCCAACAGCAAGTAAAAATACAAAGAATCCCCTCATGTTTAGTGGTAGAACAGAGAGCGGTGCAGCTCTGCAGCCCTGGAGTAAAACAGCAGTGTACTGCTGAGTTGGAGGACTGTGGGCGGTACAGTATGGACTGTGGGCTGTGAGTTTTATCTCCCAAACTCTATAGAGCTCTGCTTGTGCTCCTGCTCCAGCAGTACAGTAGGCTAAAGATAGTTTACAGCCTCTGGCAGCTGCTGTGCTGAGCTCTTCCCCTTCAAGCTGATCAGACTACAGCCTGATTGGTTTCTGTGACTGCAGGGGACAGATGCCAGCAGTCCTCCACACACATCTAACACAATCACTCCTGTTCAGGCTTGGATTTGGATCTTTAGTCGATGTCAGGTGTGGAGAAAAGCAGGAATTAACTCAGCTTTGGTTGGGAGTTCTTTCACAGAGAAATCTGTCTGTCGGCCAATTCAGCACATCAAATACAGATGTTTGTATGAAATGTTCTGTGGATATTCTTGGACCCCAGAGGATGAGGTTTTGGTGGCCTCTGGACTATTTCTTTATCCAATCTCAACATTTTTTCCACCTTTGTACAACACGTTGGTCCATGACAAGATATTTGGAAAAACTAATGGTTGTAATTTACTTTCAATAATCCGATCTGTACCTTTTTGGGGTTGGTATATACAACAGAATTTGTGTATGTGTATATATATATATATATACAGTAATGTTGCTGTATCGTTCAGCTTCTGTCAGTTCAGTTGTAAGTTTGTGGCTAGTTTGAGCTGTTAGTTCTATTCGGTATTCAAGCAAACTGTTAATGAAGTTAATGGCTCAGCAACCAGCTATCTACAAATCATTCTGACCTTCATGGTCTTTCAGTAGGTCTCTCAGATCTTAGCTTATGCTTTAATAAAGGTCAAATACAGAAACTAACTGTCCAACATGAGCACAGTTCCTTGAGAGACTCGGCTCTGCCACGTGGAAATGTACTCAGACAAACTCTATTTAGAACTTTGAATGTTGCTAATCAACTCACTGAAAACTGCTTGAATCAGGTAACATATAACAGATTGTAATGTAAGTTCAGACCATCCTGGTGTAGCTCTCCATCTGTTCTGCTGTAGGTGCTGGGGGGGGGGGCTCTCTGCCTGCAGTAATCAGACTGAATATTTTGACTGTACAGGACTGTTCATCATTGAGCTGTCTTTGTACAGTCAGACCTCTGTCAATAAATTCAGCTGCAGCTTTCACAGAACTGGTGTGCCTCATTTCCATCTATCATCCCAGTTGGCTGGTAAGACATGCAATCCTAAAACATCATTTTTATTTTTATGTGCCTTTCTCCTTTCCTCCTGTTCTCTCTCAGTGCCCGGGTTGTTGCGTTCACAGTGCAGCGGTCATATCGTCATATTTATTCCCATAGTGGGCAGGCAAGCGAGACAGTGAGTGTAATGAGAAAGATCATTGGGATGATGTACGCCGGCCTTCTTCACCAGGCGCTGCAGGCACCAGCTTTTGACCTCCAAAGCAATTGAGATCTCTGGAGTCTCTCAGTTTTGACTTTTCTCATCCTCCTTATCAGCAGAGTCATCCCTGCCCTACTGCCTCCGCTTTTCCGCTTCATATCTCGCCAGTTATTGTAAATTACATCCTTAAGGATGACTGAACACTTCACCAACTGTTTGACCACCCGCCTGGTTTTCTTACTGACTCAATCCAAAGTCAGGGAAAAAATTTTATGCACTTAGCGCTGGTTACAGGTAACATCACAGGCGGATGTTTTCATTTTTTCATGCCTTAAGTCACATTAATTAATGTCGAGTGATGTTGAAGTGAGTGTTGAAGCAGTGTGAAAAACACGGCTGATACAGCATGGAACCTGTGCAGTGCAGAGGTGAGAAAAAATATGAAAACAGTGAATATTTATTTGAATTGAACCTCATCATAACTTCAACCTTCCTTGCATATTTACATATATACAGCATGAAGTTTATACCTGCCATTCAACCTTCTAAAATCTTGTTTTCATTATATTTTTCCTGTTGTCCGTATCCTATTACAATTCAAATTTTTATGTAAATTGTATGTAAGAAGGCAAAAAAGGCAAAAAAAGGATGCTGGGAAAAGAAAGAATAAAGAAATGCCTCAGGGAGGAAAAGTTCACAGATGAGACGAGATGAAACTCTGCTCAAGAGCATCCACACTCTGACATATTGTACTCCAACATGATTTCAATCCAAAGTAAAAGGACAAACTCACCTCATCTGTTTGTTACAATGCATGGCAGAGCTTGGAAACTGATATGCATTCAAATGAGCTTTTTATTATAGCAGTGCTTTCAGCCTGCAAACACAATACATGCCCTCACCCTCCAAAAGCTATGTACTGACTTGATGCATGGAAACAGTGTGTCAGTGCCTCTTTTCTTCCATAATCTGGCTCATTTTAACAGCTGTAGCAGGATGTTAGGATGATATATAACACAGGGAGACACTGTTCAAACATGAGCTGGTCCATTGGAGAGAATCCAGCAGTGTAGGTTTGTGTTTTTTTTGTTGTTGTTTGGGAAACAAACAAACAAAAAAGTTTATTGCATTCAGATACACATATATCCAGTAAATCTAGCAAATTCTGTAACACATGATGATGACAATATAGATGAAATTCATGCTCTGTAATGAGGTTGCATGTAATTCTATATAATCAGATGGACTGATAGATACCTAATGATAGATAATGTTTTATATGCATCTTTACTAAAAGTACTGTCTTTTGCGTTGTTATCTTTGATCAGATTTAGCTTCACTTTTGGAGGATAACTGGAAGTCAAAATATAGATAAAATTATGTTTTCAATCAAAAAACATGCAGAGGTAAAACATGCTCTGATTGTAAAATGTGAAGTTGCAAGAATATGTGGCGGAGGATATTTAATATGAAATCCTTTTTCTTAAAACAGAGACTTCCTCAATTAATATTGACCCATGTCATCCAGTAAAGCACTCCAATATGTGTGTGTGTGTGTGTGTGTGTGTGAGAGAGAGAGAGAGAACAAAGGATGATACGGCAGTGAGGAGGAGAAAAAGAGGGAATAGAGAGACCCTGTTGAATCAGTGGAGGAAGAAGGAAGACGGATGAAGAGAAATTATTGTCTGCAGAAAAACTGAGAAGCAGTGAGTCTTTACAAGAGCTTTTCTACTGGTCAGGGAATATCATGACATTTTGGAAGGTCTAGTCCTGGCAGAGATAGTTGGAGCATTTAAAAAAATCTCAAGGGAAAGTCTGATAATGTGAGGGAATTTCAGCACAGGAATACAGCAAAATATAGCTGATCCAGAAGCACTGAAGAACTACATGAACTAACATGGCAGGGTGGGACCTACAGTATAAGGATGGCCATTTCACTCAGTCCTCCATTTTGCTGTGGAACAAAATGTCTCTAATTCTCAAATGTTTTTAACTACCTGACATTTCCTCTTGCACTACAGTCGCATAAAAATATCCATTTATAAACATGAAATATCTCAAAAGGGAATATCGTCATAAAATGTACTGAACCCTCAGGCCAAAATGTCATCTTTGATAACTCATAATCTAATGAGCTACATTTTTGGGCTATATTGCCATGTAGTTATGGATATTATTTGAAGTGATCTGTGGATATGGAAAATAGTGGAAAAAGGCTTCCCAAGCAGGTCAGTGAAAATAGTCTAGGAAGGGACCCCTGGTGCCTCTTTGTCCCTGAGGACCCAACCAGAGATGCCCCCCAACAGCACTGTAGCTTTCTTTCTCTCTCTCTTCTCTTTTGTCCCTTCTGCTCTCTCCCCTCTATATCCTTACACACAAATGCACACAACACCTACCCACACTAACACACACACACACACACCACATCTAGTATTAAGCCATAATATTATTTAATTAATTTTTTGAATTAATGGATGTTATTATTATTATTCTGTTCATGTTGTTTTGTCTGGTTCTGTTGCTTCTCCCATCTGTACTGAGTTTTTTATGTTAATCACTTATCTTGGACTCAATTTGTGTTAGTCACTTATCTTGGGAATCAGGGAATCATCAGATGCAAAAAAATGAGATAATTTAATATGCTAAATATGTGTATGAATACAGACACTAAAACACATGAGGACCACAGATAAGGCTTCTATCAGCAGCTACTCTGGATTACAACACCAGAGGTTTGAACTGGAACTCAGCCAAAGATCCTTTGTGGGGGATTTTTTTAAACATCACTACATCCTTTAACCTTAAACAAAATGTTTGTGGACCAACACATAACCCTAGCCATACCTTGGACCTTGTTTCACCCTGAGTGTGAGAGTTCCCACTGTGGAATCAATAGACATGAGTGTATCTGACCATAACACAGAGTGTCTCAAGGTTCTGTACACTTTTCAATTATCATAGGCCACTCCTGTCTGAACACAGTCATACCAACCGATTGACAGACTGTTTTAACTCTGTCTGTGAAAATTCTGAATAATATTGCTCCTAAAAAGTCAGGTCAAAGCCTACACAAAGAAATCAGCCTTGGATAAATCATAGTATTTGTAGCTGTAAGTCTTTTATTATTAAGCATTTTATTTAAGACTGTTGATCAGCTGGAAAATCCAACCCCTCCTTGTGCCCCAGCTTAAAGTGATGTTGATTGTGAAAAGTTTTTGTCTTACTTCACTGATAAAGTAGAGTCCATCAGAGCTTCTGTTACCCTAATGGCTCATACTCTAATGCCCATCGCCCACCACTGAACACTTTTAAATATTTTTCTCCCATTTCCTTGTCTGGGCTTTTACAAATAGTATATCTTATGAAAGTATTTTCCAGTCCATTTAATGTAATACCAACAAAGTTCTTTCTCAAAGTCAAGAATCTATTGGGCCCTGTCTGCTGTCATTTCTTTATCTAATGGTTGTGCCCTGGATTGCTTCAAAACTGCCCGTGTACAACCTCTTTTAACACTAGACTAGACACTACAGTTTCAGGTGTATGTTACTATGTTTTAATAAAATATTCATGTCCCCCAGTCTTTGACTTTTCCTAAAACAATGTTGTGCAGCACCCCCTATTGTTAAAAATAGTGAAGATGAATCCAGATTAAAAACACGGGCATTTCTACCTGTAACCACCACGAGGTAAAATTTACACCTATATGAAATGTATTTATTTCTGCTCAGTTTATGTTTAAACATTCTAAGTTGGTAGGCAACAGCATTCGTTGAAGTGTGTGACCTGACAACTGTGTCAAGTTATAATTAAATTATAAAAAGAGCAGAGGAGACCTGCATGATGAAGGAACAATGCAAACAAAATAAAACCTTCACCAAGTGTCTGAAGTGCAGGAAAGCTGTGTGGAAAATTCAGTCAAGGTGCTGAATGTCTGCTCAGAGTGTTTGAGGGACACATATAATCACGTGTTGAGATGAAGATCATTTAGCCGGCTTACAAATGTTCATTGTGTGTAAAATTTATTTTTAGTTCATTGATTATTCATTCATTTTTGTTTTACCATGTTACCGTTTCTCTTCTCATTATGTGATGAATGTCATTTTATAATAATGTCACACCACCCAAATATGCAAATATTTTCTTCTAATACCCATTTTCAGTGTCATTTTAGACTGATTTATACTGACGGCCATGCAAAGTGATAAGTGTTCTTACCTAGATAAAACAAGGGGACCAAAACACAGCTGATGATTAGACAAACTCATTTCATGACTTTAGACATTCCTTTGTGAAGACAATGCCTTAGTACAATGGCAGAATATGTTTTTTTAGTATTAGAAATGCGGTAGCCAGGACCTGGTGGTTCTAGTGTCAAAAAAACCTGAGCTGGATTCTACTCTCCTCTTGGTTGGTTTTGTAACTGGTTTGTTATGCTTGTTTTGAAGTTGTTGCCTTGTGTGAAGCACTTTGTAACGTGGGTTTAGAAAAGTGATCTATAAAGATTATTAGTATTATTATTATAAGATACTCCACTCTGTAACACAGCTGTTCAATTGCAAGTGGAGTTTTTCTGTACTTCGAACAACTCAAACAGTGGTAGATCTTCTGTCTAGCTGCTCATCAATTTCACATTCTACAGTCAGACTTTCATTCATTTCATATCAATAATTTAAGCTGTGAAAGATGTGTACCACGCACATCCAGCTGCTGACCGATAGCAAGCTTGTTAGCTTGTAGAGCCTTATTTTCTCTCTTCAATAACATTTTATTGAATGAAATGGTGCACAAAGATGAGCAAAATACCAGGGGAAGTAAACAGAACAGAAGAGAAAAAATAGAGAGAAGCTGCAAGAGCCAGCCTGGCTTGACTGGCTAGCAAATTGGCAGTTAACTTGCCAGCTACAGCAGTTCACCAACTAGCCCTGCGAATACCCACTATGTCATTAAGCACTAAGACTAACCTGTTTCACATGTTGAAAGAGCCAATGTCACTATGTGGTGGGACCACTGCTTTATGGTGGTATTTAGGCACTCACAGCAACTGGTTAATATTGAAAAAGTCAACAGTGACTTTGAGCATGAGACATTATGTTCACTACTTAACAGTTCTGAAACCACGTTCTTTACCTAACCTGCCGTCCAGCACATTGTACGCCCAACATCAGCCACTCCCTAACAAGTGCACATGGTACTAAACATGTCCTCACCAGAAAAATGGAATATAACCCAGGTGGCTACTAGAATACAAAATGAGTTGTGCATTTGTTGTAGACAGGGTTGGATATGATCACACAGATCATTTCCTCATAGGTGCTCACCATTTCCTCAGTGGCTGAGCTGTCAAGCACTGCAGCAGCAATATTGGTTGGAATTTTCCAGACCTCTGACCTTATGTCAGATTCAAATGTTTAATAAAACATTTGGGGCAGCTGTGGTTCAGGAGGTAGAGCGGGTCATCCACTAATCAGAAGGTTGGTGGTTCAGTCCCCGGCTCTTCCAGTCCACACGTCGAAGTGTCCTTGAGCAAGATACTGAACCGCAAATTGCTCCCGATGGTTGTGCCATCAGTGTATGAATGGGTGAATGGTGGCATGTGTTTTAAAGTGCTTTGAGTGCTTGGTAGACTAGAAAAGCACTATATAAATGCAGTCCATTTGAGTATCCGTGCTCCAGGGTATGCTAGCAAGGCTCTGTGCATGTCCGTTGGTAATAGATGGATAAATCGAAGGATCAGCAGTACATTGTGCATCTTGTCTTCCTTTGCAAGCAAAACAGGACACAATGTACTGCTCTTAACATTGAACTCCTTTTTTTCTTCTTTGCCCTTGTTTTCACTTCAGCAGCCTTATTGTGGTTTTATACCTTTATTGTGCTCATATCACATATACACAGTATCATACAGTACCTGTTATGTGTAGGATAGTGCAGCAGGGGGTATTGAGAGAGAAAATAGTAAACAGGAGCTGAGAGCTGAAGACAAAGACTGGGCTGGATTGGAGAAAAAAAATTATGAGATTGAAGTAGATGAGAAGTGGCCGGATGTGAATCACAAACCTAATTTTTTTTTGATGGAAAGCAGGATATCTACCCTCCAGCTTCTGCAACACATTTTTTTAATCCAACAGAACCTTCAGCCAAGCTTAAGTCGCTCCTTGTTTGGCCGCCATCATTAATTTTATGCATTACTTAAGATTAAATGCAAAATAAAATAAATGCCTTTTTTAATTACAGAGGTTCAGGCAATTTTCACAATGTTGTGCTTCTGACATGTTAAATAATGAACATTAAGGGGCACCATACAACCAATTTCATGCTACATCAAAAAGAAGCCCTCTGTTAATTAGTGAGGTGAAACAAACAGCGACCTTCCTCCAATACAAATCTAATGATTTATCACACTATTCTTAAATATTAAGCAACCACACAACAACTTTCCTTTATTTACACTGTGGTGGGACTAATTACATGCAGTGAGATGGGACTGAGTAAAAAAAGCATAATTAGAAAGACACTTCCTCTTTCTGCTTTGGAAAATTTGCTGTTAGAACCTTGAACTAATTGATATTAGCTCTGCTTAGGGACTGTCCACCTTTATCAACCTTCACATGGTTTAAAGAGAAACAGGATGAATGTGTATAATTTGTTAAATAACAAATAAATCTAATAGGAGCAGGAATGTAAAGGAAATAGTTAAATATTGTCTCAGCATCCAATATTTCAACGTTTGCGGCTGCAGATTGTTTTTTGCACTGGTAAAATCAAAGAAAACCACTTAAAAATGATGTTTGGTCTCATCCAATATGTATTTTGTGCAAAATATGGGAGGAGAGATTGGGCATTCATAGAAATATATCAGCACCTGATTAATCAGAGAGACTGACCACTGAAGTTTATTTGTATAACACATTTCAACAACAAGGCAAAAGGAAAGTGCTTTACATAAAACATAAAAGGCATCAAGACAGAATGTAAAAGCAAGACAATATAAAAAGATATTTAAATACAATTAAAGAGTGTTAAATTGGAAGTAAAAATGAGCTAAAATAGAATAAGATAAAACAGGAGAGTAAAAGTTACAGCGCAGTGTAAGATATTAACCCTCAGATTAGATTTAATAAAAGGCGGCAAACTGAAAAGTCTTCAGCTGTGTTAAAAGAACTGAGAGTTGCAGCAGACCTGGGTTTTTTTGGGAGTTGGTTCCAGATATGTGGAGCATAAAAACTGAACGCTGCCTCTCCATGTTTAGTTTTGACTCCCAGACGATATGAGGGGTCTGGATCGTTTATAATGTAGCAGAAGATCAGAAATGTATTTTGGCCCTAAACCAGTCAGTGCTTTATAAACCAACAGCAGGATTTTAAAATCTATTCTTTGACAGACAGGAAGCCAGTGTAAAGATCTGAGAACTGGAGTGATGTGATCCACTTTCTTGGTCTTAGTGAGGACTTGACCAGCAGCGTTCTGAATCAGCTGCAGCTGTCTGATTGATTTTTTAGGGAGACCTGTAAAGACACCGTTACAGTAGTCAAGTCTACTAAAGATAAATGCATGGACAAGTTTTTCCAAATCCTGCTGAGACATAAGTCCTTTAATGGTATATTGATATATTCTTCAGGTATGCTGACTTTGTAATTGTCTTAATGTGGCTGCAGTTTACACCCACAGCCAGGTCCTACAGACTGTGTGATGGCTACAAGCTAGAGTTCTTCTGATGGCAATGAGAGACAGACTCTGGAACCACTGTTCATTCAAATGAGCTATTTATTTGATTAGTGCTGTCAAGTTCCTAACCAGAAAACATTGCTTTGAAATGTTTTTTTTTCCTATTCTGTTCTCTGTGTAGTGTGACCTCAGCATGACAGAGAAGTAACAAACTGTGCTGTGTTGTTTGTCTGTAGTGGACAGTGGTGAACATGCACTGATGTTGACTGTACCAGGCTCTTAACACATCACAGAGGTGACATTTAGTGGCTTTCTCTTTAAATTGTGTACCCATTGAAGTGACAAGGCACTTAAAACATGCAGTCAATGAAGCTGAAAGCCTCTGAAATATTTGCCAATTACAGTAGATGGTGGCACAAGGAAAAATTTAACTGTTTCAGGAAGTGACTACACCTCTGTTTTATATTTTGCTTTTGAAATTGCACTGGCAGTGAAATGTGTCCCTCTCATTCTGAATGCTGCTGGCTGTGGTGTCTCACTCTGGACAAATCCCAGCAGTCAGATATACTTATGCTCATCATCTTTGCTGCATCTGCAGGTGCTGCCTTCTGTTTTACCAGCACAGCAAAGCAGACATTTAGTCTGCATTTCTAATGAGGAAAAGGGTAAGGAATATAAATAGTCTATGTCAAAAACTCCACAAAGTCATTCTCTCCTTGTCTTAAAGTTAGTGCTCAACCATTTCATAAAACGTTTTTTAAGTATAATGTGGCAATTTTGTGAAATCATTCAGTGATGGCAGAATGACATTCACAATAGATGACCTGCATATTCATGTAACTTAAAGGAAGCTCCACAGATTGATTTTCAGTTTGGAGCAGCAGCTAAATCAATTCAATTTATTTTCTTAAACTGACTTCCACCCATGAACATGAATCCTAAAGACTGTAGACTTTTAGTGAAGGAGTTCAAGTAACTTGGGGTCTTATTCACAAGTGAGGGTAAGATGGAAGGTGAGGTTGAGAGGCGGATCTGTGCAGCATCAGGCGTTGTACCAGACTGTTGTGGTAAAGAAAGAGCTGAGCCAGAATGCAAAGCTCTCAATTTCCAACCCTCACCAATGGTCACAAGCTTTGGGCAGTGACTGAAAGGACGAGATCGCGGATACAAGCAGCTAAAATGAGTTTCCTCTGGAGAGTGTCTGGGCTCAGCCTTAGAGATAGGGTGAGGAGCTTGGACATCCAGGGGGAGCTCAGAGTAGAGCCGCTGCTCCTTTGCATCAGGAGCCAGCTGAGGTGGTTTGGGTACCTGGTTAGGATGCCTCCTGGACACTTCCCTCTGGAGGTGTTCCAGGCACATCCAACTGGTAGGAGACCCTGAGGCAGACCCAGAATACAATGTAGAGACTACATATCTCTTCTGGCCTGGGAATGCCTTGAGATCCCCGAGGACGAGCTGGAGGGTGTTGCCAGAGAGAAGGATGTCTGGGTGTCCTTACTCAGTCTGATGCCACTGTGACCTGGTCCTGGATAAGTGGTGGAAAATGGATAGATGAATGGATGAATGGATGAATGGATGAATGGATGAATGGATAGATGTAGGCTTTTAACAACACATTAAGCTTTGTTTTCATACTGAACAGTTCCAAGAAGAAAACACTTCTTTGTCATTTACAATACTTATGCTTTGTGATATACTGTACATATTTTTAATATAAAGCACAGCTTACAGATGTTTTTATTTTATTTTTATATAATTTGTTCCCACGTTTTGGTTAATTTGTGCACACGAGATAAGTGTATATACAGAGAGCCAGCACAAGAGACCAGCCTTTCTCCCTGAAGCATAAAGTTCAGTGCACCTGGTTCAACTATTGGGTGTCAGACTGTGGCTGCCCACTGCTCCTAAATAGTTAGGCTGTGCATATAGTATAACAATATAATAGGATAGGTAAGGATAGGATGCAGAGTATAAACTCCTGGTATATAAAATGTGTTTGAAAATAAAAATATTCTGATTCTAACAGGATGATGAATGGATTTGTGTCAAGTGACAACAAGCACTAAACAGTCTGTCTGACTATGTGAACACAGAGTTGGAACATTGAATCACAGCCTTACATATGTAGTTAGGCCTTTCTGAGGCTATTGCATGGTTAAATCAATGAATTTTAATTTATTAAAAAAAATACATTTTTCACAATTTTTAACAGTCTCCTCAGTCACTTCATCCTGGTGCTTTGCCTGCTTTTACTCAAAAAGTAGCAATACCAAAATATAAAAAATACTCCTTAACAAGTGAAAGTCTTGCATTCAAAATCTTACTTAAAAAAGTATTCACAATGTAAATTGGCCCCACTTGTTTTTATATTCATTATATATAGAGAGAGAGCCTATACAATTCCTATAAAAAAGTATTCATCCGTCTTGGTACATTGACAATAAGTGGGATTTCCTGAGCTTTTTTCAGAAAGGAGTGCTCACTATCCAGTCGCTGAAATGGCCAATTTTTGCAGGAATCTCCAGATGTCAAGTCTAGTGATTGTTACTAAATCACAGTATGAACTTTTTTAAAGTGTTAATGTGTGACCTTTTTTCCATTTCTCAAGTGGCCAAAATAGCTAAAAAGTGTACTAAAGCTGCAGTATAACTAATTGCATCAACCCAAAACTTGGTGTATTGTAGTAACTTATCACACATAATTGAACTAGGGAATGAGAATTATAGGTATCAAGCATAATGTTCCAAGCCCTCATACACTCTAAAGTCTAAACCTTCATATATTGGTATTGCTTAAGTACATTTTAGACCAGGAATTTATACTCTGCATCCTATCCTTACCCATCCTACTATATACCCATCCTAACTATTTAGGAGCAGTGGGCAGTCACAGTCTGACACCTGATAGTTGAAGCAGGTGCACTGCACTTCATGCTTTGGGGAGGAAGACTGGTCTGTTGTGCTGGCTCTCTGTATATATACACTTATCTCATGTGCAAGAATTAACCAAAATGTGGGAACAAATTGTATCTTGTGCGCACACAATAGCATTTCAAGTGCTCGATGTAGTAAAACATGGCCTCGATATTTATTTAGTTTTCTCTCTATGTCCTTTCCCAGCCTCCGTAGACTGCTGACATTAAGAAGCTCTCACAGCATGCGCTTGCACCATGGATGTATTAAGAGAGCTGGATACGATGTGGCCACTCAGCCCTGCTGCCAGTTTTTCCCACTGGGCCACTCTATTGCAATAGAAAAAAATCCCCTGCGGCCCAAAAAACGTTTTTTCCATAGACCTTCATTATAAAAGAGACATCTGTAAACTGTTGACAGGACACCTGCAACTGCAAATAAGGTAAAGTATTACTCTTTGTATAATGCATTTTAATCTATGAGGGTTGAATATTTATAAAACTTTCCCCAATCCTAGAAAAGTGATTTTAAAGTTTGTGACATCATCCCAATGTAAAGTCTATGGGACGAGCTGGACCGTGTGGGTGGGGCCAGTGGGAGAAACACTACTGCGCATATTCAGTGGGCGGACAAACTGGAATTATGGCTTATATCTGCCAAGTGAGCAATTTTCATTCGATTGAGTCCAGTATCCAGTTCCTATAATACATCCATGGTGTGCACTCACTCTAACAGTAAGTAGCTTTGGTCACTTTGGTCAGTAAGAAATAAAAGGCATAGCAGTAAAAGCTAGTTCAGACATGTTTGTTCAGACATGTTGTAACTGACATTTAAAAGATACAGACAGAGGGCTTCAGCAGTAGGTCATTCCACAGCTGATTCCTGTGGTAAATGCATGGTAAACTTTGGTTGCTAATTTAGCCTTGGGAACTGGGAGAAGAACATTTTCTTATACACACATGCTTACTGTAGGAGTTCAGATCTATCGTGTTTATAAAATCTTGAAATAGATACTTAATATAATCAGAAACCAATGGAGGGGTGCTATAATAGGTGGTCTCATAGGTGGTCTCTTCTACTAGTTTCCATGAATCTATTAACCTTCAGTGTTCAATGTCACCTTAACTATAATGTAGCTTTAGTGAGATAAAGCATGTTTTCAACTCTGTGTGGCAGTATCGTATGTTGTATATATTTATTTATCATATTTTTGTGATTGTTTTCTACTATTATAGAGAATTAAATGTTTTGCTGCTTTTTAAGCCAACTACAGACAATTTAATGTTTTTATACTACTTGCAAAATATACAACATTACAACAGCATAAATACAGTACATATAACTTCCCCAGGTTAAAGGCAAACATACATTATCTGATTTTTGGAAAAAGAACAGCAACAGCTAAAATGAAATTGAAAAGCCTTTTGAAGTTTATGACTGTGTCAGGTTGATTCTTAAGTTTCTGGCTAAGCACTAGAATACACAGATAATATGAAATGGAGTATACACACTGACCTCTGCCTTTGTAGCACTTAATCACATGAAATACATTTTTCAGAGAAATCCAGTAAATGTCACTTTTGAAATATGTTATCTCCTGGGTCTAGTCAGTATCACTGCATATTCACTATCACACTGATGTCACAGTGATGTACAGCGCCACAGAGAACAGAATGGAAGGCATGAAAAAGTGATTTCCCAGTGATGAAGAAACATTTTACAGAAGGAAATGAGTGCAGAACCATAATAAAAAGCTCATTTGAATGCATTGTAGTTCCCGAGCTCTGCCCTTCATTGTGACAAATGACAGTCTGTCCCTTGGATTTGGGTTGATGTCTGTAGAACTAAAAATCTTCTTGCAGTTGGCCAAAGTTACCTGTAAATATTGTAAATCATAGTAGTGTCTAAATATATTTGAACAGTCAGTGACATAAAATCTGCATTGATTAATACTGATCAGATGCCATCTGTCCTGATGACATGGTAGTCATGAATATGAATATCTCCTGGATTTATAGCAGTACTAGCAGCACTTGTACTGGTTGTTTTGCTCCAAGGCTGATCGGTGTTTCGTCTCACCATTTTCCAGCACTCAGAGCTACAGCGCTATAAACAAACATTTCCATCCTACCTTACCCACCAACCACTGTAACAGGGCTGTAGTCTACGCAAGACAACCCTGTCTCATACATGTTTTTATACCACTTATTGGTTTTGCCAAATACATTTAAGAGGAAATGTTATTGCTGCCTTGATTACTGGCAATGGCTTTCCCAGTCCAGGAAGTGTGACACTCTGATACTGTACAGAAGTCAGGAGGTAGAGGTTGATGGTTGAAGCACAAGACTCTGACAGCAAAGCCCTGGGTTAGTGTCCCACACCCTATGTGTTGTTATGTTAAGGTTAATGTAACACCTGGTTAAAGTCCAACTGAAATCACATTTAGTCATCCCTTTTTTGTAGTCAGCTCATCATCTAAGGACTGACACTCATTCATACTCTTGTGCTTCACAAACGGTAAATCTTTTTCTTGCAGCTGCAGTGTGTCTCCTTTCCTCCACCAGGTTATCCCAGACAGATGCATTATAATCTCCTTGCATCCTCCACAGAACCAGTGCACTGTGGGTAGCCACTTGAATGTGGAAACTACTCTCAAGGTGGTCTATTAATTTCCTCTGCTGGTTTATCTTACTAACAAAGTTGCTAAGGAGCCACATTATTCAGGTGGAGGAACTAACCTGGACAAATAAAACCAAAATGATCTGAATGGAGAGATACAACTAGAGGCAGGCCTTAGAGAGAAATTATTGTTATTTTTAATCATTTTTTGGTGAATTTAAAATTGACCGTCAAGTCCCAAAGCACAATAATAACACTGAAATTCTTGTCTGTGCATAATGATAGGCCCTTCTGCCCAATCAGGCAACAGGTACTGTGGCACAATAAGATGTTATTTCTTTAACAATAAAGAGGCTGCGTCCAGTATATGGAAACACTTTCAATCACACAGTAATGCCACTACAGCAAATATCATGAGTATAGCCGTTGTATTGCCGGCTAGTTGGGGAAATTAAAAATTCTGAATTGCCACACTCAAAGACGGGACCAATTGCCTGCCATCATAGAGGGGCGAGATGTGGTAATTATCAAATGAGGACAACATAGCACACAGTTTCAGGCAGTCTACTCGAAAAAATTCATGGTGTTGCACTTGGTTGTAAACACGAAAATTAATGTACGTAGTTGTGTGATGAATGAAAAACAGAGCTTGAAAGATAAGTTTAAACTTAGTTGCTTAGTTTCCCACCACACCCACAAGAAAAACACGTTTCAATGTTCATTTGGGCTCCTGACTCCAGACTTACCAAACCAAAATAAAATACATCTACTTTAGACTTCATTAACATTATCTGTGAAACAGCAACAAATTTATTTTCATCAATGGCATCCACAAAAACAGAAACATAAAACCTTTTAAAAATATATACTGTATATAGTACTGTCTGTAGTTCTGTGTTTTGTTTATTTGCATCTTTTTCAAGGTGCAGAGTACTCTCTAAAAGTATTGAAGTTTTAAAAAAGTACAGTACTTAGCACTTCTCCTCACGCTCACAGTCAACATTCAAAGTGGGAAACTTTCTGGCAGTGTGTTCCCAAAGTCAGATTGATAAACCATGAAGCCTGAGAGCGTTTTCCTGCTGAGCTATTAATCTGCTCACCCGCTCCCTCACCCTGATTGGAAAAGCTCTTCCACTGAAAGGCCTTGTGGGCGCTTGTCAAGAATAAAAGGAACGTCTGTAATGAATAAATAGTAATTTGTGGGGAAACCAAATGGCAAGCAGGGGGGCATTCATTTCGTGGAATAAAGCAGAAAAGATGTCAGGATATGATTGCTGAATGAAATGCATCTAAAGAAGACGGGGGACTGGCTTTCAGAGGGGTTTTATTCAGCTGACCTAATGCAACAAATACAGAAAGTGCCTCATGGAATCAATAAAAATATAAACACTTTCCTCACAAGTTGTGAAGCAGTAGTTATCTGTTAAGTTATCTGACTGCACACATGTTATTATCTGAATATGATCATTTAAACACAGTGCAAAAGGAGATATCACTTTGAGCCAAGTCCATGGTTATTAGTATGTCTGGTGCTTTGCTGTGCATCTAAATAGCTTGTAATGTATCCCAATGTACTTGAATAAATTGCCATATAGAGGCAATGTCTTTAAGAAAAATATTGTAAACACTGATTCTTCCACTGATTCTGTAAATCAAGATCAGTGAAGCAGACATGGGGAGATACCACTCAGATACCACTCAGCCTGGGAGAGCTTAGTAAATCTATTTCTCCTGAGTGTCCCAACACTTTTTACAGAAATGTAAAAACAGCAATTTGTGCTGTAAGTATTTCTTTGGCAAATAGCAGCCAGTTGCAGTGACTTCATGAAGTCTTGTCATCACAGTGAGGTTGCCAGGTCCAGTGCTACACCACAGCAGGTGCTTGGCACAGTAGTTCCAGGACAGATTGATGAACTGTTGTTTGTCGAGATATAGTTTCAGCATGCTACTCCCTCATTACCAACCAAGATACACAGTGTAAGTGTATACGTTTTTAGCTTATATGTAGCAGAGGGTGAGGCCATTCACAGCCCATCCTCACCTACTCACCCAGTCTTTCCTTACTTTTCCTCCCTATTGCCTATGCTTAAGCTACCTAATTAAGCATATAATCTTATTTCCAAAACTTTTCCAACCATGTGTACATCCACCTGATAGAGAAGAAGCTAATGGGAGCTAACGGGAGTTAACAGGAGATAACAGGAGCTAACCAACCAGCTGACCGGATTCAGAAGCTTGTGCACTCACCCAGCCAGTGGAGCGGCTCACCCAGCAGAAAAGTTACTACATAAACCTAGTACTCTCATAACGACAAGAATAGGTCCCCAAAGCAAAGACTGTGATACATAAAAGATATTACGATGGTAGAGGGCTCAGTGGTTGATGACTGTCAGCCATCGTCCATCAGCCCAACCCTTGCATTTTCAACCCTGTTCTCAAAGTAAAATGTCACACAAAAGTAAAATAAAATTTGTTTAAATAAAATACCAGTTTTTTTTCTACACCTAAACCATACTGTAGGATTTTCTTCACCACAGGTATAAGCCAAATGAACACTCAATTTTTGCCCAGTGAATGTAAAGCAACTGAACACTAATAAGATAATTCAGGCAAGAAAACAAAATATTTCAACCTTGTTTCTTACTTAGTTTGTCACGACAATGTATGCTAGCCCCTCTTATATCAACAATACTCTACACTTAAACCACCTTAATGCTAACCACCTTAAACCACATTCCCTCTAAAATTTCAACATTCACATTTCATTCATTCATATTCAAAACTCTCCTGTTGTAGCCTACAGTTTGTCCATAAAGGATTAGTCCAAAAATTTCACATTTACTTGCTCCAGACATGCTGCTTTAAGTTTGTAGACATCAGTCCAAAAGTCTATGCTTTAAGCTGAACCCAGAACACTATGGTAGCTGGAGTATTGACCAAGGTTACGTTCCTCCATCACATTCTGCACACAGTTCAAATGGAGTGTGAAATGATACCTCATGCGTTAATAATGTCGACGATATCACATTCCCAATTTTAATTCATCATTTTCATATGGTTACAACAGGCCATGTCCAAGGCCACACTAAGCTACTAAACATCTAGCTCACACAGTGACTTACTGAGCAAACTAACTAACCGAACAGATGTTAACTTAAATGCGGCTCACTGTTTCTTCCACCTCTGTCTTCTTTTCAGTGCAGATAGTTTCTAGAAAGCTCCTGGCTATTGACTGTGCTACTGCATGACGAAAAGAGATTTTTCTGTTTTTCTCCTTCTTTCCCACGGTCTCATTTTCGTTTGTTTGCCCGCCTCAGCACATTAACCACCAAACCCTGATAGGCCACCCTGAATGCTTAGTCCTAACTTCTGATAGGGCAATACTCCAGTGCTGAAGTGAGATAATTAAAATATAGTTATGATGAGAATAATTTGTATGCCTTACATATATACATTTTGGCAAATTGGCATCAGTAAAAGCATGCTGAATTCCTGTTTAAGTTCTGGAGTTATAAAGAACGTCTTTTTTCTATGATCTCCAAGCAGAATTATGGATGTTTATTCACATTGCACATCAATCACAATTCTAGTGAAGTGTAAGTCACACTGTAAATATGTGTACCATGTCAGTGTGTTCAGATTTTGATTTTTTTTTTTGTTATACAAAAATGTGCAAAAAAAGAGTTATATTTATTTGCCTGAAAGAAGAACCTTTCACCACAAGGTGGCACCAGGTGATTTAATAACAAATGAAATGTAAATGTCTGATTGTGCTACATATTCAACAAAGCCAGGAGTCAGTAAAAGCATGATGTACAACGTGTATATTAGTGTTATATGAAATCATTAGAGAGTTATTAGTCACAAGAAATAGTACAACATGATTCAGCACAGAGAGAAAGTCCAATTACCTCTCTTGGAGTTTGACACTCAGTAACTTCAGCTAGATTTACTTCAGCATGCAGAAGATAAAAGAAAGCTGGAGCACATTAAAATTCAAAGTAGAGGCAGTAAAGAAACATGAGAGCTAAACAAGAATTAAGGCTCCTCTGACGATTTAAAGAGTGGGAAGATACAAGCCCTGAGCTGTGGCTCAGCAAATAGATTCACAAGAACTGAGTTCATTTAGACGGCCCTTTAGCTATGATTCAATCATCCACCTATCCACTGCTGCATATATATTCACTTCCTCACTCAAGTCAATAGGAAAGTGGTCTCAGACTTTTGGAGCCCACTATATATGTATATATTACATATATATATCCCTGCTTTCTTTTCAGGAATGAGTTTTCACATACTCAGCTTGTTAAACATTTGTGCATCTCACAAACCCCTAGTCACACAAAGGTCAGAAACGTATTTTTTGATTGAAGCACAGTACATACTGCTCTGATATATAACATTCAGAGAACAAAGCATTCCACTCTCCTCTGATGCAGGTCAGTCCACTGCTGCTGTTGATATCTGTGTTCTGATTTAATGTTCAAACTGTTGTTACATCTGAAAAAAGTCAGCAACAGTCACACCTATATGGATATATATAACCTTTGATGGAAAGGTGACTCTACAGAGTTCCACTTCTGTTGATCAGTATGTTCAGTATGTACTAAACAATTGTTGCTTTGCCAATAAATCAGTAATATATGATGGTATTAATTATTGGTCAGTGTTGTCGGGCATACATCTTCCTTTTTGTTGCTACCAACTGTCTTTTCAGTAACATTTGAGACATTTAGGACATAGGCAAACCACAGCCAGATCAGCTTCTTCAAACCTTTTATACTAGAGACAGGAAGGAAGACTATATTACACTATAACACTATACTGTGTTGAACATACCATAATTTAAGACTTTAGGAGACACCGACATGTTCTGTTCATGTTTTCAACAGCTGCCGTCACCACGACAACCATGACTCATTCCCCTGAAAGTCACCAGTTAACAGGTCACTGGTTAAACCAAAACAGGTGTTTCAGTGGTTGCTCATAGTGACGGCGGCCAGCTCCTAAAAGCCTTATCAATTTTACTTTAATCAATCAGTCAATGTGTTTATTATCTATGCTAACCATTTACATAAGTTAAACTGTGCTCAGCAAGAAGCATTCACTCGTAGTGTTTCTTATAATGTGGGAAACAAATGTAACCTATAAGTTAGCAGTGCAGCTATAGTCTATCTTGTGATTATATACTGTTATCTTCAATCAGAAAGTGTCCCATATTCAACCAGTTAACCTGCTTTGTCACTGTGCACACACTAAGACTTTGTGGCTAAATATTGTGTAAACTGTGTGGTCACACAGTCAGTATTCACTGGGTTTGACCAGCCTACTGTCTGTTTAACTTGTGACCATCAGTGTGGATACTGCAACGCGATTCAGCATTTCATCTCAAGCAAGCTATTTAAAAAGATTAATTTCAGAAAAATAAGTGAATAAATGTGAATGCTTCTTGTTAGCGACACCATTTAATTTACATAATGTAATACAAAAAGGACCAGATGAATATATTGTGTTGAACATATGATAATTTAAGACTTTAGAAGACACCTACATGTTCTGTTTGTGTTTTCAACAGCTGTTGTCACCATGACAACCACAACACATTCCGCTGAAAGTCACCAGTTAACAGGTCACTGGTTAAACTGAAACATCAGTCGGAATGCTAATCTCAGCTAGCCGCTTTCAAACTTCCCGCTTCGGTGTCACACTCCGACAAAAACTCTGAATAACAGTTAGTTACTGCCATGAACTGAAGCTCAGAGGGCTAATCAAACTTCTTAGAAACAGAAAGAGACGACAGAAGAAAAAAGAGTGAAACTAAAAGTGTAAATTTGACAACTGTTGCTGACAATAAAACAAACACTGCACCTCCAGTTTCTGCTTAGGAGCAGCAGAGGTACTAAACACAAGGTGATGTCTCACCTTAGCTTGAGCCCCGGTAATCCTGTGCATTAAAATGGCATTCATGCTGATTTCTCCTGGGAGGGCCAAATTCTTGGATGAGCCTGTCTGGCCCCCCAGGGCCCGCCCGTAATGATGGGACTGGGTAGGAAAACAGGACTAATGCTTACTTATAATATTTCCAAGTAATTATCAAGTTGCAATATTTTTGTGTCCAGTGGTCACTTTACTACTTCTGTTTAAACAAAAATGTAACTACTGAGATGCTGATGTTGTAGCTGCTTATATGTAATTTATGCTGAGTTTCTATTTTCCATAGGATTGAATGCAGCAAAAGAAAACATTTTACTTTACTTGAGTATTTCCATTTTCTGCAACTTTATACTACACTACATTTCAGAGGAATATACTCTCTACCCTATTACATTATTTGACAGCTTTAGTTACTAGTTACTTTTCAGATTAAAAGATTAAAATTTGCTAAACTTATAAAATACATATAGTTAAAGATTAAACCAGAGGTTACCAACTTTTTTGGCTTGCATCCCCTTACAAAACACAGTCTAGTTGAGGCATCTTGCCACATTTCAGATGTCTATGGGTTGTTAGCAGTAGATAGTGCAAATCAAATTCAGGAAATAGTGATTTCCCCTCTAAACCTCATGGTTTCATTCAAAAAACTGTTCAATGCTGAAAGAGGTAAAATTATCCAATTTGTCACGAAACAAAGCAAAAATACCATCCAAAGTCCAAAAACTTAGTTAACTTAGTTTTTTCTTCTTTCCTCTCCCATTAATCATCTCATGACCCCTCAGATTTATCTGGTGACCCTTTGGAGGGGCCCGACCCCTAGGTTGGGAACCACTGGACAAAACTAGCTAACTGTATATAAAGTAGTTGAAACTAGCTCCACCTCCAGCAGCTACAACAGTAACATGCTGCTTACACACTGATGCTTCAGTATTAATAATCTAATGATGTCATATATAATAATATATCAGTCAGAGGGAACAAACCACTACTTTTACTGCAATACTTTAACTACATCAAGCTCATAATACTTATGTACTTTTACTGCAATACTTTAACTACATCAAGCTCATAATACTTATGTACTTTTACTGCAATACTTTAACTACATCAAGCTCATAATACTTATGTACTTTTACTTACTTGATTTTTCATGTAAGAATTTTACTTGTAATAAATTATTTTATATTGTTGTATTGGTACTTTTAACTTAAGTAAAAGAATGAATACTGAATGAACACTTCTTCCATCATCGACCACATTATCTATGCACTTGCCATGCATAGATAATGTAGGCAGTCATAACTTTCAAAACGTTGGTGTTGGACATAAGTAAAAATTATAATTTCCAGAATTGTCCAGCATAAACATTATTGTGTGGCGATAGGGTTGCATCAGCATGATGTAACCTATTTTGTGCTGATATAGACTATACTTTAAACCTTAGTGATTTTTTGCCGATGGAAACTCAACAGGGGTCAAAAATATAGGATGGGATGTGTACACTCATCTTACAAATCAATATGGCAAACACCAGTACTTCTAATAAATGTAATCTGCACTTTGAATGAATAGTGATCTGGGATTGAGCTGGGATTGATAATAGTGTGCATGATCAAAACAGCATTAAAACGGAGCTTAGTTACCTGCAATGAACATCTGTGTTTGAATGCTTTCCAGACTCTTCTGTGCTGCCAAGTTTGATGCATTCAGGAAAATCCATATTCCCTGTTGGTGTTTACCACTTGGATATGGATGTGAACTGCATTTGCAAGTCAAAAATTGTAATTATGTAACTTCTAAATGAGCCCAAATCACTGTCCTTGCTATCCACCTGTCTTATCTTTTCGTGAGGCCTAATAGTTTTTGTTTAGCTGAGGCATTCAGGGTCTCATAAGGCTGCATTCCTACTTTCTCAATCTTTACAGTAGCTGCAGAGAAGTCCCTAAGTGTATCTCATCATGTGCACAACACATCGCAGTGAAGTGGGATAAACTGGCACTGCAAACGGGCTATTCACTCTCCTGACATCCTCCCACAGGGAACAGCAGCACAGTCTGCAGCAAACCTGCTCTTCCCCAGGGAGTCGTGGCCCTCCCCAGCCCCCAGAGGATAGCAGAGCAGCTAATCTGTCATTCCTCTCTCGCAGGACATCTCTCTTATTATAGGTTATGCTATTTCAAGAATATAGTCATCATACTGTATATGGGACTCACCTTGCAGGTGAAGTGACACATTCCCACAAAGCTGTGTCAGTCACACACTGGCCCTTCATTTATCACTGACATCAGGACTGTACCACCGGACACATTCGTATCACACAGTAATAATGTGCAGCAGAATCATCTGGAGCTCTATACGGTACAACAGGACTGATGGTATCAGTAAATGAGAAATATCTCTAAGGTGTTATGAGCTCAGGATGGTTTAAATGAAAAAAAGAAGGGGTTAAATGTTACTTTAATGTAATGACCGGCTTCAGCACCACATAATGGGTTTACAGTTTTATATTAGTAGTATACATAACATAACATTTGAATAAAGGCAATTACATCTGACCTCCACAACTGAGGAGGTATCTCACTGCACTCAGTTGTTTAGGTGCACCAACCTTAACTAATACAACAGCATTGCAATGAATCATACCATTATGAAAGTTATAATGCTTATATATATATATACATATACAATGACAGGGAGGGTCAGGGAAAAGTGTGAGTGTGTGTGTGTGTGTTGGAGGTGGGGGATGGGGTATTATGTCCATATCCTTTTTCCTGGATCAAATCAGGCTCTCCTTAGTAATGTATGTCCTTACATGTGTCCACAATTTACTTTGATTTTGTTGGAGGGTGTATCCTGCTTGCTCAATGCCTAATAACTCGATATATTCTTTGAGCCAGTTATCCAAACTATAAAAGTCCTTTTTCTGTATTTTCCAGTTCATTAAGATTTTCCATTTTACTGCCAGAAATGCAAACATTACATACACTGTCTTTGCTTTTGTTGTACATTCTTTCCCAGTTCTTTGCCAAGTATGACAACATGTGGCTGGGCAATAAGGAACCCGCACATTCAACATTGATAACAAATAATCAATTACTTCCTTCCAGAACCTCTTCACATCAGGGCAAAGCCACAACATGTGCATGAGTGTGCCGACCTCACCACAGCCATGCCAGCATTTTTCTGATGTAGTTTGATTAATTTTCTTTAATCTACAGGGTGTAAAATAAGCTCTATGTAAAATCTCAATTTATTTTATACCTCACACAATTTGATACCTGTGTTGCAGATTTCAGAATATTTTTCCATTCAGCTGTGGTTAGACGCACACCTATGTCATGTTCCCAACACATTTCAAGTGAGCCAGTGGCAGTTGAAGGGGTACATCCTAACATCCAAATACTGTAGATGTCCCCTCACTGCTTATCAATCTTGTTTTTAGACACTATTTTTATACCTTTGGCAACATATGTTTTAGGAATATATTTAAGTTGTAAATATTGTAAAAATGCAGCATCGGTCAACCAATACTGTTTTTTTAATTCATCAAATGTCTATTGAGCCCTCCTTTACAATCCATCCAACATATCTTATTTTACATTTAATCCATGAGCAGTTATTTAGTGTCTTACCACCTGACATTAACAATGAATTGTTAATGTTTCGTTTGTGTACTTGCTCAACTATTTCACACAAGGTCTTAGTTAAAGGATTATCTATTATGATTTTGTGTTTGGTTTTTTATGGGTTTTTTTTTTTTTTTTTTTGGTTGAAACCATATTGAGGATACTGAAAGATTTTTGTTGAGTTCAGATACAAATCTTGCTTCAAGCCATTCCAGACTGCCCACATTGTCCCGTGCTGTGTATGCCCAAGACAGTAGATATCTTAAATGATATGATAAGTACTGGAACATATCTGGAATACCCAAACCACATTTATTGTTGAAGGTAAGAGTGGTGGACAAAATATTAGAAAATGTGTGAGTATAATGCATAACAATTCAACAGCACTACAAACTAAAGCCTCCAAAACAGCCATAATGCTGATTCAACACCTCTAAACAGTTTCACCAAAAACTGAACATTGTAACATTCATACTGGTAATGAACTATTTGTGCAGGTCAGGTGTAATTACTTCATTTAAATTTTGTGTTAACTAATAATATAAAAGTGTGAACCCATTATATGTTGTTGAAGCAAACCACATCAAAGTAGCATTTATCCCACATCACATTTAAGTGCATTAAGTTAAGCTAGGCTCTAGCTAGATGTATCAGGTACTGGAAGCCAACACTCTTCTATGGTGTGTTCAGAAGGAATATGAACACATTTTACCTTGTTTTATTCATGGAAATTTGACTAGCCTTGTGCTAGTTTTCTGTTCATGTGCACACATGAAAATAAAATAAAAATGTATTTTTCAGTTCCATGCAGGATCAACATTTTATATTGAAAACTGCCTGCTACACAAGAAAATCTCTGCTTACATATTGGCTTCTATTAAGTCCTAAAATCTTATGTTGTAATAACAACAAAGTCAATGACTTGATATTAGTTTGCATCTTTCTAATACAAATACATTTGTTACAGATTCCTGCGTATCTTGTATCAAGATACTGACTAATTTCTGGAAAATCACTGAAACGAGTACTGCACTGGAAACAGAAATGATCTCACCTTATTACTAGAGTTTTTTTCTTGTTGAAGAAAAATGTCTTAACAACCCCTATGACTTGTAAAGATCCATTCTTTGTATTGCATCACTATTTCCAACACCGTTCAAATGTGTTAATTCCCATCACTGGCTGTCAAACAAGGCTAAGATCTCAGTGAAAACTGACAGAAGCAACAAAAGAAATAACCCAAACCCAGGCTGCTCAGCTCCAGTTTGCTCTATGAATAAAACTTCAGTACTTACCTCATCAAATGTTTGACAAGACAGATTGAACTGAATAAGACTTTAAATGTTCCGGATTTGACAAATAACTGCTGCAAGAACCAGCCGATAACGTGAAAAGTGAAGATGGGGAGACAAAGGCGCAAAATTTCTTGACAGGTTGCCATGAAGGCTGCAGCCCCCCTACACAGACTTTGCCAGCTCTAAAATGTCACAGTATGCAAATGCTTCATAATTTAACTGCTTTTACACCTTTCATCTGCTTTAAATATTCAACCGAGTCTCCAATCTAACAAGGGGAGAAAAACGATTTCTTATAAGCTATGTGATTTGGAGAGGCCTTCAAATTAAAATCCTACGCTCTTTACCATGAGTGACAGCTGATGGACCCAAGTGCTCTCCATATTAAATTTGTTTTAAATTTGAGGCTGCCATCCTTAGGGTGTGCACAATATGCACAGTCACAGAGTAAATAATTCAGCAATCAGTGGGTCTGAAAATTAATTTGGGATGCAGTAGGCATGACTTGTAACAGAGACTGGTTGGAGAGCCAATCACTTTCACAGAAATGTAAATACTGGACATTTGACACTTGAATGGGCACTGTGTACTGAGTATGTGTGTGTGGATGAAAAAGCAAATCCAGTGGCTGATGCCTTTTTTGCAGACAATACTGACATCAAGTGGTCGCTTGTAGGAATTTCACCATGTAAGAGCTAAACTGCCTCATGTAGTCAGATAAATGGCTCATCATTCATTGTGGGGGTTTTATAGCGCCCATTTTCTCCAGCATGTTATCAATTACAGTAACTAGACTTGTGAACAACTGTTTGCAGCTGGTAGTGTCAGTTCCATGTACAAGTGCAAGAGGTTAACAAAGTGAAAATTTGCTTCTGTCTTCACATACAGTTCATACCTCTCATATCTTTGTTGTGGTTTGGCTGCTGCCAAACATTCAGTGCAAACAAAGGCAGCAGTCATTTCAGGAAATTCCTATGGTGAGAACAAATGTATGACATCATTTATTTAGAACAAGAGAAAATACTTGTAATGTTAATGTTGACACAATGCTAAAGACCTAACATAAATGGATTTGAACTCGCAAGAGCCAGAAGGAAAAGGGGAGAAGAAAGAACAAATGTTTGATGCCAGTTTCTGTTAAGTCATTGAGACATGTTCCTAAGTTGTTCAGACAAGTTAGACAAGTTTTCCAGCATAGTTTTGTAAGCTTTTCCAGACATTTACCACTAAGCATTGGCCTGGAGTAACCTTCCCAATGACTGGAAGAGATGCATGATACAAACCAAACACTGCATTTAGCTGACACAATCCTCAGCGCAGAAATAATTAGTCACATGCAAAATACTGTATGTGGACAGCTAAACATTTCATCTACATGTATATATAATTGTTGAACATGTCACTCCAAAACCATGGGCATCAATCAATCAATCAAGATTATTTGTCACATGTAATCATATAAGGTACAGGGGGGGCTGGCAGTCTTAGGCAGTGACCTCATTTAGGATCCTAGTGACCTGAGGGTAGAAGGAAACAGCCTCCACTCTTTTGGGAGGGCTTTCAACCAGATTTTGGAACTTGCAGGGACCATTCTACCTCAAGAACATTAGTGAGGTCCAACTCTAGTGAGGTCCAACTCTAGTGAGGTCCAACTCAGATCATATCACCCAACTCTATGTTGGGTGATATGATCTGAGTTGGACTTGGCTGGCAGTCAGTGTTCCAGTTTATCCCAAAGGTGTAGGGTGGGGTTGAGGTCAGGAATCTGTGCAGGCCAGTCAAGTTCTTCTACACCAGACTGGGAACACCATTTCTTCTTCATGTTGAAACAGGAAAGGAAAACAACATAAACTGTTGACGCAAAACTGGAAGAACACTATTGTCTAAAAATATCATTGGAGTACTTTCACCGCAGCTCAACAGGGAAACACTGTCTGAGGAAACACAAAGAGGGTATTTGATGCTAAAAAGACTGTAAATGTGGCAGATATCCACTTGACTGCTGAAGCCTGATATATGCTTCAGATCAACTTTTAAATGCATTTTTGCACAAAATTACTATGTGGACACACTGTGGATTTTGGTTCCCATCATAGTGAAGGGGATCTTTTAATAGCCAGTATGAACAGGACGAATAATTACAGCGAAAACAGGAAAATCTCTGTCAGTGTTCATGTGGGCACCTGAAATGGTAAATGGACTGTACTTGTACTGTGCCATTCATACACTGAATGGGTACAGGGGCTATCATACAAGGTCCCAACCTGCCCATCAGAGGAAATCTAACCATTCACTCACATTCATACATTGATGGCACAGCCATCAGGAGCAATTTGGGGTTCAGTATCTTGCCCAAGGATACTTTGACACGCGGACTGGAGGAGCCGGGAATCGAACCGCCAATCTTTCAATTAGTAGACGATCCGCTCTACCTCCTGAGCCACAGCCGCCCGCCTGCTGTTTTCATACAGACTTGAAAATGTGTGAACCTATCCTTTAATGTTCAGGACTCATCCAGCAGAAGCCAATAGCCAGGCACTCAAGGCAGCATCCAATTACTCTATTTCACAATGATACTAAGTTTGCTGATTTGAGTGATTCAAATGCCATCTTGTTTATTACTATCTACCATTTTAACTGACTTAAACTGGCTCACTTGTGTGAGCTGTGTAGATGAGTAGGTTTTAGACTTGATATGAAGATTAACAAAATGTCTTGTCTTTAACAAAACAGTAGCTGCAATTACTTAACATCCTGTATGCTAAAAAGCTGTTGGCACACAAACCTGCCACAGACTAGGTCATTTACTGTATGTTGTGCGTGCAGGTGTTAGCTGCACTATCAAACATGTGAGTAATGGTACAGGTTCCAGTCTCCCAATCATGCAGCCCTGCGAAGTGAAAGGTTGAATGAATGATGAAGGAATCTGAGTGTGATGAGCTCTGGCTTTCTCATAAGGAGGTGGGGAAAAAAGACCAACTACTTTTCTCTCAAAACTGGATATTTGGTTATACTTGGTTTGATTTTAGAGCATGAAATAACATGTATCATTGGATTATTCATGTTTTTAGGTGGATATGAGCTGATTCCCATGCATGAAACATTTACATAAAATGTGGGTATTTAAATGTGACATTCCACGTTCCAACTTACAGAAAAACATCTTGCACTTCCTTGTGCTTGGAAATTCCAGTTATGCAGAGAGCAGGGGGAATGCCCATGCAGTGATAAGAAAGGCAAAACAATTACAAGTGACAAGAAGAGGAATTCATACACGACAAGACACACAACTGCAGGATCCTTTTGGCTTTTCAACATGAGCGGCAAATATTATCAAGGTAAGAGTCAGGTGCTTTTCTGTGCATAAGACAGTGTAATTATTCATTCTCACCTTGTTATATTCCAGCCACATATCTCATTTCAGTAACATTTCCCACTGGGTCACTACTGTTCTGTCACTCCACACAGATATGCCAAACAAAATAAGATGAATTTAAGTTTTCAGTATTTTGTCTTTATATTTGTACAGCATAAAATATTTTAGACCATTGATAGAACTCAACTATGTTTAACCCTAAAACTGAAGTTTTAGGGTTAAAAGAAGATTAAGAATGTGTAGCCAAGCCAGCGGCTATTAAAGGCTGTATTCAGGCACAGTGGTGCAGTGTTGGAATTATGGGCGAGCCAAGAGCGGTTTAGCTCCTCCAAAAAGAGACCTGAGCTCCCCCAAAGGCAAGTAAATTCTGATTCTTGAAACACTGATACATAACCACTGGCATTTTTAATGCTACAATGAATGATATAAGAAATATATAAAATATAATCTGTCATCTGTCACTTTAAATGTGTATGTGCAACTCTACCCAGAAGTACAACTGACTTTATCTTCTGTCAATAATTTGTGCTACATGATTGATGGACGTGTTCAAGGTGTTTTTATGTATCATGTTTCTGTTTTGTGCACCTATATGCATAATTGTTGTGCTGGATTTGGTGTCAGATCAGAGATTCTCAATGACTAGTCCATGTAGTGTTAGCTAATGGAGTACCTCCAACCAGCTCATTCATTTCAGCAGTTTCTCATTATTTCTGCCATACATTAAAGCTGAAGATCTCTTTACACTGATGGGGATGTCATTGGTTTTAGTCATAAACCAAAGTATTTCACACCTCATGATTTCATATCCCCAAAGTTATTACAATTCATCCTGTGTCAAATGAATGTGTTTACAAAATATCATGGCAATCCATCCAATAGTTGTCGAGACATTTCACTGAAAGGCACAAATGTAAACCTCATAGTGGCACTAAAAAAAAAAGTTGGTGTCATCAAAGTCACTATTCAACCTCTGAGAACCATGGATTTCCTTACAAAATTTATTAGATCCAATCTTTTAGATATTTAAGTCTGAACCAGGTGGTGGAGTGTCAACAACAACAGTTGCATATCCTAGACCAAATCATAGCCAGTCTCATTGAGAATAGCTACAATTTAAAATTTTGAGACTGGTATTGATGTTTTCAGGATGCACTATGTTGTTCATCACATGAACTTAAGAATAATTATATGTGTAATTCTCATTTGACTTTTGTTTCAAAGTGATTGTGATTTATTGATTTTTGAAAACCATGAATGTGAACACATGAAACTCTGCCCGTAAAAATCTCCAGTTTTTCACTTTATATATCATTTTTTAAGTTTTCTTTTTAAACCTGCAGTGCAGAACTTTTACATATAAATGAACATCCGTTACATTCAAGCCCTTGCCAAACAAGTTCACACAATGCTGATTAAGCCTATCACTGCCAGATAAATCTCTGTATTTCACAGTATACAGAGTTTTTAAATCTCATGTTGGGTGCGATATTCCCACGCTGGCTGTTTGGCCGTTAATCATGCGGCTCTTCTAGACTTTCCAAATCTTATCGGATCAAATGGATCAAATTCTGATAGTTAAACAAATCATTTTGCGGGGGTTGTGTGACGCTCAAAACTATTTTTCCACTGTTTTACAGCCACAAGAGTAGGTTATAGGCAGTGTTGGCTATCGGGCATACGGTTTTGTAGTTTTTATAACTAAGTCAAAATTCTGAGGCAGTAAGTTGTTGTTTGTTTTTTTTTTTGGTTTGTATTTTTTAATGTAATAAATGCATTTTGAAGTCCTAGTGACACCAGGTAGTGGCACAGCGAATTCACACGTTCTCGTGAAACAGATGATGCAAGAAGCTTGGTGGTAGTTATACTTGGATGGCTACTTGATGAACTACTGTAGCCTGTGAGTTAACTCCTAACATGCTAGCCAGTGGGGAAGATGCTAGTGCTAGTAATTCACAAGCTCTCCAGGCTAACTGACTGGCTAACTGTCATTTAGGTAACACTTGCTCATTTGCTAACAAGAACAATAAGTTTATTTAAGAGACAATTGTCTGCAAGTTTGCAAAACTTAAATTAAGGAAAAACATTTAGCACTATTGCTTCATAATAGCTACATGATTTAATGTTAATATTGCTGACGACTGATATGGGACATTACTTAAACTTTGCATTCCTTGTAAGCGATGATACATCATTTTAAGTTATTAGTGTAATTAAGTTATACAACTTTTTAACAGTTAAAAAAACAACTTTAGGGGCATTTTATGACTTAACTAGCTGACATTAGAGAGATAATGAGTCCCTGCCTGGAAGCAAATGAGGAACATTGTGGCTCATGGTTGGTGCCCTACCCCAAGACTTTTTTTAAATCAATTTTAACTAATCCTAATCCTATAATTCATTTTAGAGACAGCAATCCGATTCCATACATAAATCCAAAGACAGAGATTAAAGAATAAAAGACTAAAGAATAAAATCAAACAATAAAAACCAGAACACACTAAATTAGAGAAAATGCTTTGTTTTTTCAGCCTTGTAAGGTTATTGTTGGCTCGAAAGATAGATGCACACTGATATGGTTTCGTGACATGTGACCTCTTTGTTATCAAAAATGTAGTCAGCTGAGATCTGTTTTTCCATCCGGAGTGTGGACGCCTGTCTGACTCAGCACTGTATGATGAACGGTGTATTTCTGTCTGACAGGGTTTGGAGGTGTCACAGATCCAAATGAGAGGAGGATTGTTCTAGTCGGGAAGACTGGAGTCGGGAAGAGCGCGACAGGAAACACCATCCTGGGGAGAGAAGCATTCGAGTCAGAACTGTCTCCTTCTTCCTTGACCTCTGAATGCCAGAAAGCCAAGGGAGACATCGGTGGTCGAAAGGTTGCAGTTATTGACACTCCAGGGCTGTTCGACACAAATTTCACCCAAGAAGAAGTGTTGAAAAGGATCAAGATGTGCATCTCTTTTTCTGCTCCTGGTCCTCACGCCTTCCTGGTGGTTGTTCAGCTGGGCAGGTTCACCCAGGAGGAGAAGGACACTGTGAAGATGATTCAGACCACCTTTGGGGAAGATGCAGCAAAATACACAATGGTGTTGTTCACACATGGAGACCAGCTGAGGAGCCAGACCATTGAAGACTATATGTCACAGAGTCAAGACCTGAGTGCCATTATTCAAAAGTGCAGTGGTCGATATCATGTTTTCAACAACGAAGTGAAAGACCCCATACAAACAAATCAACTCCTGGATAAAATTGACAAGATGACTATGGCTAATGACGGAAGCTACTACACCAACGAAATGTTCATGAGAGCAGAGGCAGCCATAGAAAAGGAGAAACAGAAACTCCTGAAGGAGCTGGAAGAAAAGAAGCAGAAAGAGCTGCATGAACTGAGAGCCAAATATGAAGGAAAGGCCTACTACAGAGAGGAGAAAAGGATGCTTGTCAGATACGATTGTGAAGCCAGAGCTCGAGCTGAAAGATCAAATGAGTTCACCGCTGCACCGATAGTAGCTATAGCAACCGCCTGTGGTGCTGCTGTCGGAGGTTTGCTTGGAGTTGCAGCGGGCCCAGTCGGTTTGGTAGTTGGAGTAGCAGCTGGAGCAGCTGTTGGTGCTGGCATTGGTGCTTTATCGGTCAAAGTCTCAGAGCAATGCCATGTGCAATAACAACAGTAGAGCATAGAGCTGAATACTGATGGTTATATTTGATGTTTTACTACACTCCAGTGACTCTAGCCTGAAACTGTTCTCAAGTAAACTCTTAAAGATCCCCTCCAGATATGTTTTTAGACATAAAAAAAATCCTCTGCTTGGAATAATGAATTGTGTCTGAAATATTTTTTTCCACAAAAATGTTCAGTTACCATGTTAAAATTTCTTAAAATGACATCTACTCCTTCTCCCTCACTGAAAAACACAGAATCTATGAAAACAAGTTAAAATGCTGGACACAAGATGTCTCCCACTTTACTGAAGAGTCCATTCTCAGTGTTTGTGCACTGGAGACTTCAAGTTTCCACATCACACTTCTGTAAGTTGTATACTGGCCATCAATTGGCGCCAAACTATTTGTGATGTCACAAATTATGCTCGTAGGTATACGCCTTATCTGAAAACTAAGGTGAGCACAGAGAAACTTTCGTCCTTCAGCAGATGAATGTGAAAACAAAGTCTGCACACACATCATTCTGCACAGAGAAGAGAACAACATCCAACTGAAGGAACAAGAAGAAAAACAATTTTTTGACTGGAGGGGGACTTTAAACTCAGAACATAATTTGCATAAAATATTACATAATCTTTTTTTTAACAACTATAATAATTTCTACCTGACCTAGGCCAAAAAAATCAACTTGTATTATGCTGCATCTTTAACAGGGTCTCCACTGTATAATATATTGCAATAAAATCATTAAAGTACTTCTCATGATAGACTGTGACAGAATGATTACATACTTGTAGTATCTAAATAAATTACGTAAGACTGTCTATGTGCATAGTGTATATCCATTTATTACGTTGATTTAATAAAGGTTTTATAGAGAAACAATTTTGTTCAGTCTTTTATAACAACAGACAAACTGTATTAAAGATAAGGTAGACTGAGGGTGGAAAGAGTGTGGGGAGTGGTGTGGTATGTGAGTGTGTATGCACGCTATATGTACATTACCCATCATACAGTGTTTATATGCAGATGTGTGTGTACAGTACAATGTGTATGCTTGTATGTAAATGTCTAAATGTAAGTTTATACAGTATATGTGGGACTAGGTACATACATTCACATTTATGTATATTATTTTTTCCTTATTAAAAAACGTTTTTTAAAAAAGGCAGACAACACTCTATGCTTTTCTTGTTGTCAACAAATCTTATGAGGACACCGAAACCACCAATATGTTAATCTGTCTCACAGTACTTTCTGACCTCCCTCCCCTGCTCCTAAATATATTGTTTCATTTAAAAGAAAAAGCCTCAGTAATTTCCTAAAACAGCTGGACTTCATAGTTTTTTAGCAAATGTTACTTAAACAGGGAGAAATGGTGCATTTGTTGGAGTACTTTCGGAGTACTAACGGCATTGCTGTTATTTGTTATTTGTGTTCAAATTATTTGTTTAGTCAGTCAGTCAGTCAGTCAGTCAGTCAGTCAGTCAGTCAATCCAAACCTAAAGATATGTTTGAAATGACATAAAACAGAGAAAAGCAGCAAGCTGGTTTTGGCTTTTCTTTTCCATTGCTCGTTCCATACATCTCGCTAAGGTGTCTTGCATCATTCCAGCCATTGCAACACCTTTTATTTTGACCTTATATTAATGCTTATTGCCTTAGTTCATAATCCTTAGTTTGCTTTTATTATGTTAATTTTAACTGTAACTTTAGCGATTGTGTTACTTTCTTAGTATTTTTTACACTTCTCCACGCGCTATATAAAGTTTTTTTTCTATATGTAAAACAGATGATGATGACTTGGGGAAAGGTATTTCCTATAGGCTGGTTGTATTCAGACTCTTACAAAAGAGTTCTGCTCAACATTCTGGGAAGACAAAACCCAACCTGCACTTTGATGTTTGATCAGTGAACATGTACAGTACAAACTTGTATTGCGGTTCAATATTTCATACAGCGCCAGCAGCACAAAACTGAAAACAAAGTTGTTCCTATATTTTATCTCGGCAGGATCTAGGAAGTGGAGTGATGAAGTACGCATCATACTGGTTGGGAAGACAGGAGCAGGGAAGAGCGCAACAGGAAACACCATCCTGGGAAGAGAGGAGTTTGAGTCAGAACTGTCTTCCTCTTCCTGGACATTTCAATGCAAGAAAGCTGAGGGAGAGGTTGGAGGTCAAAAGGTCGCCGTCATCGACACTCCAGGGCTGTTTGACACCAATTACACCCAAGAAGAAGTGTTGAAAAAGATCAAGAATTGTATTTCTCTGTCTGCTCCTGGTCCTCATGCCTTCCTGGTGGTTCTCAAACTGGGCAGGTTCACCCAGGAGGAGGAAGAAACCATGAGAATGATTCAAAGCACTTTTGGCGAAGAAGCAGCTAAATACTCAATAGTTTTGTTCACACACGGAGACAAACTGAAGAAACAAACTATTGAGGACTTTATTTCAAAGAGTGAAAAACTCACAGAGTTCATTCAGGCTTGCTATGGGCAATATCATGTCTTCAACAACCAAGTGAGAGACCAGGAACAGATTGATAGGCTCCTGGAAAAAATTGACAGAATGACTCTGAAGAATGGCGGAAGGCACTACACTGCAAAGATGTTCAGGAAAGCAGAAAAGGCCTCAAAGAAAGAGGAACGAAGACTTTCAAAGAAGCTGAAGGCAGAAGAGCAGCAAAGGAAGAGCGACCTGGAGGCTGCAGTTGAGAGAGAAATTACTTTTTCAGCGGAAGGGTCAATGAAACATGACACACACAGAGGCAGTAAATGTCTTCTGCAGTAGGAAATTGAAATATTCTGGCTATTCAGAAGCAGCTGAACTTGGTGAATAGATCTGGAAGCACTTTAGGGTTAGAGGTACTTTTATTAATTAAATATTAAATTAAATGCTCAACCCTCAGAACATAGACAATTTATATGAACACAAGCTCAAATTGTTACAACTAAACATACAGATCACAGATTCAGTGCAATATTTTTTTATGCATTTTTCCTTATTTTAACAGCATTTTACTGATGGACAGCATTGTAACATAACTGCACCATTACTGCAGTGGTGAAAAAAAGGACAAGGAACAAATCACTAATTTCTTATGTTTGACTTACTGTCAAAGATGTTATAATGTTTGAGTTTCTGTTACAGTAGTGTAAATTGTGGTTTACTATTCTTTCCAGCACTGAAATTGGAGCTGCAAAAATTAGTCAATTACTTGATTTGTCAGTCGACAGAAAATCGCCAACTATTTTGATAATTAATTAATCATTTAGCATTTTTTAAGAAAAATACTGATTCCAGCTTCTTAAATGTAAATATTTTGTGGTTTCTTTAGTTCTCTATGACAGTAAACTGAACATCTTTGGGTTGTGGACTGTCAGGACAAAACAAGACATTTGAGGATGCATCTTGGGCTTTGGGAAACGGTGATCAACATTTTTCACCGTTTTGTGACATTTTATGGACCAAACAGCTAATTGAGAAAATAATCAACAGATTAATCAATAATGAAAATAATTATTAGTGGCAGCACGTACTTGAAATATTACTGTAGCTTACTGTATTTTTGATTATTACAAGTCATTGAAAAATCTATGGTTTGGTGTCTTGAATAAAAACAAACTTTGTGAAAGAAACAAGAGAAAAAGTAAATTGATGCGATAAAGTACAGTCACAGTACAGTGTACATCATTGCAAATACTGACTAATATTTGCCTATGGTTACTAATATTTTCTCTTGTTGCTATTTGTATAGTCTTAAGGAAATAACCATTGTATGCTCTGTTTTTGATGAGAATTAGTTACTCTACAAAGCTTTATCTGATAACCTTTTTATTTTAAAATGCAAAAATGGTTCAAATTTAGTGATGAACATATAAAATGTTGTGAGTTACTCATATGATATAATGCATGATGTATTGTCTAATTTGATACAGATGTTTATTGTTTTTTTTTATTATTTTGCATGTTATATGAAGATTTCCAGGCAAGAATTAGAAGTACAGAAGTAAAAGCACAAAATTGAGCCAAAACAATTGTAAAATGCTACAATCTGCTGTTAAAACAGCCTCCTCTGCCACAGTCTCTTCTGGGAAGGCTTTCAACAAGAGTTGGTCAGGGCTCTGTGTTGGCCAGTCAGTTCTTCCAAACCAAACTGGGAAAAACATTTTTTATGGAGCTGGATTTGTACACAAGGACATTGTCATGTTTCAATAGGAAAACTGCTGCCACAACGTTGGAAGTGCACTGCAGCCTAAACTGTCACTGTATGCTGTAAAGTTAAAATTTGCCTTCATTTGAACTAAGGGGTTTAGCCCAAACCAGGAAATGAGTCTAAGACCAAAGCTTTAACATGTGGCTCAATCTTTAAATACATTGTACATGTTTTATTGTATGCAGGCCTACAGTATACTGTATAGACTTTTGAGTATAAGCCCTCAGGAATGACGTTCACTTGGATGTTGTCTTAGATTCTCTCTTATGTATATATTACATTCTGGCTATTCTGTTGACTAGGATTTTGATGCGTTGTTTATGTGAAAAAAGTGTGTGTTGGGCTGATTTGGATAAAGATGGTGTTAGCTTTGTAAAATCATTACATGTATATTCATAATGTGTTGGGCAGTTTGTTTGCTCATTCTCTGATGGTCCTTATGATGTGGTAGCTACATTATGTGTACATTGTACAGAGTACTCATCACACAGTGCATACTTAGATAAATCCCACCCCCCTGTGGCTCTGAAGGATCAGGATCAGTGAGCAGAGAATCAGAATAGACTGTTAGATGAATTATTGCAAAAAGGTAAATCAGTGTAAATCTGTTAAACTGGACAAAATGTATGTATGCATATATGTAAATACACATATGTACAGTATGTATTTTGTATTTGATGTTTGACATGTTATTATGTTGTTTTAATGACTTAGAATGTGGTCTGTGCACATTTATATATAGAGCACTTTTAAAAACTAATTGTAGGTTAAGTTTAGGTATTACATGATACAATTGATCAAATGTGAATAATGCAAATTTAGCCCCTCAAGTGAAGCCTAATAATTACCAACACAGTTCAATTCATGGGTCACATTAACTCAACAGAAGGAACAATAATACATTATATCCCAAGATTCCAAAAAGTTCTGCTGTATATTCATTCTGGTTAAAAACTGACATACCTCTTTGAAGAGGTCAGTCAACACAGTACACTAGAAAACAAGCGTAACTACACATAAATGCTCTGAACAATTGTAGTCAGTGTTCTGTCCTGATGAATCATTTCAAAGCACAGAGAGTTTACTGAGTTGATCTGTCTGCTGGTTCATCTGCAGCCAAACCTTGTTTAGGTGGACAACAGTGACACTGTGTGACAGTGTCCTTTATTGCACCTCTGGGACATTACAGAAGCCCAGAGCAACCAGTAAAAATCCTGGTAAAGATACAGTATGTGTGAATATTTATCTGTTTTAAGCATTGGTGGAAGAAGTACTCAGATCCTTTACTCAAGTGAAAGTACCAACACAGCAATCCCGCGTAAAAAAAAAACCCTAGAAAAAGTTCTTTAATGCATCAGACTTGGCAGTACAGAAGAGTCTGGAAAGCACTCAAACACAGATGTTCATTGAAGGTAACTAAGCTCCGTTTTAATGCTGTTTTGATCATGCACACTATTATTTACCCTATTATTTACACTATTTATTTATAAAATCACTAAGGTTTAAAGTATAGTCTATATCAGCACAAAATAGGTTACATCATGCTGATGCAACCCTATCGCCACACAATAATGTTTATGCTGGACAATTCTGGAAATTATAATTTTTACTTATGTCCAACACCAACATTTTGAAAGTTATGACTGCCTACATTATCTATTGTGGTCAATGATGGAAGAAGTGTTCATTCAGTATTCATTCTTTTACTTAAGTAAAAGTACCAATACAGCAATATAAAATAATTTATTACAAGTAAAAGTCCTACATGAAAAATCCTACTTAAGTAAAAATACTTAAGTAGGAAAAAAAACTTAAGTATTATGAGCTTGATGTAGTTAAAGTATTGCAGTAAAAGTACATTTGTATTAGCAGCTTGATGTAGTTAAAGTATTGCAGTAAAAGTACATTTGTATTAGCAGCTTGATGTAGTTAAAGTATTGCAGTAAAAGTAGTGGTTTGGTCCCTCTGACTAATATATTATTATATATGACATCATTAGATTATTAATACTGAAGCATCAGTGTGTAAGCAGCATGCTACTGTTGTAGCTGCTGGAGGTGGAGCTAGTTTCAACTACTTTATATACAGTTAGCTAGTTTAGTCCAGTGGTTCCCAACCTAGGGGTCAGGCCCCTCCAAAGGGTCACCAGATAAATCTGAGGGGTCATGAGATGATTAATGGGAGAAGAAAGAAGAAAAAACTAAGTTTTTGTTTTCATGTTTCAGTTTTTTGACTTTTTCTCTAATCTTTGATTTTTGATGAAATATTGGATCATTTTAACATTTATTGAAATGAAACCATGTGAAAAAGTTTAGAGGGAAAAATCTCTATTTGGTGGAGCTGTTAACAACTGAAATGTGACCCCGACTACACACTGCTTTTTGTAAGACGTCAAAAGCCAAAAAGGTTGGAAACCACTGGTTTCATCTTTAACAATGTGTTGTATTTTAAAAGCTTGTTATATTATCCATTGTGTCAAATCTTCATCTGAACTAAGTAACTAGTAGGCTAACTAAAGCTATCAGTATACTAATGTAACACTTCAGCATTATAGACTTTGTGTTATATTTGAAGCACGTGACCGCTCGCAGCGCTGTCATGTGACTACCATGTGACGTACATAAGGGAAAGTGCAGTTGAACAGTATGGAGCAGAGAGTGTTGGCGGTGTTTGTGGTGTATCTAAGTTTGTCTTTGCATTTCTGCTCTTCACAGACTTATGTCCTGAACGATAAAGAAGGACTGGGGAGAGTTTTTGACGGAATTGGAGGCTTGAGCGGCGGAGGGGTGAGTTTATCTCGACTAAGTTACTTGCTTCCTGGTATGATAGTGTCCACAGGAGGACGTTAAGTCTACCTGAATACTCCACTTATCATTTTTACTAATGTAACAGTTTATGTCCTGGTTTCTTTAGGCGACGTCTCGTTTACTGGTCAATTACGCTGAGCCTTACCGCAGCCAGATATTAGACTACCTTTTCAAGGTATGATATAATCATTCATACAGTTTACTGTAGCAGCTACTTGGAAACTCATGTTTATCTTTTTTTAATGATGTCTTCAGCCAAACTTTGGGGCCTCTTTGCACATACTGAAAGTAGAGATTGGAGGAGATGCCCAAACTACTGGTGAGTAATAACGTTACTTGGTAGCACTAAACTTAATGAATAACCTTTATTAATTAATCTTCACACTATAGAATATCAGAAAGTAGGAGAAATTTCTCCTCGCACTTTCCAGGAAGCCCATGGTGACAGCTTCAAAGTGTTTTTTATATTCAAACAGCAGCCCAGAACCAAAAGATATTCAATTTACAATGCCAAAAAAACAGAGAAGGGCAGCAAATCCTCTCATTTTGAGAAGCTTGAAGCAGAAAACGTTTGGCATTTTTGCATTTTTGACAAAGGATGAATTGATAAACGATTAAATGAATCAGGGCTGTAACAATTAGTCAGTCAACAGAAAATGTATCACTAATATTTTGTTCATGGATTTATTGTATTTGTAAAATTTCCAGCAAAATTGCAGAACATTTACTGGTTCCAGCTTCCCAAACATGAGAATTTCTTGTCTTACTTTATAGTAAACTGAATATTTTTGGGTTTTAGGCTGCTGGTTGGACCAAAAAAGCAATGAGATGTTGTGATGAAGATATTTCTTACTATTTTCTGACCTTTTTAAAGACCAAACAATTAATCACTTAATCAAGAAAAATAATCAACATATTAATTGATGATGAAAAATAATAATTAGTTGCAGCCTAACTACTGATTAATTTTCTGCTGATCACTTAATTGATTAATCAGATATTTATAATTGTAATATGTGGCCATAAATATATCTTATTCTTGAGTGCCAGATTGATCGATCTCCATATTCACAGAGGTTGTTTCCCCCAGTCAATAGTCTGATGATTTGTGAAAAAGAATTATTGATCATTTAACAAAAAAAAAAAATTCCCTTTGAGTAATGTTATCTCCAGGTCCTGACATCTCATTGGACTATGATATTTTTCCAGATGGGACGGAGCCGTCACATATGCACTATGAGAATGATGAGAACTACTTCCGAGGCTACGAGTGGTGGCTTATGAAAGAGGCCAAGAAGAGGAACCCAAACATCACACTCATAGGTAAGAAAGCACACTGTCATGCTGTCACTAGAATGCCTATACATACCAGTAACATATGGCTTGAAAATAGTTGGCATAACAAGCCACATGGAACTTCTACATCTTTGCTATATCAAAGACTTGCTAGACTTTAGCAAGTTTAACTTACAACTATTACTGTGTATTGGTGGTACACAAAGTATCTTCAGCCGTGTGTGTGTGCGCGCAGGTTTGCCCTGGGCGTTTCCTGGTTGGGTGGGCCATGGCAAGAACTGGCCTTATGACTTTCCAGACATCACTGCAGCATATGTGGTGAACTGGATCCTTGGGGCTAAGCAGTACCATGATCTGGACATTGAGTATGTTGGGGTGTGTACCAATCTAATTTGAATCTCATTCCTGTTCATGCTCTATGGTATGTATCATAGAACTGCCCTCTATATCAGAACTTTGCCTTCAACAGTGGACATGTAAATATATCCAGAAAATATATATGCACCTTTTTTCACAGTAGAGGTCAGTACAAGTTCATTTTTAAACCTGAAGATGAAGGAATAAAAGGCAAAATTGCTGATCATAATGTCATTATGGGTTAAAGTGAGTTAGCATCACTAGAGGATTACTACGCAGGTCTCAGGGTAAAAATTTATAGAACAAGGTGACACTTCCCACACTCAACTTCCTGTCAGCAGATCAGTCAGGCTGTCAGTCACATGTAGTTTACTGTAGTGTTGCTGTTTCAGCTGACAGTGATCCAGACCACTGAGGGAGCTCTATCTGATTAGAGTGTCATTTCAGGAGTAAATAATACAATTCCAACTACATTTATTTACAATAAATACATGATAGACATCAGGTGTGATAGGTTACCTCACCCCTTCCGGGTCACAGTTCATATATTTACGTGAAGTTTGCCCTCTGCACTACCTGCCTGTACCTGCCTGCTGTTTCCTCTACAAAATGAATGGTAGCCAGCGTGCCTTGTTTGTGTGTTTTTGCCTTTTATTTCCAGTTTTGGCCATTCTTCCTTTTGGTGATTAAAACAGAAAGTCTTAACTGAAACTATTGTGGTCACAAAGTTTTGGGTAATTGTGAGGGCTGTTACACAAAGCAACTCTAACAAAATTCAGTTGGATTTAACCACGTTGAAATAGATTTGTATGTAATGATGGGTGTAGGGATTGGTTTAGTGTTAACTAGCAGCTGATTACAAATGAACCTGTGTAACTGAAACTCACTTTCATCTATTTAGATTTGGAACGAGCGAAGCTTCGACAGCAAGTACATCAAGGTAATTCTAACCTTTTATCCTTCATTGATGTGACAGACAAGTCTTTGTGTCTTATTTATGAGCTTAGCCTAAACTGTGACTTAAAGGAGAAAAACAGCCACCAACATTGAGTTTTGTCTGACATGAGAAATACAGGTTTGACTCTCAGCGGTTAAGATGATTTTAAAGTCTAGCTGGGTTCGTCTGAGAGCATGTCTTTGTTGCTAAGGTGCTCCGGAACATGCTGGATAAAGTTGGTCTTACTGATGTTGGCATCATCGCAGCTGATGGTGATTGGAGCATCGCCAATTCTATTATCGTTGACCCGTACCTTAATGATGCTGTTGACGTGATTGGGTAAGTACAGTTGGCTTGAGGTCACACTTGGAGGTGGCACGAAATTAAATGCTTAAAACTCTTACTGCATAATCGCTAAATTGACCAAATGGCACTGCAGTCACAATGCAGAGGTGTGGGTTTCACCATGTGCTGCAGGTTCACTGAAGGACAATTAGATCCCTGATAGCTGATTGACTAAACATGTGATGCACAGATGGTGAAATGTCCACTGCATCTGGGTGTGTCTTTGCTCAAAGCGCTTGTTGAGTTGGGCTTGTGTTCCTCATCCAGCGACTCCTTCCTCTCTATAAATGTTTGTGGCTGTTTTTCTCTTGCACTTGAAGACTCAAAAGTAACAGTTCAATCATAAACTAACTTGATAAACTACATATATGCATGCCCATGTGCATGGAAAAGCATTTTCAAATGAAGCGTGACACTTTTACCACTTAACGTAACTCACCAATTTCAATGTAGAAAACTGCACAGTATATTGCTGCTGTCATGTTAAACAAAAATGTTATTTTAAAGCTGCATATATTATCATTTGAATTAATTGACTGTAATGTGAAAAGTGTCACTGGTAGTGACACAGCCACAGACAATTATCACTAGGGCTGGTTTTGCAATCAAATTAATCAATATTGATTCCTAAAATCCTAATTGACCCAACTATGGCTTTTCTCAGTGAATACGTGTACATGTGTGTTTAATGTTATACTGTATGTAGGTTGTGGTTACTTCTTTGAAGTGGTACAGTCAAATTGAGTTGTAATGCATAAAACGTTATTTTCCGTCCAAAAATGAAGTCGATGTTAGCTGGCTACATTAGTCCTGTAAACTGTGATGTGAATAGTTACAGTGTGCACATGTCACAGTTTACAGGACTGTAGAAAATTAGGATGGCTAGTTAGCTATGGCTATCAGAGAGGTGGCAGTCAAGTGAACTGTGTGTGGATTCTACTTTCCTCAGTGTGTTCTTACCATTCTGGTAGCTAACGCTAACTGTGTGCAGATATCAGGCTGATCTCTTGTGAACACAAACAGTGGGAGCAGATGAATTAGAGAGCAGACTTTCAGTTCCTGTCCTGTCTTGTAATCAATTTAGCCTATTCTGCAATTTTATATTCAAAATAATATAAAAATTGCTTACTTGAGGAATGATGATGATGATGATAATAATAGTACATTCAGAGAAGTGCTATATGCAGTGTTGGTATTAATTTGATGTAATTGAATCATCAAGAATTGAATTGAAATAATTGAAACTAACTAACTTAGTGGAGCGTTTAGCAGCTAAAGAGCCAGATATTTTTCTCAGGGGTTGGTGGAGACCAAATCAGAGCTAAAAGGAGAGTGAATATTGAAGGTATATTTGTCGGGATGGCCACAAACATGTCTATAATTGAATGGTAACACATTAGCCATAACAACTGCACAAGATGATAATATGTCAGTGTTGTGTTTTCAAGCTTCTTCCGCCACCCCCAAGTGGCCCAAAAGAATAAAAAACAAACAAAAAAACAATTAACGCAGCTTTAAAGTTTACACAATAATTGGTGTTAAAATGTGTTAAACCCCATTGTGAAATAAAAACACATGGGTGTCATTTTGAGGGCATATTGGCTTTATTTCCCCAAAAAGTTTCCACAGGTGTTTGAGTTTTACATGGTCGCAGCAAATACTGTAAAGCCAGACAAAGTCAGAATTGTCACAGCTGTCTGTCCCTCTCTTCCTCTGCTCTTCGTCTTCCTCTGTCACTGTGACTGGCTGTACCAGCTGCTGCGGTACACTCTGGATAAGTGTGGCCTGGAGAGGGTCAGGATCATAGCCAGTGACAGCCTGTGGGAGCCCATTACCCTGTCTCTGCTGCTAGACCCCGAGCTCAGCAGAGCTGTAGACGTGATAGGGTAGGATCCTTCTCTGTGCCTGTCAATCAAGCTTGCATGCACGGCCTGTTTCGCCAGTCTGGATGCTATAACATCAGCCGGCTGAAAATCTGTCACTTATCGTGATACTTGTGCCTGAAAATACTGAATGTTTCTAGTTTGTGTGTGTGTGTGCCTGAGTGTAATAGACTTTATGTCTGTCCACAGTGGTACATGGTATATGTGACATACAGTGGGGTTTTTCTGTCTGTTGACATGAGAGTAACTTCATAGCACAAGTTCATCCTAGAGAGAGGAACATCAAAATACAATTTGCACAGCTGTACTGCTCTGAATATAGTTTATAATATATTCATGGGAAAAACTGGATTTTTAAGTCTTTAGTGCCTTAAACCTTAAATTAAAACTTTATAATTATAACAAATTATCATTTTTGTGAAGAAACAAACTGAAATAGATATTTTCTAATTAATGTATAAATTAGCCGTATTAATGTAATTATTAGCACAACTGATTGTTTGATATAACATGAATAATGGAGGTACATTAAGTTTGAAGTAGATGTTTTGAAGTACAGTAAATTAAGTTCTCTAAAATTAGCAAAGTTATGTCCAGTGGCTGATAGAGCTCATCACACTGTGTAGCTATAGCCAATATGTCCAATATCAGAATCATGCGATCAGAATGTTAAAGCCAAATTAAACATTGATAATTTCCCAACACCTGTGTTCTGCACAACTTGCAGAGTTTCACATGCACAAGCGATACACAACAATACATTTTCCTGTGGCTGGTTTCACTCAGTTCCACTGATCGACAGTTGTTGGTGGTAACACACTAAGAAGTGCAGCAATGCCCTAACAAAGCCTGTGAAGAAGAAGACTGCTAGCAAGGCAACATGGATGTACACAATGCATGATGTGAAATATTCAAAAGTCGGCTCAGCAAATGTTTGAGGAAGGAAATGCATTCAACATATTTGACCTCAAGGATGCACACCGTGTGTTTGGTGAGACAGAATGTACATTTGTTTGTTTACAAGAAAACTCCTCAGTTTGACACCCACTCTGGCCCTTGTCAAAACATAAAAGAAAAGGAGTTTAATTCTAAATCATATGAACCTTGACCTTGTGTGTTGTATGTTTGACCCCTCAGGGCCCACTACCCAGGCACCACCACAGTGATAGAGGCCCTGAAGACGCAGAAGAGGCTGTGGTCCTCAGAGGACTACAGCACCTTCAACGATGAGGTGGGAGGAGGCTGCTGGGCTCGCATCCTCAACCAGAACTACGTCAATGGACTCATGACTGCGTAAGCAAACACACAAGCAACTCTGTGTTTTTATTTCATCAGCATTTAAGAGTTTCATCAAATGTCTTATATGATCGACATTTATTCATCATTTTTACTTTATACAGAAGAGATGTTTAAAAGGTTTTAATAAATGGAACAGGAAACCATAGCGAAGCTAGCAGTGACTGTAACTATGCAGGGAAAACCTCCATCCCTGTGAGCAGCTGTCTGATTGACTCTTCCTCCAGCACCATCTCCTGGAACCTGGTGGCCAGCTACTATGCGGAGCTGCCGTTCGGCCGAGACGGGCTGATGACAGCTGAGGAGCCCTGGAGTGGAAACTATGTGGTGGAGTCTCCTATCTGGATCACAGGTCTGCATTACAACCTGCATGTAGAGACAGATATTGTGACATATTGTGCAAATGTGAGACTTGTTATTTCTGTTGATCTTAACAGCACAGGAGGATGTCAAATAGAAAGAGTTGAAAGTACAGTCCATTGTTCCCACAGGTGCTGCATTTCAGTGGTTGGCAGCATAGTTTCACATTCCAAGCTGATACTGAGAACAATGCAACTGGATGGATAACTAGTGTTTTTCTGCAGTTAGTTAATCACACTAACGTGACATTAGCTTGTTTACCGAAAGCCAGTGTGCATGCAACTCCAGCAGTAATAATACTAAACTAAAAACTTGAACTACATGTATGTAGGCCATGTCAAAGATACAAGGAGAAAGAAAATATACAGTATTTTAATGCATTGTAAAAAATGCTCAATTTTACCGGAAGCCAGTGTAAAGAGACTTTTAGTTATTACTGTATATGTCAAAAAGGTTAATAAAGTTAGTTGAAACAGGGTTCTCTGCACATCTTCCAGCAAAATGCAGCTGAATCAGGTGCTTCTCAATTCAAAGATAGCAGACTTCCAGAGAACAAAAGCGACAGACTAATGTTTCGACACTACTGTCATAACATTAGTCTGTTTGCACAATTAAAGGCTGTGAATTATTCAGTGTGCTCCAGTCTCTTTTGTTCTCTGGAAGTTAATAAAGTTATAAGATACTGTGTAGTTTGATAGCATACAGCAGGGTTGGGTGAAAAACTTGGTTCACATAAGAATTGCAATTCTTATCTTCTACAAGTCGGTGTACCCGGACATTGTACAGTGAGCACATGCTGGGGTTATCTTGCAGTTCATCTTTAAAAAGGTGTTAGCGGAGTGGAACACCCAACTCCACCATTAACAGACAAGAGTGTGGTCGGGTGAAGAAAATTGCATTTTGGATAACGATGGCTTTCCTGGGCAGTAACGGTGCAGCAGAGAGGCTGCAGACAGAACGTTAATAACACACCACAGCACTTTGCTTTTTATTTCCCCCTTACTCCACAACGCATACACAAACCTCAGTTTTTACAAAAAAGATTTAGCTAGTGATGTTGGTCAGTAAATTACAAATTTCATTTCATTATTCTTACACAGACAGGAGATGCTTCGTTAATGGAGTTTATTTTTTGATATCAAAAAGCTGCATACACTCACACACTTTTCTCTGCTTTTTCCTGTTGGTCAGACAGTGCCCTTCATCAGACCAGTTAGCTTCACTGGCAGTTTTATTTCATATATCAGTTCAGTGGATAGAGGACAGGAGTGAGAGCCTAAATATAATTACCCCCTTTCTGTTTATTGAATCAAGAATTGGTTTTGAATCAAGAAGCCATTCTGGATGGAATCTGAATCAAATCAAATTATCAACTGAAGATTCCCCCAGCACGGTGCAGTGCAGACTTTAAAGGGGCACTCCACCAAATTAACACATAAAGTTCAGTTTACTCTTCACAGGGAGTACTATTGAACTTGTGAAAACATCTTCTGCGTAATGTATTGCAAATGTAATGCATCGTGGGAAATGTAGGATCCAGTGTCTTTGGAACGTGACCCATACTAAGGACTAAAAGTCAGTATATCTCAGCCTCCGCTGCTTTGATTTGGCAAAACTAAATCACTGGAGGACCCCTTTCATTTTGACATCAGTGTCAGCAAGAAGAACAAGATTTGTCCAGTGTGCCATCTTAATATAGAAAATAAGATCCATTTTGTTTCCTTTTTTCTAAGAACCACACAATATATTGTTTATTTAGTTAAAAGCAGAAACAGACTTTTTAAACATGAACTGAGTTGTATTCACATACAAAACATTTTAAATTAGTCAATAGCAAATGTTACATTTATGCACTGAATTGTTTTCCTTGTAGCTCACACCACACAGTTCACTCAGCCAGGATGGACCTACCTGCAGACTGTTGGACATCTGGCACAAGGTGGAAGTTACGTAGCCCTGACTGACGGAAAAGGAAACCTCACTGTTGTCATAGAAACCATGGCAAGTTCAGCTTTCCTGTTTTTTATTTGTACTTTCTGCTTCTAATCTTTTCATCTCCTGGCACTGTAATTTGAAATCACATAACTTATTACAATTACATAACTTAAAGTTCCTGAACTTTAAGCTTTCAGTTATGGAGGCCCATGTATTGTTGATATATATATATATATATATATATATATTTATATATATATATATATATCTCACACTGACTAATGTTACAGTATTACAAAAACAATACAACTTTTTTTCTTTCCCCGTTTCCTTTACAGACTCATGATCATTCAGTTTGCATCAGACCTCCACTCCCTCCTTTCAATGTGACATCCCAGAATGCAACCTTCCAGCTAAAGGGATCCTTTGTAAGTTCCTCTGAGGTTTTCACCAAACTATTAAAAGATTCTGAGTGATACTTCTGTCTTACTCAAGGTTATTTATTTTTCTTAGGCCTCCATCAAGGAGCTCCAAGTATGGCGGTCACAGTTTAACTTCAAGACAAAAAAGCCCTCCTTCTTCGAGAAACTAATTCCACTGAAGGTAAAGACACAGTTCCAAAACAAGTGACTTAAACAACATTTTATCTAACTGTCTCTCATAATTATGTTATGATGATTTCAGCTGTCAGATGGATCATTCACCTTAAATCTGGCCGAAGATGAGGTTTACACATTAACCACAATTACAGCAGGACAGAAAGGCAGTTACCCTGACCCACCTCCCTCTGCTCGCTTCCCCAAAGTCTACAAGGACGACTTTAATGTTCGTAAGTAACATACACAGAGCCCAAATTATTTACTGGTTTTCTACTGGTCATTAAATTCTTGTCCTAATTTTTCATGCAATTCTGAGAAGGAAAAAGAAAATGTTTGACAGGTTGTTTGTGAAAGTAAAGAATCAATAAACTGACAAATTATTATTATTTATTAATCACTTATTAACTTACCTTAGCTTATTAACAAACCAGGAAATAATAAATTTTTCAGTTGTTTGGCAACATATTCACATTGTAAACTTTATTTTTGTACTATAACATGACACTTTTGGTGCTTGTACCCCTAATTAAACCCATAAATAGGCACAATCACAGAATTTTACAATGACACTTTGAAACAATGAGGAAGAAAAGGCCTTCATGGTGCTTCTGCATTTCTGTATGCACTCTCCTGTAGAAAACCCTCCCTTCTCAGAAGCTCCAGACTTTGCTGACCAGACTGGGGTGTTTGAGTACTACATCAACCTGACCGACCCTGGACCTCATGTCTTCACCTTGCGCCAGGTTCTGACTGAGAGACCTGTCACATGGGTAGCGGACGCTGACCAGACCATCAGCGTCATAGGAGACTATCAGTGGTGAGATGATGCTACAGCGCACATTCTCAGTATTGGTGACAGTGCAGGGTATCTGTGGGTCCTGAAAAGTCTTAAAAAGGGTTGATTTGGGTTTCCTCAAAAAAGGGGGCAGTGGGTGTGTAGCCCCCAGTCAATAACCGCATGCAGGGTGTGAGGTTGGGACTCATATTGTAGCAACCAGGCTACATCACTGTCTCTCCTCTGCTCTCTGTCTCTGTGTCATGGATGTATAAAGAGCTGCAGGTCTGTGTGTCTGCTTGACTGAGCGGGGGGGGCGGGGCTGAGCCACACACACGCAGAGCAGAGAGGCCACAGCAGACAGGATGAAGCTCTGCATTCACATAACATCTAACAATCTCGCCAATGCTGTTCATTCAGTCTTTAGCTCGCTTGACCACCACTTCTCTCTCTCTATTACTCGAGCCGGGGAGGAGGGGCCAACTTTGAATGCTCTGTTTCCAAACACCAACAAATCCTGCATAGTATACCTATATTGTGAGTGGTGGTGTTGTTTTTTTTTGTTTTCCAGGCAGAACCTGACTGTCACATGTGATGTCTTCATGGAGAGCGTTAAGACTGGTGGTGTTTTCATAGCAGCCAGAGTGGATAAAGGAGGGCAGTCAATCCGCAGCGCTAAAGGAGTTTTCTTCTGGGTCTTTGCAGATGGCACATACAAAGTCACCAATGATCTAGGTCAGTAGTATCACCCTCTGCTTCATTACACATTGTATCATGGAGGCCAGTAATAAAGGAAAAGTATACTCAGATTATGATTGTTGTGATTCTACTGTTTTGTTCTCTTGTTTTGTCCACAGCTGGTCAGACGGTATTGGCTGAGGGACAGTCTGGTACCCGAGCATATGGTTGGCACACCTTATCACTCACTGTAAAAGTAAGTCATGCTTCACTGTGATTAGCTCAGCTGTTTCAGTGCTGTAAGACCAGTGTTGTGATTGGCTGAGAGTGTACTTATCACTCCCCACACCCTGCCATTTATATTCCTCTTCACATAGCCCTTTGCCCTTTCCATTGCTGCACATACATGAATCAGTATAGCAGGTGGAGAAGCCCACACAGTCTGTGCTCCAGGACCTACTGCTTTGCACTAGTCATGTGAGAGAGTAGGGCCCTTATGGTCAAACTGTAGTCTGATAACTGTCGTCTTAACAACCACACAGAATGAGTATCCACAGGAAGGGATAGAGTAATAAATAGTAGCACTAAATAAAAATAAATCATAACTCAATGAAATATAATTGAAAGTAAAGCTGAAATTATTTGTTTATTAATCGATTAGTCTGTCAACAGAAAATTGATCTAATGTTAATAGTTGATTAGTCATTTAAGTAAAAATGCCAAAAAGTCAGATAGTGAACATTTTTGGGTCTTGGGCCATTGGTTGGACAAAACAAGACATTTGAATATGTCAGTTGGTAGCTTTTGTACATGTCAGATCACACTTTAAGTCCCATTGATAAAGAAACATAAAACATGTTTTTGAGCAATCCATCTTGTTTAATCTCTTACATTGATTCAAAACATTGCTGGTTGCTCTGCTCTTTAGTAAATGACTGCAGTGACTGACTGTTAATGTTGGTTACAGTGTAATCACATGGTAACTGAACCTCTCAGCCACCTCTGCTTGCTTTATTGTTACATCCATGTGACTGACTGTCTGGAAGAACAAGCAAATTGCCTGTAAAGAGTCAAACTGTATCCAGTAAAGCAGGTATGTGTACTTTATGTGGTAAAACCTTCCACTGCAACTTGTCACTCTGATCTGTCTCTCCTGTAGGGCCAGTATGCGTCAGGGCTGCTGAATGGATATCCACTGTGGAAGAAAGCTGTGGTACTGAACCCAAAGAATGGCTGGGCTGCCATAGGAACACACTCATATGAACTGGCTCAGTTTGATAACTTTGGCGTGGAGGCAGAAACATGATTCCACTGTGAAATAATGTTTTACACTATGTTGTGAATGTTGTGATTAATTTATTGATTTTATCAATGCATTGATTTAACACTTCAGAGTGCTATCTCTGGCTTCTTTTTAAATTTGTCTTAATGATTTAAAACGTTTTACACAAGCATTGAGGGAACATGAGGGCACATAATGTAACAAAGCACTGCACCCTTGAAATTTTCTGTCTAAGATCCCTGTAAATGATTTTGCACAATGTGGTTTTTATGGAATAAAAACATTTTATATTTTCTGTTTTTGAAAAACTGCTTTGTAATAGTTTAAAATCATGTGAAGTTGGAATAAAATTTGCCTACCTCGCTGGGATGAAAAAACAGGCTTTCAGCTCTGTTTGAAGCCCATAATCTCACAACTGAAGACCATTTGTTTTACATGTTTGTCAAGGATCCCTACATTGGCATAAAAAGGTATTGACTTGTTGATATCATGTTGTAACAGGTGCTTTTTCTCAGCAGACATTTTGACCTGTTAGACACAGGTCTAATTAATAACAATAATGGCAACATTAAAATTAAGTATTCCACACATGACAGGGTTCTGGTGTTGTTTTGCTGGTTTACTGGTACATCATACTGGAACACTTAAATCTTGTGTTATTAGTGACACCTGATCTTTTCCTACTGTGATATGTCAAAGTGTCTCCTGGGAGAAAAAGCAGTTATCAGATATGTACTTGTTCATTTCAATGTATTATTGGTACACATATGTATAACTACCTGTACCTGTCTGACAATGAAACAATGAGTAATTATTTGAACAAAAAAATTAACTACCTTAAGTAAAAAAGCTCTAAAAACCCACTGAACACTCCCTGCCCAGTTAGAGACTAGCGGGTGAACATAGCGGAGCATTTAGCAGCTAAAGAGTCAGATATTTCCCTCAGGAGCTGGTAGAGAGCAAAACAGAGCTAAAGTGATTATTGGACTTACATTTACCAGGTGAATGCTGATGTTGCCCCCTGATGTTGTCTTTTGTTCATCATGACTTATACAGTGATGACATGTCAGTTGTGTTCGCAGCTTATTCAGCAATTTCATTAAAATATCAAAAATACAGGTAATATCTTTCTGTTCCTTAACGTACTGCATTTCTTTGTATTATTATTATTATTATTATTATTATTATGGTATATATAGAAGTTACCCTTTTGTACAACTAATTCCTGAAAATGACCTTGTGAATACTGATTAGTAACAGCCATCCTTAAACTTAAATTAACTCAGATGATGCAGAAGTCACAGTAAGAAAGAAAGAATACGCAGGAATACCTGACTACATCTTTTGTTTCCTATTATGAAGCAGGTTAATTTAGCTAGCAAGGGTCTACATATCACAACACATTTTGAACACTGCAGAGTTTAGGATAGGGGTCATATTGCCCTCCCAAAATGGGGTTAGAGACCCTGAGAAGGCCCTGAAGTGAAGAGAGTAGACCTACTGTATGTAGTTTATGTGTTTAGTAGGTCTATCATGTTAAGATGTGAGGAGGTTTTCAGTGCAGTCAACTTCATTGGGAGGTTTTTCCCCTATTGAGCACACATTTTACAATATTAAAGTAAATGCTTGCACATCACCTAGCCTATATCATGTGAATAGAAAAATCGGGTGATATATTAGAACATAACATCATCAGGATGCTGCTGCTGATGCGCAGTTGTCAGATTTATGTTAAAATCTCCACCCACGTGGATTTTGTGATGTCTGAGGCGTAAGTTATATTCCATATGGTCTCTGTAGGTTCTCCAACTTTACTTCATAAAGATAATTTATAAAATACACTTCTTGCTCCAAATCTGCCGTGTGGTCTGTCCGTGCTCATCTCCATGGCAACGGGACATCAACAACACTTGCTAACAGCGCTACAGTAGCTAATATGGCGGAGAGGAAGATGGAGAAAGCCAAACAGACTCATAAACGAGTTTTTATGAACAACATAGACTCATACGCGTCCAAATATATTGCCAAGGTAAATGTTTTACTGTGGAATATCAGAGCTGAGTTAGTCAAGCTGCTAGGTTTGTGCCAAAGCCTAAAGTTAGCAGCTGTACGTTGACGGCACGTTTGTGGACAGTTTTGCTTTGGTCAGCAGCACACTGTGAGTTAACTAGTTGACATGTTCATCTTCTTTGCAGTTTTTGTCTGAGTGTGTGGTTGGAGCACCTGCTGCTTCTGATGGAGAGATGGAGGCTGAGGAAGAGGAGGAGAGGATGATACCAGGAGCTTTTCAGATTGTTGGAACAGTTTCTGACAGATCTGAGGAGACTGACAGACCTTATATGCTTGAGGAGTACTATGTAAGTATTTCATCAAACAGAAGCTGTCCAGTATAGTGATATACTGTAAATTAACATTATCAGGGACAATTATATTTTCCTAATATTCCTTATATTCCTTCCTGTTTGTATACAAGCAACTGAACAGGGATGAGCTGCTTCCAAAACTGATGGAGTGTGATGTTATTATCTACAACATTACCCAGCATGCCGATCAAGTAGAAGAGGCCCTCTGGGCTGTCTCAGGTAGGCAGGTCTCAGGTCTCAGTCCCTGTGTGGTTGTTGATGGGCTGATGGGTTGTTTAGTGTCTGCTGTCCTAACATTGTTCACACATGGTTGGCTGGTTGTACTGGAGGTCTACAGCTGCATACAGTATGTAACAGGCTCTGCCAGTTGCAAACAGCATCAAGTACATAATTGTTATCAGAAATGAAAATGATCTGTCCTGCAATGTTTCATTGAGCTACTGTTGAAGCTACTGTCTTTTTGAAGTGTACTGCTTTTAGTATAAATGTGTACTTCATTTTCTGCCACCTACTACAGTACCAGTCAAAAGTTTGGACACACGTTCCCATTCAAGGTGTGCCCAAACCTTTGACTAGTACTGTATACTGGAAGTGTATACTGGCTTGATCGTGAACTATATGCATCTTTACAATGTCAGCAGTAGCTGTAGAAACTGAGACATCTTATTTTTATTTGCCAATACATCCACATGATTTTTATTTCACATAAATGCTCCTCAGGTACAGTCTGTGTTAATATTAACTATGAACCTTTACATCAGGGTTTCTCAGTCTTTTCTGGACTGTGATACAATTTTTATGTCTCAAAATTATCATGACCTCAGCAGTTAAAGACTTTCATGTTGTCATGTTAATTTCAGTCTTCAGTATTTAGTTATCAGGAACACAGCATAAGCTTATTGGGAGACTATAGTCAGAGGGGACCATGTCACAAAACCCCTCCAAAAGACAAGAAATCAGCTCAGTAGCTTCATTACAGCATTATAGGGTAACTGCCCAGTTTTTTCAGGGATCGTCTGCAGCCACACATGAGCAGAACCTGAAAAGGTTCAGGCTGGTGGAGAATAATAACAGAATCAATGAATTAAGTGGTCACCTCTTTTGTGTTGTATTTGTAGCCCTCCACAACAAAATGGGCAATTTTACTGGACAGAAGACGTTCATCCTCATCTCTACAGTGATGACCTGGGCGTGCAGCAAGCCAGTCAACCTTGTGAGTGTATACACAGAGTACTTCTGGACTATACTGTGTGTTTGTGTTTCATAAATGTGTTCTTTTTTTCTCAATTGTCAAAAAATGATGATTAGGGCTTATCATGGTATCTTCAAATGACCTTTTCTTATTTCTACTATTTCTATTTCTACTTTTGCTGCACCTCTGTGGGTGTTTGCTGTTGTTTTGTGTGTTGTGTAACAGGATGACCTGGAGCTTCCTTTCACTGATGAGGACTTCAGGAGAAGAAGAGCACATCCCAACTTCAAACAGCACATTGACCTAGAGAAGAGGGTGGTCAAAATGGGCAAAACTGTGAGTTCCAAATTCCTGTACATTTGTAAGTTGTTACTTTGTGTGTACTTGTCACATTTCACTGACACATGACCCTGTAACACCCTGCCTCATGGCTTTCAGGACAGAACGTTGTTCTCCACATATGTGGTGGCATCAGGCCTTCAGTACGGGATGGGAGAGCAGGTCTTCCACTTTTTTTTCAAGGTGAGAATTTAGGACTAATTTATATCATCACTGTATGGGAGTGTCTCTCTGTATCAAAGAATCCCAACTAGCACCCCCTTGAGCCACAATATAAAAATGTGATTAAGGGATACAATATGTTGTCTACAAAAAAACTCATCTACTGAGGATCATTGATATGCTCAGTTAATTTCTTATCAATCTGTCCATTTGATTTTGATATTCATGGTGTACAAGTAGAAATTTTTCCCAGTGGCTACAATGGTTTTGTTAACCCTTTGCGTCGAGGGATGCAATTTGCATCAAAATTCATACCCCTTAATCTCCAAATCATAACACAAACCACAATGCACAGACATCAAACACACTGTAAAAATCAGCAGAAGCTACCCTTTATAAAAACAGCCATAAGCATCAATAAAGCCACTTTGAAATCATAGAAAAAAGACACTCCTTATAACTTGAAATCTTGATTCATAATCATCAGATGTATGACTTTTTCTCCTGTAAAAGTAACCCAGTTGATCTCTATAGAGCTACATGCATGTCTGTGTGTAAGCTGGAAGTGTTGAGAAGCAAACACAGCATGTAACTCTGTGGAGCAGATTCACCATAATGTAAAAAACAAACAAACAACTTAATATCAATCAGAATGATGTCACAAAATGGACTGATGTTTTGCTGACTGATACAGAACATTTACAATCAGTAAAACAATCAGAGTGATCAAATGAAAATGGGGTTTCTGTATTTTAAAAACCACTGGAGGTCATCAGATTTTCAGGAGGTATGACAGTGGCTGACAGTGGTGGATAAGAAGTCACCAATAATCTTTAGGACTCATATTCACCATATTCTCCATCAATCAGTGCAAAAATGTGAATTTGTGTAATTAGATTAGCTGAGTATGCTAAGTGTGTGCAGCTGATTGGATAATATTGTGTATTGTTAGATGTCGTGGCTGGGCAAAGAAAATGAAATACCTGTCTTTGGAGAGGGCAACAACATCGTTCCCATGATTCACATCAATGACCTGGCAAGGTTGGACACACAGACACACACACACACACACACACATACACACACACAGACACACACAGACATAAATAATACAAATGTTTATTCTAAATAGCTTCCTTGAACATTTATTGATATGAGAATATAGCTTGCACAGAGCCTTGCCCTGCTAAACACTTATATAAACACTATATTAACTTACATTTGTAACATATACAGTATATTATGATTTCTTTGTGTTAAAGAGTGATTCAGAATGTAATTGAGCATCAGCCCAAACTGTACTACCTGCTAGCTGTGGACTACTCCAACTACACCATGGCGGACATTGTGAAGGTGTGTATTTCAAGTTAATGATAATCAAAACATGTAAAAGGTTTAAAACATGTGCCTGTGAATGGGTCGGAAATGTCACGAAGCTCTTTTAAGTCACGCACTGACTATTCAGACTGATACTGTAATCATGTAAGAACTGAAGGTTACATCTGGTAGAATTAGAAATTTCATATCAATGTAACACTGTAAACAAAAATGTTCATGCAACTCATGTACTTTATGTGACCACCCTGCCTCTTTGTGTGGATATACTCACCTATTACTACAGTATATATACGCCTGATATGTTTTCTGAGATATAAAGATGGCGATGTACTAACATTTGACATGTTTCTCCACCAGACAGTTGCCTCTGCACTTGGACCAGGGAAGATCCAGAAAAGGCCATTTGAGGAAGCCTACCTCACACAGGACTTGAGTGTATGTTGCACCTACAAGATTCATATTATATTGAGTTTGTTTTGATGTCAGAGCTGACACCGGATTATTCACAGTTGTGCCTCAGCAATGCTGACTACAGTAACTAGACCAGGGTCAAAGATGTACAAGATCTCAGCAGAGATGTTAGATCATTTATTATAGTTTATCATGAACACATACTGGACTGACACAGGTAGGTAATGTACGATGAATAAATGATCTGGTTTCAGGTCAGCTCCATACCATTTTAGTATTATAGAAAAAATATATGGAAAAAACAATGACATTGTGAAATGATCATACATGTATATTCATTTTATTTCTTATTTTATCATTGATTGTATATCATACAAAGGGTTAACATATCGTACAAATATGATAATTATTGTGAAGCGCAGGAACAGCTAGCCTGGCTCTGTCCAAAGGGCTAATGATGCCGAGCAGCACCTCTAAATCTCATTAATTAACATCGTTAATAAGCATCTTGTTTGCTAAATCTGGACACAAACAGAAAAGTAAAGATGACAGTTTGGTGTTTTAAATTGGAACTATTTCTTGCTGAACAACAGCCAGTGCACAGCTTCCCACAGTCTTTTTGTCACAGTGAGGTTGCCAGGTTTGGGACTATGATGCCTGTAGGTTGCTTGAAGGCCTTTTTTCCTACTTGGACAGAGCCAGGCTAGCTGTTTCCCCCTGCTTCTAGTCTTTATGCTAAGCTAAGCTAACCATGTCATGAAGATCCATTGACATGTCATTTCCTCTCGACAGGTGATGGAAATTGATTCCATGCGTATTAACCTTCGTATGGAGGGTGTACACCTAAAGGAACTGTTCTCCATCCACTGGTTGTGTGAGTCTGGTCTGTTGGAGAACATAGAGCTGGTGGTGGAGGAGTACCGACAGACCAGAGGACTGTTGGTAGGTGCTGGACAGAGAGCAGAAACAGTAGTGCTAAGTGTTGCAATCATAATGAAATGACTAACTGAATCAAAATTTAATTTAATGATAATATTTCTACTTCCACATACAGTGTATCTTTAAGTTCATGTGATGATACTTGTTTTGGTTCTCTTTAAGTTGCATTTAATAATCCATGTGGTGTGTTCTCTCCAGCCCATCCGTGTGTGTGTCCTGGGTCCTCCTGCCGTGGGGAAGAGCACAGTGTCAAAACAGATCTGTGAACACTACAAGCTCCATCACATCAGACTGAAGGAGACCATCTCTGAGACCATCTCAAAACTGGTTTGCTGCTCTGCTCTGCTCTGAGAACACAACATGTGACATATTATCACCTTATAAAGTTGATATGGTGTTCAAGTTCAATATTCCCTCCCCTTTTAGCTCTGACTTCTCTTTAGCTGCTAAATGCTTCTCCACATTCACCAGCCAGTCACTAACCTTCAGCTCATTGTGAAACCAAAACAATGAGCTAAAAGACATCTTTAAAGTCCTCACAATTCCATTTCTATCCCCATTTCTAGGAGGATGCTGTGAGGAATGCTGATCCAGATGCAGAGAATGAGGACTCTGCAACAGAAGCCCAGGAGCTGCTGAGCAGCCTGAGGGACAGTATGGAGCAGAACGGAGGTACAGACCCACACTTTACAGTAAAACTCATCCCTCTTAATAAGACCAGGTTCAGGTAATGAAGTCCATATGTTTTCTAAAACTTTTGAGACAATACAAATAAATATTTATTTTCAATTTAAAAAATGTTTTTTTTATATATTAGATGGCCAGGTCATGTTCATAAACAACACAGTGTGCCCTCACAAAGGGCCAAACAAGACTTTTTAAAATAGAGACATGGTTGCTGCATGATTGATAATTAGTCTCAAAGATATACAAAGGATTCTTTTATTAGGTTAGAGTCATTACTGGGCTCATAAGCTCAGATTCATCATGTTTTAACAATTGTAGGTATAGTAGTGCAGAAAGTGTGTCCTTTTGTGCAGTGAATACAGTAAAGCCAAATAAGCATGAACATCATTACATCAGGATACATACATATGTACTTTTGCACACATACAAACCTACATACACATATTTGCACACACACACACACATATATATATAAATATATATATATATATATATATATATGTGTGTGTGTGTGTATGTGTGTGTGTGTGTGTGTGTGTGTGTGCAGGGCTCCAGTCAGTTTCTTGTAGTTCCTTTTAAAGCAGTTATTCTCAATACTTTTATTTCAGGAGGCATTAGTCATAATAAGATGAACCACACACAATCTGGACACAGAAGTTTTAAATAACACTATTAGTCTATTTCCCTTTTAACTAAATTGTTTTGCAAACAAATCATATTTAATGTTTATTTGGGGTAATAAAAAAATCCATCTGTATTTTCCACCATAAAATCTAAGTGTAAAACAGTTGTTTCATGTGTCCAAATACAAATGCCCCACCCCCACTGATCAATCACAATGTCCAATTCTTTCAACCTTTTTCCTTTGCTACAGTTTGTTCTTTTTGACAACAGTCTTCTAAACTTTTCTGCATTTTAGAAATGTGATGGTCCTCATTTAGAGTAATAACTCCCCAGGGGAAATTTCAAACAAACACACTCCTATAGGACCGGATAAACAAAGAGGTAGCTGTGTGCACATCCCATCCTATATTCAGACCAGGTGCAGGACAACTGATTACATGAAAGAAAAAAAGTGGCCTTTCCTGTAAACCTCTCCTCCTGAAAGCCATTTTCCCAGAACCCCACACCTGTTACCACTTTATCTATTAGTTCATTCTTAGATTTAGTGGATTTGGAATGTTTTTTGATTCATCAAAATGTTTTTGAGCAGTATGACGTGAGTTTATATTCTGCCCACCCCCCCTAAAATTAGAGTTTATATAAATGTGGTCTATGTGGGCTTTTCAATTCTGTATAGTCTTGTGCTGTTATGTTGTATCTCTCTCTATATATATATTTTGTGGGAACTGTGACTGTTCTTTGTGATTCATTCAGACACTGATAATGTATTTGATTTTGATTATGTATCCAGTCCTACATGGATTGTACAGATAATGATGTCAGCACGATGTAACTAATTTGCTCTCTCTATATATCTTGCTCTTTGTCATGTTTGCCATTTGCCTGATGAAGACCCAGGCGGGGTCTTAACATCACCTTTTTCAGTCAAATAAGTTTTTTGGGAGCTACTGTAACATCCAGTGTGCAGACATTTACTTTTGTCTTTGATAAAAGATCAGGATATCTCAGACTGCTTTGATTCTTTATTAGTCTTTCACAAGTCTCCCAGCTTTATGAAAGTGCAGTAAACTCCTGGATCACCAGCTCATCAGCTCATTTGTCCACTAGGGCTGTTGGATGAGCAGCTGTTGGTGAAGGTGATGAAGGATAAGCTGATGTCTAAACCCTGCAGAAACCAGGGTTTTGTTCTGGATGGCTTTCCCAAGACATATGAACAAGCTAAAGAACTCTTCTATGGTGAGACACCCACACAAAGCTCCTACTGCCACAGCATCACAATCACACATATTCACTCAGTATTACATGTACATGTATTTTTCCTTCTTTTTTAGCTGAAGATCATGAGTCAGAAGATGGAACATCCCAGATTTCCTCATACAACAAGAAGATTATGCCAGGTCTGATACCAGAAACACCTCTAGTGCAGTGTTGGTTATTGTCTTTGGAGGGAGACACTGTTGAATGCTAGAAATACTTCAGCCTAGGCAAAGAGTGACTTGCAACAAGTTTTCAACAGCCACGCAAGATTTATTGGTGAGATGGCCTTATCATGTGAGTTTCCAGTGTTGGAGTATTTGTAATGGTGTTTTTGTGTGTGGCACAGAGTTTGTGCTGTGCCTGGATGCGTCAGATGCCTTCCTGAAGGATCGGGTGATGAACCTGCCTGAGAGGCTGGTGCAGGAGCACAACTACGAGCAGGAGCACTTCCTGCAACAGCTGGCTGGATACAGAGAGAACAACACAGAAGAAGAAACAGTTGTCAACTACTTTGATGAGCTGGACATCACCCCTCTGTACCTGGGTAATCCATGACCACATCCTGACGTTTGCTGGTCAAGCTGCATGTTCAGCATTACTAAGGAATCACGGGAGTCTTTGGGTTAATTTAACATCACTAGAAGTTTATGTTATGACCACCATTTTTTTGGGCATTTTTGCCTTTATTGGATAGAGGGCTGTGAGGTAGCAGACAGGAAATGGGGGAAGAGAGATGGGTGCGACATGCAACAAAGGTCACTGGCCACAGAAACCTCTGTGCTTATGTGCACATCAAACTTGTCGGTTATGATGAATTATTCTGTACAGTGTCTAATGCAAATCAGCTAGTGTGTTGAATACTGACACATTGAAAACAATTCACAAAGTCCCATGAAAAATTGTAGATCAGTTAAAGCTTCTCTCTCCACTAATAATTCATTCAAGACTGTCCGTTCAAAGCAATCCTGTCCTGGTGTATCTGTCCAAAACACCAGGTAACCAGGGGCAACAACCACACGGGTCATCATTTAAGATTCAACTTACTTTTTTTGAATGTAAAACTGTCAAATCTAACGGAATCAAACTTTTAAGATAATTTCAGGTAATTTTGAAAAAGAAATACAGTGTAATACACTAGACCACATTTATATTGCAAAGTCAGCAGCTTTACCTTTATCCATGATTTTTCCATCTATGGTGTTGAATCCCAAATTCTTCCTCACATTACTTCTAAGATGGTTTGGTCTCATGACTATTGGGTGAGCTTGGCTGAGGGTAGCAGGGCATGCAGTAGATCATAGTGTCAGTGCATTTTAGGAAATTTTGAATTCTGTAAGATCATTATAGACCGAATATTTCATCTCTTTCCATGTTTGAATATAGTTTAAAATTTAAATAAGAAAACAAAACAGTTCTACATTTTATGTAGTTCCACCCTCAGGATATAAGTTAGGCTCTCAGAACAGCAAACACTCAGTTCAACACTTTTTTATTGTGGGCTGTAATAAACATTGCTGCCTCTAGAGACTGCTAGTGGGACATTTCTTATTGTTCTTTCCATCACTTACAATATACTTTGAACAAAACAGTAGTGAACCAACACCACCTACTGTACATACAACAAAACTGTATATAGGAACACTGTAAAACTATATGATAACCTGGTTTACATGTGGCTGCATATTTGTAACTTTTTCTTATTTATGTCAGTCTTGATGCCTTGGATGCTGATAAAGCAAAAACATCACTCATGTCTGTGATTTATGTCAAAAACAGCTAGTCTACCATAGATTCACTAATAGCTGATATATTTGTTATATTACTTGACGTTCTCTCTAGAGATCACCAGTAATGATGAACCTGACTGCCTGCTGCTGATGCAGAAGATCTTTGACATGATGGGCCAACCCAGGAACTACGGCCCCAGCAGCCAGGAGGTGCAGGAGGAGGAGAGGAGGAAGGCTGAGCAGAGGATGACGAGAGAGGCCCAGGAGAAAGCTGAGGAGGAGCGGAAGGAAGAGGAGGAGGCTGGGCAGAGGGCTGCACGCTGGGAGGAGTGGGTAAGTGCTGGAGGTTTGGAGGTGGAGAACGCTTTAAGAGACTTTGACTATCTAACAAATCTGGGATCACCCTGGAAGTCCACTGGAGCTAGGCGGTGTCTTAAATAATGTCTTCCCTCTGTACTATGCATCTGTCGATGCATTGCTACTGTAAATCAAAAAGAACTGAGCTGGATGTGACATTTTATAAGTCAGCTTGTAGCCCTGCTACAGCCAGTGAGCATTAGTATGAATTCATTTATGTCAGACCTCTAAAGACCCCCTGAAAACTTCATTTTTGTGGGGTCTCCAAAATTGGGCCAATTTATCAATGTTTTAAAGATCATTTGTGTGTTGAATGTAATGATCAGCACAGAAAATGTGATTACCATCGAACTGCCCCCAAGTCAACTTGAGGAAGAAACAACTTTTGAATCAGCTTATTTCAATCAACATGAAGAATGTTAATAACTGCTATCATAGCCTCTGTGTTGTCTGGAAATGATGTCACTGAGACGAATGCATTACTGACTACAGATACAAAATTAAAATGAATACTTCACCACTCAGTGAGTCAGACAAACTTATTTGGAAGAGAAAACAAAGGGGACATCCATCACAGTTTACAGACCTACTTCCTGGTTCAACTTTAAACTTTGTACTTACTGTACTGTGGTTGTGTGTGCAGTGTTCCTGCATGATAAGGGATTGTTGGAAACATTTCAGGCTCACTAAAAGGCTCACTTTTAGTTTTAACGCAAAATGAAGTAGTTAAAGCTGAGCAGACTTGCATTCATATTAATCTTATGTTAACTCACACTGCACGTTTTAATCTGCCTTTCTGCACAGCAGAACAAAAAGAGAAAAGCAGCATTACATACAGTGTCTGCCCAGCTTTAGACTGCTTGTGTTTCTTGACTCATTTTACTTCTTTTCAGCAATGGTAAGCACAAAATTATCATAACTAAAGAAATGATGGACAAAACTATGACCACAGTTGTACTAAAACAGAATAATTGTTAGATAACTGTTTGATTTACTTGTATGCGTTTGTTGCATGGTGTGTGTGTCAGAGTAAGGGTTTAGAGGAGGCGAGGCAGCAGGAGGAGGAGCTGCTGGAGGTCCAGTCAGTCCCAATGAGGAACTACCTGATGGAGCACGTCATGCCCACTCTGACCCAGGGCCTGATCGAGTGCTGCACAGCCCAGCCACAGGACCCTGTGGACTTCCTGGTAATAAATTCACTATGGGTTATTACCTAATTCTTACTACCTGGCTTCACAGGATTGTGATCATAAATATATATCTGACCATCTCTTTTGGTTTGTCTCATTTCAGGCGGAGTATCTGATAAAGAACAACCCCTTAAACTACTGACAGTAGAGACATCTGTTGTGGTCGCACCGTACATGTTTTACAGGAAACACAAATGAAAAAAGACTGAAATAAAATACTTTTTTCCTCTTAATTTTCCTGTGCACTTTAGCATATTAGAGACTGAAGTCAGTTACATGCAGCTTTGGGACTTGTCACAGTATTTCAGCCGTCACATACAAGTGTCCCTCGGTTCATGCTGGGATTTAGATGAGGTCTGATTTGTAAGTGGCCCATTCTTTGCCCCTGTTGTATTTACACACAGCTTTGTTTGGGCTCTTGTGTGCCGGCCATTACTTAAAAGCACCCCCCCCCCAAAAAAAAAGCGAATGAAAGTGCGTATGAAGCCGAAAGCTAATTAGGAAGTTAATTTGCATAATGAACTTGGTAAACTCCAAAGTAGACACGCTCGGGTCATAATTGCTTTGATTTGGCTTTCTGATTTCCAGGAAGGATAAATGTTACAAATGGCAGCTAATTTGTGTCTCTATCATGTTGCCACTCGCGACTCCAAAGTGTACATAATTGGTTGCGACAGAACACCAAATTATTTCATTGTACATACTTAATCACCACATGGGGAAATTAGTTGAGTTTATTTGGGAAACATTGGGACGCAATCTGCTGCAAGACAATTTGAATCCACCATCTGTGCGTCCCAGGTACAAACAGAACACAGAGTTTCTGGAAAGTGAAACACAAATTTTGACAGTAAATATGGTAAGACAATATCCTCGTAGTCAAATGTGATCTGAAACATGGGGCCAATATTTTACTTTATATCTTATTGAGGAGTCTGAAGATATAAAAATGTAATTGCAGGAGAATGTGTAATTTAAACTCAGTGACCAGAGTTCAAGAAACACTTCCTCCCAAAGAGGTGGGCCTTCCTTTACACCTGCATACTGTATGTGTCATTACATGAGCAGGTGCACACAAACGTAACTCTGTGTTATCAAGTATTATCATGGGTGGAGAGAGAGAGCAGATTTGAACAATGAGTCTCATGCAACAACTTTTCTTACTTTTTTCCTTGAATATTGCTCATATGAGTGGTCAAAGATGATTCAAAAAACCCCATTAAAGTAGGTATAATACAATACTGATCTGTCTATATGTTTGTGGAAATAGGTCTTGATCTCTGTTACATTTCCTCCAGGGAATATCATTGGCAGGGTTGTAAGCATAAATTGTAGGAGCTAACAGCAGATAGAGCTTGTTATATTGTCATTCCCCTCTGTTAATATCCCTGTACTCTCTGCAGTCAGCCAAGCCGAGTCCCTTTCTCTGCTGCTTGTATTATTTTCAGTATAAAAAAGTATATAACCAGTCAGTATTTCCTGAATAAGATTTTGCATGTCCAAGTTCAATCAGACTAAGCTGAAGCTTTAAGATCAATACAGGTCAGAAAGCAGACAGTTAAATGCCAAAAATCTTCTTGCTAAAGCAAAGTGGTCTATGACTTAAATGGGAGACAGTCACAGAGGTGGATGACAGAATGTAGTATAAGTGATGTTGCACTGTCATGTGCAGGTAAGACTTGCATTAAGAATTAATGAATCCTCTTTGTCTCCTGTGGGACATACGGTCACAGTGAGCATCCTCCACCATTCCCCATTCTTGGCTACATGTGGAACCTCTACCTAATGTATTCATAAGTTTTATTTTATTTAAGTTGATTTCACTAATATATTTAAACTCCAAAATCCTTTAGATGAAGTGTATTCAGTACATTTCTTAAGTCAATCAGGGTTGTTTTCCCCTGTGTAGGAAGGCAGACTATCCATACATGACTTGTGTGACAGGCCTGGACCACTTCTGCATGCTGTTCATGTTCATACATATAAAGAGAAAATTGTAAATACAAGGAAACTGGTGAATGCCACAAATTCTGGTACCTGCCACAAATCTGTTTGTAGTGTTTCTTACATGAGGCTCTCAAAACTGTCCATCAAATAGTCTAAAACACTCATCAGAGATAAGCACCCAAGTTTATTCTTCACTGTGGAATTAGTAGTTTGATGAAACAATCTCAACTCAGGGTGAACTCAAGCTTTACACGGTCTTATTGAATCAAGAATGAACTTGCTTAACTTTTTAGCTAAAGCTAAAACTGCTATACAGTTGATAAAATCAAAACAGCTGCTGACCTCACATGGCATCAGAGCCATCTTCATGACAACTGACCAAACTCCATCTAATGATGAAGGAAGTATAATGGAGTTTAAAGCTCTGGAATAAAGTAAGTGGACCTTGAGTTGGGATTACTGATCTGTCTTTGACTTCTAAAACCCACAAAGGTTTGCCTGTATTTCCTGTGATCACACATGTGTTCCTCTGTATGTCCAGCAGGGGGAAACCTAACCTCTACTTCAATTTGTAATGGGACCCAGTTTATATGATAGTGTAACTTATTCTGTACAATGCTTAATTTTGCAAATAGACAATGATAACACCATATGCACTGAGTATAAGAGTTATGCATCCTAGTGCTACATTTCACACCCAAACCTTTTGCTCTTATTCACATTTTGATCATGTTATCACAGGCAAACAAAATGTAGCTTTGACAGCAGTTACATAACCAGAGATGACGTTTTGGACGGTCAAGCATGTTTCAGGTTTCTGTAAGCTGATTTTCATGCTGCAGTAAAATGAACACAAACAAAAACTGTCTATAAGATGTAAAGTAACAGAACTAAACATTGGTATTTCTGTTAAATCATAAAATTGAAATTCAAAACAAGCCGCACTATTAAATGGTTGTAAATAAGACAGTGACAATATTTGTTGTAATGAATAGGCCTTAAATACATGTCTAATCTGTTAGCTATGGATCATACAAACAAAACTGAGGTCATATAATAGAATAATGACATTATAATGGTCAAGAATGCAGCACAGAGCCTGTCTGAGCCTTCCAAAAACATGCTGCAGATTTAGCAGTGTAAAGTTTGGAAGCAGAACACTTAAAGCTACAGATGACATTTGACCTTTAGACTAAGCTTCAGAGAAAGAAACTTGATATAATGTCCAGATCTGGAACAGGCCTGACTTCTCTATGTGTTTTACTACCAGTGTTGAACCACTAGGTGGCAGTCTTAGATCATCTATTAGCTGTCAGGAGAGTCACTGACTGGGAAGGTGATGATTATGGGACCTCTGTGTGGTCTCACTGTCTATGATGAAATAGTTTTATTTTACAGCCATCCTCTGAACTCTGGTCACATGTACAACTACCACCACACTGAAAGAAAATGTGGATGGAGGTAAAACTTGGGTAATGTATTAATTAAAAAAAAAAAAAAGTTTCAGTGTCTGTAGTTTATACACCAGTTTATACATACTGGTGATGGGGAGTACTGGCCCGTGGGAACAGTTGTATAATGTCTTCTGTTGCTCTGGAGGAACTTTGTCAAGTGATGCCATCAAAGTTTTCTCAGCTTGGTCTTAACAGAAAGCCTGAGTTCCAAACAGGAAGTGTGCAGTGTGAATGAAGTGGGTGTTTACCAGGCTATGTCTGAAGAAAGACGGTGTTATGAGAATTCAGTGTTTTTGGAACTTGACTCATTATATGGACTAAAAGTCAGAATATCTTGGCCTTTGCAGATTTGATTTTGCAGATTCTTCTTAAAAATATGTCTCTTGTGTGACCTCCAGCGTTATGAAAAAGCAACACTAAACTGTTGGAGTATCTGTTTAAATAGCTCAATTTCACTGTAGCTTCAGTATATCCTTACTTTGCAGGCTTAGAGGACAGACTACCAACATGTATAGGTAGACCACATGCAAAGATGTAGGTAGTCTGTGAGTGAATACATCTCAAATTCACTCAGAAGTGAAACCCTGTAAACCTCTAAGGAATACTTCAATGTTTCACCAAAATACACTCTTTCCTTCCGAGAGTGAGATGAGAAGATTGATATCAGTCTTCTCATCTCACTCTTGGTCAGAAAGCGAATAAGTGTATTTCCCAAAATGTTTAAATTTTTAAATTTTTTTTTTTTTATGTTAGAGCAGACTGAGGAACATAGCCTACAGAACAATTTAGTTGCCTTATAGCTAGCATAAAATTCAACAGTTACTCCTTAAAGGACGGGTTCACAATTTCTGTCTTAAAACAACAGTCAGGAGCCCAAATGAACATTGAAATGTTTTTCTTGCTGTAATCATTCCTCCTGTTCATACTGACCATTAGAAGATCCCTTCATAATGCACTTACAATGTAAGTGATGGGGGACAAAATCCAAAGTCCTCCTTCTGTGTAAAAATGTATTTAAAAGTTTATCTGAAGCTAATATGAAGCTTCAAGTAGATATCTTTCAACGTTACAGTCTTTTTAGTGCCAAAGTTCCTCTTTTTGTTACTATACTTCCACCACAGCTCAACAGGGAAACACTGTCTGAGGAAACACAAAGAGGGAATTTGATGCTAAAAAGACTGTAAATGTGGCAGATATCCACTTGATATGACTAACTCAGACTGCTGAAGCCTCATATAAGCTTCACATCAACTTTTAAATGCATTTTTGCACTAAATGACTGTGTGGACACACTGTGGATTTTGGCCTCCATCACTTACATTGAAAGCACATTTGAAGGGGATCTTTTAATAGTCAGTATGAACAGGAGGAATGATTACAGCGAGGAAAACCTCTTTCACTGTTCATATGGACACCTGACTGCTGTTTTAAGACAGACTTGAAAAATTGTGAACCTGTCCTTTAAAGTAACTCATGAATTCATAAGCATTTAACATAAGGACTTAGAGAGAATATTGGATTGTCTTGCATTGTTGTTTATTAATAAACTGACTTGTTGCCATGAAGCGAACATAATGCGACAGCACCAAAATCATACAGCTGTGAGAACCTTTAACATTTGTCCTCATGTTATATATGTTCCTCCATCATAACTAATACAAGCCATCAGCTGCAGTAAGCCATGTATGTCTGAGTGTGTGGCAGCATCTGGACTGAATCCACTCTCACTGATGCTGGTCACTGTTCCCTAACACCCCTTAATCCATGGAGGGATGACACGCACACACACACACGCACACACACACACACACACACACACACACACACACACAGACTTTAAACTACAAGCTCATACCCAAATAGACAAATACACACGTTTTCAAGACAGACAGAATGACACACACATCAATCTGCAGGTTTAAGTCGTCAGGGGAACCCCCCCTACAAACACACACCAACACACACCTCCCCAAAAACCCCGCCACCAGCACCGTTCTGAACACTCCGAGAGGGAAAATGTGTCTTGTTGCTTAGGAACAGTTTGCCTCGCGTCTCGGCAGGGGGTCTCCTTCTGAATATCATTATGTCCCCCTCGATTGGGGAGGACAACACATTTTTCTTTTCTGCCAATATTTATCTTCGGCTCCACTCGCTCTCCGGAGGCCCACAAAAACGTTTTCATTGATTAAAGCTGGTGGAAGGCAGACGCCTCACCTCTTTTAATGTAAATTTATCAAAACGGGCCGTGGCAGGTGTCAAGGTTAGGAGTGGCAGCGTTTTGCTTTTCTTTAAGGTAGAAGCCTGAGGAAGGGTAGAAGGATGGTTATTAGGATAAAATGAATGCATGGTTGACAGCATCCACCTGAAAACACTCTGCTGCCACATTACTAAGAATCAAAATGCCAAAACTGCAAATGATTTCTGGTGTCAACAGTTTTGTTTTTGGATGTTTTTCAGTTCTGCGATTATACACACATACACAGTACATGCTAACCCAGGGGGGACTGTCACCTTCAAGTATACAAATTAAACAGATCAATACAGGAACGTGCACCATGTGATCGCAATCTAAACTTAAATAATGACGATATTAGTTTTTGACAGGGGGGTTTTAGAGGTGCATATTCACAAACAAATTTGCAATTAATCAAAATACCAAATAACATACACAGCAAATGGAGCAAAGTTGATGAGAACCTCACAAATCTCGCTCCTTTCATTTTAAAAATGTTTCTGTCAGTTAAAGCTATTTTTTATTTTGACAGCACAACTTTGTCAGTATATATCTTTTGAATTAGTTGGCATGAAAAACCAGGAGTGTTTTAAATCTCTCTTAACCGTACAGAAATAAGCACTTATTCTCTGACTTTATATTTTGGTTCCTTAAAAGGTGCTAAAGTTTTGTTTCCCTCCTTGCAGCTCCTGTGGTACTGAGAGACTATCCTTGTGAGAAATTATATGATATCGGCTCATGTTGGTAATTTTTACTTACTACTTTTTTACAAGAATAATAGAAAGCTAACTGCCTCTAAGTTTACATTAATACATGCAGGGGACACTGGCTGAAGTGGAGTTTGGAGGAAAAGTGCAGGATTGTTATATATCATGATAAATATTGCTACGTTTTGAAAATATTAAGAGTACACACCAATTTAGCATTGGCGTTTTTTAAAAGGATTAAATTCAATGCAGTAGAACCAGAGATATCATCTTTAGTGTTCTTCTTCCTTGTCAAAACCTGCTGCCTACATTACCCACAATTCAACTCAACTCTATTCTCTCAATTGTACAGATATGGGTGTTTTATGCTAGTAGAAGCTAATGTAACCTGGAGCTGCTAGCCTCCAGCAGAGATGAGGAGTGGGTTACAGAGGTCTGGTGACCTCACTTCTTTTTAACTTCACACCCACAGATTTGTGTCATTTTCAAACTTGTAGTTTTCAGCCCCAACAAACGCTGACTCAAGTGACATCACTTGAGGCAATTTATCAGATTTCACACAGCTCCCTCTGGAGACACAAAAAGTTTTATACTACCTTTTTACACATATGCAGTAGCTCTCCCCAACACCTGGAAACACACGCTTATGTGTAAAATCAGTGGAGTTCCTGTTAATGTGTAAATCACATTAACCACACCATTCTATTTCAGCATAGTTTACTGTTTGTTCACTGTTTGTATTAGTGTGGACCTATATAGATGTTTTTTTTTTTTTTTTTGGTGTTGGGATGAACTCTTGGGGCCTCAACACAAGATGCTTCAACCCAAAAACACATACAGTCACATTTAAAAAGAAAACACACACCTACACATCTACACACCTACTACGGTGCAGTTAGCAGTTAAAAATGTAATTAAATGTAAAGCAAGTAAAGTGGATGGGTTGTGTATTGCCACAGCACAGGCTGGTGAGTTGACATTTTTACAATTTTGAAAACAATTTTGCATAACTTTCCTCAAACCCCCCCCCCCCCCCCCACACACACACACAATACATCAACGCTTGCAATTATTCAGCAGTGTCATCTTTCCAGTTGTATTATTTCCTCCCACTGCGTCACTTCCTGTCAAGACTTGTAAGCTCCTTCGTCGTTAAACGAACAGACCAGGAGTCTCAATGAGTGTGCTGACATTTGCTCGCAGCTCCACATTCAGCAGCAGTTCGACAGCCTTTGTGAACGAGCCAGATTTGGATTTCACTGGGAGTATGTGGAGCCTTAACTCGGCTGCTCCTCGCTTCCACTCCTGTCGTCTGTTTCCCAAAAGTTGGCACAGCCACAAGAGCCCTGCAGAAGCGATCCCCTCCTCCTCACTCCCTATTTCCCCAGTAATGAATGGGCATGTGTCATTCCAACAAGCAGGCCAACTCAAGAGAGGAAGAGGAGCAGTCTTCTTCCTCCTCTCCACTAATGAGTACCAGCAGTTTCTTGGCTTTTATCAAAAGAGAATGTCTGGAGCAACCAGTTAGCACAGGCAGCGGTACATTCATCTTCGTCTATACAACATGAGAGATAGTAATTCCTGAGGTGTATATAGATATTTATTGTACCCAGAGGATGTTTACAAATGCTTTTGGTGACCCACTGACCTTTTTTCAAGGGACACTTGAGGTTAAGGTGAACTTTCCCGTGAATTTTGTCACAGATAGCCATGGTCCCAAGGATGAGTCCTCATGATTTTGGTGAACCCCTGAACTTTTGTCTAGCGTCACCATCAGGCCAACATTTCAACAACAAATATCAAAAGTCTAGTGTGCAGATTAAGCACATTACTGACCCTGTGGGGTTGAACACTTTAATGACCTCATGATCTTGTAAAACTATAACACCTTGTCCACACTGGCAGCATACCACTGTCTACACTGGATGTGTACAGTTCTGCTTTGAGCAGTGTTTTGGCGGCACTCACACCCCAATACACAATCAATATAATATCTAAATCTTTGACAAAAGGTAAAAGCCCAGGGGCATAAAAAAGTAAGGAGAGGAGTTAACTACGACTTACAAAATTCATGTATTCAAGAAGGAGGGATTTAGCAGAGCCAACTAGCAGAGTATTTCTAAATCTAACTGTGTAACCATTTGCTATAAATGGTCAATTCGTTAATGTAAGCTTCTCTGACAAAAAAAAAGAAACAATGGCCATAACATAAACTAACAAGTCCTCCAAGTTAAACAACAAAATATGTTCTTGGTCAAGAACCAATATTCATCACATTATTGGTCTGTTACAAATCACTGTTGAAAATTAATATGATGTGGTTAGGGTTTGGTTAGGATTACTAGCTACTTAATTAAGGTTATTGGACCTGCGTCGTCATGGTTACAATAACAATCACGTGGTTAGGAGACGATCATGGTCACGGTTTAAAAAAACAAAACAAAACAATGTTGCTGTTGGAAACAGGAAGTGAACAGTGATCTCTCGTGCAAATTAGTCACAGTGTTTGTTGCTCGAACAAAGTCACATAGATGCACAAATATTGTCTTTACTGCCAAACGCATGTAAGGTTTGAAAGCATAACAGACCAGTTTCCAGTTCATCATCAGTCCAGAATACAGTCTGTTATTCTAGACAAGCTAAGCTAAGCTGTAAAAACTACTAGCTATCAGATAACGGGAGACTCTCGGCGGACTGCTACGACCTGTAAGGTGAGGGTCACATGACCACCGGTAGAGTACTTCTGATAGCTTTGCTAGTTTGTCTACTTGTAGAAAACGGGAAACAGTGAAGAACTGTGCAACAAAAAATATAAAACTACGCCCATTGGTCACGTGACCCTGGCCTTGCAGGTCACAGTAGTCCATCTCCCATCTGATCAGAATCTGTCTAACTTTACCCATAAATCCTTGCATTTTGGGGTAATTTACTGTAGTTTGTTAGCTTATGTTCTAATTTCGTAACAAACCACATTGCACATTCACTCTTTTAGGTGTTTTGGTGCTAGTATTATTTCTGCCATTGGAACGGTATTGTTGTCAGCTTGATGGAAGAAATATGTGGTTTTAGGGTTAAGATTAAATTCAGTTATATTTTATAATGTCAAATGGATGAGTAATAAGGGTGAAGTTGCTAAACATTACAGAACTGAAGACCAGGGTGTAGATTTAGAGAACTCATGTAATAAATCAAAGGTCCTCAATGGTGCCCAAAGACAAATGTGTGTGTGTGCGGTGGGAGGGGGACCAGAGGAGAAGCAGAGAGCACCCAGAGGACGCTGCGAGGGGCGGATCGGCCCCCGCCGGTCCCGGGCCTCAGGACGGATGGATGGAGGGATTGTGTTGACAAGGGGGAAAGACGAAGAGGAGGAGGAGGAGGAAAGGCAGCCACACATTCAGCAGGGAGGCTAAGAGCATCGGCCAGAAACTCATCAAACCGGTGGAAACACCTCCAACAGCCCAGCAACAGCAGGGCATGTGTGTGTTTGTGTGTGTGTGTGAGCTTGGAAAAGTCAGGGATGTTTGTGGGTGATGGATGGGAGCATTGAGGGAGGCTTCGTTCAACCATTGTTCATTAGTAAAGTACACAACTGTCCTGCCTAATTGCTCAGCCATAATGTCAGGCTGCGATGAATGATTACAACCAGCGCTGACCTATTCTTTACATCAGTGCTCAGGAAAACTTCACCTCATCATCCTCCAGAGGGACAAAGGATGAGGCAACATACTGTGTGCATACTTCAACAGCCTAGTCTGTCTTTGAATGCTAAGTTGCAGAAAGACTTTTTATTCACAAAATGTGAGTTATTTAATGTTTAGTTTTATCTTTATGTGGATGTGTGGCTTCACCTGACATACAGTATAATAATAACATTAGAGGGAAATTACAGTTTATTACAACAGGTTTTATTTTTACATAGCTCTGGCCATCAGTTCTTTGTGATAAAAATAACTACTGAGATCTTGGAATCTTTTTTTGTTAATTTTAACATTTTTCATGGTAACTATGGTATGGGGATTAAGGTTAGGGAAAGATTGTGGTTTTAGTTAAAAGAGTACTCCTCTGATTTAGCATTGCGCTCCTAGCAGAACTAGAGATATTGTCTTTTTTATTCCACACATATTTGTCTTTTTTGGCAAAACCTGTCGCCAGTGGCACTTTGGACTCCTACTGATTAAGATGCATACCACATGACTGCAACATCCACGGGTTCAGTTCTGCTGTTCATCGTCTTCTCTCTATCTGCACTTCCTGTCAGTATCAAATAAAGGCAAATCGCAGAAAAAAATCTTCAAAAAACAAACAAAAAAACCCTGCCGCCTACATTACCACAATGCAACAGGTCAGTTGGAGATTCGGGCAAGCCCCAAGAAGAGCGCCGGGCTTTGAAGCCAATTTGACATAGTGGCCAAACCATGTAATTACAACTTCCGGGTCCACACACAATCATGGGAAAAAGAGCAGCTGTAACGGTGGATACATTTTTTTGAGTGTCACAACTCCCGCAAAATGACTTGTTTCACTATAAGAATTTGATCCATTTGGTCCAATAACATTTGTTAAGTCTAAAAAAAACTGCATCATCTAAATCATTTTATCCTCATTCAACGTAGCAGAGGGCTAAACCGGAACTTAGCCAGCTTGGCTGGCGGAAATCTCTAGTGAGCACGCTCTATGGGTGCTGAGGCCCATAGAGTGTGCACAGTATGCATGCATCCGGGTAATTTCTTTACAGCGGGAAGTGGCTTTTTAGGATTCATGCGCCACTGAGCAACTTTCATAAGAATGAATGGAGCCCCACTTCCAACACTGTATCCAGTTCTTATTATACATCCATGGATTCAGGTGTGTTATGCTAGTAGCGGCTAATGTAGTCTGGAGCTGCTAGCCTCCAGCAGAGATGAAGGACTTCTTTTTAACTCCACAACCCCAGATTTTTTTCATTTTCAAACTTGTAGTCTTCAGCCCCAACTGACACTGACTCAAGTGACATCACTTGAGGCAGTTTATCAGATTTCACACAGCTCCCTCTGGAGCCACAAAAGGCTTTAAACTACTTTTTCTCACATATACAGCAGTAACACACTTTGATGTGTAGGATTATTGTAGTTCCCCTTCCGTAAAAATGTTACTTGCAGGTCTGGGACAAGAGGTGAACTGTAGTCTCTTGCATGAAAGTTTGAGTTTCCACCAACCCGACCTTCACACCTTCCAATGAATGTAAATCACAAGGCACAGAATCGTCTAATATAGATATAATTTGTTGGGATTACTTGGGTTGCAACAACATGATGATCAGACAAGTTGTAAACAAACCAAACTAACAGTTCAGCTGAATTAGCTTCCACTTTATTAGGAGGTCAAACTGAAGGAGAACGCATCCATAATGTCTTGTAAGTCGTGTACTGACCCAACAGAAATCAATGATAACTTCTCTTCTCTACTCTGCATACTTTAGAGATCATTTATGATGATCAATCTTGCAGCAGCTTTTTAAACCCTCCCACAGTCTTCCCGGGACACTGATGGTTGGATGATTTACCTTCTGAATTCCCTCATTCTTGCTCTTTTGCAACTTACATACAAACAAACAAAATAATAACAGTCATTTTGCTGTATACCTATCAAGACAAAATCAGTGACAAATGAGATGAGATTAAATTAAAACTTTAAGTCAATTGTCTGTTAATATAAGCATGTATATTCATTCACAAATAAATTTCACACTTCAGGGACACAAGCTGTTCTGGCAAAAATAGACCTGATGTGTAAATATATCATCTCAGCCGGAGCCGGAATGTAACGCAGCCGTGCCCAGTGGACTTATGTCTAGTTCAGTTAGAAACTGCTGGAGAAGAACTTAGATTTTTGCTAGTGCATCCAAAACTCTTTGTCCGAGTATGTGTTTTACTTTTAGCAACAGTGTACAACTTTGCTTGACTTCTTTCCACGTCAGTTGAAACATACAGTAAAATTACACTTTATGAGAAGTCACAGAATACTTGTTTTCATTAAAGTATCATACTGTAATATTACAGCCTTTCATTTGCTGTTTTTTCAGCATCCAGTTACTAGGAATTGTACAAATGTTGTTAAGTTAAAAAAATTGTGCAAGCTTGTGTACATACAGTACATTTTTATATTTTGCTAAAAAGCGCAAAAGTAAATATGCTTTATTCTGCATTTTGTGTGTGTGTGTTGGTGTGTGCGTGCTGATATTCATGCCTTGCCCTCACTACTTCCTAACTATGATAAAGTAGCCTCGGTCCTGTCATGGCCGCTGCCCTACTCCCACTGCCCAGGCATCTGCCTCCTCTGCCTCTGCCATCAGGACTGGATCAGGTTCAGATCGCGCAGGTTTCAGGGAAGGTTGGAAGGATGGTGGGGGGTGGGGGGCACCGATGAGTGGGCTTGGGTTTGGGCTTGAAACCAGTCCTGTGGCCACTTTGGCTGGAGGAGAGGGAGGTTGGGAGGCGGCCATGCCCACATGGGTTATGATGGAGGAGGTCGAGGAGGAGGCGGAGGCTGCGGATGAAGGCAAAGGAGCTGAAACATCAGGTGAAGTTGGGGGTGCAGTGGGATGGGGTGGGGGGTTGAGCCATGTTGGCGGCGCCACATGCTGCTGTCAGTCTGCTTCCACACACACACACACAGACACACACAAAGAAAAAAAAATCACACACACCTCCCACTCTGGCTTGGGGGCAGTGGAGTGTCATCTGGGAGGGTGTGTGGATTGTGCGTGTATGTGTGGTAGGGGGGGTTATGTACGGGTGCACTGGGTGTGAATCTCAGATCCCACGGAGGGAAGGCAGAGATCTCCCCTGCTAAATCCACTCGTCTGATCTCATCTGTCAATCACTGGATCTTTCACAAGTGATGTGGGGGGGGGGGTGTCAGTCATGAGAGTGATGAAACCAATATTGTCACATCCAGCACAGCAGATCAGGTCTATTCTGGCTGCTCACAACTCAGTTTGATGCCCTGCGGCCTTTAGACCAGAGCAGGAAGTACAGATCACTGCAGGCATGCTGCTCAGGTGTTTTATCAATACAGGCTATGAAATAACTACATCTGCCACACAAATGGCTGTGTATTCTCGAAATGTTTCACAGATTTGAGCTTAACTTGTAACAATTAAGGGACTGTACAAAATTATTGGGTGGGGAGGAGGGGTTGGAAAATGGGAGGGTATTGTAATTCTTCTTTCGGCTACAGGAAGGCTTGTCTGACTTATTTTTTGTAAGAGCAGGGGAGAACGTTTGTCAGATTCAGAATGTTCACAGGTAAGAACTTAATTTATGGGATCAGTTGTAAACTGACACACAACAATATAATTCAACACACACATACATATACATACAACTGACATTGGGAAAATACCAGTTATAAAATATTTAAACATAATTTGTAATTGTTAACATTTTTCATCATGTGTCAAAATGGTTTGTTCTTGCTTAACACCAAAATTAGTCCTAACGTACTTCGTAACACTTTTGGCTTGTAAGCCCTTAAAACAAAGCTGTGTACTGTACTTTCAGTCCCTTTTCTGTCAGGGTTCTGTCCCAGTCTGGCTCTGTGTCCCTCCACCAGTCCACCAGATGCAGTCAGACTTTTCTCCCTGTTTGTTAAGACTGGACTGAGGGGGAGAAGGATGGATAAAAGGTTGCAAATTATATTTAAAGAGCACTTGAGATACTGCTGCTTGCTTTATTGACTCTGGTAGAAACTAAGTGCAAAAGTGAACTGAAACTCAGAGCGATAGTTGTCTTTCAGTCCACTTTATGTTGTTACATCCACTCTGCTTGACAGATTTATTGGTTCATGTTTATGTCAACAGCAATTTATGTTTCTAGTCTTTTCGGGTCTTTAAGGTTCCTCGGTTGGCAATGTAATGCTGAAGTTTATTTGCTGTGTTTGCTCAGTATGACTTGTGTACTTATTTAAGTTCTATTTATGTAATTCTGAGACAGTTTTATTTATGACGGTTTATATATTAAGAGGATTGTACATGATTATATTGTAGACTTTTATTGTACTCATGGATGAAGTTCTGTGTTAGATTTGTCTTCAGCTCAGAGCAGCTATTGCCTTTTGTGTTTTTTTCTTGTTCTCCCCAGCCTGCTTTTCCCTCCACACCTGCCCTGCATTCAGCCTTGTTAACCCTGCCCTTCTTCCTGTGTTTTCCCCAGCCTATCAGCTTCTTTCCCGTTCTCCAGTTTTATCTCCTCATTCCCCTCACTTGAGTTTCTCCGCCCATCTCCCCACCTGCGCCTCATCTCCTCGTTAGTTCAGTTAGTATTTTAGTCCTGTTTTCAGTTCAGTCTTTGTTCTGTTTGCTTCAGTTTTGCTTCGCTTGCATTTTCAGAATAAAGAAGTTATTCTTTAGCCTTGCTCTGCCTGCAGTCATAGCATAGGGTCCACCTGCTCTGCTACACTTAACATTTACATCAATTGCATAAGACTACTGGAGTGTGTTTTATTTAAATAATTTTAGAGGCCTGAAGAAGTAAAATTATCTGGTAATTTACAAGAATAATGGCAAAGATTAAAGGAAAGGTTAAAAAATAAATATAACCTTGTGTAGCAGAAATATGCCTTTTCTACTTTGTTCTCTTGTCATGACCCTCAGATTGATCTTTGGACCCTCATGTTGGGAACCAATGATTTACTTGATAGGCCTATGATGCCACTTGGAGAAAAATGTCACTATTTTTAGCACATGTGAATATCATGCTCTCCAGCACACATTTGAGTTCTTAAGTACCTGATGTTGACATCTGATATCTGCAGTGACGTTCTCAGTGCAAGAAGGGTCTGTTCAGTCACTCCTGAGTGTTCCATTTCAGGTTTTTTGTTCCCATTACATTAATACTACCTCTTATAGCCGACAGATTTTTCTTGGTTACTAATTTTACATCAGGCAGTTTCAATTTACGCATTTTAATGTGGATTCAGCAGCATTGGTGCCCATCTGCCAGAATGTGGGCCTGTTGGACAACATGTCACTTGCTGCTGCTGCCGCCGCCGCAGTTCGTGGCTACACCTCCACCCCAGCATCCACCTGTAGGCTCTGAGTCTACCTTCCCTTGGTTGAGAGTTATTTTGTCACTCCCCACTCCCTGCTGTGCTGAGCTTGGTGTTTCATTAAGGGGAGTGATGAGGTCAGAGCCTAGATGCTGGGTCTGAGGTCTCAGAGTTGATGTCTGATATTTGTTGCTGCCAAATTGGTTTGTCTGAAGGTAAAGTTAAGGTTCATGTTTTTTATTGGACAGTTAACAGCGCTGCCTCTTATTTCTGCTTTTTACATGGACATTATACCCCAATAAAAAATGAACACATATACAGTACAGACATGAAAACAAACAGAGGCAGTGTAGTGTATGATATTCGATTTATTTTTATTGTAAATATATATTACAGTGAAAATAACAGGTGCACAGTGGTGACGTGTAATGACATAACTGAGTATAACTGAACTGGATGCAACTTGCCAAGTTCAAACTCTGCACTGAGAAAGATCACAAGGTAGTACAGTAAACATTAAGGAATAAATCATCGAAAAGAACTGAAAACAGTCTTAAAGCATCCTGTGTGTGGGCCCTGCCCTCTGCTGCTGCTTTTTACACAAGCTGATACAACCATAAAGAGCTCCTGACAGACACCTCCACCCCTCTGTTTACTGTAGCTGTACGCACGCTGCTGAATTGTTTCACATTGTATTGCTGTTGAACGTCTGCCTGTGTTTTCCAGCTGATTAATGCAGATGGAACTTGGCTGAGTTCATGGCTGCTACCTCTGTCAGAGTAATGACGCTACATCTCTACATACACACACACACACACACACACATACAGGCACACACACCTCGGAGGAGTGTCCCGCAATGCATCACTGTGAACATTAGTGATGATGGAACACAAGCAAACAGGGATTTGCGACATACACACTCACACACACACACAGGAAGGGGAAGGTGGGGGTAATGGTGGGGGAGTTCAGAAGGGTGTGTGTGTGTGTGGGGGGGGGGGTGCAGTTCTCTTCATTTCTAGGTGATTCACGTTTGAAGTGGGCTTGCAAAATTGCTTTATGGAAAGTGGCGAGCGGCTCGGCGGGAACATTAGGAGGGAAGCAGCGGGGAGGCCGGCGTTTCATTAGGGAGCTCTACTCCGCCTTTATTACCCGGATTTGGAGTTTTATGGTTATCATTATTTGCGATAGAATTATTATTCGCATATATCTGCTAGTCAGCTGTTTGGGTTGGGGACACGGCGGCGGTGTGAATGAATCCATGAGTGGTTTCTCAGGTGATCTGTACAAGGTTAGCCATTTTTCCTCTTCTGTGTGGTGTGTGTGTGTGTGTGGATGTGTGAGCTCAGGCTGTAGTCATGCTGTCAGCTGGCCCGTCGGCCTCGGCGGGTAACGTCTCAGAGGTTTCCGTGGCAAGGCCGGAGAGGCTGGCGTTGGCGAGGCACCGCTGGTTGATCTCTGAGAGAAGCCTCGTCTGGGTCTGCATCAGAAACTCATCCTGTTCATCACACACAACAACACAGCCATCAGAAAAAGAGGCATCAGGATTAGTATAATGCCAAAGTTATATTTGACATCTGCATCATTAATTGATGACTTAACAATAAAATTATCTTGATAATTCACCCTTACTGTCCTTGATTTGTGTAATTTCTTTCACACAAGAGTTCTCATAAGTTCACTTTATAGGGCAACTGTTGTCAGGGTACTATAGCAACAAGTATTTAACTATCTCTGTCACGCCTGGATCACACTACACTGTATTTCTGCCTTTTGAGATGGTCAAAATCTGAGATAAGCTGATTATAGAGTCATTAATTCTAGCCAAGAGACATTGCAGACTATATGTTGGACCCCGACCAATCATCCATCTTTCATGACTTGCATAGTTGATCAGAAAGGAGGTGTCAGAGACGGACTTCAAAGTTCCACCTGCAGCACCAACAACATCATTCCTTCCTTCCTCCGCCATGTTTACAGCTGTGTGTGAGAGAGCGCCCTGAGCTCGTAGAGTCATCGTAACAGAACACGTTGTAGAAGTTCAAAGTCAACAAATTCTGCTTTGCTAGTGTTTTTGTCAGGACGTTGTGAGGCGTCTCAGATGCTGTGCTGGCTGTCTTCCACTGCCACACATTATACTGGATAAAATTACCAATTGTTGCGCCCAACGCTCAGTTTTGTTCCCAACGTCTCATGTCTGTCTGCCTGAGCCAATATCAGGTTGATATTATGTAGTCTGATCCCGGCAATAATTTGCTTTGTGGACAAATTTATGTCATTAGATTGGATTCTTGAAAAAAAGGCAGACAGTTTCTTGCCAGTTTTGAGGGCTACTTCTGGTTTATTACAACTGGGGTCTCATTTTCATAATTTTTACCATCAGTTGAGTCACTGGACTCATATTGAAATATTGGAACACAGCATTATCACTACAACAAAGTCTAACACGGCAAGAAACACAAGCAGTCAGATCATGAGACTGGTTGTAAAAAAACTATTTATACAGATTATCTAAACCACTTTATTTGGAGGTAAAACTGAAAGTGAGCGCACCCAAAATGTTGGTAATAGTCCCTCCTTGTACAGGGAAAGTGTGAGTGTGTATAACTACAGTAAGTACAGTGTCTCAAAGATAAAGTGGGTCTGTAACCTGTGATGGATGTTTTCAACGGACAGTTTTTATCTTTGGCTTTCATTTTCTCTTCCAAGCAAGTTTGACTAACCTGGTGATTTGTTTAAAACTAGGGATGCTCTGATCCAATCTGCTGAACAGGTATCAGTACCAATATTTTAATAAGTGATCAGGTATCAGCCAGATGGGACCGATCCACAGTAAATACAGATTCTTCATCAGCTTTTTAACAAAACCTTGTGCTTCTGCTATCAGTTATATTCATTCAGCCACTGCTCAGTTTTTCATGTCATGTCATGTTACATTAACACAGTGTGATACACAGACTTTAAAATTGGGAAAAAGAGGACACCAGTATCAGACTGGTACTCACGACTGGCACATTATCTGAGTTGAAATATTGGCATTGGTGTCAGGAGAGAAGTCAGACCTGTGCTACCTGTCTGATGTTCTGACTCATTTATTAACTCGGAGCATAAAATAGCCAGTCAATGTTTTTTTTTTGTATTTTATTTGTTTACAGTAATCCATTGATTGAAAATCTTTGTTAGCAGCCACCAGAAGCTGCATTGTTCATGACATTGTCCAACACATTATAAAAGTGTTGGACAGAACAAACAACATGACATTATAGTATTGTATTGTTAGAGCTTTAGCAAAAGTTAGGGAAAGCTAATGGGGTACAAAATCTGCCTTATGATCTTCTTACACATCAGATCTCATCAATCTGTAAAGCTCATTTCACCCCTGGAGTTCCTTTGTGATTAAATGTTGTAATATACCTTCATGGCTCCCACTTTGCCTCAACCTGCTTTATCTGCTCCTCTTCAGTTAGTGATTTCCTACATTTCCCATGATTCCTTTTGAAAAGATTGACAGAATGTGCCTGAGTTTGCTGCATTTGACTGTGTGGGTTGTATACTGTATGTATCTTCAGTTATCAACAGGCATAAGAAAAAAAGCTGAATTGTGCCACTAAATATGAACAGAAAGAAAGAAGAAGAGAGTAATGGAGAAATGGCAGACTGAGAAAACTGGAAAAAGAAACCAATGAGAAGGTGGAGAATAAAAAGGACGGAGCAGACGACAGGCAATGTGCTGACTCCTGGCTAGCTGCTGGCCGCCAGAATCACTGATGCGCTTTCCTGCCTCATAAATTATCGCTGTGACGACGGGTGTGATGCTGTCAGGAAAGCCCAGCATCCCAAAAACCAACAGCAGCAGCAGCAGCAGCAGCAGCAGGTCTGCACAGCAGCTCGAGCTGCTTTCTCCTTTGTCAACACTCTCTGCTTTGTCTTCTTCAACGCATGGAAATAGATGATGATGCAAGACCAGCATTTTTTTTTTTTAAAAGATCTATTTTGGTGGTCAAAATGCTGGCTTAGTGTGGATGGAAGGCCAAAGTAAGGCAAAGGGAAAGAAGCCTGAGTGGACCTGAGGTGTGATGAGCAAGCGGCAGCCTCCACAGCTGACTGTGATAGGCTGAAACATCATGTCAATCAAGCAAACACCCTGATATATACTTTCCTTTAAAGCTTCACTAATCAATATTTTCTATATCAACAAGGGATCGAATCGCTATGTGTAGTGTGGAAATAATAGCTTGTAGTGACTTGTAGCTTTTTAGGGTCACTTTCACACCTGGACTTTGGTTAATCTGGTCTGGACCAAGAAAAAAATTATACATTGTTGTCTTTTAGTTCTGGTGCAGTTTATGTTCACACTGACTTTTTACAATTGTACCAAGAGGTGTAAACTTGAAGTCATGTGGACTGATATGTAACTCATTCATTGGGCAATTTTAGTGACGTTATCGTGCATCATCGGCCCCATTAGGTTAACCCATGTGGGCAAATCAAAAGCAAGTTATGCAGCAATATACTGGACTTTATGTGTATATTTATCTTCTCTGGTGTCACAAATAATAGATTATGAGCATTGTTAGTTGAACCTGCATCTCAACTTGTTTGTATATTGATGACCATGTAGAAACATAATGAAAAAGAGGCTGCTTTGACCTTAATATTACCAGAGGGGGGGTTGCTACATTTCCCTACTTTGAACTAGCAAAAGATGGAGCAGGACACAAGCAAAAGACACCTCAGTTATACCTCTTTTTCACTTTTTGATAATTTGCATACATGTACATGTTACTTATATAGATCACTTGTAAGACATAATGTAATAATAGTAGTTTAACTTTTGCTTTTTTAAGATCTACTATCATAAAATTCTGTGATTGGTCGTCTTTTCATTCACACCACAAACAAACTGCATCAGAGTTCACTTGGAAGCAGCTGTTTAGTCCGTACCAGAGTTTAGTTGGCAGCTTTCACAAAGTCTAAACAAACCGCACTAAGGGCACAAGTTTGAGCTAAACAGCTTCCGTAGCCAGGTGAACTTTGCATGCTGGGATGCGGATGAGCAAAATCAACAACTAACATCAGCATGTTGTGCATGCCCATAAATGGCTGTCTATTCTGTAGCCTTGGTTGCTAAGGTTGTTGCTAAGGTTTTTCTATGTGTTGTTTGTGTTGTCCACCCTCATATTTCAGATCTGATTCGGGCTCGAACATGTATTTAATGTATTTGAGAAGAAATTCGAGTAAAGAACAAGAAGAAGCAATGAAATCCTACAACTATAGTTTGTTTAATGGTTTGTTGACGTGGCTTCCCGAGCGGCCAGAAATCTGCGGAGAGCCAATCAGAACAGAGTGGGCACCTCGGGAAGGGGGCCTTAAAGAGACAGGAGCTAAAACAGCCTGTTTCAGACAGAGGCTGAACTGAGGGGTTGTGTAAAGGGCCAATATAATATAAATAAGAAGTTTTTAACTGTAAATCATGTAAAGATATTCCAGTAGAGCTCCAGCTTAAAAGATAGACCTGGAAATGTGCAGAATATGTCCCCTTTAATTCTTAATATATCTTAATAGAACAATGATGACGCACAGCATAAGTGAAATCAACTGAGAACCTAACCTAAAACTTCTCACTATTCACTGAAAATAGTCAGGTTTCTTAGACAGCCATCTAGTGGCTGTTAGAGTAACTGCAGCTGAAGATACTTCAGCTTTGACCTTATAAGTTAGCTAGTACTTACTTGTTTAACTTTAGAAGCTAGTAGTTGGCCACAAATGCACAATAACAATATTAAGACATTATAACAAAACTTGAAGGAGACACTTTATATCCACAGTTTTTTAGAAGCTTGTTGGAACTATATTCATTTCACACCTCCTTTGTTCCCAACCTTTTTTGCCTTACCCTTAAAGTGAAGTCATGTCCATTTATGACTCCTTGTTACAGATGTGTCTGTGAACCATGAGCAGTTTTAACAAGTGAGTGATTTTTCCTTCTCAAACCGTTTCATTTAAATATTTTTCGTTGCCTGATTGAAAAATGAGTCAGAAAAACAACAACAAAATAAAACAATATTGTTAGTCATCTCGTGATCCTCCAGATCTACGGACTGCACTGCTTTATCTCCTTTCAATCATTAATATCTCTACTTAAACCACCCCAGCTGCCTTGAAAATGAACCTTTTCCTTAATAAAAGACAAACTCAACTATCCAAGCTACAGTGTGAGTCCTGATCTCCTCCCTCCCTCTTTCCTCTTCACCTCCCCCTCCTCCTCCTCCCTCCTCCCTTCCATGGTGGCGGTCTGCAGCAGAGCAGTTAATAAAGAGATTGATTATCAGCCTGTCAGGAAGTGACAGTTGGACAGGGCTGCTCTGCGTGAATGACAGAGGGCACGCTCACCACGCAGCAGCCCGCCTGACACACACAAACACACACACACGCACACACACACACCCAGATGCCTTTGCCAACACCGGGGGTAGGTGAGGTGGAGGAGGAGGATGTGGGGAGTGGGGGGTGGAGGGGGGGGGGGGGGGTGGGGTTGGATGGGTGAGAGGTGGGCATGTGGAGAACAGCAATGCAACCTTCTGCTGGTGGAAGAGGCTTGTCTGTGTGTGTGTGTTTGCGTGTGTGTGCATGTTTGTGTGTGTTGTTGTTGTTGTTAGTGGTCGGGGGGTCAGAGTTCACAGCCACTTATGGAAGGCCGAAGGGTGAAAATATTGAAATACATGCACATGCACATTGACAATGTGCACACACGCACTGAAAATGGTCACACCCTACCACTGTCACACACAGCGGGGTCTCAGTGTAACAGGAAGGCACACTGATGGCGTGCATTTCGGTATTCAGTATTAGCAGTAACCCAAAGCTGATCACATGCTAAAAGGACAACTACAATTAATAGTAATAACTGTGTCTTCATCTTTGAAAGGACAACACCTTCGAGCTATGAAAGTCCAGGTTGCACTCTGTATCTAAGCCTTCCTGTTACACTGAAACAACTTCCGGGTGCACTGAAAAATATTTTATGCATGCACACTCAGACACACTCCCACACACATGTGCAGGGGGCTCTGTGCCAGACTGTTTTCAGTGTCCGGAGGTCAGTTCATTGCAACAGTAAGGTCTAGATTTAAAACTCAACCTGCCTTCCTGTTACACTGTAGCAACTTTCAGGCACACTGAAATTATTTTACACGCACACACTTAGATACCCACACACACACAAGTAGCCTATATCCCGCTGCGTGTGAAGGTGGTGGTTTTCAAGGCAAATGTGCACGTTTTCAGTGCGTGTACATGCACTTATTTCAATGTTTTCCCCCTAATCAGCCTCCCATAGCCGCTGCCTTCTGGAGAGAGAGAAAGAGAGATGCCGGTAACGCCATACACTGGAGCAAGAGGGGTCAAAGGAGGAACACACTTTCACCCTCAAACACACACACATACATACACATGATGTATATCTGTGAGCATCTGTGATTTACACACAGCATCTGTGAGTATACACACACAGAGTCAAGACAAGACAAAGCCAGGATACAACTGATTTATACACTCGCATCCTACTGGCACACACACAGGTACACTAGTAAATGCCAGTGGGTGACCATAACAACTCAAACACACACACACACACACACACACAAGTAAACTAAGCTTGTTGGAATTCTTGGATTTGTCTCTATCCACACCAAACCTCCAGGGACAGCTCTGAGCCGTGAGGTGCTTTTACAGTAGCTGCAGTTGAGCTTTGCTGGTCATGTGACCTGCTGGGGCCCAAAAGGACTTTTCCCACACACAAAAGAAGAATCTGTAAAACACTGATGAACCTACAGAGAATTATCAGCGACTCTGCTGCTCCCCTCGGCTTTACAGCAGGCAGCTGTTTTCAGAGAAAAAGCTGTAAAAACCCGCCGTACACTACCTGCTCAGCACCAGACAGCAGACAGACACAGTTAGCTGTAGACTAGCTGGTGAACATAGTGGAACATTTAGCAGCGTCAGAGTCAGATATTTCCCTCAGGAGTTGGTGGAGAGCAAAAACAGCTAAAAGAGAGTGAATATTGGACTGTTTGCTTCAAGTTCAACATATCAACTTAAAGGGTAATGATATATCAGTGTTGTGTTCACTACATGTTTAACTTTAACCTATTGCTTTATTCATTTATCAGAAAGGAAGATAGACTCTGACAAACCTGAGATGTAACTTTTCATGAAAATTTTGCTGATTTGAAGATATAGCATTTAATAACAGTTGACTGACCTGACCTGTTATCTGCAATTATCTGAAAATCTAATCCAGACCCCAGCTGATAATATAAGCCCTGTGACCCGACCCGAACCTGTAAGTTAACACATAAGCAACAGTCACTCACTTTAGAGCGCTTCATTTTAACGTGTGCAAATTGTCAACAGCCTTAAGTTAAACAGATGTCTGATCACATTGCTTAAATTAGAATATACAAAAACACAACAGCAAATTTCATGGCGAGCTGGGTTAAGACCTCTTTGTCCTCCCATTTTGGCGGTTTGAGGGTTGTGTTCTTGGAAGAATATCTGTTGACTGACTATCAAAAGCTTTTACTTTTTGGTGCTTTTTACAAGCAGCAAAGCCACTGACAGTGTTATTCTCACAGTCACTGATCACACCAAATTTCTCCCACATATGCGATTTGGCCTTCGATGATGTATATTTCACAATTCTGTATTCACCACTGGCTATTTTTGTGTAGAGGTCATCCATTTTGACCTGCTAGCTGCTAGAGGGTGAAAGGTTGTGTCATGGTCATTCAGAATAAATCCATTCACAGCGACTAATTGGGCTTTATAAGATACAGCTTGTTTAGATGTTTTGTTTTGTTTTTCATTCACTTGCTGCCTGCCTGCATTTGTATCCAAGCCCGTACCTGTTCATTTATATAAATATTATTTTTTACCCATTACACATACTGTACCCATGGGTACCTGGTGCCGCACTTGCATGTTACAAAGTTATCCACCACAAATATATGCTTGCATGTATGTGACGCTGTGCTGTTTTGCCAGAGTGCTCTGCGTTGGCACCCACACTGCATCAACACACTGGCTCCATTCAAATGAATGAGAGGGCTGCGTTTTTTTAATGCAGAGCTCAAGCTGGTCTGAACACGGCCTTACCCTGACTTCTAACAGTACACCAAGTCTTAATCCTGAAATGTAATTGTTAACTTGGAGGGACCAGTTGTTTGTGCACAAGAGAGCTGTGAGTGCCCATAATGTGTGTGAACAGCTTTTCCCCCCCACAACATCATTAATACAAGTATAACCCCCCCAACACACACACACACACACACACAATTTAATGACACCTGGCTTTTCATGGTATCAGTGGCAGCTGATAACAGGAGATCTACCACCACTCCCGCCTCTATAATCTGGTGCGGTGCAGTGGTGAGTGGCCATTTCCCAGCAGAACACAGTGTTAAATGTCAGTATTTCCCAGCCTGTCTCCACGGTCACATGGGATTACTTTGGCAGTGCTCTGGCACAAAACAACCATACAGTCAACATATAGCGAGCGGCTGTTGCAGCAGTGAGGAGCATATGCCATGTAATGAGGCCGACAAGGTAAACACAAAGGAACAAGCTGCCCTCCCCCCCCGTGAAAGGAGCCAGAGGTGAAGCTTGTTTGTAAAATGACCATCTCCGTGTCATATTTCATGCCTGTGTTATCATTAATGTAACACTTAAGGGGTAAGTCTGTAGTTTATTTTCACACACACACACACACCATCCTGCTGCCAAAAATACTCACTAGAACTCCAAATGTGGATTCATTTGCTGCTGAAAATAGTCCACAACAAATGAACTATTTCCTTCTGTTTGAGTAACATTTGCTAAAAACTACAGTGACCAGCTGTTTTAGGAAATTACTGAGGCTTTAAAAAAAAACACATACATGATAGGGAAGTCAGAAAGTACTGAGAGACAGAGTAACATAGTGGTTTCCACCCTTTTTGGCTTTTGACCCCTTAATATGAATTAATGCCTTTTTATGACCCCTTATCACAGCTTATGGCCTTAAAGGCCTGAAGCCATTAGAGGGTTCTCAGAGGTTGGGAACCACTAAACTAACTGATGCTGGTTTACATACACACAAATATGCAGCCATTTGTCAGCTCATGTTGAGTTGAGTTGGGTTTTGCTGCTGCTTTGAACTTAATTTTGTCAAATTTAGCTGCTTCTCAGGTGTAAAGCATGAATTTGTGTAAAATGTAGATTTAGCTATTAGAACTGTACACTGTAACTGTTGAGAAAACAATCTCATCATGAGGTCAATTTAGTAGCTGCTCTGGAACTTTCAATCAAATTCATGGCATGATCTTTATCAGCAGATCAAGTTTGCCCATTTCTCATTAAATTGTAGATTTACATTTTACAGCATTTTTTTCTGTTGGGCCAAGAAAGAACTTTTGAACCTCAACTTTTAAGCTAACATAGGCAAGAAGTCCTTAAAGTGCTCAGAAAAAACTACAATTCCTACAACAAGGTCAACTCCATCTGCTGACGATGATGAATGGGAATGATCAACAACTGCAGGACACTACTGAAAGGGCTGTGTGGTGAGACAGTTTTATCAATTTCTCAAGTTCAACAATGAACTTTGAACCTCAGCATGTACTAACTGACAATCTTAACTCAAGGTCCACTTAGTAGCTTTTGTGCTCTTTTAAGCACATTCCCACTTTGAAAAAAGCTAGTAAATGGACTTCTCATGCTAGTAAATTGAGTTCTCATGCAATTGTGTTTTTAAAGCGTTCATATGTCAGGCCATGACAAAAGTGATTGGACTGAATGATGCGGGGGCTGGGAGCAGGACCCAGCATGGAATATTCCAGAGATTACAGACATGTAAAGATGCTGTTGACTTGTCTTCAGACATCCCAATATCTCTATCTGACCTTTTCATTCATACTTTGTTTACAGAGAAACACTTTGTTCAGGAATAACATTCATAATAATCTATTTAACATTTTTTTTCCCCATTTGCTCCAAATCTTTTACTTGCTATTAATAATATTTTACTATCTGATCCCTCCTTGTACATTTCTATGTGTAAAATCACCACAAACCTCATGGGAATGTCACATCCTAATATCTTTTATAGAGGTGCTAGACTTTCAGCAAAGCAAAACTAATTTACTGATTTCACAAACACACACACTCCTTCCCCCAATCCACACTACATATTTTCTCTGCACTTGATCGGCAAGTGGAACAATCAATACCTCTAGATTGAGTAAGCGGACTGCTGAGCCTGGAATCAAGACTTTTTTTCTCTTTTTTTTTTTTTCCTTACCGAGAGACAGGAGGAGAACATTTCACACCCAGAGAGGACGAATAAGAGAGGGGGAGGAGGAGGAGGAGGAGGAGGAGGAGGAGGAGACGCAGATGGACAAGTGCTTTTACGGCTGAGTCTTCCTCTGGCTCGGTGCCACGGCCACAGACTCTCTTTGTTTGCCAGGCTACTAAACTAATAGAGATAAAGGCAGGTTCCTGCTGGCCCTGAATTAGAAAGTCATTAAGGAATATAAACACACATGGGAGCACACACACGCACACACAAGTGCACACGCGCGCGCACACACACACACACACACATATATATACTAACACATATTTACATGTACATGTGTGCATAAGTGTAGAAATGCAAAGGTACTCCTGCACGCATGTATAAAAACACTCAAACAATCACAGTGGCTGCTTCTGCAACATCAGTGCAGAATACAAGCTCAAGAGCACACACACGCATGCATATGCACACACACAAACACACTTTTTGACCCCTCCTGTCAGTCCTGAAAATCCAAACAAACTCTTGTTTCCAGACTCAGTGCCAGAGGGAACTTCCTTTTTTTGTCACCACACATTTACCTTGTTCTTCACTTTCTCCTCCATTTTCTTCTCATTTTAAATGTGTGAGCACTTCAAGGAAATGATAAGTTTCAGTGTTAGAAAATCAACATTTTTTGTGTTGCTTGACTAGTAAGAATGTAACCCTCTCTTACTGCATTATAGATGCAAACCATCCTTTAAAGCAGTGGCTCCCAGCCTGGGCACTGGGACCGTGCAGGGGGTCGCAAGATGATTACTGGGGTAGAAAATAAGAAAAATCTAAATTTCATTTTACAAGCTGTTCTCTAGTCTTCATATTCTTGTAAAATACTGAATAGTTTTACCACTTCAAGCCTCTTGAAATTATTCAAATCAAATCAAAAAATTTGAAAAGCTGGTTTATGAGACAAGGGGTCACTTGCAAAAAAGGTCTGGAAGCACTGCTTTGAAGAAAAAAGCTGGTGATATTACATGTTTTTCTTATCATGAACAAATCCAACGAAAAGACCAAAACCAACAATATTTTACTCTCAATACATCCCAGCCTGTCTGTGGCACTCAGCTGAAGCCTACCTACCCTGAAAACAGCTCACAAATATATAGTTTCATTTTTTTAAGCCTCAGTAATTTCCTAAAACAGCTGGCCGTTGTAGTTTTTAACAAATGTTACTGAAAGAGCAGGAAATAGTCCTGCTCAGTCTAATTTAAGTCTAATTTACTTCTGTTGTCCAGATGTTAAAAAGACACTTAAGAAATAGAATAAAATAATCAATTCTATCATATATCTCACTACCTAATGTACATAATAGTACATTAATAAATAATGTTTAACACGTGATAGGTAGACATAGTTAATAAGGACAAAAAACAACATGCAACGAAAGAAAAAACGACAGACTGATCATGACAGACAACAAGATGGCAGCAGAAGACAACTAGTATCCTAACGCTCACATGTTTGAATATTAATAATGAGCCACCGCAGTGACAGAACAGTTAGTATGGACTTCTCTAAAGTACACTTTAAATATACATTCCAGACTTTTTAAGCATTTAAATCACAGATTGTGCCATTAAAGTGACATTGAAAGCTCTCAAATCAAAACTTGTTCCGGTGAAAATGTTTTAGGTGTTCATCAGCTTGTCAAAATATTAAATTTAACTAAATACACTGTCATGTCAGGTATGCCAAGCTTTATTTTCTGCAGTTGTAGTCGATTTTGAAGCCTAATTTCAACAACAACATGTTCTGCGCCCCCTCCTCTCTGCCTGATGTTTCCACGTGGGATCACCGCGGCCTCTGTCTCGCCTCTCTCTCTCTCTCTCTGTCTCTCTCCGCCGTCTCAACATTAGTTAAGATGGCTGCACGGTGGCTGCCGGGAACGAGCGTTTAAAGCTCTCAGAGGTGCAGGCGGCTTAAACTAGCTCATTTGTTAGCTGTGCAGAAAAAAAAAAAAAAACACGTACAAATGGAGCCACTATCTAATTATTATTAGCAGGGAGGAAAAGAGAAAGAGCTTAAATCTGTTACCCCAACTCAGCATGGACCTGTGCACTGAAACACATGCTGGAGGGTCAACAGGGCCGGAGCACTTCTGATACATCAGGAGGTGTATTTCCAAATATGCTAAATGCTGAGTGAAATACAGAGATAGAAAGATGGAGGCTGGGGAGGGGAGATGGTGTTTTGTCAAATGTGAACATATGCAGGTTCAGAGGCGGATCACTTTTAACATTTACACACTCTCGCACACACACATATGCGCAAAGCATAACAATACCTGTGCCTAAATCAGGGCTCAGAGAGCATTAAAATGTGTTCATAAAAAAACAGAAGAAAACAGCATATGGAAGCCCCAGCAGAAGCATTCTTATTTCTATCTGTGAAAATTCATTACGGATTCTCACAATGAGTGTGTGTGAGAATTCGCCGTTTGTTCTCGTCTCGGGCTAAACAAAGGCACATGTGCTCGTTTTCAGAGTGGGATGCGGCGCGGCCTGATTTCAAAGGCACAACTTGAAAGACGACAGACAGCTATTTACAATATTTATACATTTAGGATGCTGATACTATGCATATTACGTGTCTGTCCTACAGTCTGTGTGTGTGTGTGAGTGTGTGTGTGTGTGTGAGTGTGTGTTAGAGACAACAACAGTGGGGAAGGGAATCGCTGATGAAAAAAGGTTACTTTGGAAATTCTCTGATAATTGGTGCCTTAAAAGGAGCTCATTTTTAACTATGTCACCACGACTGCTCGATGACAATTAATCTGTTTGCGGCTGCTTCCTTGGCATCTGTGCCAATTACTTTATATGCTAATATATGTAAATGATATCTCAGATGCCAGTTTCAAGTATTATGTGAGTGGCGTATTGTGCTTTTTTTTTTTCCGTTTAAGTCATATTGTTGAGGCTGATCAACAATGCGTGTGCTTTAAATTTGGAGGTGTGTAAGTTATGAATTCCATCGCGGCTCAAAGCACTGCAGCCAAATCACTTACACACTCACATATGATACACTTCCAATGAATTACATGATTTGTCTTTCTGTGTTTTCCCAGAATTGTCTTCAGAAGAAAAAAATAATTTACAGGAAATATATTTGCATACAGTAATTTGTTAAATGTAGTTTTTCTACAGTTTCTACAGTTTTTTAGTTTTTCTGTCCTTTAAGTCAGGGAGATACAACGATCACACTGATGATGCAATATTTATTTATTTATTTATTATTAGATTTTAAAAATCACATTTTAAATCAAATCAAATTCTGCAAAAAATATCAGCTGTGTTTTATATTTTCTGTTTTGTTTTAAAATAATAAAAAATCACTTCAATTTTCGAGAGGTTAAGCTCAGATGTTGTACATACAGTGATGTTAGAAAGCTGGAATAAATTTTTCTATATGTTAGTATGAATTTCATTTGAGGTCATACTGCTGGATGACAATCAAATGCTCCTAAAACCCCCAAATATCAGACTGGGGCTGGTGTCCAATCTGTCTGCCTGGCAGGCCAGAGGTCACTTTATTTATTTAGCATTTACAAGCAGCATATAAACACTTGCCCTGAGTTGTATGCAGATATTTTAAGTGTTTATTAATGTTTTTGTCAAGATTTCTACTTTCCTCTGGGAAGCATCTATAACTGCTGTATAAACACTTGATAACACAGTATAACATTACACACATCAATAAATCCAAACAGCCTGTTATAATATATGCTTATTAACATATATTCATTTGCAAATTCATTTACAGCAGTTAATTTAAAACATTTTCATTATAAGTATGATTACAACTACATTATGTTATCAAGCAGTCTTTGTCTTTATATACACCAGATACACTTGCTTCATGTGGAGAAATAAATACATACATAAATTACAATGTGTTATAAATCACTTATTAACTGTTTATATAGTGTAAATGCACTATATAAACTATATAATGTTAAACAGAGTGGACTGCACCCACATTTTACCAAACTAACGATAAGAAACTATTTGTGCTGCAGGATTTCTCAGTGGTTAACAGTGCACAACCTGACCTTTGACCTTCCTGTGGAGATAATGTACCAAGTTTCAGTACAGAAACCAAAACAATACTTTTTTGATACCTTACTGGCATTAGTTTTTCTACTAAACCTTTTTTTTTATTTTGTAAAAGCCAAAGTTCTTAAATGTTAATGTTGTCCAAATGTAAACTTTACATACATAAAATACACATATAGGAAGGGCAGGAGTAGTCCACAAAGGGAATATTGAATATTCCAACCTTCATGGTAATCCATTCACATCCATGTGAAAGAAAAGCAGACTGTATGAAAAAATGACAGCTCCACCTTTAATTTGGACATAATGTGATACAAAAACACCACACACAAAGAACTTAAAAGTTGAAGTATTGGATCAATAAATTATTGCAATTTTAAGCGTCAGGACTGCTACTCTTTTCCTTCTGTATACTGCATTTGTCCTGCACCTCTACTCAACTGGGGTTGGATGTGCACACTATCAATAAAAATCGGATTAAAAAATAAGCGAACAATGCTACAAATCTGATGCCAGCTTTCGGTACCTGACAGTTTTCGATACTCAGTGCAACAGGAACATTTGGCTCGGTCCCAATAAAGTATTGATGTTTAATACCCAGCTCTGTGTGGAAGTTGCAGTACATTTCCCTCCAGCAGAGCATCCCAATTTGACCCGGTTAGGTGTTTAAATTCCCAGTTGGTGTTGTTAAATACTTTGAGTTAAAGCCTCCACCCATTCTCACAGACTGTACATAACAGCATTAAGTCAATCAGCTGCTTTCCTACGTCAGCAAACTTGAACAGCACATACTGTACAAGAAACAAAGGAACCACTCAGCAGAATAACGCTGAGTAAATGTTAATGAATGCACTTTAAGCATATTTAGAGAGCCCTTTTCTCTTTCTATAAATGGCAGTAATTACCAGCATTTCCTCCACTCTATTGTTCCTTCCCTTCCTCGTCTCTGTCCCCGGCTCTCTCTGCAGCCTTCCATCACTTCAACTGAAGATGTCACTGTTGTATACCAAATATCTGCTCCCCTCAGTTGTGTGTGTGTGTGTGTGTACGTGTGTGTGTGTGCGCGCATGTGTGTGTGTGTGTGTGAGATGAGAGAATATGTTTTCATGTTCATCAGTGAGAAACAAAGCTATGTTGTTGTATTTAAGGCGTTTGACTGTGAAGTTTTGACAATGCAGGGGGTACAACAGACAAAAAGAGAAATCACATCCATTAGAATTAATCCAGCTGGGTGATCTTTAAATAAGAGATAAACACATTACCGCACATTCAATACAACTAAATAGAATTTTTGAATTTGATTGTTGAGCAAATAAAGATAAATGGCTTTAATGCGCAATTTTCTTGATATGAAAACTGACACTTTCATTATTTTCTTGTTATTTTTCACTTTATAAACTCCTAAAATCCCTAAAAATGACATTAATTTTGCTGTGCAGCGTCACATGCAGCACACACCGATTTTTACATGGACTAGCAGCTATAAAAGTACAAAAATAATGAGTGTTATTCCAGAGCTGAAGTATTCATTACAACAATTATGAAAATGATGGCTGGTGTTTAAGGGGCGGAGGTGGTGCCACGCTCGCTTTTAACATTAATGTTATCTGGGTTCACTGGAGTCTTCTACTGTACATGTAGGCTGTTCTTTTTGGGTTTTTTCTGGTAATGACAACATCAACATATTTGGAAAGTTATGATTTAATAATTACGCAGAGGTTCAGCACGAGAGAGACGATGAAGAAAATAAAGTCAAAATAAAAGTCACAGGAATGAAAACAAGAGGCTGAATATGAGACGCTCCAAAAAAGGCTGCGTGAATAAAACATAAAATATTCTGACCCTGTATGCATAAACAAAAACACACAGCAAATCACTTTTACTCCTGACAGTGTATTTGAGTAGATTTCAGATCTTATTTGAGGTAACAGGCTTCTTATTACCATATCAGACTTATTTTTGTGTCTTTTGGTAAATTGTTCCGTTTTTGCACAGCAGTTTGGTTGATGGCTTTATACATAAACTTGACTTTATCTGTGGATGTTCAGGGAATAGGTTAAAGCAGTCTAGCATTTAAATTTATCCACAGCAGCTTGATTTGTCGCCTTGTTTGTGTCGAGTGTGCTAACAGTGATGGGATGTGGAGAAATTGAAAAATCAGGACATCCTTATTGATAAATATAGATATTTTTGAATGTAAATCAGTATATGAATTTGACAGATAAATATTCACAGATCACAGTTGTGCTCCCTGCAGTGACACCAGCTGCTGAATGTTACTCGATCTAATCACTGGAGATTGTGGATCAGTGTGCAGACTCGTGTTCAGGACCAAACGAATCAAGACTCATCCAAAAAAATATGACACAATGACTGTAAATGTGACATCACAGGAAATGCTAAATTATTGTTTTCATGAATGAATCTGAGAATGAAACATGCTATGGTCAGTGAATCCAATTCCATTCAAAATGATTTAATTTAGCAGAATTTTTATTTGATCTCCATTTCATGATAATTCCTAAAAAAAATGTGGCACAGACTGTGTAAACTTCAGACGCATCAGTATTCTTCAGTCTTCTTGATCTGAGACAAAATTACAGGTGAGGCTGTGGCTGACTGCAGTGAGGAATATTTATTTTTGCAAGAAAATCAATGTCTAATGTATTTTGCTTACTGGTTTCACAGAGTTGTCAGTAATTACTGATAAAGTCGTAAAAAAAGTTCCAGTTGCAGTCGTGGCTGGATTCACCCACTTGGGGACGTTGGAGCAAAAATGAGCCGTGGGCCCATTACGACCCTCCAACCACCATCTAACCTGTATCTTGTCACTTTCAATCAAACAGATTTCCATAGTTGACAAAATAATCTCACCTCAACCTCCATTTAGTAGCTATTCTGGAGCTTTCGATCATATCATATGATTTTCATCAGCAGAAGTAGTTTGCAGAGTGTGGCCATAGAAGTGTAAATTCTGAAATTTCTCAAGAAAAAACATTTTCAACTTGTAATCTACAAATTCATGAAAGATAAGCTGATGTTATTAACAAAGAACAGGTGAGGATGAACCTCAGATTTCCAAAGGAATAAACTCCATGTGAATGTAATATAAACAGGAATAATGAAGATATGTAGGCCGTTGATGATAATAATTTTTGGATGATGTTGTAATTTAGTGGTGCATATTCACAAACAAATTTGCACTTAATTAAATTACAACAACTCATACAAACAGTGAACCACAGGCTTTTAGGGACCCTGATTGTCTGGGGCAGAGGTCTTCAAAAGAGATGGACCTGATCTGACCAGAAAACAGTTCAGATTGTGGAGCTGGTCCAAACAAGCAATATAAAGCTGTTTTACTGAATGGACCCATGAACACCTCTAATTTAGGACCCTGAGGCAATTGCCCACTTTTCTCAGTTTATCCAGCCCTGGCCATCCTGGTAAATCTTGCTAAATAGTTGAATCTCTGTATAAATGATACCAAATTGTCTGTTAGAATCACAAAATCTGCCTTCATCCTCATCTATTGTAAGTTTTAGCACTGCATGCATGGGAATGCTTATATTGTATGTAACAATGTCGTGTCATTTATACTAACTGCAAGTTATATGTGTTATTTTTTGACTCAGGTATGGCATAGTGAAGTTTCTTCACCAGTACTCTGCTACTCTCTGACCTTACACTGCCCAACCTACCAGCACACACACCTCCCCTGTCTGCCTCTGTATCCTTTCTCCATCCTACCCTGTATTTATCAGGCTGTGTGAGTTTCTAATCCCTCTCTTTAGCGGCGGTGTGTGAAAGCTAACACTCCTCCATATGATTATAGAGGGCCCAGCGGCTGCTGATTATCTGGAGAGACCACCGCAGAGACCCCCGGCCATGCTCTCCCAAGCCAGCGCTGCCTTAATTCTGCTTAATTGATCTTCACACTTACAACTTTTTCCCCCTAAATCAACACAGGTAAAACTTGAACTCTGTTTGGTTGTTCTGGTTACAGGAGATTACACTCCCTGTCTCTCTCTCTTTTTTTACTGGATGTTGTTGATGTTCACCAGTTTCTTTCTTTACAATCTAACCCATGAGTTAGATTTAAAGGAAGAAACTTGGACTTGTTGATGTTGACAAATTTCTTTCTTTAAATCTCTTAACTAAGCATAAATTTGCGGAAAACATGCAATAAGAAAACAACATATTTGAATGTGTTTTTTATCATTACTACATTACAAAACAATGAAAAAAAACTGTGCAAAAAGTGCACTTGTCATCCGCTTTTTTTTTCCTTTTTCAACTTTTGTTATTTTGGAGGATGTCCCCCCAAAGTGTTGGAAGTTTTTCAGTTTCCCCAACATTCCTCAATGCCACTTCTGTGAGCCATTCAATGTCTTTCAGTGACAGCGGCCATGGAGCTACCTGTGATTGGGTCTTTATAGAGGTGAATATGCAATCCAGGACTCAGTAAAAAGCCTTGATGTCCATGACATTTTCAAAATGGACTCCCCAAGGGCAAACTCTGCCGATTACCTCGCTGTTTCTCTGTATTGTCTACGGGCATGGCAAAATTACAGACAATTTAAAAAGTCATAGTCACGGAAACCAGAGCGCCACCCCCTGTCTGCACTGTGGCGTTTAGTTCTACCCAAGAATTGGAAGATGGGAATTAAGGGTTGTCTTTTTGATAGCCTTTTGTTTATACTTTCTGCTGTTAGGACAGAGCGAGGGAGAATCTGTAACGTCAGCTGACAGCAGCTGTTGTTCATCAGCATGCAGCAATTATGTGATCAAGTCATTAGTAAATACATATAAATATATTTTTAACACGTGCCCTTGTTGTTTAAGTGAGTATGTTACTGTATATAGTATATAAGTGCCCAGTGCATGTATACGGTGTATTTAAAGTTAAACAGGACAGGCAGAGGAGAAAGGAAAGCAGCCCATGTGGAAGAATCATTTTAGCAGCTTCTGCCTGAGCTGAGCAGCCATATGTACAGAAATGTTGAAGGTGACAACTGTAGCCCCTGACATGTTCTCCGAGGTTACTGTGTTGGTGAGGTGTGTGTATAGGCCCAGACACACCAAACCAACATCAACAAACTAGCGGCGACGAAGGCTGACTGTTGCGTCTCCTCACGTCACCTGTGTCTGGGCCAAAAAGTTGCACTTGAACACACTGCAAAGACTACAGACAAACAGTCAACTAGCAAGTACGTTCTGCACCTCTGTGAGAGGAAATAACTCTCCATACCAGCAGCTGGCAGTAGTCTGTATTCGTCATATACACAAACCGTAAACAAAGCAGTGTTTGCTTACCATTTTGACACCACTCTCACTTACCACAACGGTTTCGTAATATAGCTACTACTAATTGAGAATATATCCGATAAGAAGTTGCTAACGGCACTGGCGTTGTCAACCTTTGGTCTTTTGGTTGTGGAAGAAGAAAGTTGTTTGCTTGCTTTCATCACTTCTGTTTCTCTTCTCATGCACTGATTCGTAAAGCTGAAAAGCCAATTAGAGTGATCTCTCTCACCAACGGGCACCGCCACCAATTCAACATGCTCAATCGGGACACAGCGCAAAAACTAGGGCCACAGACGCTCACCGACAGCCCGGCATTGGTTGACGGCCAACCATTGGCCGTCAACCAGTGTCACGGCCTTAAGTGTGTGGATAGAATATGGGTCACCTACACCTTAGTCATGCCAGGTCATCTGTCAGAGAGCATCTTAATCACCGTTAATAACCAACATGCTACCTGCCTCAATCTGTTTCCTCATAAACTGGTAGAAAGAGCCTTAAAGTAGCAATGTGTAAGATTTAATGTTTTGAAAAATTTGAGAAGGATCCAAGTGCAGGCTTCACCTCCATCTTTCTTTACTTCTTTGGACTGTGGACTCACCACAGAGCATCTAATAAACCAGCAATGACATTAAATGGAAAGCAGCCTTTCACTAGCTTTATGAAAAGTGAAATACACTAAAATGGCTCCTATTTATTAATCATATTTATTTTCATAGTACAGACAAAAGTAATACATGCAGCAAATAAAGAAATAATGACGGACACTCTACATTCATTGTTTCCTTAAGGGCACATGCATTGCTTATGCAGCACTCGTCTGGCTTTCATATTCTGTCGATTTCCTTCATTTCCATTCCCATGTTGGCCATTACAGTTTTCACTGAATGTTTGCAGTTGTTTTCTTTTGTATTTTTTTTTCGGTGGATTGATATTTCGACTGTGTTTTGATAGGTAGACTGCAGAGACAGGTGAAGATGAGGCAGAGAATGTGAATAACTTGCAACCCAGCTCACTGCTTGGATATGAAACGTTGTTGAGATGTTGGGAGTACAGGAGCAGGTCCAGCACATTTACTCTAATTTTACAAATTGAATACAGTGTATCCTTTCTCAAGGACTAATCCACTCAGTTTAGCTATTCCTATAGTGTGATAGATGGTTATTGGTTGATTTTAACGTAAAATAAACAGGTTGGTCACAGTAAAGAAGAGTCATAGAAGTAAGCTGATGACATGGCAATTGTGGGTTTGATTCAAGATGACAAACAGTAAATACCCAACAGTTGTCATATCCAAATATACAAAATGAAAATTATGTGAGTCTTATGCTATGGTTTTCATAGTCACCAGGGGCTTCATTTATAAAACAGTGTGTAGGATCCATAGCATCCATTTTTCCTTTATAAATCACAATCAACTTGAAAATGTGCACACGTGGACGAACCTCATATCTCACCCCTACACTCCCACAATTAACCAGAAATGGTCAATGCAAAAGCGTTTCATGAAACATCATGAAACATGTTGTTCCTGTGGAGAACGGCAGCAGTAACAGAAGAAAGTGTGAGAGGCTGACGGCTGCAGCAGCTGTTAATGCAGCAATTAAACAAAGTGGTCAGACATGGAGGTGGAAGCGCATTGCTGCACACTGTCAGTGTATGGACTAGTGGTGGCAGGGGGACACTGAAGCTTACTGCATGGTATTTATTAAGCATCTACTGTATATAGAAACATACATGACTGATGAGACCATGCACTTCAATATATAAAATACAATAAACACTGTATGCATTTATATTTACTCTAAAATCCAGCATACAGCTGTTTCTCTAATTAACACAGTCCATATATGAGTGCAGGTGGTGAAGATGTGCCGGTGAGGTGACTGGAGAAAGCAGAGTGTGTGTGGCAGCCACAGCGGTGTCTCTAGTGTGCTCTGTGTGCCTGACAGCACAGTCGTGTTCACTGCAGTGATTTTACACACAAAAACCATATGAAAACTAAAATCGTACTTGGTGATATATGCACAGTATTAGAAGATATTATTTAAAAGTCTATTAGTGTTCTCTTCTGCAATTCTTTAAGGTTATTTGATGTAATCTTGGATTTCTACAAATGATGATGATAATTTCATCAGTTAGTTAACGTGGGTGAGGTGAAAAGTAATCACTATATTGAGAGTTAATATTGGGGAAAGGCAAGCCAGACTTTTCAGAATCCTGCCACCTGCCACATCATGACATCATCCTGGCATTTCAGCAGCACTGTGCTGCTCGATGACTGACCATGAGTGTGAGCACCATACAGCCTGACCCTCAACCGGCCTCGTACACCTGGGTCAGAGTTTCTGTACAGATGCGCACATTCTCCCATCAAATTTGTTTTTATAAATTCCAACTTTTTTGTGGTAAGTGACGTACACATCTTCCAAGCCCTGTTTTGTGAATATGCAATGGTTATAAATGAGGCCCCAGATCTCAACCAGACTGAACACCTACAGGACATTTTGTAGCAATGTGTTAGAGAGCACTCTCCACCACCATCACCACAACAACAAATGAAATAATATCTTTTGGATAATTGCTGTTCTCTCCAGTACACACACACACACACCTGGAGAATCTATGACAAAGAGTACTGAAGTCGTTCTGGAGGCCCATAGTGGAACAACACCTCACTAACTGTTGGTTTTTCCATCTGTACCTAGTGGTCACATACTTAAATGTGTTGTCTGCTTCTTATTTTATTTTATACCTCTAATTGATTCTACTTTTCATTGTGACTAACCCCACCATACACACACATCTCTCTAAGCTGCAAGAGGAAAATGTTCCTCAACTTTATATTGAAGCCAGACTAATTCTTAAAACTGTACAAGCATCTGTAGGAAGATCAACTAGATTTTTTTTATTGCATTAATTAGTATAGTGTTTGAAGATTGCATATTCTGCAAGATACTGAGGACATAATGCTTTGATCCCTGATGGGGTGAACCAGGGGACAACTGCAGTGAAGCCTAAACTACAGACCTTGACTTTGGCTAGCCTCCTGTCAGTGCTTTACAGTAATAAGATGCCTGGCGACACAGTGTGTCATGGGGAATGCCTGGACACTGGCGTCTGGTGCCAGAATTGCCTGGAACCACAGAGGAGTGTTTGTGGAGGGTTTCTGTGACCTCTCCAACAGAGCGAAGGGGGGACTGGCATCTGCTTTAATAAGGCTGCCCACTCTTCATTCACCATGTCACCCCCTACTCCCCAAGCTGTGGAATGGGCACTGGCACTGAAGGAGAGGTGGCAGAGGTAACAGCTGGCTGCAGCCGTGGCGGCATGGCCGTGGCATGACCACAGCTTTATTAGTGGTGTCCAGGACACCAGCTGATCCTATCCCAGGGTTCCTGTCATACTGATGTCTTCATCACTAAGCTGAGCAGACAGGCTGGGCCTGCCAGCCAGTGGAGGTGACAACAAATCCAATTACCTCCCCACCATGGTGCCCGGACCAGACTTGGGGGGGGCAATGGGACAGTGGAGGATGTTGCTAGGATAGAGGATGAGGGACATGAAAGACAGGACTGGAGGACATGAGGTGGAACACTGACACCAGACTGACGTAGGGGCTTTCAGTTTGGCCTCCCAATGACACACCAGGGTTACTGTATTTTTCATTATGTAACACATCAAATTCAGGACAAATAAACATCTTTTTCAACTTGCTGCATTCAAACCTTTCAGATATGTGGGCTGAAAATGACCTAAGCACTGCAATACAGACCAGTGTTTCCACTGAGGAGCATGAATGTGGTCAGCAATTTTTAGCATTTATGAGCTGATAACCATATCATGGCAATTCATCTTGGACCCATTCCTCTTGTGGAATGAATACTCTCTTGCAGTTCCAAAAGATGCAAGACATGCCTGGTCAAAACAGCCCAGCATTAGCTCTTACTTAGCGTCACTTTATGTGAATCAGATAAACTGTGGCTGGGCTTTGTAGTCTTAGTAAATACTCTGCTAAATAAAATTTAAAATGCGGTCGCTGACAGTAATTTGCGACAAGCTTAGTAAATATCCCTCCATGTCTCTTTCCCTTCCCATGGGCATAACATATATACTTACAATACATGATAAGCGTGGATGCTGATGATTGGAACAGTCAGAGAGACAAAGATAAAAAACTGCATTTTAATATAACTCACCCTGAACCAAGGCTTTATGCAACAAAATGGCACCAACCTGAAACCTGTAACTTGTTTGGAAACCATAAAGTTCAAGTCATGTAGCAGAACTTTAATGGGGAAATGTCCATGCCTATTGTTTTATATACAAGCCCACACACCTGCGGCATCATGATGTAGGACTGTCCTATTGCCCAGCATCAACTCTTTAGAAAAGCAACAGCTGTCACATTCTGGAAATTCTGGCTGACCTACCTTGACTACTTCTTCTCTCTGTTTGGCCTGTCTGTTGTGTGCCACAGGCATTAAATGGCAATTGTTAAATGACATGATGCAGCCAGTGTGTGCAACCCATCCTAGTAGAGCAAAGAAAGTAAAAGAAAGGGAGAAAGAAAGCAAGAAACAGAACTTACACTGATTTTTCCTCTGTTTAACAAAGCTTGTCTAAAGTCTGATGAAGCTAGACTGCATGCCACAGCCCTTCAGTTTAATGAATATCAGACAAATGCATTACTGTTTGAATATCCTGGAAATCATAAAAGCTTTCCCCTCTTTAAGGATCCATCAGGTGAGGATTGCTGGCCCAGAGCACAGACAGCGTGGTTTGACCGTGGCCTTGAACGCGGCCTTGAACGTGCCCAAACCTGTTTCACTCTATTTAGGCCCTTCTTTTATTTCCATACCAAGCAGGGGGGATGTGGAGGTTGACAAAGCATAAACCAAATGAGCTGATACAGGGCCAGTTTTCAAAGCCAGCTACTGGCCTGCTTTTAAACATTAACTCAATTAAATCTCCATAAACAAATTGGTTCCTACTGATGGTCTGGGACAGAACATGTTAAGTGCTGATCATCACAGGCCAGTATTGATCTACAATTGGCACCGCTGTCCCCTGTGTGGATTAAGGTGAAGGAGAGGGGAAAGTTGTTTGGCAGCGAGGATGGAGGGAGGGTCTTGAGTGGAGGGAGAGGCAAAGCAGGCAAACCGCCAAAGCAGAACTCCTCAGCCGTTATGTTTTCCCTCACTCTGTCAGACTCCTCTTTCCACCAAAACCCTGCACTGTGTTGTCTCACCTTATCATCCACAGAGCTTTAGTGTCGGAAGTTTCTCCTGACATCCCTCCATACAGGGATGGGATGATCGATTCATGAGTGCAAAAAAGAGGGGATACTGGGAGGGTGTGTGTATGATGAGGGAGTTGGTGGGGCTCTCACTTTTGAAGGTGGTTGAAGTCTTGCCAAGATATTTCATATTCATAGTTAAATATTCAGCGCGCATGGTGGACAGGGGCAATTTCTGCAGTCAGCCCGCCATTCAAAAGTGAAAGGGATGTGGCTTGTGGATGAAGGGAGCGGGAGAGATAGACACGCATGGGGCTTCATGGTAGTCAGATGAGAGGCTGCCAGCTGCTGATGGGTGACTGTTTGAGCGTGGCGCCTCAGGACATGCCCATTGAAAGGCGATGCGATCCGATACCCCACTTATGCGGGGTTTATATACATATGCCCCCTCTTATGCAGAGGAAGCCCATATCAATTGCAGAACTTCCAGTGTTTTGGTCATTATGCAAAGTTGTTTGAGCGAGCATCTTGCATGTCTGAATGGGGAATGTGGACTTACTGGGCTATGACCACTGAGAAAAGCCTCCTCTGCATAAAACGACCTTGTGGCTCCTCAAAAAATTTTGAATCTCACTGACTTGTGTGTGTCAACAAAGCTGCAAAGTGAATAAAGTTTTGATAAAGCAACTTAGTTTCACCAATGAAACTGTATGTTTGGAGTATTATAGGCCTATGTTAACTGGGCTCACTCTATGGATGAGAGAAAAAACAACAGTTTGATCACTATATGGTATTATACAAACCATATTCCTTGTGAAGATGATGCCTGTTTCTGCTAAAGTAGGAGCAGGTATGATGTGCACCAAAATCCTCAGTTAAAAGTCTGTTCACCCAAATTACGAAAATTATCTTAACATACAGATAGTTTTGACTTTATTTATCCAGGTTTAAAGATAGACATCTATGAGATTTCTGCCTCAACCCCAATACAATGGACTGAATGGAATTTAGTTGTACTCCCTATAGGGACTGTAATTTAAAGGAAAACTGTTCAAACTGAGATCTGTGGAATATCCAGAGGATGTTGCTGACAAAAAGAGTTATTCTCTAGCCTCACTCAGCCTGCAGTCTCCTGCATTTGGGTCCACCTGCTCCGCTCCACTTAAAGATATCTACTTGATTTGACTCATTTGGACGGCTGAAGCTTCATATTATCTTCAGATAAACTTTTAAATACTTTTTTGCACAGAAGGAGGACTGTGGATTTTGTCCTCCATCACTTACATTGTAAGTGCATTATGAAGGGATCTTCTAATGGTCAGTATGAACAGGAGGAATGATTACAGCAAGAAAAACGTGTTTCAGTGTTCATCTGAGCTCCTGGCTGTTGTTTTAAGACAGACTTGAAAAACTGTGAACCTGTCCTGTAAGATGTGAATGTCAAACCAGTGTTTCAGTCTACACCCATCAGAGCTCATTAACACTTTGGATATGTAGCTCTAAAGAGCTGTCCTAGAGGCATACAGGGGTCTACAGTAACAACTGTAGAATATAACTTAATATAAAACAGACCAAGAATGAACATTAAGTTTTTGTTGCATTAGATTGTACAACCTCCTCTGCCCAGCAAATGGACTGCAATTATAAAGCCTCTTTATCTAAAGCACTTTACGATTTGTCTCACATTCACTTGTTCACATACTTCGACAGCAGCAAGATACCATGCATGTAACTGGTTTAACCATCAGGAACAACAGCACCTTGGTCAAGTACACTCCAACATGTGGACAGGACCAGTGAGTCCATTACAAATGCATGTGACACAGCTGAGTTTTGTACAAGTAGTTCAACATGAGAGATGAGAAAACTGATATTGCATGTCTGTGTGTTAAATACAGAGCTGGGACATGGTTAGCCTAGCTTAGCATAAAGACCTAAAACGGGGTGGAACCAGCTAGCCTGGCTCTGTCTAAAGTTTAAAAATATAATGTAGGATTAAACTAACAAGATACAATGTGTTAATTATTGAGCTTTAAAGGTCTTGGTAGCTATATGTTTGGACAGAGCCAGCCTAGCTGTTTCCACCTGCTTCCAGTCTTAATGCCAAGCTAGGCTAACCACATCCTGACTTTATTAGCTGTTCATCTACACTGTTAAAACCCACAGAACATTATTTTAAATTCTATTTGAGATGCTGAGATAAAAAGTACATTACAAGGAAATAAATTGATGTGGAAGACATCTAGAATTTCTCATTTAATGTAATGGTGGAGCCAAAAGAAAAAGGAAAAAACTTGCTTTAGACTCAATTAAACTTGCTGCTTGCTACAGAATACTGTATATATGACATTTTTGTACATGAAGTAAAAAATATTGTAAGTTAGACTACTTAGGGGGAAAACTGAGGGGCTCTTGTTAACACTATGTGGTAAGTGTGGATATGCAAAAGTTATGTTACAGTGTAACAATATGAACACTTTAAAAAGCCGAAGTAGCATTTCCTTATTCCCACCTTCTCTCCTGACTGTCAGTTTTCCATCACCTCCACTCACTGAGAGCATAAAAAACACATCCCTTCTTCCTGTGATAGTGCAGGTCACACCTCCTGGTTTGGAAGAGTGAGAGTGATTAAAAATGACAAGGAGACATGTCGAGTGTTATTCATCAAAGAGCTGCATCTCGCTCTGTATCAGAACCAGCCGGTCCACAGGGGGAACCAGAGCAGCTCCGCTCCCCTCCGGCCCCAATCCAGACCCCGAAATGCTGATTCCTCCCTCCCCCCTTCCCCTGACTACACGTCCAAGTGATTACACTACACCCCCCCCAACACCTCACACACAAACACACACACACGCTCAAAGGGGCTAATTAAGGCTTTAATATGCAAATGAGAGCCGCAGTAAATTACACAGCTGGCAAATATGCCTGTTTTTGCCTGAAAATACATCAGGAGTGCAGCGAGGAGTGTGTTGCTGCTGTTGTTGTTGTGTTTGCAGAGAGACAGGGGATTGCCCCCCCCCCACAAGCAACCCCAGCCCCCCTTGTCTGCTGGAAAGATTCATCCAGCTTTGTCCCTTTCAGAGGTATCGGGAGGAAAAGTCGACCCTCTACACAAGTAAAGCTGCATTTTAGTGAGGGACACAACAAGAATTGAGTGGCTTTGCATATTAATGTACTGTAGACTGATATATGAAGCTGATATCTACTAGTCTGTGAGGTCCAGCTGTGATTTGATGGAGTGACAACAGTCTGGAAGGCCTATCATGACACATTTTCCTGGGACATTTTATTTACTCATTAAACCGGTCAACTATGGTTTCTAAAAAAAAATTCATTTGTGGAGAGACTAAAACATTATTTCTCCACCCCAATATAATGGAGGGGAATGGAATTTCATTTATGGGGCTCAGAGCATTGAAAAATTACACAGCAGTATATCTTTTCACAAACAGAATCCTGGTTAATGCACACACCTCACTGTCAGCAGTAAGAGTACAGATTTCTTCTGTCTTAAGCAATCAGGGCCATAGCTACCCCAGAGGACAATGAAAATGTTCTCTGTATTTTGTTTTATTTGGAGTTTTACAAACCTGGGGGCAAGGCTGGATTACAAAAGTAGCAAAGTGGACAATTTACAGTAAGGTCACTGTCACAGGTCACAGTAATGTTACTGTTGAATTAACTTCTTAATCCTTCAAAGACCACAAATTATATTCCATTCACCTTAATTTTATTGGCTTTGAGAATATTGAATATTTAAATATTGGAGTATGTTTTTAATATTAAATTTAAATGAACTACTTTTATGCAATTAAAAATCTAAAAATTTCTAGAAATAGAGCACCAATAGTCATGCAAGTATGGTACCATCCAGTTGTTGCACTCCCCATTACTTCAGTGAAGATGCTATTGATAATGCTACAGTATGTCAGGTTGCAATATGCTTCAGCTATGGTTCATATAGATTTTAACCAGGTATTTGTACTGTATGTAAGCACTGCTCATACCACCTTACTTGGTCAAAATGTTTTGCTGTGGTTCGGTCCACGTTTAAAAGTTTGGGAGCCATTCAGATACACCCCATCTCAAAATATAAATGCCCATTTTGAGTGTTTTTATACTACAAGAGAACATAATTTGATCATGGATTAAATCCAGGAAGTGTTAATTGAGTGAAAACTCCCCTAAAAGGCGAATTTGCTCATGTTAGATCATCATAAATCAGATGTTCTTTGGTGATTCAGTTGGTTAAATAGTTGTTAAAAATAGTCTTTCTTTTGTGCTCTCTGAACTATGTGAGCTGTATTCTGTGGTCTGGTTCCAGTAGGTGACTGGCTGATCTGGTAGCAGTGTGAACCCTGGTCCCCCCCCGGCTGCTCGGAGCCGTTCCCCGCTGCCCTCTGAGGCGTTGCTGGGAGGTTTGTTCTGCCTGGTTGCTGTTGTCTGCCTACGTACTCTATTCCCCAGAGCACCGGTGTCATCATGATGCGAGCTGAAACCTGAGTGCCGACTACATGCATGGTCAGGCCGTTCTGTCACCTACCCACCCTACTGGGACTGACCGTGACAGGAAGGGTGCCTGAAAACATACCCAGAGACCTCTTTGTTTCATGCTGTTCCGAAAATAAGAATCCACACTCCTTCAAACGGTGCCCCCTGCGCTGTACATTCCCACAGCAATCTCTCCACAGACCCATACCAACACATGTATCTTTTCTCGGATGTCACTCTCCTCTCACGTTTACCGCAATGTGTTCAAAAACCAGACAACTCAGCCGAGGTGTCAACATTGTTGGATAAAATAAAGACCGACCACAGCTGATCTTTTCACTGTCATTTATCAACAGCCAAGCAGATTTCCATGTTTCTTTATGGCCATTCAAAACTCACTACAACCTTTATATGAAAATTACATCACAAAAACAATGCTTGGAGTGAAGGGCTGATAGTAACCTCTGAAGTTATGCTCAGCACAGCAGGGAGTGGGGAGTGACAATACTAACTTCCCCCCTCTGGGAAGGTAGATACAGAGCCTACAAGTGGAAGGCTGGGAGTGCGCGGCAGGCTCGAGTGCATAGCTTGTAAGCCTCACTACATATGTTGAGACATTTCACACAGAACCAAAAATGTCAACCTGCTGGTGGCACTAAATGAGCAGTCAGACATTCTGGGAACCATGAATGTCTGTACAAAACTCTGTGCCAATCCTTCTTGTAGATGCCAAGATAATTCCCTGAATAATTGAAAACACTTATTGGTGGCACTACAGGAAAGGTCAGATCACCAATGTCTGTGAATTTATCCTCTGGAGACCTTGAACATCTGTACCAAATTTCATGGCAATCCATCCATCAGTTGCTAAAATATTTTAGTCTGGACCAATGTGGTGGAGTGATGGACCGTAAAGCGATGGACTGACTGACTTTGCTATCCCTAGAGCCATGCCAATAGCATGGCTAAAAATGTTGATAATGCTTTACTTGCCAGGGGTATAAAATGTTTTGCAGATACAGTATGTTCAATATGAACATTTTGCGTTGGTGGTGGACTGTTGGCAGATATGTTGAATATACACTTCATATTGAATGAAATCAAGCTATAAAACCTGCAGCAGACTGGTTAGTTAAAACTTACCAACACTAATCTCATCAAAGAACGTGTAACTAAACTAAAGATCTGGGTTGAAAAATAGTCAATACAGTTAATACTGTTAATACAGTGTAATAAGCGCTATATCAAATGACGTTTGCTGAATCACTGACATACAGTGTTGTAGACATGAACAGACAGTTCAGCAGTACAAAGAGGAGGCAAATGAATGACTGTAGATCATCCAATGAAATCCATGAGATGCTTTGCATCTAAAAACTAACTAATACAATGCAAATTCATAAAGAAATTTACTGTATACATCCATCGCTTGTTTTTCTTAGCAATGGCCCTTCAGAAATACAGAGCTTCTCACACTACAAAAATCAGTCACATTGACACCAAAGTGGACAATCACTCTAGGGCCTCACTATGTGGCAATTAACTTGTGGTAATTTGATGAACTGCAAATTTGTCTGGGAATATGCACCACGAAAGTACACTGAAATGATGAGGGCTTTAAGGAGGGCTCATCTTTAGGCCTGACTTGTAGAAGGGCCCTAGCTTTTAATTATTCCAGTTGATATTCTTGCATGGCGCATATTCCTAAATAAATGTATATTTAATCAAATAAGTACAAGCTGACACACAACAAAGATGGGAAGGGATTTTCTGGCAACTACTTCCAAGATGCATGGAGAAGCAAAGAAGTCTGAAGAGGTCAAAACTCCAGCAACACTTATATAAAGAGCATCTTTACCATGAGACCAGAGTTGCAGATTTGACCTCTACATACCAACGCTGAACGCTGGTGCAGGGTACATTACAGAATAGGAGTACTGGTTGGTTTCTGGAGGTGCATGTGCACTGCACTTGATGGGTACTTACAGGCAACAGGAACAGGGGGTTTAATAGGGGCCTACAGCTCTAGATTTTCCCCATGGCTCCCTAGTGAGTTAATCCAGCTCTGCAGCAACTGATTGTGTTATATACTAGATACTAATTGTGATCCAAGGTGATGATTGGTTGTTCTCTTTAAGTTGATACAGATTTTCATGTATATCTTAGTATGTACAGTACATACTGTGGTTAAATTGAAAGGCTCAGTAGAGGTGCTGTTTCTGTAAGTATTTTAAGATGACAATTGGTTGTGTGAAATGTGTGTAGACAGTGTAGATGGTTTATCAAATTATAAATAAAGTTGAGTAAAAATGACTTTACCCTTTAAATACTAAAACACTTTGTTGTCCTTTTGGCTTTCTCTCAAAGAACTCCAAATGCTCCAGTTGTCCATCTCTACAGGACCACTGAAACAAGCTACTGAATCTCCTTCCTGTTGTCTTTCCTTCCTGCATACACACACACACACACACACACACACACACACACCATGCTGCTGTAATTATCACTCAGTGAGACAACCACTCTCTAACAGCTACACCTTGCTGACATGCGACATTCAGGAGAGGACACTCTCCAGCGTTATCACTGAACTCCTCTGCTGGAGAACAGCTGACAGGATACTCACGTTGGCCAAATCCAAAGCCAAATATTTAAGCATCAAACAGGTAAACAGGCTGCCGAGGCTTCCTCGTCCGACCCGCGATTAAGAGAGCGTCGGGCAAGGGGAAGTTTAGTTCATTAGCTGGGTTGACAGAGTCCCCTGATAAGGATGTATAAACAGCTCCACCTTGCAATGGCTACAGAGAGAACTTGCCCCTCGGAAAGGCTGCTTTCCACTAGGGCCAGGGTGCATGAATATTTCAGATGAGTAAATAATTAATAATTAACAGCAAACAGGCCAGTGATCAAATGGAGCAGCGTGGCAACAGACATGAAAAATCAGACTCTAGTAAACAAAGACGAGAGGACCCAGATTTCTTCCCCTCTTGCCACCTTCTTTTCTCGCCTTTTAAATATGCGCATCTTCAATCACCCCCCGCATCGTGGTAAAACCACACACATACAAAAGGCACATGTATGAACACACAAACTCCATATCAGCGACTCTGTCAAACACACTCAAAGTGCTGCCATAACCCCCTCCGTCACTCACTCACATTCATACCCACACTTATTTTCCTTCAGAAGAATGAAATTTTCACGTATTCCTTGGCGACCCGGGGAATGTGACTGAGCGAGAACACTTGATCTGGCCACCCGCTGTTTTCTGATGGAAAGATTTGCTTTTTAATACAATCGTCACTCCTCCCACCTGGATATGCCACGCCAAGACAAATCCCAGCTGTGTGACTCCAAAACCTGACAGAGCTTAAAAATTCCCTTATTACCATTCCCTTAAAATACCGAGCCACACTAACTCCCAACAATGGTGGAAATGCTAATCACGTCTCTCGGCGGCTTAGAGGAGCATGAAAACAGAGCCGCCAATATGGAGGCTTTGGTGAATGTGCAAAGTGAGGAAGAAGAAGGAGAAGAAGAAGAAGCCCCAGCTTTAATGACACACAGAAGCGTCATGGCTCTTAAAAGCTGCCTCTCCAAAATCTGGCACATCTTGCCGCTTGACTTTAGCCAGAGGAGACATTTCATAAAAATCAGACTTAATCGTGTAAACAACACGCAGACAAACAGAAAACCACTGCAAACAAAAATAAAACAACTTTGGAAGCTGTGCACGGATCGCCTTCAGAGTTAATTTTAAAGTAAGCATTCCGTTCCTTGGAGATTTTAATTAATGCTTTAATATGCAAATAAGTTAGCAGAGATAAAATCATGACAAACAGATGGCAAGTGTGGGTAATTATTTTGTGAATCCAGCAGGGGCATGTATTAAAGTTATGGCATCGTTTTCCTCAGGCCTCTGCAGCCATGGAAGGTAGAGAGAAAAAAACAAGTATCACTGATGAACTGAGACACAAATGACTTACTTGTGTCTCAAAGTGACAAATCTCTGACCACAGTCTGAATGTATCGCAAAAGACAAGATGCTAAGGATAAATAATCTTGAAGTCACCAATACCTCTTCATTCCTAATTAGAAGGAAAATGTTAATGGAAGCACCAGTCGTCGTTTGAGTATGTGCGGAGCTGAAGTACAAAGTGTTTCATTTGAAACACTATGACAGCACCACCAGTAGCCTGTACTGTTAACTCCAGGCAGGATGGAAGTCAATAACCTGCTGTTATATAATATAAACCAATATGACCAGGGAAATGTTTTCACACACTTAAGTAATCCAGTTGATGAAGCAATGTTGATCGAAAGAACATGTCTAAGAAATGCAAAATTAGATTATTTTGGAGTTGTGAGCTATGTCATGTACTAAAGGCTCAGTCAGTCAACTAAGAAGAGAATAACTACCATACTATTGACAATTGAACTACAGCAACTACTGAAACAACCATTAGTAAAACAGCACATGTTGATGTGACTCACCTGTGAGCAAGAGGAACCATTCCGCATGTGTTAAAAGAGTACTCAAACTATTTAGCATTGCACTCCTACAATGCTGTCGGACTCTCAATGGACACAAAAAGTAAGTCAAAACATCAAAAACGTAGCGCCTACATTACCCACAACTCAACAATTTGGTTCAGAGATTCTGGTGTGTTATGCTAGTAGCAGCTAATGTAGCCTGAAGCTGCTAGCCTCCAGCAGAGATGAAGAGCGGGCTACAGAGGTCTGGTAACCTCACTTCTTTCTAACTCCACACCCCCAGATTTTTTTCACTTGAAGTAATTTAACAGATTTCACACAGCTCCCTCTAGAGACACAAAAGGTTTTATACTACTTTTACATATATGCAGTCGTACTCCCCTACACCTGGAAACACACGCTGATGTGTAAAATCACTGGAGTTCCATTTTAAGATCAAGACCATTAAGATCTTTAACTATAGCCTAATTATAGCTGTGCCTACCTGCTCCTGTGGGGGTATGTGGTCCAAATCCAGGCTAGCAAGAGACTGGTTCATCCTCAGGGCCAGACACAAGGCCATCAGGCCTCCAACCTTCACCTCGTTCTGACGGACGTCCAGTTGCTGAATCTGACGACTCTCAGCAAGGAACTCAGCCAATGCCACAGCACCTTTACCAAATAAAACATTTAACATCAGAAGGTCAGCAAGTTAACTTAGTATGTCACTTGGCTAGCTACCCTAATTAACCTACTTTGTCTAGACTGCATTTCTTACTAGGATAGGTATGACTCTATAACATTTCTTTTACCCTCCTAACCCTGTCACTGGACTCTGGTTTAAAGCTAACTTAACCACAAACATCTATGGTTCGGCTTCAGACATTGAGACTCAGGCAATAAGGTAAATTTTGCATCCAGAACAGCTCTGCCTCAGAGGCATGTTTCTAAAACTAAAATTTAAATCTGCTCAGGTAAGCATGCTGCTCATCCTAATGCTGTTTAGCTACTAATTAGATTCCTGTGACAAAAGATATCATGACAAGTTCAACATTAAAGCTCCACTAACCAATATTTCTATATGACCAATGGGTGAACTGACTATGTGTAACGTGAAGGAATCATTTCAACCCACAGTTACCCCCTGACCTGTTTCAGCTCATTGTTTTGTTTTTATGGCTTGCAATTTTACTGTTTTGATTCAGTCTCACAGCTCTCATCAATGTTCTTTCCAGCAGCAGGAGGCAGCTTTTCAGCAATAAAGCTCTGATAAACCCACTGTAAGCTACCCACCCAGCACCAAATTCCTGCAAAGTTAGCAACTAACTGGTGAACATAGTGGAAAATTTAGCAGCTAAAGAGCCAGATATTTTTCTCAGGAGTTGTTGAAGACCAAAATGGAGCTAAAAGGCCAGTGAATATTAGACTTACATTTACATTACGTTACATTGCCAGATAGCCAGAAACTTCAAATAAATGCTAACGTAGTTCTGTGTCTGCTGGATGTATAAATCGGCGAGTGTTTGCTTACATGTTTCCCACACTTCATAAGGTCATAATGGTCATTGTTGTATTTACAGGTTGTTGCACTGCCCCCCACTGTCCAAAATATAAATTAATGCAAGTTTAAATACATATTAAAAATAGCAATTAAAATCAATTAAATCTTAATCATTCTACTAAGCCATATCCTGACAAAATTGTCTTACTTTGTTTATTTTATTTGTAACTCCAAAAATGTTGCAACACTGTAAAAGTGATGCTGTATATGGTGTACCTTCACAGGTGATGTTGGCTTGGGCCAGGCCCAGCTGCAGCACTGTGCAGTTCAGCATCAGAGGCTCCCTGATTACCTGGATCCCCTCGTTCCCCAGGGGGTTCTCTCCCAAATCCAGGACCTGCAGGACCTTCAGCACTGGCTGCAACACAGGGATCCTGAGGTCACATTGATTGTCATTCATCTCAGCTTTTATGTGGGTCCAAACACTATTCAAACTGGATCCAGTGACTTTTGGTACCAATAAAAAATGAAGAATTTGGGGTGCCCTGGTGGCTTAATGGTTAAGGTGCATATATACAGTACCACAGAACTGCAACGTCCACAGTTTGACTCCCGGCCGTGGGACCCTTGTTGCATGTCATACCCCTGTCTCTCTCTCCCTGTGTGTCCTGTCTCTGTCCACTGACTGTCAAATAAAGGCAAAAAACCACCAAAAAATAATCTTTAAAAACTGAAGAATTTTAATCACTGTTTCTGAATCTTTACCCAACAATGAATCTTTGGTTTACACTGCGTTCTGTGCAGTGTGCTACATTCAGTGTGCAAGTGAGTGTGGAAAGGCTGAGAAGTTTTAATTATCATTATTATTATGCGGTGATTATTATTCCTTCTCAGAATGTTTCCTCTCATGTTAAATGCTCAGAACTTTTGTTTCCACTCTCCAGAGCCACATTAGCATTGAAGGTTGATTAGCTGGCGCATAAAGCTGGGGGTGTCTGGGGCACGAGGGGCCCATGTTGCCCAACAGCTTGAAGAGGAACACGCCACCCACTCCTTGGTTGCCCCCTCGCCTCGCCACCCTTGTTAAACTCCTCTGGTCACTGCTCTGAAGAGAGGGAGCGCGGGGGCGGAAAGGAAGCCAGGAAGGCAACCGACAGACCCGGAGAGTGTCTTCTTCTGAGTTAATTTGCACCACAGTGACAACAAACACACTCGAGAGGGTCCCCCCCCCCCCCCTTTTCCTTGCTGAGTCGCGGCACACAGAGGCACCGCCACATCCAACGCGTGGCGAGAAGCTTCTCCGGTGAAGAGGGGAGGAGGAGAGGGAGGAAGAGCATCTCGAATGGATATGCACGAGGGATAATACCAGACAATTAAAGAGGCGACTGCGTGGTTGAGAGTGTGTGAGAGTCAAGCATGGTTGAAGCCTGTCAAACGTAAACCACGGGAGGGTTGGAGTGAGAAGTTTGATGGGGGTAGGAGTGTGAAAGCACCAAAAACACAGTATGCTTTCACACATGACATGCTGGCTTTAAACAAAAAAACAGCAGAAGCACATGAAGTAGGAAAGAACGAGGGCCCCGCATGACATATTCACCTCAGAATAATCATTTTGAAAATGATTTAAACAAAGAGAGGGAACTCTACAACTCAAATATCAAGTGGATTTTGGCCCACATCTGCCCCCCTTGTCTTAGTCCTTCAAGAGACAAGACAACAAGCCAGGAGGGCAGAGAGGAAAAGCAGATACACCAACCAGAAAGGTTAATAACAGCTCTCCTCCTCATCATATTCGACACAACCAGCTATGGGTCTAATTATCATCATTATGGCCTGCAAGGACATCTACTTATCCCTGTGACTGGCAGGCCGCATGAGCAGCCCTCCTTAACACACATCTATTATTTAATCAAACTGTTCCTTCTTTTGGTAGCACTGGAGGAGACAGGGGAAGTGTGTGTGTTTGTGTGTGTGTGTGTGTGTGTGTGTGTGTGTGTGTGTGTGTGTGCATGTGCGTGTGTGAGTGTGCAAGGCAGGCCTTTAATTTCTAGCCTTTGACTTCCACAATCGCCACTCACATGACAGGAAGGTGCAGTTTATGCTGCCAATCAGGCGGAAGGAATGCCTGTTATTAGGACTGTACAATGAAACGCGTGGAGGCGGGACATTTTCAGAAAGGGAATTCTCTGGATGAGGTCCTACGCTCTTCATTTCCTCAATACTGGGTAGAAGAAAGCAGGTATCAGTTGGACAAAAGCATCTGAGGAAGTTTAGCTTGTGTAGCATGAAACTAACGGGGCGGTTTGTCAGAAATGGATCCATATCCAGAAAATAAGCCAACTTCTCCACACTGTAAGATTAGAAATGGAAAAGCTGAAGTTGCCAATGTATTGTCATTGAGCATTTGGCCCAGTGGGTAAATAAAGCAGGCTTAAGCTCTCTTTTTTTCATTCTTCACACAACTATCTCTGTCATTTCACCATGATCCCCTTTTGTACAATTCAACACGTCATGACTACAAAAACGGACTAAAGACAGAGTGCTCAGAGAGATTGGGGACATAGTGGGATGCAGGCACTTCATGTCATCTTTGAGTGTGGCCATTTGGAACAGGTATAGACAATTCTGCCTTTAGACGTGTTCAGACGACACATTGTATGACCTAATCAGTTTGAAGCATACTGTTCTGAACTTTTTGCAGTGCTCGAAGAAGAAGAAGAAAAGTATCCAAAGAAAAACAGTCTCCAGCACAGAGTGCATGGATCCAAACTACTAAATGAGGAACCTTAATATACTCCAAATGGACTCTGGACATACTAAATTAAGTGTTTGAATATGTGTTCAATCCACAAGTACAAACTCTTTTTTTGAAACAAGTGTCAGTTTTGGGAAATACTGTTCATCAAAGACTGTGAAAAAACAGGAATATTGAATATAAGATACTTTTTTTAAATACTTTTTAAGATACTTTTTTTTTTTTTTTAATTGCCATCTTTGTCTAAACATATGGTGTGAACAACATGACATACTGTTCAGAAAGGCTGTGTTCCAAGGCTGGATTTTTAGTTATTTAAATTACTACAAATGGGATTTTGAATTAGGTTTTTGTCACTTCAGCTCTCTATTAGAGCACATGCACCATATAAGGGCCTACTTCCTCCAATCATAAGTGACAATGACCGCAGACATACAGTATGACAGACATCATGACACCATGTTCAGTCTGCAGCTACAGGCTGAAGGCACCCCTGCTTAAAGAAGACATATGCACATTTCCAGGTCTATATTTTTAATCTGGGGCTCTACTGGAATAACTTTGCATGATTTACACTTGAAAAACCTTTATATTAGCTCTTCTGCCCATTAGTTCAGCCTCTGTCTGAAACAGGCTGTTTTAGCTCCTGTCTCTTTAAGGCTCCCCTGCCGAAGAGCCCACTCTGTTCTGATTGGCCAACTCTTCAGAAGCTGCTCCTCAGGAGACTTCCACTGGCTCCGGAGGCTACATCAACAAACCATGAAACTAACTATAGTAGTAGGATTTCATTACTTTTTCTTGTTCTTCACTTGAAACATCAACTTGCAAGTGTTGCATGTGCAACAAGCCGACATCAGCTTGTCAGCAAGGTAGAAAAAACTGTTGCAAATGAAGTGGAATGTGTTTATATGCTGACTGTTGGCATTATTTGGCTAAAAAGGCTAAAAGCTGGTATTATGTTCCTCACCAGAGCCTTGGCCAGATGGACCATGCCTTTTGCAGTGATCTGGTTGTTCCTCAGTAGTAAGATCTTCAGACCCGCCGTCTGCCACCTCAGACCATCACACAGCTCTTCCAAACCTGGATAATAAAAAAACAACAGCATTAATTTATGGTAATTAACAGAACATGTTTAACTTTACTGCTTGCTTGTGCTTGTTTTTTGTAAGCTAAATGGAACTGACAGATGTTTAGTGGGAGTGTTGCAGCAGTGCCACTTTAGACTAGAGCTCCAGTAACTACAGAAGGTTTGCTATGTACTTATAAGTATTATCACTAATCATTAGTAAGATTATGTGTCACATTTTTACTGTCTGCAAACACTAGCTGTGCCTCCTGTTAACACAACGTGATTGAAGTTCAGGAATGTTTTTCTGTTAACAAAACAGTTTTGCCTCAAGCAAAAAGAATAGTGTGACATTTGGGGAAATATGCCCCTTTGCTTTCTTTCAGTGAGTGAGATAAGAAAATTGTCAAGAAATAGTTACACAGTGTAACTAAACTGTTTTTATCTTTCTGTTTGTGTACATCACACAACAAACCAACAACGTGTTAATTAGTGAGCTTTAAAGGTTAACAGATTTGTGAACTTTGAACACTTTGTTCCTGGAAAGAAAGCATATTTCCCCATATATCTTTCCCAACATGTTGAGGAATTCAGTTTAAATGATAAGTTTAGAGTTTATATGTTTATCTGCAATTCACACTTTAATCACAAAGTGTGACATCAAAAAAGGAGTTTTTCCATTGGCTGAATGTAGACAACTGTGAACTCTTTCTGAGTGAAATGAGAAGATTGACATCAATTTCATATCTGTGTGTCCAGAGTCAGGTCGGGGTTACCCTAGCTTAGCATAAAGACAGTAGGAGGAGGAAACAGCTAAAGTTCAAAAATACAGCTATAAACTCCTCTAAACACCTCTTTTTCCCCTTTATGTCCTGATTTTTCTAACTTATTATTAGATCCTTTTTTCTTTGTTATTTTATTCCCACATCATTCAGCACTCACCACTTCATACCTTTGCAGTGTGCAGCTTTGAATAAATACACGTTTGTTCTGTAACAAAGAAGAGCATCTTACCAGCATCTGCTACAACATTGTTGCTAAGCTCCAGCATCTGTAAAGTGGTGTTGTAGCGTAGCAGGTCACCTAGCTGCAGGGCATCCTGGTAGCTGTTCAGCAGGTTGTGGGTAAGGTGGAGCTCTTGTAGAGCCCTGTTTGATTTCAGCACACCAACTAAAGGCAGCAACAACAACAAAAAAGAGAATGCTCAAAATATCAGGAACAGGGCCCAAAGTTATTAGCAGTTAGTGCTATTGGCTACTGTAGTCCAGGAGGCTAATTATTTTTTGTTTGTAGTTGGAAGCACAGACAAGCTTTTGAAATTATTTATGTAAAAACTACTGAAGTTTATTTGGAAACGCATTACTTGCACTGATCAAACTCTATGCTGGTTAGCATGACCCATAGTTAGAATGACCAAGGTTAAAATATCTGAATTATAACAGCTGAACAGTGATTTTTGGAAGTTATTCTGAGTTCTAAGCTTCTTCCCCTGATCTCAATTATGCAGTATTTGTAGGTGGGAAGCCGGTTGGGGATCAAGCCCTTGTCTAGCAACTCCTACTGGTTGGTCAAGGCACCTGCATGTAGGAGGGTGGAATCAGAGGGGATAATGTGAAGCTTCCACATGTAAGGCACAACCGGTGAAGCTCTTGGAAGGTGAAACAATCGGAGGAGGCACATGGCTGTCTACAACCTTCTCAGAAGGAGTAGGAGTATGAGGAAATTTGCTATTCCAACTTTGGATGCAAACCTTTTCACCCAATTGAGATATATAGATGCTTTCAAATTGATATTAGATATATGATCCATTGTACTTGTATGTCCTTTGAGCAACATCGATCCTCCAGGTTGTAGCTGTGATAGACTGATGGTGAGTGAACTTGAGCATGAAAATGAGAGAACAGCAGGAATTGCTGCCTCCTGCAATTACTCCAGTAAAGATCAAGTGGCACTCCTTTGCCTTTCTAACATGAACAAGCCATTGTTGGAGCCAGAGTTGTGACTCCTTAGCACAGGAGACCTTACAAAACACCTGTCAAATTTCAAGACCTTCTCTAAAAAGAAGAATCTTTTCATTACGGCACTTTATCACAGCTTTCTTTAGTACCCTCTATTTATGTGTAACGGTAAAGAGTGTTGTGTGGGCATCCCCTGTGTATTTGTGTAATGTGTACTGTACTATGTGTCCGTGTTGCCTGGGCCCTCGCTGCCCTTGCATCCAGATCGATGCTGCAGATTTGATCAAGCCTATTGGGCTGCATGTGGAATGCCAACATTGTCATCAGGCACAGTGGGAACCAAATGGTGGAATCGGTAGGATTGATCCGGTCGACTCCACCGTGAGCGTCCAATCCCGCAATCAGAGGCCCCTCCGATCGAAGGCAATGATCCTCAGCCGGGACCCCCCGCTGGGACGGAAAGGCTGGTGGCGGCAGGCTCGGCAAAGGCAGAGAGCGTGGAGTGGGGTGAGGGATGAGCGCAGGAGGAGGGGGGTTGTGAGACCCTAAAATATCAAAGAGATCCAGGAAGCAACTGAAAATGTTGGAGGAGCAAGTTGCTGTCAGGAAGAGTCCATTTGGGTCTTTCTCTGCTCCCAGCTGACAGGATGCAAGACTGTGTTCACTTTTTTTGTCCCAAAGAAAAGTCAGAAACAAAGATTGTTTTACTAGGACATCTGATTATGTAGTAGAATTAGAACAGCCTTTTATTATGATCCTCAGTGTGTTATGTAATACGAAAACAAATATAAGAAAGTAAAAGAAAATTATTATTTTCAGAAATAATTTTGTAATGAATGTAATGTATTTTTAGCTAAACCACCATCTAGCTCAAGCCTAATGTGAACTACCCCTGTTGCACATGCCTATCCATCCATGTGTGTGTGTATGTGTGTTCACGCATCAGTCCATCCATGAACACCACTCAACCCCCCTCTGAGTGTTGTGTTCTCCAGCGGTGAGTGTATTTATATGTGTGCATACTCATCCAGTACTGTAATGGTACTTCTCCATCACCACAGATACTGCTCAGAAATACAACAGCAGCCAATCAATAAAGGTCAGAGAAGATAGACGTTGTTGAAGTTGCTGTATTTTCTTATTGTAAATATTTCAAATGACACTTGAATAATTTGTGAGTACCAAAACAAAATAAAGTCCCATTTGGCTGGGATTAATATTAGAGGGGAGGTGGGGAATGAAATATTCTCTGTGCTCCTCAGTAATTTAACTCATCCTTTCATGTGGCAGTCAGTCCATGGACATTCAGCAGGACAGAACCCAAAGAGAAAGCCAAAATCCTTCCCAGGGGGGCGCTGAAGAGTTGAAAGTGAGGCAAAGATACTGCGTGAGGTGAAGAAGAGTCAAAAATCCTTCTCAGAGTCATAACTCAGTCAAATCTGAACACAGAAACATGAAACACATTTTGATCATTCAGTGTGACTTACACCCGAGGATATCATTATCTCCAGTGTCTATCGCCAATAAACCTAATAAAGAGGCTTCAGTACTTCATCATGTTTTGAAGTTTTCTTCAGTATCAAAGTAATCCAGTGATAGCTGTCTGTACATCCATGGGCACAATGCAAACAAGCTGCTAATAGATAATGCGGCATACTTTAATGGAGACAATTTGCCAAAATGTAAACAAATATCGGCTAAAAACAGGGCTCAAAAGAGGAGACCAGTACCTGTAGCTAACATTGTGTATTTTAAGAGTTTTTATGGGGTCTTGCTCTCCTGGTGGTTTTATGTTTTTTTTGGTCATATTCATTCTCAAAAAGGCCTGTATGGTGGTGTTAGTATGTTTCCACCTATCAGATTAGCAAAACATTTTTGTAGTAAAAGGACAAGCAGCCCTTCCAGCAAAAAGATCCATTTTATAAAACAAGACATCAGTCTGGACTGTATTTACTATAGGACCGGCAAGTTCACTGAAAAACAGTAGGTCATTGCAGCTGTAATTAGGGTAGGTGATGTTAAAATCACTCCACCTCCCCTAGAAAAATAAATTCTGTCTGAATGGGGTTTAATGTGCATATGCTATAAGCAAGTGTAGGCATGTGTGTTTAACAAGTGTGTGATTGTGTAGAGATCATATAAAAGTGTGCATATCTCAGGTTATATCTTTGTTCAAGAGACAATACATGCCTCCAAAATGTGTATGTGTGTGTGTGTGTGTGTCCTGGCTGCCAGAGCCTTTATAGATGTGTGCAGCGGTGTGTAAAGTGACAGGTAAGAGATTAGGCCGCTAATCCGGGTCCAGGCCTGCAGAGAGGGTCACAGGTCAAAATCTGGTCCTGCTGGCCACAGGACACACACACACACTAACACACCCACGCACACACCAAACACACTTACACATGCACATACACATACATGAATTCTGTCCACACTTGCATACCCAAAACATTCAAACACAAATGTGGTCTCGGTGTTTCATGAGTGAGAACAAACACACTGTAGCGTGAGTAGTGTGTGTGTGTGTGTGTGTGCGTCATACCCAGTGTGTATAGTGGCATGCCGCTGAGCTGGGCATTGTGAAGGTGCAGCACTGTGAGCCGGCTGGTCAGCAGAGCTTTAGATAGAGACTGGACCGGATAGTCAACCATGGGCACATTACACACATCAAGTCTTGATAGACGCACACTCTGAAACAAACACACATTGTACAGTTAGAATACAGAACAAATGCATAAATAGGACACAAAGACACCTCAGAATGTCTAATCTGCCCAAAAATAGAGAAAGAACAAGAGAAGAAGATGATGAATGGTGGAAGAAAGAGTTGTCAAACACTCAGATCTGTCAGAAGGAAGTGGAGAAGGTGGTGGTGAAGAGTTAACGCTGGACTGGCCTGTCTGTCCTCCCTGACATCAAACATTCACCAAAAACTGAGAGTTTTTGGTGGGTGTTAATCCAGCAACTATATGTTACATAGTTGACCCAGAATCTGAAAATAAACTGATTTAATCTAAATATTATAAAATCTGTTAAATATCACCATAGTCTTTACCTTCTGCCCGCTGTTAGCGGCACATGTGGCAGAATTTTAAGCTCAGTGAATGGATGATTCTTGCCCAAATGCACCTTGGGAGTTGTACCCCAAAGTTTTTGTGTACAAAGGCTTGTACGTTTGACTTTTTTATTAAAGAACCATCTTTTGTACTGTGCTACCGATGCAAGCCAAGTTCTCCCATTGTGTATGGGAAGGATGAATGGGATTTTTGCAACTCTATGTACAACTTTACCATACAAGTAGTCAATTGATGCCAACTCTGTGAATCATGTGACCCTTGCTATGCATGTCCGTTGACTGTAGCAGTCTTTCCAGAGCCTCAGCTGTTCATGGTAAGGCTAGCTGCTAGAGGCTAGAGTATATACAGTTTGATTTTACTGGCGCTGAACACAAAAAAAGAACAAAAACAAACAAACAAAAAATTTTATATGCAGTCAAGTACTGGCCTGGCTTGATAACAGCACTGCAGCTGTTGTATTACCCTGCTATTTTTATCTGGACCATTTTATGCTCCAATAATAGTAGTAGCCTCAATAAGTCAGAATTAATTGTAATGGCTGTTAAGCTTTTAACATATTTTTAAATGTTGGTTTGAAGCCCTAATTGCACTCTGCTGCAGTGCTTCTTATTTTATTGCGTTTCAAGCCCCAGTTCCAGTGTTAATATTTGTTTTCATTTAGTGAAATAAAATTAAAGGGCAACACACTGGCAAATCTGCATTGACTTTGTATGAAATCGCTCCTACAATTCGCTTCGTGTTCTGTCTGAGCACACAGTAAAAGTTTCAAGAAACCATCTACATGATGGTTGAGCGTCCTCACGTTGTTTGCTCTCATCCTGTCCCGCTCTGATCACACAGACGCTCAAGTCAGTCAGTGCTAACATTTGGAACGAGACCGATTGTTTCTCACCTCACAGCTAATCAGTTATGCCTGCTAATGCTATCCATGTTGCTGCTGTAATGCAATATGTGTGTGTGTTCTGATGTGTTTATGCTATGTGCGCAGTGGGAGAACTTCTTACCCTGTTTGCTCTGCCCTGCGTCTTCAATCCATGTAATGTGCAACAAACTCACTTTCTAGAATGTCCATTATCCCCTGGAGAAAGCCTACAAGAAAAGATTACTATTCCACTGCGTCAGCCAACCTGCTTTATCAAATGAGCGAGGGCCCTCCAACCCGATGTTCCCATACTGCTGTTGTCAGAAATGTCAAGATGGGTTGTAGATTCATAGTACAAAATCATATCCAGCAAGGACGAGGCTCCCTGGAAGAGAAAAAAAATAGTGAAGGGAAAAATGAAGAAAGCAAGGCCCCAAATTTGACAGGAATGTTATGAAGTTCTTTTGGAAAGAAAAAAAATAGCCTCTAATCTGATACAGAGGAAGGCCTGAATATGAAACTGTATTGGAATTGGAAGACGAAGATGAGGAAAATAAGTTTTGCTCATAAAACTCACATTTTCTTCCAGTTGGGCTGCCTGCAGATTGATGAAATCAAAGTGCAGCGATTTCAGGACGACTTCCAGAGCTTCACAGGAGCGGTGGTCTAATCGCTCACCTTGATAGAGGCAAGTAATCAAACGGAAGATAATTGGGAGGCTGTCTGCTAACAGGCAAAATTGCACGGCTGTAAATGTGCTTTATCCTTTTCTGAAATGAACATTTCAGCAAAAATCACGACAAAACAACTTCCTTTATAGGCAAAGTCTATTTGTGTGCGTGTGTATGTTTTCTTTTAATAAAGTTCTGAGACATAATCAGAAACAGAGAAAGAAAAATAATGATAGCAGCTCCAGTTAGGAGGAACAGGACACAGTTTTTCATGATTGGACTCCCAAGATGTGAATGCTCAAGCGTCCATTGATTACTGACTGCCTGCAGAGCATCGTAATCAATAAACTAACATACTTGTATACACCAACTGAACTTCCTCTGAACATCTGCTTACTTTCAAATACTTTACCTCCAAAATCTTATTGAATATGGAACTAAATGAATGATTCTTATTTACCAGTAGTGGAATGTAACTAAGTACATTCATTCAAGTACTGTACTGCAGTACAGATTTGAGGTATTTGGGTATTTCAATTTCATGCTATTTTATTTCTACTCCACTACATTTCAGTGGGAAATATGATATGATTTTTATTCCATTACACTTTGACTGTTATAATTATTATTTATTTTACTTACAAACTATATGATCATCTTATTAAATATGTAGTTATATATGATTTTATAGATGAAACTTCTTAACATAATATGAAGTAGCTAAAAATTGTCTCCACGTAGGCCAGCTACATTAAAATGCTACTTACATGTTAATACATTATAATAATAAATATAATAAAAAAATCAGTTATAATAATATATTATATAATAATATAAGACTTAAAACTCACTCTTTCTATTGCATTTTTGAAATAGTACAGTTTTCTGTACAGTTTTAACATTTGTCCTTTTATTTTATTCATTGGTTATATCTTATTTTTTATACTATATATAAGGGGTGTAACATGTATTTGTCCTGAACCGTTCGGTACAGAGTGCTTGGTTTAGTATGTGACTTTCGGTTTGGTATGTGGGAAAGTTTTGGCATCGGGACAGTGGTTATCTGTTAGCTAAACCATGCTAGTTGGGTTAGCCTCTGGTTATGTACTGCAGCTCATATAGACAGTATAGAGTCACACTAGATGGTGGTGGAATGGATGGAAACTGTGTGCCAACATTGTTCAACTGAAGTTTGGTCTGGAGACACAAACAATCAAACTTTTTAAACCATTTGTGACATCACCTGAATGTGTCACAAATGTTCTAAGTACCACTGGGCCGACCCCAGAAAGCTACGTAACCGGGTAAAACTTGACAATACAGCGAGTCTTCACTGAGAACTGCTGAACTAAATGTGGAAAGCTTAAACTACACTGCTAAACTGCAATGCTCTAATGGTTGATATAAGTTCATTATAAATATGCTATACCCACCTTAATGGATAACTTTCATCATTTTTAAAGTAATAATTATAGCCAATGTGATATCATATAAAACATATCGAACTATAGATTTTGTGTACCATTTCACCCCTGGTACATATAGTATATTTATACCATGTGTACAGTATATTTACTTTACTCTGTATGCTGAGCATCTTGGGCACAAAAATGTCCTTCGGGGATGAATAAAGTTCAATTTGAACTTCTACACTTTTACTTCAGTGAAAGAAATGGATACTTCTTCCTCCACTGCCAGAATTTGAACAGTTCACCACTCAAGTTGTATCCGCCATCTATTTAAAGACTTGTGAAATTAAGCTTTCCTTGTTTTTGTTTCTCTACTTTCTCTTCCACATTTTTTATTTTAGTTTTTGTAATCCAACTTTAAATCCTATTGTTTCAAAGTGATTATTATGTTTTCAGTAGTGATTATCAGGGATCACTGTTACCATTTTTAACCCTAACCCTGATTACTCTGATGTGTTTCCCACACTTCTTTAATTTTACTCATCCAACAAGTAGTCTTATGTTTGATGTGTCTTTGTTAATGAATTCACAGAATTACAGTTACCATTTGGTAATCTGATTACTGTTGCTCCCCAGCCCAGATCAGGAGTCACACACCAAATCAAACTGTGACTGATCAAACACTTTTAAGACTCAATCTCTCTCTCTCTCTCTCTCTCTCTCTTTCTCTCCTGGGTTAATTCTTATCTCCCCGGCCAAGAAGGGGGAAATGATAATTACTATCATAATTATTTCCAAAATGATTTTTTCCCCCTCTGTTTTAACAATAATCACTTAACTGAGCGATGGCAGAGGGCGTGTGGGGTGGAAGGGAGAGCCATCTGAAATCCCATTTTTCTAATCCGCCCTGCGTCGGGAAGATAATAAGGCAGCGACACCCGCAGTCAGATGTCATCAGTGCGTGACGATAGTGACGCCCATCATGGCATCTCACACAACTTTACACTGCTGCTGTATGCTGATCTGTCTGCTGCTGTGCTCCTATACTTGTGAGAACTGCCTTTTTAAAAAAAGTTTTAAGACGTTCAGAGTGAAGACCAGTGTTTGTCCAGTGATTTGAGTTTGGATTTGGATTAGGTTTAGTTTAATGTAAGAGCAACAATCAAATTTAGTTTAGGATTTGGTTTAGGATTAGTATTTAAAATGATATCAGGTTTGCTTTAGTTTAATAGTTACATTCAGATTAAGATTTGATTGAGGTTTCAACAGGATGAAGAGCTGAGTTAGCTTTAGCTTTAGAGTTAGGATTGGCTCAAAATTGATTTGGGTTAGGAAATAAATGTCATCCATTCTGTAAACGAAAGTCATATTCTCATAAAGTAAAAATATCTACAATACAAATTCTATTATTGCAAAGATTTTGCTTGTGAACGTTTCTTAAAAGTGATGTGTTATTCCGAGTTGTTTCTAATGACTCTAATTTGTAGAAAATTCTTGAAACTGCAGCACAAATGTGGAGTTATCACACTGGATTCTGTAGAGTCCAGTAATGTTGTCATTTTGTAAGCAGCTCAGGGTTAATATGGCAATGGAAGTTCTGCACTGGGTTTTTAATATACACATGAAGATAAGTAATAAACTGTATCAAACAAAGGATATACACACTCTTTGTTTCAAAAGATCATTTCAACAAACTTGGCTTGGTACAAATCTTCAAGAGTAAAAGACATTGTGTGTGTGTGTGTATGTGTGTGTGAAGCATACTAAGGTGCAGTATCACAGATATCACTCTGATTTTAGTTTTATCATAAAGGAGTTTTTTTCAATACAAAAATCATCTCAGATATAGTAATATTATCTCAGATATTATTACATATTTTTATGATTACACTTCCATTGAATATGTAAAACATTACAAAATCATTCAGTGTATCATGAATGTCACATAAAGCCCTCAATCATATTTAATAATGATGGAGTGAAGCGTTCAGCTTACCTTTGAGATCCAGACATTTCACACTGCCACCTACACACACACCCTGCTGAGAGAGAGACAGAGAGAGGGGTAGAAGCAGGAGGTGTGAGGGAAAGGCGCGAACACACGTGCACACACACACACACACACACACATTACACACGCACACAGATATTTGGCAACAGCAGTGCACCATCCACCCTCCCCTGTCTCTTTCTGCACGGCCTCTCCATCCATGCCACACTGTACTGGTTTGATCAGGGAGGCTTATTGGACGCCAGAGCATGAATTATGAATTTCACACAGTTTACCGCCGCCGTTGATGGTGACACGGCGTCCTAATTAACCAGTGTATAATAATTAGAAACAGCTGGTCATCAGTTGATGTGTTCATTTGCCAGAGCCAGTGTTCCACATACATCTAATTTGACTGCATCAATCACCGGAGGTGGCAGATTTGTGCGGATGGTGGAAAACACAGATTTTTTTTTTTCGACTGACAAGCTAAACAGGGACAGGGAACAAGGGTTTTTTTAAAGCTTCCTTTTATAGATGGTGGTAAGATCATAATCTGGAACAGGGGATCATTCTGACGAGGGCTGGGCTAATATATAGAGCTGATTTGGCCCTTTTATTAAATATGCTTCACCTCTGATATGATGGCAGTGACCAAAAAGTTAGTTATGTTGATATTTAATGACGGTAATACATTTCAATGTTTTCTTATCTTTGATTAGGACGGGCTGAGGTCAAAAGATGCTAACCCTGAAATCATTTAATGAGTCTGCATTCAAATTAGGGCTTTAGGCATGATTCAAATGCTGTTTCAGAGGCTTTTACACCCCACAAGAACACAGCTCTGGGAGATATTTGAGTGTTTAGCAGGGAAACTGTCAAATTTAGGAACATTAAATATTTGTATAAAACAGAAAAGAAATAAAATATTAGTTAGTGAAAGCTTCAATCAGGGCCCTTTGGCCACTAGGGGGCCCCAAAGTGAGCAAATGAAAAATGTGAAGCTTCTTTGGGTTCCTCTGTTCATTTGTACTTTTCACAGGAAGGACACAGTATATAGTAAATATATCACAGGGTTTATTTATTTTATTTGAATGTTTTTAATTGTTGGGAAATTTTGGAAGATTTTAAGCTTTTATAGGGACAAATACAGTGCTTACTTTGCTTTAAAGGCCCTTAAAACCTATTTTCAGGGCCAGCTTCTCACTCTGAGCGACAGGGTCTGACTTTTTTTATCCAAATTAGAACATTTTTGGTGATTTCACCTGAAGGATTTCAGTATTTGTGTTCTTGTCCTTGCTTTTCTCCCTGGTTTGAAGTGGGAGGGGCTCAACTGGAAAAAACTGATGTCATGCATTTCCGTGTACCAATCACCAACATTGGAATAGAAATCAAATCAATCAAATCTAATCAAACAACATCCACGGTCCTGATCAAACAGATGAACTCTTAATATAAGAAGTAAGAATATTTTCTCCAAACTGTAAATTTAGTATTTGCATATTTAGTCATGATGAAGCAGACTAGTGTTTTGAATTGTTAAACTCTTAATATAATAACTACTGTAAGAATGATTTTTCATCTGTAACTTTATCTGTAACTGCTGGGTATTTAGTCATTATTAATTAATGTTAACATTACTTAGCAATACTTAGCATTTAAAATCAATTTTTCAGGGGCTTTAAGCAACTGCTTTGTAAGGAAAAATGAAGCATTTCCAGTTATCTTTTATTATCACTTTATGATATTAAATAAAACCTTTTTTAACAACAAAAAGGAACTAGGATGGAAGGTAAAGGATGGAGGACAATTCTGCTCAGGGCCCCAAAAATTCTTGTGCCGGCCCTGTCCTCCTCTTCACTAACACATCAGTCAAACCCTGGCTTTCTAACTGCTTTCTCTACACCGACTCATCTTGGCTGGCTGACTGGATTGCCGCCTTCTTATTTGCGAGCAGCTCCTTGTTTCCTCTCTTGTTGCTAAATATGATTCATTGTTCAAAGGGACACGGGGAGTACAAAAGGACTTGGAAGGCTCTCCTCGCTCGGCTCTCGTGCTGCAGAGAGGAGAGCAAGGCGGGAGACAAAAGGACGGCGGCCATAATGTGCTCCTGTTGAAAGAATTAGACAGATCAATGGGACATAAATTGCACTGTTTATGTATACAAGAGGCTGTTGTGTAATTGGTAGAGGTGGTTGAATTTCCCCCCGTAATCATCTTAACTGAGACACACACACACACACACACACACACACACATACTCATGCACAATTGTGTCTACATGCACATATACACACATTCTCACACACTGTGAGTATATGTGTATGTGACTATACCGTATTATGCGCTTTAAGATTGCTTTATGTATAAATACAGAGGGATTTCTTCACTGTAACCCCATAGGAAGAAGGGAAGCTACAATTTCATCTCATTTGAGTTTGATTTGATATTTTGTGTTAATTTGATCCCCAAAATACAACAAACCTCGAGGATTAGTGGGTCTGGTCGACATTTTATAATATATTTTTCTTTTTTAATTGCATTTATTATTGCCTTAGGACCCATATGCCATATGTGGCATATGGGTATAAAACACTATCAAAATCTTAAAGATCAGATTTCTGGAGAACAATATTAGGTGAAAAAAAAACATATATGCATTAGAGAGTTGTTTTGGAACCTACTTATGGTCCTTTGTTTCTTATGTATTTTTTCAAACATATTTTATGAACTTCGATCTTCTTCGATTTTTTGCTTTCTCATTCTGTGTGGAACCTCAGGAAGTGCTTTGCTTTTGTTCATGAAACAGACATTATTTGCACTCTGTTTGCTGTCACTGTCTCCCTTACTTGATCAGGTTCCTCTCTCCACTTTAGTCCATCATTGCCAGTGAGTATTATAGCAAAAACACTGACCAAGATCATCATCTTACATCCTGATACATCTCTATTATTGAGCCTCCTAACAAAGGGCATAACTGCACAACGTTGCTTTGTGGCAACAAATGGAAAATGACTCATGCACGTGACTGTATTTTTTTCCAACAAGTTATTTGGATTTAAAGGTGTTAAATAGTCAAATTTAACTTTGCTCTGCTTTGTGAAAAGGAGTTCACACCCCAGACTGCACCATTATACTCACTTTAGCTCCCCATCTCATCAGATATTACAATGTGCACAATTCTATTTCAATGTGAGGGTCTAAAAGACTTTCTGTTGCCTCGTGGTAATAATACACGCTTTGCAGATTTGTCAGTGGTCAGAGCTGCTGGGTGGGTGGGGGGTGGGGGGGAAGTAAAACCAGGGTGGGATGCATGCAGTCAGAGTTGCTTGAAGCTGGTTCATCATCAAAAAAAAAGTTTCAAAATTTCCAGCTGGAATAAAGTTACATTTTGGAGGAGTTATTTCCAGCCTGCTCCATTTATCTCTTTCACTAACTTTGCATGCGTTTATGTCACCTCTGATTTTTTTTAAGTCTGTCACAACAACAACAGCAAAAAATAAAAGAGTGTCACTCTGTGCTTGCGTCCGGCTGGCAACTGCTTGTGAAACTGGTGTGTTTGTGGCACCGAGCCAATGAACAACGCTCAGTAAGTACTGAGCAACTGGCTGGCTACCCATATCACACTCCCAAATACACACACATATACAGAGAGAGCTAGAGAAAAAGAAAGAAACACACGCAGCACTTCCTCCTCCTCACAAGAAATACAGTGGCGGCTGTTTTTCATCTTAATGAATTTCTGAACTTGTTCGTTCCCTCTCCGCTCGCCGCTGCCTCGTGGTGAAAGACGGAAACCGAAGGCGCCGGCTGCCAAATCAATTGATGTGTCAGGAGGGAGAGAGGACAAAATGGAGTGATAAAAAAGAAACGCATTCCCTCCCTCACACACACTCTCTCTCACACACACAGGCAGCAGGAAAAAAGAGAGGGGGGGATCTGGTTTCCAAACTTGACTTCCACAGAAGTCATCTCTGGTGCATTCACTATTCTTCACTCAGCCGTCCGCTGCTCTGCCTCTCCCGGTGGCTTTGTATTAAAAACTGTTTGAGTGCACCATTTTTCTTCTTAGCCCATTTAATTAACTGACAAAAAAACTAAATATATATATATATATATATATATATATATATATATATATATATATATATATATATATTATGTATTTTTAACATGCATTTTTCAGAGCTCTTAGGGGTTAAAAATCACCCCCACATTTTCCTTTCAGCATCTTTTCTGCAATAAAGGATAAATTATTTAAAATAACACGACCTTTTATCTCACACCCTTTGAAGGCAGCAAATTAAAAATGTAAATTGGGAGCTAATTAATATGCAAATGTATTCGTTCGCTGTTAACAATTAGCAATTAAAGCTGCAGTGTCTAGAAAGAGCACAGACAAAATTAGTAACTTCATTTATCATTAAAAAAAAGAGAAAGATCTAAAAACGTACATAAAATTCTAATTGACTTTCACAGTATTTCTCAGTGTCATTACCTTTGTTGGTCTGCACGGCTTTTTGAAATACATGATAGCATGCGTTTAGCAACTTAATTAATGCCACTTTGTGTAAAATATACTGTCCCCTTAAATGGCTGATGTCAAAAATAATGTACACATTCAAGCCTGAGTGGTGAGTGCTTGGCTGGAAGGGTGTGTGTGTGTGTGTGTGTGTTTCTGAGTGAGTGAACAGCGAGTTGTACAGCATCAGTGCTTCAGCAGTCTGATCTGTGTGTTTGGGTGTGTTGTACATTTAACTTTCAGCTGAATTTCTAATTCAGTTCTGTGATTTTTTTTGCTATCCAATTATATCGGCCTTTATATCAGGGGGAGGGAGAGAGGAAACACACAGGGATGAGTGAGACACAGCTTTTGAATTTGATACAAATTGTTTGTGAGAATCTGTTAAATCATCATTAAAAATAGGAGTCTATTAAATAACAAGCTGGCCAATATAATAAATTGAGGCCATCATTTCCTTCCTAACCGCAATGTTTACCACGGACAATCTGAGTGAGGAAGCCTGTGCTGAGGGGTTCTGGGCATCACCAGGGTCTGTTCACGGCACAGGCATTTAATTTGATTTGATTTAATTTCATCCATCTTCTTTGGTTTTTAAGTTAAAATAAATAATAATAAACTGAAAGCAGAAATACGCCCATGTGCTCACACAACCACAAAATAATGAATCATTGTCAAAAAGAGATTATAGCAGTGACCAGAAAGGTGTAGGCTGAAGCTGTAGTTTATTATAACTACCTACCCTTCTCACAATATAAAATGTACAAAATGTATGAACAAGCTCCACATTACAGGCAATAAATAAAAGTTAGATATGCAGGTATATACACACAGGTCGTAGGTAGCAACCATTGAGGGCACAGAGGTTACGTCTTTGAAACTCTTTAGTTACATTCTACAAGTAAAAACTTCTATATTGTTATTAGTTTATTGGCTGATTACATTATTTTTAGATATTTTATATGTAGCCTTATATATAAAGCATATGTTAATTCATCATGTGATGATATGATATTTTCAGGTATTTTATATTTAAAATCAGCACATGTGAAAACATCCTTTTCACCTTTACAACACTCTTCACATGATAAATTCACCTGCAGGCACATGTGGTTCATCAAATGTGAGGAAATAACACAGTTGTCTTGCACTGCCTTGAAACACACAACACACACAAACTTGAAAATAAAGTCAATTAAACTCAATCATCAATGGTTAAAACAACAAAATTGTTATCTGCATATATTTATATGAATATTTAATTAATATTTCTTATATAATATAGAACAAAAAAGTGGTAGTGTTGCTTTGGTAGGACTCATGACCTCAATATTTAAAAAATTCTGCCTACAGCCTGGGAATATACACTTATATAAATACATACCTTTACATTTACAGTACATGTATACTGTATGCATATATGCATGCATGTGCATATGTGCACATACACACATGTATACACACACATGCTCATATGCATGCATACATACAGTATAAACACACATGCATTGATACTTGTATGTTATATCACTACATTGTCTCAACAGAATAAACCACCTACTGTGGTTTGCTACACAGCTACACTGTCTGCGGCTCTCAGCCCCAAGCCCACTGGATCCTACTGAAGATATCATTCTTCACCAGTCACCTGGTGTCATCACATGATCAAAGTGACAAAAGTTAGGTTAAATGAATGCACTGCTATGCTCAAAATTTTGTGTGTAATTGAAATTCAATTCAAACACATTGTAATGGGATGAAGGCAAAAATCTCAGAGACAGATATCTAAAAGCCTGGACAAAACCCCCCAAAAGTATCTTCACAACTACATACGACTTACGAGGGTAAGTGAAGAAATATGTTTCTTGTAATTTTGGTGAACTGACCCTTTGTGCTTTAAACACAGTCATTTGGGGGAGTTATGAAGTGAAGAGAGGGGAATCTCGTCTGCGAACAATTAAAATGTGGGAAAAAAATCACACGATTAGCATATCATTTACATATGCATGAGCATGACAGCTGTAAAGATTCTTTACGTGTTGACTGGTAGGGTAAGGGCCTTTCTCAAAAATATGGTCATTTTGGTGACAGAACATTTCCCCTGTGTGAACCCTCAGTGAGTCCAGGCCTCTAATATTATCCCACTTACAAAAGCACTCATATTACTTGTGCGACTACCCAACCATGCAAATTCAATTCACCCTAATAGTGCACCACCAATAGTGCATCACACATGCCATTCAGTTTAACTGCAACTGCTCCCAATTCAATTAGAGGCAGAACATGTAAAATAGACTCTTTTACACATAGACCATGTTTTATCCTTTTTTCAGTTACGCATGCTGTTTCCCCAAACAGCATTAAAGTAAAATCATGTAAAAGTACAATGGAAAGGCTGTGGAATCAATGTGTTTTAAATAAAGCATGTTGTGGCAGACAGTGTCAGTGTGTGTGTGTGTGTACGAGGCCGTCTGAATGACAGACTGGAGTGTGTTAGCGGCGGGTCCCGTGGTGATCCTCATCCCGACCCATACTCCCTGCTTCTCTTTTTCCATGTGATCGCTGCGGCTGCTGCTGTTCGCCATTTCAAATGCGCCACTAACCGCCCCGTTATCGCCGTCTCGGCCTGTAATGAGAGGAGCGACATATGTCCGGTCCCCCTGCTGTTCCCTGATAAGCCCTTGCATTCAGACGCATGCAGGAACACTCCTCCACCTCCTCCTCCCTCCACCACCTCCTTCTTCTCCTCCTCCTCCTCTCTGTGCTTTTATTTTGCATGCAGAACCTACTAACAACCACCAAGGAAAATAGTGTGGCACTTAGTGACATTTACCTCGCTGCCGACTATTCCACACACGGGGGGGCGCCGCAATAACAATCAGCATGCATTTAATTTAAAAGAAAAAAAAAACGGTTCCCTTTAGAATTACGCAGGCAGGGAGAGATATAGCTTTCTGTGTACATGTTTGTGTGTGTGTGTGTGTGTGTGTGTGTGCGCACATTTTTGTTACCTCATTGGGACCTTTTCCGGTATAAACACCGACCTTGTCGGGACCAGTAGTCCTCATAGACACCAAAGCCCAGTCCTAATGAGTTAAAACGTCATTTCTGAGGTCCTGGTTAGGGTTAGGGTTAGGCTGTCCACAATGAATGGAAGTCAATGCAATGTCCTAACAAGGATAGCTACACAAACTTGTGTGTGTGTGTGTGTGTGTAAGGAGCTATAACAGTTGTGCCGGCAGACTTCCGCAGTGCAACATTAATGCTAATCAAAAGAGCTGAGAAAGCAGCGGTGGTCTGTAAAAACAGATTTTCTCTTGTCTTTTCATTTCTGGAGGGATTCTCTTTTCTCCCCCCTCCTCCTCCTCCTCTCCTCCTGCTCCAAGGGATTTATCCCGAGAAAATAACATTTCTGGGAATTGAATCTGACCCTATGAATTTAAGAGAGGCACATTGTCATGTAGGGCCATTTTTTTTCCCTTAGCTGTGGGATAAATAGTGAAAGTTAAGTTGTGGTAATTGATTTCTCTTCAGTCCACTCAACTGAATAATCTGCAAGGGAAACAACCACTAAGCTATTCATTAGAAGATTTGCCAACATGCAACTAATTCCGAGCTTATTCTCCAAACATCACAGAAAGAATACAAACTCAATAGTTTGAGCTTGCTTGATTTGGAATCCTTTTGTGTTTGGAGGGTGGAAAATACTTCTCTTCAAACCTAGAAACAACAGTTTTTTTCCTCTGTAAACTGAAATAAATCTATCAATAAATAACCCTCAGCACATTGAGGAAAAAGGAATATTGAGCTGATCTGTTTATCTATTCAACAAGCTGATGCATGAGATCTAAATTCTGGGAGGATAATTAATTTCCATTCATTTGTGAAGGAGGAGAGCAAGCTGTGATAAGCAAGACTGCTGCTGAAGTTGTGCCAGAATCAGGCTAAAAAAAATACATTCTTTTAGATTTTTGTTGTGATTTCATGAAATGTTTGCTAAATGAGACTGAGATGAGACTTCTGTTACATGATTGAAGGGGGAAAAATTCTGCTATGATTTCATCTAAAAATATGATTTTCAGATGAAGATTGTGATTAATGTACTAAGTACAGTATGAAGGGATCAACTATTACTGTAAAAAACAAACTCTGTTTTCAGTTAGTTCATACCTGTTAGTTCATAGTCTGTATCAATGTGTCAACAAAGGTAAGTGTTCTTCCACTAAATAAATAAATACATTTTTCCACAGCTTTCCATACAATAATAATGGTACATACATGTAAATTTCTATATTATCAGTACACTAACCTACTTAAACTCATGGTTAGTTTGATTGATAGCGACCTGATAATGTATCATATCCATCTTTACTACAAAGAGCACTGCCCTTTACTGCCTTATCTTTGATTGATGTTCAATTCTAGTATCATTTTGGTAGAATTATATATACACATATTGTCAGCTGTAAATTAAACTATAGATCAAATGTTTTTTGTTTTTCCAGAAAACATGCAAAAGAGAAAGTGGTAGTTTTTTTCAGCCCTAACTCGTGTGTGCAGATCTTCATATTAGGCTGCACACAGTCGCAGCAAGCTCCACCAGTCAGCTGGTGGAAGCCTTAAAGGCAATACCTAGGGCAAAAAAACTAAGTCTATAGCTCAGTCCCAATATCATACTATATACTAAATGTATACAATATATGCTATATACTAATCTTATTACAGTTTTTTGCATTGAGTACACAAGAAATCAACAGAGGACATTGTTTTATATTAACAGGAAATGATGCAATACGTGCGCTGTGCAAAGACTATCAAACTGTGACTTAAGAACACTGTATGTGTGTGGATATTCACCTGCTCCCCTCTCCCTGAGGAGAGTTGAATCAAGAGACCAACCTTTCAGTACCACCTGTATTAGCTCCTAATGTGCTTCACACTTATTTCTCTATTTGAATATAAATCACTGCAGTTAAGCTTTTCCCTCGTGCCAAAACAGTCATGTAGAGATGAAGCTTGATCATCTCAATTACATTTCTAATCACAGAGTGAGCCAAACAGAAACACAGAGCGGAGAGACGCAGACTTCACAGTTTGCACAGTGAAATCAGAGAGTTTAAGCATGGCGGCCTTGGACCCCGCTGGCTCCAACCTATTATTGTTTACCACTCCTATGAAGATGTCACCAACAGCAATGCTGTTTTATCCACTTACAACATTTCAAAGGAGTGCAAAGGGGCCCAAGGGTGCAATGAAAAAAGCTTTAAATAGTCTTCAATGCCTGTCCTCGGGGGAATCGCCCCTCGCCTGAAAAGACCTAATTTAATAAATTTGCTCTTTAGGCGTTCGTCTTTTCGTTTTGCATCGTCTTATTATGGATTCATTCGCATGCAGCCCTTTTGGTCTAAATATTGCCCCTCTTAGCTAATGCTTAACCATACATATTTTACTCTTTCAGGAGGACCACCTACATTCATTTTGAATGCAACTGGGTTCATTAGCACCTCAGAGATAATACGGTGGCTGTATGCTTAATGTAAGCACTGCTAAGTCTCTAATTTTCCACAAATAATTCCCCTTGATCTCAAGTGAAATTTATGCGGGGGGGCTTTAACATGGCTGGTCCAAGTAAAGTAAGTATGTACATAAAATGAATTATAAATGGCAGACTGTGTGTTTCAAGTATGGCTAAGAGAGAATAAGTGAGTTTATTTTATTGGAGAGGGGGAGAAGGAGGGAGGGAGGGAGAGAGTGCGAGTTAGAGAAAGAGAAAAGCATTCAGTATATTACTCTTGTACTTGAGTTTATGCAAGCGCGATGTATGTGTTTAAAAGTATAGACTGATGAGGGATTTCCAATACCAGCACCACTTATGCATTATAAAAAGCTCTGATACATCTGCCCATATAGATATGTCATATATTTTTCATTGTAAAGAGAGGATAAAAACAATTTTTTCCCCTAAAACTACTCTATTATTCCTCGATCACACTGATTCTTATAAGCCTGCAGATTTTGCGTATGTTTGTGTTGAGCACGTAATTTACATACTCTGCTCCAATTGGGCAGTTATTTTTTCAAGTTGCCAGTGCACTAGCACACTATGAAGTAGTTTGTCTTATTCCAGTATTAAAGTTCTATCATAGAGAAGTCGGAAACCATTGACTGCAACAATCAGCTTTTCCTCCATTTTGTTTAAAGTTCTTTTACATAGTTGAGTAGAGCAGAAAACTGTAATGAAAACTGACTATGTGCCACTGTTTCACAAAGGAATTGCAGGTCAGAGGGCATTTGCATAAAGTCTTTGGCTACGTTCACGTTAAAGGCCTTAATGCTCAATTCTGAGTTTTTAGTCAGATCTGATCTTTTTGTGTTGATGGTTCACATTCATGTTTGTCAGTGAAAAAAATCTTGGAGGGAAAAATACAATTGGATTGGGCAGCGTGAGCATTTTTCCTAAGGTTCAATTCACAATGAATGGCATCTTTTCACACCTACAGTGTTTGAGTCATAAGAGTGACTGTGCTGGGTGTTCAGACCTAAAACAGCACTGCATTAAAATATAACAACAGTCTGTGTGGGTGTGTTCCTTTAGGTACCAGTGAGATGAAGTACGATCCAGGAAGGCCAGTTTGAGTAATAGATCCAAGAGTCTGAAGGATTATAAGATGGGGCAGCGATTGGGCAGCGCACCTTGCCAGATGAGGTCATATTGTGCTGCAGCCAAAGCTGAGCCAAGTTCAACTTGCTGGATGGCCGTGCATTCTTTTGTTCTTTTGTTGTTTTTTGCCACAGCCAGGGGTGCCTATTAAGGGCATAACAGTAAATCTACAGAACCAGGGTTAAGACGCAGACCATGAACTGCAATGTCCACGATTGGATCTTTGCCGCATCTCTCTCTACCTTATTTTCTGTCATCTAATAATTACAGTATTTTCTGAGACACAAGTAAGTCTTTTCTATCAAAACATGCACTTTTCTATGTTACACATAAATACACACAGTAAATGTAAATTTTGTGGAAAAATGAATGACAAATAAAAAAGAAAGATTGAATCGCAGAAAGAAAGTAAATCGCTCCTACGGTAAATATTTGTAATTTTAATAATCGCCTATTCATATTCAATATCAACAGTGTTGTGCACCATTATGTGCGTGCTGATGTTTACAGCTGTGTGACTATTTGCATTCACACTAACTTCAGCCCTGCACAGCAGTTAACCTGCTCTTAGCCTCTTGTTTGGAGAGGAGATGCTGTCAGCGCTTTGCAGCAATAAGCTTGATTGAGGCTGATGGAACGAAATGATTCAAATTATCCAAGGGATTTTAGTATGTGCATACTTTCTCACTGTGTCAGAGTGTGTGTGTGTGTGTGTGTACATACAGTACTGTATATGTTGGAACTCCAAAGTGAGCCTTTACAGTATGTGTATGTAAGCTTGTACTGTTACATGAAAAGACCTATTTTTAATAAAACCTTGAGTTTGCTGTCAGATATGCTCTGACAGTGTGCAGGGGTTGAGTGTCTCATTTCTTTTGGTCTTGCACCAGGTTATAGTGTAGATATTGATCCATTTTGGGAGTGCTGTAATAGCGTTGCAGGGCAGTTATTGTGCAGAGCAGAGCTGCTGATGCTGCATATAAGAACAGGGTGACACACACTTGTTTTAAAGCGATATTTCATTTTGCTGGAGCAGGTTTCATCTCTGTCAGAGTTTAGAACCTCTAGCATGAGGAGCTGTTGTAAATGTTAGAATGAGACTTATTTACAATGGTAATAATAAAGGTTTGACACTTCACATTGGCCTAAAATGCAGGGATACAGTGGTGAGTATACCCACATAAATTTTGTTTAGTTCAGATTAATAGCAAAACTCATATTTAGTAGAATCAAACAGGGGGGAAATTAAAATAGAATAGAGCTTTTTCACATCAACAAAGCACACAACTATGGTTTATTTTAGTCACCAGATTAATTGGTGAGATTTTTAATGCACTGACATTACTAAAGGATAGGTCCAGTGGTGCAAGAAACACAAGCAGTCAGACAATCAGACAGGATGTAAACACACCAGGTTAGACAAAGTTCTCTTGAAGAGAAAATGAAGCCAAACGAAGTCAAATTATTACCCAGTGCCCTGTTGGACCTACATGTAGTGATGTTAACTGTGTAGTGAATTAGATCATTCACGATTTCCAAGCGACCCCATGTTAAAGGGTGCATGCCTATAAGTTGTGAATAGTTCCATCAAAGACTGACTGTCCCCTCTCAGATTGTTTAATTGGAATAATTTTTAGAGGCCTGAAAGGGTCAAACTACAGCACTAATAATTCAAACTACCGTGGAATCTACAAGCTAAGCCCTTACAGACTACACAAGTTTAGCAAGGATTTACCTGTTCTATATGAATCTTTGAAACTCTGAGACAAAAACCCTTGAGTCAGCATGGAGACCATGCCATCTAGTTTGACCTGTTCTAAGACATATCTTGAGCGTGAGTGAGCCAGAGAGAGATGGCGCAGTGGTTCAGCAAGGAGAGGGAGCGGCGGTAGAGAGAACAAAACAATGACAGAAATAAAACTTTATTTTCTGAATATTTCATGACAGTTACGTTCTAAAGCAGAAATAAATAACCATCAAATACTCAATAGATGATTTACTGTGGAAACAGATGCTTTTAGTTTTCTTTTCCTCCTCTGCATTTCTCCTTGTCATTCATTCATTACATCCAACTAATGCACCAGTAAATACAAAGACAACAGGACAAATCTGTGTTGTTTTGAATTTGGATTGTATCTACCTGGGCGGGTCGCCCAAGTAGAGCCTATGTACGGGAAACGCTGATAGCGGTCTGAGACGTTAAACATCTTATGGTGTGAGCAGTACAAGAATTCTGCCATTTAGAGTCTTGTAGTCTGGACTATCTTTAAACTTTCAACATTTTACCATGAATACTTCCTCAGGGAGACACATTTTGGCACAATGTTGGATGATGAATGAGCTATGATAGTCACTACAGCTAAACAAACAGAGCACCAACTACAGAAACTCAAACTTCAGCACTAAATCCAACAGAAGTCTTGCCTCCCGCTGTTTGATTGTTTGACACGTACAAAGACTAGCATTGATATGTGAAGCAGCGCACAGTACCTGGAGCTGGTGCACGATGTGCGCTCTGGGTTGGACCAGGTGTTTGCTGCAGCTCTGCTGGTAGGCCACCGTTACCTCTGTCAAGGTGAGGCAGCTGTCAGCTAAAACAGAAGAACACACTCGTTTACTGCTTTAATGTCTCTGCATCCCAGTGAGCCATCAGCAACCATTCACAAGTGCTTAAGGGGTTTGCAAATGCCATACAATAAACTGTGCGCTATACTCTGTGTGTGTGAGGGGGGTGTTCCACAGGGAAAACAGCACTCAATGAGAAGTGAGAAGGACATGAATGTCTGTCTGAACAATAAATCAGCTGATGAGGCATCTCCATTTATCAACCACAGGGAAATGGGAAATTGCAGATGTGAGGGACTGTGGAGGATTTTAAAGACTGTAACATGTAAACATGTTGATCTTTGTGTCTCCTTCAATTGACTGCAAGCATCACAAGCTGCAAGCAGCATCACAAAAGTGGCGTGACCACAACCCAGGTGATTCTTGGATGTAATGGGGACTCGCTTTCTGGCTAACAAGATAATAAAAAAGCTTCATGGTATCACCAGGAAAGGTCAGAGGGCTCACCAAAAGCATGAATATTAATCCTCTGAATATGCATAGCTGTTTAGCTGTGAATTATCACCAAAACCACGTTATATTTTAGGTGAAAAGATTTCGGTATAACATATGAACCTGCAGACAACCTGAATTATTTAGTTTTTCTTGGCTGGACCATCACTGACTGACTGAGTCACTGAGTCACTGAGTGATGAAGTCACACCATTGGTCAGCTGGCCCCAGTGTTGGAGTTGCTCTCAAATGAATTGGCATGGACAGTTTCTATTATGTCCTCAGGGGACGCTTAGAGCAGACCCCCAAGCACAGTCCTGAAATAAGTTAACACACATTTACTGACACAGAGGCTCCGACACTGACAGGAGCACCAACCCGCAGATACAAAGAGACGTGACGGATCCATTTTACCAGCCTACACGGCGGCTAGCAGCTAGTTAGCATGGCTAGCATTGTTAGTATAGCTGTGCCATGCTGTGTGTAGTCCATAGACTGTATAAAAAGTGTAGCCAGGGTGTTTCCAGTTTAACAGTACCGTGCTGGACAGGTGACAGGTATGTTTACAGTGTTTGTGTACTCTAAAAATTAGACGTCAAAGTATTGTACTTGCAACTACATATATACTTTTTTTTTTTTTTTTACTCAAATGTTGCTTAACCATGTCATGTGATATGCTACTTCAGTACACTTTAACAACAAATGTTACTGGGACCACTGCAGAAAATTGCAGATGAACATTTAATATCCAGGAATTCACATTATAGACACTAGCACTGACTATCCCTGTGACAAATTGGCCACAGTTTTGCATATTGACCATACATGGTCCAGCCATATAGGTTTTGACCTAGTCCTGTTTCTGTTAAATCAATGTATGATATGATATGGAGCATTAACTCACAAAGTGATGTGAAAAACTTTAATTTGAATGTCCAAAAGTCACCAAAATGGCATCATGGTATAAAATCTCACCACTTATATTTAACTAGAGCAGATGAAGCAGACACAATTAAACAACAGCTTACCCTTTCTGTCAGTGTTCCTGTGCTCGGCAAAGCCAGACACTATCTGTTCATCAGGGGGGAAAGACACATGCTTTCCTCCTTTACCTCTCTTCTTCTGGTTCTTGCTGGGTTTTTCTGCTCCATCATCACTCTGCTCATCATTTTCTTTGTCACTACAGCGGGTCATCCCTCAGTGTAGGACTCCACCATGGAGCTGTCAGTTGGAATTTGAAAGCAAAGGTTTAGTTCAGTTCCAGCATGAAACTCAACATGTCAACAACCTCCACAGCCTATCTTGTCCGTGGAGCCATGGCAACAGTTATGGAAGTAATGCTAATTGAAAGAGGGAGAGGAAATGGGTACAGTTGATGTACAAACAGTCGTTGAGTTGGCTCTATTGGATGTGAAGTGCTGTTCTTTCCACTCTGTGTCCCTTGGAAATACAAGACACTAAAGAAACAATATCTTATTCATGAGTTGTGCACAGGGTTGCAAGTGAAACCCAATATGTTTGTATCAAATGACACATTCAAAATAGGTGAGGCTCTGCACATTTACATACATTCAGGAGTAGATGTGCCAAAAGATCAGCTTGTACTGTATGGTAGCAAAGTATATCTTTAACCAGGGTTTTTCTTGGTTCAAAATGAGGCAAGAACCTTTATATCTCTGAAAAATTATACATGTAACAGGTCCTAAACAGAGGTGCAAGGACCCACAGTGGGAAAGTGCTAAGTAGACGAAAAGGAATGGTGTGTGCATGAATAGTGTTGTCACAAGTTGTCCAGATTATGTTCCACAGACTAATGGACTCTTCTCTCTTGAATTATATATCTTGTTGGAAAAAGTCAATATAATCTCACTTTTGTTATTTTTATATGACACTGATTCATCTTTTCAAGTTTTTTTTAAAAGAAATAGTTCAACTTTTTGGGAAATACACTTACTAATTATACTATAATTTGTTTTCTTGCTGAGAGGAAGAAGAAAACTCATACCCATACCACTCCCATGTCTGTACGGTAAATATATAATTGTTTTTTCCCACCTGCATTCTACGAAGACCCACTCCTACTCTCCCTCTGATTGGCTCTGACCCTGATATTTTTACCCTAACCCTAACCATCTTACTCCTCATGCCTAAACCCAACCAACCTAAACAACCTAACCAACAAAGGAAATGAGTACTAGCCAATCAAAGGCAGAGTAGGGCGTAGAGGTAAAAGATCCGGCATAATGCCACTGGCCATTGGCCAATGCCAATAGTCTAAACATTGGGTTTAAATTGGGTAATATTTTATAATGCCAAACAGTATGAAGACATCTGTGAGATCACAAATATCTTAAAGGATGTAACCTGCTGCCTGATACAGGTAAGAAGAAAAGAAAAATTGCATAGGGGACACTATGTGACAGAATCACAGAGTATTGTATGGAGCTCTGAAGTCACAGAATAGAGTTATAGCTGCATCCTAAGTGTTAATTAATTCTACATTTTTTCTCCTTTCATATGCACTTTTGACACACCAAAGAAAAGAACCTGAGGCTACAATCACTTTTATCAAAAACGCATGAAGCATGAAGGACAAGTCAACAACAAGAGATGTGAGCTCTGCAAAATCTACATAAAGTGGACTCTTGAATGTTCAAGAGCATTAACAACAGGCAATAACAAACAAATTAAACACAATACAATAGTGCAGTGTTATCAGTTTTACAGTGAAGATGGAAGTTTGGTAAAAGAGTGAGGATGCCCACAGGTAAGTCTCACTAAATAGCCAGTATTTTTTATTTGAATTTTTCTATTCTGCACACAAAATCCTTAGGGACTGTTTCCTGTAAATCTTACATGATGATATATATATATATATATATATATATATATATATATATATATATATATATATATATATATATATATATATATAGATATAGATATAGATATAGATATAGATATAGATAGATAGATAGATAGATAGATAGATATGTAGTTATTTGTTTTAATATTTCCACATTTATTTATTCTTTTTAAATTTCTCTTTATATTTCCACAATTATTTTCTTATTCTTTTACAGATTTTTTCTTTCTTATAGCACTCCTATGACTCCATATTCAGTAAAGCACATCCATGGAGACATCACACATTTGCACCAGAGGTTTACGCAGAATCTCTGCCGTAAACTACTCAGCGTAATTGACCAATAGAATAGCAAAGTGCTGTGACGCCACTTCCTGGTAGTTTTGCGGGAAGTTTGGTCCTCAGTCAACAACAGCCCTTACAGTCAACGTTCAACAACAAAGTCAAGGTGTGTATTCATTTTATACTCTAATAAAATGTGTGAGTGTCGGTCGTACTGACAGTGTCAAAGATAATCGGGAGCTCCTCTTGTTAAACGTCGTCACATATCAGCTAACGTCATTTAGCGATGCTAACGGATAGCATGATAGCTAACAGACATCTATTTTATTGTAATGTTAAGTTACTTTGCTCATTTTTTTGCGTAGCGTTTGTAGAGTCACTCTGCCCACAAACGCGTATTGTTTTAACGGTAGGATGTCAGCTTCTCGTGTTGTTCGTTAGACATAATGGTGAATAGCGTTAACTAAAGCTATGTTAACTGACTTTATAAGCTGCAGGTACTTAACTAACAGGTAATGGACGAACTCAGGATGCAGTTAACGCTAGCTAACTTAGCTACCTAACGTTAGTAAATAGAAGAATCAAATATGACGCTTCTGTAGCACTGAAGCTAAAACCGCACCTAATTTTATTTTTAAGAGTCAACTACGACATCATATGATCACTGTTTGGTCTGTTTACAGTGTATAAATTGGCTTAGTATACAATTGGAAATAACGTTTTTAACTAAGTCCACAGTGAACTAACCAAAAATGCAGCAAGTTAGCATCAACTGCTAAAGATGACTGCGTTTCAGATGCCTCCTAAAGCTAAGGCGGCAGGGAAAGGCAGAGCTCCAGCCAAGAGGAAGCTAGCAGAGGAGTTTCCACCTGGAGAAGTCCTTATAGACACTGGGAAGAAGGCCTGGAAGCTGGGGGCTCCAGTTGGACAGGGGGGCTTTGGCCTCATATATTTGGGTAAGACAAGATGGGTGGCTGATGATCCAGTTTGAAGGTCATATACATAACCCAAAGACATCTACAGATATAAACAGATATTTGAATCATTCATCAGACTTTCAGTTTCGGTTCTCTCTCAGACAAAACCTCCTGCTTGACCTCAGACCCCAGACACGAACAACATTAATAGTTGCCTGTTCAGTGTATTTAAATGCAACTTTGTACTGTGCAACATATAACCTGTAAAGTCTGACATTTCAGTGATCTTAAAGGTGCTCCATTGAGCATTGAAATGATTCCTTTTCTTGCTTTCTAGCTGATGAGAATTCTGCAACACCTGTAGGTGCTGATGCTCGCTATGTCATCAAAGTGGTAAGATTCTAAACTATTGCAAATCATAATTTGAATTGATTACCTGTATTCTTTCATGTGTGAAGTAGGTGCACACGCCTAATAAGCAATATACTCCCCTTTAATATTAATTGAGCCCCCCTTCTTGAGTGTAGCACAGTTTATCAGTCACACATTTCTTTTGCAGTAGTTTCTGTTTGTATTTATGAAGTTGATGGATCAATTTTGCACTTACTTTTTGCAATATAATGAATGAAGCTTACGCAGTTTACACCAGTTCTTCCCCGGTTATATAGGGTTTTTCCATTGGCACTTTTGGCTGCGCCAAATCAAACCATGCTGCGTTGTTTTGCATTTCCATTACCATTTTAAACGCACCGAGTTGCTCCTGAGATGGACCATCTGCAGAGTCGGGCCAAAGTGCACCTGACCCGCCTCCAAGCGAGTTGGGGTGATGTCTCACCGACCGCGGCCAACCTGTGATGACCCCCCTTCTCCCCCTCAAACAAGCGTGTATTGTGCAGTGAGACTGAACTCATGTCTGTGCTGGAGACCAGAGAGAAAGTTGTTTTTAAAAGTCTCTGTGTGTTCACCTACTGAGAGGTGAACACACAGAAGTTTAGTTTCTCTCCTGTGCTTCTGTTTGTACTTTCAGATATCTGCTTTATTTTACCATTTCCTGACTGCTTTCAGCCATATCGCAGCCACATTAAGTTACTAATGATGAAAACACATTTCCTGCTGCTTCATATTAAAAGCTTTTCACTGACAAACTAATAGAAGGCTTTTATTGTGAAGAAGTTATAGGAAATGAAGTGTGCGACAGCTGCAACTTTGACTACTAGTCCATGATGTATACAGTAGCCCGCTGCTTTCAACTCAAGACAAGCACATCATCAGTTAAAGACACACCTCAAGCGGGTAGCCCTGTTGTAATGGAGATGCAAATCCCTGCCCTGCTGGGCTGACGTGCCGAGTCAAACTGAGTCAACCCAAGCCAGCACATGTGCATGGAAAAGGCCTAAGCTAACAGATCCAAATATGCTGGATGAAATAATATACTGTATTTGTGTTACCTTCTGAAAAATAGCAGAGGAAAAGAAAAAAAGTATATGTACATATCATATGCATACCCATATACTGACATATACATTCATGCACTCATACATACACTCACTGGCCATGTCATTAGCTACACCTGTGCAATCTAATGCAACCCAATACAACAGCTCTGCCATAAATTCTACGTTTACAAAGCTTATACATTTTCAGTTTTTGTTGACATTGTCAGAGAGGTGATAATTCTACTTTATCTTTATTATTGATGTCGTAGTGGGTGGTGTTTGTGTACTGGGGTGCATTATATTGAATGGTGTTCCTAATATTTTGTCCACTCCATTAACATACATGAGGGGGGCAAAATATTAGGAACACTTTTCATCTGTATCCTCTGAAAACTTTCTCCTCTTGAATCTCCAATTGCAAATCTACCACTGCATGGTTTGTTAATGAAATAGCCCCAATGTTACTATGTATTACGCTTTACGGTAAGTTGATTTGAAATTAAAAAGTAATCAAATCTAGACTGAGTGCCATGGCGATGAGAATATATATTATATATTAATTAACCCCGGATCTCATTAACATAGAGATAACTAGTCTATTTTTTGGTATAACTCTTATAAATTTTGTCTTATCCATGCAACCATCCAGCACTTGATTAAAATCACCTGCCAAGATGATATAACCTTCTGCCATGTTAGAATTTATGAAAGAAAACAGGGTCCTCAACATTAGGAGCATAGATATTACAAAGATTCATTTTGAGGGTTAGGGTTAATCATCGTTATGTTGTTTTGTTGTTTTTTTCAATGGAGTTTGGTGTTAACGTTACTCACTTCGTTGCTGAAGAGTCCATGGCGCCTTCATTTTGGCCATCACCAATTTAGCATAAGGATGATTGGTAATCAATCGCATGTTAACTAGTCATTTAAAAGACCAGTGTGTAGGATTTAGTGGCATCTAGCGGTGACGTTGCAGATTGCAACCAATAGAATACCGCTCCCCTCACCCTCCCCTTCCAAGTGTGTAGGAGAACCTATGGTGGCTGTGAAACTCGCGAAAAATGTAAAAGGCACTTTCTAGAGCCCATGTTTGGTTTGTCCATTCTGGGCTACTGTAGAAACATGGCAGTGCAACATGGTGGGCTCTGTGGAAGAGGACCCACTCCCTCTGTAGATATAAAGGGGTCATTCTAAGGTAAGGCAATTCTCATTTTCAGGTGAATATACACTCATTAAAACATACTTATGAATATTATATTCCATTGCTGCCAATAGATCCCCCTAAATCGTACACACTCGTTCTTTAAGTTACATTTTTACTGAAATAAGTCCGCATTTACCTATAAAATAGGTGCTGAATTAAACAGTGGCTTTATTTTTAAAATATCATCTGTGTTGCTTGCCTTACACCTACAAACAAGGCCTATTTTAAATTGTGTACTTTTATAAGGGAATTCGGCATGAGCATTGTTAGGTTAAGAGACTCAGAGGCTACTCAGTTGGGCTGTGCTTTCATTGCCTTCAGCCCCAGTGTTTCAGAGCTCTGAATACTGCTTATTTTTTCACAATTTTAAAGCCTTATTATATATACTCTGCGATTTGGCTGGGTGGTTAATAACACATTCTTCTGTGGTGTGACAAACTCAGAACACATATTTATTATTGCTGTACACGGACTTCAGGCTTTAATACCTGTTTGGTCTAATCTAGACTTTAACTGTACTTGTTGTTTTCTCCACAGGAGCCCAGTGAAAATGGACCACTGTTCTCTGAGCTCAAGTTTTACATGAGAGCTGCTAAGCCTGATCTGAGTAAGCCAGTTCACCAGTCCTTATAAACACGCATAAACAAACACACGCACACGCACACATACACATACACCTACACCTAGAAGTATGTCACTAAGCCAGAGTTAGCCTTGTGATCATCATACAACATAGTCTCTCACCACCAGGGCAAACAAATAAAAGAAAGGCAACTTTCTTAATTAAAAAAGACAATCTTGTAGAGGGGCCCTGCAGAGGAAGGGAAGCTTTTGGTGGCAGCTCCATTGGCCCCCAGGCCACAGCTTTGCATTTTATATAATAACAATCCAAATGTCAATCTCCCCTGACAATTAACTGTTATATTACTAAGGAACCAAAGGCTCATATTTTATTCATGGTGGAATCTCACGTTGTTGGTAAATATTTGTCCCAGCAGCAGATTAGCTTGCGGCCGCGGTGCCCGGCTCCCCCCCACGGAATTATACTCTTATTACTTTGAGCATCACAGCCATCACCCACTTACACCAGCACCAGTTAGCAGTTATCAGTGTGCTCACAGGAAGTTGCAGTTACCAAACTGTCTTTGATTTAGATGCTGTGCATTTCATGGATTTGTACGCACACTTTTAAGTACCTAAAAATTTGCTGATAAGTTTCCTCTTGGCCTGCAGTTGAGAGATGGATGAAGTCTCGCAAGCTGAAAAATCTGGGAGTTCCCAGGTACTGGGGCTCAGGTCTGCATGAGAGAGGAGGGAAAAGGTAAGATTTTAATACAGGGCCAGCACTCAAAACCTGAAATGTTCATTTGCAATTGTTTTTGGAATAAACATCATAGACAAGGCTCTACAAATACACTCCACTACATGATCAGGGCTTAATAGTAGAACAAGAACAAAATGCTTGTACCACACAACAAACAAGTAGTGTACAGAAAATCAGTATTAGTTATTAGATAACAATTGGTTTATTTAAAAACAAATGTTCCATACAGGAGTATGCAGGGTTAAACAGGAAAAAATGATGAGTAACCTTAGGATGTTACATAAATAGTACACGTATACCAGAGAAAAATGTGCCAGAAACATTTGTGTAATCACAGATCTTTAGCACCAGATGAAAGGGTGCATTTGTATTTTAGTGACATCACTCATGAGTCAGTTACAGGGCATCTTTAGGTTTAATCATAGGAGCTCTCAGATTTTTTCAAAGGTTCTTTTTAACATTTAACAAGGAGCTTTGAGCTCTTTTTTTTCATAGGTCTTCTGCTAACTCTGTAGATGATAATCACACCAACAGTTTAGTAAAATAGCTTGTCTGACACTTTTGAAGTACTAAAGAAGTAGTCTTTGTGCTTTCTAGGTATAGGTTCATGGTTATTGACAGACTTGGCACAGACCTGCAGAAGAAGTTTGAAGAATATGGAAAGAGGTTCCCCAGAAAACTGGTCCTGCAGCTTGGTCTTCGACTGGTGGGTTATTTCATGATTGAATGGTATTATTTTGCTTGCATGTTTCCACTGAATTGCAATTAAGTGGTAAACAACAGGTTGATGGAATTACAGGAATGTTATTTTGAGAAAATGTGTTGCAGACAAGAAGCATGAACAGGAACCATAAATGCCCTACAGCCATCAAGAATACTTTTATAATAACTTTGATGACATACACATGTAAAGGAAAGCAGAGCTAGTTCTAAAATCACTTTACCTCACTTACATGGAAAAGCCAACTGTAAGATAAAATTGGTGTTCCTGATCATCCAATTGTTCTTGTTATCTTGATTCTGCCCAATTAGTGATCAGATCTCAATATGCAAATTAGGTAGGCAGATATGGGAAGGGATCAAGGAAAGCCATGCCGGATAATCTTGAAGGGGTGATTACGACCTATAATGATTGGATGTTGGGCCTGTCTTTTTCCTTTATTTTATTATTTTTTTTAAGTTTGAGCAAATGAGACCTTACAGGTAACCTGAGTCTCATTTTGAAACTATGTTGTAGTATTACTGTTGTTCCGTTCATACACAGTGCCTCCACTGCCTCAGCAAAAAGCAAAAAGCTTTACCTTCAGCCACAATTTTTCTTTTTTAATTATTTTTATAGTGTAGCTTCCTCAACTCTCAGATGTGTCATGATTGCTCATTGAGCATGTCTGGTTAGTTTTCTCCATTTTGCAATAGCAAGGAGAGCAATAACAGTTTAATAGGTCAAAGGGCAGCTTGAGACGGCAGGAAAAAGGGGAAGTTAGGTGACCTTTCCTTTGAAGAATTTGGTCACACTGTACAGATGTCATTTATACCTGGCTGAGATGTGATCACAGAGTGAGCCAGACCTCCTCCAGATGTGGACATTACATAAATTATTCTTTGTTCAGATAGATATTACATGTTAATACCAGATGGAGATGGGGTCTTAGCCTCAAGGAAATCAAAATGACAAACTTCAGAGATATATTTTGTTAGCACTAATATGAAGGTGTGTCATTGCTTTGTCCTTGTGTAGCTGGATATCCTGGAGTACATCCATGATCATGAGTATGTCCATGCTGACATTAAAGCCTCCAACCTCATGTTGAGCCACAGTGATCCCAACCAGGTCAGTAGCAAAATGCATTTTTCTACATTTTCCATTCTTTGTGTTGGGAAACTAAGGTGCTACTGTGACCTCGGCACTGTTCCCTGAAAGCACGGAGATGATTGTGTTTTTTGATCATAACACACTTGTGCTGCTTCATTAGATTCAATTAAGGCCTGGAGAGGAGGGGGAGTGTGTGTGTGTGTGTGTGTGTGTTCGTTCGTTCGTTCCAAACGGGGGAGATTAGATGGCAGCAACAAAGAGCTTTTTCTAGCAAACAGGGTGGGGGCAGGGGCAAATATTTAATTTGAAGATTAATAATGTATCATTGGTGGTGTTATTAAAGAGCTATTTATAAATGACAATTTAAAAATCGGCCCCGCAGGATTTGAATATTAGGTAGGGTTGTTGTTTTTATAGCTGTGCTATTTTGATGCTTTCCCTGGAGTTACTGGGAATGTAGATTTGGTTTTATAATGTTTCTTTATTAAAGCCAATAAGCAGCAGTAGTATATAAGCATAATGCAGATCAGATATAATAATAAAGCTCAAAGGTTGGATTACAATTTGAATTCCAGAAGTGAGGAATCAGACTTATCTATACTGCATTAACACAGTTTAATTTTGGAGTTTGATTCCAGGAAAAATGACATATTTACTTGAAAGTCTAATATATGACCTTGTTCTTGGCCTGTGCATGTGTGCATGCCTGAATTGCTGTGTTTGTGAACTGTAGGTTTACTTAGTAGATTATGGACTGGCATATAGGTACGCGCCTGACGGTGTCCTGAAAGAGTACAAGGAAGACCCCAAGAGATGTCACGATGGCACCATTGAGTTCACAAGCATTGATGCCCACAAAGGAGCAGGTAGCTATAACAAGTATACATTTTTATGACCTCAAATACAGCTCATAAAACCAGCGTGACAGGTGACATTCTATAGCTGGTGAAAAATATTGTCACTGACATAAACATCATGGATAGATGCCATCATCCTTTTTGAATTTGTTTGTTTGAATTCTGCTTTGTTTTTTTTGTTTAGGGATGTCTTTATGGTGTTACTACACTGACAGACAAGTTTTGTATGGACACTCAATCCTTTCACATTTTATATGTCCGTTCTGTTACATATGCCTATTATGTTACTTAAACATCCAATTGTTTGGAATATTTTAACCTTTGCAGGGTGTCAATTTGTTGTATGCCCCTTTCAGACTTGCACTTTATGTAAGTGTCAGCAATTGAAAACATGTTGGTCCCATGTATGAATAAGTGCTTTCAACAATTTTTGTATTTTTCAAAATTGACAATCCAACAGTCATAGCCACTTCATGCAGTGATTGGCCAGGTGAAAAAATAGGCAGGGTTTGAACTCTCTCAACCTATGTTTTAAGTCATCAAACTACTTCTATCACATTTCATAGAGTATTGTATACATGAAATGAAAATAGAGAATGGTTCTACGAATCCATCACATCCAACCATTTCTCAGATGTATATTCATACTTGTCATATCAATCACACTCTGACCCAGACATTATAAATTTCTCAAATAAATTGAGTACAAAATCAAGAGGTTGTGATATATAGCACAACAAGCTAGCAGAGCACTGTAAACAGAACAGTGTTCCCACATGTGCTCAGTGGCGTCTGCCTTACACAGAACTACTCCATAGACTGAAAATGTGATTGCTGTTATTAGCCTGTGAAGCTGTTTCTAAATAAACTACAGTGCCCCAGTTCTTCGAATGAAGGGGAACATGTCACCCAGTGCAGCGGTGTTGCTCATTGATGTGTTTTAATAGTTTCTGGATAACAAATGAGCTATATGGCACAGAGGAATAAGATACTGTATATCAGGCTTTGGATAGACACACAATACTTGTTAGTAGGATCAATAAATTCATGAGACTTGTTGGCAATAAGACAAATATAGCTTTATCATTTTAACAGAGAGATTTTAAATGTGCATCTTGTTCTACCTTTGCAAGATGAATACAACAATACATTAATTGGCATCTTTTAAGCACATATAAAATAAATCCAGATAACCACAAAACAATGTGAATGATCCAGTTCAGCGTTGTTGAGATGTATTTCTGATCATAAAAATGACTTTTTCCTCTTGCAGTGAGGGGCAAAAAGTGTGAATGAAAAAGCTTTTACAACCATGCCAACTTCATGAATGAAATTATGAATATCAAGCAAAATGCTTTATATACAGCATGTAAGGAAGGGCAAGAATCATATAATAGAAGGCATTTACTGTGGTGTTCATGACCTGACAGCAGTGCATTTCCACTTTCAATGTTGGTATTTTTTATTAATGTCAGTACACAAAAAGGCGTTGCTGACGTGGTTGTGTGTCTCCAGCTGCATCTAGACGGAGTGACCTGGAGATCCTAGGCTACTGCATGGTTCAGTGGATGTGTGGTCGCCTGCCCTGGGAGGACAAGCTGCAGGATCCCCTCTACGTCAGAGACTCCAAAATCAGGTGAGAGAAGCACACCTGCTGTCACTGCACATAGCATCTGAATGTGTGAGGTTGTCCACTGCATCCCGGCAGTCAAACGTTTGGAATTCAGTTCATTAATGTTCCAAAACTCAACACTACTTGGGTCTCACTTACAGGAGTCAAGAAAACATCCCTGAGTTTATGACCAAGTGTTTCTCCTCTCAAGACAGGCCAGGTAAGAGGGGCACACACATATACACACTTTTACATGCTTCTGTTGTTAAATGACCATAGAGATGCACTTAAGCAAGATTTTTTTTTTAAAGCAATTGGTGACAATAAATGAGATAAAACAAATCTACAGTAGGACAGAAAGTAGGTGTGTGTGTGTGTAGAATTTTCAGTAATAGAAATAAAGAAACCAGTACAAATCCACAAGTATTACCTTTTACCCTCTGGTTTTCTCCAGCTGCTTAATGGCCCAGTATTACCATACAAGGCTGTTTGTACTAGTTTCCAGCTGTGTGTGTGAGCCTCTGTCGCCTCCATCTAGCTTTTAGCTCACCAGATGACAGGGTTAAACCAGTGCTTCAGCAGAATGAGCATAAATCAAGGAATTAAGACAAAGGAAAAGTGGCTGTGGGTCCACAATTAGCAAGGTGGGTAATTAACCTGTAATGACTACGATTATTTAGCAGCAGTGCCAATTTTCTTCACACCAAAACTTTTCACTGAAGCTGTCATGACCACTTTACCTGATTGTGGCACAAAGATATATTCCTTTAAAGGAGAAATACAGCATGTTGGGAAATACGCTTTGCTTTCTTCCTGAGAGATATGCAAGTTAAAAAATACGTCACCTCAAAAGCTCACTGATTAACGTCTCTCTGTTTATTTCATACACAAACAGAAATGTAAAAAAACTGTCTGTAGTTTTAGGGAGAGTTACAAATAAGCATATTTAAAAAATGTTTAACTATTCCTTAAAGATGGACTACTTTTCAGGAAATAAAATAAATTGGATTCTGAAAACCCAAAAATGTACAAATATTGAGGCATTTATGAAAGAGGTGTGTTTGATGATTTTAGAAGTTTAGCCAGTATCTTAATCCACATCTACATTGTTCTCATTAGGATCAAAAGAAGAACAAATGCAGAAAACATTTATAGCGCAGGCTGTAAATGGTGACTTTGACATTTGTTGAGTTGCCACTTTAATGTTGGCACTTTGACCTGCAGGCAGCGTGTCGGTTCAGGCAGAGGAGACAAATGCGAAGCGTCACACCTCCTTCCTTCTGCTCTGTGGAGCAAAACCAAACTGTTGTTTACATCTCCATCTGTGTGTGTGTGTGTGTGTGACTGTGTGTCAAGTCTGAAGAAAGTCACAGCAAACAGAATTAAGCACGACGCTGTGACAAGAGTGGAACATTATGGTGATGACAGAGTCTTGGAACAAAGATAGTCAGTAACACGAGGATGAGAGATGTTCAAGTCCAGTCAGGGTTATTTAAATAGTCTTTCATCACAAAATGCATATCAAAACACTTTACAAGGACAAGCCCTCACAGAGCTAACTTATCAGACACAAAACAAAATATCAGTGTACAAAGAAAAAGGAAAAACACAAAGCAGAAGACTTGATAATCTCCTTGATCCATTTTCTGGTACAACTGATTCTGACATAGAGGTGAGGAGCTATTTGCAGGCATTCAGGTTATGATGAACTGGTGCATCTTAGCATTTCTCTGTCTTGTAGATGAGATGCAGAGGTTCATGGAGGAAGTGAAAGCTCTGGGCTACCAAGACAACCCACCATACGAGAAGTTCCGATCCATCCTGCAGGCCGGACTGAAGACTATCCAGGCTAAAGATGACAGCAAGCTGGAGTTCACTCCCATCAAAGGAGCTGTATCACCTCCTGCCAAGGTCAGTGCAAATACAGTAATAAAATTAGTGATCAGAATTCTCTGCCACACCTTCACTTCATCATGGAATTATTATATAGCTGATGAATGTGTGGACAATAATCACCACAGCATCGAGAGCTGAGGGGAAGAGAAAGAGCCAGAGTATGTCTTGGGAGTATTGTTTGGCTGCTTGGCTGCACTAGCCTTAAAGGGCTAGTATTTATCTATGGCTAGCCCATTAAGTAGGCTACCACACAGTTATTAGCCTCATTAGTGACTGCTGCCTCTACATGGATCAGTATCTGCCAGTGGTGTAGCAGTTTTAAACAACACTTGCCAATGGGAACAGATATCTCAGTTGAACATAAGTGTCATGCTGTTTATAAGTGACATAATGTTATGCAATTATAACAGCAGTGACACATGACAATATTTACTGGAATAAGGCCATTGAAAAACTTTCAGAGGTAGCATATTGTGATTTTGGAAGGCATGAGCCACATTCTTGAAGGTTATGTTTTTATAATGGTGTATTTATTACTTTTTTTTAGCATTAGCATTTTTTTCCAATTATAAATCAATAAAAATACCAATGCATTTTATTCTTAAATTGTTTGTACAAAAAACTACTTTTAATTATGAAGATATTTGGCATACATATTTACTCATTCTTTTAAACGCAGTATTCCATAGCTATTAAATTAAAAAAAAACTGCCAACATCAGTTTTAACACTAATGTTAAAACATTGTTAAAGTCTCCCTCCACTCCAAAATGTGTTTTTCGTCCTTCAGTTGCATGTTGTTCTCTTCTCTGTGCAGAATGATGTCTGTGCAGAGTTTCCACATTTATCTGCTGAAAGTTTCTCTGAGCTCACCTTAAATCTCAGTTTAACACGTGTACCTACGAGCATGATTTGTGACATCACAACTAATTTGGAGCCAATCGTAGTTCAGTATGCAACCTACTGAAGTGTGATGTGGAAACTTGAAGCCTTCGGTGCACAAACACTGAGAATTGACTTTTCAGTGAAGTAGGAGACATCTTGTGTCCAGTAAAGTTTTGAAATAAGCAATATTTGTATATTCATAGATTTGAATTAGAGAGAAGGACAATATCTAATTTTATAGGATTTTCACAAAGTAGTTGAACTTTTTTGCAGAAATAAACATTAGACACAAATTATTACTCAAAGCTGGATATTTTTAAAAATCTTTAAACATGTCTGAAACGGATCTTAAACATCTGACATCTGGAATTGAATATTAAAGCATAAAGACTGACAGTGTATCATTTCCTTCTTTTAACCCAGTCCTCCTCCACCTCTTTCTTTTCTCTCTCTGTCTTCAGTTTCCCATCCCCTGGGCAACGTGATCAAACAATATTAGACATTATATTTCTTATTTATTGCCAAGGAAGCAAAATTGTCGTGGTTCATCTACCACAAATGCTTCATAATACTGCTGTAGTGGGCAGTTTTTTCTGAAATTTTATTTAATTAAGCATCACTTTAAAAAAATGACTCCATCTATCCTTTCTTTTCTCTCTCCTCTCTCCTATAATGAAATGGAGTTGTATATATTTAAGGTGGGGGGATGTGCAATGAGAGAAGCAATGTAAACAACAGTCTCTGAGGTAGAAAAAGGTAGTAGTGCAAAAGAGTCATAAATAGTGCGATGACAGGGAAGAGGGACAGGGAGGTGGGGGCAGTTAGTGATTGATGGGGAGTGGGATAGCCTGGGGGAAGAAGCTGTTTTTGAGCCTTGTGGTTTGGGCTCGGAGGCTCCTGTAGTGCCTCCCAGAGGGCAGGGGGGAGAACAGTCCATGGTTGGGATGGGGAGGGTCTCTGCTGATGCACAGACCTCAGCAGGCAGTGTTTGTTATAGATGTCCTGTATGGCTGGGAGCTGAGTGATGCGCTGGGCAGTCTTGACCACCCGCTGTAGGGCTTTCCGGTCAGCTATTGTGCAGTTGCCAAACCACACTGAGATGCAGTTTGTGACGATGCTCTCAGTGGTGCTGCGGTAAAAGTTCATGAGGGACATGAGGTAACAGGTGAGCCCTCCTCAGCCTCCCCAAGAAGTAGAGGCCTTTTTAACCAGGGAGCCGGTATTAATTGTCCAGGTGAGATCCTCAGAGGTGTGGAATTCCAGGAATTTAAAAATGGAGACACGCTCCTTTTTGGCCCGTTGATATAGCTGGGGGAGAGTCTGCAGCCATGGGCCATGGAGCATTTTAGCATCTTTCAGCTCATTGTTTTGGTTTTAAAACCTGCAACTTAGCAGATTTACCACTCAAGATTTGTAGTAACATTTGAAAAAAGAAGTACTTGATTTCAGACAGAGGTGGACAAAAGCAGCTTCTCAATTTTAACTAAACACCATCAATTTCACCAGCTTACATGTCAACTGTGGCTGTTTTTTTCAGCAGTGGGTAACAGACGTTAACTCTGTGAGTTAGATGACTCCATCAAAACTCTGTCTCCATCTGACTCATTTTAAATGGTCTTATATATATACTCACATGCATCATATAATGCTTAAAGACTGAGGCTAAAGCTACTGGTCCCAATTATAACTTGTTGCAGTTTTTACTGTTTTTGCAGTGAGAAATAACATTAATAACTTGTTTGCACACAGCTTCAGTGTACTAATATTTATTTTATTTACAATATGATCAGTCTTATATTTCTTTCCTGCTTTCCATCTTCCTATTTTTCTCTGCTTCTCCTCTCCTGCAGTCTGTGTCTCTCACTCTCTGGCTCTTGCTCTCTGACTCTCTGTGCATATGGAAGATGCCACCGGGGACATGGCGTTGCCAGCCGAAGGGTTACCGGGCCCCGGCGCTGGTTATTGTATGTAATTATCCTGCCAATCTGTTCACCTCAGCGGGCGCCACATGGTGATCATGAGGTAGCAATTGTCAAAATGGAGGCAAAGATGGAAAGGGGGGCAGGGGGATGAGTGATAGTTCAGGCTGAGAGTGGAGCTTCATTATAGAGGCCCAGGAAAGAGGAGGATGGATGGAGGAGTTGATTGCCTTCACTAAGTGCATGACTCTTTGGGGGGCCACCTTTTCTTTCTCTTTCCTCAGCAGACCCCACGCTCGCTGTGATTTCCGTAGAGATGAAGGAGATAATAAATTGATAGTTTCTGGAAAACTCTTTGCTGTATTAGCAGTGATTTTAAAAAAACCTTCATCTTTGTTGACCCCAGTGTTTAAACACCCTTTATGAGCTAAAGAAAGGACAGCTGGAGTGTTTCTATTTGCTGCTCTGTGGTCAAAACAGCGGAATACATAATCAGACGTTTTAATGGATTATTGTCTATGAGGTCTTGGTGGCTGGTGAGATGGCAGAGCGATAATTGCATTTGCCCAGACTTCACACACAGAAGGCTGGAGGCTCTGAAAAGCCGGGTCACCTCATCGCCAAGTCAAGGCCTCGCCTCAGTGTTTGTCTCTTTATTCCTCTCAGCATCAGATGCAGACCCTTCAGGCCTTGAGAGCTTCAACAAACTCTCTGCTTCTTGATTTTACTTAAAAACTCTTCACTTACATACTTAAACATTGTGTTGTACTTGCATTTGGGCCCCCAATACTAGCAGTTTTGCCTTAATTCAATGAATGCATTGAAGTCTGTGTGATGTCCATCAAGACATTTCCTGCTCAGCTACAGTAGAAAACAAAAGTAGTGTCAGCTTCTGAGATGGTACATGACCCACAGCTGAGCAACATCTTAAAACAGCTACAAATGTTCATGTTAACCCACAATCTGGTTGACAGATTCTCTTCATTTGCTTCTCCTTCCAGAAGACGACCAAGAGAAAGAAAGCAGCAGAAGAAGGGGGTGAGGAAACTGATGGAAGTCCCATCAAGAAAAAGAGAGTCACAAAGAAAAATGGTAGGTTTTCTCTCCTCTGATCAGATACCTCTTAGGGATGGGAATTGATAAGATTTTATTGATACCAATGCCATTATTGATTTTGCTTATAGGTCCGATTCTTTATCAATTCCTTTATTGATTCCTGATCAATTTTTTTGTGGAAAAAAGTAGGCTTACACAGGTTTTCAGTGTCAGTGCAACTATTTTATTATCTCCATTGTTTATCAATGACCTTGCATGCTGATGAATATATGAAACATAACTGGTAGATAAAATAAATGGTCCGTAGCCAAAAGTTAACTGCATTAATTAAGCAATTAATTAATGTGAAAGCATCTTATGGTCTCCTGCCTGTATAAGAATAACAAAATGAGCAGGAGGCAGAGTGCTCCACTGTGTTATTAACATCGTGTCTCCAACAGTAGAGAGCAGCCTGTCTGCTGCACTGTTAGCACCGGGGAAAGTAATCATTGTCCAAGATGCTGAGCAGGTGCAGGATTTTTGAGGTGAAACAGTGGAGTTGGTTTAAGTTGTGTAATGCTGCAGTGTGTGTTGGTCAGCCGGTCTTGTTTCTTACTGCTGATTGTTGCTCTGCTCTGCTAACGTTACTCTCTGAGTGACAGCGTAGAAAGTTCACAATATACTTCACGTTTGTCTTGCAAAGGTAATTATTTACTCACAAATCAAAAAATGCTTGCAACTGCTGCCTTTTTTGAAGATGAATTAAAAGATAGCTGAAGACTTTAGTGTGTGCACGCCATAGACAGTCCGGAGGCTACACTGCCCTCACAGTTGAGTTCCACCTTTTTCATTCTGTCAACATCACATGCAAGGGCATTGATAAGAGCAATTGATAAGCAAAAACCGAGAAAGAGCCTTTAAAGAAAGTGACTTTTAAGAAGATTGCTAGGAGAAGATTACTTTACGCTTTGCAGTCTTTCTTCATTAGTTTCTCTTCTGGAGCTCTCAGGGAAACCCCCACTTGTGTTTGGCCGTCTTAATATGATCGTTTATATCAGCATTTCCACCGTGCATGACCGAAAATGTACTCTTGCAGTGTGTGCAGAACGCAGCATTTTCATTGCAGGGTACTTTACAAAGTAAGCCTCCTGGAGCTCTTTAGAAAAAAACAACTCTCTCTTCGGCATGATAGCTAACCGTTAGCATACTAACAGGTTCTGTCAGAAAGATCCGCAAGTGTCATATGTTAGCAACAGCCTTGACAATGACACATTGATTGATTGACACACATACAGACAAATCAGTGTTGAATTCAGATGTGTGGTGCATTTTTTATGTTTTTATATTGGGTGTGGTAATAATGAGTGGGACAGAACATGATAAATGTCTACGTAAGCGCTGAAAACAAGTATAATATTATAATTATTATTTTAATTGTGGTGAACTGGGACAATTTGGTAGCGAATGTTAAAAACATTTAACTCAAAACCACAAATGTGAACCTCATGATGACGCTAAAGGTAAAGTCAGGGAATTAACAGTCAGTAGGATTCATCCTCTGGGAACCCTAAATGTCTGTGCAAAATGTCAATTGCAATCCATCAACCATTGCACATTGAAATGTTTCACAGATATTTCAGTCTGAACCAAAGTGGTGCACAGTCAGACTAATATTGCCACGCATAGAGCCTTGTTGCTAGCAGGATGAATGAAAGTAACATAGCTAACCCTGCTATTGTCTTTCAATGATGTATCTCAAACTCCTTGTTTGAAGAATTCATTGTAAAGATTTGGTACAAGGCTCTTTTTGTTTTCAAGCTTATTGAAGTTCAGGTTATGGGATAGTTTCCTAACCATGGGATCAGTGGGATTTTCCTTGGTTAAATAAAAATAAAGCCCAGGATACAAGTTCCTGCAGTGGAAAGGGAAAGCCTCCACTTACGGGTGCCCACAGCAGGCGTTCTAGTTGTCGATAAATACATGAGTAAACATATATATCTGCTAAAAACTAAATTATAGTGTGGTAAAACCTCATTTATTAAATGTTTATACAGTGATTATATTTGCTAAATAGGGGGACTTGTGTTACTGCTTTCTGTGTGTGTGAATGGTGGCCTCTTCAGTGTTCTCACAATAAAATATATTTTTAACACAATCTGAAATTATTTAAAATAAGTTAATTTAGACAAAGAAGGATTGTATTAGTGCGTCTTTGAAATGTATTGAGCTAGCTTTCACTGGTAGTTTTATTGGTACTTATGGCCATGCAAACAGGATGCATCCATATCTCCATATCATGACAGGATGGATGTAATTGATTGGAGGGCATGCGTCCTGTCTGGCAGCTCTCGCAAACAAACCTTGAGAGTGAAAGTGCATCAAGTATGTTGTACTTAAGTGTTTGCAGGCAGTGCATGCATAGGTGCATGAATTGTGTTTTAGGCCATAGGCTGACACAAGTCAGTGGTACAGATCATAAAAAGGTTAAGAGGGCAGTGTCTTTGAAAGGGGAAATGCTTTTTGGAAAACTTGAGTTTTGTTTATGTTGCTTTGCTTTATGATATAGTAATGAAGGTGTGTTTCCCCTGCAGAAGTGAATGGTGTAAAGAAGAGTCCTAAAAAGACTACTAGACCAAACAAGGTTCCCAGCACTGGAAAACATGGTGTCCCCAAATCCATATTGGTGGAGATGGGCACCCAGACATCACCTGGACTAGCCCAGAGATCCAGAGGCAGACCCAAGAAAACCAACACCTAAACATCCAACTCTCCCTTCACTCCTCCAACCTCCTAGCTTTCCTCTGCTTCTTAAAAAACAAACACTTTGTTAACTTTTATATGGTTTGATTTTCTGTTACACACTGATAAATGTTGATGTTTGATTATATTTGTTGTGGTTAAAGCCAGATCCATTGTAATAAAGAGGAAATTAAATTGTCAGTCTTGTGTTTTGTTTTGTTTTTTTATTAAAGGTTTCAGGGTTGAGGGCCACAGTGTGATGGAAAGACAAACTAGCTTTTCTACCCTTTTATTCACAGTGTTGACATGAGACATGACAGAGACAGCAAACAACATAATTTGTAGCATCAGATTTTTGAACTGAAATGAAGACAGAATGCTGTAAGAGCTTTTCTGATGAAATATTGATGTTTGTTTACTGTTTTGTGATCCATAATGAACAGTTGAGGGGCGGTGCATCACTCAGTTGCTTATTTTTGCACTTACTGGCTAGTGGAGTAAGAGGTAACCAGTTCCAGAAAAAGTGCAGGTAGCTACTCCTTGAGCCAGTCCAGCTGGCTGCTGCACATCTAGAGTTTTTCCTGATGAGGCTCATGTCCTTATGTAACTGTGTTAAGATGGGTGAACCTGTGTGTGTGTGCCTAACAATAACTCAGCCTTCTGAATACCAGTTAGGTCACATGAAGGTGAATAACAAGAATAAGCAGAGCTCAGTTTAAATTCTGACTCTAGTCTATCATAACATAACTGATATGATCAATTTACAAACCGTCCATCAGTTGGAATATGATACGTCTTTAAGTATATAATAGTTATAGTTTTAGTTTTATATAATAAAACGTTCGGAATTAAAAGTGTTATATATTTTTTCAGGTATATCAATTTTGTTTTTGAATATGTTTAAATATGTATGTTTACATTTAAGAACACTGTACACCATGATGCTAAACACGCTGATTTGGACAGTACGCCTTCATAATAGTGAACCCTGATCGTCCAAGAACAAGGCTACTTAGGAAGTAAACCTACTGAGCCCAAACTGGTCTAATTGAAAGAATTTTTACAAACTTTTAGGCTAAATTCCATTCTACCCCCTTTATAACCCCTAAGTGGTTTATAAAGCCCTCCCCCACTGAGTCTGCTTTGATGCTGGCTTATTCATTACACTCCTCAAAAGTGCAGCACCTTTTGTGTCTGAAATGGGGGAAACTCCACATACCTACAAATATGAGTTCAGTGCGGTTATTTCAAAAGGATGAGAAACAAGTTACCCTAACTCAGACACTTGACATTTGATATTGTCGTGCACACATCGCAGAATTAGAGGTTACATTGTATTTTGGTTCCAATGAGGGTTTCCCAACGTTTGCCATTGTATTTATACCCTATCCCTTAATATAGAGTACTGACTGCAAGTGTGACTGCACATGGAGAGACACTCTGTAACGGAGTGGGAGGGTGGAGGGGTCGGAATGGAAAAGGGCCTTAGTGAGGAGAGCCACTCAAGATGGAGTCCAGTTGTGATGCATTTGAGAAGAAATGCGATGCATACTTGAGTAGAAAGAGTGTCTAAAAAGGATGTTTTGAAAATGCAAAAGCTCTCACCACTCAGACAATATAAATGTGAATGTCACGTTTGACTTTCTCAAACCTTTAAGGGAGTAAATGCACCGCCGCTGAGCTCAGGGCTGCTAATGCACATGTTTAGAGGGCGACAGGATGATAATCACATTTTGTGAATAGACATCTGAATCAGTGGCCTGCATTTGCAAATAAGTGCATCTTTTTGTCCTCCTGTCTGTCTCTGTCCTGCTGCTGAAATGTCACGTTTTTTGACAGATATTTCTCAAATTGTTGTCAAACTTCTGTCAAATCATCCAAGCTACATTTCTATCAAAACAAGTGTGCAGGACAAAATTTCACACGTGAAAAGCTGCTGACAAGCTGTCCATTTCCCCTCCATCCACCCTTGTCCTCAAGCTTATGGACCGTCCCCGATGGGACCCCCTACCTCCCTCATTAACTCCCAACAGGCTGCCCCCCATCCTCCCCTCCCTCCCCACGGAGGAAGACATCTCCACTAATGTTAGTGTTGTGAGGGCCCTCGGGGGCCCCTGTGGTGGCTGGTTGCTTGCCATCGATTGTTCCAGCCTCTTCAGAAGTAAAGAGCCCCCCTGCCCAGCTCCCATGCCCTCCTCCCACTGACCTTGAGGGCACCACAGCCGCGGTCCCGCAGTAGGGGGCAGTAGTACATAATGATAGCAAATGGATCTAGGTGGGTGGGGGGGCGGTGCTGGAGAGATGGAGGGCGGACAAGGGACAGCACTTAAACACAGCGCTACCATCTTTTCTGCTTGCAGTGAGAGGTGCACAATTTCACCCCGGCCGGCCATTTTCATTTAGCATGGATGTGTTATCCACTGGCCAGCCTGGCAGGCAGTTGTTGCCCATGTGTTTGCTGCGGTCGGCCTCTGATCGGCGAGCCAGTGGAGCCTGAAAGCCTCGCAGCAGTGGCCTAACCACCACTCTCATGATATGGATGCCAATCCTCCCCGGGCCCATGCGCCAATAACTCGATAGCAGTTTCCCTGGCCAGTGGGTTTCCTGTGTTTGTGACAATTGTCAGTATTTTGGTGGGGTGGCGTAGGAGGGGATCCAAAGTGTTCCAACTCAAATGGAAGGTACAGCTAGGGGTAGTTTCATGCAGGATCCAAAAGTTCAGACTTCAAAGAAAATAGAGATTGGAATGTTTTCATCCATTTCATACTCACAATCAGCAATTAGTGATGTTTTAAAGCTGTGGATTTGAACGAGAGACCAAGACCATGCCCACTCTAAGCCGGCTAAATTCATAAAAGCATCTTCTTCTCTATGTTTTGACCTGCGTCCAGACTAAAACATACTGTTTCTTCATCGCTGGTTTTCTGTGGCTGACTTGCTCATCTGTCCTCCGCACATGCCCAGTAGGAGGAGAATAGCGTTTTAGAATTTAGCTTAATGTAGACGTAGTCCAACACGATTGTTTTGCAAAGTTGCATCCACCATTAGCCATTTATAAAGCCATACAGTCCACAGGTCCTCCAGACTTAAAGGTAAAATCTAATGTTTGTCATTGCCTTAAAAATAGCCAATTCCCATAGAAGTGTTTTCTGATCTGTCACCGTTATTGGCAAGATGATAATTACAAACCATTATAAAAATGATTTTTGACTGTCTCCTGATCTGCCACCACATTGGTTTAAGCTGCTATATTCACTCTTTCGCTCAGTGACAGACAAGTGACTGTAGGGTTAAAAAAGAAGTGTGTGTAAAACGCTCTTCGTTCAAAAAAATAAAAGTGTAGGCATTTGAAGGAGATGCAGATTTGTGAAAACTTTCATAATTCTGCAGTCAATGAAGGTTTCATTTGTTGTCATATGAGTGTTGATGTCGAAACATCTGCTGGAGTGTGTTCTGCCCTGTACCTCGACAGCTGTCTCACTGGTATTCTCTTTCCCTTTTAGTTTGCTCTTTGGTTGTGTTTGTATGTATGATTGGGATATGTGGGCGTACAGAGAATCATGAGTGTGTCCACATGTTCTCATTTCTGTACCTGCTTTTAAGGGGGCTGAGGTTACAACACTATAAACAAAGAATAATGTCTTTTTCCTGCCTAAACTTTAATATATGCACACATTCCCTGCCTGAATTGAGAGCTTGTTGGGTGCAAAAGATTAAAGTCACATGGAGAAAGTGTTTTTCAGTATTCAGTGTATTTGTGGCTGTAGCCAAATGTTGGAACATGGCTCATGAACAGTTCAAAAGTTAAAAAAATGCTTTGGTTATTACCTTTGGTTCATTTCCAGCCAAACAGTATTTTTTCTTTACAATAACAATGGATCAAATTATCAGTTATTATCACCAACAAGATTTTAAATTCGGGATGGTCCACATAATTTCGGGACAGCGTGAAAAAAGTTAGTTAAGAGCCCTGTGACCCACTCAAATAACCACCTGTGGGTCCTGGGGACTTGAAAACTGGAAAAGTATATAGTATCTTTCTCAGGAGTTGGTGTAGTGAATATTGGACCTACATTCGACAGCTCAGACTCTGTGTCATGACAGAAACATGACACAGAGTCAATGCTAGTGTCGCTCCATGTCTGCTAGCTGTGTAAATAGTCAATTACGTTAGCAATAACAACTTTATAAAGTGATGACAGTTGTGTTTTCAGTTTGTCCCACTGTCCCCATGTGGCCAAACAATCAATTCTTGCAGCTTTAAAGTTTCAGATTTCAGTTGATGGGAGGAATGAAGCAACACACTGTTCAAAAACATGTGATTGTGTCTTTGGTTTGATTTCTTATGTACACTTGATGGTAGGTGTGAACTATTCACAAAATCATGCCAGAAGTGGCTAAAAAGGTAAAAAAAGAAGTCATTTTTCATTTCATTATATTTTAATCTAAATCATATGGACTTCTTTGTCTTGCGGTTGTGAATAATATGCTGTGTCAGTGGCCTCCTGTGTCTTCACTCTATATTCCCTGGCTCTTCAATTGTCACAGCTTAGACAGTAAATCTGCATTTCACACTCCACCCTAACCTGAAAAAAGTCAAACAGAAACTCTCTGTATTTTACCCACCTTCCACCCCAAAAAAGTACAATAAAAACTCTCCAACAGTTGCAATCATCCACGCCTACCTCCTCCTGAAATTCCTGGGTGAAAAGATAGAATGGAAATTTCACTCTGTTTGTGCTGTAATTTAGCCCTCCCTCCCACCCCCCTTTTTGTCAAAAAACAGCCCCCCTCTCCCAAAGACAAAAACACACAAAAAATATGCACACCGATTCCAGGTGTGGGGGGAGTATGTGGGTGAAGTTACGGTACATTTGCCATTCTAGTTGTGTGTAAATATTAGAAAGCAGCGGGTTCCTGGCGTGAGGAGAAGCCAGCCAAAGCGGCGGCACTAAGACAGGCGTCCTTATCGGTATTGTGTTCAGACTCCGGCGTGCTCCTGCTGTTTGTAATCTGCAGCCGCCGCTGTGAGCAAAACTGGACAGGCATTTATTGTCCCAGCAGGAGGACGCTTGACAAGAGAATGTTAAACACTCCGCTACCTGCAATTTTCAAAAGGCGATAGCAGACATGATAAAATGTACACACACATTTAATTTCATGTTTTCTTTTTTTTTTTTTAGGGGAGGGGGAGGCAGCAGAGAAATGGCAACTTTCTCTCTTAGGGGAAAGAGTGAACAGTTTATTTATTTATTTATTTTTGAGTCTCACTGTTGCTGATTCGTCTGTTTGTGTGTGTGCCTGAGCATATCTGTAAGTGACATGATGGAGCAAGCACAGCAGGTCTTCCTTCAGATCCTCGGGGTGACAGACCCTTCTAAGAGAAGAGTGCCAGAGTGGGCTGACCACAGGCCAAATGGGAGCTTTAATTTGATTTGTTGCTGGCAGTGGTGTTGACTGGTCTCGGCGGTCATCAAGAAGACATGTTCATCAGTGCTCACTCCTCACCACACGCACACAATGTCTTCAGTTTATCCTCTGCCAGTTATAGCATAGACAAGTGATGTGCCAAGTGTCCACAATATGATGTGAGGAGAACATGTCCTGTCCTCATTGATTAGGGGGCTAATTTGGTTTATAATTATGGTGTGTTCACACCAAATGCGAAGCAAATTTTTTTGCACAGCACGATTACATACAAAGTCAATGCAAAGACGCAAATAGACGTGAATTCACGATGTGAATGACGTGAATACGTGAAACTTACGTGACGCTGTGTTTGCAAAAACCTATCAGCGTTTAGATTCTGCTAATGTCACTGACGTCCTGATGTTGAATCAGAAAATGGACAACAGACACTTATTGTAGCCATCTGTGGGAACGAGGAAGTTGGACTACCTACCTTACCTAACCTGGTAAGTTCTGAAAATATGTGTCTATTACTTGATTTCAACTATCAGTTGTATTTACTATGAACCAAGTTAGCACTGGCATTAGCCCCAGTTAGCACAACTGTTAACACCAGCTGGCTTTCCCGGCATACTTGTCTGGCTTACTAGCAATTTAGATTGAACAGTTCATGTTTACATGTGTTTTTTGTCAGAGGAGATATGCTGCAGGAAGTGGAGGGGCCTCAGGGACACCTACCTCAAGGAGAGGAGAAAGGAGACAGATAAAAAGAGTGGGTCAGCAGCAGGGCCAGCTAAGAGGTGGAAGTACTCTGCGGTCCTGTCTTTCCTTGATCCCTTTGTTACCCTGAGAGAGCAGTAACATGGGGCGGGGGTCGAGGAAGACAGGACCGCAGAGTACAACACACAGAATGCAGATGCAGGACCAGGGTTCAGATGCAGCAGCAGGGCCATCAGAGATTGACATGGGAAGTTGGTTGATAAGTGAAGACACACGGCATGGGAAACTCATATGGAAACGATTTTTTGTATAGATGGATAAGTAGTTGTTTTTTCACAGCCTGCACTAAAAAAAATTACATTAAAGGCTCACTGCATTAAAAGGTTGTGAGGAAATGAAAGGATAGATTTTATCATGGCTGGAAGTGTATGATTTATTATATATATATATATATATATATGTGTGTGTGTGTGTGTTCGTGTGTGTGTGTGTGTGTGCTGTAATTGACACTGTAAGCTAGAATGACCAGTTCTGTTAGACCATTCATATATCTGCCTCACAAAAAACTAAGACATCTTTGGCACTACTTACAGGAAAAGCCAGATCAGTTATCAGGAGGCAGTGAGGCAGAGTCCCAAAGTGCTGCAACAACAACAACTGAGAAACACAGGTATGTACATAACAAAAGTTGGGTTACATTTATTTTATGGTATGAGTGTAATTTCTGCATGAATGGTATGTTATGACAAGTATTGTATTCATTTCCTTTCATGTACGATTCATGTATTTTTGTCTGTTGCCTGATTTCAACATTTAACAAATATTTACTTTACAAACTATTGCACTGATGGAATGCAGTAGTTTCACAAAATATGGTGTTTCCTCTACATACAGTGACAAGCAGGACCCAAAAGAGGACCAGGGGGAGTGAGAAGAAGAGTGAGATAGAGAAACTTCTTTTAGAAGCTTCAGAATGGCCTGCTCCACCTGCTCCACCTCCCCCCTCAGAGGATGAGCTTTTCCTCAAAAGCCTGCTTCCTTCCTTGCAAAGATTGTCACCCCAGCGGAAGGAATTTGTTAAATTTTAGATTCATAAACTCATTTGTGAATCCAGCACTGTGGTGCTCAAATTGGAACCATTAGACCAGTAGAATAGGTTATCAGGCGACAATCTTTGCAGGGAACGAACCAGGCTTTCCATTATTAATCGGTTAAGTTGTGTTTTTTTTTCCTAATTTCCCTCTCTCTCTCTCTCACACACACACACACACACACACACACTCCTGGTCCTCCTCTGAATCCATCCCTGCCTACTGCCACCATTCATCATCCATCCATCCATCAGCTGTTGGGAGCTCCACCCTGATGTTTTCTTTTTCTTTTGGACAATGCAATGTTGTTTGTCACAATGTAGTTTCTAAAAAAATGCTTTTTCTAAAATGAAAACACTATTTTCATGAGGACTAAAATGTGACTCACTTCATGTTCTTTATTTACAAAAATACAGTTGACACACAAAGGAAACAAGCTTATGTAGCTTTATTTATGTCATGAGATAGATATTTTGTTTATATCAAAAGTTCAGGTCAGTATCAGGTTTATATGATCATTTATCTGCAGTGCTCAAATGGTTTTATGTGTGGTTAGTGCTAAATGTATTCATACTTCCAGTCTCTGCACTGGATATAGTACATAAAGTATACTGTAGGATGCTTGGATTTTGCAGGATACACTGCTACTGCATAGAAAGAATCAGTTCTAGAAATAGAATAGACACTGCATTATCCTTATCTAAATCAAAATTGAAAATGCTATCCATGTAATTCTTTGCCTCTAATCATAAAATCATTTAAAAAGCAGAAAGTGGGACACTCGCATCAGACTAATCATTTACAGAACAAAACAATAATACCAGATGGCACAATTTCCATTTATTATGCTGTCAGTTTAAAACTAAAGAACTTTTGCTTCTCGTGTCTTTCTATTGGTTTATGAGTAATTCTGTAGCCCAATGTCTTTACCTCTTGACGGTTTCACAATATAAAAAGTTATGGAAATAATTTAGGACTGTTGGTGTTTTTCATGTTTTAGCCATTTTTTATTTAATAATTGCATATTGGTGTTGAATGTAACAAAGACTTTAAAGTCAGCATATCACAGTGATGTCTGCTTTTATTGTGTTGTTTACTGTTATGTTATTGCCAAATTAAAGCTGTATTACCTCACAATAATAATATATAATAGATAAAAATAAAAGCAGACACAATGTTCTCTATGATATGGATATGAATTGATAACCTAGCATGCACAAACACAGGTATATTAATTTTGGTGCTGATATACAGTATGGTAATATTGCAGGAAGTCTGCTCGATAGTAATGTGTGGGTGGCTTTCAAAAGAGCCGTTGTGGGTGTGCTTGTGCACTACACAGTTTCCCACCATGGGACAGTTGCCTCTGCAGAGAAGTAGGATGCAAATTCCTCCCTAACCCTGATGGCCTCTCTTGCTGAGTTGTTGGCAGCAAGTCTTCCCAGACCTGGCAGTGGATCCACCTCACCAACCGGGATGCTCACCCTCACTGCAGTTGTCTGGGTTGTCCTCCGCAGGAAGTTATGGAGAACACAAGTAGCCTTCACACACTTCTTTGCAACTTCTGGATGCACCTCTATGGCATGCCTGTACATCCTCCACTGGGAAGAAAGGATTCCAAAGGCCATCTCCACAACCAGCCGAGCTTGGGACAGATGATAATTGAAGAACGCTTCTTGGAATTATGCGCCCGAGGAATGGCCTCATGAGGTTTTTCTGGAGTGGAGAGGCCTCATCAGCAACAAAAACATGTGGCTAGGGTCCTCTGTGGTCACCTCCTGGTAGTGGCAGGTCAGCAGGCAGTTGAGGGGGTGCCAGATTGAAGCGCTTGACCAAAAGCTGAGTTGGCCAGAATCCTACCATCGCTTGTTCTTTCATAGCCCCCAACATCAATCGCCCGGAAACAATATTGGGCATCCACAACTGCCAGGAGAAGTAACGAGAATGTTCCCTTGTAGTTGAAGAACTGGGATCCTTAGCAGGGGCTTTGAGAATGACATGCTTGCCATCAAGTGTTCCACAGCAGAGAGGAAAATTCCACCGCACCTCAAACATCTCTGCAATTGACCTCTACTCCTCTGTGGTTGGAACAGCCATGAACTCAGAATGAGATAGTCCCACATAGCAGTGACAATATCAGGGACAGGGACATCTAGGAGACAGTGAGAACCCCAACATGGAAGCTGTTAGTGATGGTCCTGAATGAGTCACCAGTGGCTAGGTAGCTGCAGCATAGAAAACATTTAATTTAACTGAGTTGTAGTGAAGATACTGTAGGTGGTAGTCTACATAAAATCAGTTGTTAGTAGTAGTAGTATTTTATTGATATGGCTGCACAGGTGTTCCTAATAAAGTACTCACTGAGTGTTTATACTATTACTTTGTGGTAGATGAAAGAAGAGCTAATTTTCCTTTGAAAAGCTCGACAAGGAGGTCAAGAGATTTACTCATAAATCCATTACTCATAAAATACACCAAGAGTAAAGACAATGCAGTTTCTTCTGAACTGGTTATAACGGTTTTAAATTTGGCCAAAATTAGGCTACAGTGATCACTTTTAGCCATACTGAAGGCTACAATGTAACATATCCTGGCAATTGACCAAATTAGCTATGTTAATGTCAAGTTATTCACAGGAAACAACATGCCTTTATCTCTGCACAATTTCTCATACTGCTGTAGTAAGCCAGATTAATTCAGCCAATGTGTGACTTGCTAGATACAGTGAATATTTATTGATTTTGACACAACAATTATGAAACTGCCACTCACCGGAGACAGATGAATAGGCGCTCTGCAGCTGAGACGGAATGCCTGTAGTGGGTGTGATCCTAGCTAACGGGTCATCAAACTGGGCCCTGGTCAGCCTCAAGTAGTGCTGGAAGCGGCAGTCATCCAGACACAGTTCCTGTAGAAGGCGATGAAATTTACTGTGAGCTGTGTGTGCCTCCGAATGATATTATGAACCCAGACACAACGCATTTGGTTTTCCGACATATCTGGGACTACCACAACAGGTACAAGGCAGCAATAGTGGTTATGGTTGGAAAGAAATGAGGGAAAGTAATGGCGGAAAGAAACGTTGGTATTTACATGAGGTAAGCCCCTCCTCTTGATCCCACGGTCAAACTTGCACATGTAACACAAGGCGAAAATTCACTTTGCGTTAGGGTTAGGGTTGTGAACACACCATTATAGTTTAAAATTAAGTTTAAGACACCATCCTGCCCAACAAATCCTCCAAACTAAACAAAAATAATAATACATATAAGATTATGATCTGCCACTGTTATGGCTAAGGTTTGGTTAGGTTTAAGCATAAACCACTTTTTTAGGGTTAGGGAATGATCATGGTTTGGGTTAAAATCCTAAAGGAACAGTTTGACATTTTGGGGAAATACAGTTTTTTCCTTTTCATGCAGAAAGTTAGATGAAGATCAATACCGACAATAATTTGTCTGTTAAAAATTAAACTACAACAAGAGATGGCGTGCCCAGCTTAGCATAAAGACTTGATGGGGAAACAAGAAGCTTGGCTCTGAAAAAACAGACTACCAGCACTGCTAAGCACACTAGTTAACACATTATATCTTATTTGTTTACAAAAACTGAAATGTAAAAACAAGTTATGTTTTTTATGGGGGGTAATGTGGTTTACTAATTCTTGCTCGAACACAGTGACTTCCTGGAGTCCCCGCTGGTCGCCTGGCAACCTCACAGTAATGGCAAGACTGGAACCAAAATTCGGCCTATTTAGTAGCTGATGTAGAAATCAACATCAACACATCTCTTTTTGTTTTAACTTAATCTTAAGACTTAGGATAGCCCCTGCAGTCCACAAATGTCCTCAGATGTATAGTAATACAAATATGTGAGCATATTAGCATCATGGACCAGTGTCAACGACCTTCAGATGGTGATAATAAAACCACCCTTAATTGTGTTGACATTGGATCAGTTCCATTCTGTCTGGGGAAACCCTCACACTCTGAGTCTCACTACCATTGAAGTGGCTGCCTCAAACTTTAGTCTCACCCCATTACGATCTCACACCCCAACAAAACTTCACAACACCCAGACCAAAGCCTGGACTGCCCTCCGCAGTCTAATCATGGATCGCTGCCATTTGTATATTACGCTAGGATCGGAAAGTCTTATTGGCAGCAGAGACATTCCTCTGCTCTGATTTGGCTGTGTGAGCGATGGCTCTTAAATTGGGTCACAGCGACTAATGGATGCCATGCTGGGAGTGCCATTAAGAGGAAATAAACCTATGTGGACATATTTATTAGCCGAAGCAATTTGCACCTCAGGCCATGGACCATCTATTAGAGGCTAATCAGGGAAGCTTGTTGACTGCCCTCCTTCACGTTTAAGTGGATGCCATACAACTATATGAATTCTTCTTACAGTGACTGACATGAATCAAGAATACATTTTAACAAGATTTTAGCATTTTAGTAGTTTTTAAATTGGGTCTGGACTATGACAACTTTCCACTCAACACTTAAGTTTTAGAGATTTGGTAAATGCATCTCTCGCAAAACAAGTATACTGGGGTAAGAATTGTAAGCCTACTAAAGTTTCCCAAATAAAGTCATATTTTACATAAACTCAAACCAAACTATCTACCTATCCATATTTTGCTGCTGTGTAGTAGCAAGCAAGACGAGAAATCTTATAAGGAAAGTCAAGAAAAGTTGCCTGGCAAGTTGCCATAGTAGTAGATCCTTATGCAGTTAGCTACAGGAGCTAATCCATGGGGCTGATTTCTGTATTTATATATGGTCAAAGTTGGAGACAAGTGATTTCTGTAAAATCTGGGAAACATCAGGAGGCTTGTGCTGCTTGCCCTAATAGAGTCACATTTCCTGAATCTCTACAACAGAGGTGGCAGATGCAAAACTAGCATGACCTGTTGTCAGAATGGCCACAATTAGAAGAGTAAGACCAAGGTTTAATCTGTCTTCATGTTTTTTTCTGTTGTTCCTGCAAGCTGCTTCATATAGCTGCCTTCTATCACACCACTTCCTCCAAACGCTTCAGACACACAGACTTTATGTGTGTCGTGGGGGGTTGGGCAGTCAGTCCTGGGGGAGTCCGTTTTGTTCCCCTGGATGTCTGGAAGTGGCGACAGGGTCCGGCTGGTAGACTGGCCCCAGGCAGCGCTCTCTCTGATCAGGGCTGGGACGCGGTAGCTGGGAGGAGGATGGCTTCAGATGGGGGCGGAGGAGCTTGTCAGCGGTCCGCAGGGAAGCCATGCTCATTCAGCGAACACTGAGGGCCGGTGGGGAGCTCCGGGCAATGTCCCACACCGGGGCCACAGAACAATGTTGTGGTGAAACTCTCTGGGTTCAGCTACATCAGAGTTGCGGTCAGCTGGAGCAAAGATCCTGCATGACTTTCCTTTTGTCCTAGGATCAAGCCTTTCTTATGAAGAGGGGTTCCTTTTATGAGGCTTTTATGTTTCATATTATTCTAACACAGTAGTTGTTATTTCCTTTGTTTATTTTACAGGATAGTTGTTACTTGATGTTTAAAGTGCTTCTAAGCGAACACATTTTCCCTGCTGGTCAGAGTACTGAAACTGACAACCTTTTAGTCACAAGTCTGATTTTCTCACTTAATGTCCAATTCAACTAAACAAACTTAAAATTTAAAAGGCTTTATGACTAATTTCCCAATAAAAGCACTTAGAAATTGACAAAACTATTTTTAACACAAACATGGAGAATGACTTGAATGATTTAAACCTGTACATCACTGTAATCACACAAACCAGTGACAGGTACAAGACATATGCTAATTGATGGGAAAAATGTAGATTGGCAGATGGCTGGTGATAAAACTTCTTTGGAAAGTTGCTTATTTTTCAGTATTACTGAGGCATTTTTGGTCCTTGAATATGGATACCAGATTTCATGGAAATGTGTTGAGATGTCATACTCTGTACCAGAGTGTTGGAAAGATGGACTTCTGACCTTGTTTAGGCTCAGCCACTAGCAGTGAGATAACTACTAATAACCTGCGTGTTATATGCAGCAACAGAGTGTCCTAGTGGTGTCAAGAGGCATCTGTCTTGCTGAAGTGTCCTTGAGAAAAACGTTCAGTACCTACAAGTTCCTGCCCTGCCCTGCTGATGCTGACACTGATCTGTGACTTCCCTGAGAAGGGAGGGGAGACTTTCCTCAGAGGACCTCATTGTAAAACATTTCTAGTCTTTAAAGAAATTACACCCACAACTAGGAAAATTACAGTCTTTATTTACATTTTCAATGATGTGACTGGAAAGCCAGGCAACCCAGACATTGAGTGGAGAGATTTTCCCTCCCTGGGGAATATATTAAACATTACATTATGATTGTTTTTCTTTTATTTGAGAAACTGATCTCATAACTGATCTAAATTATGTTTTGATTCATTCTGCTTTCAGGCTAACCAATATTATACTTGTGAGTGCATAATAAAGCATTAAGATGTGTTATCATAAGAGGACATCACAGTGAATCTTACGAGTGGTTTGCCTTATTTCCTAAATCCCTGCATATTTCACATTTGCATGAAGGACTCTGAGATAAACAACGGCTACCAGAGAGGAAAGTTTCAAATCTATGCATGAAACTATTACAGCAGCTCTATGTGCTCGCTCTCTGCCCTCGATGCCAGCGCCCGCTTCATCCCACTTTCCATTTAAACTGGTAGCTACACACTCTGATGCCACTGATAGGCGGTAATTAAATGAGCGAGGCTGGTTCTTTGCCCTGTAAACCAGCTCTCCTGGGCCTGATACTACATGGAAATTCAGCTCTGAGGATCCACTTTCAGATGTCTGCCTAGAAAACACGCCTGCTCAAAGCCCTCACTGTGTGTCTGAGTGTGTGTGTGTGTGTGTGTGGATATGTGTGCATATGTATATGGGGGCTCTGGATTTGGGGAATACACTTAATGAATCTTTTAACCTCAATATTTTCTCCTGCAAATGTATGCATATCATGATCTGTGTTTGAGACGCAAGCCTAGTATTCATGATTTATTTATTTGAGAAGGAAAAAAAAACATCTGGGCATTCATGTGGGAATTTTTTGTACGACATTAAAAAATGTCCTGTGGCTTCAAATTTATAGTATTTTAAAGTTATTTCAGTAGACATACAGTATATTTGGAAAAGTACAGAGGCTGGAGAGTGCCACACAGTGTGTCATTAGAATCAATTAATTCATTGTCAAGTTATAATAAATTGATTAATTAAATTAGCATTGTAATTATGCACTGATAAAATTAAAGTAAAGATTGAGAGCATCGCATGTCTGTGCGCTAAATACAGAGCTGGAGAAAGGACAAAAACAGCTAGCCTGGCTCCAGTTCAAAAGTTAAAAAATACAGAAGCTCTAAAGCAGACTTACTCACACGTTTTTTTAAAATTGTTTAACCAACATGAATAGAAATGTAACCTGGCAACCTCGTTATGATGACAAGATTTCAGGAAGCTTTGCAGTTGGTCAAGAACTCATTCCAGCATGTGAGTCCTATTAAAACCACAAATCATCATATTTACATCTCTCATTTCTCTTCATGTATGGTTTAAACAGACATGATTACAGCATGTTAATGTTTTATTTTTTGGACAGAGCCAGGCTAGCTGTTTCCCAATTCTAGTCTTCATGCTAAGCTATGCTAAACATATCCTGATTAGTGCATTAATTGACAATGTGATGACATGTGCCGCCCAGTACTGCCAAACCAAACCGGCTAAAGATGGATAGGGACAAGGATGGAGTTTTAGGGGGAAAGTTTCACTTTAAAAAGTTGGCCGACTGATCTTTGGTGAAAACAAAAGTAATCTGCACAGTTTGTGTGTAGCAGTTGTGTTATTTACATGTAATCTTCCATTCCTGATGATGTTCAAATGTATGCTTAATCTGCGTGGTGGAAGATAAAAAGGCCTCCTGGCATGGCTGAGGATGGTAAAACTCTTCAACTCAAGCAACAAACAGATTTATTTATATGTCGGCAAGATGTAAGTACAGACAGATGTGAATACTGCAAGTTTTGTGTGTGTTTTATGTGTGTTAAGCATGTCTTGCATTAGGGCACGGCCCACCATGACACTAACTGTTTAACTTTTAACCAGCACCGGGACGAGGTGCCACTGACAATTGGAATACACGCACTGAAGAGCCATATTTACAGGCAGGTGACACGCAGACTCTGCATGCACAGCAAACAGTTTGCTATATACTCTGGTGAAAGGATGCACTTGATCAGTTTATCAAACAACCAAAACAGGCAGCGCTCATTTTCAAGTTGGTTCTTTGACACCAAAAGAGGAGAAGTCCAGATTCCTGGGGTGGCTGGGGGTTGAACCAAGTGTGGTAGAAGTAGGAAAGGAGTTTGTTTTATTAGAAGAGGGTAGACTTTTAAAGTACCCAAATGATGAAATTATGATTTTTAGTTGTATATCTGTACATGAATTACACACTGCATGTATCTGGTGAAATTTCCTGTATTTTTTTCATCTCGCAGAAAAAGAAAGATATCGCAATGTCAGTTGTTTCCAATAAAAGAAACTCCACCAGCTGTTCCCCACTTCTCTTTCTCCTCCTCTTTGTAGAAACTACACACTACACTTTATCTATCGCCTTCAAATGCTCCCTCTTCTCCCTGTGATGGATGGACGGATGAAGGGAGGTGGAAGCCAACCCCCCCAGGCTCAGGTTTCCCTCCTCCACCTCCTTTTTTTCCGCCACAACCCTGAGACCTCGCCTCACCCTGCGCCCTCTCTCACCCTCCCCTTGCCCCTTTCTCGCCCTCTCTCACCATTATGTCCTCATCCTCGCTCGCCCTGCCCTCCAGATTGGCTTTGCACAGGAATGGCAACAGAGAGAGAAGAGCTAGAGAAAGAGGATGTGACTGGCCCCCTTCCATCTGTCGCGACTCCAGGATCAAATAATAGGATTCTGTCTGAGAATAGAAGATAATTGCAGTCTGTATTCTGCTCCCTAAGTGTATGATATTAACCCCACGCTCCCCGACCAGCCCTGCAGTAAGAGGCAGATGGTTCTGTGTTTTGATATCCGAGCCAGGGAGAGGAAGGTTAGAGGTCAAGTTGAAGTTCAAATCCAAAGGAGTGCTGTTTCACTCCCTCCTTTAACCCCTCCTGATCTCTGAATCCCCTCCCCTTCTTCTTCCTCTCCCACGCTGGAGAGAATATGGATGTCATTCAAAAAAGGACATTCCCTAAGACCTCTGCCCCAGATGACCCCTCACAGCCTGACGGAAGTGAGAGGCAGGTAGCCATAGCCAAGCGCTAACCCACTTACATACACGGCGAGCGGCATGCAAAGGTGTCGGGGGGTGTGGGGCAAAGGTTGCAGTGAGTGGAGTCTGGATTAGGCATTAGATTCAATCGTCAGGCTGCATAGTGTAGCACAGGTCACAAGCAGCTGGGAAGGGTTACAGAGAGGGCCATTCAAATAGATCTCCATGTTTTAGAATTCCTGTTTCAGTGTCCGAGAGCGCAGGGTGAGGGCATGGTGATGTATTGAAATAGCACAGGACAGAGTGAAAGTCACAGGGAGAGGGAAGGTGGACAGAAAGCGTTGGATATTTGTCTGTTGTCACAGTAAAACCGATTAGGAGAGACACTGTAGTTTTTTATTAAGCTTGTCAAAGCATTTGGTTAAAAAACAGTAGAATAATCTTAATCTCAATGGACATTTGTCATCAATCAATTGGTCAGTGTAACTAATTAATCTTTTTTCTTCTGCCATAAGAATTACATAAAGTAACTCTCCCCCAGTCTGATGTCATCATTTTCATACAGTCATACAGTTAATCAGTTATCAAAACTGATATTAATTAATTATCTGTCCTGAAACAATTTACTGACTAATCAATTAATTTTTTAGTAGTGAGAAAAAAATGAAAAAAAAAACAAAAAACAAATCTTACTGCTTTCAGTTCTGTTTTTATGATCCACTGAACTCAGATTTACACACTGTTAAAAATACATTTTGGTATAAACTTTTACAGATGAAACTAAATAAGGCCTCAGTCTAACAGATCTAATCTTACCACATCCCATCTGATCATCTGTGCGTTTTTATAGTCGTAATTATAGAAAGACACCTTTGCCTTATTAAATGATGTAGGCTGTGAACTGTGTTTAATATACAAATTACAACTGACATTTTACAAGAAAAAATATGGTGTGTGTAATTGTTTTACAACACCTGAAGACCCTTGTTGTCAATCTCTTGGGACTCATGTATCATGAGCCGTGTGTGGGAGGGGGTGAGAATTTTACGAAGTGTTTCACTATGATATATGGGAAAGATGTACAGTAAAATGAGCTACAAGCGCGTGTTCATCGCTGGATTATCACTCATCAGTCCATTTAACAAGTGCTCCCATTCACCTCTTACTCTCTGTCTCTCGCTCTCAGAGGACAGGAAGCAGCAGGCCTCTCTCCAGCTAACCTGCACTCCTCAGTTGCTCCCGACAGCAGATAAGAAGGAAGATGGATTGGAATAATGGCTCATGTAAAAATCCAGCCGTCTCATCAGCCAAAATCACAGCATGGGGCCGAAACTGAGGAAAGCGAGCCATCCTCACTAATGAGACTCAAACTATCTGTCCAAATTTACTTTGAGTGCTGGGTATGGTCACTGGCAAGTATTGTGTTCACATTGTCACAGGTTAGAACGCAGGTCATGTCATGTTTGTTATGTTTTGGCCTATTATTCCGACTAATGTAAATGATCAAATAAAAGCCGGTATGTAAGTAAAGCTGGCAGAAACTAATACTTTCAGCATTTAATACTATCTCTTTTTATGAGAAACTGTTTTCATTTCGTTTTCATTCACTATTTCCAGTCTCTTTTACTTTGCTGTTTTTTTTTTTTGTTCAATCGGTGTTAAGCTACTGTCTGCAAAACTCAACATTTCCTGCACAGATGTTTCATATTAAAAGCCTTCAGCGGCTCAGAGGGGATAATTTACACTAATTCATTGGATAATCCCTTTCTTTCCTGGCCCAGTATCCCCAGGAACTACATTCATAATGGAGGATTTCACTATACAAATTATGTCCATTGCTGAAGTGCAGTGCCAATCCTGGAAATAGTGTGCAGGTCAGGGTGGTGGATGGACGTGTCAGACCTTCATTCAGGAGACCAGAGTTCTCTTCCCGTTAAAGAGTTGCCACAATCATTTGCATTTTTTATTAGGGATAATCAACTGTTGTAGTTGCCTAACCCTAACCATGCATTAACCATAGTTTATCTGCTATAACATCCTTAGTTTGATCCTTAACACTGTAGTCAACTGCATTTTAAAAATGCAGCTAATTTTAAACATTTTTTTTTTAAGTTAGTGAATGTAATCCAAGGTTTTGCAGAATTGTTGAATATTGTCGTTCTTGTCTGGTAATAGGGATACCTTTCCTGGTAGACCTTTAATATGAAAAATCTGTTTCATTGACAGTAGCTTAACAATGATAAAAAAAACAGCAAAGTGGGGGCATTTGGAAATAGTAATGAAAGGAAACTGTATTTCATTTTAGAGAAGAGAAACTGAGCTGCAGACTGATATTGACATGACTTTGTTGCTGTACTGACATGCTGTGGAAAAGCAAATTATACTGAATTTATCAAGACAACAGTGAACATGTTGAAATAACGACCTCTTCTATAAGCCTGTTTCAAATAACTGCCTGGTTCTCTCTGCGGTTGAGGTAAATGAGCTATTTGAGAATTTACTGTAACTTCCCCCTAACTTATCAAACTCCAGCAAAGGCATTAACATGCTGTCAGCATAACATCCGTGTTTTAGACTTTAATTTTGAAAGAGAAACAGAGGGGAAGAGCATCTGGACCAGATCCATCACTATGCAGTAGTACAGCTCTGATATGGTTTCACCATGTGCACAGATGTGAAGAAAAGCTGAGCAGAAACTACAGCCAGACACTGCTATCTGCTTTTGAAGTGCTTTAAAACTTCACTCAAATGCACTATTTTAAGATGGTTGCAACAGTGCTGGAGTCCCATCTCAGTGATTTTTTTGGGCTTGGACACTTCCATTGGACTCAACGCCAACACATTGCCAACGCAGTGCCACAGTGGAACAGCTTTCCTGGATATCAAAGGCAGTATTCCCCAGTGGCTGATGGTTGCAGTGGAGTTTGTGGGCACAAATGGCTTAAATCTTTGTTTCTTTCCTGTGATTTTATCCTTCTCTTCACTTCCTCTCTCTCCTCTTCTCTCTAAGCCAGGAGTTAATATATGTAGTTTAGTGATGATTTTTCATTGTCACTTCCTTCCTGGTGCCCACTCTGTCTGGAGATAGAGCTGGAGAGAGGGGTGAGGTTGGGGGGTAGAAAATGGGGCTGCCTGTCACACAAACCCAATCATTCAATAATAAGGGTTAAATCTGGTTAATCATGATCCAATTTATAACAAGCACAATGATGGAGCACCTCTATGTTATTTGAGGACTGGGGCTCATACACCTCAGTACACTGAGAAACTAGCAAAGCAATAACTAGCTGCAAAACTAGCTAGCTTTTGGCTATAATGTGTTTTTGTCCCAGAGGAACTTTTTCATAGCTCTAAGAACAGTTGGAGGACCCCCACTTTTTTATTGTGTCTGCACTGCAGGAACTGGGAACTATCGTAGTTCTTAGAACACCATTTTGAGGGACTTTTTTAGCTCCTACTTCAGAGTAGGTACTCTCCCAGCACAAGAGGAACTTTGAGTGACTTAAGTGTACGGTGACTGGTCCAGACAAGTGTATGTTGATTGGTTGAACATATGAGCTGCAGCACCGGCAAATGCCATTTTTTAAAAACCCATGTAAAACATTAGCCATGTAAACAACAGCTGTTAATGGTAGCCCTAAAAAATGGAACGAAACAGGGACAAATGGTTGACCAGCTGGAGACAACACGGAAGGTGTCAGAGCAGCTGGACTTTCAGCAGAGCCGCCGATGTTGCTGCCCCAGTGAGACGTCCGGCAATGGGTCCACCACCAGCACGAGCCATCGCGGGCCTGCCCAGCCACTCCTGGACGGGGGTGCTGGGCCTGTTCATGCTGCTGCCTCTGGCCAGAGACAACTGTGGTCAAGTGAGCCGCTATTTGCAAAACCTTGGTGAATCCAGTCGCCTTTTAAATTCAGTTGCAGTGCTACCGCAGTAATTACGGTGGCCTAAAGGCGCTTATTTGGTTTTGCAAACAGCAGCTCACTTGACCACAGTCGGAGACTGCACCAGCAACCTTTTTAATGTTACTTCAATAAAGGGCTTAACTGTTACATGGCCTCCGACAGAGTTTTTCCCATTACTACACACTCTGGCACACAGGTGGTTTCAGATATTAGTGCTACTAGCCATGAGAGGTGCCCCACCTGGGTCAGAGGGGATGTTCCCCTTTCCTCCCCAGGTAAGGCGAATAAGGGGAAGGAGGTGCGTGAGGCCCACTCTTCCTCGGCCTCCACTTCACAAGCAGGGCCCCCACACTCCACTTCAGCAGCTAATGGGTTATTCTGGTAACCCCCGTTAGCACTGCTAGCTGCCGCCATTTCAGCTCGGCCACCTCCATATTTACATGTGACATCAGAGGTGAGAGCCATGTGCAGGCTACGTCACTTCAGTGTTCCAATTGGCGGTCCAAATCTGAACAGAAAAAAAGCCCTTGAAGGTATGTAGTTCTTGGGGGAGCTCCCCAGTGGACAGTTCGCAGGGAGTCCCCTGCAATGTTTGGTCCGAAAACTCTTATAGTGACTAGCTATCATTTAAAATGAAAAAAGGAACACAATTAAGAGGTGTGGACTAAAGTAACATGAGTTGAACTCAGGTCAGACTTGAGTCGTGAATTTGATTTCTTTGACTTTATCACCAATGACTTGTGACATGATGTGGATTTTGGCTTGAAAGGCTGAATCCCCTCACCATGCCAAGCAGCATTTAGCAAACTAGCTAGTTATGTTTATTGTTTCAGTTTGATTCAGTTGAATAATTCTGCATATCAATTTCTTATAGAATTCTGGGTCCATCTGTTGTCAAGTTTGTGGGGTACAAAATAAAACAAAAATAATCTAAAAAAAAGCCACCTTCATCAGTGTTGTCATATTAGGTAACAGTTATTGTAGTTTCAACATTCTGGTTGCAATGAACCAAAATTACTGGAGGTATCGGCCCCCAGAAATTTTTGTTGCATTGAAACATGCATCTAAATGCAGCGTATGTGCTGTCAATTGGTCAATGTTTATCCTTATTTATGGCACAAACTATTGGTTTGGTCACTTTTTTTCTGAAACACTCACACAGTTACACACGTTCACACCTGGAAGCACATTCCCAACCCAACCAGATGTATCCTGGTGCAGTAATTGAACTGTCACAAGCCCACATCTCCAACATTCAAGCCACCACTGACTTTAGTGGATAACATTATATGCATACTGGCCTACTGCAACATACTGTAGGCTACTGTATATCTAACTTTGATTTATTTGTATATTTTTATCATGTTCCTACCTAGTGATTTGACTGTCACAGTAAGAACACACAGTTTTACCATTGACTTCATCCTGTATCACTGCTGTCTGCAACAGTACAAATTCACATCAAAGTTCACAAAAGTTGAAATTTGTGATTCCATTTATACATTTAGAACAGTGTGAAATTTAACACCAAATACTGGCGTGACTGGGAACAAACACACCCCAATATCAAGTACTGTAGCTTGATCTACAACATTATAACCCAGCCCACACCTTAAAAGCTTACACCTCAATACACCCCGACACACCTGAATGCAGAATGAAAAGCAACAGTGCTCATCATTTAGACTGGGAGAAGTGATTTAATGTCGACGAGGAAATAAGAAAGTGAGGTGCAGGTTAATCTCCTTCTCTCACACACAAAACATACAAACACACTGGTTCCCGCACCCCTCCACTCATATCAGCAATCTAAAATTTCACTTAGATTCCAATTTAATACAACCTATCATCACAGGCTGCCTTTATCTGCTGTGATATATACTCGGAGGCTGAGGGAGGGAGGAAGGGAGGACCATGGTGAACCTATTTGTGTTTATGGCTTTGCAGGGAAAGAGATAAATGACCTCCCGTTTTTATTTGGTTTTAATGAAGTAGGGATCGAGGGACTCCCCAGCATCCCCTTCTCTCTCCCCGCCTGTCCTCTCCCTCCACCATCACCCCCCTGCTATCCTCCGCCTCCACTCACCCACCGCCTTCCCCTTGTTTGTGACCTAGATGCAGGACGGTTGACAAAGGACAGAGGTTGGAAAAGAAGCTCACCTCTCTCAAGGTGTGAAGTGTGAAGTGGAGTGGACGAGGTGCCAGGCGGAAACTTGTTAACCCATGCGCTCTCCGACTGGCCTCGCAAACTGAGAGGAGGTCCCCTGGGTGGGAGGTTGGGGAGGTCGGGGGAGGGGATGGGGCTGGATGGGGACAAAAACATTATATTTTCGCCGTACCAAATGGCCACGCTGGCTCACCGTTAATTGGACGCTCGGGCCCCCAATTAAGGCCATGGCTCAAAAGGCAACCGGGGAGAAAAACAAGGGAAACACACATGCACATGCAGAAACAACACTCTCCTCTTTCTCCTCCATGCTTTCCATGGGACTTCATTAAGAGCATGGTGAAGGGCCTCCTGCGGGAGAAGGGACATGGACTCACATACATGCAGCACACACAAACACACACATGCATAAACACATTGATAGTTAGGGCGTTAACGGCACACACATTAACAAAATGTTTTCGTGTACACACGCTTTGGTAGCAGCAGCCGGTGGCCTGGTGGTCTGCACACACAGAGGCTGCTCATTACTGAGCTCCTATTGGATGCTTGGCATTTGTTAATTCAAATCATATACATTTCAAATGACATCAGTGTTCTGCTTCGAGGTGTGTATTGTGCATGTGTTTGTATGTGTTTGCATGGAAACTGAAAGGAAGAACACAGTGCACATTCAGTATGTCACTGAGCTCTATCTAGGTTTGACCATTTGAGTGTTTTTTTCAATTTCTGAAAAGAAAGGAAGTCGTGGTTAAATATCTGGGGTTGTATTGACATTATCTTACCACTAGGAGTCCTCCTAAATGGTGCTTAAAGTTTCAAACTAAGTTTCCTCTTAGGACCTGTTTCACAAACCTGCTGACAGCAACTTTTACTGAGGACCCGAGAGAACTTTAAGAGAAGGAACAGGGTTGTTTCATAAACATATTCACTTCATTTATGAACTTATTCACCATGTCCACAGTGATTGGTCTGTGTCAGAGGATAAAAAAATGAAAGAAAACATTCACCAACACGCAGGAGTGCATGGAACAAATTCATTCATTCATTCATTGATGATTTAATTAAACATGTTTTAATTATTTTATAAACAACATATAGATTGCCTTTATTAAGATAAATATTGACTTGTCAAGTAGATTGTATGTTGGATCAAACACCATCGTTTTTCATATTGTTATATGTTTTGTACCCTTTGATGGGGTTATTCTTAGCCTGGACATGACATGAAGTCAGCTTTACATGTGGTCTTGGATTGTTTTAGTTTGCTGGTGAGCTGATTGGATACTTACTAACTTGCTAACCATCAAAAGATGTTTTTAACAGTTCTCATTGCCTGCAGCTGTTTTTAAAAAAAAATGTTTTGTGAATTACTCTCAGACCACAAACTGACTTTAGGGAGTTCTACAATTAAAACTAACACGTACCTTATTTTAAGAAGTTTACAGCCAGTTAGGAGCTACTTTTAGGAGTGTAAAAATTCAATCTTGATCCTAGAAACAGTAGTTTGACAAAAAAAAGAAAAAAAGAATCTTAATTCAAAATCCACTTACTAGCCTTTTCCAGAGCTTTCAACTGCATCCCATGGTCCTCAAGGATTTAACTTTGATCAAGTATGGGGAGATGGTAACCCCTACCTCTGTGCAAAGATGGTCTCTGGTGTCAGATGTGCATGACCTCCTTGATCTTTCTCCGGTTGTGCACTGACTCCTGGTCGGTGACCTTTGACCTCTTTTCAGTTGATGCTTTGTTCAGGTTTGGTGTTCACACACAGCTGTGCTTGGGTCATGTGATGACATCTGAGCCAGCTCCATTCACTGAATAAAGACTGTGAGATGCCATTGAAAGCACTTTATTTAGTACTATATATTAATTATTCTTTTGTGAGAAAAGGTATATAAACACTCTTACACCCTTTGTGTGCGTGTGTGTGTGTGTTTGGAGGTTACTGATTGCACAGTTGACTGTTGGCACTTCAAAATGCTTCTTTGTGGTGAACACACTCCTTCAGTTAACCCTATGAGACACAGTCAGTCAGTCAGATAAACACTCTGATACAAAGGCACTAAGAGCACTAATATGAAATTCATAACCCACCATTAAAAGTTAATGAGGGAAACACTTTCACCCGTGAAACTGTTGCATGAGCAGATGAAGATAACCCAGTGTTTCTCTTTGTGCTTTTTACCCATCAGTCTTTTGTTCATTTCCATACAGTCAAAAAAGCGGCAGGATGATGTCTCCGCTGTCCCCAAGGACCATCACTCTGAGACACGTAATGCTCCTGGAAACACTCGACCTTTTTAAATATTAACATTTCCTCTCCTTTTTCATTTTATGCACCAGTCTCTCCTCACATAGTGGGAGCAGAAAAAGTAAGGTGCTAACAGGCACACCTCACATGAAACACTTTTCTGCAGCTGGGGACTGTTGCAAAGAGTGCCAACAAGTTGCTTAAAGGTAATTTCACAACATTCTCTCTCATTACCTGTATAAAGAGAAACTGTACCCTGAACGCTTCAAATCAAATCCATCTGAGCATCAGTTATAAAGTTAAATATAGACTTTTTTTTTATATATAAGTGAAACATCTGCCTATTGCATTATATAATTACACCCTAAGTAGCAGGTTAGATCACTTAGATGATGGATTCTAGAAGATTCTCTAAACAAATAAATTGCATAGATACATGGAGATTTGATTTGTAAAATTGAGTATCATTGTAAAGATAATTTCAAAATAAGTACAATAAGTTACTGTGATTTGGAGCTTCTGGACTTTGGATTAAACTTGCTGCTAAGTTTATAAAATATTTTAAATCCCATTTAAACCAACTTTTATAGACCAGCTAATGTGTAATGAAACTTAATTAACTGTTTGTCTGAACCTTTGTGACATTACAGTCCTTTGTTATTGGTTTGGTACGTTGACTCTTTGGAAAGTACTTTGGAAGCTGCAATATAAGACTTAACTTGAAAAAGGTTTCTGTCCAAGAACCAGCGTGCACTGAAATGACTCTGTACATGTCTGAGTTGTCATATGTCAAATATATGATCCCCTACATTTCAGCTTAAACAAGACAAGTAGCTCTGTGAAGCTGTAATGCTCATTGTAAAGAAGAACTATAAACTAAACTATTGGACAATATGAAAATTCACCATAAAGACAGGACTGCCCCCCAACCCCCTCCCAGGAGGACGATTCTCAAGGTCATCAACCATGAGTCATCAGACAACCAGAAACAGATCAAGGTGGACATACACATCTGACATCAGAGACCATCTTTAAACAGAGACAGGGTCTGTCAAATGACTATTTCTTAGGTCATAATGAACTCTACCTCCTCAAATCCAGATGTTTAACTCATTTCTTTTCAGACACTGAAAAAAGTGCACCCAAAATGTTGGCAATAATACATTGTTGGAAAACCGAGTGTGCATACAACTACTAAGGTCAATTTGTCCCAGGCCATCTTTCTCTCTCTCTCTTCTATCTTTTCTTTCTCTCTGCCAACTGTAAATGTGAAAGGAAAATGCCACAACGAGGCAGTAAATGTTGTGTGGTCCTACTTGTAATCTCACACCGCTGAACAAGACATCCCCACATCTGTGTGTCACCCTATATCACTCGCTCTGCAACTACCAGGAGGACATGTCTGAGCAACCTGCCATAAATCCCATTTATTACACATTAAGCAGTAACCCTGGAACATGTGTTGTGAAACCTGGCCACTGTGCTTCCCAGTCCCCAATTAAAAGCACATTATGGTGCTGGTCCCCGCGTCCTGGTCAGATAGTCAGAGTGCTGCTGAGCCGGTGCATCCTCCAGGCATGGCTGCAGGCCTCTCTTTATAGAGGTGTGTTTGCCGACGGGAAACAAGGGACACAAAGTGTTGTGGCTGTCTGTATTGATCTGTCTGTCTGTCTTCATGCACACTGAAGGACTTTATAAATCCCAACAGATTTTTTGAAATGCAAAGTATCAATGATTTTACAGATTCTTTTACAAATTCTCATTTGTAGATCTGCTTACACACTGATGATAAATGTCATTATCCTGCTGCTGACATCATCGCTTTCTCTAACCAGTTACACACACTTCTGATTGGCTGTTGACGGTCTATGATGCAAGTTGTGGATTCTGTGGATCAACATTCATAGGATATACAGTACAACATTCTCCATTTGCTAACATGTCACAGAAGTTGAAATTGTCATTGATTTATATGTAATAATCCACTTATTGATCATATAAGGTCAATTCTACATTCACAAAATAAAGACTGCTTAAAAAAAGGACATTTATATATCATGGACAAACAGATCTCAAAATTGGTAAGAAAACTTGATCAGAAATAAGATTATTCAATTCTAAGCTGATGAAATCAGAATTTTCTATTTTTTTTTCAATTCTGTGTGAAGCTTTTCTTTCTCACTTTGACTTTTAAAATTGAATTATGGGTGTTTGTAGTATTGTTTCCTGACAAACTGTCTCTCTGTCTCTAACTGTATTTTTTGACATACAGAAGATGTCACACCAAAGATAAGCATTTAAGAACAATTTTTAATAAAGTTTATAAAAAAACATGGAAGTTGACGGTGCATCTCTTAGAAATTTGGGAAATGCGTTAACCCTCTTTTGAAGAATGGACAAATATATAAAAACAGCTGTGGCATCATTATACTTTATATTTCCTTACACAAAAAGTAAGACCAATCAAATATATCGGACACAAAGCTCCTCCACAGAAGGAATATACAAACGCTGTCACAGACTGAGTACTACTCCTGTTGATGAGTAAAGTGAAGGAATGTCCCTTTACAGCATGAAAGAAGAAAAACATACTGAAAATCACCAACATTCTGCCATGTTACACACACCTCATTCTCATCAGCACCACTGCTTCAGTTTTTCAGCTGACTGGTTGTGGTTGCATCATGAGAAAGAATGCTTACAGTGCATATTCATGTTGGTGCTTGCAGGTAAGCTGGTCCACCCACCTCGCCACCCCCTCCTCCCTCATCACTGCTGTTGATGTGATGCAACCCTGCTTTTCCCTTTCAACACCCCTCCTGCTGATGCAATCTTGTTGGCCAGAGAACGTGCAGTTATTATTATTGCTCGGCTTAATTACATCCTGTGTGTGTCCATGTGCGGGGGGCACTGTGTACATGTTCGACTGTGCACTTGCATTGTTGCTCATAATGGAATCATGTGTGCACCGTCTGAGCCTGCTTTGCACACATTGTTCATTTTGTGTGTGTGCTGTACATTTGTGTGTCCGAGGTGTCCTTGGAGATCAATCCTCTGCATCTCGTCTTTAATGAAGGCCCCAAAGAGAGAGAGAGAGAGGGAGAGACGGAGGAGGTGGGGGGGGGTTTGAATGTTAGCACCGCTGTCCTGGCCCCTGGGGTCAAGGCGAGCGTTTTAATTGGCTCTGAGTAGCCAGTTAATGCTACTGGCTGGCGTAGCGCTGGCTGAGCGTCGCCACCTCCTGTGGCCACTTTACAATCGCTAAACTGACAAGGGTGCGCTGGGCTGCGGCCAGGCAGCGGGGAGATCAGTCTGCAGCGACCACAACACACACACTAACTGCCCTGATGACACCCAGGCCATTAGTTAGCATGGCAACAGGAGGTGGAACACACATACACACACACACACGCACACACATACACACACACACACAAGTCTGATCTCAGGGGAAATTTGTGCTTATTTACATGAAAACAAATGCTTTCTTTTTTCACTCTGTTTGGAACCAGTGTGCAGTTTTAAACCTTGACCAACACCTTAAACATAACTAGTGCTGAAATTATTAGTAAATTACTAAAAATTAATCCGCTTATTAAATCTTTCTCATGTTTTATATCATTGTAAACTTAATATGTTTTGGGTTTTGGACTGTTCTAATAAAACAAGACAATTTGAAGATTCTGATGGGCATTTTATGCTATTTTCTGACATTTTATAGACTAGATGATGAATTAAAACATTTTTTAAAGCAACAAAACAATCAATAATGAAAATAATCCTTAGTTGCAGTGCTGCTGTCAGAGCATTTGCGCTGACATTAGCCGATTGGCATCAGCTGCTTCACTCATGCTTCACAATCACTGGCTGATCCATCAGCTGGTTACATCCAGTTATATTCAAGCAAGTTTGCCATAATAACCCGACATGTCCTACTAACACTCTGATCTGTACATGCCAATGCATTTAGCTGGCACAGCTCCTTATATGCTCAACTTTAGCTTTTGCTCATTTGACTGATTTAATTTTCATGTACTGTATGTTTATTGAGGGGGATTATTTCTCTCAGCAGAATCATCGTCACTGCTCAGATAGACTGAGAGCTCCTTTAAAGAGCAGAATCAAAATCTGTCTGTAACTGTAACTAACTGTAACCTCTGGCTATGAATGGTCTCTTTCTTTGTCTGTGACCAAATGAAATATATCAACCTAACCCTTGAATCCAAAATTATCCAAAATTATCACATTTTTATTTGTGTGCAAAAACAGAAATATGTAGCATTCTTATGAAACAAGACCCCAAGGCTACAGCAATGCTAGCAGCTCAGTGAAGCTGAGAGGCTAATTGTGCAAACTGTGTATCTCTGTTAGAGCTGAGGCTGATGGGAATGTTATTAGTTTTGTAAGTATTTTGGTTATAAACCAAAGTATTGGAGAATTCTGAAGTTTGACCTGTTGATGGCACTGGAGGAAATGTCAGGGATCACCAAAGTGATTAGGATTCATTCTCTGGTGATCATGAACATTTGTACAATATTTTCCTGTGAATGCATCATAGTTAGAATAAGATATTTCACTCTGGGACTATCACTGCACAGAGGATTTGATGTAAAAAAATCTTTTATTTCTGTAGGCTATGTACAAAGTGAGCTGTAAGAGTACTTTACACACACTACATAGTGCACTGCAATAGGACCAAAATTCAGCACATACAAAATGAATATGTAGCTGTATGCGTGCATTAATGCAGCTAAATGGCACACACTTCTCATAAACCAAAGTTTTTCACTCACAACATGTAGACAGACACACATACACACACACTAGCTATCTCACCCTCAGGTTTACTAAGGCAGCATGTCATACAGCAGATATTTTATTCCCCTGTAACAGTAAAAAAATAAAAAATAAAGTCCTGGTTTCTGACATGTGAGGAGGGGGGTGGGGGGGGTCTTTTCTTTATGATATTTTCAATCACAATATGTGGCATGACTCTGCTCACTTAACGCTTCCATTTCATGTTGACAAAGGCCTTCCTCTCTCTCCCTCTCTTTCCAGACGTATCGGCAAAAGTGGAACAAGAGAGAGAAAGAGCGAGAGAGGGATGGCGGCATCAAAGCAGGCCTGTCAGCTCGTAGGTACGGGCCTCATCAGGAGACAGATAGTCTTCCTTCCTTTCTTCCATCCTTTCTTTTGTTTTTCAAACAGACGTCTTGAGCCGATGGCAGGGTGTTGTCTAATTAATGACTGTGTGTGTGTGTGTGTGTGTGTGTGTGTGTGTGTGTGTGTGTGTGTGTGTGTGTGGAGTTGACCTAAAAAAGTTATCGTCACTCATCGTTGAATGTCACTCCCATCACGTATTAATATGAAGGTTGTCAGGCCCTTTCTTCTTCATATCCTCGCCACGGTAATTCTTAACAAAGATAATGATATGTTGTAGTTGACCCTGCAGCGCTGCAGAAAAATACTCTTTAACTGGCCTTGAGCGTGGAAACAAATGCTGTGATATCTGTCATTCCTGTGTTACGCTGTGTAGGAGCTCAGCTGCTGTCATGTCAGCTGGTTGGTAGTCATACCGTCATGTGGAATCAATTTAGCATTTTACATGTACAGCATCCATTATTGTCTAAACCTAAGCAATGCCATGACCTAAAAAGGATTGATACATCATATATATATATATATATATATATATGATGTATCAATAACTGTGATTATTTTTTTCTATATTTCCCATTTTCTGCCTCTTTTGAGTTTAAAGCATAATGTATTGCAATTTTTCTTTTTCAGGATAACAATAGATATTTGAAAATGAAGAAAAATGTATATATACAGTATACAAACAGTACCAGTTAAAAGTTTGGTCACACCTGTTCATTCAAAGGTTTTTCTTTATTTTTACTATTTTCTACATTGTAGAACAATACTGAAGACATCAAAACTATAAAATAACACATGGAATTATGTAAAAAAGTGTTAAACAAACCAAGATATATAGGCAAACTGGCCACTTTGTAGAATCTAAAATACAGTATGAAACATATTTTGCTTAGTTTAACAGTTTTTTGTTATTTACTACATAATTCCATATGTGTTATTTTATAGTTTTGATGTATTCAGTATTGTTCTACAATGTAGTAAATAGTAAAAATAAAGAAAAACCCATGAATGGGTAGGTGTGTCCAAACTTTTGACTGGTACTGTATATATACCTTGGAGATCATTATTTTACAAGAGCATCATAACCAATAAATGACACAAGCAACTATTTAAGAGTAATTAATTAATTAATTAATTAATTAAAGGACAACGCTGACGTAAGTTTATATTTTTCTTATTTTTGACAAATCTTACAAAAAGACCAAAACCAACAATGTGTTAGTCTCTCAAAACTTTCTGATTTCACTACTCTGTCTGTGACTCTCAGCTCTTAGCCCACTGGTTCTTACTGAAGACTTAAATCTTACAAAAGAGGTAAAAAAAAGGGAAATTGAAGGGCAATGTTCTGTATATAAACAAGAAAGAAAAAAAATCTATGAGACAGCACCTCAGCTGGAAGGGATTTAGTGCCTTGCTCAAGGCCACTCTAGCACCATGCAGGGTTGAACCTAGGACCCCTGGTTAATGGAAAGATCTCCCTCATCTTCACTGTCTCATCCAGTTACACTTCTAGAGTGACTAAATCAAAACTGAACATTTTATATTTGTATGTCTTTCCTCTGCATCATTTGTACAGCAAGTTATATTTTGTTAAGTTGTAATCGCAGACATTATCCTCTAACTGCCTTATCTTCTCAAAACAAATGCACCGCACCGTGAGTGTGTGCAAAACACCAGTGTTAGCTGTTTTCCTAACCCTGACCCTGAAATCAATTTTACGAGAGTTGCAAAGCTCAAATAAAAACAGAGCATTATGAGCTGTTGACACTGGCTCAATAAGATCCGTGCAATGTAAACCATAAAGTGTCCGCACTCCACACAGCAAGTAAACCAGACTTTTATTACATCACACCACAGTAAGGGCCTGCAATATTTAACTCATTTATAGAGTTAGGAGCTGTACAAGTGTAGCCGATGCACTGCATCTTGTCAATATTTCATGTTGAGAGCAATTTAATATATTACATTCTCTCTTTCTGCTCTTTGAGCCAGTGCAGTCATCAGCCTCCTCTCTGATTTTCTTCAAAACATATTTGTGCGGAGTATATTTGCTCTGTAAGCTCCAACCATGTACCAGAGCTGCCATCTCCTCCCTGCTGCCCCTCTTCAGACTATCCACACGTTAGCCTTCTATCAATAATGGACAACACACTACATGTAACAGGATTTTAGGAATGTGATTAGAAATTTAATTATTGTAATTCCATAAAGTTTGGGGGACTCACAAGAGACAGAAAAAAAGAATGGTCAAAATCAGTGTAGCAGAGGATGAGATATCCCTGTTTATGCTGGATCCTACATTTCCAATAATGCATCTTGATAGGGTCTTTCATTAGACTGCCTCTGTTTGGGAAATGCCCATGCCCCTATTATTGAAACAGACTTTCTGTTAAAAGTTTATAGTCTCCAAGCCCTAGCCGAGATAGCCCTGATGACATCACTATGACATCATTAGGGTTATTTTATACTATTAAACTGAAGTGAACTGAACTGTCATTAGTTTGGCAGGTATTTGGACATGAACCAAAGTATTGGATAAAATGAAATACTAGATGAACGGTCAGGGGATCACCAGTTATTACAATTCACAATGTAAATACAGTGTACTATAAACCATGTAAAATTATATTTATGTAGCAGAAAAATCTGAAGTTCTCTAGGAATATATTGTAGTTTTGGCCAGGGATGATTTGTGGATATACTTTTTATTTTTTGTAATCCTCCAGGTACACTCAATGTACAGGCAAGTAGTGATCACAAGCAATCGTGTAACAGTTGTTAGTCTACACTCATGCATTGTTTAATGCAAGTATATCATGAGGTTTATTCTGATGGGATAGAGTTTGCTCAATAAATCTTGTAAATCTGATGGTGTAAAAATACCTCTTGCACTAATTCCAAAAATTCTTACAATTGCAAACGCAGCATGCACATCATGCTGGGGTGTAGTGTCTCTACTACAGCCTCCACACTGATGCAAGAGAAGGATAGAGAGGACAAAAGACAACCCAACGCTTTAAAGTACTAAACTACACATACTCAAATGGGATTAATATCAGACGATTTCAAAGTTGCCCCAAAATATGGGAGATAATTCAGTCCATAATTTTTAGTTTCTGGTCAAGAAAAATGTTATAATAACCTGGTGAAAAGTTGAACTCTGCTTGAGAGGACAATTGGTCTGATGTCATGGTGTAGGCTTTCTGGGTAATGAAGTTCTCTATATTCAAACAGTGGTGAGGCTGTAAGTATTACTTTTTTGTAATTATTTCTCTTAGCATTAGGTCATTAAAATGCCTCTGTCTTTCTTTATTTCAGTCAGTTTTTCTGTCCTAATTCCTTTTATGCAAACTGTTTTTGCTTGTGTGTGTGTATGTGTGTGTGTGTGTGTTGGATGTCCATGGATGAAAATGTTGGAGGGACGACTGATTTCCCTGAAGAATAACTGCTTCTTGCAGGCCGAGTTGCTGCCATCTGTACCTCTGGTCCCTGAAGCTTTATCTCTTCTCCTCTCACTTCTTTTTTTCCAATGACACTAAATATAACCACCAACTGTGTTACATTTTAACATCGCACATACAAAAATGTTGCATTTGTAGTTTTGAGGAAGCCGATAAGATGAATGGAAACACATCTTTAACTTTGCAGTGCAAGTTGAGTGGATTGTTTCAGAGGCACAGATTACAGTACTTAACAGTAAATTGTTAATTTAATGCCGCATGCAATAATAGAACAGATCTATAGGTAGCCGGTCTATAATTAGTATGTCAAAAAGGAACATATGTATTACTTAACATATAAATTACTAATCTGCCCATGTGATAGTTGCTAAGTATTTAATTATTCATCATAATTGTATTTATTAATGCTGCAGAAAGCAGTGGAACAATGCTTACTAATATGTTCCCTTGTTAATATTTAACTGATTACCTTGTGCCTACGCTAACTATACTCATTAGCATTAGCCTTTTGTGTTGCTGCGGCTGAGTTAATGAATAAGTTAAAGAGCCAAACTCATAGATAGAAGTGTACTATATACACTAATCACTGTTAACTAGTTAACTAGTTATTAGGCATTAGAGATTGAATGTTAGTGCCATTTCTCCTCCTCAGCAAGCAGTAAGGGTCATGGGACATGTGGTCTTAAACTGGAGAAACATATTAGTTGTACTAAAACTACTGCTATTATCAGACCATCATTATCATATTTGAACATTTTACCTGCCTCACGACAAGATCCTACTGTTTGGTGACAGAGATGTCTGTCGTCTCGTCAAACATTATGCCCCAGGCTGGGGGCTTGGACACCTCTGGCACCAACTGGTGGTCGAGCATCTTGCCAATTAGGTCCAGCATCTCATCTATGATGTGACTGCTGTAAAGCAATAATAAATATGTGTTCTGAGTTTGTCACACCACAGAAAAATGTATTATTAACCACCCAGCCAATCATTCAAATTTAATCAATTTGAATGATTAAAAAATTTTATGTAAAATTAGGTTTCAAAATCATGGAAAAATAAGCAGCATCCTCTGCTCTGAAATACTGGGGGTGTGTCCGCTGAAGGCGCTGAAAGCACAGCCAAACTGAGCAGCCTCTGAGTTAACAACGCTTGTACCAAACTACTGTGTAAAAATACACAATTTAAACCTGCAGTTTTACTGCTTTTACATATAACTTTTACATATAAATGAACATCAATTACATTCAAGCCCTTACCAAACAAGTTCACACAATGCTGATTAAGCCTATCATTGCCAGATAAATCTCTCTGTATTTCACAGTATACAGAGGTTTTAAATCTCATGTCGGGTGAGACATACCTGCTCTGGCTGTTTGAATGTGCACCCAGAGACTTACACTAGCCGAGCCGGCTAACTTCCGGTTAGCCCTCTGCTAACTAATATGTTAATTGTGCTGCTCTTGTAGACTTTCCAAATATTATCAGACCAAATGGATCACATTCTGATAGTGAAACGAGTGACGTAAGCACATGTCAACAGTGTTTTTATAGGGGGAGACAAAGGTCCCACACTCCAGCTTTAAAATAGGCCTTGTTTGTAGGTGTAAGGCAAGCAACATGGATGATATTTTAAAAAATAAAGTAACATTAAGAGCCACTGTTTAATTCGGCACATATTTTGTAGGTAAATGTGGACTTATTTCAGTAAAAATGTAACTTAAATGACTAGTTAACAAGTGAACCATCAGCAATCATCGTTATGTTAAATTGTCGTTTTTTTTAATGGTCACCCTTGGAGCCATTGCCTCTAACGTCATGCGGCCGGCAAATGCTCTCCCTCTGGTTTGGGACCTTCCAGAGCTGTGGGCGGTGGCCAGTTTTGGCGTCCGTTGACTCTACCTGTCGTCCCAGCTGAACAGCTGGTGCTAACGTTGTCTGAAAATGGCCCCATTTACTAGTAACAGCAGATTATCCGAAGTGTATCCCAGTTACCTCTGATGATTGTAAAACGTTTGGTTTAGGTGAGGGGTGCAGAAGGCAGGACATGACACAGAAAGTACACTGTGGTTGTAATACAGCGTTTTCAAGCTTTTATTTTATGAGAAATCACAGGAAGTCCTCTCTCCCATCAGTGCTAGTTTCACAGTGGCATGTTCTAGCCCAGTTAGAGCAATGCAGCTTGGCTTTTATTCAGTGCCAGTCGCATGTACTGTGTAAAGTGTGGGTGAGAGAGGAGTTGACTGCTGGAAGTCAAAGACTTCATATTTAAGTTTCATGTTCTGCTTATTCAACAGTTGTTTGATAAATTGCTATTAAACATATTCTGAGAGGATTTTAATTGCTATTTTTATTCTCAATTCTTATCATTTGGTGATTTTCCTTTGGTGCTGGCTAAAACTTCTTTAGGGGGCACCAAAAATTCCTCTATGCAGGAAAAACCCTAGGATGATAGGTAAGGAAGCAGGAACGGGTGTGTCAGAGAGAGGTGCTTAAGTAAGAAAAGGCCAAGCTTGAGATGTGGTAGGCTTCTTTGTCTTGCACCTCTTGTTTGAGGCACACACTGAGATCTAGGGATTTTCAAGTGTCATATGTGAAGTTCAGATAAGAGATATATCTTTGTATATCTCTTAGGAAAGCTGGTTTAACTCTCCCTTCAGGCACTCCTTTAGAAGGACCAGCAGATAATAGTTTTTTTATTAATTTTATGACATAATAAACTGCTTGTAACAGCACTTGAACTGGTTATTTTGACTGTTAAAACTAGATGCAGCTGTATTTATTGTTACATTTGGTTAGAAGACAGGCTAAATGACTGGACTGCCCCTGATCTCGAGCCTGTTGATAAGCTCAGGACATCGGGCTCTCTTATAATTTTCTCTTTTAACTGATTGACCACTACATGACTTGAGTTGAGGGCACACATAAATGCACAGTATGAGTCTTCCTGGTGATGATAGCATGGAACATACAGTATGTTGCCTAATCTGGTTGTCTATGTCACTGAATCTTAAGCAGAAAAGTGAAGCCCACAGTAGAGTGTCCCCATATAGGCCAGAGTCAGCCTGCAGATTCCTTTCAGCATCTGGTGTATGGTGTGTGACTATCAGAGATACAGGTATGTGATACAGATTTCCAAAAAATTGGTGCAACAAGTTCAAGCTTTCATTTATCGCATACATGCTCTTTTTCTAATAAATTATAAAGTCACACATCTTAGCACTTCATTTTTCTTATCTCTTTTTCTCTTTTTTTATTCTGAATTCATGTGTATAGTACCAGCACTTTTAATATATTTAACTGTCTTATTGTGTATTTGTTTCATGTTTTTTGTGTTTTGCAGCGAGTCTTGGGGCAATAAAGATCTGAGCTGAACTGAACCTTTGGGTTTACTTTACAATGTAATGCACATATTAGCAGCCAAAGTAGACGGGGTGTCTGCACGTAATCACAAAAGATTCAAACACATGTAAAGATTAAAACACTGTGCACTAACAATAAAACACCATATCTGTTAAATTTGTGTTTGATTACACTGGACTTTGGCCTTTGGCTGATCTCCATATTTGTTCAGTCTTCAGGTACTTACTGTATTAAGTGCTAAGTCAGATATATTGGAGTTCAGAGTTTCCCAGTTGTAATTAGAAACTAACTCGTAAATACGATAACTCCGAGGTGACAAGAACGTGGCATAAACAGAGTCATCATTATGTTATTAGTAACACCTGTGCTTTTCCTACTATGACAAGTCAAAATGTCTGCTGTGAATTAGCACTTCACCCCTGCGGGTGTTTTCACTTCTGTTGATTAGAACTTTTCTCAGCCACGCTTGATTGACATCTCCCTGACTCTAGTTTTCTTGCACCTTTTAGGGCTGGACAGATGACATCTTCACCATTATTTTCATTATACAGATTTTGGTGACAGAGCACAGCTCCCCCCAAACTTCAACAGAGTTCAGCCAGACAAGTGAAAACAGCTGTGTGGGTGCACAGAGTCTTAATGTTAATCTCATTTTAGTCCAAATGGTGGACAGTAACAATGCACAAATTTGTAGTGCTGGTGCTTTGAGTGTTTCCATGCTGTGATACTTAACATTTTTACAACACTTTATTTCAGAACTGAATGTTCTTTTTACTCTATTACATCTATCTGATGGCTGTAGTTCAGATTTACATGACAAAAAAAATTTAAAAATGGATGTGCTGGGAACTAAACAACAGCTATGATTAGTGCCACCTGGACTTATTTGTTTGTTTTTTTTAAGTACAATATTACACAATGTTCAAGAAATTTAAAAGGTAAAAAAGTTCATTCCTTCACTTCCTGTTTAGTCTCTCTGTCAAGATGGTATTGTGTCACCCTTTACTCTGTCACCTGGCAACTGGCAGTGTAAAAAAAGACATGAACTATCAGTAAGTAATTTGATTAGCTAGAGTGTACTGAGTTAGTAGGTCCATGACAAATTTGAATTCTAATTGGCTGAGACCAATACATATTTGATGTCCATTACAGTGGATACTAGGTCTAAAGGAGTTAATTTAAATGCTGAATGTATTTTGTATTAGGGGAACTTATTGCTACTTTTACCTACCTGAAAGATCTACATCCTTCTTCCCCCACTGCTTAAACAAACTGAAAACTGGCCCCTTGAAGAACTGAAGACCAGACAACAAGCCCTCACTTAAAGGTCTAAACCTCAAACTGCCTTGAAAAGGATAAGAGCTCACTCACATACACACACACACACACACACACACGACTGCACTGCCCCTGAGTGCCCTCCTGCCCCCTGTAGAGGGCAGCACTCTGCCAAAACACCTTAGGCTCCATGTCTGTATCAGAGGAGAGCAAACAGTGAGAGAAAGAGAGAAGGAGGGGGGGAGGCAGGGAGGGAGGGGAGGAGTGGAGAGGTTGCAGCGACAAAAGTGGCATTTCCAGAGCGCATCAACAGATACCCCCTCCCTCACCCTCTCTGCATCACCCCCCTCCCCTCTCCTCTCCCTTCCCTCCCTCCCCAGCCCCAGGCCTCATAAAATTGGACTTATGGCTGGGTTGCCAGCATAAATAAGTCCCTTTGATAGTTAGCGGAAGAAGTTATGACCCTCCTGGGTATGGCGAGGGACAGTGGCAGGGCGGCGTCTGGTGGTGGCTCGCCCGGCGCCCCGTGGCTCTGATCCTCGCGCCGATTCAGGGCACGCTCTCTTCATTACCGGCGGCCACCGGGGACTTGTTTTTTCTGCAAGATTAATGAGTGCCGCGGAAATTCTCCAGCGCATCTCGATAATTAAGTCTTTGTTTATCAAAAAACAAGTTATATTAGGAGCAGGAAATTCGCAGTAATTATTCATAATCCTAACAATTCAAGTGTAGCTACCTCATTTGCCTGTGTAATTCTGCTTTTTAATTTCTTGCATATATTTGCATGTTAATTTTGCCCATCGGCTGCTGCTGGGGCTCTGACAGTTTTTTTTTTTTAAACTTTTTCTTTTTTTCCCCTCCCCTCTCCTCGCTCGGCGTGATGTTTTTCGCGGGGGTGAGGCTCAGTTGGGTGGCATTTCGGGGCTGGGTGTAATGATAAATTATGAATTTTTCTAATTTGATGCATAATGAAGTAACCCCTTCCCATCCGCTTCCTCTCTGTCTCACTGATCCTTCCTCTCCGGCCTCGTCAGATACCCCCCTCACCCTCCTCTCCCCCCCCCCCCACCACCACCACCTTCAGCCATGTGGTCATTAGGGACAGAGAAGCCACGTTTCATTGGTGTCAAAGGCTGTCTGGTGGGTGAGGGAGAGGAGATCAGCAGCCATCGGCCAACATGGCATCCTGTCCTAACCCTCTGCTCTGACTGACTCTGTGCCCTGGCACACCGCCTACATCCTCTCCTCTCCTCTTCTCATCCATCTCCTCTTCTCTTCTCCTCTCTCCTCTCCTCTTCCCTTCTCCTCTCCTCACATTCTTCTCTTATCTCCTTTCCTCCATCTCTCCTCTACTCTATCTCTCCTCTTCTCTCATCCATCTCTCCTCTGCTGTTCTCTCCTCTTCTTCCTCCACTCCTCTCTTCTCTTCTCTCTTCCCCTTGCGTGTCTTCTCTTTTATTCCTTCCCTTCTCTCTTCTCCTCTCTCATTCTCTTACTTTCCTCTTCCCTTCCTCCTCCCATTCCTCACTTTTTTTTTCTTCCCATCTTCTTTCCTCTCGTATCCACTTTTCATTTCTCCTGTCTTCCTTGCCTTTTCTTTCTTCGTATTCCCGTGCTTCTCTTCTCTTCCTCTACTCTTTCCCTCTCATTTCATTTTCCCTCTCTCCTCTTTATTTCACTTCTCCCCTCTCCAGTGCTACTCTCCTCCTGTTTCCTCCTCTTCTCCATCTCTCCTCTCCTCTTGTTTCCCCTCCTCTCATCTCCTGTCCCCCTTTCCCCTTGTCCTTCCCTCTGCTCTCCTATCTTCCTCTACTGTTGTCCCTTCTCCCCTCCTCTCCTCTTTCCTCCTCTTCTTCTTCTCTCTCCTCTCCTTCCTCCTCCCTCCCGATGTCCTGTACAGCAGAGGCACTGTTTGTGCCCAGAGGTTTTGTGCATCTTCATGTTTGTGTGTGTGTGTTGTGCCCTTCCCATCGCCCTGTGTTTATGGCATGTTTGTATGTCTAAGGACGAGCACAAATCCCCTCGTCCTTGATAAAAACATCTTCGCGGCACGCTGACATATGTTTAAGTGGTGGGAGTGCAGCGTTTGTTAAGTGCTAAGCGTTACACAACGCTGACTGCCGCTGTCATAAGGAAATGAATATTGATGATCTCGGGCCCCATAATGCATGCTGGGTGACATGCTTAAAAATACAGCCCTGCAGCCATTTAGAGTACATGCACTCTCACACACACAAACACACAATCTGACACTTAGCTACCAATATTAAATATGGAGTAACCTTTAACCTGCTCTGATACATACACTGTGAATTAATGCCACTAATGCAAGTACTTGATTAAATAATTCAGCTGAAGAGTCCAAGTAAATCTGTTGAATTGGTTGAGTTCAAGTTTCATACGATGATACGCACATCTTAAACAGAAAAAAAAGTGACACACGGTAAGCGTTAAAAGTATGACATAGCACAAGAAACATCATGTAAAATATATGTAATGCTGTGAGAAATATGATTTACTGATGGGTGACAAATGAAAGGAGAAAAAAAACATACTATAGAGTGTCTTCAGTGCTCCTCCACATAGATGATCCAAGTGTGTGGAACTCACAAAAACATGTAGTTTGTCATGTGTGTTATCACAGAAGATCATTATGTCTTTACAGGCCCTGTTATTGTGTCTTAACAGGTAAAAATCTAGAATCTCAAGACGATAAAAGCCAATTTAGATGTTCATTTTCAACATGTTAATGTGGTTAGAACTCTGGAGTGACCACTTTTTCTCTGATTTACTTAATTATTTTATTGTTTGAAAAAACTTTTTACTACCACTACTACTATTAAAAGCATGAACAGGCAAAAATTACATTATGTGAAGGGATTTAGTAGATCAGTAAGGGATTCAACTCTGTCTCCTAAAAATTACAATTATATACGACTAAATTTTAACAGCAAATACATTGTGCAGGAAACATACTGCTGCCTGAATTATGTTTTCTGTCAACATAATGAGAAAATGCTGTTAATTTACATATGTGGCAAGTTGCAAGAACGTTGACACTGAACAAGACGGTCCTCCCAAGAAAAATGACACAATAGGTCATAATGTCAGTCGCCCACATTTGAGTGACAGATGTCATCTAGCGGCCATAGTAATTATGACCTGGAGCAGTGGTGCAGTTGAGATGATGTGTATATGTAAGTTCACAAATTTCCTCATTCAGAGGAGGAGGGGTTGATGGAGGCATTACCTCAACAGTGGACACAGGAGACCGCTGTCTGTTTCCTGTTTCCAATTCAAGTTTTCTTAAAACCGTAACTATGATTGTCCCCTAACTTTAACCCTGTGTTTAATATTGTAGTCATGACGACAAAGGTGGCCTAATTTTAAGGAAGTAGTAACTTTAACCCACACCACGTTTCAAGTGATAATTTTAATGCAAACCATGATCTTTCCCTAAACTAACCAAGTGGGTTTTGTGCCTAAACCTAACCAGACCTTAACCACAGTGTCCTTAACACACATCATAAAACATCATAATGTTATGTGTCGTTCTGGAGTCACATAGTCAAACAACGTATTTGGTCGTTTAATTTGGAGGATTTGTTGTACTGAACATATGAGTCCCCCATCCACCCTGACCTCCTCCCTACGACTTCAGTGTGGTATATAAATGTAGCGCATCATTTATTTGAAAAAAACGTAATCCAGGCACCAATTATGTTTCTAAATGCAACAGCATTTGGAAAAATTGTATATAAACATCATTTCTAGGAGATGGGGATGAAGGGTTTATAATATTTATTACTTGCATATGCCAAAGTTTATCAGCTGCAGATTGGTCACCCTTCAGTGGTGAACCTGGCATGGAACGTACACAGCAAGACATCACAACTAAGCAATAGTCATGTGACAGACAGGTACCTCAATGCAGCCTGAATGTGTCAGCTTTTATGTTCAAGGAGAATGTGCCTAGCAATGTGAAAACAAGGCAAAATTCAACATATTAACATGCTTTAATATCTTAAGATGTCAGATTGTACCTGTTAAAATGATAAGATTCATCACAAAGGAATACAGATTATACCTGATTTTTATACATGTTGTTTGGTCAAGTGGCTTGCCATGTACCTCTATCATGCAATATATCTGTGTTATCTGTTGTTATGTATCTGTTATTTAATTTACAAGGTATTGCTAGGTTTACCAGTTTGGTTTGTTTGTAGATTTGTTTGTAGATCTAGTACTATGTTTTCACTCATGGTTGGCTTTTTCAGTAGGCAATAGCCACTATCATTCCTTTATCCGCAACATAGTGTTTGGTAGCCTGAACCTAACACCATGCAGAATGCAGGATGCAAACCCCGGTCTTGGAAACTAGATTTTGCAAAGTCCTCCTGTCAGAGTGCTTTGCATGTTGAACCATTCACCATCCCCTCCTGTCTCTGACTTCTGAGCAGTAGAAGGATGTCACTATTACTGTGTTGGAAAAATCGCTGCCTGTGAATGTAATAAAGGTACTAAATATGTCTCTTTCAAAATGTAATTGGCAAATTACTTCCAATTAGCACTATATAAACATATTTTGTAGGAAACACAGTTAAGTATTAACATTTTAGTGACACTGTGCAGGTCTGACTAGTGGATTACCACCTGTGAAAGCCAACTGGAAAACAAATATTTTCCCATTTAGAAAAAACCTTTGAAACCATGTGTTGTGGTGTTGTGGTGAACTAAACAGTGTCTTCTTGCATTAGACAACACAATAACATTAGGATGCATGGGGACAAGAAATCAAAGTAAAATCAGACGAACAATCTGCTCCTTTTGAAAGAATCCATGTATTTCATAGTGAAAAACAGAAACAAAGTGTTTCATTTAAAAACTCCATTACAAAGCTTCATTTTATTTGAAAGAAATACGGTGGTTAAGTTGGCTAATTAGAGTCCATTATTCTTCTAATAAATAACTAATATATATTGCACAATAAGTCAAGACAGATTTTTCGCAAGGGCAGAGAGTGACATTTCCTTTTTTTTTGTCTGTGTGTGATTTTTTTTTCTTTTCCTGAAATCTTTACAAATCATAATCACAAATGAATAAAATGCAAACTTAAAATGGATTTGCAGGCTTTCTCCAGTGATGTCTGTTTGCAGCTGCAGTCAGGGAATAGTATTTATGGCCAAAGTTGCGGCACCTTTTTTATATGAATCCTTTCTATCATTTGATATATGGCAATCAGTTTTGTTATCATACTTGTATTTGTTCTTTCTGAAGATAGCAGTTTCCATTCAAAGCACAGACTCGGTCTCTGCTGAGCGACTGACGTCCTTCTATCTTCCCTGCTGCTGCCAACATGCTCTGTGGTCTCAAAGCCTACATAAATGTCATAGATTAAACTGAAGCATATTGTTGGATCAGATGCATTGGAGTAGAACCACTGCCTTTCTGGTGTATACAAGGAGACATATTGTCACCCCTATTAGGCAAACTGGTGTTGATGCAAGCAATCTATTTGACCCCTGACCTCTGTGAACACCGGCCTTGTTCTTGGATCAGGCGTCATGGCTTGTGCATGTTCTCCATCTATTTGCAGAGTGTCAAAGTTCAGCCTTTGCAAACAATTTATGCATAACACTGTCCATCACAGCCAGTTCGACTAATGTGCAAACCTCTGAATAATCATGAAAGAGAGAGGAGAGAATAGAGACACAGAGATAGAGACGAAGTGAGAGAGTCATTAAGGAAAAGGAAGGGAGAGTGGCGGGGAGTCATCAGGCATATTGGTAATGTGGTAATGTGTGATCGGATGGCGGGGACACGACCCTTGTAATTGCAAGGTGTCAAAGCATCCTGCTGCCACCACAGAAGGCTGTCTCCGAACCTGGGTGACACTGGGTGACACGGTGGGGGAGTGGGGGTTCAGGTCAAACCGGATGACACCTCATAGTCAAAGGAGGTGACATTTGAATCAAACACAGCGCCAGCAGGGGAAGATTTACCGTGCAGAGATGTCAAAGCCCAGCACTGTTATTCCTGCCTTTACAGCAATTTATGGAAAACTAGATATTATGTCAAATTTACCTTACTGGAATAGTGTCACAGCCTCATCCTGCAAGTATGCAAGTAACAAGTAACTTAAAACAAAAACACCATGTTAAATTATTATTATTATTTTGGCTGTACACGTAATCATTCTTTTTGGCATATTATGTTAATACAAGTGATTTTTCCAATGATACACATATAGTGTGCAAAAGCAGTTTTTGCTGCTGAAAACTAGATGGCATGTGTCTTCTTGGATATTTTGTTCAATGACCAATGCCAAGGTATTGGTCATTTTAAGTATTTATAGAGCTATCTATACAAGGTATAGTGTATTTTTCAAAATAGTTCTACCTGCAATTCACATTGACAATTTGTATGTAGTACAGTACATAAATAAATAATAATTTAAATGATTTCTGGGTATTTTGAACAAAGTCTGGTTATGTTTGCACCGGGAGCAGACTCTCTGGATGGCTTGAAGTGCTTTGTGGACATTATGAATTATGAATTTGGACAGCCATTAGCACTCCAAACTTCACGGGTACATGCACATAAAGTTCAGGAGTCTGCGTGGGGAAGTGTGGGGAAGTCCGAGCATTTGGATGAAGCCTACACCATCAGTCCCACCTGTCAATCTCTGCCTCAGATACTGATTTCAGAAACAGAATCAACAAATTTGACAAGTTATTTGATTGCATATTTATAGATTTCAAGTCAACTGGGATTTTCATTTAAATGATAAAAGGAAATTTAGATAAATCAATTAATCTAAAAAGCTTGCAAACCATATGTTTTCTGAACCCAAACGACCTCATTCCACATTTTCTGCACTTGTTCGACACTGCTGCACAGTATGGAGCAGATGCTGCCTTCACATGCTGCGTGTTTAAAATAAAGTATAATTACTGGTATGCGTTAAATGACCTGGTAAAGTGTTGAACATATATGTGTTAATGTGTTAATTACAGAACCGATGCATACTGTACTGTATATTCTCCTCTGCGTAGTGTTGCAGCACAGAGTAGCTTAGGGTATTAAGTAATTTAATGTGTGACAAACCTGAAAGTAGGAGCTTAGAGGTGTACATCAAGGGAGAAAACACTGATTCTAGAAGGTTTAAGGTATTTTGCATGCACAGTACAATTGTAACCCTGTTTGGCTTTGGAATATGTGAATAAACCCTAAATTAGTCATTTCATGGCAATTTTTAATAGTCCTCTACCTGCCTGGCCATGGAAAAGTTTCAGAAAAGCCAAACATGCAGCTGCGCTAGCTAACTCACTGTTTGTGTGTTATGTTGGCATACAAACATCATCAGTGCTTTCACATACTGTAGGCCTACATGAGGTTGGAAAGATAATTACTATCATTTTGGGTAAAAATTACTTAAAAAAAACGCATAAAACGTCAGTTACGTTGTAATGGCTGAGAGGATTAAACTAATTCCCATAATATTACTCAGACATAATTTTAGCCAAATAGCTTAAACTGGACAACTTTGTCACCTCCAAATGTCAGACAGGCATGAGAAGAAGAAGAAGAAATTGATCTTTGATACCCAGAACTCCTGTCAAGAGACAATTTACTCTTTGTAAATTTGTCTGTCAAACTAATGTTACTAATTAACTAACAACTTAATGCTAATCTTACAGTAGGAACTCAGCTGTAAGCATGATAATGGCACATTTCCTATGTAACAACTGGGTGATACAAACCGGTCACTTATTTTTTCCATTATACTTTTTGTGTACAGTTTTATGAGGCATTTCCTCACAATGAGATGAGGCCTAAAACCTCTTCAAGTCTTGCTGGGACAAAACACAAGCAATAAATCAAACATGTAACTACCAGATACAAACTCGGATCAGCCTATTAGCCTGTTAGCATCAGCTGAACTCTAGAATGCATATTTGGAAAAAAGACTTGACCACTCATTTCAATGTACTGTATGTGACTATCCTTTAAATCCTATTTCAGTCAGAATGAGTGGCATTACCAGAGTTAAAATTTGAATTGCATTTCAACATCATTGAACACACTGTAGTTAAAATCTGGTTTGTTTGAAGTTTGGTTTCAATGCTATTTTGCAGTTCAGACAAAAGCTATAGATAACAGCTTGGTTGCTTGATTTGAAAACATTAAGAACTTGAAGCTTGTGTAAAAGCAACCACAGGAATCTTAACCAGTAGGTTATGTCTATTCTTCACAAAACACACTACTGTCAGGTTCTTTTTTGAAAGTTAAAGGCCCAGTCACGCCAGGGTTTAAACAGAATTTTGTGGCAAATTCATTTCATTCCTATGAATTTGCCGAGATCAGTGGATCCACTTGCAGGGTGTAATAAATCTGCATGAATTTGCATTGCTGACCAATTGCAAACTGTCTTGACAGTGTTGGCCTTTGAGACAACGGAGAGCCAGAGAGTCCAAAATGGAGGAAGCCACTGTAGCTTATTAGCTGTGTTGCACCATTCGCTTTTGATGCTACATATATGTCTTTTGCATAAACTATGAACTTGTTGTCCTATTAGTGACCTAAACTAACAAACTAAACTAGACTGACCGTTAGTAAGCTTGTTAGCTCAGGAGGGTTTATTTTCCTTCTTTAATGACATTTTATTGAACAAAATGGTGTACAATGGTAAACAAAATGCCAGGGGGAAGTAACCAGAACAGCAGAGAAAATTATAGGGAAGCTGCGGGAGCTATTGTTACTGACTAGCACTAGACTGGCTGAGTTAGAGTTCATCAACTAGCCCTGCAAGTAGTCACCAAGCTTCCTGCCCCATCTATTTTGCGAGGATGAGGGAATGTGACTTTGTGGTGTGACTGCCGCTTTAAACATATTCAAACATTTCCAGTGTATGATTGTCAGTCTGCATCAAGCTGCTACTGTGACACCAAAGTTTCACTCCGTGCTCCACCAGGACAAACTGCACCTACAGCTCTGGCACTTCAGCAGAGCCTCTGCCTGCCACTGCCAGGGTGAAAGGCTGTCGAGTGGAGACAGAGAGCAAGAGGTAGAGAGACACAGACATACACAAAGAGAGAGAGGTAGAAATGGGGTGGGGTGAGGGGGGGAGCTGTTGAAGTTGAAGCCTGTTCTTTTGTGGCGCCCTGCCTTCTGATCATTTACATCAAGTTGACATTCGGAGAGTTTACTCTGGGGTCTGTAATTGTATTCTTTCGCCAGTTCTGCATTGCCAACCGTGAAAATGGAATCTTATCAACCCTGACCAATTTTTAATGTACAAAATGAATTGGCAGGGGTTCAAAAAAAGGGGGAGCTACAATTCAAATCAGGTGAATGATACACGGCTATTTTTTTTTTCAGTGAATGATTGAGCTGCCCACCACCCCCTCCGCAACCTCCCACCACCTTATCACCCCCCTCGCTTTCAACTATCATATTACACCGGATTTATTTTTCTTTCAAAGGAAGGGTGAGCTTGGAGGGGGCAACTCAAGGTAGAAATACACGTGTATGGGTTTCTGTGTGTGTATTCATGCATGCTTGTACGTATGTGGATATACATACAAGAGGTGATTCTGTATGTGTGCATGTTTTTCTGTGTGTGCAGGGTGGGGGTTAGAGAGACGCTTGGAGGGAATGTGTCAGCAAAATGGCACAAGGGGTTAACTTGCCACATATTCACGAGCACCTCAAAGGTGAGTGAGCTAATTGGACTGATGACCTAAAACGAAGAAAGTGCAGCCACTGGGAGAGGCTACCATGCCATGCATCTGTGAAACACGAATGTGTAAAATAAATCTTTTAATTCATCAGATTGTTTTTTCTTTGATATTCACTACAAAACAACACTTTCCTTCATGATACAGTCTGTCCTCTTTGTCAGTAGCTGTTTGCACTTAGGTAAACCATTTAAAAGAATGATTTACATGGTAAAAACATGCTTCCTGTTATACTGCACAAGCCATCATGCAGCAACACACTCTTTGCACGAGTGAAATGTGATCATTTTAGCACAAAGATCTGCAAAAAACGAATTTTCTTGAAACCAGCATACAAATCTAGCCACTATCAAACACAATCTAACCTTCAATTTTTAAAAAAAAGATAAAAAGATGCTTGAAACTAGCTTATTTGTCTTTAAAGTCACCTCAGTTAACAAATTTATAAGTTGTGACATGCTCTTTAAAGTAGACTACTACAGCCTGCCTTTTAATTTGGCTCAGTTTAGGAATTAATATCTTCAAACACTTAGGTGTGGTCTGATTTTTTAAATATGCAAAGCAATCTTGTTTTCTCATAATAGAGATGTGGGATATTGTGTGATAACTGTGCAATCCACTTTTCAGACTTGTTTCTTGTCAGCTGTAGCTGAAAAATAGACTGAGTACCAGTTACCTTGAAACAAGTCTAATATCATATAGTGCATATGCTTGACAAGATTAGATTTAATCAACCTACAATAAGATATTATAACTTTCTTGAATTCCCTTTTCTGTGGTGCTGTTGCACTTGCTAAAGAATAATTCCAGTTTCCTACAAGTTGGTTCTTATTTTTTGTTATTTTACCATTATTCAGACAGTTGGTGCTGAGGTTGGTTCAACAGGGCAAGAAACATGAGCAGTCAGACGATCAGATAGGTTGTAAACAAGAGAACAGTTTAGCCGGATTATCTAAACCCCTTTATTGTGAAGTAAAACTGAAAGGCGCACCTGTAATTATTCCTCATTATGCAGGAATTGTTTGTCATGCACAAAGTTAAAGCAGTGATGAATGTTTACAACTGACTGGGTACAAATTTTACAGTTCGCCTTTATTTTTTCTTACAAATAAGTATGTCTAACCTGAGGGTTGTTTAAAACCTGTCTGATCAGCTGAGTGCTTGTGTTTCCCACCTTGTCTGACTTCTTTTTGGCTGGACTGGCCACAGATCAGCCCTATAACCCCGAATGTCTGTCACTGACTGACTGACTAGTGACTGACTCACTGAGTGATGAAATCACTCCATTGGTTGGCTGGCCCAGTGTTGGAGTTTCCCCAGTGGCTGTTGCTCTTTCAAAATGAATCAGCATGAACAGTTTCAACTACGTCCTCTGGGAGCGTTTACAGCGGAGCCCCTGAACGCAGCCCCGTAATAAATTTTAAAAACACACATTTACTGACCGAAGTGTCTCACATGGAGACTCCGACACTGACGGATCCATTTTACCAGCCTGCACGGTGGCTAGCAGCTAGTTAGCCTGGCTAGCATTGTTAGCATATCCATGCCATGCTGTGTGTAGTCCATAGACTGTATAAAAATAAGGTGTAGCCGCTGTGTTTCCAGTTTAACAGCACCGTGCTGGACAGGTGACAGGTGTGTTTACGGTGTTTGTGTACTCTGAACGTCAGGCGTGGATATAAAATCACACAGCTGACAGACTGTTAGCCTAGCATGCTAATCCTTTGTAAACATATAGATGAGGCCATATGTTTACAGACATAGAATAATTAGAATAAGTTCTCTTTCAAATGAAACATCCCAAGATATGAATGGAAAGTATCGTTCTTGCAACTACATTTATAACCTTTTTTTGACTCAAAAGTAGCTTAACTATGTCATGTGATATACTACTTCAGTACACTTTAACAACAAATATTACTGGGACCACTACAGAAAATTGCAAATGAACATTTATGAATTCACATTATAGACACTAGCACTGACTATCCCTGTAACAAACTGGCTACAATTACGCATATTGACCATACATGGTCCAGACATATACTAGGTTTTGACCTAGTCTTATTTGAAATGTTGCCATGTTCCAAGATCTCAGAAATTAACTTGATGTTATTATTACTGACACAAATGGGCAAAACCATGAGAATAAAATCAGGTTTCAATTAACAAGAATTATGCTTCAGTCATGGATGACTGAAGAATGCAGCTAAAATGCGTCTGATGTTGACAGATCAGTCATATTGAAATTTGCTAAAGATGTGAATCATTCAACCATCATATGATCAAAGACAGGGTCAAAACTGGGATACTACACATAAATGTACTCAGTGACAACTCAGTTGGCTAAATTTAGTTGGACCACCAGTGAGACAATCAAATCTTCTTGTTCATGTCTGATATATAAATGAATGTTTTATCATGTATTTCTTTAAAATAAAAATTATTCAGATTAATATTTTATCTAATTTTGAACTAAATCAATGCTTAAGCAGGGCTAATATAATTAAATATTAATTCTAGAAGAGAATGAAGGGCCTTATTAAATAAGCTACAGTTATATTTGACATATGACATCATGTACATGGGAATGGGATGCACATACTGCTAATACCCACACCCTGAACCACTTACAGCGCTGAATGCCTGCACCAATCAAGAGTTATATGTTAAATATATTTTTTGGGAAGGGTACATTTTGCCAAACTTTTTTTAAAGTATGTTAATTGATAGGCACAGTAGAGATATGACAACAAATGCAACAAAGCTCCTATAGTAGTCTCACACCAGGACAGTTGCAATCACATGATGAGGGTTTTAAACCCTTAGACCACCCAGATGCACTCATTATGCCATATTAATCATAGGTATTTGTAAAGTAAAGAAGAGAATAACTTTTATTTATATTCTTTACAGACCCTGTTTGGGGGCTGCCCCTGACTATTCTCTGAACAAACCCTTCTCTTGGTTTATTTCCATATTGAAAGATGTCTCACTCTCATGCCCCACCAAAACTGCTGCTCAAGTCACTTTCCATCTCACAGGTAACAGGTATCAAACCTCTGGACAACACTGATGCACCACATCTGTATTCTAATCCTGAACTCCCAACAGGATGAGAGAGATGAAAAGGAAGACAGTATTAGAAAAAAAAACAAAAAAAAAACAAAGGGAGCGAAACGAAAGCCATACATATGTTAAAATCGCAGCAGTAATAAAGATTAAGTAGAAGTTAATGGCATCCTCAGTCATGCTTGTGGAGGTAATCTCTCTTTTTTAAATCAAAATTAGATTTGGACGGGAGGAACAAACAGGGGGTGAGACTTTGGCGTAATATTTTAATCAAATTGTCATGAGTGAGTGGATACAATTAGAGAGGCTGTCAGTCACCAAGGCAGGGACCCTGTTGTTGTTCAGCTGGTGAGGAGGCTGAGGGGGGGGGCCCGGGATGGGAATGCGATGGGAATGAGAGGACATCTTGGGACAATGCTGACCACTCTCAAGGCTGTAAACACATCTAGAGTCCTTACCAGTGAAATGTTTGCTTCCTTTGGTGTTTGCAAAGGCAATGACACATTGCATGGAGCAGCACATGTGAGTGTGACAGTGTGTATGAGGGATAAGGTTAAGTTACAGTTACAGTACACTGAGAGGCATGGTAGAGGAAGAATGAGTGAAAGCTAGAGAATGATGCAAAATAATAAGATGAGATAGGGAGGTTTGAATGTGCAGACAGTGAAAAAGCCTCAGAGAATGCAATAAAACAAGCGAATCACCAACTCATGATGTTCCTCCCTGACCCCTTTCTTGCTTCCCTCCCTTCCGCTTTTTTGCATGAGCACTCTAAAGCCTAAACAAGTGTGAAAACGGTCGCTTATTAGCCCAGTTTGGGCTCGGGCTGACTTTCCACATGTGCACAAACACTGTCTCTGTTATCTGTGATCTGGGAGCGCTGGGCTGTCTGCTCATGGTGAGATAATCAATTTGTGACATACCTAAAGAGGACCAGGGTTGGTTTCCCTTAATTGGGCCATTACTGGAGCAAGAGGCATTGACTAACGAGAAAGGGCTATGTTATTATTAGGTAGACACCACATTATTTTTTCCTCTACTGGCTTCATTGGCTGCTTTTCCACCCCTTATGAAGCAAAAACAAATGCCTTTTCAGAGGAAGATCTCAGTTGAAATGGTATTGCATCCATCATTGGTACAGATTTTCTTTAAAAAAAAAAACATCAGACTTGCTGATGACACCCAGCTCTTCATACACACCAGATTAGGATGTCCTCATGCAACCTATTTAAAGAGGGTTAAAACATTAGAAGAAGAATTCATTACATATTTGTACAAGTTGAATCTTTCCTTTCTACCCAACCCCCACCACCCTCCCATCCAAGTTGCATATACAGTAATTATGATGTATCAAATTAATTTGTCAGAGCCAATTCATCACTCCACGAGACATGCTAAAGAGCAAATTGACATGTTAACACACACACTAAGGACAGGTATCTCCTCCAACATTTGGTACAACTAATTAAACACAATGGTTGTCAGATGGAGTGACTGATGGCAGACATGATGGCGCGCGTGGCAGAAAAAATGAACTCATGCAAAACCAAAAGAGAAGCGCTGTGTGACAATGAGGGAGCTGCTTCAGCCGGCCAGACACTTCACTCCACGCCTCTCTTTTCCGATTCACTTAGCTGCCACTGAAATTGTGAAAATATGCCGGAATTCAGCTGATGGGCTGTGTAGTTGTGGCTTCGACACATTTTGATATTGTTAAACTTTAAAGACAAGTAGTAAAGGGGAAACTAACAGCCTTGTCACAACCACAAGCATGGTAATCACTTAGGAGGTCTTTATAGTTATCATCATAAAGCACAAAACCATTTTTTCTTCATTTCTAGTATACCACTCAGTATGATGTACATAGTAGAACTTTAAGTCACAACTTTAAATGCTGTCTTGTCTTCTGTATTCCTTGTTATAGCACTAAAATTACAAATTAATTTGAAGTATATTGTCCAATTTAGAATCTGTGATTTTATTATGCCTGATCCTGAAGAAATCAAACATATACAGTATCCATGTGTCAAGTGTGTTTTCTGATATGATATATAAAGGACAGTCAGCTGTAATTTTACCATCATTGTCACACACTGTCACACTCATCCTCTGCAGCTTTTGTACCGTCTTAATGTGCTTCACAGCTTTGCAAACTGATTCATGACATTTTGACACTTATGTATTATAGATTGTGTATACTATCCAGTTCTGAAAAGCACATAAACTTTATATTATCTTCATGTCCTTCAGTTAGAGATGCTCTAGATCCTTCTAGAAAACAGAGAAGGCAGCTATATTCCTGTATGCAACACATCATATTACTTGGGTGATAAACAACCATTGAGAAAAGAGCAGTAAACACATGAGGCAGCTCAGTAAAAGTAAATTGTATGTCCTCTGTGCTTACACACTGGCCCATCGATCAGAAGGGAAACACACTGTAGATATTCCCTGACAGGTTTGCATGTGGGGGGCGGACATGGTGGAGGGGTGTAAGTGGACTGAAGGTGATCTGGAATGTTAGCACAGATTGTGGACATTGTGCAGGTCATATTTGAAACTAACTCTCAGATTCACTTCTACTCAAACATCATCTAATCATCTTCCAAAACATATGACAGGTCAATTTTCAATCAGACACAGTGGTCCTAACTTATGGAACTATGATTCTACTAGGATTAAAACTTCTCCTCCTTAAAGTCCTCCAGAACATATTTAAAAAAGACTTTAATCCCGGTTTTATAATCCTATTTTTATCAGTGTAAATTAATTTATTATAGTTATATATTTATATTATTTAGGTAGAGATAATCAATTACCCCATTTTGGAACTTTTCCCTCTCCTTGCATGTTATTTTTTTTATCGTTATATGTGTGTCTTTGTTTAATTTTAAGCTCGAAGACCAGAGTTTGTGTTCTGTCACAAACCAACATTAATACATTGTTTGCTTTTTAGCCTATGGTAGTGACATGACTCTGATCCATGTCAACAACTATTACCACAATGATATTTTGTACAGACTTCTTGATTCCCAAATGACAAATCCTAATGACTTTTTATTGCTAATTAGTGAATGTTAGCATGTTAACTCGCTAAACTAAAGTGGTGAGAATGGTAAACAATATTCCTGCTAAACATCAACATGCTAGCATTGTAATTGTCATCGTTAGATGTTGTTGTTGTTTAATTATTATTTTGCATGCGTTGGCATCTGTGTACCCGCCAGAAGCTCTGTCAGAAATGAACTTGTTATCCAGTTTTTAACCACATTTTTACGATACTTTAAATTTTTAAGTTTAAAACTTCAAAGATATATTACTATCAATCAATAAAAATCGGTTTACATTTAAAAAAAAAAAGTTGAATTAATAAGGCCAGCATTACTCCATTCACAAACTCACTTTCCTGGTACATCAAAATTCTTTTTTGAGCCTCGAACTGGTGGACAAATTTGATAATTTGTTCTGTGACATCCTCTGCATGGTTGCTTTGCAGTGGATAGGCTTGTGGCCATTTTGTGAAGTATTCATCATGACACACACATGCTGATGCCAATTTATTGATGAGGTCCATTCTGATGAGCTCAAATGGGTGTGTTACCTAAAAAAAACAAAAAGAAAAAAAAATAATTAAAAAAATGATGAGACAATGGTACAAGTTAACCATGGTATATACTAAGTGTGTATGTCTGTGTAACAACATGGTTAAAGTTCTATGAAATTTTACTAAACCCTCTAGGGTGATAATAAAACACCTGAAGACATTTATCACTTATCCAAGATGCTTCCCCGATTTTACAGAGTGGTTGTGATTTCACAAGGCAGTATAACAATTTTCAAACCCTAGCAAGTCTGAGACAGTTGGTTCATCTGAGGGGCCACATAATGAAAACTCAGCAGAGAAAAATTGTCATTGCTATCATACACATTGGTATATATACAACTGTAAGGCTTGCACATCTGTGAGACTGAACAGCTCTTCAAAAAATGCATGGCACACCATAGAAGACCAATGGATATAAGATGAAATCCATGCAGTTAAACATACAAACACAACTGCCATGGTCATGTGTACAGATGCAAGTTTTGAAAAATGTTTTAATGAAGCCACGTGCAGTGTATTATATCAAACTGCAGTTAGTGCAGTGGCCCTCATTAAACAGTAGTCTAAAAAAAGCACTAAACAAAGTGGGGATGGGGCACGTGGGACTCTCAGATCATTTGTTGCTACATTTATCAATGCATATGGTGGAATGCGGCCAAAGGTTCGGTGAGCATTCCTAAGAAGCCCTGTACTAAATTTAAATGATGTCTTGACCTATCATTGGGGTCTGCAGTGGATATCAGACTGTGCAGTCATAAATCTACTGAAAACTCTGACACATGACACTATTCTGTCTCTACTTTTAACCTGGCTCTGAATCCTACTCTTACCAAAGCAGAGAACAGATACTTGGATTCTTACACAGGCCTCATATCTACATTGTATCTGCTGGTCCAAGTGGCTTAAATGGCAGTTTCATCTGAATGCCAAGGCCCCACTCTGTTGTCCAGCCAGTATCACTGTTTATAGTACTGCTACTATTACAAATAAGTATCAAAACCTCTGGTATCAGAAACCTTTGCTCGCATGTAGAGATGAAGTACATTCAATATAATATAATTATTTTGATAGTTCTCAAACAAGCCAGCCACTTGAAGATAGAGTGTCACCAAAGAGACAAGACCATTGTTGGACATCCTACCTTGTCAGTTTCATCTACTTACACCTTTATTAATGTGACTTTAATGACTCCTCACTACTCAATAAAGCTGATGAATCCTTGAATGACTGAAAAAATCCATCTTCATCTTCAACCCAAATCAGGAGTCTAAAATCAATAGCACTATTTTTTTCTTTCATTTTTTGGACAGTATATACAATATATGATGAAAAACATAATACTTTTATTGGAGTATACTGAACCTCCTGTTTTGCCAGTCACTGAGTTGACTGGCACACTGCACATTCTGCCACTTGTTTAAAACATTTGTACATGATGCAGTTATATAAACTACAAAAGCTTGGTTAATAAGAAATGTGTTAAATTAAAATTAAACATTTATCTATATCCCTGGTCATAACAGGACAGACAAATGTTTGGAAATTGCATCCCTGGTCCTTTCTGGCCTCTCCTGTTGGGCTTGCATGAAAATCAACAAAAATGGCGTTGGCTTCCTCTACACCACAAATCACTTTTGTTTTGATGTCCCTGCCAGGTCCCTTAAAACAGTGCTCCCCCTAGAAGATACATTATAAAATAAGTGAACTTGTGACAAGCCAAAACTTCAATTTATTTGTCAAACAAATACATTCACACACAGGTTCCTTTAGTAAATAAGTGCTGCTAATTATACATAAATTAAATGCATTTCCAAATGTAATAGTCATGTTATCAGAATCACAGTATTTTACAAGCAAATTATGCTCAATCATACCAGAACTTTGACTATTTAGAGGCTAACAAACCTATGTACAGCTGTTACTATATTGATCTATACAGTTCTAGAGCACAGCTCTTGAAGGAGGAGGTGAAAATGAAGAAATTGGTCTGTCTATATATCTATGGTTTATTATCTGTTTGTATTTGTATTTGTTATGTATTACTGTATTTATTATTTCTTTATTACTTCATTATATAACCACATATGAATATATTAGTGTTTGAGTAAGCAGAATAAGAAACCCTAAAAGGCATACATTGACACAATTAAATTGTGTTTTTATTCAATGTCTTTGACAGAAGATTTGGCGTGCTCCCAGAAATGTAGCTAGCAAAAAAGTTTACAAATGGCTCCTCAAAAACCTTGCTTGCTCGGTTGATGTGATTTTCCATTTTACTCTTGTTGTATAATCCAATCCTTCTTTTGCAACACATTGTTATATCCTTAGTTGCATATAAGGTTAAGATACGGACAAGATGGCTAGGGATATCAAAACACCTTACTTGAATTCCACTGTTTATCCGGGACTGGGTTGCAGTGGCATCAGACTGAGTAAGGAAACCCAGACATCCTTCTCCACGGCAACACTCTCCAGCTCCTCCTGGGGAATCCCAAGGCTTTCCCAGGCCAGGAGAGATATGTAATCCCTCCAGCGTGTTCTGGGTCTGCCTCGGGGTCTCCTACCAGTTGGAAGTGCCCAGAACACCTCCAGGCATAAGCTTTCCCCAGGAGGCTGAGTAGTGTGATCCCCAATAGTTGGAGCACACCCTCTGGTCCCCTTTTTTAAACATGGGAACCACCACCCCTGCCAGTCTGTCTGCCAGTTCACAGGCACCATCCCTGATCTCCATGCTACCCATGACAACCCAGCAATTTCCAGAGCCTTCAGCATCTCAGGGCGAATCTTATCCACACCTGGTGCCTTGCCACTGAGGAGCTTTTTGTCTACCTCAGAGACCTCTGCTAGGGTTATGAGGGAGGCTTCCCCAAGTCGTCCAACTCTGCCTCCTCCATTGAGGGCATGGCGGTCGGGTTTAGGAGATCCTGAAAGAAGTGTTCCTTCCCCCGCCCAACAATGTCCCCAGTCAAGGTCAGCAGTTCTCCACCCCTGCTGAAAACAGCTTGGGCTAAGCCCTGCTTCCCCGTCCTGAGTCACCTGACGGTTTGCCAGAACATCTTTGAGGCGAACCGAAAGTCCTTCTCTATGGCCTCCCCAAACTCCTCCCACACCCGGGTTTTTGCTTCAGCAACCACCTGAGCTGTCACCCTCTTGGCCCTTTGGTACCCATCTGCTGCTTCCGGAGACACCTGGGCCAGCCAGACTTGAAAGGCCTCCTTCTTCTGCTTGACAGCCTCCTTCACCGCTGGTGAACACCAACAGGTTCTCAGGTTGCCTCCCTGACAGGCACTGATGACCTTCCGGCCACAACCCTGAGCAGCTGCCTCCACAACTGAGGTCCTGAACATGGCCCACTCGGATTCTGTGTCCCCAACCTCCCCTGGGATGCAGGAGAAATTCCTCTGGAGGTGGGAGTTGAACACCTCATGGACAGGGGCTTCCGCCAGACTTTCCTAGTCCACCCTCACTACTTGTTTGAGTCTCCCAGCTCTATTCGGCAGCCTCCCCCGCCACCTGATCCAACTCATCACCAGGTGGTGATCAGTTGACAGCTCTGCTCCTCTCATTTCCCGAGTGTCCAAGACATGTGGCCACAGATCTGATGACACAACTACAAAGTCGATTGTTGATCTTTGGCCTAAGGTGTTCTGGTACCAGTTACACTTGTGGACAACCTTATGCTTGAACATGGTGTTTGTTATGGCCAATCCATGGCTAACACAGAAGTCCAGTGAGAATACACCACTCGGATTGAGATCAGGCAGGCTGTTCCTCCCAATCACCCCCCTCCAGGTTTCCCCATCATTGCCCACATGAGCGTTGAAGTCCCCAAACAGAACTATGGACTCTCTGAGTCGCGCCCCTCCAGGGCCCCACCCAGAGAGTCCAAGAAGGCCGGATACTCCAAACTTCTGTTTGGTGCATATGCACAAACAACAGTCAGAGTCTTCCTCCCAGCAACACGTAGTTGCAAGGAGGTGACCCTCTCATTCTGTGTGGAGAACTTCAACACTGCTGCGCTCAGCTGGGGACTTGTGAGTATCCCCACACCCGCCTGGCACCTCTCACCCTGGACATCTCCGGAAAAGAAGAGAGTCCAGCTCCTCTCCAGGAATTTGGTTCCAGAGTCGGTGCTGGAGGCGAGTCCACCTCCCGTACTAGCTCCGGCTCCTTCCCCATCAGGGAGGCGATGATCCACGTCCCTAGAAATAGCTTATGATGCCCGGTATCAGCTTACTTGAATTCCTAATTCCTAACGATACTGACCATCAACATGGTACTTTGAAGCTTTTCGTTAAATTTCCGACTTTTGTGCTCTTGTAAGTTCACTTTTATATTTGCCATTAACTTCGTACAGCAAAATCTCCTTTTGAGGGTCCATGTTCCCAGAATGATGACAGGTTAATTAGCAAAACTGCCAACTAACTCAGGTTCACTGTGACACCCTAGTCGCATTTACGCCACACCTACTATTAGGCCTAGAAAAATGGATGTCGCCTTTTAAATTACTTTGGGATGCAGGGTGTATTATAAGTCCAGTAAGACACTAATAATGATGAAGATGATGACGGTGATGAGGATGATGATAATAATGTTGTCACTATCTCATTCTAAACTTTTTAATTGTTTTCTCACAGTCTAGAAGAGAAGGGGAATGCATTAGATGAAACCACCACAGCCAATAGGCCCAACTCATGTTTTCATTTATTTGACTCTTTTGTATACATCTTTTTGTTTGTTTGTTTGTTTCATTTCTGCACAAATAAATCTTCTCCAATTAGAGAGCGTTAATTGTATCATTGCATGGTTACTTATTTATGCATTACAATGATTGGTATATGTTGTTGACAAAGGGAGAAGAGACCTTACAGAAACTGATAAAGCAAAAGCTTTAATCACTCACAATATTGTCTTCACAATGCGTTTTTGAACTGTAATTGTAGGTTTTGGGGAGCCTCCTCTAAAAACAGTTTAGGATTCTCATACATTGTAATACATTTTTCAAATTAGAGGCAGCTAGTTTTTGATTATTTGTTAGGTAGTCCCATTGTGTCCCTGAGCTGTGAAGACAAACACAATTTTGTTGTCAGCATTTTTCAGTTGATGGTATTTTTAATGTTTGACATGTTTACGAGAAACCTTAAAAGTTTTGCTTTCCAGTCCTTTTAGTTATTTTAGGCATATTTGGTTGAAAATAGTCAGGGCACACCTTGGCCTTTGTGCGGCCCCTGGAGAGAATTTGGCCTGACCCTTCCACAGCTTAACAAATTATGAAATGTGGCTCAGATGATCTCAGCTCAAAAATGTTTATATGACTTTTTGGAGTTAGCCCTGTGTGTGACAGAAGAGTGGATGCATTTTTCAGGAGCTAAAAAATTCAGCTCTGCTGAATCATGCATCCACCACTTAACTTTTTCCTTGGTCACTTAGAAATCCAATGTTAACTTCTTGACAGTGTGATGTTGATGCATGTGACACTTCCCTGGCCAAAGATAATAAGGAATACATTTCTCTCCAGCTGTCACAAGTGTGGTAGCAGGCAACATGACCCTGATGTAGACACTGTGACATGGTTGAGTTAAAGCTGTTTCCTAATACAAAATCCAATAAAGAGGCATACAGTTGGAAACAGGCAGGTGGTCAAATCAGGCAAAAAATCCAAAGGCACTGTGGCAGAAAGTCATGTGAGTCAGACAGACAGCAGGATGTTGGCAACAGGTAATCTGGCAGGTTGCAGGCACACACGAAACACATAATCAAAAAAGGAAAACAGATTTCAAGGTAACAAACAAGTAAGAGTAGGAATGGCTGGACCTCTTAGGCACAAAGGTAATGTAGACAATATGTCAAACACTGGCTGTGAGCTGCCCTATACTGGAACTGATAGCTGATAAAAAACAGCTAGGAAGTCAGGTGACTGAGTCAGGAGGAGGTTTACTCATTGGAGGCATCTGGTAGACAGGTGAATGAATGAAAGAGAGGATGAGGATGCACCATGAAAGGGAAAGCCACCTCTGCGGAACACTGCAACCACACACTTTCTCTCTGGAGACCTAGGAATGAATAGTACATTTTGGTTTTTCATATGTGTATATATGTATATATGTATGTATGTATATGTATGTGTGTGTGTGTGTGTGTATACATATATATATATATATATATATATATATATATATTCTAAAGAGACACTTTGGGATCAAACACTGTTACAAGCTCATATTTTTGCCTTAAAAATCCTTACAATGTCTGGTGGGCTAGTTTTCCATTTAGCACACCCCTGCGAGGTGCTTGCAATTCTCTACAGGTAGGCAGAACTCAGCCTAACACTAGGACAGGACTAGCCCGACCCTCTCCCCTGCTTAGCTCTGGTACCGGATGACAACACCACTATTCCATGGTCATGCTCTGTTACCACCAGAGTTCCAGAGGTTGCCCCTAACCAGCCTGAAGATCCCTGGATCCTCCTGGGACCCAAACCCAAAGTTCCAGCCAGTTCTACTCCCTGTTATGAGCCTGCTGAAGGCTGGTCTGTCATTGGCAAGGGTAAACATGGTGGCAAGCAGTCTTACCGCTCTAAACAACCTCAGGAGATCCAGCTCGAAAATAAACTCGACATCCTGGATTTGCAGGAATTTCCCCCAATTTCCCCCATTGTCCTTTCAGTCCCCTGCTCCCTATAAAAAACCCATTGGTGCCCTGAGCTGGCAACAGGCTCCTCTCGGTTGCCGGACTGCTCTCGGGCCATCCATTGGGGGAGGGGTGCAGTTCCACCACCTGCTCTTCACTGCCTTGATCGGCAAGTTGGTACTGCGCACACCAAGCACGGTACCGGGTCCAGCTCCGGTGGTACAGCTCCCTCGTGGAGTTGGGGAGAACAGCCAGCGGTGATTCACCAGGCTGCTACAAGCCAAGCTTCTCCTGTGCAGCAGGCCAGTGGTGTTATTGTGGCTCCAGACCCCATGCATCTTCCAACTCGGACTGGATTGTCCATGCTGCCCCCGGATGGTTGCTCTACTCCCCACACGCAGCCTAAACACTCTGCCAGACTACAGAATTTAAGAGCTTAATCTACATCAGTTAATTTCTAGTCCTACACGACCAAACAAATCAAATCCTTTTGAATCAACCATGATAGACCTTATATTAACAAACAATCCACTTAAGTACCCCAGTAGTGCAGTTTGTGCTCAAGACATCAGCGACGATTGCCCAATTGCATGTGTTAGACTTACTCAGAACCTCCGGACTAACACCAATCCTTGCATAATAAAGAAAAGGAATTTTAAACATTTTACATATTTTATATAATTATTTGTATCACCCTGACCTTGAAAAAAATTGAAAACATTTCCAACTCCAACCTAGCCTTTAATCCTTTTAACACAATTTTTAATAATGTACTTAATAAACTTGCTCCCTATAAAAATTTTAGAGTAAAACACTGTACTAATCCCTGGTTCTCCCCAAATATTTCCAAAGCTCTTATTGTCAGGGATGCTGCTTGTAAGACAGCCAAAACTACCAATCATCCGACTGACTGGCAGAATTTCAGGCACCAATGGAATAACTGTCTCAGACTTATGAGAAAAGCCAAATCTGACTTTTACTTGTCCTCACTTGCAAATACCTCTGGAAATGAAAGTGAATTTTGGAAAATTATCAAATCCTTGAAAAATAAATCCCCTGCCTCGCTCCCCCCTAAAATCTGCTTAGAAAATCAAAGGATAACAAACAAATTAAATATGTGTGAGGTCTTTAATCATCATTTCATTTCATCTGGCAATATGTTTAAAAAACAATTCACTACTACTACCTTAAGTGCTGGCTTTCCATCTGCAGGTTCTTCACCAAATATTCTCCACTCTGGCATTAAATTTTCTTTTATATGAGAAGCCGAGGTGAGGTGTACATTAAACTGGTCTGTTTAAACCCTAAAAAATCTAAGGGTGAAGATAATTTAGATCTTTCTCTCCTTCGCCTCATTGCTGATTTAATTGCAGCACATCTAGCTCACATTTTTAATTTATCACTGGCATCAGGTAAAATCTGAAAATCTGGCAATCTGCACAAGTTATCCCATTACAGGTAGTGATCCTAGTGACTTAAATAACTAATGTCTGATCTCAAAATTGTCCTGCTTAGCAAATATCCTAGAGTCCCTAGTAAATTCTCAACTAAGACTATTTCTAGAGTCAAAAATGTTACAGCCAGAGCATAAGGTAATAATTAATCATAGTACAACAACAGTTGCATTATATGTACTTATTATTGAAGCCTTGGACAAACAACACTGTGCTGCACTTTTCATAGACCTATCGAAAGCATGATATGAACAATATCACCTCTGCCACCCCAAATTGTAATGTACATTTTTATGCAGATGACACTATTTTATATGCCACTGGCCAATCTGGCCATTGCAAATCTACAGTCTGTTTTTGATACTTTTAAAATCACTTTTATCAAACATAAGGTTGTTTTAAATTCTGGGAAAACTAAATGTATGCTATTCTCTAGGTCACCTAAGAGTATCCAGCCTACTGCCCATACCCAAACCCTTCAGGGCTCTGAAATTTAAACTGTTGAATGTTATAAATACTTGGGACTGGCTGGTTACCAGACTCACTTTTAAGACTCATGTGGAACACCTATCAAGCAAACTGAAGAAATTGGATTTTTGTACAGAAACAAATCATGTTTCTCTTCTGCTAGTCGAAAGACCACTGTGTAATCTACAGTTCTGTCTGCACATGATTATGGTGATACTGTATGTGTGCATGCTTCTCCCTCCACCTTAAAGCCTCTTGACTCAGTGTATCACAGTGCACTGTGCTTCATCACGGATGATACATTTCTCACTCACCGTTGCATCTTATATGAAAAGGTGGGACGGTCCTCCTTAACAAACAGAAGGGAGCAGCATTGTATGTTGTTTATTTATAAAGCTCTACTGCAAAAACTGCCTAGTTATCTCTACTCTCTGGTTATATTTAAATACAGTACCTACAATGTCAGGTATCTGAACATTTTAACATTAGCTGTGCCTCTTGTTTACATGGAACTTGTAAAAAGTGGTTTCAAATACTATGCTGCACACAAATGGAATGAGCTTCAAAAATATGAAGTTACATTCTCTTATTTCACTTAAAACTTTAAAAGGTTGTACTTATGTACAGTACTTGCAATCACACTTGTAACTGCTTTTCTTAATAGTGAAAAATGTATAATGTGTGTCTGTGAATTACCTGTGCATCTGTCTGTGTTTAAACTGTATATGTTTGTTTTTGTACACGGATCTCTCTTGAAAAAGAGGTCCCGATCTCAAAGAGTCTACCTGTTTAAATAAAAGATTAAATAAAATAAAAAAATAAATTGTGAGAATGTTAGCACACTGATGTCCTATTTAGCTCAAAGCACTGCTGTGCCTAAATACAGCCTCAAAGAGCTGCTAGCATGGCTGTAGATTCTTAGTCTTTTTTTAAACTGTAACCACACTTGTCTAAGTGTTTTAGTTGCCTAACTCTAACCACACCTTTATTTGCCTAACCATACTGAGGTTGCCAAGTACAGATATTGTAGAGAGAAACAATTTTAAAAACATTAAATGTTCAAAAAGCCATTGAACATAATCTGGGCTTTGCAGAATTCTTGAACATTCTTGTTTGGCGACACTGTTGAGAATGTTTGTAGTTCTGAGTGTATGTTTCATTGTTTTCTCAGTTTGGAATGGAAAGTGACACTACACATCTGTGCCTGACCAACTAATGGATTGAGTCACTCATATTGATCCGAAACCCCGTCAAACATCTGTAAATGCATACTTTGACTAACAATGTGGTATTTTGCAATACTTTCTCTGCTGTGAGAAAGCACAGATGCAGTGGAACTCCCATAACCATTAAAAACACGTTTGTACAGCATCACAAAGTTCCTCTCTCATCCATGTTGGCATTTTACATTATGCACAACGTTATCAATAATCATCACCAGACTAAATCTTTCTTTATTAATGTGTTGTGCCTGAGACCTGAGCCGGGGGGCAGCCTGACTGAGAGCCCTGTTCGTGCCAATGTGATTTCTAGTCATTTGTCTACATCATGGGCCCCTGCATCAGGCTGAGATTGAGCTCCAGCCAAGCTCTACCACTTAATCAGCAGGTTAATGCCAGCCTCTGAGGGAGAAAGGAGGAGAGAGGTGTCGGCCATATTGGGATTTCAGCCCATTTACAAAATGTGCTGCATAGGAAATTAACTTGTGCCCACGTGTCATTTGGCAACCCCCCACCCCCCCACCCCAAGTGGCCTCAGCATGCTGTTAAAGCTAGCAGGGCATGATGGGGGAAAAGGGGGGAAGATGACGACAGAAGGAGTGAGAGATGCTATTATGTCCAGAAGAATTATGCTTCTCTTGCTGTTCCCTGTCCTACTCCTTCTACCTCTCTACCCACTATGACATTTTCTCTCTCTCTGTCTCCTTCCACCTGTCCTCCTCCTTCCCACCTCCAGTCTTTATCTATCTGTCTTGTCATTTTCCTTCACTCCTTCCATATTCACTTCCACTCTCTCTTTCTTTCTTCCCCCACGCCCTCTCTCTCTCGGTTGTCCTCTTCTTTATCCTTTCTCTCTCTGTCTGCCACCTCTATTGTGGGGGAACATGGCGTCCCAGAGCCCCTGTGAAATATCACTGCCGGTATGTGTGTGTGTGTGTGTACGCTCATGCACACATGCCTGCTTGCCTGCTCGTGCTCTGGCAATATGCTCTCACTCAATCAGATTTGCATAAGTAACCTCTCAGCAGGCCTGCTCCACTGGCCAGGTGCGTTGCTCTATTTGCATATAGAACTGTGAGGCTCCCCAGAGTCACTTTAGACTCCAGTGACTGCTGAGTGAGCCCACATGAAATCTGAATTAAAAACCCTCCGCCTGCCCGTCTGACACCCTCCTCCATCCCTGCCCATCTACATACCTACTTTACCTCCCTCCATCTCTTCCCTTCTACTTACATATCAGCCTATCGACCTGGATGGCTACCTCCATCTCTACCATCTATTCCTAGCAACCAAACTAGTGAGTTATATTTACTCCAAACACTTCCTGTCCCCAATCCAACCTACTAAGCTATGTATCTACATAGCTATCTACGTCCTTCAAAACATGTCATCTACCTAAGCATGCCATATCATAACTATTTTCCTAACTACCAACCTGACCCCAAATCTTTATGCATTTCAAGTCGTGCTAAAAACTGCTAAAAAAACCCCCAAAACAAGTCCCTCCAACAACAAGAAAAAAAGAAAAAAAAAAGCATAGGTTGTTTCTTTAAACTCTTAAACTTACCTATTTTACCGTGTTCGACAGCTCATTCTTGACCATGGCTTTTGACCGTATTTCACAGTCTTCATCTGCAGATGAAGTATACTTGGTTGTGATTGAATTATGTTCCATTATTCTGTGCACTCTAGGACTTCTCATCCATGTTGGCTTAAAAGTCAAACTTGACTGAACTTTGAAAGCTCCAAAAAATGTAAGTAGTAAAAGTAAGTGGGCCTTGAGCTGAGATTTTTTTCTCAACAACCTATTTATATGGTTACCTGAACAGAAGCCTCTTGTGGACATGCAAATAGCAACCGCCCTGGCTCAGAAGACAAGGTGAAGGTCACAAGACTGGTTTTAATGCCCCAAGTCCTTTCAGGGAGGATGTTGGGGTAGATGGTTTGGCACACAAAGAAATTTGCATCCTGTCTCATTCCAGCAGACAAGGTTCTTTTGAGTATCAAGGCAAACTGTAACCATAGAGATTAAAGGTCAGCAAACATTCATATATTTAGATTTTGAAGTGGTCATTTTGATAGCAATGTTGTTTTGGTATTAGGTTTTATTGGCTCTGAGACAATTCATCTTTATTATCCCTGGGAAGTTCTAGGAGCCCTGTCCACCTTTGAGTTCCCTGTGCCTTACCTTCCATCCAACCCACTAACTTACAGTAACAATCAAGAGTTTGTGCACACTTTCCCATTCCCTTGAATGAGCAAGTGTGTCCAAACTTTTGACCGGTACTGTATATAGCTTGCTACTTTCCTCCTAATATATCTGTCTGGATATCTAGCTAGCATGCTACCTCTGCTCCTTGCTTTAAACCTGCAATAATACATTTCTTGGGCATTTGGGGGCAACAGAGGCAAGTTGTGAACACAACATTTCAATAATTTTTAAGTTGATATTTTGAACTGAGTACCAAATGGTTACACACTATGAGAGTGCTGACAGTGAACGAAAACAGTAAATCTGCAGCTGGACAGTTAAACAATTAGCTGAAACTTGCCATACAACTCTGTAAAGCATTACACTTTATCATCTGATACATTCTTATTATAAAAATATTGTTTATAGCCGCTTAAAGTAATTCCTACAGCCCACACAATTACTTAGGTAAACATCACCATCATCAATGAGTGGTTGCCCAAGACTTCGACAAGTACATCCTCTTAAATTTGAGCTTCATAAAATCCAGTTACTTTTATTACTGTGAAAATAATAGTTTTACCACTGCCACTGAGCTACAATCACAGCAAAAAGCCACTTATGTTGAGAATAGTGTTCAGTTAAACACATTTTCAAGTGAAGACATTTTCTAAGTGGCCATGGACAAGTGCAGTAATTTTTTATTTTTTTGCACTAGTTGAGTGCTGATGTACTGTAAATTACAAAACAATAGAAGATACAATACAATTTGTTCTGTCTTTCAAGGCTGCAATCTGTCTAAAACCAACAGGTGTAGACAACACTTTGTGTTATCTAGGCAGATAGATAGTACATACCAACATTGCGTCTGCCCTAACTCCCCAGCATAAATGGCCTTGTTATATTACCATTAACTTCCATTTGTGTGTAGCTGTATATTGCTTTAGGAATCTTGCATCAGTTGGTCAAAAATTTTCTGACCCAACAGGCTCATCTTTAAGTACTGTATATGACAAACGTCTCTGGAAAATAGACATTCTAAAGTTTGATGTTGTCTTTCATCACCATCCAACTGACTGATACTGTAAAGTTAAGTTATAATGGAGATGAAAGTACATTTGCCTTGCTGTTGGCATTGTGATTGTGATTTGAGGATGTGATGTTTCCAGAGGCCTTACTGTATCTAAACCATCACTTACAAAACTAGAGTAAACACTAGGTAAAAAGATAATCTGGGTGTCAGAACTATTTCTGGTGCATCTGCCAAGGTTACTGGAGGGTGACACAATATCCCTCAACCCTGGATAAGCGTATGTAAAATATTTTTTATTCAATAACCATTGAGATTATAAAATTTTAACAAAACACCAGAGACAGCAATTGCAATACTGTATCAGTCTCTACTTCTTTCTCCAATGTAAATGCCAAGAGGAAGATATTGAAATGTATGCCCTGCTCACCACAGAAATTGGCTCACTGGATCTCAGTGGTGTCCCATTTCTGGGGGATAAAACTTGTAAAACAATTCATTTTAATACACGGAGAACCCACAGTTTGCTTCAGACCAGGCGAGAATGCATAATTTTCCTAGCTCTGAGCTTGACCCCGACTTAAGGGTGTCCTTAACTAAGGGCTATCTGGTGAGAAACCACTGGCTATACACTTTGCCATTTGTACTTTCTTATATGTTAATGCATCCAGGAATTTATTCTAAGACCCTTGGAGGGAAAAAAAGGGGGGGAGCCACAAGGGAATACCGATGGCTGAGCAATATCCTTTTTCCATGAACAGAGGAAATTGTTCAGTGACCCTTTGAGGTCTAGCCCATTTGAATATGTGTGTTGTCCCTGTCTCTAGCCTAATCAGAACAGATTGAGTCATGGCCAAAACACAACAAGGGTGGTTCAATAAAATGAAATGCATTTGTTCTGGTCCTCTTGATAGAAATACACATTCAACCAGCTCTGCCCGCCAACTAGTTTGCATTTCAAACTTTTCAAAGAAGAAGTAGAAGAAAAAAAGAAACGTGTGTGAAGTGGGAATATTGTATAATTGAAGCAGACAGCTAAAGTGGATATACAAAAGAAAAGGAAGTGATTCTACAGCGAGTGCTGTGGTTTGGAAATACTTAAGATATGTTTTACGCAACTTTGCCAAAGCTGCTTCCTCTTGTCTTACAGGCACTTTATTTGCATCTATTGTTTATCCTCAACCTCTCCTCTTCTTCCTCCTCCTCCTCTTGGTCCTTCTCTTCAGTTAATCTCAATCTCCCACTATGCAGAGCTATTCTGTGAAGTTCAGCTGTTTACTGGCGGCAGCAGGTCAGCCAGCCTGCTGCAGGCACATGAAAGGACACTTGTAATATACAGAGAGGGCAGTGTTACGGGCCGGGCAAAAATATAATAACATTAAAAAAAAAAGGTGAAGGCGAGCAGAAGCGCAAGGTCTTCATCTCTCATGTATAGAAATTGGAAACGTCTGACCAGCCGGGGGTTGCTTATCTCACAGGGCAGATAGCATCACGAAACAGGCCTGTAATGGCCACATGCTCCACTTGATAATCCCCTCCTTCCCCTCCCTGCTGCCGTCCGTCCGGAGATACGAGGCCCCCGGTCGCAGGGCTTAGAGGCTTGGAGAGCAGGGGAGCATTACCGATACAAAAGAAATGCATTTGGGCTCTTCCAGTGCTCCGGCGGACTGGGTTAACATAATAGCCTCCCCTCCCTGGCCCTTGCCTTGTTTTTGATTGATACTTTTCAATTACAGTCCACTCCCGTCCGAGCCGGCCCCGCCACAGCCCCCGCTCTCTCCCCCTCCCCAAACATTCAAAATGCTATTTTTCCCACTGTGTGATAACTTCAAACATTTAGGGGGTACAAGAGCACTGGTAACCCTGTTTAGCCGGCGCAGTAAATTGGTTCCATGTTCAACATAATAGCACTGACAGGCTTTTGCTAGGGAAATCAGTCCGGCAAAGGGACATGCCAACGATAAGACATCCAGCTTTGAAATTCTATTTCTCCATATCAGAATTAAATCTGGACTTTATATTTCTTTTTGCCCGGGCGAAGGCTCTCTCTGGTCGCTTCCCGGCCTGTACTATTTGATCATGGGGTGACAACTAATACTTACCCCCGAGATCCTTTGCTCTCTCCATTTTCTGGGACTTTGGACCCTATTTTTTTCTTTCGCCTTGTTATTTTTCCTCTTCTTTTTTTTATATTGGTTGTCAAAATCTCAGATGATTTGTCCATCCCCAGGATGTAATGCGTTGGAACATACCCTCTGCTTCTGCAGCATTTTGAAGATACTGCTATACACCTTAGGGGCTTTCTGCACACAATATTCACATGGGCAGTATCATGTACAGTTAAACTGAAAAGCAGTTAAATGCATATCATGACAATCAGCATCTTTACAATAAAAATCCCCAGTGCATAAAAAGTCCAAATACATATAAGGTACAGCGTGATGCAGGACTTTAGCTGAATGTTTTTATAACCTTTCTCCGCTGTATCACATGCATATGAGCCCGATCGCGCGCCATGAATCTCTGGGTAAACATATTCGTAAGCAGCAGCAGTGCTGTAATCATTAGCAGAAGGAATGCTTTCCAGCGGTATCTGGGCTGATCTGATATCCATGTGGCTCCCAATGACAGCACCAGGCCCTGCAGATAATTAATCTATTTAGCTGAGGGGGTGGAAAGCCACCCGTTGCTAGGTCAGATAAGTTTGTGGATTTACACAATTTAAAGTCATCCAGTCCCTCAATGGCACCAAACTGTGTGATATTCTAATGCCATTAATTACTATTTCCGATTGGATGGTCTCGGCTGTGTCTGGACCAGCTGTTTCATCAAGCATGTGTGTGTGGTAACAGAGTGAGTGTGTGTGTGGGTGTGTGTGCATGCATGCGCGCGTGTGTGAAGTGAAAGTGAAACGCCCACTCCCAGCGCACCCCACATGCATCCTTTCGTCATGGGGTGACATTCTAAGACTCCTGCTGTAATTCAGCCCACCATCGCATGTGTGCGTGCATGTATGTGCATTAGTGAAGGAATCAAAGTGGTATAATGTGGCACTGTGTACTCACATATTTATCAGACAAACACTTTTTATATAAGAACATAAGCAAACAAAAAGTCACTTTCCGTATTTTTAAGATAACAATGTAATTATTAAAAGTTGAAACCATACAGGCCACCATCCAATGCATATGTGCATTTTTCTGGAAGATTTTCAAAATAATATATTTATAAATGATCTGAGATTATGAGTATACCAATTAAATAGTGCAAACACATTCTACACATTAAAGGAGTTGGATGTATAACAGAAACAACATTTAAGATTTGGGGTTTCTATATACTTAAAAATCTTATTTAAATATGTGGATGTTATGTGCAATGAAGTCAGCGGCTGAGGACAATTGCTGCATTGAAAATCACTCAATCTATAATGAATGAGTGGGTTTCAATGACAGTATGTACTGTGTGAACTAGGCAAAGCAAAGTGAATCCATGTGTAACATATGGAAATGATATCTGGCCCTAGAGTAACATGATATTTTCTATAGGTGTGTGACATGACAAATCTGGTTAAAGGTACCAATTTTAATTTTATTGTATTCACTTATATACATAAAAATGTATTGCATATGATCACTTTTTGATATTTTTAGACAAAATATCTTAAAATCTGTTTTTTAGGCAAAAATTGTGACTGCCACTCAGTAAAAGTTTTGCTAAAATCAAGAAAAAACAAAAATAAAAAACCTTGCACAATATAATTTTAATGAATAATTCTGTGTTTTCTCTCAACATGGGTCTTATTGTTGTAGTTTTGGGCATTTTCCCATCATAATAACAGGATTGTACTCACCAAGTTAATCACTGAGATGTGGCAGAGCAGCAACATTGCATTGAATAGAAGTCAGGGCAGGGCAAGAAACACAATCACAATCAACAGTCAGACAATCCAACAGGTTGTTAACAAACTTATTTGGAAGAGAAAAGTTTTCCTGTTGACACTTTTCCAGGTTCACACTTTTACTTTTACCTCCAAATAAAGCAATTTAGATCATCTTTGTTTCTTACCCTGTCAGACTTTTGTTCTCAGATCTCAGCAATTTGGTGACCACAGTTTCATCATAACCAACAGAAATGTTGTCCAAAACTACAAAATAATGCTAAGCTGTACTAAACTATAATTATCCTTCAAGCATCATGAATGTGTTTATACATAAACCTAAAGGCACAAGCAAAGATATTTTTCAACCAGGGTAAAACATATACTGCATGGTGCCACAAAAAGTCTTGGACCAACTCTGTATGAACAAATTAAGCAACTCACTTTATTAACAACTCAGTACATTTGAAACACTTAGATTAATAAAATATGCCATTTTTTGCATGAATTCATGATATTCTGCAGTCCATCATGCCAAAATAAGTGGTTTATGTATACAGTGGTGTTAGTATACAGTATGAATATAGTGTATGTTTATGTATATAGTGGTATCAGTGTCTCCTATGGATGTCAGTGGGACGTCAACATCTCCAGTACCTCCAGCCTAAGATTTACACATTCCAAGCATGCATTAGGAGGGGGGTGGGGGGCATAAAGAGACATAGAGATGGAGAGAGAGTGACAGAGAGAGAGGGAGGGAGGGGAGTGAGGTGCTCCCGGGTTCCCTGCTCTGACATTGTGAGTGTCAGACTCCGATCACTTTAATCAGAGCGAGGATATGCATGATAAAACGGATAAGGGACTTTAATCAAAAAAATTCGCTGGTCTGGAAACGTGACACACTCCGACAAGCACGCCTCATCCCCCCACCCTCCACCCCACACCTCCAACACCCCCATCTCCCCAACCCCCCAGTGTCATCGCCACCGCCGCCCCGGTCTGGGCTCGCCATGAATATGCATGGGCCAACCAAGAGTTAGGTTCCACATTAAAATGGACCATTGTGTGTTCAGCTGAGGAGGAAATAAAAAACACAACATCCAAACATGCATCATGGACTCTTGACCCACTCTACACACACACACACACACACACACACACACACATACACACACACTCCAACTCAAAGTGACAGCTACATGAACATAATTCTGCATATAAAAACAGAAAGAAGTTGACGTGCTCCTGCTCGTTCCTCAGGATTGATTTGTGCAGCAGCCGCGGCTCCTCCGCATTACTTCACACATTTCCTCTTTATCACGTGTTAATGAGATTCATGTTCCCAGTCATAGGTTCATGTTAGTAGACTGTTACTGTATGCTGCGCTGCTGGTTAATGATAGATTACACATGTTGGAATTGACATGCGGACGCCTGCCCTTACATGAAATATAAATACTCTCATTTGGATAAGTTCATATATTCAAATGAAATCACTCCACTGTCTGTTGTGTGGAGTATACAAACAGCAAATGTGCAGGAGCACCTACAGTACGACATGTGTACACACATGATAAAAACACAGTAGAATAGTTTGAGATTGGTACAGTGATGTATAGAGTGACAGGACTCATAAGAGAGAAGGGTAGGTTTTCTAATTTCTAATTTCAATCTGAAAATGTTATTGAAGCTACTACACATTTTATAGAGAATTATGGAATAGCCAACAACGAGTCCATCAGTCTGAGCCTTTATTAACACTCACACAACAACCAACTCTGCCAACAAGGTTGTTGTTCGTTCGTTAGTCACTTAGTGTGAATACATCAGATTGTTACCGGACAACATCTGGAGGTGGTCTGGCTCACATTATGATCACGCTGAGGTGTTTTTTTTGGGAAAAAAAAAAACGTTAAAAAGATATAGACTTGAGGGACTGCTGCAACATGCGATGAGAGGGTCACATGGTTTATGGAGCTAGCTAGCACTCATTACTGCTAATTTACAGTATAAGTAAGAACATCCTGTATGGCATCATGTTTGTTGTGCCTACCTAATTTGTATATTGAGATCCTATCACAGTAGAATCAAAATAATAAGAGTACTCTTTTTTCATAGCAGGTGTAAATGCAAAGGCTCATGATCAGATATCCAGACATTGTATCCAGATACAGATCACGTTACCAGCTGTAAATGTGCTCTGTGTGTTGATTCAGTTTATGGTGTTTTTATATTAGATTGCATCCAGCTAGCCACCTGGAGTTGTGACTGTAAATTATGGCAGGTACATATAGTAACTGTAACTATTCACCCCGCAGTTCATGGGAAAATCATGACTCAAGACAGTTAATGTAGCAGCTATTATCTATATTACTGTCTGACTGAAAATATTGTTTTCATGCACATTGTATTAACTCGACTTCCACGATTGAAATGTTTTACACATAGTCAAAAACAACTGAGAAAAGCTGATCGATAACAGTTTTTGACAAACAATTCATTGTTCAAGTTATTCATCATGCAAAAACATTTACTGCTTGCAGCTTCAGAAATTTGAGAGAACAGAATTTGTTTAGGTTTTTTTTCTATATATCTATATTATGTTTTAATAAATTTGGGTTTTGGGCTGTGCAGACAAAGCAAACTATTTGAAGACATCACACTGTGTTTATGGAACTTGTGTTGGGAATTTTTCGCCATTTTCTGATATTTTATAGACTAAACAGAACGGAATAATAAACTAATATTCTTTCTGTTTATTTAAACAATAAATGGAATGGAAGAATAATGGACACATTTATTGATGCTGAAAAATGTTTTCAGTTATAACCCTAATATCTGTACAGTATTTGCAATAATTACATTTGTATATTTGCATGGCCATGTAGTCCTCTAAGTGGAACAAAGATCCAAAGAACCCCTTCAAACATTCACTGTTAGGAAGATGTGAGAGGGCCATGGATGACGCTTATAGCATGCTAACTGCTTTGTGTGTGTCACTTGGTATACTCACACATTATAGGGCTTTACTTTGCATGTGTGTAAATGTGTGTATTTGCATTAAATCCAAGCTGTAGCGTTTGACACCAGATGGCCGCAGCCCTTTTGGCCTGTCCAAGTTTAGCCTGCGCAGTAGTTGCGGACAGATGCTGAGCGACGCCAACTTGGACCGCCGCTCACTCCGCCACACATCAAAGCTAATGAAGTGTGTTCAAGTGCCATGAAAAGACTAGTGAAAGAGAGGGAGAGTGTATGTGTATGTGTATATGCTTGTGTGTGTGTGTGTGTGTGTGTGTGTGTGTGTGGGGGGGGGGGGGGGTGTCGGAAGGGACTACATCACAGTATAATTGCTTCCTGAGCTATGCTAATTAATTAGCACATACATGCATTTCCGAGCGGGTCATACATGCCGAGCCAGATGGTCTAAAAGAAAACATGTATGTGCGTTGAGTGCTATCAGGGAGTGAATAAATAGTACATAGCAAGCATTGCCGCTGACATTAGCATAATATATTGGTTGGAGCACTGCAGACAATAAAGACAATTAACTGTGTGATTGCGGGGACACTTCCTGAGAGCCGGCACTACAGCGTGGAATGGAAACTCTGGCACACTTTCCACTTTCAACACTGATGGCTCGGTGTTCTCCATTAGCTACTTTTTATTGTCCACCAGCCTCTTGTGTGTAAGCGTGTGTATGTGCATGAGTGTGTGAGCTAATGTGAGTTATACACCTTCAGAGGGGTGATATTTTCTGTCCCCCTCCTCTTTCAGGTGCTCGTTTGGAATGAAGGTTTGGATTTAGGATTAAGATTTTAATATGAGGGTGACAGGTTGTTAATGTGTCTGCACTCACAAGCAAATGTTTTTGTATTATGTCTGGTTTACGTGTTACGATGGTGGTGAACATAGCTACGATGCAGGACTGCCATATTTGCAGACTTCAGTGGAAGTTAAGATACAAGTCAGACAGTTCTGAGAACAATTTACACACATGGAGTGGGGGTGAAATCTGAACAGAGCCCATGTAAAACACAGGGCAGTGCATTATTTCTTCCTTGCTCATAGTTTGGAGTATTGTTTTGTAGCATTGTGCTCAGTGCTGCCACTTGTGGCCAGAAGCTATATTATATAGAGTAATGAATTTTTTAAAAAGTTTAATCTAAATTTTGGGATGATTAATTACTGAATTTTTGGTTAGGGGTTAGATGATGCTGATATTAAATGTGCAAAGTACATTAACCAGCAAACCTGCTACTTTAAATTGGGGCACAATTGAATTTTTAGTGTTCTTCTGTAAGTAATGTATAATATGCTTATTACTTTGGTAATTACCAAATATATTCATCATTTGACATGAATTATTGTAATAATTAACTAATAGGCAACTACGTAGCAGAACCTTAAAGCTGCATCAACTGATTTTTTAGGCCACTCAGAGGCAGCAGAACAAGCACAAACACAACATTTACATATGACCACCTTGTCAATTTGTTATAATGACTGTGTTAGCAACATCCAGCAGACACAGAACAACATTAACACTCATTTGGAGTTGTGTTTCTGGAAACCCGATGAATGTAAGTCCAATATTCACTCTCTTTTAGCTCTGTTTTTGGTCTCCACCAACTCCTGAGAAAATGAATATCTGGCTCTTCAGTTATTAAATACTCCTCTATGTTCACCAGCTAGTTGCTAATTTTGTGTGTCTGCTGTTTGGTGCTGGATAGGTAGTTTATAGTGGGTTTATCAGAGTTTATTTTTCTCCTAAAAACAGCTGCCTGCTACCACACTTAGAAATGGGGTTGATGAGAGTGGTGAGAGTGAACCAGAACAGTAAAGTTGTAGTTCTTAAAACCAAAACAACGAGCTGAAAGTTGCTTAAAAGGTCAGAGGAGCTGAGGGGAAGTCCAGAGTCAGGTGATAGTTATCTGTGGGTTCCTTACTATGAGCCGCTCTTTTCATATTACACAAAGTTATTTAATCCATTGTTAGCATTACAATATTGATTAGTGGAGGTTTATCTTCAGGATATATAGCAGACATGTCACTCTGGTTATCATGCCATGCACAGAAAATGATATGAGAAATGGGTAGCTCTCAAGTCTGGTCCTAACAACAGGGAATGTTTACTGTTGTCACCACAAAAGGTTTGAAGCCCCCCTCCACTCAAAAACATATTTTTCTTCTTGTTCCTATAATTGGATGTTTGAGCTTCACTGTGCAAAATGATGTATGTGCAGAGTTTGACACTAGAAGCCTGTTTTCACATTCATCTGCTGAAGATGGAAACTCTCATTTTTAGGGATGGGCCTATGAGCATGATTTTTGACATCTCAACTTGAATGTGTTCCCATTGTAACAGGCATAAAGGGCAGTAGTAATGACCATCACATTTGACTGAACCTCTTGATAACGAAGGTGAAAAAGCAGTTAGCTCTCAGAATACTTTTATAAGATGTCTATTCTATTTGCAACATCATAAGTGTATAATTATTTTAAAGTTTGCAAGCTTGTGCTTCAACTTGCAGGTGTAAGTGTTAGTAGAGTTGTCTATCTCTGTTGCCAACCTCCTAGTGATTAAACATCACAAAGTTTCCTCTCTGTTCATTTTGTCCTAGGAGGAAAACAGCGAGCCGTTATTCCCTCCTCTCTCAACGTCTTTTGTGCCTCTCGTCCCAGTTACTGGCTCACCTTCCAGAACAAATCCCTCTAATTCTGCGGATGATCATTTGGAGGGCAAGGAGCTTGTTAGCCTAATGATTAAGTTTAACCAGCCCTTTAAGAATATATGGATGCGCTTCAGCTGAGCAGAACAGTGTAATGGTTTTGAAATGAGACAGAGTAGGAGGAGGATGGCAGGGGGAGGAGGTAGATAGAGGTGAAAAGATGGCAGGAGGGCGAAGAGGTAGAGGAGGACAAGGAGAAGATTTTAGGGAAGAGGAGAAATCTGGTGATTGTCAGCTTCCGCTATTTTTCTTCTCCTCTTCCAGACCATTATCCTATCCAGTATCCAGTAAGTTCAATGGTTTAGTAGCAAAGATGCAGAGTTCATTGGAAAAAGAAAACCTTTTATTGTCTCTGCAAGATAATCTGCTTCACAGGTCAAATATTAAAACTTCATTAAGTGTTTTGTGACCACTAGGGGGTAGAAAGTTTACAAATCAAACACAACCCTGAGACCTATTGTAGTCCTGTAGTCCCATTGTAGTTGTGTTTCTGTAAAGTCCAGTATTCACTCTCTTTTTAGGCTGTAGTTTGGTCTCCATCATATCTGGCTCTTCAGCTGCGAGATGTTCCATTTCCATCAACAGCCAATCATTTACGTTAGCTCTCTGCAGTTTGGTGCTGAAGTTAGCTTAGATTTAGCTTGTTTGAGCCTGTTTGCTGGAAACCGTTGCCTATAAGTTTTATCTGGTGTGCCTGGTGAGTGGCGTAACAGAAGCAGAATAATGAGCTAAAAGAGGCTGCAGAGCTGGGTGTGGATACTCAGTGGTTTAGCACAAACAGTGACCCTTTCACATAACAGTCATTTGATTAAGTACTCAAAAATATTAAGAAGCTTGGTTTTGAAAAAAAATTGTACTTACCAAAGTAATTGCTGAGATCTCTGAAGGCAGTGAAATAACCAAAAATAGATTCAACTGAGTAAGAAACAGGAGCGGTCAGATGATCAATAAAGTTTTCAACATTTGTGTTTCTTGCCCCTTCTGAAATGTTTGTACACATGATGTGCATTCTGATATCTCAATTACTTTGCTGAGTACTGTGTTATAACTGATAAAACTGATTGCCAGAACAAAACAAAAAAGTTTTTAAAACTATACTTTTCCTTTAAAGCAGTACACAGAACACAGAAAGAAGTGGTGAAAATGTACTTTTTGTTTCTTTTTTACTCCTTTACTCTATTAAGGACCTCTCCAAACACCTTCTCCCCCAAACCCCCCACTTCCTGGGCCCTGTCATGTGGCCTCATCCCATTTTAAGCCTCCTGCATTGAACAGGGTGTCCCACTTACATTTGGGATAATAGTAATAGTGGTCATGTATCCATTCAAAAGGCACTCCAAGCACAGCATTTACAATGGCTAACTGAGGAATAAGTGGTAGAAGAAATTTTCCATTATGCTTTGTGATCTTTGGTTAAATAATTTCGTAAGAACTGTGGCTGAAAATAGCTACCAGTGCTAGTAAAGACACATAAATGTGAATACTTCTTCACAAATAATTTACATGCAGCGGATTATGTTAGTGACTCTGTATGGCAAGATATTCCATTTGCTAGTACCAAGTCAAGGCCACTCTCAAATAAGTGGTAGGGTTCATTAGTTTGGAGAAAAGAAGGGCTAAACTGTCATTTGACAGAGCAAAAGTTTTGAGATGGGTCATTTAGCTTCACTTGAATGCCACATCAAGGGAGAGTGTTGAGAATGAAGACAAAGAGAAGAAGTGGGATGCACCAATTGTATTTTGTGTTGATTCAGGTCTACACTGCAAAGCTGCTTTGCAATTGACCAAAAGTGCAAGTTTGTATGTCAAAGTTCAGCAATGTTTAACTCACAAATGTGCTGTGTTGATTACTTTGCCTCCAATGAAATTAATTGATTGGGGTCTTAAATGACAAATGCTGGTGGAACCAGGCCCTAAGGCCACCGAAATAGCTGAAAGGTTTCCTTTTTATGGACAAATACCCACGAATGGGATACCCACTTTTAAACTCCATATCCACTGTCTCCTAATTCCTACACTGGCTATTGATTCTGGCCTGTGGTCTGGTCTGGTCTGGTATATCTTAATCATGTCCCTTCCTCTGCTACACATTTCTCCTCTAGTTTCGGACCAAACCGCTGGCCAAAGTCATCCGGAGTTTGCTCTCTCGCTGCAGCTTTATACCTCCCACGAGCCAAGCTCTGAGCCTCTGTTTGACTGGAGATCTGTGTTGTTTGTTTTATTCAAGATGGTAAGATAATGAAATTGGTGTTTGGCAAAGGTCTTTGCAATATCATTTCACTTCAGCGTCGTTATCTCAGGAGATTTATGAAGAGAAGATACAGGATGAGTCCTGTTTCATTTTCCATGAGGCACACCATTAAAATTAATGAGGAAAGGTCAGAGGGGATTTTTGTAGCCCTCTTAATTCCTTTGAGCTGGTGACAAAGAAATATATTGAGGAGAACAGAGAGAATATATACTATTGATGTTATCAGAGTATTTAGCCACTGGTTACACAGACTCCATTTATTTGTTTTTAAATGAGTCTGATCAAGTCCTTTAATTTTAAATAGGGTCTCTGATAGCATGGCAGATAAGAGAGAATGCAGAATTATCAATTAATGGGCTGTGATGTGATTTTATGTTATGCAAATATTGATTGTTCGGGAGCTCATCTGCATTGTTCATTTCAAAAGTTTAACTACTGGTTAAACAAGATGTCTCCTATGTCACTATAAAGTCCATTCTCAGTGTATGTATGTATGTGGAGGCTTCAAGTTTCCACATCACACTTTTATAAGTTACGAACTGGACCACAATTGGCTTCCAAACTAGTTGTTATTTAAAAAAATCCTGCTGGTAACAGAGGTGAAAACTGGGTGTGAAAACAGCATTCTACTGAGTAACAATAAGTGAAACACCTTTGGTACTCCACTGATTTAGCATTGAACTCATTATTAACAGATTTATGTTTATAAAAAAGGACCAGAATCAATGCTGCAGAACTAGAGATATTATATTTTTATTCTATACATTCTATTTCTTTGTCAAAACCAGGCGCCACTACCTACAATGCAATCAGTGGTGGAAGAAGCATTCAGATCCTTTACTTGAGTAAAAGTACTAATACAGCAATGTAAAAATACTTCATTATAAATAAAAGTCCTGCATGAAAAATCCTACTCAAGAAAAGTACATAAGTATTATGAGCTTGATGTAGTTAAAGTATTGCAGTAAAAGTACATAAGTATAATGAGCTTGATGTAGTTAAAGTATTGCAGTAAAAGTACATAAGTATAATGAGCTTGATGTAGTTAAAGTATTGCAGTAAAAGTACATAAGTATTATGAGCTTGATGTAGTTAAAGTATTGCAGTAAAAGTAGTGGTTTGGTCCCCCTGAGTAATATATTATTATATATGACATCATTAGATTATTAATACTGAAGCATCAGTGTGTAAGCAGCATGTTACTGTTGTAGCTGCTGGAGGTGGAGCTAGTTTCAACTACTTTCTATACAGTTAGCTTGTTTAGTCCAGTGGTTCCCAACCTAGGGGTCAGGCCCCTCCAAAGGGTCAGCAGATAAATCTGAGGGGTCATGAGATGATTAATGGGAGAGGAAAGAAGAAAAAACAAAGTTTTTCTTTTCAGTTTTTGGACTTTTTCTCTAATCTTTGATTTTTGCTGAAATATTGGATCATTTGAACATTTACTGAAATGAAACCATGTGAAAAAGTTTAGAGGGAAAAATCTCTATTTGGTGGAGCTGTTAACAACTGAAATGTGACCCCGACTACACACTGCTTTTTGTAAGACGTCAAAAGCCAAAAAGGTTGGAAACCACTGGTTTCATCTTTAACAATGTGTTGTATTTTAAAAGCTTGTTATATTATCCATTATGTCAAATCTTCATCTGAAAAGTAACTAAAGCTGTCAAATAAATGTAGTGGAGTAGAAAGTACAATATTTCCCTCAAAATTAGTACCTCAAAATTGTACTTAAGTACAGTACTTGAGTAAATGTACTTAGTTACTTTACACCCACTGAATGCAATTAACTGCCAACAGTTCAGTTTACACTTACACTGAAAGCACATTTGAAGGGGATCTTTTAATAGCCAGCATGAACAGGTGGAATAATTACAGTGAGGAAAACCTTTTTCACTGTTCATATGGACACCTGACTGTTGTTTTAAGACAGACTTGAAAAATTGTGAACCTATCCTTTATGTTTCAGTCTGACAATTTTTGTAACTATAAGAAACAGACAATCTGACAGTCACACCCACTTCATGCAGTGATTGGCCAGGTGTGGGGAGGTGTGAAAGTAGGCAGGGTTTGAACTTCTCTCTCAAGTTCTCTCTCTGTAAGTCTGTCACAACCAAGTGTGACAGAGTGAATGTCTTTGAGGAGATACTGTTTAAAAGAGTGCATGTTTAGCCCCAACTGTATGATTCTTTGCATCAAGGCAACAGAAACGCGGAGACACAGAGTTTTGGAGAGATAGGAGTGACACAGTGAGATGCAGCCAGGTGGAGGCTATGACAAACTTTCACCCCGCTTTGCAGTGTGGTCATTCTGAATAGATACAAACACCTTTGGCTTAAGAAGTGGTCGGACTGTGCGGCTTAGTTAGATTGAATCATAGTGACTCATCATCAGGCACAGGTGTTTCAGCCTGCTTGTTCCACCTCTGCTTCTTTTTCCTTTTGACCAAATATCCTGCCTCCAGTGCACTATAAGTGACAGTTCAAAGTTACAAAGTTGGCCTATTGTTTGCATGTCTTCCACTTCCCAGTTCAAGCCACCGAATAAGCCCAAATGTACTTGACATTTCTCTTTGCTTCCTGTACAAATATAGCTTTTAAAGTTTAAAATTCGATGGCTTGAAGTACAAATTATAAACACACATTGAGTGAGTGTAAAGCTTGAGTCAGTGGTGGTGTAGGGTGTGCAGATGTAGGTCAAAGTGTGGTCCTTTGAATGAAATTACAGCCTGCTGGGTGAATCTGTGCCTGTTGCTACGAGTGTCCAGGGGTGATGAAGTGTTTGTCTGTGTGTAAGTGTGAATTTTAAAAGTTAGATGTGTGTGTGACTATATGTCTGATTTCTGTGTTTGTCAGAGAGTCTGTGCAAGTGTTTATGCCTCTACATGTGTGTTTGAATGTATCTGTATCAGTGTGTCTTGGTGCATGTGTACAATTGTGTTGTATCTGTGTGTGATTATATCTGTGTGTTTGTCTGTGCGAGTCTATCTTTTGTGTGAGTGTGTGTGTGTGTGTGTGTGTGTGTGTGTGTGAGTGCAGGGGGGTATCGGGTGTGTATCTTGCAGTGCTCTGAAGTGGACAGATCCGATGCCGAGCAGATTAGATTTCCTCTAAAAGCTCCTCTCTGTGGTGCTAATGGCAGCGCAGAGGCCACAGTAAGGTCAGCAGCGTGGAATTGAATGCCCAACAACTAATCTCCCTATCACACACACACACCTACACACACATTTACACACATCTATGCAAAGGCATGCACGTATGCATGTACATGTACATGGATGCCTGTGTACAGGCAGTTTTGAGTGGGTTTCATAAACCTACAGTAAGAAGTTTTAATACCAACAGAGGAATAATGTAATCATTCCCTTAGGTTTATGCATTAAAATCACCAGGATTGGAGATACACAGTTTTTAACTCTTAACTTTTAACAGTTTAGAATTTTTAGACTCTCTAAAGCCTCATACATACATACACTGCAACCCTGAAGTTATCCGGACATTATCCGGAGGAGCTGTATGTGTGAATGCAAATGTCCAAATCAGTTGGACTGGACATTAAACAGACTTTACCGTGCCAGCTCCCTATTACAAAGTCTGTGTGATATCCGATTGAGCCCATGTGTAAATACAGCAGTGAATTCACAGCAAGTGAGTGAGCATGTAGATGATGTTTCTATCATGCAGCTGGCGCTGGATTAATGCAACAGGCCAGCTAAACTGCATTGTTTTGACTGGGCCTGAACACTTGTGTGCTACATGTGTGAAAGGGCAACACCAGACAATGTCCAGACCTGATTCTCCAGACATTGTCTGGAGTTCATATGTGAAAATTGCTTAAGAAACTTGCATGTTCTTGAAAATCAACTAATATTAAAAGACCATAAAAGTGTTAAAATATCTAAAATACAGCCGTTATCCTCTGCAGTAAAATATTCTAAACTCAAAGTTCACTTGCTTAGCTTTTTTCAAGGCTTTTGACCATATCCCTTGGCCCTCTTCAGTAAACTGAACTTATTCAGGTGTCATCACGTGGTCTTGGTACACAGGTTATCATGTGACTGACTGAAATGTAGTTGAAAGCTCTGGATAAAGCTAGTAAGTTGACCTTGAGCTAAGATTATTTTAACTGAGATAATATTACTGAGAGAATCAGTGACAGTTGTAGGAAGAAAGGCTGTCAAGTATAGTAAAAAATTGTGAAATTTCACTAAAATATATTAAAAATGTATTTAAATATTGATCTATATTGCTGTTTGACATCACTGCACTGTGATTACTGTTTGATTCAAATGAATGTGCTCTCTCATAGTTATTTTCACAAATTCTTTAATTTCCTTACCAAAATAATACAGAATGTCTTAACAATATTGAGTTTTTCTGTCTGAAGTACACGTTATGATTTTTAGAAAACTACTAAAAACTTTTCCACCTGTAGCTACTTTATCTTTTAGATCCAATGTGTTCATAGCCCCACTCACACATATTAACCACATACACACACATTTTTTTTAACCTTTTTATACATATGGTATTGTCACCCATGTGTATAAAAAGGGTGTTTCAATGGTAAATGTGCCAATAGAAAAATGTCCAAACCAGTTCTTAAAAATGTTGAGCTTTTCATGGGGAGGATATGCAAGTTCTCTTCAGGGCACCGATAATGCTGTGTTAACTCTGCCTGTACACACTCACACATACACTCACACATACACACAGCATACTGTATTTCATCTCTACATGTATAAACATGACTCCTACATGTTGACTGTCAGATGTGTCCTCCTGTGACAAGTGACTTAACAATACAAAATCTGTTTAATTGATACACTTTCCTGTCTCGGTGCCTTCTAAAGGGCAAAATGGAGGATGTGGCAAACAGCTGACGACAAACAAAGACTCTTTGAAGCAGGTTATGTTATGAAGTGTCAAACCTGTTGAAGAAAACAAAACTCCACTCCTGCCGCCCCCGGCTTCTTCTGCGGACGGTAATCTAAGTCGCTGTGATTCTTCTTCTTCTTCCAATTATGAAAGCAGGAGCAGTGAGCATTCTATCACCGGCTGACAGGCAACTTACAGCAACACTGCAGCAATGGCCGGGGACACGGGACGCAAATTACAATTAACCACTAATCCTTAACAGACGAGTTCAAGATGGCAATTTAATTTGCCCTCACTGTTTCTTTTCCTTTTCTCAAAATCTCTTTCAATTTCCCTCCCTGCAATCCCAGGTGCCAGACCAACTTTGAAGGAGTAAAGATATCAATAGTTTATTGGCAGTGAGTATTAATTTAACAGGGGCAATAATATTTTTTTCAGACACTTGGCAAGAAACGGTTTTGAAGGATTTGAGGGTTTTTTATCCACTCCGGAGATTAGTAGGGAAAATAATGAATTTGAGAGCAAAAGTGGGGAAAGGCATTAACGAGAACTTCAGGAAGATAACTTGAAAAACAGATAAAAGGCCCTTGAGAATGCAGACTTTAATGTGTCATTATTTTGGAGGAGAGAACATGGCTTCCAAATACAGAGCAACTTGTTCTGTAAGTTTTCCTGCAACCTTTAAACAAGAATGTGAAGGGTATAATATATACTACATCAACTGTGTGAACAATTAATCATTGTAAACACAGGTACTAACACTGTTCCAACCCAGTCTCACATCAAAATGTGTAGTAGCTACGTTGGTCCGCAGCGCAAAATGTATTAATTTCACAATAATGGCTCTAAAATTGTGAGATGCCTACATCATTTTTTTTGGCCTATTCTTTTGTATTGGCCTGCATCCACGTCACATGACTGTCAAGTTTCTGTCTGCTCGAAAAAAAAAAAAAACTTTATTCTCAGTGGAAAATGCAACATTTTAAAATAACTTGGGCATTAAAATGCGTTTTGATAACATTTCTAGCAAGAAATGTTTATTTTATTTTCATAATCTTTTTTCAGTGATTGTATATGATGTTTAGTTTGTCAGTTATTATGAAGGTTGATCCAGGTCATGCCAGAAAATTGTTGGAATGCAACGTTTTCTATCATTGCTATGGTGATTGCTATGGACACTGTTATCGCTGCTTGCATGTTGTTTGAATCATTGTTTTTGCATTGTGTAGTTATCTGAGCTGTTTGATGATGTTCTTTCAATAAAAACGTAGATTTTAGAGCGCACCGGGGATGAATTGAATTTGAAATCCGGAATTTGAAGCTTTGCCATTGGCTGACCAGAGGACCCACCGCCCTGAAGTATTTTCCTCACTGTCACTGTGTTAAGGTTTTCTTTTAATGATATCTTTAACATTTATCAACACAAAAACACCAAAGTATCCTTGATAATTTAGCAATACAATAGGTTAATGTTATTGCCAGAAATAGTGCTGCTGACACCAGATCAGTTTCCCCTGCAGTTAACATAGATTATACCACAGAAACTTAATACATGCATGATGTGGTTGAACAAACATTTTGTATCCATAACAAACAAGCTCCTTAAACACAGTTTGAAGCACTGAATAACTGTGGCAGACACTGAACACTGACAAAAAACCCCATTTCTAGAATACAAGCTAAAATATCTGAAATAAACCAACATCTTTACTTTTTCTTACCATAGATTATCTAGATGCAGTGTAATTACTAGTTTCAGCTGTACTAAATATTTGATATATTCAATAGATATATCTTTTTACGACCCTATATTTACAACTCTACTTTGCAAACGGTAAGAACTACAACTGTGATGCTGATTTGTATCAAGCTGCATGGCACCACTCTAGGGAACTGTAGTTTTACAAAACAATATTAGTGTTTCCTAGAATTTGAAGTTGTAAATACTGAAATACTGGAGTTTAAGGGGATGGTAAACATATTTGTGTGATCAGATTTTAAATATCTAATTGTTTTATGGGTGAAAATTAATTTTAATTTATTTATATTCGACAGCGCCCCAGTTGTTGACTATACTCACATGATAACTGAGGTCAAGAGCTCTCTATAACAGTTGGTCACATGTCTGCAGCCCCTTTTGTTGCTGAATTATAAGCCTTCAAACATGTACCGAGGTCAAGGTTCAAAGGTCAGTATTTCAAAGCAGGAGCCATCTAGAATCTTCATACTGACATATGTTACTCTCCAGGCTGAGACCTTTCCAAAGATGTAGTAAGTTCAGCTCTACAACAAAGTTTTAATTTTCTCATTTCATGGACACAAACCATCCCAGGCCTAGTTTCAGAGAGCACTTTGAAGGCTCAAGATATAAAATGAAACTTTTTGTTTCTTTGTTTCTTTGTTTTTTCTTTTTTAGTGGAAATAGTGACAAAAATGAGTCACCTTCAGAGATTATAATACTGCTGACAATCTATGGCATTACTACAGGCTTGGGTTATGGTTAGGTCTGAAAAGACCAACCTGTTCTCATTCATGTATAGGCTACTATTTACACAACCCTGAAGATTTTTTATATCTTTATAATTCTTGGTTTTGGGATTTTATGTCAGTATGACATATAGTAGTCCATTCAATCAGAATTATTAGCCAATGCAAGCATACAAAGAATGTGTCTTGTTGTTTGTTCCCAAAAAATGCAACACAGAAGAATAAAACTAGACAAAAGTAAGGTAATAATAATAATAATAATGAAATAAACAAAGTAATATTAAAATTAAATTGAAATTTACAGAATGGAATAGTAATAGTTTTGAAATGGGATATAAAACTTGAAATGAAATATTGACTGTACAAAGGAAATATGGACTGTGCTGTGGACAAAGAAATGAAGTGTATGCAATATATGAAGGTGACAAGAGCAAAAATTAAATGTGACACACTGGAGTGCTTTATTGGATGACATGGCTCAACATTAATTGAGGAAGACTCAATGTTTTATAAAAGATGATTTCATATTAAATATCATCAGCCACATATTCTTGTAAATATAAAGTAAAATGAGCAACTTCAGATTTTACAATTACAGGCTGTAAAACGCCTTTTTTAACAGAGATAGTGGCGTTTGGATTCGGGTTGGGGCCTACCAGCAGCAATTTGAAATGGAATGAAGCCCAACCCAAAACAGTAGTTTAACACGCCAAGTCCGCCCACAACATAGCCTACCACTCTCAAAAACTGACAAAAAAGCCTCAGAATCAGAGGAGAAATTATTAAAACTGATGACCTTAACATTAACTTATTGTATTGTTGAGTTATCAAGGACACTTTGGTGTTTTGTTTTTAGAAATGTTAAAGATATCATTAAAAGAAAACCAAACAATAGAAAAGAAAGCAATGAAAAGCAAAGCTTCAAATTCTGGATTTCAAATTCAATTCATCCCTGTGTGCGCTCTAAAAACTACATTTTTTTATTGAAAGAACATCATCAACATACACAAAACAACACAAATAACATAACAGCTCAGATAACTACACAACGCAAAGACAATGATTCAAACAACATGCGACTATGTGGTTTTAGTGATAGCAGTCTCCATAGCAACCACCATAGCAACGATAAAAAGCCTGAAAAAATCTTCATAATAACTAACAAACTAATCCTATACATTCACTGAATGAAGATTATGAAAATAAAATGCACATTTCTTGCTAGAAATGTTATCAAAACACGTTTTAATGCCAAAACTATTTTAAAATATTGCATTCCCTGCAGAAAAATAAAAGGAATGTCAGCCATTTTTTTGTTTGAGCAGACAGAAACTTGACAGTCATGTGAGGTGGACGCAGGCCAATAGAAAAGAATAGGCCAAAAAAATGTAGGCATCTCACAATTACAGAGCCATTATTGTGAAACTAATACGTTTTGCGCTGTGGACCAATGTAGCTATTACACATTTTGATGTGAGACTGGGTTGCACTGTTCTGTAGTGAGCTTTACCAGTGTTAGGCAATAACATGCTAAAGTTATGTGAATATTTTTACTATATATATATTTATATATATAGTAAAAAAAATAAATAAATAAATAAAAAAAAAATATATATATATATATATATATATAGAGAGAGAGAGAGAGAGAGCTGCATGCAGTTAGAGGGGAGAAGCTAGCTGTTTCTGGTCAGTTAATACCTCCGAACCAACACTGTCCTCCCAAGAAAAACAACCACATCAGCAACAAGTTCTTAACACTACATATGTTTACATTTAACTGAAAAAAACATCTTGAGAATATGGCTCTTGTCTGCCAAGAGCAAAGGCAGAAGTAGTGTGACAATGTTATAAATCCACAAAAGTTCGTAGGTAGGAGATCGAATTGGATAGATGGGTTGACCAAATGTGTGACTTATATGGGAAACTGCTATGCTTCCGGCTTTCTACCAGTCAATGTTTTTTTACCATGACCACAATCTTTCCCTAACATTAACCAAGTAGGTCTTCTTATAACCATGAAGACAAAAGTACCCTAACCTTAACCCAAACCATGATCTCTCTCTGACCATAACCAAGTCTTTTTTGTTCCTTAACTCAAACAAACCTTAACCATATAGGTGGCAGATCAGAACACTAATACTATGAGTCTTTTTGTTACTGTGATTTGTAATGGTTTTGTGATGCACCGGACACAATGTCATTCTCATTCTCCATCTACATGTGTTAAATACAGAAGATGCAACATGTTGGTGTGGCAGCTTTGGTGTTGTTGAGATTCACATTTGATGGAGCTGGGCTAAGTAATGTTAAGTAAATAATCACTGTTCAGTATTTAGTAAAGTAATGGTTTTACTTTTTCAATGAGTAATGAGTAACTGCTTACTTCATTGCTTATTTTTCAAGTATAGTACTAGTCATAAGTTTGGACACACCTTGTGGGAAGGTGTGTCCAAACTTTTGACAGGTACTGTAACTTACCCAACGCTGGTGGTACCATTTTACTACACCTTTTTATATTACAAATCCATCCATCTGTCCTCTATTTATACAGGCTGATCCTTTGCAAGATTATGGGGGCTGAAGCCTGCCAGATATTCCAATCATGCAATTTTGTATTTCTATATATTATAAAATGACACTTACATAGGCAATCTCCCAAACCTGAGACCACAGTTAGGAATGTAGTAATTATAGAAAAAAAAGAAGGATACACTGTTAACTGCAGTTAATGAAGTATAAAATGATAAATCAAACAACTGCCAATTATGTTGTCAGATAAGCATTATCGTATGCATTTTTATCTTAAAAGGACAGAATTTTGATAGTCCTGCTGTGACTTACACAATGGATTTCCATTATAAAGATCAATATCAGTTTCACAAGGTGGTAAAAACAATTTTGCAAAGCAGACTCAAAGCAGCACTTAGATTCAAGATATAAACAGGCGCTGTCAATGAAATCTTGCCTTCCAGCGACAACCATCTTGTCCCCCAGAGATGTTTAAGCTCTTGTACTTGAGCTGCCAGTCCCCCCTAACCCCCCCCCTCCAATCCACAACCCCCACCCTGCTCTATCACTGGCACTGTACCCAACATACCAGAAGGCACCTGAAGACTTGCCTACCGAGGGCCCTGGAAGCCTGGAAGCCCATCCGCTGACCCATTCCAAACTCACCCCTTGAACCGAGCCTTGGCACCAAGGGGAGGGGGAGTAGTGGTGGTGGTGGTTAGGATGGTGGGGGTAGATGGGGTGGGTGGGTGCTGGCGGGTGTAGAGCTAGAAGGCCTGGCGCTGGCTGGAGTACCCAGGCTTAAGCAAGCAGGCCTGGGTGAACACGTCAGGTTGATTTATGTGACGCCTGGCCCTGTAGCTGACCCCGGGCTGGACTCCACCTGTCCTCCATCCAACCAGCCACCACACCACCCCTCCTCCCTCTACTCCTCCTGGCCGCAGTGCCCACCCGCCAAACGCTGGAGGAAGAGGAATAGGAGGAGGAGGGGTGGGAGGTGAAGTCAGCGGCTCCAGGTCATTGATCATTATTGGGCTGTGGGTTGTAAGGGGGGAAAAGACATGGAGAGTGGGGAAGGGAGGGAGAGAGGATGCAAAGAGAGAGGTAGATCTGGCCAGCCGTGATGACTTGGTGACCAGCAGCCTCCGTTACCTGGGGTGTTTGATGAACCAGGAACCAAGAGCTGGCCGGAGGTGTTCCCTACCAAGGTCTTCCTGATGACCTCAAGTCATCTAAGAATATCTTGCAAGTTTAAAGGACAATTCTTTTGCTTTAATACTTGGGTCTTATTTTTGAATATCTTCAAATCCTTCCAGTCAGTAATAATAACATTACGCTCTCCAAATTCATTACTGAAATCTGGCAACATGGCAATTTCACTTTAAAGAAATCAAAGTCAAAGTGTAAGCAATGTATATATTTATGGAGAAATTGAATATGATCTGTAAACTTACAGACCAACTTCCTGCTTCAACTTTTACCTACTGAAGTTACCGTAGTGCAATGAGGGATTATTACCAACATTTTGGGTGCACTCACATTTAGTTTTACCTTTCAATAAAGTGATTGTTGACCATTTCCACTGCAGGAACTTCCCCAGGTGACCAAGAACCTTTCAGGAACTTAACCTGTGTTTGGAATTTTGTTGCTGTAGGATGATTCCAGGTCATGAAGAAGTCCTTACTTTGGGGGTGGTACTTTCCAATTGTTCAGGAAGGGTGGAGTTTGCATAGCTGAATGTCACTGATTGGCTAAACACAGAAATGTGGCTGCTTCATTCACAAAACAAGAGAGTAATGGGTGCTGCTAGTATTAATATAAAGAATTATCCTTTTAAGTACTCAAACTCTCTTTTTCCAGCTCTCTCTTTTTCACTTTCCCTGGGAAGTTTATCCAATTAATGGTGGATGGGAAGAGGCAGTCCATGCTAGTTCTCCCTGGGGTGCTGGGACCCCGCCCTAACAGTGGGGGGTGTGATTGGGTTGTCTGGGCGTTCCAGCGGCGCGCCCATGTGGAAAGAGGCAAAATGGAGGGGATCATTGGCCATCGATACCCAATTATATGACTAGAAGGGGTGCCACTAGCTCTCAATGATCGCCCAGCCTGGGGTATGAGAACCCCTCTTTGCTTTGTGTTTGATGATAAATTGTTTTGCTGGAGGATTATGGTCAATGTAATTATGTCCAATAACGGTGAGCCGCAGAATGATTCTGAGTCAAGCTGTGAGATTCTTATTGAAGGACTGGACTCAATTTATAGGCCTTGATTGCTATACATTCACATGGTAATTTTGCTAAAAGGCTTTGCACCATGTATGATTTGATATTTTAAAGGGATTTTCAATCTGTAATCTAGATCTAAACTTGACAATGCATTTATAGTGAAGCACATGTGGGAAGTGATCAGTGGTACCTTTACTACTTCACTGAGTCGACGGCCTATGACAAAATGAATGAATGAAAGTCAGATTTGAAAGCTGAAATTCATAACGACATTGATAAAAAACAAAAAAACAAAACTGCATTTAACGTGGATCGTTGCCATCTGGCCAATGCCCGATCTGCTTAATGGTCAGTATCTGCACTGATACCAATCCAGCGGATTGGATTGGTGCATCCTTTTTTTTTCAACTTGCAGCCTTTTTCTCCTGAATCTCTTTCCAGCCACAAGCAGGCAGCTGCAGCTCTGATCAACCCACTGTACCAACCCACTGATCATTGACCAGCACCAGACAGCTGACAGACAAAGTTAGCAGCTGGTGAAGAAAGCCAGATATTTTTTTCAGGGGGACAGAAATGCAACTCCAAATGAATGATGATAATGTTGCTCTATGACTGCTGGATGTGTAAAAAGGCAACTGTTTGCTAACATATTTGCCACATCAACTTTAAGGTGATAATATGTCAGATGTCATATATTTAACTTGTTGCCTCAAAGTTTCCAAATATCAATAAATGAAGCTGTAATTATAGGCTTTTATTAGAGAGGCTGCTGAAACCTAAGTCTCAAAAATGAGACATACAGTACAGAAGGGCTGTATCATTGATGAAGCTTATGCTGAGCACTGAGGTCAATTAATTGATTTTTCCCATTCTGTTGCTTTTGCTAGTTGACAGCATTGAGCAATAGGAAATACAGAAAAGAGGAGAAAAAATATCCCAGGCCTTGTCATCATATAATATGCAGCTTAGTGTATTAATGCCACCTAATTAGCCCATCAGCTATGTTGTAATATAAAGAAAACTATTACTATTTTACAGTGTTGAGGAAAACCTAATTTGTCTGTTGTGGATGCAGATCTCTACATAGATGCATCAAGCAGTGCATACATGTGGTTATTCTTTGTGACCTTTTCTTGTACACATCTCTGATCCGCCACATACATTATTAAATATCACATAAACTCCAGTATTGCAGGATGGTGAAGGTAAACTTCATTAGGAGTGGGGGTGACATGTACGGCCTCCGGGCTTCCACTGCAATAATTAACTCAGGGATTTTTTCCTCAGCTCCAGTCTCTCTGATCCAGGTCGGTACTGACAACCTTACACCCCCCTGCCCCTCCTTCATCTGCCATATACAGGTCACAGACGGCGGCCCGGCACCCTGAGGTGTCCTGTAAATGTGCCTGTGGAGTGATGGGCGGGCGTCCCTCGATGCCACATTCATTTGCACATCAAGAAGGCAGAGAAGGAAGCTTTGACCCAATTAACGCTGAGGAAAACAGATTAAATAAAGTCTGCTGCCTTGCTCCTGGACATCCAGCAAGAGAAAGAGAGTGTGTGTGAGGATGAATGAGTGTGTGTGGGTGCATGATGAGGTCGTGCAAGGGCCACAGGATGAAAGTGACACAGCTCTCAGCCAATCACAGGGGGCGTGGAGAGAAGAGCTGCCTGGCTCAGTGGCACTGTCACCAGGTAACACTCATGCTACTGTCAATCTCCTTCAACGAGACAGTGGAGATGAATAGTAGAGTTCTGCACAGGCCTAAAACTGAGACCCAACCTGATCTGTATTCATGTACTTAAGACCTGACCCCACTGCACCCAACTGTTACTGCCATGTGAGACCTTAACCCGACCCAGAGCTGTATTTTTGTTTACTTATTACTTCTTCAAAGACAAAGTGATGCTTGCTGTGGACTCACAGAAACGCTTTCTCATCAAAATCTGAGAACAGCAATAATATAGTATATAAAGGTGCTTTCATACCTAACTGCCTGAAAAATTGGGTCTTGGTCCAGTTCCAAGCAAACTTTAGTGCAGTTTGTTTGAAAGCAAAACAGATCAACCACGACATTTTGCGACAGTAGATATGTGATTTTAGCAGGAATTCAAAGAAGAAGCTACCATTAAATCCATCAGCTGAACATGTCAAGAAAGGGATCTTCTAAATGATCTGTATGAGAGATGTATACTGTGAGTATTTATGCAAGATCATCTGGTAACCATGGTATCATGTATGTGCTAATGATGCAGGATGACAGTTGCCAAAACTGTCCAATGCTGTCACGTGTACAGCTCTTAGTTCATCTGTAAAAAGTCAGTGTGAATACGAACTACCAGAACTAAAAGACAACAGTGTATTTTTTTTTTTTTTCCTTTTCTTGGGCTGGACCAAATGAACCGAACTACAGGTGTTAAAGAGACCTTAGACCAACACATATAATTGGCACAGTCAGAGAGAGAGAGAAACAAACTACATTTGAAAAAACCTAACCCACACCAGATCAAAGTCTGAAACTTTACGAAACAAAATGGCCCAAATTTAATGTGAAACACAATACTTTGTCGTGGCCCGCAGGGTTCAGGTCAGGTAGCAGAACCCTTTTGGAGTGAGATAAAGACAGCGAAAGAGCAACACAGAAAATACAGAGATGTTGTACTAAATGGGAAAATTAGAAGAAAGAAAAGGGGGGATTGTGATGGATTGAAAAAAGAAAAGAAACAAAGAAAGCAAGAGAAGAAAGAGAAGAAAGAGGGAGAGAAAGAAGTTGACAAGGATGAAGGAGGGAGGGAGGAAAAGAGGTGGAGTGATTTTTCTGGGCTCCATGCCTTGTTAGATCTATCATCCCTTTAATTAATAGTGTTTTTAGGAAGACGTTTGAACTGTGTCATTTCCATTATTGGAAAACCCAACGCGATTAATGAATAATTTTCATTTTTGATCCATTATATCATGCTAGTTGATCTCCTCTTTTCCGCGCTGCTGAGTGATAGCATCGTTTTCTGCCCCTCGATCAAATTTAATTTGGCCCCCTATTATATTACACTGTTGCGACTGAAGTGTCAATTTTTGTCAGGCAATTAGAAGCTATAACCTGTGAAGCTAAGTTTGATAGGCATTGTAATTGGATTGTTTCAGCAATAGCTTGAAACGCTTTTAGCTTTTCTCCGTCTCTCCCTCTACCTGCCCCCCCCCCCCCCCCCCCCCCCACCCTCCAAAGTTCTCATCTGGTTGTGATTTTTGATAGGGCCTTGGTCTATGTCGAACTTCACAGCAAACAAAAGATAACAGGCGAACAGAGGGAGCGAGTGAGTGAAGGTGCACAGCTGAGGAGCGCTTGCCTGTGCAGAAAGTCGGGTGGGATGTGCGTGGATGTGAAATGTGCCATGTGGTTCCACTTTTCCTGCCGCCGTGGCAGGTATTTGTCTGTTTTGACCCTGTCCTCACCTCACCTTTCAAGACGCCACATTAGAGAGATTTTCAACTTTTCAGCTGACAGGGAAAGAGAAGAGGCTCGGAAATTTAAACGTGAGGAATGTTGCAGATGGGGGATGCAGTGGAAAATGAGAGTTGGCTGATGCAATTCTTACATTGAGATTTTTCCAGGGTAGCACTGATACTCCCATTGTGCTTTTTTTAATTTTAAAAAGACGGGGCCAAAACTACCAAGTCTTTTAAAACCTCAAATTCCCACAAACTGTCCTGAGAACATGACCTCTTAGTGAGAGTTAACCATTTACAATTACATACAAATTACACAAGAGGCACTTTTTTTTAAATGCCCTGAAAATGTATTTTCTCTTATAATGAGTGATGGAATCCTACAACGGACCAACAGTTTTGGTCATGTCACATTTTCAATTTCAGTTTTTCTTTTTTCTCTCTGAGCTCTTCTTACGGGATTGATATGAGTGGTGCTCAGTTATAAGACATGATGTCACATACTTGTGCACCAATCAGGATTTAGCAACATTTGAATCAGAATCTGATGATATTTTGTGGGTTGTTTGGTCACTGTCAGTCAAATCTGATCAAACCACACCCACACAGTCCTGACGAGGCAGATTAGAGTTTTTGACTGTTAAACTTGTAATAAATAATGACAAATAGTTTTTTTTGTGTTTGTTTTTATTTTATTTTCAATATTAACAACATGACCGACAGACCTACAATTAAGACAAGACATACTGAAAACCACAACACAAGAACAAACACAAACACAAAAGTAAAAACAAACAAAAAAAACCCAGCAGTAATCACAACCTGATGAATTTATAAAAAGCGGTTTGTATGTACTTGTTACAAACTGTTATATTTGTTATCTCCATACTTATTACTCTTGACCATTCCTCATCCAGTTATGTTGCTAATGGGGACCAGCCCTTACAAACTCCCCAAGAGTACCTCTTAACATATGTGATAGTCTTTCCAATGGCAAACTGGACATAAGTTTTCTATACCACATTAGAATATTAGGGGGCTCTTCGTCCAGCCATTTTTGTAGTATTATGAGACGTGCAGCATAAAAAGTAATTCTAAGAATGTTCCTGTTTTTGCGTTCATAATTAGAGTCTAATCCCAATACAAAGTGATGTGGATTTAGATGTATATTTATCCCAAATATTTTCTTAATCTTGTTTTGGACTATTTTATGGAGAAATACATAAGATATAAAAGGAAATTTTAAAGCTGATTATGTTATTTTTGAACTCAATATATTTAAATTGTGGCAATTTCTGGCAAAAATAAATAAATCAAATATAATGACATTTCTATAAAATCATCATTATCAATATTATCAATCTAATGTAATAATACTGTATATCAGTCACAGTATTATTACACTAATAATACTGAAACAAATACTTTTACTTTTGATACTTGAAGTACATTTAGCTGATAATACTTATGTGCTTTTAGTTAAGTAAGATGTTGAATGCAGGACCTTGTAATGGAGTATTTTTACATTGCTGTATTGGTACTTTTTTGGAAGACAATAAACACACCTTTACTTAATTGGACATTGTCTCAGCTTGTTATCATTTAAGGCACATTTTTTAGCCTATTAAGTGGCTGAAAATGTAACTTTTCCAGTTAGTTATCTTTATTTTTCAATGCAGCATTGACTTCATATCACTGAATTTCAAAAACAAAACAAGTAGTAATAGAAAAGAGTAAATACCTCTAGTAAAATGAGGCCTGCAGAATACCTCAGTTTTTTATTTAAAATATTAAATACTTCAAGCCCAAATCACAGACTTTTTCAGACTTTTAAGTGTCCACAAACACAGTGACAAATGGTCAAACCAGTTGTCTGCTGAAACTCAGAGACAAACACACAGACTGAGTGGGCTGACCAGCTGTTTCCCACCAAACACACCATCTTAGCTGTGTTCTGCAGATGCGGGTCTCTCCCAGCGGGAGCATTAGATTAAAAATGACAAACGCTTTGAGCTGCACTTTTTCGGCAGGAGATGCAGGTGTCTTTGTTGCCGATGCACCGGGGTTAGTGAAAGGTGCCTCCTTCACATGTAATTACCCGCTGCTTTCTGGCACCCAGTCTAAATGAGTTTTTCTGCGGGTAGTCCCATACGATGGATAATCTCGTTGCCGCTGTGGGATATAGTGAGGGACTGAAATTATACATTCGCTGAGGTAAATTCCACTTTTATGATCTGGGTGGGTTTGGTGAGGGAAGTAAGTGGATGGACTCAATATGAGTAGCTTGTTCCCTTATGTGTTCATTTTTATCAACTCCTTGTTGAGCTGCTATGTCTGAAATATCCTGGATAGTGACATTATTCCCTAGCTGGATGGGTGGATGCAAGTTTTAGTCATATAATGTAAAAAACTGTGGAGGTATTGTTGGATTTGAGTGTACTGCTGGCTGCCATTTTTAAAGAAATGGTTCAAATCTCATGTCTGTGTGTTAAGTACAGAGCTGGAGTTGGGAGATGGTTAGCCTAGCTTAGCTTAAAGAAAAACAGCTAGCTTGGCTTTGTCCAATGTTCAAAAATAAACCTTTTAAAACTCACTAATTAACTTTGCTTAATCCATACCTAAACAGAAATGTAACATTTGTCAACAATTTGGTATTTTTAGGAGATTTATATTTTGGAAATATTTCTTCTCGAAATGACTCGTTTCACTATCAGAATTTGATCCATTCGGTCCGATCACATTTCAAAAGTCTAGAAGAGCTGCACAATTTAATTGTTTTATCCCCATTCATGTTAGCTGGAGGGCTAAACTGGAAATTAGCAGTCTCGGCCGGCGGAAGTCTCTAGTGAGTCTCTAGTCTCTGCGCAGTAGAGACTAGAGACTCATCTGGGTCATCTGGGTTTTCATCCGGGTCATTTTTTAGAGTGGGAAGTGGCTTTTTTTTCTCTTTATACATCCACAGTTACTATCCAGGAAATAGTTACATAACATCCCCAGCTAGCTAGCATGTTGTTAGGCTAGCATGTCACAATGTATCAAAATGTCCATAGACTTCTCAATTCACTCCTGCGGCACAATCCTGTGTGTTCAAAACACTTGCGTTTCTCCACAACAGGGCTAAATACACTACTTGTGTGTTGCACTGTCACATCCTCATAGCTCCAAAGCTCCACCAAAGTCAAGTGTTTAGCAAATTATCGACAAAGTAAGAAGAAAGTAAGTTTAGAACATGCTGAGCATATAGCCTAAAGATCAATGGTGAAGGAGTGAGTTATGTTACATACAGCATCAGTCAAACGTTTCGACACACTTTCTCATTCAAGGGAATGGGAAGGTGTGTCTCAGGTTCAAGAAGTTTCTATAGACATTTTGTCCTTTGACATGTTTTTGTAATGACTCTGGGCCATAGTTACAATCCAGTGTCTATAAACTGACTGACAGCTGCCATCCTCAGCAAAGGTGCAAGATACAGACTTTTCAGAGCCACATTTCAAGGCTAAAAGAGGTGACAGATTTCCACTGGAGTGGAGTTTCTTTTAATCAACTGATAGTTTCAGCACTAATACTGAGTTAACATCAACAGCGCATAACTGCACGTAAAACCACCACCATTTCGGTTTGTGTACGGATAAAACAAGCAATATAAAACAGGTTAATTAGTAAGCTTTAAAGGTTTTGGTATGTTAATTATTTAACTAATTAGTGTGCAGTCACTGCCACAAACACTTGTGATTTATTTTATTTTTTAGATTATTTTTGGGGCATTTGCATTTTTTGATAGCTGACAGTGCAGTGAGACAGGAGATGTTGGGGGAGAGAGGAGGATGACAGGCAACAAATGTCCGTAGCTGGAATCAAACTAGAGACTTTGTGGTTCACATCTTTAACCACTTCATCATAATGACACCCATAATGACAGTTACCAGCACCAACATATTTCTAAAATATTCCTGAATAGGTGCCCAGAGATTGTTTTTGCCTTGGAGGCTTTGAACTTTATCTTCTTCTATCATCCAACTCAACAGGACATCTTACCCCAGTGGTTACCAACCTTTTTAGCCTGTCACCCATTATAGCCAAACCATGCCCACTTGTGACCCTTCATCACACGTTTTATATGTCTGTAAGCAGTTAAACAAAAGATTCATGTTCCCTCCTCATGATTGACAATTTAATAGTTTTTAAAAGGCTGGAAGAGGTAAAACACTCACAGCACTCCACAAGGAAGAGAAAAAAAAGACAGAAAACATGTAATGTATTGAAAATATGTTCTTATTCTTCTTTCCTAAATTAATCATCTCACAACACCTCAGGTTTGACCTCTTAAGGGGGCCTGACTATGGTGGCTCCTTGGGACAAAACACATACAAAAGCAAAAGTACAAGCATTAGTGAAATGTGCTCCAAATCCAAAAGTACCAAAAAAAAACAAAGTATCTGCAAATTTTTTAAAATTTGTTTTGGTATTTGTTGCATTTTTTTGTTTGGGAGGTAAATTCTTTACATGTTTGTGTTTTTTTTGCTTTTGCTTTTGTGTATGTTTTGTCCTAAGGGGCCACCATCCCTGACCCCCAGCTAAGGAACCACTGTCCTCACCTGTGAATGAAAAGGTTGTGAAACCCTGTGCACCGCTGAAGCTCTCGCAAAGTTCAGTGTGAATTCTGCACATGCTCAATTGTGATCACACTCACCTGACACACCATCACCTACTGTTCCAGAGAGAGACAGTGGAGATGTAGGCTACATACAGCCAAAATACTTACTGATGCGATTCCATCTTCCCCTGACACCCTCCTACCTGCCCCACACCCCCACCAACTGACGCTGAACTTCTCGGCTTTTCTGTACTGAGGGTTGGGAGGGGGGCAGATGTTTGATTGCGGTCCAAAGCGTGTGTGTGTGTGTGTACGGTGGAAGCTGTTTTGCACTCTGTCCCAACTCTCAGAGGAAGGTTGACTACTCCCTCCCCTCCCCACCCTGCACCCCACGTCGCTCCTGGCATCACCTGGGGTGACAAAGGCTCTATTGGCACCCTAGGGTGATGGTGGGTGGGGTTGGGCCGTACCACTCCTGTGTACACACACACACACACACACACACACACACTCAGAAAATGCAAATACTTACAAGGTTTAAACCCTCAAACACCTTCAGGTGTAACAAATAAATGCTGCACAAAAATATATATATTTTCCTCATATGTCATTCATATTTTTATATTTCTGAGTAAATACATCAAAGCTTTATTACAGTAATATGTATGTTTCATATTCAGACAGGCATGCTTTTGCATATTCAGTCAGTTTGTGTAATTATTTTCAATCTGTGACAGTAAAGTGTAGTATTTGCTTTATTTCCCTAACATGCAAAATATTCAATGACTCCATTTAATTTGAGTGTAACATAAATTGTTATTATGCCGCTGAATCACAAGTAAATTAAAGCGAGCTAATTATGCTTATTAGAAAAAAGTCAGCTGTATAATTGTAATTTTAGGTAGGCCCATGTTACAAATCACCTGCTTCTCAAACTTGTTTTCCCCAAACACATACTTTGTCTCACACACACACACACTCCAATCACACACATACACACACACACACACACACACACACACACACACACACACTTTTTTCTCAATGGTTTAGTCGAGCAGAGAAAGAAAAATATGCTCCTGAGTGAGTGTGAGTGTGTGTGTGTGTGCACCTTCTTCATACCAGTGGAGGGCAGAATTACATTTCATAAATTAGAAGCACCGAGTGTTGATTAGAATGCAGGAGGAAGGAAGAAGAAGGGAGGAGGAGGAGGAGGTGAAGAAAACAGGGGAGGGGAGGGGGTAAATGGTTTTCATCAGAATCTGATGGAGATGTTTTTTCCCCCTCTCTTTTTCCCCTTTTCTAACATCTTTTGTTTCAATACGGGGGTTAGACGCTGATGAGGAACTGGCAGAAAAATCAAGCACACAAGAATGTTCTACTTCCATTTTTAAATGTCTTCTTACCTTACCTTTATAATGTCTGCATACACATCTTTGAGGGAAAAGGTACAACTGACACTTTGCTTTGTAAAAGATTTTAGAAATAATGTACTGGGGTCATGAGTCCCAGTCCCTGCAATGCACACCCCACTCCCTTCAGAAATATTTGACAATAACATTCATTTTTCATGTTTTGTTAGATTTAAATTTTTTGTGCACCACCTGAAATAAAAATCTTTAATTATATACAGTATTTACTGAACTAAAATTATTCTAAAAACACTAGAATCTGACTATAAAATACCCACCATGTGTACATTTTTAAATTATAGCAAGCAATTTAAAACTTAGAGGGTTAAGCAACTTTTAAATTTTATTATCCATATCATGGGGAATAATGTTTGTGAATAATTCTCCTTGAGCTGAAGCCAGGATTTGAGAAATACTGAGGTCATAAGCCAAAGTCTCCCCAAACCCCCCCTCAGAATGACCAGACACCAAAAAGCTCTTTAAAATGTTTTTATTGTTTGGATTTTATTTAGTATAATTGCGTGGCATTTCATGTATAAATTGTGTTAAGTTTATTTTTGTTATGTTTTTTATTGGTATATATAAGAAGAAGTTCACTGTTCGTGTCTGTACACTGCTTGTAATAAAATCCTATTAAAGAAATGACTTTTAATTTTTCATTTACTGTGTGAAACGTAGCCAAATTTAAATATACTGAGTGTAAAAATACTGAAATCAGCTTATAAAATAGTAATAGTGATTTAAAACTTGGAGGGTTTAGCAGTTTTTATGTTTTGTGCATGCATATCTGAGGAAAAATTAACATCCATTTATAAAGAATTTACCTTGAAGTCTCCCCAATGTGACAACCACCCCTCTCAGAAAAAATGACCAGACACCAATAATTTAAATATATATATATATACTTGTTTCTTCCATATTTGTTTTTATTCAGCAAAAAAAAAAAAAACTACATACAAAAATGTATGTAAAGGTAAAGTGTTTTACATAATATTAACTGAACTCACATATTTGCTCATGCTGCTTTTACACAACTCACAACCACAGTTGTGTGCAAATCCTTCACTAACTCATCTGCCTCTCTTTGCATCCCCTTCTTTGTGATTTGAATTGATTTATTAGAAAAATCAATACTTGCCTCAATAATTGATTTATCTGGATTCAACTCATCAATGCCCTTCATAAACGGATGCTTTCTACATCAGTGTGCAAACAGTGATTGCAGGCTTACAACAGAAAGTAGTGTAAAATGCAGCGTGCAGGGACAAACCTGAATAACATGCAGCCTCATATCAATACGTAAAGCAGAGAATGGTGAAATCTCTGCATTAGCATTAGCTTGGGGTGCTAGTAAATGAGAGGCTATGAAAATACATTAGAAATAAGGTCATGCCTCACGCAGGATCTCCTGTGTGTGCAGCCTCCTGGGTGAATGTGTGATTAGCTTAATCCCAGTAGTCACAGCTCTGCTCCCCTGATGTGGATGGAAAGATTCAGATGGTGATACGCTGCCACCGAGAGAAGCCATGTCAGAGCTGCTGGCAAAAAATAAAAAATAAATAAAAAAATGCTTTCACCCCGCTCCCATCCTCCAGACAGCAGAGACAACTGTAGGAAGGCTTTCATTCCAAAATGCTACTTTTGGAAGGAGAAAAGGTACATGAGACTCATCAGTCACAACCGCTGATTTATTTGTAACTAAAGGGAAAGCTGTGATTTGAATTACAATAATAGAAATCCCTCATAAATGTCTTCCCATGATTTGTGTTGTTAAAATTTCAAAATCATGTCAGGAGAAATTATTTCTTATTATATTCACCCTCTAAAACTGACAGCTGATTGGCCCTCCAAACCCACCAAACCCCATTGAACTTTTATTTGTTTTAACATGTTAAATTCCAGTTTCAAATGTTTTCTTTGCTGACAGTTGAGATGCTTCTGTCCAGGTGTCTAGCAGAGGCCGGTTTGACCTGCTCTTCTCTTCACACCAAACAAATTAACTATCAAGGTAAACAGAGAGGCCCCCGAAATTGAAATTTCAGCCCTTAAATTGTCTTTTTCCCCACATCCTCTTGGTCTCTTCCACTTTAACATGAAGCGTTTTGGGTATTCAATCTGCATTGGTGACATCACCACTATGGCAGGGGAGCCTCTCCTCTTTATTCTTATTGGCTAATCTGGAAGCAAATAGCGGAGAAACACTCGGTTGCATGGTAATAAATAGAATATGCCAATCAAATTAAGAGTGGCGTGTCAGTTTGGACAGTGGGGAGAGTGATCCGCTATAGGTGGAGAGCGGCGGCCAGCCATACCTCATTTTATAGGTCATTGGGCTCATTTGGAGGCAAGTTTAGATGGCCTGTGTGGAGAAAAAGGAACATGGCTGTGAATATTCAACCAGAAATGAGAAAATGCTGCTGCTCTATTTTGGTTTTGGTTGGTTTTGAGGAATTTGGGAATAAATAACTTTAGATTTTATTTAAAGGTAGAATAAAGATGTAAAACACACATTTGTAAGTAAAATCTTATTTGGATCATACTCTTTGCTAACATAACGTGTTACTAATAAATGTATAGAAGGGAATACGATCACGTTAACATCTTGGCAGTGGTTCCTACCCTGGGGGTCAGGACCCCCAAGGAGTGGCGAAATAAATCAGAGAGGTCAATAAAATAATTCACATGACTGAATACATTGTGAATTTTCACCTCCAGATTTTCGCTGAATTTGATCGCTGCAGTGGTTTTTAAGGCTGTAACCAACCAAAGAAAATCCTGGTTGACTGAACTCATTTTTCGCTGGGGAAAAAAAAGTGATGCTTATGTAATATAGTAAACAAGCCAAGTTAACCCTCTGAGCTAATGGGTGGTATCTACGTTAATGATGTAGTGTAGTTAGCATGCTATGTCGTTAGTGGGTGATGTCGCTAGATATCAAATAAAAGCCAGAGCCTATATCGTATGAAGTTGCTGTGAGCTGTAAACTCACCACTTCTAAGCAGAAGGCAGAAGATAACTTTATCTCAGAGCCTGACAAGCCCAGGCCCAGTCTCTTCCTCCAGGCAGCTCTCCTGCTCCTGCCTCCGACTCAGACTCACCTTGGTCGGCAGCTGTCTCCTCAGCCTGGGTGTGCAGTGCTATCGACCAATCGACCAAGCAAATTGACCAGCAAATTCTGATTTATTTCTACTCTTGTCTTTGCTTTAACAATATATGCTGATAGCAATGTGTTCCCAGGAAGACGAATGGTTCCTGCGCATGCTACATAACCACAATGTCCCTGGTTCGATTCCAGCCAGGGACCTTTGTTGCATGTCATACCCACCTCTCTCTTCCCTTGTTTCATTTCTGCCTCTTCACCCACTGTCCATTAAAGGCAAATCACACCAACAAACTGAGAATTTCAAAGTTTGCAGGTAACTTTTTAAAGAAATCCAAAAATGTATCCACAATTTATCATCCATTTAACTTCCCTGTTGTTTTTTATACACTTTATTCTCCAATATTATGGTCTAAATCCTGAAATTCAAAGCCCTCTTCACATATGTCATATGTCATTGTGCCGGAGATCACTAAATGCATTTACAGTGTATCGTTATAAGTGTTGTCAAAAACCTGTTAAATTGTACAGTGAGATGTTTACATTTAAACTCCTGCACACTGCCAGCAGTGACTTTATTAGAGATACAATGTTTCAGTCATGGACCTTCATCAGACATCTTTATACTGAAACCACAGGCTGCAACAATCAATCAAAGGAGAGCCAAATTTTAATCAACTGGGACAATTACCGTATCAATAATTTATATTTTAAAAAACATGCTTAAAATAAAAACAATATATTTAAAGATCTATAGAATACAAAAAGTTTTTGGAGATATTTTTATCAATAAGATAAGGGGGGATAAAGGTGTCACATTTAAACTGTAAATATCACCATAACCTTGAAGACAAAATTTGTGTAATCATACAATGGGAAAAACTAGAAAATACACTCAGATCATTAACCCCCCCCCCAAATTCCCAGAAACATCACCATGACCTTGTAGCTACAGTCTGGGACACTCACAAGCCAAAAAAGGTTGGGAACAAACATTTTGAGGGATACAAAATCACATCAGTATCGATTCAAATGTGTGTAGAAAAGAAGACTGACTAATAGCTTTTAACTTCTGAGCGAGTGATAAGCTGTTGAAGAAGTGCAGTTTAAGAGTTTTGCCGCAGGACTGGAAATTAGCAGACTCTCCTTAGCAATAAAGACATACTTCCACTTCCTCACTGCAGCCACTTTCATCTTTTCAGTAATCAGATTATGTTGCCTAATCAGTTGGTTGAGAGAGAGAAGCGGTGCCTCGCCTATTTACTGGAAACAAGTCGACCCTTCCTTGGACATGGCAGCTCTGCAGATCAAAAGCTACCTGCTAATGAGACAGTGAGCTGAGCAAAAATAATGGAGTGAATGTCTCCTCTGTATTCAGCAGTGACTTAGAAAGGCCTTCTTAGCACCTGCCAGACACTTTGTGTTCCTCTCTTATCTGTCACTGGTGAATGGATGACGCCATCGAGGCTTATTTATATGAATATGACAGCGTATCTAAAGACAATGCCATCTGTCAAACAGTAATTGAATAACTGCCTCCTCAAACAAGAAGAAATTCCCTTCTAAATCCTTTGAACCACTTCTTTATGAACCCGGCAGCCAAACAAACAGATTTTTAGATTTTTATGACATCAGCAAAACTAAGTTAATCATTCGGAATAGGGGAGCTTTTTCATTTTTGGTGCTTCTGCGGAGACACTGATGGTGGCGAAGAGATGATACATGGTTCATCTTGGTGAATGTGATCCTCGCCGCGGTCGTATGATGACTAATCTACAGCATCTCCAGACTCCAACCGGCGTTGGCTCATTAGAAATGCGTTAAGCTCACCGGTTTGGTTTACTCCTTCAAAGGCAGGGGGAGGGAGGTTCTGTTGTTGCTCCGAGGCACGTGAAAAATAGCAGGAGTGACAGATGAGTTGTGGAACGTGGATGGAAGGAGACAGGCAGCAAAATGGAAAGGGAGGATCTGCGGTCCAGCTATTTTAATGGAGAACAGAGAGATGATTCTTCAGACTGACACTTCAAGTTGGTTTGCTAATTTATCTGTGCTGCTCAGACAAGGAGACATGAATAGAAACATTCATATGACACTAGAGCTGGAGAAAAGCAGCTACACCTCCATTTTGACTGCTGGGAAGGTGCAAAGGTGCAACACAAATCTGCAAGTCTTAATAACACCAGTACTTATTTAGCTGGAATTCAGTTGAGGGGTTTTTTTTCCACTACGGCATATATATCTGCTCTGTATATCGCATGTCCTGTGCACTCTTTTTAGCAAAATTCAGTACCCAGAAGGAAGAAATATATATTTATATTTGATATTTTTGGGTTTGATGACGGCATTCACCATTTGGAACACTGATGTTTCTCTGACTCTGAAGACAGAAAACATTCTTTCCATATAGCCAAATTTGTCAGCAAAGCCAGTAATTTTAAGCTGTATTTGCATAAAGCAGTAACCCCCACTCTCCAGCTGGCTGATAGTGACACTGACTAACCAAACAACAGCTAACACACAACACAAAAAGAGCCACAGACTTCCATGAACCACAACATTTACTAGCTTTTTAGCTAATGTAGCGTATCTACAAGCAGCAGCCTGGAAAAATTGTATCGCTAACGTCATTTTGCAGGCTAGCAAGCTAATTGATAGCAAAGTAAGCAAGGGCTCAGGAGGTACAGCGGGTTGTCCACTAATCAAAAGGTCGGTGGTTTGATCCCTTAGATTCCTTGGGCAAGACACTTAACTCCAATTTGCTCCCGAAGGCTGTACCATTGAGGTGTGAATGTGTGTGAATGACCGTTAGAAACTCCTCCTGATGAGCAGGTTGGCTTCCTGCATGGCAGCCTCTGCCATCAGTGTATGAATGTGTGTGAGAATGGGTGAATGCTGGCATGCGTTGTAAAGTGCTTTGAGTGATGAGAAAAGCGCTATATAAATGCATTCCATGTAATAACTAGCCATAGCTAGTACATAGCTACACTGAACAGCTTAAACATTTAAGTGTAAATGTAAAATATGATGCAGTATTATATATTAAACAAGCCAAAAATAAATGAAGCAGTTGAAAATTACTACAACAACACAACAAGTACCAATTACATATTAATGCATCAGTAATAATGATCCAATTATACAAGATCATGTAACATCGACAGGAGCCATTCTTAATGATGATTGTAATGATAATATTTTATTTTTACCTTTGAAACTTTAAGCATATTTTGTTGCTAATACTTCTGTACTTTTACTAAGGAAGTAAAATTTTGAATGCTTGTAATTGAGTATTTGTGTATTGTAGTATTGCTGATTACTTCCTCCACTACGGCTGCTACCAAACCACTATCTATTGTTGGACTGTAAGCTACAGTTAGCTTCAGTTTGTTTACATTGTGTTCTGATGCATCTTCAAATACCTTTTTCCTTTCAGACATAAAAATTCATAGTGATTTTAACAAGATATTTGACATTCACTGTGACATTGTTTAGACTGCAAAAAAGGGTTGCGTTTTGTGATATTAGTTGGACTTTAAATTAAGGAAAAGCCAAACTAAACCTATACAGTAAGACATGAGGAGTCAGGTCACATACTGTACCGCACTCAACATACTTTCACAACTTTCAGGAACATGTGTGAGCAGCGTGAAGCTGTGCGGTTCTCCTCCTGTTCAGATGACACACTGTACAGGCCTTGAAGGAGCAGGCAGTCGTCGGCTTCAAACAAATAAGAAGACAAGAGGAGGCACGGAGACAAGAAACAGGGCGCCTCGTGTGAACCCGAGTTCTGCCGACCTTTCATCGACGTGAGCGTATTCAGCAGGGACGCTGCCTTTTATAAGTGACACCTTGTGCTATCATAGCGGGGGCTGTGGCGCGTTTGAACGCCTCTTATCTGACGGCAAAAGAGGGAGAGAGGAAGTTCTCGCTGGGCTACAGTGACGGCGGTGGTGGTGATGGGAATGTGTGTGTTTGGGGGAGGAGAAGGAGAGCAGAGATGTGCCCCCAATGTGGCAAAACTTCCTCCTTTGTTTACAGGGAGGTAATTGGGACGCCAAGCCTGCCAGGCGAAGCCACCCAAGCTTCCCATTTTCTCTCTCTGCCATTCTCTCAGAGTGACTGTGGCAGCTCTGACTCGTCATGGCCGCCACCGCCGCTGCCGCCTCTCACCCCCATGCCTTCCTCTCTCTCTCTGTCTCTGTCTGTCTCTCTCTCTCTCTGTCTCTCTTATGATTTCCTGTTTCCTGTGCGGCTCCCCGCCTCGCCCACCCACGGCTCCTGTGGCCTGGCAGCGTTGGAGGCGTGGCCACCAGAGGGGAGACGGTTGAAGCAAGCAGGAAGACGCTGACAGGAAGGATGGCAGGCTGCCCTCCCCCTCTGTCCCCCACCTTCATCCCCTCTTCCTCTTCCTCACCTCAGCTGCACAGACAGACGGTGAAAAGAGAAAGTAGTGCATGTTTCCTTTTGTCACTCTCACTTTCTTTCAGAGTATTTCCTTCACGCTGCAATTTCACTGCAAATCTGAAACACAGGTATATGATTGTGAAAATGAATAAAGATAAAAAAAAAACTTCCACTTTGTTAATAAGTGAATCCAAAAAATTAATAATGAAAAAAAAGTCACAAAACTTTGTTTTCATTAAGCGTAAATTGCTCAAATTGCTGTTTTAGATAAGTATCGATTTTCATTAGCAGGAATTAATTATGCATTTAAAAAAGCATTAAATATGCACAATAAAAAAAAACAAAGGTAGCAGCAGATGTTGGCTGTTTTGGGTGTACATTCATCATACTGTAGCTACCTATGGAAGAATGCTAACACTTTCCTTTCTTTTGTTGTTTCAATGTAATTATCATCATACATCTGAATCCTCTACTGATTTAAATCACTTAAAAGAGAACTTCCTCGACAGGCGACAATGGACTCCAGCTGTGTGACGCTGCTCTGCATGTGTGGAACTCCAGAGAGAAATGTGAGGAAATGAAGGCGGATAAAGTAACAAACAGAAATCAGGAGATATAAAAACACACGGAAGCGTCCACTCGACTGTGCCTGTGTGTGTGTGTGTGTGTGTGTGTGTGTGGGATGGGGGGGGGGGTCGCGCCCCCCCAATTAACATTTCTGTAAACAAGTCCAACAAAGGCCATATTTGAATAATAGTGCATCTGCGTTGAGCGTTCGCAGCGAGCGTCTCCTTATTTAACATCAGAAGAAGAGTTGAATGCAACTCCTGCCTGCAGAACATACACACACACACACACACACACACACACAATCCCTCCACATCACACTGCTAATCCCAGTAGCCTTAAATAATTTATCAAGTGTGGATTTTCCTTAAAATAAATGACTTTGTTTTCGAATGACGCTTTCGCTTATTATATGTGAATAATGAGAGGAATAAATAAAGCTGGGAAAACTTGAACAATAAAAGAAAAAGAAAGAAGAAAACACAATAGAATCATTGTCATAATCATATAAAGCAAAAGTCATTTTTGCTGGTTCCTTTATATACAATGAAAACATAATTTAATAAGAGAAATTATCAATATTCTGTGCCAGTAAAGTTGATAATTCATATCAGAGTGTTTTCAAAAACCATGTCGATGACATCTCAAAATACAGGAAGCATACCCCCGGTACACACACACACACACACACACACACACACACAGTTTTATGGCTCTCCTCTTCAGTTATGTTTGCAGCTGATTGATTTAATTAGTTTAACATACATGTGCATAATTAATGCCACATATTAACAGCTCTAAATATATCTCAACACATCTTGCACGCGCAATTATTTTCCAGGCGCCCTGAAATAAATCACATAATACCAGCATGTTTTTTTAAAAAAAGCACAATATTTCTTCGTATACTTGAAAACACTCTATTAAATATTAATAATTTACAGCAACACGTCTGAGGCAAATACAATATTTACATTGCATGCAATTGGGCTGTTTTCAAAGACATTGTGTTTGACATATTTTTTTCAAGAATTTGCATATTATGACATAAAAATCAATACAGGATTTCAAGATTAAATAAATAATTTCATTTAATTCACTTACATGTTTACAAATCATTTATCAAATGCACAGGTTATGTGCTTTCTGCACTCGTTTTCTTTATTTTCCTCTTTATGTTACAGTGGGATCTATAACATTAATGGGGAATTTATTTGACCCCATATTCAACCTGCTGTTTGTGGGAACGTAAAACCAGTTTGTCGCAAATAGTTGGTGTTTTTCTCACACATGCTTGCTGCTGACTGCAGGGTCAGTCGCCGTGCAAACTGCTCCTCAAAACAGCCTTGTGAAGTCTGGATTCACCGCTTCCTTCGCCTTTTCTCACTTCTTCTTCTTCTTGCTTTCCTTCGGTCTGTCTTTAATGTTGCAGAGCATCTCCCTAATTTGTGGTATCTTCCCAAATAAAAAGAGTGCTATAGGCACACATAGTTAATAGTTAATGCAAAAAAAGTATCATACAACACTGATCTTTGTCTGAGGCAAAAAATCAAAAGTAAAAATCAAATTCAGCAGAGAGCGTGGAATCAGGAAAGCTGTCTGTCAGACAGCTTGTTTTTTTCTCTTTTTTTTTCAAAGTAAAACACAAATAAGAGAGCATGCACTTAGGAACTTAACCTCCTCTCCTGACTCCCCCCTATCCTCCCCAAAAATCAGAGAGAATTCAGCCGGGTGCGTTTTGCAGTGAGGATAAGCACCGTGGTTAAGGTTTTGCTGATTTTCATGTAATGACTGGCAGCCGTAACACCTGGCACTGTGAAATCTAGAAATTAGCACACTCGGGGGAAACAAATTGCTTTGTTGATGCAGAACGTTATATGGAGGGAAAAAAACAACATCAGTTTGACATTGGCTGTGGATGCACTTGTTTTATTTTTCATAACTTTAAATTTTTTTTTGTGGAGCTGAAAATACATGCATAACTTAATGTTATGAATGTGTGTAAAACTTTTTGATAATGACCAATAGCCTGCTGTTTTCTCTTTGTTCTACAAACTATACATTTATAAACTACTCTTCTGTATAATAGATGGAAATACAATAGTATTTATAATTATCTCCTCTCAGCTCAAGCCTTTCTGGCCCTCTTAGTACCCTAAATCTGCTCTGTAGAATAATTGGATTCATACAGTCTGACAGTAGAATACAGTTGTACTTATTTTGAGAAAGATAATAAATCAATGTATGAAGACTCCTAGTAGGAGAATTTTCTTATCCTACAAGAAAATACTTTATCTTTATTTGTAGTTGATCTCAAAAGTGCTTGATGAGCAAATTTGAAAATACATAGTTGAAGAGATGATACACTAAGTTTCTGAACAGGAGCATAGCTAGGATTAAAGAAATAGTGGGGTCATGAGTGGAAACCATTTGTAGGTTTATAGGAGTGTAACCTCCCCCCCAGGCTGCTGAAAAAGTCCCAAATTTCCAGAAAAAGATAAAGAGCATATGCATTTACTGAAGTGACCTTAACATTCTTTAAATTACACCTTCTTCATTGCAAAAGTTGAACTGCTGGATACAAGATGTCTTCTACTTCACTGTAAAGTCCATTCTCAGTGTTTGTGCACTGGAGGCTTCAAGTTTCCACATCACACTTGTGTAAGTTGCCTAATGGACCATGACTGTCTGATGCTCATAGATACACATGTTAAACTGAGATTTAAGGTGAACACAGAGAAACTTTCCTGCTTCATGAAAGTGAAAACAAACTTTGCACACACATCATTCTGCACAGAGAAGAAGGATCACACTGAAGGAACAAGAAGCACAACATGTTGTCTGACGTACTTGTACTTTACTTAAGTATTTCATATCATGCTACTGTACACTTCTACACCACTACACTGCAGATGGAAATGTACTTTTATTTCTTTTCTTTTTTCTTTTTCTTTTTTACATTTTTTGACAGCTATAGTTACTTTACAAATGTATATTTTCCATACAAAACACACACTGAGTCGATACAATATGATGCTTTGTTATAGATTAAACTACCCAACAGAATGTAAAACAGTTAAAATTTACTCCACCTCAACTGCTCATACATTAATGCATCAGTAATAATAATCTGTCTTCTAGAATATATGATATATATAATATATGATACACTCAGAGAGGCCATTTATCAGCATCCAGTATTTTACTTTTGATACTTAGATTACATTTTGTCAAAAATATTGACATACTTACTCTCAAATAACTTGACTTTTACTTGTAATGGAGTATTTTTACAGTGGTGTACTTATACTTTTACTTAAGTAAAGTATCTGAATACTTCTTCCTCTGTTGGCTCTGTTTCTAGAAAGTGAGTCCATAGCTGCCACCTTCATCCTTCTGTAAAATTAAGGCCTAAAAATCTTTTTGACATACTGTAGATTCAAAACATTAAAAAACAGGTATGAATTGCCTGCTGGGTAAGTGTTGCTGCAAAAGTGTGTAAATCTACGCATGTGTTTGACCCTTTCCTTCACGATGTCCAATGTAGGGAGCCGAGCCGCTTCCAGCCCTCCCAGAAGTCCTTTCCCTTCCAAGCCGAGCAGCGACGGAGGCACGTTTTAGCGGAGGATAGAGATCTCTCCCTCTCCGCTGAGGCATCTTCTTATCCTGTCAATCAGCAGCCCGCCTCCACCCCGGCTCTGTGCGGGGCTGAGCAGCTTGGCGGAGATGCAGGGTGATGATGAGAACTCGTCGCAGCCTAGCAGGGTTTCCTCTTCATCAAGCTCAGAACAAAGGGGGGCCCGGTCCGCTCGGCTGCTCTAAATACAGCCTGCAACATGCCCCAGCCAACTACTTAACACGCTCTGCTTTTAGATACAGACGTGAAAATAGAAGTGTGGATGCTGGAAGTGGTAGATCGTAGGGGTAGACGGAGTCACAGAGAGGAGTTTAGGTGTGTTTTGATGTTGGATGACGCGCTTAACAACAGTTACAGTACAGTGGAATTTTCCAAACCTTAATGATAAACAGCCAGAGGAAGTCAGGGGAAGTGAGTGCCTCACTGAACTTTGAACATTGAGGAGGTGGGTCGACTTAAACAGAGAACATTTTTATAATAAATGGCTAAAATTCATATTAAAATGTATGTCAAGATTTTAAAAATGATGCAGATGGCACCAGAAACTACTTTAATATACGGATGATAGACAATACTTTAATAGCAATATATATATTGTATTAACTGAGTTTCAGTAGTCAAGGGATAGATTTTAAGTCAAAAACTGTGTCGCTCATCCATACTACATAGTAATTCAAAGCAGGTTTTATGTAATGTCTTCACACTGGAAAAGTAACAATATGAGGTGCTTCATTTGCTTGATTTCTGAGTGTGCTGTGATGGACACTATTGTCCCAAAAGGAAAGTAAAAAAAAAAAGAATGGTGGTGAAGCTGCTCCAAGAACACCTCTGAAAATATAAGAAGTAAATCTTAAAAAACACAAACATAAAAACTAAATCTTGAAAAACATTGTGTTTTCTTCTTAGCTGTGTCCCAATTTTATTGTTACACACTTATTGTAGTATTTACTACATACTAATTATCATAATAGTAATATAGGGAGTATACAGGAAATTAGCATACTTTACTATTTTGTGCTAACAAGACATTATGAAATTTGCCAAAACCAATGAAACTGTGCCTTTTGAATGTTAATGCCAATTTAACACCCCAAAGAGAAAGAAAAGACTTTTTTTTTTTTGTTATCCAAGATCTGTGTTCTTTTGAAGTTATAGTTGGTCACCGTTGTTTTTGGTACAGAGGATGTTTTGTGTAAGACTGGAAGTTTGGAATATATCCACATGATTTGGCTAACTCAGATAGATGAAGCCTCATATTAGCTGCGGTGGAAAGTTAAAATGAATTTCTGCACTGTGAATTTTGACCTCCATCTTTTACAGTGTAGTTGTGCCAGTATGCACAGGAGTATGAATGTCAGTACAAAATGATGAAGTGGATTGATTTCTTATATACTAACTGCAACAACGGATTACATTGACAAGCTATAAATTGTACATACTGTATACTAGCATTTAGTATGGCCTTGTAACAGAAAAAGTTTTGATGTTTGATGACATTGTTCAACACAAAGTCTCAGACATGAAAAGATGAACCTTGAACTAGAAAAAGAGATAATGAAACTCTCACATACTGACATTACTTGAAGTGAAAAGTTTATGTATTGCAATATGTGTAGTATTTTGGTGCACGGTTGTCAGGAAAAACTGTAAAGGGGTTACCAGCAGCTGATAAATCCACTTCCTTACCCAATCAACTCATTCCCTGGATAAAAATGCAGTCAGCAATCCAAAATGCAGTGATAATGACCAATTTAACATAGAGTATCTAGCCATCTCACACAAATGAATTATACATTATGACCACACACTAAATGACAATCAAATAAACAAGTGAATATGTCGTATGAAGTACATCCTGTATGTTACAGCATTTAATTCACAGTAAACAGATAGACACATGTGAATATATACATATACACTGGTATAAAGAGGAGGACATAAATACTTGAGCCCATGTACACAAGTTATGGAAATATGTGAAAAGTGAATTTGTCATGATATGAATATGTAGACTCCAAAATACATGGCTTAATTTATTTAATGGATAAATCTGAGGTGTGGATTAAGAAAGAAGTGAGGTTACCAACCTACTCCTCATCTCTGCTGGAGGCTAGCAGCTCCAGGCTACATTAGCTGCTACTAGTATAACACACCCCAGTCTCCGACTGAACTGGCGGAGGTGGTTTTGCATTGTGGGTAATGTAGGCACCAGATTTTGACAGGGTAAAAGCATGCATTTATGTTCTGCTGCATCAATTTTGATCATTTTGTCTGACAATGTTATAGGAGTGCAAGTAAATCTGTAAAACCAAAACAATGAACTAAAAGAGGCTAAAAAGCTTGCCAGAACTGCAGGTTTTATCACTACCAGGAACTCCTTTCACATAACACATAGTCATCTGATCCTTTGTTAATATGAAAAATATCAATTAGTGCAACTTTCATTTTAAATAGTAATGAATGAGCACGAGCCTTTTTCACACAATGTCTTCTCTTTTTGCCCCCCCAGCACAAACAACCTTCTCCATACAGCACAACATTTCAATCCAACATTTAAAGTTTTCTTTTCACCATCTGAGAGGCAATAAAAGAGCAAAGCAACAACAACATGTTAAAGTCCATCATCTCATCCTTCCTGTCCTACTACTAATGCGGGAGGGCGTTGCTAAACGGCCCAGTCCAACTTTGGACATCACATCTGTTAAACTGTCAAAAAACATTCACCACACACACACACACACACACACACACACACACACACACACACACATGCATACACCTCCCTCTCCCCTCCAGCAGCCTAATTGCTGCCTCGCTTTGTTCCAGGCCTGTCTGTTTTGCTCTGGGCTGGGGGGGAAGTGAGGCCACCCTGCCTGGGACAGACTTCACCTCTTCCTCCTCTCTTCCTCTCTCTCTCTCTCTCTCTTTGTATTTCTCTAGTTCTCTCTCTCTCCGGGGCAGCCTGTCACCTCTGTTTACGTCTGTCCAGCTAGCACTAGAGGAAAGAGAGATCAAGTGTCGCGTGCTAAACGGACATCTATGCTAATATGGGTACAAATGTAAGTCTGAACAGAGCCGAGGCACCGGGTACCGCACACATGTCACATTGACTGTGTTGATCATCTCCATTATGGCCTGGACGCTGCAGGGCTTGTTTCCATCTACATCACATCAATTTATATGAAAGGCACATAAACAGGTCACTTGATGATGATGCCACTTTTCTTTTTGTCTGCTGTTAGCACAGGAAGACAATGTTTCAAAGCATAATTAGATTACATAGATCTGTACATTTAGAAACAAATCCAGTCACTGCCAAAAACATTTAACATGGGAGTAGACATTATTTATTTTATTTTTTTGTTTTTGATTTGATTTTAACACAAGACTATGTGACTTTTGAAAGACAAAATAACACAATCTCAGTCTAAGAAATAGAAAACTTGAGTTCATAAACAATAAATGCATCTTTTTGGCAGCTAATTTTAGCTGATGTTCGCTAACTTTTGTTAGATACTGACACATGGTCAAAGGGAAAACCAACAGCATTTACATAATGCTTTTATTCACAGCGCTTTACAATTTGCCTCTCATTGACACACTGATGGGAGTGAGCTACCAATGTCTTTCCTAAGGGCACTTTGACATGTGCACAGGAGGAGCTGGGGATCAAATCACCACACCTGTGACCTGCTCTAGCCACAGCAGCTCTGAGCCACAGCAGATACCACAGTCCAATTGTGGAGCAACTGTGGTCACATTACTGAGTAAATTAGCTCACTTTAGCTGCATTTATGAACTTTCTCTACTTGTGTTACTGTTACTCTAGCATGTGACATTATCCGACAAAATACGTTGTTTGTAATTGCCCTACAGAACAACACACATAAGTGTTTTCTGGTCTGACACCTCTATCAACAGGACACCATCATTTATCAGTGCCTTCCACAGTTGTGAGAAATCACCATTGCAGAAATAAAAAAAAATTCTGACACCAACTGTAGGAAACAGGTAGCAAACAGCTGGCTCTTGATATTTGTTTGAGCCATCCATCTACCCTGACCTCCGCCCTCTGCAGACTTTGTGGTTCTATCGCAACGTCACTCTAGTTCCTCCTTTCCTGCCAATGAACAGGAGTCACAAAAGAGAAAAACAAGGAATAGCACAAGTGTAAATAATAACACAAATGATGGCTGAATTCCATTTAACTGCTTCAGTTTCAGGGTCATGGTATTATACGTGCTGGCTCACTGTCATACTGTCATGGCTTTCTGGAACACTGGAGTGGGCCTTTTTTGTGACATTTTGACTTGTCTACCAGTATGTCAGTGAGCCAGTGTACACACTGGCAGAGCCCTGAAACCAGTGTTGCCAGATAGAAATGACAAAAAGTAGCCAAATCAAAGCCTTGAGCCAATCCAATCATCATAAAAGTAGCAGTAGTACATATATTGATCCAATCACCTTTGGCTTTCTGTTATATAGGTATAATCAGACAAACTCAGCACCACATACGGTAAAGGAACATTTATTACAGAAATCATAATGTGATTTTTAGATAATGTTAAATTAAACATCAAAAGTTAAAATATGAACAGCTGTTGCAGGTGTTTTATCACAGAACTCTGACAGAATAAAAACTGGAATATGAAAACTTAGCTGTGATAAACTGAAATGACATTTGGTTTAGACTAGGGGTACTCAAATACAAATCTTGGAGGTCCACTTAATAAATTTCCACCGCATCAAGGTTCAGTAAGGGTGCATTCAATTATGCTATTTCAGTACCAACTCTGCAGAACTCTGTACATGAACAGCATTTCTGTGTTAATGGGAGATGTTACACATTTGTTGTGTAACCAAATCCTTAAACTTGAGCGTAAAAAGGAGCGATTCATTAATGAGTTCTTAACTGCATTCATTGTTGAAAATGTTTGATTTTACACTTATTCTGGTGGAACTTTGATAACACAGCTTAAACTGGTTCAGTTTTGTGGTTCTTATGTCTGTGTTTTTGGGATAGTTTTGTTCAAAACAGGCATATTTGCTGTCATAGTGGTGTTCTGCATTTCCATTATTCATTATGGTCACTGTTTCATTGCACATCAAGCACAATGGTCTTGTACTTCCCTAAGGCAAAATGAACACGTGTTTCTCAGTCCAGTCATCATTAAAGGGCTGGTATTGTGTAAAACAAGAAAAATGAGCTTTGGGATGGATTAGGGTGATGGTGGGTCTTCCTGTACTGCATAATTCTATCTCCTCTGTCTTTTTAAGTTATTTGAAATTTGCGGCTCAAGAGCTAGAGGCGTTGAGGCAGAACCTGCAGTTCAGCTGGATGATGAGCAAAGCAGGACACTGGAAGTGTTGCTGGTTGTTCAGCAGCTAAAAAGTCTTTACAGCCTTCCAGAGGATGGAAATTATGTCAGGAATGGCTGAAATTCATTTTTGGAGATAATCTTTCCTTCATTATCGGCAAGTGGTTGTGTTTGTGTTCCGCACATTTTACAACTGACTGTCTGCTTAACGAGACTCAGTACACAGCAGGATTTCCACCTTTTTCCATCTTCAATCTTTGGATGAAGTTTTAAAACAAGCACACTCGTAAACATTGGTTGTTTCTGTTACTCAGCTAAAGGAATATAATATATCTGTGCTAAAGCTAAACTAGCAGCCTCCAACTACATTTGAAAAAATTACCATTCTAAAACATCCTGCTGAAATCTAAACTGTGCAACAGCAGCTGCAGCCATTACTCCAGGTAAAGATGCAGTGTAAGGGAACTTGCATTATTCATTTGGTTGTATTCCGATTGGCTGGGGGTGAAGATGGGACCACACCACCAGCAGGAGGTGGTGGTGTGGCTGGATTAGGTGGTCATTAATAATGCCAATTTTATGTAAATAGCTTTGGAAACAGCCTGCTGGAGGACAGAGAGGAATCTGGGCTGTAAGGAAAGATTGATTTAGAGAAATCTAAACAACTTTTGGTGAATAAAATGTTGCAGATATGTTTAAAATAGACTCAAAATACCAGATCTTTAAATACATGTTTTTCACTGTCAACCTTTTCTGTTTACTACCGGCTAGCTTTGAACAAGCCATTTTACTTTATCAACCAGAGTTCCTTCATTCCACAACAACCTTGCAGTGAGTAGTGGGTGGCTGAATGATGAAAGTTGAGGTGAGTCACAGCCTGGCGCACTTCCTGTGAGCTTGAGTAAACAGCACCTTTTAAACACTTTTAAACGTCATCAACTCAAGACAAGCACGTCATCAGTTAAAGACACACCTTCAAATTGGTAGCCCTGTCCTAATGTAGATGCAAAGCCCTGCTGTGCTGGGCTGACGCACATGTGTATGAAAAGCAATAAATACTCTGCCTTTATACAGATCTCCAACAGCTGTGTAGGACATTAGAATGACACGGCTTCCAATATACAGTATAGTCAATTTTCCAACACACGTAGCAGGATTGGACCATAATGAAGAATATATCTGTAAACAACTTATACATTTGGTGAATTTTGCTCAATATCTTCCCATAATAAATAAGAATGTGACTTTTTGTGTTGTCTAACCACTGAGATAATAGTCTTAATTGGATTAAATTGTGAGCATGCAGTTACATTATCTCAATGTCTATCCACTCCATCATCTGCCAGGTTCCAGTATTTCTCTAATTTAGCCATTTTGAATGATAGTCCACTCATTTCTTAATGTTAAATTAGCATTAGTCTCAAAAGTGCTGTAAAGCTGATGGTGTGCATTTTGAAGCTGTACAGGGTTTGGCCATTTCCACATTTCTGATGAAAGAAAATGTTAAGTATTCAGAATTGTGATGCATTAAGGTTTCACCAATTGAGAAGAACAAATGTTATTCTCTTTTCCTGGGTTGACTAAATGTTTGTTCATTGGTTAACACACTAGGTACATTTTTTGCACAGATGGCAATTAAAATTGCTTGCTAAACCCATTGGTGAGGGTCTTGCAAACAGCTCTTTTATCACAAAGGAATATAACACCCTAAGATAAGCTGGTATTGCATTTTTAAAAAAGTATGTGTTGTAAAAAGAAAAAAGAAAAAAAAAACGAGTGGAATTGAGAAGTTGGCCAGTGAAACAAGACGGGTAGCAAGAGTAAGTTTTATTTATATCTCTTTGTTGGAGCTCTTTCAAGGTGCTGGCAGACTGAAGAATCCGGTGGGCGGCAGAATCACATAGCGGATGGCCTTAGTGTCATCTGCACATACCTACTGCTGCTCCATACATAACATTAGATTATACTCTGATTCCAAAATACTCCACACTGTAGATGATGATGGGAGGAGACATGGGGTCGAATTCAGAGGCAGTCTTGATTCTTGGAAGATTAAAAATCCTTAATGGTTTTAGATAAGATATTACAGTTACAGTATCATCATCAAGGTGGTTAATCATTTAAAATCTTTTTACATAATTCTATGAAGAGTGGGGAGTTCTTTATCATCAACTGTGATGACATTATCAGGGTTATTTTCTCTGGCTTTAGACAGCTCCTCCAGAGCCAAACAAAGACATAAGACAACTATTTTCACAGGCTAGGTAGTACACAGGCTAGGTAGTACTCTCCATGACAAATAAATTCATCCTCATGTATACAACCAGTGGAGTGCTAATATGACACCATGTATCCAGGGCCATAGTCAGGACTTTAGAAATGCTACTGCTAGTTGTTGTAGAATACAAAAAGTTGTAAAATGTCTTCTGTGGCTCTGGAGGAGCATTGTTATTTTTTTTCTGACTTTATGTAAATGAAAATGTGCAAATTCGCCTGTTTTCCCAGTGGAAATAGGTAAATGTCAAAATGTCATTGTCCAGGTCGCAAAAGCAAAGTTTGAAGGGAATAATAGCCATTTTCTGTACTTTTTAGACATAAGCAGTTACAAAGTAACACTTATTACCCAGGAACAAAACTTGTGTTGTATAGTGTTATCAAAATAGTTTCTGATTAATTTTCTGCATATCAACTTATTTTTTCAGCACCACTTGTATGTCTCAGAGTTGCTCTATATGATAGTCTGAAAGCAAATCTTGTCTTTACTTCATCAGGAATAAACGCTAGTGGAAAAATTGCTAAACTGTTGGGTTTATGTGTTCATGTTTCTTGGCCTGAACATTAAGCACACTGAGTCTAAAAACCATGAGTATCCACCTTTCAAAACCCACCAAGTGCAATTTAAATGATAAAATGTAAGCTGCACTTCAGGACCCCATATTCTCATTAAGGAGTACCAAAGACGTGTCCTCAGTGGTACAGTAGCTACAGCCCTGCATGTATCATTTTTGCAACATTCTTCAGTTGATGTCATGTTGCTGAGACAAGACTCTCAGATGAATGAGAACTAATTTTAAGCATTGCAATGCTGATGTAAATCTCCTCCTCGGTTATCAAAGTCATGCATTTTCTTTGTCACCTGCCAATAAGACACTGTGCTGCTAACAATCAGGCATACTGTATATTGTCATGGTGCAGTCCTCCACCACATTCCCTGGTGAAAAAATACCTCAGTGAGCGAAACAGATTTCCACAATCTAAATCAATCGTCCATCCATCCATCTCTCCTATATCCTCTTTACAGTCTGCAGCCTTCCCATCTCGCTAAGAAACCCATTACTCTCAGCTCACGGTAACCCCGCACAAGATGTACAATTAAAACCTTATTTCTGCTGAAGGAAATTAGATTTAATGAACGGCGGGCTGGGCAACAACAGATGGTTCGTCTTATTGGAGGCACAAAGATAGACTGGGTGTTTGAACGCCTTCAGATCAAATGCCAGCGGTTATCAATTAGGAGTAGAGGTAAGCTCCTGACAACATGAAACAGAGCGGAGGCCTCGCCGCTGCGGCCCTCACCTTCACTGCTGGGAGGGAGATGTTAAGCTCACACTGTCGCTGGGAAGAGATGGAGCCTTTCCATATGCTGGTGTCAGAAACGCTGCACAAGCCCAGATGTTGCATAATGTCAAATGAGAAATTGTGGACTGATGAATAAAAATTCAGTTTATGAACCCTACATGCATCCATCCAGTTATTTCCAACATAAGAGCCAGGTATGTCAGGGTGGAACATTCTTTTCCTCTTCACTTCACTTCAAATATAGCAAGGGAGTTTAAGTTTTCCCTCATTTACTTAGTATCCTAAATGTATTCTTAATCATATAAAAATTAAGAAAATAAGAATAATTAAAAAATGCACAATTTTGAGTACTTTTGGGAGCGGCTACTTCCGTGCCGTCATTCTGCTTCAAAGAAAAAAGATAAATGATGATGCCATTAAAAGTGAACTAATTAAGGAAGGCTTCTTTTAAGAACTCATTAACTGCAACCTCATTTACATAATGATGCATATTAATTAAGTTTTAATGAATCTGAATTTCCAGCAAGCCGCATTTCTTTGGCTGTGGAACAAATTGAACAAATTATTTAAAAGTGTTCTTGAATCTACTTTTCACACCAAAGGAGAGAGAGAACGCAATCATTTGTAGAAAATCATATTTTTTTTCTCTCCCTCCCCAGCCTGTGCCCATCTGTTAATTATTTTTAAATGTAATCATTTACCCTTTTGTTTTCAAAACTGGCGAGATTTTGCTCACTTCCAAATCGAATCGAGAGGGAAGGGACTGCCGCTAAATATTGCAGAGTGTGTAAAAGTCTGAAATGTGTGATTATGAGGCAGATGAAAGATTGTGTTTTTGCTTGTTGTCATGTGGGACGTCAAGCACTCAACACTTGAGTGGACTGCCTTTTACTCACTAATGTGCAGTGTGTGGTGTGACTGTACAAGCCATCTTGCTTTAGGGTCTGTATGTTTCCTGTCACCTAAACACACACACAGTGATAGTGATGACTTACACTGTAACTCATCATCTGACGGCTTTGAGTTAGTAAAATGACACAGCATTAACAGCAGGATTGTCAGAATATTTGGGAGAGTCTAGAAGAAGACCAGCAACCTGTCAGCTGAAAACAGTGAATATTTACCGGTTTGTAAAGACAGTGGGTCTAGTAAAAGTAAAGGTTGTTACATGAATGCTGCTGGAGTAGTTATAGAATTCATAGTATCAGTATGACTGATACAGCCAATCATATCAGTTTAAACAAATCTTTGTTTCAGTTATTGTGAATGATGTGAAAAGCTGAATGATTTAATTATAGAATGTAAAATACATATTAGGGGACTCAAACATGATTCATATGTGTCAATCTTTTAGCTTATGGCTTTATATACTATTTATAGGTGAGTTATTCAGTTAATCACATATTGATTCAATAGTAATAAATCATTACATTTAAATTATACAGTAATAAGTGAATTTACTGCTGTGGTGCAAAGTAAGTAAGTACTTACTCAAGTAAATGTAATCTGTACCTTTTAGGTACTTGTATACTTCTACTGCACTTAATTTCAGAGGCAAATATTGTAGACATTTCTTTGAGAGTTACAGTAGTTTAGGATTTTAAATACAAAACATGATGAAACATATGATTAGTTTGTAAAATATTGTGTTTTTATAGATTTATAGACCTATTCAACATGTCAGCAGCATACAAAATAGTTAGAATTGGCTCCACCCCGACCAGCCACACTGTTAATATGCTAATGCATCTGTAAAAATCATCCAATAACATAGTATATACAACAATATTACATGCTGGCAGGGGCCGTTATGCATGATTTGTACTTTTACTTTTTTACAAGGACATTTCCTTGTAATGGAACATTTTTACATTGTGGTATTGTTACTTTCATTCGTTTGGAGTATTGCTTCTACCTCTGGTTACTGATTGGATGAATTGGGAGAGTTAAATGATTGGTTCTTGCTGCCACTGCTGTCAATATGCTGTAACTGCCCATGTTTTAAAATCCCCCTCCACTTAAAAATGTGTTTTGCTTCTTGTTCCTTCAATCAGATGTTGATGATATATGTGCAGAGTTTGTTTTTTACATTCATCTGCTGAAGGTGGAAAATTTCTCTGTGCTCATCTTTAATCTCGGTTTAAGACATGTAAAAATTAGCATGATATGTAACATCATAGCTAGTTTGGAGCCAATCGTGGTCTAGTATGCAACTTAAAAGGATTTTGATGAGGTAATTCAACTTTTTTTATGGACAAACCATATTAGACACATTAGTATTCCAAGCAGAGTATTTTTATATGTCTTTAAACACGTCTGGAGGGGATCTTTAAGAAATAATGTACGGGGGCAGGTGCATACACATCAGTGTCGTCTTAGAGCAACGTATACAGAATGGTCACTGAAGACAATTTGAAGTTGAATATACCCTGCACTATACTGGACAGCATCCTTTCAAACATTGTTCTTTACTAAAATTAAAGACACATGTCTGCTGCCTTTAGAGTATATGAATACTACTAAGAAATCCTACTTCAATTTTAAACTCTCCACCTCTGTGGTGTTTTTAGTAGTTTAATAAGTGTGGTGAGTGATCACTAAAGATCAGTTGTCGATTGTGATCAACCGGACTTGCTGTGTCTGTTTTGTTTTTCATTGTGCATGGGTGACAAAACTATCCCCCAGTGGATTAATACAGTTGTCAATAAACCTACTAAACATGCTTTGATTTCAGTGTGCAAAATTAAAAGGACAGCCATGATTTCGATCAATTGACCACTCTAAATTAATTCCAGATATACTACAAATACAAACATATCTCCTCAAAGTGTACATTGTTCCGGTCTCACTATACATGGTTTTCTCTGTAAGATTAAAGTTCAATCCAGCATTGTTTATTTGTTGATGGTGATTCAGGTTTACAATATACAGTAAAACATTCCAGAGACTAAACAGTAGACTGTATTTATCTCTGATAGCACGAAGTCAACAGCTGCTGCTATTTCTAATGTTCATGTGGTGTGTTTTCAGGCAGAAAAGAAAAAAAAATCTGTACAAGCCCAGCCTTGTTTTCCAGAGAGGCACACACACACACAAACACACACACCTGTTCGGCGGGTTAGTTTGGGAATATGCTAGAGCTCTGGAGATGGAATGAGGACTCGGGGTCCTTCACGGATAGAGGCAGGCCGGCGCCACAGGAGGACACGCGAACCAATAGCAGCGTAACACAAACAGCGCACTTCCTGCATCGGCTGTCCCAGAGGATGATTGGTGGAGAAGTCTCTGTAGGTTTAGAACCCACCCACCCACTCGCCTCCACCTCCTCCTCCTCTTTACCGCGCTGAGCTGGAGGCCTCTATAGAAAAAAAAAAAAAAAAAGAAACGTCGATGGCGTTGGCTGGGTACTTCTGACAGAGAGTGCCTACCTCGGGGGAGGTCAGAAGTCAGCGATTCATACGAGACAAGCTGGCGATGCAGTGTAACCGAAAATGGAAAGCAGATGTTCGTTAATTAGGGGAAATGTGACTGACAAGACTTGAGCATTGAGGTACACAAGCTCGCCCGCCATCCAGCAGCTGTTGTTACCCGACTTCATTGTCAGTCTCATACACAAGTCACAGCTTCCCCGCTGAGCCGGGCCCAGACGCCCAGCACCCACAATTATCAATAAGCTTGATTGAATCGAACAGATTTTCTCCTGAATATTTTGGGTGTTTTTGTCTGTGTGTATTTGTGTGAATGAGCAGCTATACTCACACCACCTTCTGGATTTTTTTTCTTTCCCTTCCTCCTCCCCCTTTTCCGCTCCTCTTTTTCTTCGATTCTCCGATCTCAGCTGTGTGAAAATGCTGCATAAGACAGACCTCCAAAAAAAAAAAAAAAAAGAAACCCAAAAAAGATTTTTCATTCGAGGAAAATCATACATTTCTCTTGATCGCTTTCCTGTCTGATAAAAAGTATATTTTCACCACCCGGAAAATTGCTCAGATACAATTGTTGATGACTAGGAAAGCTCATCTGCATTCTATTGCTGTTACTATGCTTGTAGATCTTTTGATTTGCTATTTTTCAAAAAATATTAAAATCTTGTAAACAAATGCTGGAACAGTCCATGGTCACTGTGATGAAATACACAGTGTAGATGCTGAGAGTCCTTCAGTGGATATGTGAAGTGGATTTCAGAGCTTGGCCCTTGAGGAGAAGGGTGTCGCACTTGTGAGACCTACTGACTGCAGTGCACATTCTGTCTTTTTGTTACAAGGTAAGTCAGTGGAGAAAAGCTTTTCCGTTCTTTGAGAGGGAATTCAAAGGAATTGTATGTATGGCCTCCATACAAAAACACACTCTGTATGTGTGAGTGTTTCTAATAAGCTGGAAAATGTATCCTGGACCTCACACACACACACACACGCACATACACGCGCGCACACAGGCACATACACACACACACACACACACACACACACACACACACACATATATATTCACAAACACCTCTGGTCAACAACATAATCCTGTGAAATTGATGAATGGCTAGACATTAGGCCCATTCAAACAACAGATGTTAATTTGCTTCACATGTGCATTATCAGATCATTTGTGTCAGCCAACAGAATATGAATGACACAGATTATCTCAGATTTGGGGCGTCTGCTGGCAAACCCCACTATCCTGGAGGCCTCTAGGTAACACTCCTGATTACTGTCAGTGTGTGTGTGTGTGTGTGCATGTGTCAGAAGGTGCCATTATGTCTGCATATGTGAGGGATGATGTTTCTGCAGAAGGACATGAAAGCCCCTTTGGACCTGGAGAGGAGAACAGTGCCTGATGGGAAACAGAGCCAGGGCCGACACAATGTTATTTATGCAGAGCGAGCTTGCAGGTGACGTAACTCACCCTCTGGTGGCCATGTTAGAGGCCCTCAGCTCTTGGGCAACAGTAGCTGTGAACAGCTGTTGCATCTCTAAACATACAGCTTGGCGGTCCCAACAGAACTGAATAGATGTGGTAAACTCTTGTTTTTGACTCTAAAATGATCATTTCACCATGGATTAATTTGATGCTTTTTGTGTTTCATGTCTGCTTGTTTGATTGCTAACTAGTATCTGGTATGCTAACCAACACTGTATGGCTGTTATCACATCTAATGTAATTGTTAGCTATTTTAATGCAATAGATGTTCTAATAAGTTCAACAGCTACAACAAATGGTTCTATTACTAGTATAAACAGCAACAGTGAAAGACAGCAGCCCCGGTGAAAACAATTAAAGGGGAACTCCACCAATTGTACACATCAAAGTGTGTTACCAGGTGATGTCACTTGAGTCAGCATCAGTTGGGTCTGAAGACTACAAGTTTGAAAAGTAAAAAAAATCTGGGGGTGTGGAGTTAGAAAGAAGTGAGGTTACCAGACCTCTGTAGCTCTTCATCTCTGCTGGAGGCTAGCAGCTCCAGGCTACATTAGCTGCTACTAGCATAACACACAGTTGAGTGAATTGAAATGAGTTGGATTGTTGGTAATGTAGGTGCCAGGTTTTGACAAAAAAGAAGAATACGTGTTATAAAAAAGACAATACCTTCTACTGCATCCATTAAAAAAAAAAAAGTCCAGTTTGACAATGTTATAGGAGTGCAATGCTAAATTGGTCTTTTAAGAGGGATAGGATCAGAGATAAAGTTGTTAGTTAAAAAGATTAAAAGATTCTCAAGCCAAAACATGTCAAAACGTCAGAAATGAAAATCTTTAGCTAGTGTATCTAGTAGAATCAAGTATTAGTTGTGGCTTGTAGTCGTATGGTAACACTGAAACAGCACTGCAAAAGTACTTAGAGATGATTTTGAAATGATTTTTGAATATTGTGTGATCAATCAAAAGTATAAACCCCACTCAACACAAACAGAGAGTGGATGAGCCAGCATAATCAGCCCAAACCAGCAAAAACCTTATTTCAAATATTGTATCAAATATTATTTATCAAAAAAATTGCCAGTCAAACATACTGTACAACGTAATTCAGCACAAATACATTGTCTTTAAATGTCTGGGCAATTCCCAGCACTTAAATCTTCCCTATTTTGTCACTTACACCATATTCATCAAAGTGAATTTGAGCGTATGTCATTTCCACCATCAAAATGTTACATCATTGCTTCCACTTTTGCTTCGGTCAAAACTGAATCCTGTTTACTCCACACATAGCAGACTTTCCCAGGACTCAGAATCTTGTACTGCTCAGTTAAATCATGTCTTCACAGCTGTAGTGAATGAAAGCCTGGCAGGAGTTATTTTTATTCTCTTTACCAAACCAAAGCGAAGGAAGAACAACCCTCTCCCGACTCCTACAACAAGCAGCGTCCCCGGAGGGCTACAACCGAGGCAGCAAAACAAAGAGGAAGATTTCAAAAAAACGCTGCGTTGAGAATAACTCAGGAATATGAAAGAACGTTGGACTCCAAAGGTAAAGTGTTGCACTAGCAGCCACCAAGGTGCTGTAATTAGGTCAGGTGAGAGGCAGGGAAAAAGTTTAACTTTGTGGACCTCTTTATTTTCTTTACTCTCTTTCCTGTTGTTTCTCCTGTACCATCTGCCAACACACCAAAACCTAGTTCTTACTTATCTGCCTTATGCTGGGAACGCACTACATTCTAAAAAGAGAAAGCTCCTCAAAGAGCCTTCAAGGTAACCAGGAGACCTTTACAGGGTTTAAAGGTTCATCAAAAAACCTTTTTTATTCCACAAGGTTTCTGGTAGAAATATGTTTCCTTGGCAATGAGGGTCTTTTAGCAGAACAAGCTGTAAACACATTTACATTTTGTCTCCTTATAAAGTTGAAATGGCAAATATTACCAAACAGTTGCTAATTTACACATTCAGCAGACACAGAGCAACATTATCATTCATTGAGATTCATGTTTCTGGTCATCTAATGAATATTCACACTATTTTAGCTCTGGTTTGGTCTCCACCAACCCCTGAGAAAAATATCTGTCCCTATATAAATTTATGGGAGATAAGATGTATTCTTGAAATAATGATATTGATACATGCATTGATAAACACAACAATGGAGTCATGTTATACTAACCACTGTGCTGCTCTGAATATCTCTTAACAGAAATACTGTTTTCATTTACTAATTAATTATAGTTGCCTGTGCTTTTTTTGTTCATTGTTAAGCCTCTGTCATTTAAACTCACCCTGACCCCCCTGACAGAAACATTTTCTTGTACATCAATGGCTGTTAATAATAATGGCTGAAAAAACCCTGGATTGAGCCCAATGACACTTCAATAAACACCTAACTTTTTTATCATCCAAAAACAATGTATTTAAAAACAAAAAAGGGCATTTTTAAATTGTACTTGATAAACTATCATAAAGGGTAACTTTTTTAAAGTCCCATTATTTAGCATTCATAAGCAGTATATAAACAGTTAATAAATGGTTTATAACACACTATAATATAGGTGTAAGCAAGATGTTTGTGTTTATTAATGTATTTGATCAACAACTATAACTCACAGTTGTAATAATACACACTAAAAATCACTGGTTCAAAATTGGGTACTCAATTACGGTCAATACAGTACCAACACAACACTGGGTTAATGTTACCCAGAAAGCCACTCAAGACAAGGGGTTGTTTTGACCCAGTTTTATTGTTATTTTTTATTTTACTGTTGGGTGATTTTTAGTGTGTGTAAAATATGTCTTCAAAGAAGAAGTTATAACTGTTGACAAGTCCTGTACATTACTGAAATGTCCTTATATCTGCTTATAACTACATTATTGTGTGTTATAAACCATTTACTAAATGTATAGTCCTGAAAATTGGATTCATACTTCGTGCATTGGCACTGAATGTTGGTATATCATCTGCTGCAGATTTATTCAATATGAACATAATTACTACTGGCTTTAAGCTGAAAAGAAGACACTATATTGATTTTAAGTCACTGTAATGATGCTAATCAATGTAGAAATATGTAATCGTTAGTCATTTTTCAAATTTACACATCCACTTTCTGATACTTTACTATAAACTGCATTCTCATTTTATCATTGTGGCATTTTCGGCCCCTAGTGTCTCCACTGACTTTATTGTCAACTGACGTCTTATTGGCTCACATCAGATCATTTCTATCATTGGCCACTGATCAAAACTAATTCTCAATCCTTGGTTATGGAGCAGCTATCTTCCTGGTGCTGCCTGCCATGATGGAAGCACAGTGGACTTTTCAAGTGTCCGATGGTCCTTTCTATTCTTACAGTTACCCTTTGGGGCTAAGTGCAGCATCAGGCATGTGCTTGGCCTCATTATCCGAGATGCAATGGGATCGGACCAGGGAGCAACTGGATGGACGTCATATGACTCTCTGTCCACGCCTCAGCCACCTCTTTAGCCCCCAGAGTGCTATGCGAGGTGTCAGGCCGCCACTGGTCATTTGGAAAGATGTATCCTCAGTGGGGTAGAGCGGGCAGGCAGGCAACAGCGGTGGTTAGGAGGGGTGGGGGGTGTCCACTCTTCACATCCAGGCAGCTGGACACAACACGATGATCGTCATTACATGGTGTGTAAATGCATTTCTTTATCTCAGGCGCTGTATGTGTGTGTGTGTGTGGGAGCCTTCCTTGACCACCTCCAGGCAGTCCCCCCACCCATTCCCCGTCTCCAGACAGGCCTGGCTGTAATGGGACTAATTGGGCTGGACACCACAGAGGGACAGCAGCGTATCTTCTATGACAGGACCCCCCCTTACCCATTCAACATCTGCAAAATATGGTAGCAAAATGCTGGCACTTAATTAGCAAAGAGCTCTGACCGATCAGGACAGCTCTTTTACAAACCGGACAGTAATGGTGTCATGTCTGAGACAGCTAATCGCGTGTGTGGATGGTGATGTTATTTCTCCTGACCATCCTGCAGCAGGACGGCAGCTGACCTTAATTGCAGTAATTTAGTTAGTAGCCATACTGAATGACTCGCTGGCCGGACCGCGGCCATCCGTCACCGACGTCGCCCGTCCTCCAATCAGAAGGCTGTGCTTGTTTCGCCGCCCAGGGCCAAGACAAGAAGAACTAATGAACATAGCCAGATAAACGCTTTCATTAAGTAATCAAAACAGACTAACAGCCTGAGCATCCATGCAGTGTCCAGATGATCAGGCCTCATGACAGGAACATGGAGGCTTGATCCCTCCAGAGAGGAAAAGCTGCACATGCTGGTGAGTCCAGACCAGCGGACAGAAATCCTGTCCACTTTTAGACTTGTGGTCCTTATAGAGCTTTATCAAGTCTGAGATATTAACCATTATGGTATCAGTATTATCTCAGTTTGGGCCTAGAGATTTATTAGAGACCGTGTGTTACAAACGGGAGGTGTGAACCTTTAAAGATTTTTTTTTAAAGAGCATTTACCAGCTAGGGATTGTCTGATGAAAATGTTATTGGTTGCATTTTGGGAAATGTAGGATCCAGCGTATTTGGAAATTGACCCATACTACTAAAGTCAGGTTATCTATAGGCCACTGATGCACAGCTTTTCACCATTCTTTGTTTTTAAATCTGTCTCTATAAAACCCCATCTTTACAGAAGTGTAATACTAAATCACTTTAACATGTGGTGTCATGAATTGCTGGCTCCAAAATATCTTTGACTATGTCAGACTCCATCCAAAAGATCTCAAAAAACTTTATCAAAGTTACAGCAGTCTGCTACACTGCAGAGTCGGAGGCTAATTTTGCTTCTTCTAACGTGTGTCTTGGTGGTGATTTTGAGAGTCACTTGCCAAATTGGGAGAATGTGGAACTAGCAGCTGATGAAAATCGCAATGGGATATTTATGCCTTTATTACAGACAGTAGTAGAGAGATGATGAAAAATAAAGGAGAATGAGACACATCAAAGGGCCTTGGCCAGACTTGAAACAGGGACGTTGCCATTCACTGTCGGTGTCTGAACCCCTGAGCTACAGGGCCAGCTTGCAATTTTGAACTTTGCACAATGTCAGGCTGGCCACCTGTTTCCAGTCTTTATGCTAAACTAGGCATGACTTCAGCACTGTACTTAACGTACAGACATTGATTAATAAAGAAAGCAAGAATATTTCCCAGCTAGCAGAGCAATACCATAAGGAGAGGTGTGTACATATCAGTGGGCACTGAGAAACACGTCACATTACTGAAGCTACAGACATGCTAACTTCTGTTTCACTGTGACTTTAAGAAGCCACTGTTGCATGTGAATGGGACATTATGTCAGCTAAAGCTCCTCTATATACTTCCTCTGATGTTTGAATATAAAAATCATGTATGGACTAGATTGTTTTTGTTTCTTGCATGATTTATGAATTTGATTTACATTCTAATGTATTATGTTGAAAAAACAAGAAGAAGAAAAGTATTTTCAAAGTCAGATGAACATACTACTTGAAAAATAGTAGCTAAGTACCCTGCAAAGATGAGTCCACACTCTCAGTTCACTTTTAGAAGAAAAAAAAAAAAACAGTGGACAGTTTTGAATTTTAGGTTTTTTTCAGAGCAGGATTTTACAGCCTCTGTAAGGTGATATTGGGTCCTTATTTGGAACACAGCAATAAAACTTAATAATGAGTTGAATTCAAAGACACGCTTTTCATTGTAGCTCTCTCCTGAATGCAACGCCACCCTAACTGCAGCCAATCAGACGAACAAACAAACAAGCCCGGCACGCAGACCAATAACAAGTTATCTATCCTCAATTTTCACTGTCCCTCTTTCATGAGAATGCCTTTCTTCTCCTCTTTTCTTTTCCTCTGGGCAATCTCCCACTACTCATATACATCTGTACAAATTGATTTCCTCTTTACAAGGGAAGATAATGACTGTGGCAACAGAAATACCTGTAAGTGAGGGATAATTACACTGCGAGACACCACCCGCTGAGTCCCTTTCTCCGTGCCTCCCAACAACATGAATTTTAAGCTTCAATAGCACTCACTGCCGTCACACCAATGAGGCCGAGATTTGATTAAAATTATAGCTCTTTTTGCTCCTACTTCATCTATTAAGATAAGCATCTTGTTCAGGACATTTTTATATACATATAAAGAGGGGCCGGTACAATTTAACATTTCTACCCTGCTGTTAGACATGAAAGGGAACACGGTGGGGTCCACTCGTCTGTTAGCTACCTGTACAAAGCTGCCGCCGACAACTGTGGGTAATGCGGTCCTACCGCTACCTCTTTCTCTCTCTCTCTCCCACACTTGCTTCCTCGTTCTCAGCTTCTCTCTCTCTAACAAAGGGAAAAGAGTCAGGCGAGGGGAAAACATTATTTACTCCCATTTGTCTTGCACATCGAAAACATCAAGCTCACCAAACTGAAGTAAAGCAATGTTAATGCATGAGTGCAGCTTCCGTTGTGAAAATGTCATTGCCCGCCTGCGCGCGAAAAGCACTGCAGACGCGTTCAAATGCAGCAAAGCTGGGTTGTAACATTTCTCTGTGTAATCTGAGGAGATCAAGTAGATCAGTATTGCAGTTTACATACTGTACTGCACCCTGCGCTGTATGGATGCTCTGTGACAAATTGCATCCAGCATTTAATAAAAAGGAAGTATTCAGGAAATGTGTAAGTGCTCTGTGGTGATGAACTCAGGAAAATAATTATCAACAGTGATGATAATCACTTTAGAGAGCATTGTCCTGCTCATTGTGGTTGTTATTACTGAATCCACGCTGCCTTTGAAAGATTCCGACTGTCTTTCTATTGTTATTATTATTATGTTTGATCACTGATTATCACTGTCACTTATTAAGTTCAATTTGTTTTTGCACAAATGATGAAATGAATCTGTTCAAACAACACTTGAATCAGTGACAAAAGCCTCAACTCTTACAATGATTATCTCCTCTCATTAGTAACCATTTCTCAAATCTAAATCAAAGGCCTTCGCTCGCTTCTACTTTTTTTTCTTTCCCTGAAAGTCATCAAATGAGCGCTGAGAACGAGCCCCAAACTTCCAAACAAGCCATCTCAGGCAAGCGGAAGGAAGAATGAAAAAAAAAAGGAAAAACACATTGGTTGGAAACAAATGAGAAAGGACAAGTTTCTATATTCTGAAGTAAGAACTAAAAGGTATGCAGATGTCGTCTTATCCCTCTCTTCCCAGGTGACAGGTATGTCAGGGCCTTGAAAGCCCTTGCAGTATAATTACACGCCATCATATCTCCCCCCAGCAAAGGAGGTGTTGCTCGAACAGGAGCGTCGCGCTATCAGATCCCTGCGATGCAAGGAGGGGAACCCAGGGGAATCGCATCTTTAACAAAGCCCATCTCCTTCGCCTTTAAATATCTCTAAGTGCAACCCCCCCTCACCGCCTCCGCTCCCCCTGTCCCCACCCATCCCTCCGAGCCCTTCTCAGTTCTCTTGTTTCTCCACCCAAAGATTTCTGAAGTTGTATTGTTTTTTTCTTTTTCTTTTTGTTTTTTCGAGGCAATGGTTTGGAGTCAGGTGAATGGCACCAAAGTCTAATGATGAACATCCTGAGTGTCCCTCGAGTCCCACTTTCTGTTTCTGAGTGACTGGTCTGATGTCTGCGAGGCCTCTTTAATGGGACATCAAACCTGGAGCTGGTAGAGGGAGGAACGTCTCACATACACACACACACACAAACAGAGAAGCGGAGTGGTGCTGATCCTCGAGAAGACGCTCAGGATTGATCAGAGGCCTTGGCATGCCGCCCATCACCGCCTTCCCACACTGTGACACAACGAGGTAGATTCTTAATATAAATGTAGTAAATGACGCTCAGCGGGGGAACACAGACAACTAAACTTGATCTGTTTCACCTTAAAAATTAAATGTAGGTAGGAAATGAGGCATCTTCAGCCACCACATGTATGTTGTCAATTACTCTGTACAGATTTAGGGAGAAAAAACTCAACAAGAAAAAGAACCAGATTTTTGCTATATTAGTAATTTCATCGTGTTAGCTTTTACTATAGTTTAGTTTATTTGACATTCTAGGAAGGGAAATATTAAATCACTCATCTACAAGTGCCAAGGCTCAGCACTTATTGCCATTGTGATGCTTGATATAAAGAGAGTAACATCATATTTGGCATTATAAACATCGCAATAAAATAAATGCCAAAAAATATCAGTGAAATCAGTCAAGTCAAATAGAAAACTTACATTCTAAAAAAAATAGATTCATCCAAAGTTCTAATGACTGAACAGTGCTAACATTTATATCTGCTAACAACTACATTATAAACCATTTTTGAACTGTTTATATACTAATTATAAATGCTAAATAAGGGGACAGAAGTAAAGTGTTACTGGAATAATCTTATCTTTAGTTAAATAAAGTAATGTCATACCTTCAGAATAACTGTGGGTCTGCATTATAAGGTGAAGTAACTCTACAGAGCTTACATGCAATTTAAAAAAAAGTGTTTATTAGTTACAGAATATATTGTAATCTTCAAATACCATGTTTCCGTCGTACAACATTTTAAAATGGTCTCATTTGCTCTGTTGTCAACTACACTTCAGGTCCAATATCTAAAGTAAAAAGCAAAATAGTAAATAGTAAAAAGTGTCTTAGTATGTTCATTAACAACTTTTCCGAATGTTCTTTTTCTAACTGAAACATTAATTGACATAGAAGTTGAAGTGACATAGAAGTGACAATATTACACCTCTATAAGCATGATAGAAAGAAGAGAGAGATCAGCTGTGACATGTTTGGGTCAAAATAACCTGAGGCAGGCAAATACAATAATCAAAATGACTTCAAATTCTTATTTGAAACTACTTCTTATTAATTAACAGCATCTGTATACTAACTTCTCTTCAGTTTATGCCTTTCTGAAGCAATGGTTTTTGTTAGTTTAAGCTATTAATCCTGCAATTTTTAGATGGTACATCAATATGACATTCTTTTCAAAGTCTGTTAGTCATCCCACAGCTCTATTAAAATAAACTGGTGTTGACTGGAAGCTGCTTTCTTGTATGTTTTATTTTCAGACTTTAGATTTGATATACTGTGTTCTTATCAAAGTTAGTGTCACTTTGGATTTCCAGTCTTTAACCTTTTCATCCTCACCACAAACACATGCTGTGTAGACAAATATTTGCAAAAAAATAAATGCTTTCATTTTAATCAAGTGAAGCAATTCATGAAGAAAATGCATGTATTGGGGTGAGCTGATGCTGACTGGCATGTTTTTTGGATGACTTTATAATCATATGAAACTCATGGACCTTAATATATTGGCTCAGTTATAGATGCAATGGAAGTGAATGAGGGCTTTTAAACACTTTTTCTATTAGGCTTTAATAAAAATACATTTTAAAAAAGTGTACAGCCCATCATAATAGGCTTATTCACAGTTGATCAGTGTGTAATGGGGAGCACATTTTGAAATATGACAGAGTTTTTACCGTATGCTCATATTCTATCTATCTATCTCATATTCTTATGTACAGGTGATTGGTGTGCAGTACAGAGCATTTGAAATATTAGTGAAGTTTGTGCTGTATACAATGACAGACATAAATACAATGAATGTTTACACATTTTCACAACTTAACAACTCATTGTTAGTTCTGTGGTTATCAATGAGAAAAGTCACAGCAGCCATCTACTGAGAATCACACAGGATTTATTAAACCTATAGAAGCAGATCTGTTAAGTGCTTTCAAAAATCATGTTTGTTGAGAAAGAAGAAGAAAGAAGAAGAAATAAGGGTATAAATAGCATAAATTGCTTATTGGCAAATTCTAGTCAACCCAAACTTTCCAAAGACAGTTATTATGGCAGGTGGAATTTTGGGGAAATGTGTATAAAATGATATCAGACATCAAGATGATTTCCATTTGATTGGATGGTAGGCAATAAAAAAACATGAATATGGGGGTTTGAACATTTCATCCTATGTAACCATCATGGAGTGTCAAGAGCCGGAACAAGCTAAAACAAGCTAGTATATACATACTGTATATATTACAGGGTAGTGTGAAATGCATGATACAACCTTAAAGTTATTTGAGGGGACTGGAAAAAAAAACATTCTAAGAGATTGTAAAAACAACAAAAGGGAACTTTACAATAAAATATGTCAAATTTATAGAGCACTGAATATTAGCCCGTTCCATGTATTGTTTACCTCTGCTAATGTTTTCGGGATCATCCTCCAAAAGGCTGCAGCTAGAGTGTGGAAGGAACTCTGTAAGGTGTGCAGCGCTAACCTAAGTAGGTCAAACTATCTGCAAAGAATGCAACTCCACAAACTTTCCATCGATGCCATCACAGCGAGGGTGGGGAGGGAGGGGAAGAAAAAACAATTCACTTGTCACAAACTTGACACCTTTCTCCTTTTCCAGAGGAGGAGGGGGAGGAGAGGGAGAAAAGAATGAAGAAAAAAAAACTCCAAAGGATTGTTTCATTGTTCTGAAGTTTCTGTCCCTTTTTGCTTTGCCTATCATTGCCACTGAAATCAACACTTACCTTGTCAATGACAACCTGGCAAATTGCCAGACATTAAGGGGAAGTGCACAGGGTCTGCCATGTGTATATGGATGCAGGGTTTTTGTTTGTGTATGTGTGTGTGTGTGTGTATGGTGAGGGGTGACTGTGTAATGCCTGGTCCCAAGGGCAGGCAGGCAGGATGCTAAAATAGCTCTTCGCTCCAGCTCCAGCACAGGATGGGGTTTTGGTTAAAAGGTTCCCATTTTTTCTAGCCCTGCGAAAAACCTGTGAAGACAGGAGCAGGTTTCATCTTCAGGGACCCCATTACAAGGCATTGCGAAATTATTCGTGCTTGATTAAACCTGCTGCGCTCTCAGACAAAACGTTCACTATAATCACAGCTGGAGAGACAAAAAGCTAAACCCTGTATGGAATAAGACTGCACTTTTTTGCATTTTTCTTAATTACAAAAAGGGACAGTTTGTGTCCGTGGAGTGGAATTTGTGAGAAATATATAGAATGTAAAAATGACAAAATAGCCAAAGCCAACCGCTCTTCAAAAATTTCCTCACATCTCAGAGCATAGCAGTAACACCAATACAAGAAAAGGAAAATCTCATGCCTGTAACAGAGTGTGAGATTCAGATGCAGGCTTTAACCTGAAGAGTTTTTTTTTTTTTGCCATCTTTGGGACTCCTCTGATGCTTTTCGACTTCCACAGACAGTATGGGAAGCTACCAGATTGCACGCTGCTCGGCGGAGGAATAATCACTGCCAGAGCAAATTCATCTGTTTTGCGATAACGGTACATTTCAGAGAAGTTGTCCGACACCTTGGCTCTGAAATGTTCTCTTATACACTGATAACTGTGGCACTATGGCCATTTGTCTGTTTGCTCAAAAATCTTTCCCTATATGTATGGAAATTTCTAGAAGGCCCGTACATTCAGAAATGCCCAAACAGAGTGAAAAGAAAGTATTAAAATGGAAAAGGTGACCTATAAGTCCATTGTTTCAGTTTTACAGCAAGATCTCGGACTGCATATGAGGTCTGTTGTTCTTAATCATTTCTGTACATTAGGGCTGAGGGCTAGTAGCTAATCTCTTTCACATGCTTCATGACCAAGACTGATGATTGGCTGTGTACACATGAAAGCGATACAGGATAAACAACACAAGTCACTCATGTGTTGGGAGCAGCAGCTCAATATATGCACAAAGGTAGCTGCTTCAAACAGACAACATACAAATTCAGTAAAGCATATGATGCTCAGAGAATCAAGCTGAGTGTAGAGTTGCTTCATTTTTTAGAAGAAGAAGACCACAGGGCTCTGATCATGGTAACACATGGCACATTTATGTGCTGTAAACCTGATTAACATAATTTGTAAAGTTGTACTAATCAATATAAGGGTTGTACTAATCAAGACGAGGGTTGTGAATGAGGGTCAGCTTCACCCACTCAGATAGACCTAGATACAGGTTTGACCCACGTCACTGTACTGGTCTGAAGTGGTATAATATTTAATGTTCCTGTATATGTTTATTAAGGAGGGAATCAGTTCTCCCAGCAGAATCCTCATTGCTGCACAGATTCTTTGAAACCTCTTTAAAAGAGCAGAGTATTTTTCACCAAATCTAACTGCATAACCATTTGCTATAAACAATCAGTTCCTTGAACTGGACTTGGGCTCGACTTGTTTTTACCTTTAATCCAAAAGGCCATCCAAACTGGACTCCCCAACAGACAGTCAGGACTGAAGAGGAGGCGTTTCAGATGAAAGGCAAAATGGCTTCAGCAAATCTACAGCAAGTCCAGTTGCCATTGACCTAAGGGTTCAGTTTGCTTCAAACAAACTGTCATCTGAACAAGTCTGAAGGCAAAAGCCTGCCATCAAAAAGAGAGGCGAGGGAATGTAATAATGGTACAGTCTCTCCTAGAGAGCATTCATGGTATTGCACTTGGCTGTACATATGAAAACTGACAGAAGTAGTTGTGTGAAGAATGTAATGTGCATGTTTGCTGGATAATCAGTTTCACAAAAATACAAAAATTGTAGGATGCAACCCCCCCCCCCTAAATTTCAACATCAGAAAGGTGTGATGATAAGGAGGTTCAGACTCTTTAAAGCACTCGGTTTTAAGAATACTGACCCATTTAGCACTCCTGAAGACTCTGCTCTTTTTTAATTTAATTATTGACATAGTTGTCAGACCACACACATTCCAACTTAGAATTTTTCAACATAAACTGCATGCAAACTAATGCATTTCATACAGTGTACAGGTAAACCTACCCGTACACTGTACACTGTACAGGTAAACCTACCCGGTGGCAGTTATGGGTTAAATGCCCGTGTTTTTAATCTGGATTCATCTTCACTATTTTTAACAATAAGGGGTGCTGCACAACATTATTTTAGGAAAAGTCAAAGACTGGGGGACATGAATATTTTATTAAAACATAGTAATGTAGTAATAATAATAATAATAATCTTTATTGTCCACAAATGTGGAAATTTGCCTTCAGCTTCACAGGTTGGTTGAAACACATCATAGTAAATCACAATACATACAATAATAAATAACACAACATGCACAGTACAGACAACAATAATGGACATGGTTCCAGTGTGAAATTTAGCAAAGTTATTGCATTGGGTATGACTTTCTGTAAATGTTCTTGGTTGCTGCAGCACTCTATAGTGTCTTCCCAAGGGCAGTTTTATGAATTCTTTACAAAGGGGATGAACAGGATCACACAATTTGTTAGGCTTTTTGTTTCACCTGTGTTTTATATATATACATCTCAGTTGAAAAACCGTGGTGGTTCTCGTGTTAAAGTTTGGGTAGGTAAAATACTGTATCTTGTGGCTCTAATATTGTTGTATGTTATAAATCTACCCAACACATACTTATAATTAAACGACCACATAGATCGATTGTACTGTGCACTCCAGAACGACCCATAGGAGTGTTTTCTTTACAAATCACTGTTAAAAAATAATTATGTTTTATAGTGTGACATCACTGTGGTTAAGGCCTGGTTAGGTTGAGGCACAAAAACACTTAGGGTTAGGAAAAGATTATGGTTTGGTTAAAATGATAAATTGAAACATTGTGTGGGTTAAAGTTATTATTTCCTTAAAGTTAGGCAACCTTCACTGTCCTGGCAACAATAAACACCACGACAATCGTTGTTACGGTTTTTAAAAAACTGTCCCAACTCACAGTTGGAAACATGACACTCACGGTTGGAAATGGGAAGCGAACAGCGGTCTCCTGCTAAGTCCACTGTTTGCCATTTATCTCTCTAGCCATCCACCCAACCCGCCTCCTCCGAATATGGAAATTTGTCACCTTATATAGACATCATCTGAACTGCATCACTTCTCCAGCTCATAATTACTACAGCTATATTAACTAACTATACTATACTAACTATAGGTTGTATTACAACCTATACTGTTGTTTTTCTTGTGAGGATGGGCTCAATCTATAGTGTACCAGAATGGCTACCAGTCTGTATCATATGGCACTTAGATTTTCTAATTCATTGACAGTTAAGAGAAAGGTGGCATTTGCAAGAACCTTTCCCTCACATGATTCAAACCCAGGATATCCTGGCTAGATGGCAGCCAAAGTAGCCACCACTGGGAGAGTGTACCAATCTATTCCTAATGAAAAAACATAAATAAAACATGCAAATTTCTCATCCAGCTGCTCTTGTCAGTTCCGCAGAGCTAAGTCCCGATCAACAAACCCAACACATCCTCCGTCAGCAGTCTCTAAAGGGCCGGAGCCTGCACTTCCCTCGCTCTGCATTCATTTCCATTCTGCCCTCTTTGCTTTAAAATTCCTCACAATTGTGGCCTCTTTTGCATTTGGCCCCTATCTACCACCACCCCCCACTACCACATCCCCTACCCAGGACTTGGAGATGCTGCTGTCCATGTGCTTATTCAGTGAGAAATGGCCTTTTGTCTCTGCTGCTCCCCGTCACAGAAGGTCACGCAGGCTTACCCCCACCGAATAAAGCCTCGGCCATTGTTATAATTTGCATTGATGCATAGAGAGGAGAGATAGGGGCGGCAGAGGGTGAGGGTGTGTGTGTGTATGAGCAGTGGTGTTGGGGGGGGGGAGGTCGGTGTACCATGAGGCAGGGTGGGAGGAGGTTATGCAGAGCGAGGGCGTCTTTGCATGGAAATGTGAGCAATGGACGGACACCGTATTTTTTCTTCCCTCCTCGACCCCCCCACCACCACCCCACCCCACCCCACCAACACACACATCCCCATCACCCTCCTCACCCACCCTAGGGGAATTGAAGGCCTCTTCCTACCAAGGTCAGTGTCAAGGACAGAGCAGGGCCAATTAGTATGCAGATCAGGGGTGTGATGTCGTTTAAGGGTATTGCTCTGATGCAATCACATTAGTTAGGCCAGGGAAAAATTCCCTGTCTGACCTCAATCATACGCGGGGCTGCGGGAGGAAGTGATGGGAGGAACTGGGGAGAGAGAGAGACGCCTGGATCACCTGCAGCCAGCCTCTCTCTATCACCATCTCACCTTCTCTCGCCTCTTATTTCCTTTTTTTTTTCTCATTCGCTTCACACTTGAACATTCAAAGGCATGCAGAGCTGAAATGGTGTCACATTTGACATATGGACAGATGAACTGACAGAGAATGGAGGGCTTAATGGAAATATGAAGTTCCCTTTAGATGTCATGCTGATTTTAATACATACAAGAGTTCATGTTTGGGTT